>JAQPPZ010017129.1:6250000-7500000 GCA_028583015.1 Wollemia nobilis
AGAGCTCTCTCAACAATGATAGCAAGTTGGAAAATAATGAATTGAAAATGATAGATTTTTATTTTATATTTTGATTTTTTTGTCAACCATGCCTGGCAACCGTAGGCACATAATTAGGTTTTTTCGACCGTGGGTCAGAGTGATGGCTAAGGAATTTACAAAAACTAGTTATGACTGACAAGTGTGGCTAGCAACCAACAACAAAAACCTACAAAATATCACCATGAGGGGATTCAAAATTCAAAATAAAAAATATCTAATGGTGAAAAACCTTCAAAAATTTCAAAAATAACAAAGACATTCAAATAATTCATAAATCCAAATGTGCCTCATATATAGTCATTTATTCTATACACCTCATGGTTGTAATGACTTGCAATCCATGCAATCCGACAAGATGAATAAGTCACCATAAGGACATTTGGGGAAAAATCAGTCGTTGGTGGAATGGAGATGCTCTAGTCTAGGACATCATTCCACATGCATGTAAAATCATGCTAGGAGGACCGCGAAGACATCGCACCTCCTAGCATTAAAAATTTGATAGAAGGAAGTTCACATTGTGATTCAACACAAGCTTGAATGAAATTGTTATCATATTGACTCCCTAAGAAGGCCATTTCGATCAGACTACTCCATGGGATAGAGATATACAATTACTATTCATAGTTGAAATCACAGCTAAAGTAGGCCTTGCCAAAGAATATCAAAGTGCAAAAGTCTTCAATTATTCAAATCAATCATGTTGGTCAAGTTACTCATCACTTCATTCATTGTCCTATCCTCATCGCTTGAGGGGCTAGTCATAATATCAATAATAATAATCAAATTCAACAAAATATCACTCAATATTTTCAAATTGTGTTTGTCTTATGAATCATTGCCAACAACTATCATGAGCTTAACTTTTGTTGGGGTAAAAAGCAAATATGATAGTTAATCTAGTAGCTTTGTACCTATCGATACAATTGTAGCACTAACACTATCCTATCACTATGGATCTTGCAAATGCTTTGCAAATTAAGCCTTCCCTCAATTGGAAGCAATGATTCTAAGATGTGTGTCTATTTGCAAGACTGGGTATTTAATGTTGATTAGATTAATGATCATCATTTGACCTACAATATGGTTTTAGGAGGTCTATTTTTTCTTATTATTGTTCTTTCTCACAATGCATCCCAAAAGGGGCATCTATAGACAACTAAAATGCATCTTGTGTAGAGGACTACTCATATGGGCATGCTAATAGACCATATGAATGATCTTGAACAAATCCAAGGTGAAGCAGTGGTTATAACCACTCAATTTGGGTAGATTTGGCATACTCAACCTTAGCCATGGTTGATACCCAAGTAGAGCTAGCTACACCTTCGAGCCATGACTAGCATCAAAATTATTTTAAATCCTGGGCCAAGCCAAATTTAGTTCCAAAAGTCTAGGCAACAAATATTCAAATGATTCCGGGTGAGGAAGCTTCGATATTTTTCCTCCCAATTGATCCAACCTCTTGGATCTTGATCTTCGCTTTCTAATCAAACCAAGATTAGGGATTATGAAGGCTATAATACCCCCCTTCAAATTAGGGAGAAGTTTGGAACAATCTTGAGTTGAAATGCAATGAAGATCTACCAAATGGATAGTGAATTGACAACCCCTTGAGGAGAGTTAATGTGCTACCCAATTATGGAGTGATAAGCATGAACCTGTCAATGGAGCTTCCAAAGGACTAGGAAGCATCAATCACAAAATTAATCCAATCGAATGTGAATCTTATTAAAACAACCAATAGATTACATTTGATATAATAACACATTAAAGACACATGTTGTTCAAAAAATAAATTTTATTCATGATAAGATTTCCATAATTTACAAATAGAATTCCCCTTTTTTCTTTTCACAAATGTTATAATAGGTCTGATTCTTTCTTTTCACATTCCTCAATATAGATGGGCTTACGTACCACCGCGGGGTTGTAGTTGTTTTTTTGTTTCCCTCCTTGGTTATAGGATAAACCTGTAGAAAGGGGTTAGTGAGTTATGGGGCTTGCCTCAGTCAAACCCCATATTAAGAAAGATAAATCGACTCATAAAACATAATAAAAATTGAAATAAATAATGCAAAACCTAATAAAAACACCAAATTAAGCTTACCTCCAATAAATTGGGTTGATTTGGGACCTATAGACCCAATTCGCCACTCAGGGGGCAAATTGGTGTCGGATTCATGGGGCAGGGGGTGAATCTAACTCTAAATGATGTTCTTCATAAATCCTTTGGTGGAGAGGTTCCTTTGTTGTTGTAATGCTGATGTGTAGGTTTAGGTCTGCTTTGCTATGCTTCTATACATATTTTGGCAATTTTTTGTACTTTGGACATAAGTGGAGAGAGAGAGAAAAAGAAATAATGGTTTGGGCCCACTATTTATAATAAAACCCAAGGTTTAGGGGGGTAGTTAGGAGAACTAAGCCCTAGGGTGAGATCCCAAGAAGGTTAAGTTAGGGTTGGTGAGGTGGCTTCCTCACATTCCCTTGAGGAAATGTCTCATCCTCACACATGTGTGAGGAGAGATTAGGGTTAACTAGGATTAGTCAACTCTAGGTTAGATGTGGGGTTAGGTTAGGGTTTCCTAAGAAATATCCTAACTAAACTAGTGCACACACATGTGGGAGGGAGTAATTAGGGGTAATAAGAGATCAAGGACATAATTAACCTTTTTAGACCTAAAAGTGAACTTAAGTGAAGTCACTTTAAAATTAGATTTAACAATTGACTCAATTAATATTTTTGCCAATTAATAGCCTTGTGGGGGCCTCAATTGAGTATAAAGGAGTCTTGTATCATCTTAGGAGGTTGGTATATGGTTTTATGATGCATGAAATGTGTTGATGATGTGATTTAGGTAGTTTATTAGGGTTTTTGATGCATTGTCATTAAGCACATAATTAAATCTCAAATATCTTATCAATCTAGGGTGGTGTCCAAGGCTATCTATGATAGAAGGCTAGGGCAGAGTACAATTTAGGCATTCAAATTTCAAGCATTTATTGGGTGAGACAGATTTGGTTTAGCCTTTTAGTGTCACACTAAACCTAATATGTAGAATGGAAACTTGCAGGAACTAAAAACTAATTCTAATTTGCAATAATTGAAATCTAACTACAATTGCAATAATTGGAATTGCTAAGTTGAAAGTCTAATCTACTTTTGTAGAATTAAAATAATAGAATTTAAATTGCTGAATTTAAATGTTGCTGAAATGAAATCCTAAGTTACATTTGTAGAATTGAAACCTAGTTACTCTTGCATAATTGAAATGATGCTTGTAAATGAAACTTATGCTAAAAACACCTATCAATGTCCTGCCACAAACGGTCATCAAGCTTCTGCTACAGGAATGGACAGCAAAATGAAATATGCTGAAAATAGAAAGTTGCTAAAATAGAAAAGCAGGGAAAACATGGAAAGCAAAGGAAAAATACTTAATATAATTTTTTAGCTGACACACACACAAATGTTGTACACAAACATAATATAAAACATAAATAACATTATACAAACTTAAAACAAGAAAAGTAAACTTGACAAGTAATCTGTTAATTCTGCTCAGCAAAATTATAGATTAAAACCTGTCATAAAAATAATCCTTCTAGATCTAAAAGTGGGCCCATAATTCCTAATCTAGAAGGAGGTGAAAATCACTCCTTAACTAATTAACACTCATAATAGAAAATGATAAAATAACTGCACTTTTGTTGATGACAAAACATGCTGAAAATTGTTATAGAAAATTACTGTATAGTCATAATTGCTGCTATTGAAAACTCTCCTCTATTCTAATTCCTAACTGGCTCAACCAAGGAGGGAGCTATGTTATTTATATAAATATTTACAATATATACCATGCTCAAATCATCCTATGTGCTACTTTACAGTGATTTACCAATAATTTTGGATCTGAAATAAATATAAATCTGGACAGTTTGTGTTGCAGTAGTAGTCATTGGCCCTTAGAAAGCATCTTCAGTGGTGGGAGTACATGGGAGGAGTCTAGAAATATCTCACACATCTTTCTCCACTTCATATTATGTCATTTCAATCTTGAAAACAACTTCCTATTATGTTGTAGTTATTTCTAGGTTTATCCTAGAAGAGGATCAATTGATCTTTTTCATGAATGGTGGATTTGGACGACAAGGACGACAAAGACAACTGGGGGATATTTTACCTTAACCTTATAAACTTTATTTTCCTTTTTCCACCATCAAAAAATAGTCAAAAAGCACTTTATGTTCTCAATCCGGAGCTAAGTGGCTCAATTCGAAGAGACTGTATTTCTTAATTCGAAGAGACTATATTTCTCAATCCGAAGATACCTGTTCAATCCAATGATCTTTGAAATGACCAACTATGTGCTCTTCAAGTGATTTTAGCTGCATTTATTAGGTGTATTATCCCTTAGGATCATATTTTAATAGCCTTCATTCCTCTCCATGTGTGAATTCCATGTCTTGCCATTCATTGGTAGCTTGCTGGAATTTACATGGTAAATTACTGTATTTTCCAACTCTACAGCACAGTTGTAAAATATTGGTATTTATTGCAAATTCAAACAAATTATAACATGGAAAAATTATTCAAATATCAACATGAATGAGTACATAAAGTTGCTATTGAATTTATGCACTTCATTCACCAAGTAACCATGCTGAAATAGTGCAATAGTGCTGCACAATTGTCCCTACTATATTATACCCTGTTGCTACCTATTTAGACCATGTGGGAATGCTTCTAAATAGGTCAGATGTCTTTTATAGTCCTTCTGAACACATTCATCCATATCCTCATGATTTTCTTGACAACTTCAAGGTGTTCCTATAAAGTGACAGCTTGCTGATTTTTATATGGCTGTTTTTTTAGATTTTTAGATTTATGATAGTCCTAAAATTTTGGATTCAATGTGGATTTGAAACAAGTTGAAGGGTAGGAAAACATTCAAAAACATTGAGAAGTTAATGGATATTAGCATACCACATTTGGTTAATTTAAATGCATGTTTTTACTTGCTACTTAATCAAGCAAAATTAGTCACAAAATGTTGAAAATAGTAAAAAACAGAGATATAGTATTCCTAACATAATGAGACATATATTTTAGTCAACTATTTGGCAATTAACTTATCATATGGTAGTCAAAAATTGTGCAATAATGAGGTATTTTTGGGCCTCATCATCCCCTCAAAATTGAACTGATGCATGCCCTCATGCATCTTAGTAGGCCATAGTAATATGCAGGTTTTATTCTTGTGAACAAAATCCTTTGCTACCTGCTAACTGAGAAATTCCTCTTTGCTGAACTATATCAAGTATTTTGCAATTAAGCACATGTATGACTCTTTTTCTATATTTCTACAAGTTTTAGTGTTGAAAGGTACCTCTTAAAGGCTTTATATCATGTGATTCATCTTGCATTAGTCTTATTGTGGAACCGTATTTGGCAGATGCACTACTACTGATGGAATTTTTTGTTCTTAACAACTTTTCAGCTTGAATGCTTATTTCTGTTTTTTGCACCTTATGAACAAAATTGATAATTTTTTTGGATTTGAAATGCTTGAGGGATGTACTTACTTGTGGTAGAGCCTTATGAACCTCAATATTTGATGTACCCTACTATTTTTGCTATTCTATAGCATTTTTAGCAATTCTAGTACAATTTCTACTCATTTCAAAGATATCCTGCTCATTCTGAAGATATGCCTATTCATTTTGAAGATATGACTGTTCATTCTGAATATGCATCAAAAAATGCAAAAATAACCTCTTATGCAAAATTTAGCTACATATTCTATTGTGGGCCCATATCTAGTGTATAAGCCTTCCATAACATCAAAAATCCCTTCTTCATCCTTTTGTTTAGATGTTATTCTTTGTTTTGTATGTTGTTTTTTTATTCTAGTAATACTAAAATAGAACCTTCAGGTGCATTTTTCTAATTATCCTCCTTCAATTTATCAGATAATTATGAGATATAAACTTACAGTTCTCCTTCTGAAACTTGCCCTACAAATTGAAATAGAATTGCTGCCATGTTTGTCTCAAAATCAGGTTTTTACACAGTTTTGGAATTTCCATGTGTTGTGGTTGATCCACAACACACCCCAAAATTGGGGACCCACCTTTTGCAAGGCTTGCAGAGAAGAATCTCATGACCCAGATGCTAAAATTGAAGAAAAGAAAAAAATGCCCAAGTGTAGAAAGGGGTCGCGAAATCGCGACATGTCAGCGAAATCGCGACATGTCGCGAAATCGCGACATGTCGCAAATCGCGGGGGCAACGCGACGAAGCCAAAAATGGTCGCGAAATCGCGACATGTCGGAACACGACGTGTTTCAGGGAGGCATACGAAAAGAAAAAGCGGTAGCGATATCGCGATAGAAAGCTGCATGAAGGTCCGAGGGGGAAAAACGTCGCGATATCGCGACAAGTTTTGCCAAGACGTACGGATGATGAAAGGTGTCGCGATTTCGCGACGCATTTTGGCATAGTTGTACGGTACAAGGAAGATGTCGCGAAATCACGACAGAAATGAAAATCAGGCCCGACAGAGAAACGGTAGCGATTTCGCTACGCCTTGGGAAAGAAGACTCAAAGTTCAAAACGGTAGCGATATCGCTACAAATTTCATAAAGGCCTCAAAGTCGAGGGTAGCGATAGCGCTACAAGTTTAGTGAGAGAGGGCTTGAAACAAAAATGGTAGCGAATCGCTACCATGTCACAAGGAGAAGGCTTGAAACGAAAGTGGTAGCGAATCGCTACCACATTTCAAAAGAAAAGACTCAAGGCCAAGGTGGTAGCGATATCGCTACCACATTTTGAAAAGGGCTCAAAGTTAGAAAGTGGTAGCGATATCGCTACCATTCGAAGAGGAGGGCTCAAAATGTTAAAAGGGTAGCGATATCGCTACGAGAAGTTGCCGGAGGTAGACAAATGAAAAACGGTCGCGACATCGCTACGGGGAGCTGATGAAGGCGTACGGCCGAGAAGCATGTAGCGATATCGCGACATGTCACGATTTCGTGACATGTCGCCATATCGCGGCTAAGAAGATGAACAGCGGACTTGCAGTTTTGTCATTTTTTTTTCGTAGAAAGCGTTACAGAGACGCAGAAAAGCGAGACACATGGCGCACATGTGTCAAACTTGCAGAGGCGTTACATGCAGAGATGAATTTCGAAGCGTTTTCAAATTTGAGCGTGAATCAAAGCGGAAAAAGCAAGAATTTGAGGGGTCATGTGCAGGAAGGTGAAATGAAGCGACAGAGAAGATCGAAGAGCCGCGTCAAACATTATAAGACCAGAATTGCAAATCGAAGAAGGGGTTGGAAATTGCCGAATACGGAGTTGCAGAGACGAGAGCTTTGTGCTATTCTCGGGGCCCGTACTTGGGCAATTTCCTTCTTTTTGTTCTGGGATTTTCTTTTACACTGGAAAATTTTTGAATGTAATCGAGATATCATTTAAATACAAAATACAGAGAGTTGGCATCTTATTGGATGAGAAAGAAGGAGTAACTTTTGCATGCATGATTTAACGTTTATATTTCCCTTCCAGATTTCTTAGGTTTTTAGGTGAAGTTAATGCAAGATCTCTTGGTTGCTTCATGCGAATACCTATTTTCTGGAATTACCACAGAAACCCTCGAGACTCGCACCTGGCCTATTTGGATTGTGTGAAAGTGCAGGTTCATTAGGTTAGGTTGCATGTAGAAAGCCTCAAGCATCTTCGGTTTCATCAGATTAATGACAGCTTTCTGACTGTAATTTATTTTACGTTTTTATTTATTTTGTCTTTGCTTTTCAAACCCATATTTTATTTTCAGTAGTTTAATTACTGTGTTTGAATAAATCACTGAAAATCCATCAGAATTAAAGGTTAAAACAGATTTTATTCATTTTGAGTCCATTGAAAGTTCAAAATTAATAAACCACAAGTGCTCCTTGTTAACATCCACTTGCAAACCCTAAGGTGTTCTTAGCATTTCATTTTAAACAAAGATCCTTGATAATCAATAATTAGCATAATAAGAACCTTGGAGAAATCATTTTTCTTTGCAAGCAGAGGATTTAGGACTCGGATCCTACAAGAGAGTGTGTTTTCACAATCGGGTTAAAACACCACTCAACAGATTGGCGCTAGAAGGAGGGCCGAATCGGTTTATCTATTTCAATTTTTATATCTGAATATTTTGTTTTTGATTTAATTCTGAAATTATTTACTGCTAAACTGCAACACTGTTTTTGTGTTTGTTGCAGGTTTTCTTCGAACTAGCCGAGGGTTTCCTCAGCAGTCGGACCCACCACGCCGTATTGCGACCGTGTCTCAAACAACCGGAGAAACCATTTTTCACGACCTTACCGGTACTCCCAAGGGTAAAGTCAAGCAAGTCGTAAGCACTCCAAGTAGCAAAAGGCCTCGTTTTCTCCAGGAACGTCGAGTGGACCTACGCCAGCAATATCCGTTGCCCCTAGTGTGCCTATAGTTTGTAACATTTCTTCTGCTATTGTAGGTCCTGTCTACATCAATTCCGAGTCAAATGGCTCAAGCTCCAAGAGCTCCTTGGTATGGAGCTAACAATACTCCTTTGAATATTGCTGGGGATATCCATGAAATCCCCAAGAACATTGAAATATTTCTGCCTAAATACAAGCCAGATGGCCTAAGAACAACAGAAGAACATATCCAAGCCTATAGAGATGTTTTAATTAGGCTGCAAGTTCAGCATGAAGATGTAGCCTGCAGACTTTTCCCCATGAGCTTGGATCCAATAGCATATGAGTGGTATATATGCTTGCCAACTGGTTCAATCACCTCTTGTACACAAATGGAAAAAGCATTTGTCAATCAATTTAGGTCGCCCTTAGATCCCGCAACTATTTACAATCGGTTTATTACATGCAAACGGGGCCAAGGGGAACCAATCCGAATGTTTAATCGGAGATTCCAAAAGAACTATAACAGAGCAATTAGACATTTTGCCATCGATCCTGCAAGTAGCTTTGCAGATATATTTTGGGGCATTGGACCCCATGACAGCCATGTTTGCAAGGCGTAATCCTCGGGTCACCACGCTGGCTTTGGCCTATAATGAAGCCATGACTATTGAGCAAGAATTGACACCGCAAGGCTACGGGTTTACCCATATGCCTATGTTGGGACAATGTGCTCCATATGGTCAAGTTCCCAAGGCAAATCAACTCATGGCACCACAAATGCCAAGTATGAACGCCTTCCCATATCAGCAGTCGTATCCACCAAAGACCCGCATATGCACCCATTCCAATCCAACCAATCACAACCATTCCACCTGCTCCTGCATTTTTGCAGAACAGTCAATCAACTACGCAGAAACTAGTCAAGTCAATCCTCAAGCCATAGTTCCCTGCTCCGAATCCAATCCCAATTCAAGGTATCAATCCATATGGGAATCCAATTCCTCATAACCCCACCCAAATGTGGAATCAAGACCCCATCAATTATGCAAATCCAATGGGGGTTAACAACAATGTGGTTCCACCGAAGGATGTCTTTTCGAAAGTCGAAGAGCTCAAGAAACTAGTGCATAAACTAAGTAATGACAGGGTTCAACAAAGAAGCATGAGTCCCGTGCCCCTCACCCAAGTCAGAATTTTAACAATAGAGGGAGGCACTGGAACACTAAGCCAAACAATGGGGGAGTTCCTGCTCCCATTGCTAATCAATTAGATGCTTTCGCAGGCCCTAGCCAATCCAATTCTCTTTTGAATCTTTCAGATTTGGCATGGGAAAGAGGGTGCAAGTTACATAACACAAAAGAACACAATGAGAGGAATTGTCCCGAGATCGCTAGATACACTCATTGTCTTCGAGCACAAGTTGATGATTTGGAACCGGTATCAAATGAGGATCCATCGTATCGGCAAGATGAAAATATTATGGTGATGGAAACAATATATCACCAAGAGGGTGAGAGCGAGGAGGAAGAAGACGAAGTTTTGGAACAGGAGGTGCAAGCTTTTCAAAATTTCATAAAGGGGACTCATGGGTACCATTTGAGGAGTAAGTCTAAAGCCCCTAAAACCTCATCAACACCTCCAAACAGCTTCTATTCTTCCTCCGTATACAAAGGCAAGTAACAACCCTCCCCCTCCACTCGTAAGAGAAATGTCTAATGACGTCCGTAAGACACCAAATTCGAAAACCAAATTATGACGTAGTGGAGGATATGAAGAAGTCCAAATCTAGCCTTTCATTCCCGGACGCAGCTAAATTGCCCGGTCAAAAGGAGGCGTTGATAAGAGCTTTGAACTCACCCGATCCGATGTGGAAGGAAAAAGAGCTGAATCCCATCCGATTTTGCGAAAGGAGAGAAGGGATGTCCCGCCATTCTTATTAACTCTGAGAATTGCGGGTAAGAACTTGCATAACTGTTTGGTAGACACAGGAGCCACGAGCAACCTCATGCCTACGGAGATATGTCAAATGCCGGGTCTACAACCGGTTTCATCCAAATGCACGGTCTTGCAATTGGACCGTTCGGAGGTAAATGTAGTAGGGACCTTATATGATGTCAAGATTCAATTAAATTCTCGAACCCTGTGGTCCAAAGAAAGTTGTAGACATTTTGGTGGTTAACATCCCAAGTAGGTATGGAATGTTACTTGCGAGAGATTGGATGAAAACGCTGAATGGCTATTTTGCAACAGATCGCTCGCATATGTGGCTGCCATGGAAGGGCATTTCTAACCAAATCAGAGTGGAAAACGAATCGAGGCTTAAGGAGATTATAACGGATTTTAACAAGCCGAATGAGGTTCAGCTTTTCTCGAGCTGCACCTAGGGGTCTATGCTCTTGATGTTGAGAAAGCTACCGATGAACTTAAAGAAGAAGTGTGTCATGGTGGTTCTTTTGAGGAGAAGGATTACACGTGGTTGCTCAAGTTTGATGGATCAAAATCTAGACAGGGAGCAGGAGCTGGAGTCGAGCTCACTGGTCCAGGAGGTAAACCATTATTGGCTGCCTACAGACTGCAATTTCCTTGCACAAACAATGTGGCAGAATACGAAGCATTGATCTACGGTTTACGTCTAGCATTGAGCAAACATGTTAAATGCTTGAAGGTTTTGGGAGATTCTCGAGTTGGTTGTCAAGCAAATCAAAGGACAAGATACATGCCGCGACAAAAGACTGAGCCTTTATAGGACTAGGGTTATGGACCTCATGGAGGAGTTTGATGCATTCAACATAGCCCTTATTTCTAGGAGAGGAAATCGAATAGCGGACTCTCTTGCAGTCGTCGCGGGCATGTTAAACCCGGTGGATATAAAAAGATGTAAAAAGTTTTCCATTGAGCTGGTTCCTTGTCCATCAATACCTGATAATGTGAAGAATTTCCAGTGTTTTTGAGTGTGACAGTACATCTTCAAGTTTGTCACAAACTCGGGTATTTTTGAAAATCAGTGATCGATGAGGAACAAAGGTGGCAGGATGAAACAGAAGAAAGTGAAACCGCGTATCAATCCAACAAAATTCCTAAAGACGTGGTTTCATTAGAAAAGATGTTCGACATGGAATGCAAGAACAAGAAAAGAAAAAGAGTCCCGCTCCCCAAAGATGCATGCGATTCAATTAATCTGGGGAGTGCAGATAATCCAAAGGAGGTGTACATAGCAAAGGCATGTACAGAGGAAGAAAGGAGCAATATAATACAGGCTTTGAAGCATTACATAGATTGTATTGCTTGGAACTACAATGAGTCAAGACTTACAACCTAACATTATCACGCATACCATCCCTTTGAAGCTGACTCCAAGCCTTTTAGGCAAAGACAACGAGTTGTTAACCCGCTATTGGAGCCTTTGATCGAAAAGGAGGTTAAAATATTATTGGAAGCGAAAATCATTTTTCCCGTTAGGCACTCAACCCGGGTGGCCAACCTCGCTCCAAAGAAGAAAAAAGAGTGGAGAGATTAGGTCGTGCATAGATTTTCGAAATCTTAATAAAGCCTCTCAAAAAGATAATTATCCATTACCATCAATCGATGAAATCTCGCAAATGGTAAATGGATCTGAAATGATGTCCTTTCTCGATGGATATTCTGGGTACAACCAAGTTCTTATACATCCAGATGACAGGATGAAAACAGCCTTCACTACCAAGTGGGGGACATTTGCATATAAGAGAATGTCGTTCGGACTGTTAAACGCTGGTGCAACTTTTCAACGCGCCATGGATTACGCATTCAAAGGACTAATAGGCAAATGCATCATCGTGTATGTGGATGATATCCCAGTTTTCTCGAAGAAGAGAGAGGATCATGTTAAAGATTTGAAGAAAGTGCTTCAAAGATGCAGGGAACATGGAATTTCATTAAATCCCAAGAAATGCATTTTTGGAGTGACAGAAGGGAAACTGCTAGGTCACATTATTTCAAAGGAGGGAATATCCATCGACCCAGAAAGGATACAAGCTATCCAAGACCTACCTCTCCCGAGCAAGAAAAAGAACTGAGATCTTTCTTTGGGCAAGTCAATTTTGTGAGGAAATTTATCTCTAGATTTGCCGAGATAGCCAAACCTCTGAACCAGATGCTCAAGAAAGATGTGGACGTAAGGTGGAACGAGGAAAGTAGAGTGGCTTTCCATAATATCAAAGACGCCATTTCCAAAGCCCCGGTCTTGATAAGCCCAGACTATTCCAAGCCTTTTTACATTTATGCTTTTGCATCGAAACACTCCTTTGTGAGTGTCTTAACCCAAAAAGGTGAGGATAGTGCCGAAAAGCCCATTGCATTTTTAAGTGCCCTCCTAAAAGATGCCCAATTAAGGTATTCAATCCTTGATAAGCAAATGTATGCACTTTTTAAAACCGTGAAAAAATTTAGGCACTACATCGTGCACAGCAGAATTATCGCCATCGTGCCCGATTCTCGCTCGTCAAGACCATGTTTTTACGTAATGAACTAGGTGAGAAGAGAGGAAAATGGATTTCGACCATCCAAGAATTTGATCTCGAAATCCAACCAATGAAACTAGTTCGAGGACAAGGACTGGCAAAGGCGATCGCAGAAAATGATCCGCAAATAATAGGTCAATGCTCAAATACATAATACATGGCTAAGGAGGACTCGGTATGTTGATATTGTGCAATTTTTATTGACTCGGTAAGTGCCCTTCTAATTTGAATTCAACACAGAGGAGAGCTTTAAGGCTTAAATCGTTAACTATCCGATAAAGCTCGGGTGTGCTTTACAGAAAAATCATGAAGGTATCTACCTGAGATGCTTGAGCAAAGATGAAGCCGCCAGGGTGTTGCAAGAATTTCATGGCAAGCATGGAACCGGTCATGGTGCAGCCAATGCTACAACACATCAAATCCTGAGAGCAGGATATTACTGGCCACATATTTTCAAATATGCACACACTCATGTACGATCTTGTCACATCCGTCAAGTGGCCACAAATAGATAAAGAAATGCAGCCATGCCGTTGCAACCTGTAGTTGAAACGAGACCGTTTGCATAGTGGGGATTGGATTTTATCGGGGTTATTAACCCAAATTCTTCTGATTCTCAAAAATTCATTTTGACAGCTACAGACTATTGTACAAGGTGGACAGAGGCGATTCCTACTAAACATGCCACCACTGATGTTGTGATTAAATTTCTTGAGGATCAAATTATAACAAGATTTGGGATGCCCGACTCTATTGTCAGTGACAATGGTAAAGCTTTCATTTCCACACAATTTGCAGAGTGGGCATATGATAATAAAGTGAGCTTGAAATTTGCATCCAATTACTATCCTCAAGGAAATGGGTTGGCCGAGTCTTCAAATAAGAATTTGTTGAATACTATTAAGAAGTTGCTGGAAAAGAACCCTCGGGACTGGCACAGTCAACTAAAGTTTGCCCTTTGGGCAGATAGGACCAGAGTGAAAGAATCCATAGGGAATACTCCCTATCATTTGGTCTATGGGCAAGACCCGATATTTCCAGCAAATTTGAAGTTGCAGACCTTACATTTCATACAAGAGTACTTGGGGACAGATGATCAAGTTGAAGCCAAGGTTGAGCCGTTGTTGCACCTTGATGAAAAGAGAGAAGAGGCCGTGAATCACATGAATAAACACCAGGAAGTAATCAAGAGATGGTTTGACAGAAGGGCCAAAGTTAAATCATTCAGAATTTCAGATTTAGTATTACTATGGGACAAAAGACATGAGGAAAAAGGAAACCATCAAAAGTTTGATTGTCTTTGGTTAGGCCCATATCAGATTTCATAGATTCTTGGGAAGAATACCTTCAGGCTAAAAACCTTAGAAGGGAAAGATTTCACGCTGCCGGTTAATGGGCAGATTTTAAAACATTATTTTAGCCCTTAGGTTGTGGGACTTTCATATCATTCTTTGATTTTGGTGGGATTTTCAGATCTTGTTTCATTGTTTAGGATTTTCAGATTTTGTTTGATTTAGGATTGTTAGCTTAGCTAGGATTTTGGTTGTGGATTTGATTTCAATTGTCATGTTGTTAATTTTGAAAAAAAAAAAAAAAAAAAAAATAAATAAATTGAGATGCCAACTTATGCTTAAGGTTAGGAGAATATGAAATATTGGAATTATCTTGTAAAGGCTCCACCAATAACATAAAACATTTTAAGTTATATTGTTTGATTTTGTGATACATGAAAGAATCAGTTTTGCATGACATATCATTTCATTTGCAAAGATAAGGCATTCATATTCCATCTCACCTCACATACATTTCATTTTAGTTACATATGCATCTTATGTACAAGCCATGAAAGTACGTCAAATTCTCTTAGGGTTATGTTATAACATAAATGTAAGTAGCTCCTAAGGTTGGAAACTGAGTCTTGAGATATCTAGAACCAAGCACGTCTCATAAATTAAAAAGGATCTTGAGCAAAATGATCAAAACCTAGCTTGGAGGAAAAGGTTGAGCGAAAGTGGTTTTCATGTCTATCCTATTATGCAACATGATCCTAAAAACAGTGGTTTTGACCACTTCCATAGAGCTTAAAGCCCACATCGGAGTAGTAAGGATAGGGTGTAAATTCTCATCTCGATTAGGTTGAGAATCCGATTCCCCAAAGCTCCTATGTTTTGCCCATTTCATGAATTAGTCAAGGATTGGAAGGATCATACTATTTGTCCTCTGGAAAGGATGGGTGAGTCATCCCCAAGGTCTAAGTAATAAAATTAATATGTCTCCATTCTCATCAGCCTTGGATTGTAAGGATCGTACTATTTGTCCTCTCGCAAAGGATGGGTAGTCATCCCCAAGGTTTAAGCAACAAAATTAATGATTTATATCTAAGGTTTGGATTGTAAGGATCGTACTACTTGTCCCTAACCAGGATGGGTAGTCATCCCCAAGGTCCAAGAAGTAAAAAGTAAATAAATTTTTCCCATCTCATCTTTATTTTGGATTGTAAGGATCGTACTACTTGTCCTCTGCAAGGGATGGGTAGTCATCCCCAAGGTCCAAAGAAATGGAGATAAGTTTTGGATTGTGGGGTTAGATATGCCCATGCATGGCATCATGTCTTGCCTAAAAAACAAGACCACCGATTGTCTAGAGGGTTAGACTAGCATGACCATTTCTTCCATAACCGGTTTAATTATTTTGCTTAAAGTGAGGTAATGAACTCTAAATCAGAATAGTAAGGATAAGGTTAAACTCTCATCTCGGTTGGTTGGGAGTCTGATTCCCCAAAGTTCTGATTTCACATTCACTTGCACATGGGTTCTAGATAGTAGGGACTCATAACCAACTTTGGGATACAATAAGGTAATGAACTAGTGGATCCTAAGAGGGTTTGGCAATCTTGAATGCTTGTACATAGTATTAGAAGAAGGACCATGCCCCTTATGAAGGCAAGGCCTTCTAGCACATCCATTAGGGTCACAAATCATTCACCATCCCACATATGCACTCATGCAAAACCGATAATGGAATGTGGATCAATTTCAAACGATAGGGAAGGAAAACTCATTGCACACACCGAGCTAATACTTGAGGATTCTCGATGATTCATGTACTTCTGATATTTGGGCATTTTTTACTTTGCTTATGTGCTAACATGTATTTGCGAGTTTGTGATATGTTTCAAAGTTGGGTTCTTACTAAAATGCTCAAGAGCATTTGACAAATAGAGTCGCCATTTGTTGTGGTTGATCCACAACACACCCCAAAATTGGGGACCCATATTTTTGCATGCTTGCAGAGAAGAATCTCAGTGACCCAGATGCTAAAATTGAAGAAAAGAAAAAAATGCCCAAGTGTAGAAAGGTGTCGCGAAATCGCGACTGGTTGCGCCATCGCGACCGAAGCCAAAAAATTGTCGCGAAATCGCGACATGTCAGAAAATCGCGGTCAACGCGGTCAACGGCAACAAAACAAAAAATGTCATTTATTTTGAGAAATAGCATACGAAGGAAGGCCGGGGAAAACGTCCGATATCGCGAAGTTTTGCCAAGACGTACGATGATAAAGGTGTCACGATTTCGCGACGATTTTGGCATAGGTGGAAGATGTCCAATGACAAATGAAAATCAGGCTCGACAGAGAAACGGTAGCGATTTCGCTACGCCTTGCGGAAAGAAGACTCAAAGTTCAAAACGGTAGCGATATCGCTACAAATTTCATAAAGGCGAGGGTAGCGTAGCGCTACAAGTTTAGTGAGAGAGGGTCGAAACTTGAAAAAAATGGTAGCGAATCGCTACCATGTCACAAGGAGAAGGCTTGAAACGAAAGTGGTAGCGAATCGCTACCACATTTCAAAGGGACGCGGCAAGGCCAAGGTGGTAGCGATATCGCTACCACATTTTGAAAAGGGCTCAAAGTTAGAAAGTGGTAGCGATATCGCTACCATTCGAAGAGGAGGGCTCAAAATGTTAAAAGGGTAGCGATATCGCTACGAGAAGTTGCCGGAGGTAGACAAATGAAAAACGGTCGCGACATCGCTACGGGGAGCGGATGAAGGCGTACGGCCGGGAAGCATGTAGCGATATCGCGACATGTCACGATTTCGCGACATGTCGCCATATCGCGGCTAAGAAGATGAACAGCGGACTTGCAGTTTTGTCATGTTTTTGCGTAGTAAGCGTTACAAGACGCAAGAAAAGCAGGACACGTGGCGCACAGTGTCAAACTTGCAGAGGCGTTACATGCAGAGATGAATTTTGAAGCGTTTTCAAATTTGAGCGTGAATCAAAGCGGGAAAAAGCAGGAATTTGAGGGGTCATGTGCAGGAAGGTGAAATGAAGCGACAGAGAAGATCGAAGAGCCGCGTCAAACATTATAAGACCAGAATTGCAAATCGAAGAAGGGGTTGGAAATTGCCGAATACGGAGTTGCAGAGACGAGAGCTTTGTGCTATTCTGGGCCCGTACTTGGGCAATTTCCTTCTTTTTGTTCTGGGATTTTCTTTTACACCTGGAACATTTTTGAATGTAATCGAGATATCATTTAAATACAAATACATAGAGTTGGCATCTTATTGGATGAGAAAGAAGGAGTAACTTTTGCATGCATGATTTAACGTTTATATTTCCCTTCCGGATTTCTTAGGTTTTTAGGTGAAGTTAATGCAAGATCTCTTGGTTGCTTCATGCGAATACCTGTTTTCTGGAATTACCAGTAAAACCCTCGAGACTCGCACCTGGCCTATTTGGATTGTGTGAAAGTGCAGGTTCATTAGGTTAGGTTGCATGTAGAAAGCCTCAGTATCTTCGGTTTCATCAGATTAATGACAGCTTTCTGACTGTAATTTATTTTACGTTTTTATTTATTTTGCTTTGCTTTTCAAACCCATATTTTATTTTCAGCAGTTTAATTACTGTGTTTGAATAAATCACTGAAAATCCATCAGAATTAAAGGTTAAAACAGATTTTATTCATTTTGAGTCCATTGAAAGTTCAAAATTAATAAACCACAGATGCCCCTTGTTAACATCCACTTGCAAACCCTAAGGTGTTCTTAGCATTTCATTTTAAACAGCATCCTTGATAATCAATAATTAGCATAATAAGAACCTTGGAGAAATCGTTTTTCTTTGCAAGCAGAGGATTTAGGACTCGGATCCTACAGGAGAGTGTGTTTTCACAATCGGGTTAAAACACCACTCAACACCATGCAATTAAGGGCATAACGGGGTGTTTCTTGACATCTTGACCATGTTCCATTTTTAAAATTGTCAATATTGTATGAATAGTTTATGCCAAATACCGATTATCATACACTAAATGCTAAATGTTCACTATGAATTAAATGTAAGAAACACATACCTTACTATCCTGAAAATTGGTCATGCACCTTACAAGCTACTTTTGATGATTGTTAGCAGGCTATCTAAAAACATAAACATAACACATGTGCAGTGTGAGATTTGTACAATGGTGGAACAATGATGGGTAGATCAAATGGGCAATGCATGCCATAAAATCGGTTTTCATGCAAGCCAACTCAGTTGCTCCTCCAAGAAGGTTTTCACTACTGAATTATTCATTTTTTTTCATCATTTTTATTTTTATTTTTTATTTTATTTATTTTTCTTTTCTTTCTTTTTTTTCATTTTTTTCATCAGAAGAGGTTGTCATTTCTTGTTTTCAATCAACTTCTGTCCCTTTTTTTTGTCAAGTGCTTCAATGAGAGAGAACATCTCTCACTCCTATTTGGATAAGACCAATCCTTATTCTACAAAAACATGTCAATTGTTGTATGAAAACACCATCTCTTTCTATTGAAACCTGCAACATTGATGCAACCTTCCTTTCTAGATGAGCAGTAAGAATCTTCTTACATCATAATTGTCTCCTTATTGCTAGAAATGAATTATTGGCTCCATTTTTCCTCTTCCTTGCTAAAATTGATGTTTGTCTTTATGTATCCCCATTTTGTGGGACATGCCTTTGCTGCAATTTTTTTTTTCTCTCTTTTTTTTTTTTAATTTTTCTTGTCTTGCTTGTACCCAAGAAGGAAGTTCACAAACAAGACTATTCTTATTTTTGCTTTTCTTGTATTTTTTTTTTATATTTTTGTCAAACTTTTTATCATCACTCTAAATCTAATATTGAAGAGAAATTCTCTTCCATTAGGATAATGGAATCTCCTTCAAGAACTTATCCTTAGTTAATGGTGCATGGTATACCCTAAGGCAATGTCCATTCACCACTAACATCCTCCATGAATTACCAATGGGAGAAAGAAGCACTGATCCATATATGAAAACTTCTTCAATCAAGTGTTGTCCATGTTTCCTAGTTTGCAAAATCTTGTCAATTTGTACTTGAAACAATTAAATACCAATTCCAAAAAGATGTTAAGTGCTTACATCAAGATAAAATCTTGATATACCCTTGTAATTCCATGTAAAGGGATTGAAATATTATTTCAAAATAACAACAATTTTATTTTTTGTGTATAAGTCAGCCATCTAATAATTTTCAAGAGTTTCCTTGGTTGTAATTCAGTTTATTTCATTCTTAGGAGGACAAAATTTATCCTTAATGGAAGTAAATTTTCTATGTGCAACTTTTTTAGTTTTTCTTCTTTATCCAAAGCTGATTTCTATGTCTGGACTAAAGGGTTTTTATGTATCTCCATTGAATTTTATCTCTTCAAGCTTAGGTAAGTTCTTATTTGAGCACAACTGGATGCTGTTGTAGTCAATAACATTTTCTACAACTTTTTTTTATGATATTCAGCTACATAAACAAGGGCTGCCTATCCTGTATTATTCAAACTAATCATAGGTTGGGCTAAAAAAAAAAATTAACTAAACATATTTTTGGTTTGTATAATAATATAAGAAGTGTACAACTTAGCAGATCAACTACTTGTCAGGTAGGATCACCTCTAATGAGATCAACTATTGTCTTTGTAGGCTAAGAATTGATAGGTTGTGGTTTAGCGCGATAAAACCCTAACAATATTTAAGCAATAATGGCAAAACTCTAGGATCACCGTTGAGCTCCAAACTTCTATTTTGATTGTGCAAAAGTTTTGTGATGATTTTTATTTTTTTAATAGACTCAACTTACATAGACAAGGGTTGCATGTCCTGTATTATTCATATTGGCCACAGGTTGGGCTGAAGGTGGTGGTTGATTTACTCACCCTATTTTTTGTTGTTGGGATCTCTCTTTGAGAAGAATTTAGATTAGGCAACAAATTTTGCATCTATGAGTTATGGAAGTAAATGGCATTCATCAATGATATGTCCCTGTGAAAAAATGCTATAGGTAGCTAATATGGCTATTTTGTTTAAGGGATAGTCTTGTATATCTACCATGATATATTTCCAACACCTAGTACAAATTTTTTTATACTACCCTGATGATATGGATATAAAAAGGGTAGTACTAGCAGATGGCTCTTCTAAATTTTTTTAAGAGATCTTATGTTTTCCTGATAATGAGGATGATGAATTCTTTCAATTTTTATCAAGAATTTCAAACATAGGTAATTTAATCCCCAAGTGTGAAGATCACCTCCCTGTGGTTGCTTGTTTTCTAAATGGATTGAAATGCGACTATCAATAATTATTATTTATACCAGCTATTACATTCAAATTTTACTCTAAACTTCATAACTTAGCACAATAATAATTATTTGACTGCTTTTACCCTCTAACAACACCATGATCCCCGAAAATGACACAAAAATTATGCATTGTCATTAAGTACATAATTAAATATCAAATATCTTATCAATCCAGGGTGGTGTCCAAGGTTGTCTACGATAGAAGGTTAGGGCAGAGTACAATTCAGGCATTCAAATTTCAAGCATTTATTGGGTGAGACATATTTGGTTTAGCCTTTTGGTGTCACACTAAACCTAATCTACAGAATGGAAACTTGAAAGAACTAAAAACTAATTATAAGTTGTAGGAATTTAAATCTAACTATAATTGTAGGAATTGGAATTGCTAAATTGAAAGTCTAATCTACTTTTGCAGAATTAAAATAACAGAATTTAAATTGCTGAATTTAAATGTTGCTGAAATGAAATCCTAAGTTACATTTGTAGAATTGAAACCTAGTTGCTCTTACATAATTGAAATGATGTTTGTAAATGAAACTTATGCTAAAAAAACCTATCAATTTCCTACCACAAGGTCGTCAAGCTTCTGTTACAGGAATTGACAACAAAATGAAATATGCTAAAAATGAAAAGTTGCTAAAATGAAAAAGTAGGGAAAACATGGAAAGTAAAGAAAAAATACTTAATATAATTTGTCATTTGACACACACACAAATGTTGTACACAAACATAATATAAAACATAAAGAACATTATACAAACTTAAAACAAAAAAAGTAAACTTGACAAGTAATCTGTTAATTATGTTGCAGCAAAATTACAGATTAAAACCTACCATAAAAATCCTCCTTCTAGATCTGAAAGTGATCCCATACTTCCTAATATAGAATGAGGTGAAAAACACTCCTTAACTAATTAACACTCAGAACAGAAAATGACAAAATAACTACACTTTTATTGATGACAAAACATGTTGAAAACTATTACAGAAAATTACTATACAGTCCTAATTGTTGCTATTGAAAACTCTTCTCTATTCTAATTCCTAACTAGATCAACCAAGGAGGGAGTTGTTTTATTTATATAAATTTTTACAACATATCCCATACTCAAATCAGCCTATGTGCTACTTTACAATGATTTACCAATAATTTTGGATCTAAAATAAATGCAAATCTGAACATTTTGTGTTGCAATAGTAGTCATTGGCCCTTAGAAAGCATCTTCACTGGTGGGAGTACATGGGAGGAGTCTAGAAATATCTCACACATATTTTTTGACTTCATAATATGCCATTTCTATCTTGTAAACAACCTTCTATTATGTTGTAGTTATTTCTGGATTTATCCTAGAAGAGGATCAATTGATATTTTTCCATGAATGGTGGCTTTGGACGACAAGGACGACAAATATAGTTGGGGGATATTTTCCCTTAACCTTCTCAACATTCTTCCCATTTTTACACCATCAAAAAATAGTCAAAAATCACTTTCTGTTCTCAATCCGGAGCTAAGTGGCTCAATTCGAAGAGACTATATTTCTCAATCCGAAGAGTCTGTATTTCTCAATTCGAAGATACTTGTTCAATCCGAAGATATTTAGAATGACCAACTGTGTGCTATTCAAGTGATTTTAGCTGCATTTATTAGGTGTATTAGCCCTCAGGATCAGATTGCAATAGCCTTCATTCCTCTCCATATGTGAATTCCATGCCTTGCCATTCATTGGTAGCTTGCTGGAATTTACATGGTAAATTACTGTATTTTCCAACTCTGCTGCATAGTTGTAAAATATTGGCATTTTTTGTAAATTAAAAAAAATTATAACATGGAAAAATTATTCAAATATCAACATGAAGGATTACATCAAGTTGCTACTGAATTTATACACTTCATTCACCAAGTAACCATGCTGAAATAGTGCAATAGTGCTGCACAATTGTCCCTACTCTGTTATACCCTATTGCTGCCTATTTAGACCATGTGGGAATGCTTCTAAATAGGTTATATGTATTATGTAGTCCTTCTAAACTCATTCCATCCATATCCTCATGCTTTGCTTGACAAATTCAAGGTGTTCCTATAAAGTGACAAGTTGCTGATTTTATATGGTTGTTTTTTTCAGATTTTTAGATTTATGACAGTCCTAAAATTTTGGCTTCAATGTGGATTTGAAACAATTTGAATGGTAATAAAATATTCAAAAACCATTGAGAAGTTAATGGATATCAGCATACCACATTTGGTTAATTGAAATTCATGTTTTTACTTGCTACTTAATCAAGCAAAATCAGTCACAAAATGCTGAAAATAATAAAAAACAAAGATATAGTATTCCTAATATAAAATCATGCAAACACTTAACAAATAGTATATTTTAGTCAACTATTTGGAAATTAACTTATCATATGGTAGTCAAACATTGTGCAATAATGAGGTATTTTTGGGCCTCATCGGTTTTGGACCTAAAAACTAGTGAAGTGATGTGTGGAATTCTATGCAATGCTATGATAATCTATGGCTATCTACGCTAGTCTACGCATATCTACGATAGTCTATGTATGTCTACGTATATCTATAGTAGTATACATAGGTCTATGAGGATCTACAATAGTCTAAATTAGTCTACGATAGCCTAGGGGTATCTAGGATTATCTATGTAAACCTACAAGTGTCCAAAAGGATCTACAAGTATGTAGGTATAGCAATGTGTGACTTTTAGGTGTCTACATTTTGCCCCTTTTTGTACTATACTATGTGAAGTACAATTTAATACAAAAATATGAAGGTTTTGTGTAGAGTAAAAAGGATAGGAGGAGAATAGAATCCAACCAAAGGTATATAACCACTCGAAGCATGACCATACAACATTGATCGATAGCCAAGAAGGAGGAAGGAGAAGAAGAGAAGAGGAAAGAGACAAAATGAAATGAAAACAATACCAACAAATGAAAATGGATGATTACGAATGCAACGCGATGGTTTTGTTGAGCTTGTAGGAAATTTTTGATGTCATACTAGTTGCTTGGGGGAGGCAATTTTTGACTACTTTGCTTTTACGACCAGTTAAGCATGGTCTAAAAGTATGAATAGAACAAATGACTATTCAATTATTTGTCGTCGATTAATTTATGAGCACATGGTGATAAGTATCAAACCAATTGAGCTAAAGGGACATTTGGATTATTCAAATGTGTCATTCATTATGCATCACAAATGCCAAAAATCCTTTTCCAAATGTTGTGCTAGGATTACATCAAACGTATCATTTGTTCTGTATTTGACATACATGAATGCTAGATTGACTTCTCCATAGAAATACATAGCTCTCATGATATAAAAAATATATATTTGGAATTGATATTATTTCATAAGATAATTTTCAACAAAAAATTTCATAAACATATGCATTATCTATGCTTTTGGATGTTTGGTTTGTTGGTTGCATGCAAAGTTGACTTTGGATATGAATACCACCTCAAACAAGGAATCAACAATGAGGTGAATTGAATGTGGTGATTTTGTGATGCAGTGATTGATAGAATACCAATGCATGATGAAAATTATAATAAAGGCAAGTTAGAATACAATTTGGGAGGTTTCCTAGGGTTTTGAAAGCAATTTGATTGATTTTGGTGGTCATATGTTCAATTCACGGGGTGAGGGTTGAATTGGATCCTCATTCATAGGGTGAGAGGTGAATTGGACCTAAATAATGGGGTGGGGGGCCAATTAGGGTTTTAGGTATATTTAAGCTAATTTTGGAGCTGGGAGGGCTCATTTTGATGATGACAAACATTGGAAAGTGTGTGGAAGGAGCATTCAATGATGCAAAGATTTTGGATAAGAGGATTATGGAGATTTCGTATGAGAGGATGATGAGAGGATGACTTGGAGCTAACAACAGGCATGGGGATCCATAGGTAAGTGCTTCTACTTTCCTCATTTTGCATTTTTTAATTTTCCAAACAAATGTGAATTAGGGGGGGTTCGTCTCATTTTAAAAAAATTTACAATTTTTAATTGAAATTGGAACACATAGTGTAAAACTAGCCAAATGGGTACCCAAAAATGTAATTTTTTTTTAGGTTTGACTTATTTTCACTCCAGTTTGACTTTTTTTCATGCCAGTTTAACTTGTTTTCGTGCCAGTTTGACCGGGTAACTAGTAGAGTAGGCTTACAGTTTGACCATCTATTTTTGGAGCAATGGTGTACTATTTTTACAATGTGGTTGAATTTTTTTCATAAAATTAGGAAATGGGTATCCATTTGTGTGACTGTTATTTTTTTTTTTTCTTCATTTGGTGTATTTCTAAATGAGTGGTTTTAAAGTGTAACTTGGAAAAGTTTGACTGTTAAATTTTCCACTGTTTAGAAATCGATGATACTTTTATTGTAAAAGGGCAAAATGGGTATCCAAAAACATTATTTGTTTTGTTATATGCTCTAATTTGGCATGTGTTTGATTTACATGCCAAGATGCAGGTAGTTTTAAATTTGAAATTAGGTGTTGGGAGCCCAATTTGCACTGTTTTCAACATCTGTTTGGACTTTCACCACGAAATGGGAAAATGGATGTTCAAAAATATGACTATGTTTTTGATATTGTGTGTATTGGTTTATGTTCCATTTGGATGTATGTGTGGTAAGATTGACCTTGAACTCCATGTTGATTTGTATACTATTTTTTAATTTTGTCAACATTTTTATCGTAAAGTGGGCAAATGGGTATTGAAAATGTACTTTGTTTTTGTATATCTGATGGATTGACTTAGTTTTAAATTTTGTGCCACATTGGGTAGTGGTTAATTTTATATTTGACTGTTGGGAGCCAAATATGTATTGTTTTTACATCTATTTAAAATTTTACCATGAAATAGCAAAATGGGTATCCAAATATGCAACTATTTTGTTGATATGTTTTGATATGTGAATTGTGCACTATTTTATGTCTTGAAGTGTGTGTCAAATTAAATAGTTTAATTTATATATTTGATTCATGTGATGATTGAGTTTTATTAGATTGCATATTTGTGTTGATGGTTGATGTATACTTTGTTGTGCTTGTTTGTGGATGAACAGGTGAAGATGCTCGAGCCTTGTCATCGTGTATGTAAGATGAAGAGTGATTTTGATGAGCTAATGAACAATGTTGATGATCTGATGTGGTTGGATACCATATGGTTCAAAGGAGTGTGAGAGTGTAAGAATATACATGCCAACATGGCATACGTATCCGCCTTATGTGAGCGATAGGATGCGAATCATAACACTTTTTATTTTTCTATAGGGGAAATGATTATTAAACTAGAGGATGTGTATTGGATTTATAAGTTACATGTTGAGAATTTTTTAGTTAGGGCAGCACTAGATGATTCTAAGGAGGTTGTACTAGAGCACTTCTTTGGTGAGTGATGAAGGTCGTTGATCATTCATCATTTAATCATTATGTGTGTCAATCCAGGGCTGTGTCCAGAGGTTGTATACGATAGGAAGTGTCACAGTTGTAGGTTCAGTTTATCCAAGAACAGGTTTTATTGGTGGATCAGTTAGCATTTGGGGGTTTTGTTGTGACCTTTAACTCCTAAGAATTGAAATTAACTCCTATTTACTTTTGCAGAAACAAAATTGCAGGAAATGAAATTACAGAATCTGAAAATGATAGAAAATGAAATGTTGCTAAATTGAAATGACAGAAAAGTAAAGTGCAGAATTTAAAACACACACACTCTTGCATGAAAGTAAATCAACTGGAGAATGTCAAAATAGAATTTCAACTACTGCAAAACTGAATCAACAAAAACTGCCAAATTGCAAAATGACAAGATATCTGGAAATTGTTGTGTAATGCAAAATTGAATCAACAATTACTGTAAAACTACAAAATGACAAAATATCTGGGAATTGCTGTAAATACAGAAAATGCTGTCCACTGCTGAAAACTGTATTGAAAACTACTAAAGAAATGAAAACTGGCAGAATTTTGCTAACCTGCTGCAGCAAGAATTCAGCAAGAAATTCTGTCAGAACTGCCTTCCTCTGGTCTGCAAGTGGCCCTTGCTTCCAGAACCAGAAGAAGGTGAGGAGTTATGCTAAGAGAATCTAGCTGTTAATCATCAACCTCAACATGCCAATTGAAAACTGAAGATTGCACCTTTTTATTCAATCTGAAAATGCATTACAGTAATGCAAGAAAAACCTGCAAATTACTGTTCTGCTACAAGAAAACTTTACTCTATGCTAATTTCGGTATTCTATTGCCTATCTATCTATATGTCTATCTATATGCTCGACCATATGGGAGCTTTATTATTTATAAGATAATACTGATATGCTTGGTTACTGCTTTGTAGGGATTTACAACTGATTACATAACTGTTTCCTAGACTACAGGAATTTACTTTGTCAAAACTTTATCCATTCATTATTGTTGGGCTGCATTTGTTGAGGAAATCATGTTAAGATGAGTTGGGACAACCTCCTGGTCAATTTCCAATACTTTCCTCCATCGGTTTATCACTTTTTGACCACCTTCAGTTGTTCCTGCGCTATTCCCTATTCCTGCGTCGCTTATTCCTGCACTGCTCCGGAACAACAGGTAGGTGACCATTTGTTGCTGATCTGTGGTCCAAACGCGTAGGAAGTAACGTGTTGACTTCTCCACTCTCTTGCACACCCTTCTGCATTGGTGGCATGTGCTGGAGTGACTAATTCCAAGCCCTGCTGTATATGTACAGCTGGCTGGAACTATCACAGTTACAGCCTATTTTCCTGCACAGTCAGCTATAGTGGACAAATTCTTGGTGCCCTTTTCCATTTGAATTAGTTTAACCAAAGGAACACAATATTACCAAGCATCAGATATTCAAACAAGGTCTGAATTGCTATAATACTACTGATTAATTAACTAAAAAATAGGTGAAATTGCAGTAAAAATAGTAAAACAGAGTATATGCACTTTGTCATTTCAGAATATGCAAACATCATTATATAATGCATTTTTCCCATAATTAACATAAAAATCATAGTAAAAAGGGTAAGTCAAATAGTCAAAAATGTATCAAAGAGTGTTCATGGATGAGGCAATTCCTGGCCTCATCATTCCCCCCAACTTATGGTAATGCATGCCCTCATGCATTTTGTACAGCGACAACAGCACACAGATCCAGGTCTAGACATCTTTCATGAAATTTGAGTAATGCGCCACCAATTTTATAGAATCCACTGACTGCTTTGATGGACTCGAAACCACTGTTGGAAGTGCATATCAGGTTGTGGGTCAGTATCAAAGAAGTAGGGGACAAGAGTAATAATTATGGGCATCCTATATCTCAGACCTATCCAAAGCTCCTTGATTTTTGATATAATTTGGACAATGCCCTCTGCCCTTCTCCTTGACCACAACAAATTAGTGGGAGAAATTGGCTCTCTTTTTTGGAGAGAGATAGATAACTCACCCCATCTATTTTTACAAGCTGCCACAACATCATCAAAGAAATCTGCACAAAAATTTTGAAACTGGATTATACATTTCTGAAGGTTCCCTAGATAGAGTTGTTTCATTCTGATATCCCTCATGAAGGTATAATGAACATTTGTACAATCCCTGTGATTCAGAGGAGCAGGTCTGATAAGTAAAACAGCCTGTGATTCCAATTCCTTAGTGAACTTCTTTTCTGTGTCCCAGTAAATCTGATTTTGCAGAGTGGACATGAAGGCTCTAAGTTGTAAGTCACCTGTATAAATGTGAGGCAGAAACATACTTTCTATTGGCAAAAAGAAATTATGCAAAAATAACTCACATAATAGGTTTTGTTGCTCTGTTGGACTCTGCATAAATGCCTCTATGAATTCTTCAGGAGTGTTCAACTGATGAGGCAGCTCAGAAGCAAGTCTCATGATTTTCCAACGAAGGTATCTCTCCTTGAGTAGGAGGCTATAAAACCTAGGTGGTCTTCTGCACTGTATTGCATATTCTGCAATCTGACATACATCCTGCACCTGTGTTTTTAACCTATTCACCTTTGTTTCCTTCTCTGCTACTTTGGCTGCTTCAGAGTTTAAAGTGGCAACCTTGCCCTCTAACTGGTGACACTGAGTCATCCAATATGCCAGGTCTTCATTGTACCTAGTTAAAGGCACTGTGTCTGGGGGTCTTACAATAGGTTGCATTTGTGCCACTATATTCACTTGTACACCAACTTCCACAGTTGGTATTACAACAGGCAAATCTGTTTGTGTTCCTTGTTCTGTTGTAATAGCAATGAGAGGAGAGAGTGTGGATACCTGATCTTGTGTTGCAGCCTCTTGTTCCTCTATAGAAGGTGTCTGTGTTTCCTGCTGAAGTGCAATATCATTTGTCAGCAGAATTCTTGATGGACTCTCATCATCAGATATTGCCATTCCTGCTTCCTCTCTGTCAGGTGATCTCTGTGCAGGTGCTATGTTTGCCTCAGAATGTTCAGCTAAATCTAAGAGAATCTGGGCCCATTCATCAGGTGATGCTTCTGGTAACTCTGTAGATTGATATTCCAGTTGAGACAACTGGTTCTGCAAATCTTGAATTTTTTGCTGAAGTAGATCAATTTGTTGATCCTTTTGTTTTATGGTCTCTTCAGCTTGCTCAATCCAATGGGTCTGGGTTTTAATAACACTCTTTGTAGCATGCAATTGAGTGTGGATATCGATTTCCTCTTCAGACTCAGACTCATAATACTGCTCAGAATCATCATGCATTAAAACATGCACATCATCCTCAACTGGTTCAGAATCAAATTTTAGCTGCTCCTCAGAATCAGAGTCAGTATAATCAACTAATGGACATACAGGGCTTATTGAAGTTTCATCCATAGTTGTATCCAGTTCCATTGTCTGTATCCCTGTGTCTGTCATTTCTATTTCAACATTTGGTTCCTGTGCATCCTCTGTTCTGATTTCTCCTTCATTTGGGTCTATGATATCTATTAGTTCTTCTGGTAGGGTTTTAGTTTTCTGAAGTCTAGCAGACCTTCTTAACCCTGTAGACCCTGGATACTTCTTAGCAGGTGCAGGTTTTGGATGTTCTAGAGCAACTGCAGATGTTGCTATTATTTCAGGAGCAGATTTTGGAGCAGGTGCATGTTCACTTGCACTTCCAATTTCTCCGCTGGATTGTACCGTATCTGCAAATGTTACCCTTTTTCTTTTTGACTGAGAACCAGATGTGGACGCTTGTTGTTTCCTAGTTCGTGAAGATGGGGGACCATCTGGAGAAGGAGAAATTCTAATTTCAGAGGGTTCTAGACTAGGGTTTTCTACATATTCTTCCTCTGCTTCTTCCTCTACTTCTTCTTCCTCTGATGCAGGATTAGGGTCATTTGTTTCTGCCCAAGGGGCAAAGAAGCGGTCAAAATTTCTAGGGTTGCCCCTAAAGTGATACTGGCAAATCAGTTTGATGAGCCCATGGTGCTTAGGGCTTCCCTTCCCTGCTTGGTATTTGATGGCCATAGCCTTTAACTCCTGATAAAGGTATAAGGGCACATTAACCCTACATTCTGGTTTAACTGCTCCATGGCACAGATGGTTGAGGATACGAAGGTGTGGGCCAGATACAACAGGAAATTGGCCATCACAAGTGATGTACCTCATAACCCACATTGCAACTTCATTCCAAGGGACTGGTAAACTAGGTCTTTTTACCCCCTTACAAACATTTCTATGCATTAAGAACTCAATTTCTCCATCCCCTTCTTCCTTAAACTGATTAACTAGGTCATTTAAAATATTTCTCCCAGTTTTTACAATCTGCAAGCCTTGAAGAGGTAATTCAGTGACTTGGCTGAGTATTTCGGGAGTTACCTGGATAGTCATCCCATTAATGTGCACTCGATTGTTGCGGAAGGTGCGTGCGAATTCTGCCGCCAAGCCCTCGGAATAGCCATCAAATTTTCGCAGGAACGGCAGAAATCCTCCATCAACGAATATTTGCAGGGATGCAGGGTCACTTTCCAGGTAGCTAATATTTTTAGGTTCGGCTCTGATTTTCTTTCCCCCCATGGCATAATTTCTTGCCTTCTATTCTGTAGTTTCTGTAAATTGGCGGACAGTACGAGCGTGCGTCTGGTTTAGGGTTTCAATCACCGTAGCAGGAATAATAGCAGCGCAAGAACTGCTTCGAAACTTGCAGCATAATGACGTGGCAGCGCATGTGAAGTTACCACCCGTAACTTCGCTCATTTTTGTTATGGATGCCAGCTGTCACATGCAACCGTGAGTCGGTGACCTATTTTTTTCCTTCTAAACCAATTAACTCACCGCAGGCCACGTGTCATAAATAGTTTTTACACATAATTTCATTCCTGCGCTTAGTGATTTATTCCTGCGCTTAATCAATCATTCCTGCACTCTGGAATATAAATAGTTTATTCCTGCGCTTGTTAAATCATTCCTACGCTCTGGGATATAAACAGTTTATTCCTGCGCTTTATGGATTATTCCTGCGCTTTGGAATATAACAGGTTATTCCTGCGCTTCCCTATTCCAGCGCACTTCTTTTTTTTTCATTCTAGAGCAGAATTAGGCAGAGGCATTATGGACAAGGACTTTCCATTTTTGATTCCCCCTTTTTACATGCTTTTATACTAATCAAGGATATATACACTATATACTAATGATTTACATTATTCAGAGAATGAAAAAGACACATACCTGTTATAACCATTTTATCTACATTTCGAGGTGCTCCTGCTGAGATTTCCAGCTAATCAATCTTTGAACTTAAGTAGGTGCAATCTAAAAATAGACGAAACCACGGTCATGAGACAAGACCGAACAATGATAGTGAAACCAACTAGGTAAACATGCCAGAAAACCGGTTTTCATGTAAACCCAACTCAGGAGTGCCTCAAAGAGGTTTTCACTTCCTGAATTTTTTATTTGTTTTTTTATTTATTTTTTTTTTAAATCAAATTCTTGTGTCAATCTACTGAATTCGGTATGGAAGAAGTGTTTTCTTCCCAAATGTGTACATCCAAACTTTCCACTTGCTTGAGAAATTCTGCCTTGTTGTATGGTTTGTGGTACATACGAAGACGATGTCCATTCACCACCAACTTGCGTTGTGAGTCATCAATAGGTGTAAGACGAACAACTCCATTGTCAAACACTTCCTCAATTTGGTAAGGTCCAAGCCATCTGGTCTGCAACTTTCCAGGGAAATCCTTGTATTGTGAATCAAACAACAAGGCCCAATCACCTTGCTAAAATTTTTGCTGCTTTATGTGACTATCATGCCACATCTTCCGCTGTGCTTGGATTATCTCCGTCTGATGTAGTGCATCCATGCGCAGTTCATCCAATGCATCAAGTTGCAGAATACGATCTTCTTGTGCCTCGTGATGATCAATACCTACTTCCAAAGCAGTTCGAAGAGTTAGTAATTCAAACTCAATAGGCAAAAGCGGTTTTTTTCCATAGACCAATTCATAGGGCGTAAATCCAGTGGTAGATTTCCAAGTGGTATTATAAGCCCAAATAGCTTCTGGTAATTTGTCCAGCCAATTTCTTTTATGGACTAGCTACGGTTTTGGTAGAATTCGTTCTAATTCCCTATTGGTCACTTCAACTTGGCCATTGGCTTGTGGATGATAAGGTGAGGATTTTCTGTGTTTGACTTGATAGAGGTGAGTGAAGGCTTCAATAATTTTGGAAGTAAATTGGGGTCCGTGATCTGTGGTGATAGATTGTGGGGCTCCAAAACGCAGAAAAATCTATGAATACAAAAAATCAGCAACTTTTTCTTCTCTAGCATGTTTAAAGGCACGAGCTTCTACCCATTTGGTAACATAATCAGTACATACCAAGATATGCACTTTGCCTTGGGAAGGAGGATTAATGGGTCCTACAAAATCTAAACCCCATATTTCAAATGGTTCTGTTCCTATTTGAGGTTGTAATGGCATTTCATTAGTAAAGGTAGGTTTTCCCATTCTCTGGCAGGCATCACAATGTCTAATGTACTTCTTTACATCTTTATGCAAAGATGGCCAATAATATCCGGTTCCCAAGATTTTGCGAATAGTGCTTTTGACTGAATAATGCCCTCCCGATGGTTCATCATGGCATGCCCGTAGGATATCATATACTTCATCCTGGCGGATACATCTACGTAAAACATGATCAGGACTGCATTTAAACAATAAGCCCTCTATCCATTGAAAAGAAGAACTTTGCTTGATTAACTATTTCTTTTGTTTAGGGGTAAAGTGAAGAGGAATCTTCCTTGTAGCTAAGTAATTAGCTATGTCTCGCAAACCATGGAGATTGTACAGAGACAACAAACAACTTTTCATCTGGAAAGGTATCTTCCACAACTTCCCCTGTATCTGCATTTGGTATTCTTGACAAGAAATCTGCAACTACATTAGATTTCCTAGGCTTGTTTACTATGGTAACATCAAATTCCTGCAACAGAATCAACCAACGAATAATTCTTGCACTAACCAATGGTTTATTCATCAAATATTTGATTGCAAGTATGATCTCGTATGGATGAATACTTGGTACCCTATGATATAGTGTCAGAATTTGTTAATAGCATAGATTACAGCCAAGAATTCTTTTTCAGTGGTAGTGTAGTTTTTCTCAGCTCCTGTCAAGTTTTTACTGATATAATAAATAGCATAATGTTCCCCATTTTCAATCTGTCCTAACACAGCTCCAATAGCGGTATTGGAAGCATCAGTTTGAATATGAAAAGGTAACTCCCAATTAGGACCTCTTAATACAGGTGGAGTGGTTAACTTTTCCTTTAAGTCTTCAAAAGAAGTTTGACATTCAGAAGACCAAACAAATTCAGAATCCTTCATGAGTAGAGCAAACATAGGATTTGCTATAGTACCCAAGTTAGCAATGAATCTACGATAAAAACCAATGTGCCCTAAGAAACTGCGTACATCAGTTTGAGTTTGTGGAGGAGGGAGGTTTTTGATGACTTCAACCTTCTTAGGATCAACCTTGATTCCAAAAGAAGAGATATGATGTCCAAGGACAATTCCTTCCTCCATCATTAAGAAGCATTTCTCAGGATTCAGAGAGAGGTGGTATGTTTCACAACGAATCAACACTTTTTCAAGTTGTTCTAATGCATATTCAAAACTATTTCCAAACACCGTGAAATCATCCATATAAATTTCAACACTTTCATTGGTTAAATAAAAAAAAATTGCTAAAACAGCTCTCTGAAATGTTGCTGGAGCATTACATAAACCAAAGGGTAAAACCCTGTAAGCAAAGGTTCCCCAAGGACATGTAAAGGTAGTCTTTTCCTGATCTTCTGGCGCAACTTGTATCTGGTTATACCCACTGAAACCATCAAGAAAATAGAAAAATTTCTTTCCAGCAAGGGTATCCAATACTTGGTCTATGAATGGTAATGGGAAATGATCCTTATGTGTGGCCTTATTTAACTCCCTATAATCCACACATACTCTCATTTTACCATTTTTCTTTGGAACAATGACCAGTGGTGAAACCCACTTACTGTCTGAAATTGGATAAATGAATCCAACATCTAAGAGTTTTTCAATTTCCTCTTTCACAATTTCCTTTAGAGCAGGATTCAAGCGTCTCTGAGGTTGCCTTACTGGTTTTACGTTTTCTGTGTATATCCTATGTGTACATACCTCAGGATGAATGTCTGTCATGTCTTTATAGTTCCATGCAAAAGCTTGAACATGTCTTTGTAAGACCGCAAATAATTTGGTTTCCTGGTCCTCAGTTAGCCAGCTATTAATGTTCAAAAATTTACCTGGCTGGATTTCAATTTGTTTGATCCCTGGATAGATAGAACTAGCTGCTTCATAGTTACTGATTAATGCATTTAATGGACAATGATGTGGCTGTAGAGTATGAAATACTCTAGAATCTGTCTCAAAAATGATACCTGGTGGAATCAGAGGACATTTGAAGGTGTTAAGGAGATGATGATGCCATCCATGTGGTAGAATGAATGATCTTTCCTGATTAGGCATGGATGACAGAGGTTCTGAATTTTGTTCCTCCTCTTGCCACAACAACCGATGAACAAGAGTTTGATCATCAGTTAGTCCTTTCGATTGTAATGTTTCAATTAGGACAGTTTTCATTCTCGAATATTTCTCTCTCATGTGTAGTGATTTCCTCAATATGTTCTTTTACTACAACCGTAGCCAAAGTGGCAATGGTTTCCTGTTCTTCATCGGATTCAGGATACCAAATTTGTCCAAAAAATTTAGTTGAAGGTTGAGCCGGTGGATACAAATAAATTTTCTTTAGGTCAACACCATTAGAAATGGTCATTTCCCCTGACTGATAGTCTATAAAAGCAACTGCAGTAGCCAACCAAGGTCGTCCTAGAATGATAGGGTATCCATTGACTGATTTTCTAGGCTGCAACACTAAGAAGTCTACAGGATATTCCCAAGAAGAGACTTCAATGGCTACATCTTCTAGGATACCTTCAGGTTTAGCAAATGACCTATCTGCCATTTCCAAAACTCGTGGTAGTAGGACTGAGATTCTTGAGCTGCAATTTTTGCATTGTGTCCTTAGTCATAACATTAATTGCAGCTCCAAGATCAATTAGCACATTAGGAATTTGCATTAATCCAATAGTAATTGTAACTATTGGACTACCGGGGTCACTATATTTGGGAGGAACTAGTTTCCCGGATAATAAATCAGCTAATTTTCCTTCTACCTGAATGGTTTTAGGAAAGGCCTTCTTTTTACCAGGTTTCTTGATACATAACTCCTGAATAGTTTTTTTGAGTGAAGGCACATCCCTTATTGCCTGCAACAAAGGGAGAGAAATTGACATCTTTTTAAGTTCTGTCACTAATTCTGATTCAGGGGCAGTATCAATATGATCAAACCTTTCAGGGTATGGTAATGCTACTGGAGAAGATTCCTGCATTTTTTCTGTTACTTCATCTTTTTGTTTTTGTTGCATTGTCTCCTGATTTGGAGGTTCTTGTTTCTCACTTATTTCTTCAATGGTGGGTGGAATAGGTTTAGGTAAAACCTTCCCTGAACGCAGCTGGATGTTACTACAGTCAAGTACATGAACTACAATAGAATCTTTAGACTCAACCTCATAAATAGGGGCTGTTTGTCTGGTATTATTTGGGTTAGTCACAGGCTGAGCTGGGAGTGGAGGTTGTTTCACTGGTTGTGTTTGTTGATGTTGTGTTCTTCCCTAAAAATTTGGATTAGGAGTTGGCAGCAAGTTTTGAGCTTGCCCTTGATACCTTTGTTGTCCTTGATATGGTGGATATTGTTGTCCCCATATTTGTCCTTGTTGTGTCCACTGTGGATGAGTTGCATTCCAAGGTGGGTTCATCCATCCAGGATGTGACCAATCTAGAGGAGCTGTCCAAGGTTGGTTCCAAGGTTGTGCAGGGACTTCTGCATGTCCCCATGGCATGTTCATATTCCAAGGAGATTGTCCCCAATTTGGAAATCGAGGAGCATTGGGATATTGTGTATAGCCACCACCGGATCTCTCGCCCAATAGCATTAAGTTCTTCTATTTGGGTGCCTAAGATAGATTTTAGATGAGGCAACAAAGGACATCTATCTATTGAATGTTCCTTGGAACAAATTCCACAAATAGAAGTTTTGTTTAAAGGGCAATCCCCGCAAGGCATGCTTATTCCTCGCATCTCGGGCAATAAATTGCCAAAGGTGGTGTAGAATTGGGTTTTATGTTTCTCTCACCTAATGCAGAATTGAGTTGAACAAGGATATCAGTTTTTAAATTAGCCATTTCCTCCATCAACTCCTTTATGTCATTATTGCCAACATTCCTTTTCTTTCTCCGATGGTGAGTACGGGAATAGTTTCTACATAACTCCACAATATCTTCAAGGTCAAGTTGATCTATGTCTCCTTTTCCCATTAAATCTAACACTTCCCTAGATTTATCACTTTTTGACCACCTTTAGTTGTTCCTGCACTATTCCCTATTCCTGCACCGCTTATTCTTGCACTGCTCCGAAACAACAGGCAAGTGACCATTTGTTGCTGATATATGGTCCAAATGCATAGGAAGTAACTTTTTGACTTCTCTACTCTCTTACACACCCTTCTACATCGATGGCATGTGCTAGAGTGACTAATTCCAAGCCCTGTTGTATATGTACAGCTGGCTGGAACTGTCACAGTTATAGCCTGTTTTCCTGCATAGTCAACTATAGTGGACAAATTCTTGGTGCCCTTTTCCATTTGAATTAGTTTAACCAAAGGAAAACAATATTACCAAGCATCAGATATTCAAACAAGGTCTAAATTTCTATAATACTACTGATTAATTAACTGAAAAATAGGTGAAATTGCAGTAAAAATAGTAAAACAGAGTATATGCATTTTGTCATTCCAGAATTTGCAAACATCATTATATAATGCATTTTTCCATAATTAACATAAAAATCATAGTAAAAAGGGTAAGTCAAATAGTCAAAAATGTATCAAAGAGTGTTCATGGATGAGGCAACTCTTGGCCTCATCAGTGAGGGGTGGAGAGATATAGATGTTGGAAAGATGAATTATGAGTGGTTATGGCTTAAGAAGAAGATATATAATCATTAGTACGTAGCGATGATGATGATATCTACCTATGCATTACTTAACACTTTCAAGATACTATTTACCCAAAACATGTTGGATGTGGTGAGCAACATGGTAGAGCAGAGCATTGTTTTTGCATGGGCACCTGCACTATTGGCTCAAGTATACAGAGAGTTACACAATGTTGTGCATGTTGGATGGAAGGGTCTGAGCTAGACTTCCATGCTACAAGTATGGGCATGGGAACACATATCCATTGAGAGGTCATCGCTATTGCCTCACCCTGATCATTTTGAGAGTAATGAGTATTTACCCTATGCTTTGAGATGGTAGATAAAAGATAAGAAGGGCATTGAGAGAGCTCATGAGGGTGATACTTTGTTGTGGAGGGTTAAGTTTGGAGACTTAACACCTAATGATATCAAGTGGAGGCCTTGGTTGTATGGGGTGACCTGGGAGAAGGATGATGAATAGTTATGGGTCATTCATCAGGGTAGATGTCTAGTGGGGAGATATACTCGATAGGTTGAGTATTTTCAATTTGATCAAGTGAGATGATAGTTTGAATTACAATAGTGTTGGACATTTTGAGTCCCTAAGTCAAATTTGTCATTGATGTCACCATTGATGCCACCAGAAGGAGTCATCATTAATTCCAAAGAATTCAGCAAGAAATAAAGGCGACAAATATGGTCATTTTATATTCAGTAAGAAGGCAAAAGTTCGAGTGAAACACTGCAAAATATAGAAGTTAAAAAGGAGTGATAATATTTATTTTATAAATTATTTAAATTCAGGTGGAATTTAAATTTTATAAATAAATATTAAAAGGAATTTTATCAAAGGTGAAATATTATAATGGTTAGAAGTGCCATGGTGAAAACCCAAATAAAATATTTGTAATTTTCATTATAATATTTTATATTGCAAAAGTGGGTTTACAAAGTCTAAAAATATTTTAATAAACCCAAAGGTTGAAGACCAAAGCATGTTTTAAATAAATCCAAAGGTTGGATTTAAACAAGGTAAAGCTTATTTCTATCAATGTCATAGAAAATAAGGGAAGCACCGACATTTTTAATATAATGGGAATGCATATTAATACTATTCCAAAGTTAAGTTTTGAATTACCCTTGCTTGATTTGAAAGAGAGGCGCATCGAATTTAATGTAGAGCTTGTGATAGTATTGTGTGAATTTCATGGTTTGACTTGACGGTGAAAACGTCAAAAGCAAGAACATTGATTGTTTGGAATCCAACAAGGCACTTTGGCATAGTGGCAAGTGGGATGCAAGCATACGTTTGGGTGTGTATGGTGATTAGTTTTTGAATCCCATGGAAGCTTTTGGTGGACGCGTTGAAGGCACCAATAAATAGGTGCATACATTTTTTTAAGGCTAGGAAGGAGTCTTGAAGCACGTGGTGCTTCTTCCTTCCCAATGAGCTTGTAATCTCGTGTAGTCTTTGCACCATGGGAAAGACGTTGTGAGGGCTACGTTGAGAGTTCAAAACTCTCCAAAGACAAAGGTACATTTTTAATGTTTTATTTTATTAATGCCTAAGTTGGAGGTATAAGGTATTTGGTGGTTGAAGTATTTGCATTGTGATAAAGGTTGATAGTTGAGAAATATTATTAGGAGGTATAAGGAGAATTCTATTTTTGTTTGCAAGTATTAAGTTTTGCTATTGTGGAATATTGAAAGGTTAAGACTTTGTGAGTTGTGTGTTATTTCTAATAAAGGGTTTTGTTATTATTGTGAGGATATTGTTTATTGTTTAAGTTGGAGTGATAAGGTGTAATTATGATATTATTTTTGTGATATAAAAATTATCCTCTAAACCTTATTAATTTTGTCAAAGAAGTAATTGTGAGTGTGGCAAATTTGTAAGAACAATTACTCTTCAAGAAAATGTATGGGTAAAATTCTTCTTTGTTGAGTTAGATGGTTGGCTTGATTGAAAATTAAGTTTGGAGTGAAAAGGATTTGATTAGGTTTTCCTTTTCAAAAGTGGTTGAGTTAAACCTTCAAGGTTTTCTAGATTGTGAGTTGTGATTAAACCTTGTTTGATAAACATTGTTGTTTAGACCATTGGTTGAGTGAAGTACTTTGAGTTTATGCTTCAAGGTTTTTTGAATTGAGATTTGTGATTAAAACCTTGTCTTATTACCATTGTTTTTGAAGCCTATGGGTGATGCAAAGAACTTTAACTTGAGTTAGAAAAGAACACGAGTATCATTGTTATGTGAGGTTTGTTGTTGAGCATTGTTGGAAATATTTTGATTTGGTTGATACATGCTTGGACTAGGGTTTGTGAGAAAGGGTTGTTCCTTGAGGTGATTGGTTGAGTAGCATTTATTAAGCCTAGTCAAGTGAATGCATGAAGTGGTTTTTCAAGTTCCATGAAATAAAATATTCTATATTCTGATTGAGTTGAGATTTATCCTTGATAATATAACTGTATCGCTCCAAATTTTTTGCATCCTTACCTCCAAGTTATAGGATCCGCGCCCGAAATGGGGATTCGAGAAGGATGGGACAATACCTCGGATTGAGAGGCCCTTTGAAGGTCCCGCATCTCGAGGGAGGAGTATAAAGGTGAATTTTTGATGGATGGTGGGTTCACCAAGAAAATTTTGAGTGGTAGTTTCCATGCCTAGGTTGGGAATGGGTTTGATGTGTTCATTTTTATACTCAATCATTCAATTCCTAGGTTTGGCCAAGATGAATCTACGCTATTCTATATGCCAATGCTGATTTAAATGGATACAAAAATAGAAATGAGTACTAAACATAGAGAATATACTAATTAGAATAGTACATACCTGATTCTAGATGTTTGATGAAGATTCTAAGTTTTGTAGCAGTCCAGATCATCTCAACTCGTACGTAATCATTTTATATTTCACATAATCGTCGCAAATCATAGTCGGTCATCTAAGATCATATGGAATCATCTAAAATCTGATGAATTCATCAGACAAATTCGTCAAAAACTTGCAATCACAAAAACAAATACAAAATACCAAATATGCAACTACAGTAGCAACAAAAAATGATAGCAATAATAGTAAACATGCCTAAATAATGGATTTAAATAACAAACAAGAGAAATGCAATAGATTTAATATTTAATTTTAACTTTATCATGTGGTTATGCTAAATGAGGTGAAATCCAAGATGCATAAACATAATAACTTAAGATAATGCAGAATTACAATGGGAAAATACAGAAACAGTTTAAGAAAATGCAAACTCTGGGCTCTGATTGCCCCCAATCTGGACTACAGTCGGGATCGCCTCCAATCGTACGATATCATCTGCTCTCCTTGACAAGATCATCCAAAATCATTTAGGATCATTTGCGATGATCCAATCTAGCTTCGACTAAAAAATAGTAGATTTCCTGCAAGAAAACACGAAATACAGGATGCAAACAGTAGTGTGAGGATACTCTAGTGTATAAGGAACTAAATCTGCATGGGAAATCCGTCAGCTAGGGGGGTTCAGGAGAGTCGGGGGGGATAAACTAGAAAAATCCTAGTTTATATAGGATTAGGGTGAGGTTAGGAGGTTTGAGATCATCCCAATCTGGGAGATCTCCAACGGGGGAATCTCCAACTGCGTAGACGCACTTCTGCCAAAGTTGGAGAGGCTGTTGAAACATAAGCTAATTATGAACATTTAGTTTTAGGATGAAATCGTCTGGATGCTCTGTTCTAGATGAATTCATCAGATCGAGGATGATTTCATCTGATATGTGATGATATCGTCCAATGGTCAAAACAAATCCTAAAAATGGTGCGAAAAAGAAGGGAAGCGGGTAACAAGCGGTTTTGGGGTTAAAATTTAAATTTTTATCTTTTATATTTTACTAAGGGTTTAACTGCACCAATTTTAGGGTGCTACATTTTGCCCCCTCTTTAGCATATTTTTTAAAGAAAATTCATTAAAGACGAGTTTTTCCCATTTTACGAGAAAGCAAAAATATACTCAATTTTTTAGACGACGATTCTATATTGAATCGTACGACTACTGACTATGGTGCCCCCTCCGTTTTTTTACCCAAATCGAACGTTTGAGGTAAAATCATGAAAAAGTAAAATTAAAATGTTGTTGATTTTGAATAAAATTAAGAAAAATAGGAAAAACCCTAATTCATTTTTTACTATTCATTTTTATTGTTCCAGAACTCTGTAGAGAGAAACAATGGTGGAGACAGCGCACAGAGGGACAGAGGTCCGGTGCGGGATACGGGTAAGGATCTAATCCTAGTAGATTAGGTTTGATTATACTTTTTGCAATTTTTTGTTTTAAATTTTGACTGTTTTGGGCATCGCAGCTATTTTTAGGCTATAGACGTTGGGACAAAATTGTCCCGATTTCGTCAGAATCGTCCCTAGATCATTGATTTCATCGGATGGCAAAATCAACGAACAAGGGGCAATCCAGTTCAATAAGGGGCAATCCCCAAGTTGCGAAATAGAAGACGAATTCATCCTAAAAAGGATGATTTTGCCAAATTTGGGACGATATCATCCAATGGTGGACGATATCATCGTTGTTAAGAAATTAAGCTTGATTAAAATGTTTTTAATTTTATTTTAATGATTGGTTATTAATGAATTTTTGTTGTTTTATTGTTTTTTTTGTAGAGGGGATTACTAAAGATCCGAGAATGGAAATACGACGGGTTGAGAGACGACTTGGCCACTCTCGACCAGGCAGAGAGTGATCGACTAGCACAGGTTGAGCTACGGCATGTGGCAGAGATGCCACAAGTACCGATAGACATAGGGCTTCTGATAGCCCTAGCAGAGAGATGGTATCCGTGGTCGTCTTACTTCCAGCTACCGACAGGGGATATGGATCCCACACTAGAGGACATATGGAGGATCATGAGGATCCCCATACAGGGACGACTCATGACGCCTACGGCCAATCAAGGCCAGGTGATGATGAGACTGACCGGAGACCCGAGCTTCACCCTAGAGAAGGGCGAGGTGAACATTGAGTCTCTACGATAGATGCCTGGGGCATCTAGGATGACTCAAGTTTTGGTAGGGGTGGTCGGTGGCTTACTGTTGTTCCACCAGAGCGGGTGTAGACTACCATGGGTGCTTCCAAACATAGTTTGCGACATGAGAGACCATGGGTACAGGTTTACATGGGGTATATTTGTACTATGTTGCTTGTATAGGATCTTGCATGGGGTCATATACAAAGGAGGGTGATGTCTAGTCTTAACATCACTGCTACAGATTTGGTGTTGGGAGCACATCGTAGTGCGGAGGCCGATAGGGCTCCCATTGACAGGGGTTGACCAGGAGAGGCCCCAAGTTTACTATTAGTGGCTACAAAGAGGGTCACAGTGGCAGATAGATCTGTCGATGTCACGGAGGTTGATAGATGACCTCATCACTGACCAGATCACCTGGAGGCCATGGCAAGAGCACCTTGGGTGGTCAGAGGATGGGTAGGAGCTGGCTCACATCAGGAGAGTCTACTAGATGAGGATGGAGTGGGGAGAGGTAGAGCTCCATCGCTACGATTGGGTACTACGAGAGTTCAGTCTTCAGTAGGGGATCCCTTCTCTCAGGGATTATGAGTAATCCCAGACTGTTCGGGATAGTACTACACTGAGCGGGGCTCCAGACATGCAACGGTTCTAGAGCCAAGATGCTGATGATGCCCCCATCCAGCTAGTGGATGGTGATGATGCTAGGGTGACTAATGGATATGATGCTTGGTACGTAGGCATTTGTCCTCCTCAGATGACAAGGGTGTAGGGTCTAGTGCACGTCATGGTGTGCTATATGGGGAGGCGGGGAGGCAGTGCTAGGCTGCCATTGAGGCAATGCGAGGTCACGATGGGGTAGAGCAATGACGGTCTCCATAGGATAGATGCCAAAGGATGGCACGGGCTCCACAGAGGCCGCAGGAGACAGGGCGGAGGGAGGAGAGACTCCCTTCACAATAGGGGGAGAGACCACCATCGCCTGATAAGGGCAAGGGTGTCGATGTAGGGGAGAGTAGCAAGATGGTGGCTCTCCGGGCTGAGGTTGCCCACCTTCGAGCTCAAGTGCAGACGTTGCAGGATGAGGCCACATGGCTCAGAGCTCGGGGCGGAGGAGCAAGCACTCAAGATCTAGCATGGTCTATTGCTCAGACCACATTATACCAGGGGCTATACTATCACATGGTTCTAGAGAACCAGAGGGTACCACTGCCAGCCATGATTATAGAGTCGATCATGATAGGATTGTCGAGGACATCCTCACAATCGACGACGAGGAATCGAGACACAGCCCGGACCTCTATGAGACCACCTCCTCCACGTCAGGGCGGGGGAGTAGATGAGGCTGAGAGCTCAAGGACTTCTCAAGGATAGCAGGCTATAGACTGCATAGAGATTGTATATATTTTTGAGAGGATTGAGTATGCCAGGGTATATATTGTGGCATACCAATCTAGTTTTGATATGATGTACATAATTTGATATATATATGGTCTTGTTTTTTATGATATGACTTGTGTATATGTTGTATGATGCTTTAATTTGTGATTGAATATTCATGTAATTATGTCATTTTGAAATATTATATTTTTGATATCATGGCATAAAATTGTAAATGAAATAATCTGATGTAAATAAATTGGTTGTTTTGGTGTAATTTGAAAAAATAAAAAGGACTTCTAACAAAAATTTCAAAGGACATTGTCGCTGTTATAAACCATTTCATGGAGTTGTCGCTCACTAGGTCGTCAAGCTAATCCTAGGATAGAAATATTGTTAAAAGTGAAAGAGTGCTTAAGAGACTGTCTTAAGACTTGATGTTGCGATGATGAAAATGATGATGGTGATGATTTGTTTTCAGATTTTCATAAAAATATTATGCGTGTGATAAAAAAGAAATATGATTTGTTGTTAGGCATAAATTCCTAAGTATGATAAAAGAATTTTGCATAAGGTCCTAGGAACTATACCATCATTGGAAAATTGAAAGTTGACATAATGACCTGAAATAAGATAAATGTGCATTCATTTTAAAACTTAGTTATGTAACATAATGATGTAAGCCATATGTGTTTTTATTAAAATGAATGGGAAAATAAAATTAGAACAATGGTTTGCGCTAGGCATAGACTTATACCATCATCGCGAAATCCAAAGAAGAAATGGATATTTTAGTTTTATTGCAAGATTAATTTTTGACTTTTAATAAACAAAAAAATAATAATATGAACATGTTGTTTGAAATCATTTTGTGATTTTTGTGAAACAATGTATATAATTGTTTTTATACAAAACAAAAATTCTGAAATAAGAGGATAAAACTATTCCGAAAAGAATTACAAAAATATTTTAAATTATCTCAAAGAAAAATGTAGGTTTATAAGGGATCCTCATGTGTGACTATGAGTTCATTGCCGATCTTGATTTATCATAATGATAAAGAATCTTTCAAATACAGATGTGTGTGCAATTGTATTGTTCATTCACTAATTTTGAGCAAGATAATTTGATACAAGTAATTTGCCTTAACCAAATGAGTGTTCATTAACCATGATTTATATGCATGTGATTGTACCAGACTACTATGTAAGTCGGGTTATCAAGAGCTAGCTAATCCATAAGCTGACATCGGTCTATACAAAAGAAGGTCACTAATGTGATAGACATATCACCATGCTAGGAATTACCCAAGGCCAAGCGGGTTGGGCACAAACCACCTGTTATGGGGCTTACCTCACAGTTTTCGAATAATTGAGAATTCCAGGGATTCAAGCTCATTCACCCTTCTTTTCTTTTCAAGGGGTAGGGAAAGGGATTTTATTGCTTTTGCTTTTGCTTTTCTTTCTCTTATCTCTTTTTTTTTTTGTATTTTTGCTTGGAATTGAGATAATGCTAAAATATTGTTGTGATGGTACAAAATAATATTTTTCTTCTTCTCATTTTCTTTGACTTTTCTTTTTCTTCCTATACTAGGGATACTTGCTCGGATTAGCTGTAGAGCAAGGGATTTTTATTTCGGGTAGGGGTGAGCTTGTCCTTTTGTCAATTCTCAAAGATTCTAGACCATGTGCATGATAGGATAGCAGGGGAAACTTTTCTCTCAGGAAACCACTTCTATTATGTAGCATCATATCGAATTTGCAATGAAATCATTTTAATGTGAAAATATATACTTGGTTCAAGTAAATAACAATATCAGTTCTCTATGCTCAAAAATTTATTTAATGCCAATGTGGACTTTGATATAAGAGAGATTAATAATCATACCAAATAAAATCAAAATATTTATGTATGTGAGTGTGAAAGTACGGGATTTCAAATAAATGCTCATTTATCCAAAATAATTGAAAATATAACTGCAATACTTCAAGAATTAATAGGTGTGAAAATAAAAGATGTTTTTGAATATTTTGATGATTTTGATGTTTTTATATTTTGATTTTGATTGATGAATTGAGAAGATACACAATGTGATTGTTTTTTGAAAATTTTTATTTTTATATGAATTTTTAGATGATGGAATTGGTGGTATATACAAGATGATCTATATACACTATACAAGGTTATTTGAGTATAGTGTGTCTAAGGTTTCTTCAAAATAAAAGGAGGTTTTGAAGGATAATTTGGTTGTGGTGAAGGTAAGAACAAAAGGTAGCGATAACAAAAGCTTTGTTATGATGTAGAATAATGTAGCAACATATCTGACTTTTATATGTGTAAAATTGATCATGTTACAAAATAAAATGTCAGAAGGATAAGAAGTTTCTTCATTCTTATCACTATCTTCCAAGTCTTGATAATATGGAGGGAGCATATGTGAAATATATGCATGGGTGTTATTTGGTAAACAAGGATGATCATATATGGATGAAGAAAAGTGATGGATAGAAGTTAATTGTGACAATAGAGAATGTATAAAACTTGATGTTTCAATCGTTAAATATTCTTCAAATGGTGTCGGGTCATTATGTATGGTAACAATTTTACTTGCAAGTTCAAAATTTAAACATTGGTGAAGAGTAGAAGGGACAACCCTCATCGTATGAATCCAAGGACTTCTGAGAAGTAGGTTGTAAGGTGAAGGACAATATGCTACATAAAACAAAGTATCCAGGATCTTGGATCCAATATTAAGGGGAATAATTATAGTACCTTGAGCTTCTTGAATTTCATTGTTAAAATATTTTATAATAACATTTGATTCATTAAGATCTTCTTCCTTTAATTTGAGTTTTTGGAATAATTGATAAGTGCATAAATTAAGAGAGGAGCCATTATCTACCATGATAGTTTTAACGAGTGTTTCTTTACTAGATCATGTAATGTAAAGAGAGGAGTCTTCTTGTGGAGTAGAGGAATGAATCTCCTCATCATAGAATGAAATATGGTTAACCTCAAGAGGGCTTACACCATTAATTATGTTCTTAGGGAAAATATCATGAGGAACAAATTGTTGGCTAGGTATCTTGAACAAAGTTTCCTTATGAGAACTTTGTAATACTTCTAAAAGGGATATCTTTGCTTGAGGATTAATCACTTGTTGTTGGCTATCAAAGTGGATTTCAGATTGATATTTTGATTCTAAAGATGAGCTTTCTATGCTTACATTCCATTTTGGATCATTCTATAGAGCCAAATATAGTTTTGAAGGTTGGTCAAATGAGGAATCCATATCTTGAATATCAGATTTAGTTGATTGAACTTGAGGTTGCTCATTTGCAGTTTCTGTTACAATATTAGTAATATCATCATGATGGGACACATTAACATGCAATATTTGATTGGTTTCCTGTTGTTGATAATTGAGTAGGGGTTCTTGGGAGATCCCCATGTCTTGATTGATCATTGGTATTTGTTGTGTAGGAGTTTGATAGTTTACTGGAGATTTATAATCAGATGTAGATTGTAATTCCTTTATATTAAAAAGACCCTCATCAATCAAATCTTGAATTGCACATCTTAAATCTTTACAATTTTGTGTCATATGTCCATCTACTCTATGATATTCACAATGTAGCTCGTGTTTAAACCAATCTGCTGTGGTATCAAGTTGTCTTATGGAAGGGAGTTCAATTTTATTTGTATCAAGTAAATGCTTGAGAATTATATCCATTGGTTGATTGAGCTTAGTAAATTTACGTGATGAAGGTTTTCGAGAGGTTTTTGATAAGTGCCTTAGGAGTTCAGTCATAAAAGGACCTAATGGTTTTTTACCTCTCTTTTCTTTGTTATGGGTAGAATGATGATAGGAAGATTATGAAGTATGATGTGATTGCATGGTAGGATTGGAAGAATAAGTATTTTCTTATTGAAATAGATGTGTTGTATTGAAAGAAGAATATTGAAGGGGTGGAGGAGGATTGTATGGGGATTGATAGACATAATATGGATATATGGGAGAATAGATAATATCGTTATGAAGAGGATTGGAAAAGGGATTGTCCTGTTGGGTTATGGATGAAAAATGAGAAAAGTGTGATGGAGATGATGTTGAATAGAGATGAGGTTGGTCATAATCAACAAACGTATTTGGCTGAATTATTCCAACATTACTAATGGGCTCATATTGATTTGAGTGAAAACTCATGGTTTATTTAATACTTCTAAAAGTAATATTTAGTATCTATTATTTAGAATTGAATCTAAAACATACAAATTTGAAATGATGATTTTGTTTGTTTTTATTTTTCTTGTATACATACATATATATATTTTTTTATTTTGTTTTTTTTTTATATTTTTGAATCAGAAAGATGCCTATGTTATTCACATCGGGTTCACCAAAATGTATCGCTCCAAATTTTTTGCATCCTTACCTCCAGGCTATAGGATCCGCGTTCGGAAGGGGGATGTGAGAAGGATGGGACAATACCTCGGACTGAGAGGCCCTTTGAAGGTCTCGCCTCTTGAGGGAGGAGTATAAAGGTGAATTTTTGACAGATGGTGGGTTCACCAAGAAAATTTTGAGTGGCAGTTTCCATGCCTAGGTTGGGAATGGGTTTGATGTATTCGTTTTTATACTCAATCATTCAATTCCTAGGTTTGACCAATATGAATCTACGCTATTCTATATACCAATGCTAATTTAAATGGATACAAAAATAGAAATGAGTACTAAAAACAGAGAATATACTAATTAGAACAGTACATACCTGATTCTGGATGTCTGATGAAGATTCTAAGTTTTGTAACAGTCCAGATCGTCTCAACTTGTACGTAATCATCTTATATTTCACATAATTGTCATAAATCACAATCAGTCATCTGAGATCAGATGGAATCGTCTAAAATCTGACGAATTCGTCAGAAGAATTCGTCAGAAACCTACAATCACAAAAACAAATACAAAATACCAAATATGCAACTGCAGCAACAACGAAAAATGATAGCAATAATAGTAAACGCGCATAAATAATGGATTTAAATAACAAACAAGAGAAATGCAATAGATTTAATGTTTGATTTTAACTTTATCATGCGGTTATGCTAAATGAGGTGAACTCCAAGATGCATAAACATAATAACTTAAGATAATGCAGAATTACAATGGGAAAATACAAAAACAATTTAAGAAAATGCAAACTTCGAGCTCTGATTGCCCCCAATCTAGACTACAGTTGGGATCGCATCCAATCGTATGAGATCGTCTGAAATCGTTCGATATCGTTTACAATGATCCAAGCTAGCTTCGACTAAAAAACAATAGAGTTCCTGTAATAAAACATGAAATACAGGATGTAGACAGTAGTGCGAGGATGCTCTAGTGTATAAGGAACTAAATCTGCATGGGAAATCAGTCATCTAAGGGGTTCAGGAGAGTCAAGATGGATAAACTAGAAAAATGCTAGTTTATATAGGATTAGGGGGAGGATAGGAGGTTGGATATCATCCTAATCTGGGAGATCTCCAACAAGGGAATCTCCAACTGTGCAGATGCACTTCTACCAAAGTTGGAGAGGCTGTTGAAATAGAAGCTAATTATGAACATTCGATTTTAGGACAAAATTGTCTGGACACTTTGTTCTAGATGAATTCGTCAGATCGAGGATGATTTCATCTGATATGCGATGATATCATCCAACGGTCAAAACAAATCCTAAAAATGGTGCGAAAAGAAGGGAAGCAGGTAACAAGCAATTTTGGGACGATTTTGGGTTTAAAATTTAAATTTTTATATTTTATCTTTCACTAAGGGTTTAACTGTGCTAATTTTAGGGTGCTACAAGAACATATTGAGTCTCTAACAATTCTATTTATGCTTATATGATATTGAGTTGAGATTGAGAATTGAGTATAGAACATATTGAGTCTAACAATTCTCTTTATGCTTCTATGAGATTGATTTGATTTGAGATTGAGCTTTGAGAATAAAACATATTGAGTCTCTAACAATTCTCTTTATGCTTCTATGAGATTGAGTTGAGAAAGTGATTGAGCATTAAGTCTCTAACAATTATCTTTATGATTCTATGAGATTGAACAAGTTCTGTGTGGACTTGTTAAGATGATTTGAGGTAAGTCTTTGAGAAGGCTTATGGACTAATTTTGTGTGAGCTTTTGTGGAAACTTGAAATGCATATTTGAGCAAGTCCTAGAGAGGACTTATTGAGTAGATTTGGACAAGTTCTAAGTGAGCTTGTTAAGCAGATTTAGATGAATTCTAAGTGATCTTGTTGAGCAAATTTAGACAAGATCTAAGTGAGATTGTTGAGCAGATTTAGACAAGTTCTGAGTGAGCTTGTTGAGAAGATTTGTAAAATTTCTGAGTGAGCTTGTTGAGCAGATTTAGACAAGTTATGAGTGATCTTATTGAGTATATTTTGAGCAAGTTATGAGTGGACCTATTGAGCATATTTAAGCAGGTTCTGAGTGGACCTGCTAAGCAGATTTGAATAGGTTGAGTGGACTTGTTAAGCAGATTTGAGTAGGTTCTGAGTGGACCTGTTGAGCAGATTTAAGCAGGTTTTGAGTGGACCTATTGAGCAGATTTAAGAAGGTTCTAAGTGAACCTATTCAGTAGAACTTTGGAGGTGATAGAGCAAAGAGGACAAAGACTCTAGTGGATAGAGATCCATCAGCCAAGACATTGAGGACATGTCTTCTGAGTGAGGACAAGAGTCTTCAAGTGGAGAGAGATCCATAGTCAGTGTAGTGGAGGTAGTCTTCTATAGGATCACCAACTAGAGCATAGGAGAAGGAGTTCTCCTATGGATAGAGATCCATAAACCATATTTAGGGGATCAACATCTCCTTTGGACAGAGGTCCATAAACATTGTAATTGGGAAGGATTCCCAAAATATTATTTGAGAAATATTTAGAAGAAATATTTTCTCTATGGAGGTAGCCCACATTGGGTGAACCACGTTAAAATTTGTATCTCTATTGTGTATGGTGTTTTGTGCATTGCTTTGATTACTATTATTGATACTGCTATCTATACACTACATAATATTAATTTGAAAAGAAAAGTAAAAAGTGGTCTTATACTATTCACCCCCCTCTTAGTATAAGCTTGTGTTCTTCAATTGGTATCATAGTGGGTTCCTTCAGAAGAGTTTGAAAACTTGAAGAAGTGGTCTAAGAACACAATGGATCAAAAGGATCAAAGATAAAGGTCCATCAATAATGCAGTACCAGTATTTGATGGAAGTGACTTCTTGTATTGGTGTGTGCTGATGAGATTTCACCTGATGGCACTTGGAAATGAAGTTTGGGATGTAGTGTAACTTGGATATGATTCAGAAACCAATCCTCCTATAGATAAAGAAGGTAAGCTTCTAATGCATGCAAATTTAAGAGCTATGAATGCAATTATAAAAGGGTTGCGTAGATCAGAATCTATGAAGGTTATGGAGTGTACAACAACAAAAGATATGTGGGAACTATTGCATACCATATATGAAGGAGATAAAAGTGTCAGGAAAGCTAAGATCAGAAATATCAAAGGAGAATTTGAGAACCTAAGAATGCGGGATGATGAAAACATTCGTGACTATCTCAACAAGGTTGATGAACTTATACATGAGATGAAAGGTCTTGGAATGAAGGTTGATGAATCTGATGCTTGTGATAAGATCTTGAGAACTCTTCCAAAAAGGTATAGTGAAAAGGTTTTTGCTATAGAAACATCAATTGATAGTGATTCTTTGACAAGGAATTCTTTGCTTGGCATGCTTACTACTTTTGAGATAAGAACAAAATATCATATTCCTTTGAAAGAAGCTGCATTCAAAGTGGACAAAAATAAAAAGGGTAAGAAGATAGAATCAAGCAGTGAGTCATCTAGTGATGAAGAAGCAAATTATGGCAGAAGAGATAAAGGTTCCAGAAGACCCATAGATCTAATATATGTTAAGTGTTTTAATTGTGGAAAGTATGGACATTATGCAATAGAGTGCAAAGAGCCAAAGAGCAACAATGATGAAGAAAAATAGGACCACATGTACAGGGAATAAGAAAGATACAAGCACCAAAATAAAAGCAAGGATGGACAAAGCAGACAAGGAAAGAAGTTCTTCCAAAGGTAAAAGAGAAGCTACTATGCGGATAATGCAAGTAAGTACTCAAATGATAGTGATGCTAGTTTTTTAGACAATGATAGAGATGAAGTCCTATTTATGGTTGAAGAGAAAGATCCAGTTAAGAAAAGGACTCCAATTATTCTCAAGTGTTTTAGATGTGGTAAATTTGGACATCTTGAAGATGATTGCACAAGGGATGGTTATAGTTTTAGTGATGATGATTTTGAAGATGCACTTGAAAGACCAGATGAAAATCTTCTAATGGCATTAGAAGAAGAAGTGAGTGATCCTATAGAAGACAAGCCAAAAGAAAGAAATGATATGGACAAAGGTAAACAAATAGAGGATTATTCAGCAGAGAATGGCTATGATCTCAAGGGAGAACTTATCTATGCCCTTGACACAGTAAAGAAGGTAAGAAAGCAACACTCTAAGCTTGAAAGTCAGTTTCAAGAATGTGATGAAGAAATATTATTGCTCATAGAGGATTTAGAAAATTCAAAGGCTAAGGCAAGCAAGTTCAAAGATAAGTTAGAAGCAAAGATTCTGGAATGTGAAAATTTAACACAAGAAGTGGCCCTACTAAAGGAATATTTAGAGGATTCCAAGAATAAGCTATACAAGTATGTAAAAAGTGCAAAGAGTGTGGATAAAATAGTCAAGATACAAAGAAGAGCAACAAACAAGACAGGTCTTGGTTCTAAACAAGTTCAAAAGAAAAGGGAAGAAGAGTCTACTTCAAGTCTTGAAGAAGAAGAAACTTCAGAAGAAGATACATCGAAAGAAGAAAGTGTAAGTGGGAGTGAGACATCAGAGGATGAGTTGGACAACAAAGAGTTCAACAAAGATAGGAACAATGCACAGAGAAGATACATATGGAACAACAATCAGAACAGGAGACCAATGAGGTCAAGACAAGGAAGCTTCAATGGAAGATGTTTTTCATGTCACAGGTTTGGACACATGGCTTCACAGTGCAGGACACATGAAAGATAGGAATATGGAAAAGGATAGCTTTTCCAAGGGTATTGCTACTCATGTAATGAGTTTGGTCACAAGGCAATGAATTGCAAGATTCATGACAGAAGAGGATATGGCTTCACAAGGAGAAATCCTAAGATAGTTGCACCTCCAAGGAATAATAACATTAAGTGTTATAAGTGCAATAATTATGGTCACACAACAAGATGGTGTAGAGAAAATATTCCAAAAATAGGCATGAACAGGAACAGGAATATGAACAAGAATATGAACAAAAATAGGAACATGAACAGAAATAGGAATATGAACAAGAACAAGAATAGGAATAGGAACATGGATGAGAACAAGAACAAGAATAGGAACATGGATGAGAACAAGAATAGGAACAGGAACAAGAGTGATGATAGGAACAGGGATGATGACTTGGAAAGAAATAGTCAGAGGATTCAAAAAACTCAGAAAAGAAGAGAGAAATATAAAGGTAAAGAATAGTGCTTTCGGGGAGTAGAAATACTCCCACCCCAGAATTAACCACCTCATGTGGAGGTGGGGGAGGGGCTAAGCTAAGAGGCTCATTCTTAGCCCCGAGCCCCAAAGGTGACCCTTTGCCATTGATGTCAAAGGGGGAGAGATTTGTGTATTGGGGAGAGATATGGGGAGAGATTTGATATTTGAGAGAGCATTGAGCCAGGGGGAGCAATGTCCCAGGGGGAGTAGAAGAAAAAGAAAGGTCAGGTTTCAGTAAAAGGATATGGGTTGCCATCAATGACAAAGGGGGAGATTGTTGGACATTTTGAGTCCCTAAGTCAAAGTTGTCATTGATGTCACCATTGATGCCACCAGAAGGAGTCATCATTAATTCCAAATATTTCAGGAAGGAAATAAAGGTGACAAATATGGTCATTTGATATTTAGCAAGAAGGCAGAAGTTCGAGTGAAACAATGCAAAAGACAGAAGTTAAAAAGGAGTGATAATATTTATTTTATAAATTATTTAAATTCAAGATGAATTTAAATTTTATAAATAAATATTAAAAGGAACTTTATCAAAGGTGAAATATTATAATGGTTAGAAGTGCCATGGTGAAAACCCAAATAAAATATTTGTAATTTTCATTACAATATTTTATATTGCAAAAGTGGGTTTACAAAGTCTAAAAATATTTTAATAAACCCAAAGGTTGGGTTAAAGGTTGAAGACCAAAGCATATTTTAAATAAATCCAAAGGTTGGATTTAAACAAGGCAAAGCTTATTTCCATCGATGTCGTAGAAGACAAGGGAAGCACCGACATTTTTAATATAATGGGAATGCATATTAATACCATGCCAAAGTTAAGTTTCGAATTACCCTTGCTCAATTTGAAAGAGAAGTGCATCGAATTTAATGCAGAGCTCATGATAGTGTTGTGCGAATTTCATGGTTTGACTTGATGGTGAAAGGGACAAAAGCAAGCGCATTGATTGTTTGGAAGCCAACAAGGCACTTTGGCCTAGTGGCAAGTGGGTTGCAAGCGTACATTTTGGTGTGCATGGTGGTTAGTGTTCGAATCCCATGGAAGCTTTTGGTGGACGCATTGAAGGCACCAATCAATAGGTGCATACATTTTTGCAAGGCTAGGAAGGAGTCTTGAAGCACGTGGTGCTTCTTCCTTCCCAACGAGCTTGTAAGCTCGTGTGGTGTTTGCACCATGGGCAAAGACGTTGTGAGGGCTGCGTTGAGAGTTCAAAACTCTCCAAAGGCAAAGGTACATTTTTAATGTTTTATTTTATTAATGCCTAAGTTGGAGGTATAAGGTATTTGGTGGTTGAAGTCTTTGCATTGTGATAAAGGTTGATAGTTGAGAAATATCATTAGGAGGTATAAGGAGAATTCTATTTTTATTTTCAAGTCTTAAGTTTTGCTATTGTGGAATATTGAAAGGTTAAGACTTTGTGAGTTGTGTGTTATTTCCAATAAAGGGTTTTGTGATTATTGTGAGGATATTGCTTATTGTTTAAGTTGGAGTGATAAGGTGTAATTGTGATATTATTTTTGTGATATAAAAATTATCCTCTAACCCTTATTGAGTTTTTCAAAGAAGTAATTGTGAGTGTGGCAGATTTGTAAGGACAACTACTCTTCAAGAAAAGGTATGGGTAAAATTCTTCTTTGTTGAGTTAGATGGTTGGCTTGATTGAAAATTAAGTTTGGAGTGAAAAGGATTTGATTAGGGTTTCCTTTTCAAAAGTGGTTGAGTTAATGCTTCAAGGTTTTCTGGATTGTGAGTTGTGATTAAACCTTGTTTGATAAGCATTGTTGTTTAGACCATTGGTTGAGTGAAGTACTTTGAGTTTATGCTTCAAGGTTTTCTGAATTGAGAGTTGTGATTAAAACCTTGTCTTATTAGCATTGTTGTTGAAGCCTATGGGTGATGCAAAGAACTTGAACTTGAGTTAGAAAAGAACATGAGTATCATTGTTATGTGAGATTTGTTGTTGAGCATTGTTGGAAATATTTTGAGTTGGTTGATACATGCTTGGACTAGGGTTTGTGAGAAAGGGTTGTTCCTTGAGGTGATTGGTTGAGTAGAGTTGATTAAGCCTAGTCAAGTGAATGCATGAAGTGGTTGTTCAAGTTCCATGAAACAAAATATTCTATATTCTGATTGAGTTGAGATTGAGCCTTGAGAATAGAACATATTGAGTCTCTAACAATTCTCTTTATGCTTCTATGAGATTGAGTTGAGATTGAGCATTGAGTATAGAACATATTGAGTCTCTAACAATTCTCTTTATGCTTCTATGAGATTGATTTGAGTTGAGATTGAGCTTTGAGAATAGAACATATTGAGTCTCTAACAATTCTCTTTATGCTTCTATGAGATTGAGTTGAGAAAGTGATTGAGCATTGAGTATAGGACATATTGAGTCTCTAACAATTCTCTTTATGATTCTATGAGATTGAACAAGTTCTGTGTGGACTTGTTAAGCTGATTTGAGGTAAGTCTTTGAGAAGGCTTGTGGACTGATTTTGTGTGAGCTTTTGTGGAAGCTTGCAATGCAGATTTGAGCAAGTCCTAGAGAGGACTTATTGAGCAGATTTGGACAAGTTCTGAGTGAGCTTGTTGAGCAGATTTGGACAAGTTCTGAGTGAGCTTGTTGAGCAGATTTAGACAAGTTCTGAGTGAGCTTGTTGAGCAGATTTAGACAAGTTTTGAGTGATCTTGTTGAGCATATTTGAGACAAGTTTGAGTGGACCTGTTGAGAAGATTTGAGCAGGTTCTGAGTGGACCTATTGAGAAGATTTGAGCAGGTTCTGAGTGGACATATTGAGCATATTTGAGCAGGTTTTGAGTGGACCTATTGAGAAGATTTGAGCAGGTTCTGAGTGGACCTATTGAGCAGATTTGAGAAGGTTCTGAGTGAACCTATTGAGAAGAGCTTTGGAGGTGACAAAGTAGAGAGGACAGAGACTCTAGTGGATAGAGATCCATCAGCCAGGACATTGAGGACAGGTCTTTTGAGTGAGGACAAGAGTCTTCAAGTGGAGAGAGATCCACAATTAGTGCAGTGGAGGTAGTCTTCTAGAGGATCACCAACCAGAGCATAGGAGAAGGAGTTCTCCTGTGGATAGAGATCCACAAACTAGATTTAGGGGATCAACATCTCCTTTGGATAGAGGTCCATAAACATTGTAATTGGGAAGGATTCCCAAAATATTATTTGAGAAATATTTAGAAGAAATATTTTCTCTGTGGAGGTAGCCCACATTGGGTGAACCACGTTAAAATATGTGTCTCTATTGTGTATGGTGTTTTGTGCATTGCTTTGATTACTGCTATTGATACTGCTATCTATACACTGCATAATATTGATTTGAAAAGAAAAGTAAAAAGTGGTCTTATACTATAAGCTTGTGTTCTTCAAATAGGATGTTCCAGGGGCTCCTGTTGTGTATTATAGATGATGGGGTGATAGGGGAGAGCATCCTATGGTCCTACCCTAGGTTGGTGAGAGTGACCCACCTATGGTTATCCCGGATGTGGATAATGTCGGGATGACACCAGAGTTTGAGGCCTAGTGGGCGATGCAGAGTTGGGAGCCCGATAGGGGCATGATTGATCGATGGGTGCCACCTGGTGGTGGGGTGCCTCCACCAGAGAGGAGAGCAAGTAGAGGGACTCGAGCTAGGCTAGAGGAGGGGGCTAGTAGTGAGAGGGAGGTTCCTCTATGATGGTCTCGATGATGATTGGATGGTGCATCGAGTGCATAGGGAGTGGGAGTGGGGGAGGTTCCTATGATCATTGAGATAGATCCTATGGAGGGTGGGATGGCCATGGGAGAGGCAGTTGGGGGAGTAGAGGAGGTAGGTGGATCCACTATAGTGGGTGGTGTAGATGACACCATTGATATTGGTTTGTTTGAGGATATGGAGGAGATTCTACTTGAGGTCTAGGAGAGGCAGGATGTAGATGAGGAGGCTCGAGGGCTACAGGATAGAGTTCATCAGTTGGAGACTGAGCTTCACAAGAGGAGAGTCATAAGGTAGAGGTAGAGTAGATGAGGTTAGATATGGCTAGGTAGTAGTAGGCATGAGAGGAGGATGCATAGGCTCTTACGAGGGTGACTAGGCTACTAGCTATAGAGTCTACTAAGAGGTCATTATGTGAGGCTCTCTAATGGTGCATGGGATCACACTCCTTGATTATAGCTAGGTGGTGTCCCAATCTAAGTCATGATCATGAGTATGAGCACCTTCACATCATAGCCAATGTAGTGCTACTTTGATGGAGTAGGTGGGTGCCAGGACTGAGGTACGAGATCCACCTATTAGGTTTAGGCTTCAAGGGCTAGGGTAGAGTCTAGCAGAGCTATAGAGGTTCAGGTGAGCCATGAGGGGCATGGGGAGACTCCTAGTGGTAGTTAGGTTTATTCATGATTGTAGCCTATAAGAATTTTGGATGATAGATGATGGGCATGGTCCCAATTTGTAGCCTACGAGTATTTTTTATCGATGACATATATATAAAAAATATAATTTTATTTTAGTTGTTATATATACATGTGTTATTATTATGGTTTTGAATGTGTTCTCTTTATGTTTGCGTAGATAGCATAGCATAATTTGTAGGTATGTATAATGAATGGATATACATGTGTGGTATGGTTTAGATCTATTATCATTCTGTAGTATGAATATACTATAGAATAGTATGCATGATTATATTTCGAATGCAATATGATGTGATATAATATGAAATACCATTTGTAATGAATGCATGTAGTGTGAATGCAATGATGTGATTTGATAGGGAATGCATGTAGGATAAATGCATAGATGTAATTTTGATAATGTATGTAACATAGATGCATAGATGCATGTATGAGAGGACTAAAATATGCAAAGGAAGCACTTGTATCATTGCATGTACCTATGTGGATGTGATCCATTCCATGATCTCAGAGATGTAGGATGGTATAAGGGATATGTAATGGCTTTGACCAATGTAGTTTTGGTAATCAAATCTCAGACTCAAAACTATGCAAGTTTATGTGACAACTCATAACTAATCGGACTGGTTCAAAATCTATCATGGACCTATGTGTGTAAATGAGTGAGGTTCATTTATCCATTTTGAGGGAGGTAGGATTAACCCATTGTAGACATGGCTGAACTAGCTAGCTCATCCATAAGTGAATAGTGATCTGTACAAAAGTGGGTAGCTAATGTGATAGATATATCACCACTTGTAAGACTATTCCACTGGTAGGTAGGCTCTTGGAGCCTATTGCTAGTGATGGAAATCATCCCATGGTGTTATGTTGAACCTAAGGACCAAAGGTGATGAAGCATAACATGGGTGATATCAGGAGGCTTTTCCTTTTTTTTCTACCCCTCATCTATTGTTTACCTATTTATTGTGGTGCTCTTTTTTTTTTTTTTTTTTTTTTTCTTTTTCTTTTTTTTTTTTTTGTATGGGCATTGGCTTTTGTTTTATCCCCATTATTTTACTTTTGCTTATGCTTATCCCTTTGTTTATCCCTAGGTCATATGTTGACCATGCAAGTGATAGGATGAGTAGGGGAAACCATTCGCTAGATGGTGACATCTACTCAAGGTGTCATCTTTCCTAGACTCAAAATTTGTTTAATGTGTAACCTATTGTGAATGGTCCATGAGAGAAGTTGAACCAACCTAAAGAACCATAAGGAGTATGTAAAACCTATCAGCTAGGGGTGACATTTGATTGACTAAACTAGTAAGTAGTCAAAGCTTAACACGACACCTATGTATACCCTAATCCTGAAAAGGGGGAATGGACATCCAGGTGGTGATGCTAACAAGTGCATGTATTACTCCTATTGAAGGCACATTTTTGGGGAGAATGTACAAACTTGAAATGAAATTTACATGAAAAACATATGGATATATGCAATGGAGGTAATGTAAATGATGCAAGTGGAGGAATGCAATATCTACAAGAGGAAGCTCATGAAATGTAGAAGGAGAAGTGTGGAAAACTTATCTACAAATGAGTATAGTGTATCATAATGACAAAAAGTATGATGCTATAATAGTGGTTGCCCCAGCATGTGGGGTGTGTGTGTAGTAGGTAAATAAACTATGAGTTGTACAATGATGTAATAATCACAAAAAGGAATAGGATGTGAGAGTAGGATGTATAGATAGAAGAAGTGAGAAGAAATAGGCTTTGGTAACCAACAAGATGAGGGGATTACCAAAAGCCAAAGAAGATAGAAGAGAGGAAGTAGATCAATGTAGGTATGTAGCCGCTCGAAGTGTGACCATACAACTACGTGAGGAAGTAAGAAGTAGAAGAAGAAAGAAGGAAGAAGATGAGAACTACTGATGGGTGAAGTGGCATGGGTCAGGTCAGGAATGAGATGGTGAAGTGATGGTATGACTGGGACTTTGATGGTTGGTGTAGTTGGATATGTTGTGAATATAGTGAGTTGGCACTATCAAGGTTTCATAAGGTGGTAAAGTTCTAGGGATGATGCGACATGGAGGACTCAAAAGTTGGCTAAATGGGATGGAGCATTCAGGTGATGGAGTTTGATCACCATGCAACATGTTGTGCACCAGGTTCTCGAATGATCGATATTCTTCAATGTCATGACCTGGTTGATGATGATAAATACAATATTGGCTCTCATGGTAATTACATGGTTTAGGATGCGAGGGGTCTATGGGCCGAATCTTAGGTAAGTCAAGAAGACCTTGATGCATGAGGTGATAAAATATTTCTGATAATGGAGTGAATGGAATAGGCATGGGGTAAATGTAAGGTTCCATTGGAGGTGAATGGGGGTAGATGAAGGGAGGTCCAATGGTGGAGGTGTAGGTCGAGAGTCCGATGTGGGTCGAATCTGAGGTCGAGGAATGGATCTGCATGGAGGTGAGGATGCATGGGTCATGGGAGACTAGCATGGATGAATATGGCAATGAAAATGGCTCATCTATAGCTCAAGAGCCTCGATATAGGAAAGGAGATGTTGTATATCATGGTGTGGAGGTGATAGTATCGGAGAAGGTGGTGATCAAGACTCCAATGTGTATGGAGTGGCCTGGTATGCATGAGAATATGGATGAGGTCATGATGATGAGGAGGAGTGGAATGACCTTGGGGATTGGGAAGCTTGCTAAAAGGGTAAGCCTCATAGTGGTGAGGGTGGTGTCTGGAGGATAGGTGGCATAGGAGATGGCTCTGGATGGTGGTGCATGTGGGATGGAGGTATGTGCATGTGGGCAGCTTGGGTAGCTTGAGCCATGTGAGCTTGCAAGGCTTGGGTATAAGAAGACTCTCCATTGGGGAGTGGGGCTGGTAGGCATGAAGGATGGGCCGGATGAGGAGTGTATCCTCTATTAGGAGGGTAGTAAGCTCCTAGAGGGTGGTGGGGGGAATTAGTTGGTGAATAAGGGTTCTTGGTATCTTCAGCAGATGAGAGGGAGACCCTTGTGTTCGGGGATGGGATGTTTCCTCATTTTCATCAAAAGAGGATAGGGAGACCTAGCTATCTCTAGAATGGGGTGAGTAAGATGAACCTCGATGGTGAGGGGAAAGGCATCGAGGTGGAGTGTAATGGTTTAAATGTGAGGAATGTGAAGACCACCTAGTATGAAGGGTGATTGGTGGTCGGGCTAGGTCAGTCGATGTGATCGGTATAGGTGGTGGTGATGGAGGGTCCTGCATGATGATGTATGTGGATGTTATCATATCTCACTACTAATGGTGTGGTTATAGATGATGTAGATCCTAAAAAAGGAAAATAGATACCAACAGCATAAAAATGATATAAAAGGGAAAGTACATGTAAAATATTTAAAGTAAAAAGACATGCATTTATCATGATGTGCCTAGTGAGTGATGTGTTTGTGCATAGTAGTGTGTACCACTTGTGATAGTGAATGCCTATGTGTGTTAGGCATTGAATGCATGAAGGTGCAAAATTTTAATAGGCTCAGGTTCATCAAGGCCTTCAATATTAGCCAAGTGATAGGCACCTAAACCATATTTATGTGTGACGATGAATGGGCCCAACCAGTTTGGGGTAAACTTGTCTCGTTGTTGGTGAGGCTGACTTGTGATCTATTGGTTCTCTTTGAGAACCAAATCACCAATTTGGAATTCACATTGATGTACCTTACTATTGTAGGCATGGAGAAGGTGATCTTGGTAGACTCGTGTGTGCTCGATGGCATGGATGCGATGTTCATCGAGGAGTGTAAGTTGATCTAAGTGGGCTTGGTGAGTAGTGTCATCATCAATGAATTCTTTCATGGATACCCTTAGGGAAGGTATCTCAAGCTCAAGGGGCATGATAGCTTCTGCCCCATAGACAAGTGAAAATGGGGTTGCCCTAATGGGGGTACGGATGCTTGTATGGTATGCCCACAAGGCTAGGGGTATTTGGTTGTGCCAGTCATGATGTGATTCTACTACTATTTTGCATAGGATGGAGCAAATCATTTTGTTTGTGGCCTCTACCTAGCCATTACCCTATGGGTAGTATGGGGTAGAGAAACTATGTTGAATGTTGAACTTGTTGCAAAGAGCTCAGATGGTTTTATTTTTGAAGGATTTCCCATTATCAGAGATGATTTGGGAAGGAATTCCAAAGTGACATATGATATGATCTGTTATGAATATTGCTATCTTTGCTCCTATGGTTTGGACAAGTGGGATGGCTTTGACCCACTTTGTAAAGTATTCTATAGTAGTGATGATGAACTTATGATTACCTAAGGAGGTAGGTGTAATTTTTCCAATAAGATCTAGGTCCCATTGGGAGAAAGGCCACATGGATTGGATAGGTTGGAGTGCTTGAGATGGAAGATGTGTGAGGTTTGCATGTTGTTGGCACTTGATACAATGCCTCACATACTCACAATAGTCATGTTCCATTTTTGGCCAATAGTATCCCATGTGAAGGATGTGTTTCATGATTGCCATGCCACTGAAGTGACCACCACAAGTACCATCATGGGTTTCTTGTACAACCCACTGAGATTCATGAGGTTCTAAGCAATGCAAGAGCATGCCATCATAGCTATGATGATAGAGGATGTCCCCCAACAATGTGTAGTGGATTGCTCTTTGTTTAAATGCTCGATATTGAGCATGTGGTAAGTCGCATGGTAGGAATCCTAATTTAATATAATATTTGATCTATGCAAACCATGGGTCATGTGGTTCGGTATCGACCACATGAATACCACCATCATATTTAGGAGATATGGGTGATATGGCAGATTGAGTGAGTGTATGAATGGTCATGGATGTGGTTGTTGATGTTGGATTTTGTAGGATTAATGATCCTAAGGAGGCCATTGTATCCAAAAAATGGTTTGAGGATCATGGAGTGGCTTCGATGTCATACCATTCAAATCGGTAGAGGAGTTGTTGTGCAATGTGTTTGTATTGTTGGAGGACTGGGCAATTGCATTTCCAGATCTCTTGCACTTGGTTTACTATTAAAAGGGAATCACCTATGATATGGAGGCATTTGATATGCATGGAATGTACCTATTTCAATCCGAGGATTAGGGCTTCATATTCTGCATTGTTTTTCATACAAGGGAAGTCCAACTTGAATGAAAAGGGGAGTGGTTCACCTTCAGGTGTGAAGAATACAATGCCTGCACCCCCAACATGCATGCATCAGGAGCCATCAAAGAATAGAGTCAAGTCAGCTATCATATCTGGTTCAACATATTCTTCATATTCTATTACATGGAATATGGAGTCATCAAGGAGCTGAATGAGGAGAGGTTGATCATCAGACAAGGGAGCTTCTACAAGTTGGTCTACTATGACCTACCCTTTGATGGAATTTTGTGAAATGAATTCAAGGTCAAATTCGGTTAGAAGCATGATCCACTTAGTTATGTGGGAATTGTGATAGCTTTTGTTCATCATGTAACGGAGGGGATTGTCTCGAGTGATGACAAAGGTTGTATGGTTGAGCATATAGTGGCATAATTTTTGGGTGGTGAATACTATAGCTAGGCATAGTTTCTCCATGTACCCGTATCTAGATTTGTAGCTAACTAGCATGCGACTTATGTAGTAAATGGCTTGCTCTTTGTCGAGTATATTCTTTTGGGCTAGAAGTGTACCTAGCACAAAATCTATAGCAGAAATGTATAGGATGAGTGGTAGCTATGGGTGTGGGGGTGACATAACTGGTGGTGAAGTAAGGTAAGTTTTGATGTCATCAAAATCTTATTGGTAGTTATCATCCCATTTGAAATTTACTCCCTTTTGTAAAAGGTGATTGAATGGTTTGCACTTGTCTGATAATTGTGCTATGAATCGATGGATAGAAGTGATTTTGCCCTGGAGGCTACGCAATTGTTTCAAGGTAGTAGGTGGGGGCATCTCGATGATGGATTTTACTTTACTAGGGTCGACTTCAATGCCTCATTGGGTGACAATGAATCCTAAGATTTTTCCTGAGGTAACACCAAAGACACACTTCTTTGGGTTAAGGTGGACATTGTGTTCTAACAAGCGGTCAAAGATCCGATGAAGATCTTCAAGGTGTTCTGAGCATTTCTTGGATTTAGAAATGAGGTCATCTACATAATCTTCCATGATTTTGTGCATGTAATCATGGAATATGTAGGTCATTGCATGCTGGTAGGTTGCCCCAACATTTTTAAGGCCAAATGGCATGACCTTATAATAGAAGGTCCCCTAGGGGGTTGTGAATGATGTCTTGTGTTGATCGACAGGGTTGATTCTGATTTGGTTATAACCTGAAAATCCATCCATGAGGGATATCATCTCATGGCCTATGATGGAATCGATGAGTGAGTCAATGTTAGGTAGGGGGAAGTTGTCTTTGGGATAAGCTTTGTTTAAGTCATGAAAGTCTGTGTAGATGTGAACTTCATCGGATGGCTTGGGTACGGGGACCATGTTAGAGACCCATTCAGGATAGTCTATGGGTACTATGAAGTCTACATCTAAGAGCTTTTGGAGCTCAATTTTTACTAGTAATGCAATGGTTGGGTGCATGCATCATAACTTTTGCCTTACTGGTTTGGCATTTTGATCGAGTGTGAGGTTGTGAACTACTAGGGTGGGATCGAGTCCTGGCATATCCTTGTATGACCATGCGAAGACTCGAATATACTTGCAAAGGAAATTTATGAATAAAATGTGCTCCTCGGGTGAGAGGCTAGTGGCTAATTTAACTATGTGAGGGGTTTCAGGATCATCACCTATGTCAACATCAATGGTTTCCTCAATGAGCATGTGGGAACCATCACGTAGTTGTTCTAGAATCAGAATAAGATGGAGGTCATCGATGGCCTCGATAAATTTATATTCATCATCTAAGTAAATGTTTATGTGGTGCACCTATGGTATGTGAGGTGGTATAGATGATGAAGGGGTATTCACAACACGCAAGATGTGTGGTGAGAGTAGGAAATCTTGGGGTGTCGATATGGGTGAGATATGGGTGAGATCGATGAAGTTGGGATTTGGTGTATCATCTCATGTGGGATGGTGTGTATATCATAATGGAGAGAAAAGATCCACCTCAACCATATTAACTGATATTGTGGGGGATGTGGGTGGTGAAGAGTCTAGTGATGATGACTCGACAACCTATGAGCATCCTAAAAGGCTTAAAGGAGGGTGTAGGATAACTGGTGGGGATCATGGTCGAGTAGCAGCTCATTGAAGTTATCGATGTATAGGTGAGAATGGAGCTAAATATGTTGATGATGGTGGTGGGGATGCCATGTCATGCTCTAGGTAGTGCATGTTTAAGGATAGTGTAGCAAATTGGTTTGTCAACTCATCGACACAACATGACGATGTGGTGTCGAACATGGAGGGTTCTTGAAAGAAATCATAGGGGACTATAATGGTGGAATTAGGTGAGGAGGTATCCTCTAGAATGTCCATATCAATATATTCTTCCAAGGTGTGTGTCAGAAGTAGGGAAGGATGCAGGGACAAATCTTGAAGTTCATCCTCTAATGTATGGACGATGGTTGGGCGATAACCTAAGCCAGATTTATCAGTAGGGGATTGGACATGAGGGTTAATGGGTGTACGCAACCCTTGCTCATAATGGCCTAATACAAACCCATACCAATGGAAGCATCGAAGGTAGCATAAGGTAAAGTAAGGATTAGCCAAATGATCAATTGTACCACAAAAGCTAGATTGTGGTGGTGGAGAAACTATGGGTGGGAGTGAGGAATCAACTCCAATGTAGATAAAGTTGGTATGATTATCGAGAGATCCTAGTTGTATGATAGTTCCAATAGTCAACACTGAGGCTGAAGGGTGGCCAAAGTCTCATATGGATTGGATGGTAGGTGGACGTACATGGGCATCATGCACATTATAATCCCTTGGACCTGAGTTTGTCATAAAAATAGATATGCATGGTGTTGCATGCTCTAGTGAATGAGGTGGTGAATCTGAATTAGATGATGAAGGTGAAGTCTAAGATTCTCTAATAGTAGTAGTGGAAGGGTGTAGCAGTTGGTCATCTAAGTGAGATGCTCATTGCTCCCACTCATGGCATTCAATTATGGTAGCTGGTATAGGATGATTGGCCTATGGGAATTATGAAGGAGGGGGCATAGGTGTTGGTGCTAGACTACATGGGGAAGTGAATGACCTAGGCCATGGATGAAAAGGAAGGGGAGGTGTGCATGGTGTAGGGAGGATAGGTGCTTCCATAGGGGAGTATGATTGAGGTGGAGTGATAGGGTGCGATATGGGTGGTGATGGTGGTTGTGGTACCGAAGGTGAGTTTGTAGAGGATGAAGGTTGGGATGGTCATGGTGGCCATAAAATAGGAGGTGATAATGGTATGGTAGTGGGATTAGGCACTACAGATGATGGTGCTAAAGGTGCTGACACTGAAGCATGTGTCCTTGATGAGGATTGGGGTAACGAGGTGGATGTAGGAGAGGATGTCGATGCTTTGACTGATTGATGGGAAGAAATCAAGAAGAGTTGCATGGATGAGAAGGAAGGTGCAGGTGGGAGATCTATGATGTTATAAAACTTAAAGGGGTCCCCATATATAGGGATGCAATGGACAAGTCCATTATGGATGTACTTGAGATAATGGTGTAGCATGGAAGGGACACATTGCATATCCCTGATCCATGGGTGACCAAGGAGGATGTTGTACTGCATCTCCCCTTGGATAATATGGAAGAGGATGGAAATAGTATGGACACCTACTCGGATGGGTAGGACTATGGATCCTACCATAGGTCTCATAGAGCCATCGAATGCGCGTAGGTCAAGGGAAGGTGTGGCAAAGTGGGCTGGTGGAATATGTAAATGATGTAGAGCTACCATAGATATGATACTAATGGATGAGCCCATATCAATGAGGACCCACTTGTAGGTGATGTCATTGATAGTGGCTTGTATATGGAGAGGGGGATCCGCTCCTTCTCCTACAAGTTCTGTTATCTCATGGTCATGGAAACTAATGGATGGTTGGAGGCATCATGGGATGTTCCCTACAAAGTTTACAAATGCATTTGTATCATGTATTTCTAAATCTATAGAATGTAAAATATCATTCAATGCCTCACGATGGGGTTGATATTGTTGTAAGAGGTCAAAAATTGATAATCATATAGGGGCATTACGTAATTGATGGGTGAGGCTACCATGGATCGTGATCACATTTTGGGGTGGAGGTGGTATAGTGCTAGGAGTTTGGGAGACCTATGGTGATGTGAATTGGGTAGGTGGGGAGACAATAGGTGTGGTCTGATACGATGGGTATCATTGGTTTCACATGGTAAGATTTATCATGCCTACTACTCCACATGATGGAGGATCACATTGGACACTATTCACTTGGTGAGGTGGTCCTGGAGGATTGGTTGGAGGTCTTTGGGGATTGGTTCCTCTATGGTCAAGTAGAGGATTCTAGAAGATCCCTAGGTTTTGGTTTTATGGGGCTAAAGGGTTCGATACCTGAATGGTACCCCTATCGATTAGGTCCTACACTTGAGCATGGAAGGAGTGACATGACTCGATGTCATGGCCACACTATCTATGGTATGGACAATAGAGTTGCTCATTGTATCCATGAGGCTTAGGTATATTTGGATCTAATGGTCAAATCTTGGGTAGAAGGAGATGTCCACCCTCATGTAACCTATGGAAGAGGGTTGGTAAGGGTTCGAACAGTGGTGTAAGGTTACATTGTGGACCCTATGGGTGCATGCCATGAGATTGTTGAGGCCTAGGTGGGGAGGTACATTGGTTTGGAATACTTGTTGTTGTGGAATATAAGGTGGTGGACTTGGTGTGGGTGCTAGGGTAGCAGCTACCACTTGGTTGGTTTGTGGAGGTCAAGGATAAGGTTGGTTGGGTGTGTTTCTATTAAAATGGAAGTTTGAATTATAGTTAGGCTTTGATATTAACTTAATTTTTCTAGATTGGACTTTAATGTCTTTGATAACCTTTGCTTGTGAAATGGCTTCCTCGAAGGTGCGACTTTGGTGAAGTTGTAGAGAGGTAGAGATGTGTTTGTGGCAACTCTTGGAAAAGAGTGTCACTAGCTCCATGGTAGGGAGGCTATGGGTGAGATCATGGATGATCGCTCTCCATCTAGAGACAAACTCGGTGATAGGTTCATCATCAGCCTATCGTAAGGCATAGACATCTAAGAAGGTAGTCTTCTTCTTGATATTAATGGAGAAGTGTTCTAAAAAGGTGTTTGCTAATTGCTCAAAGGTATAAAGGCTATGTCATGGTAGCATGTTATACCAATCTAAGGCTTGTCCTACAAGGGAGAGGGAGAAGGTACGCAACATAAGGGGATTGCTACTATGAAGCTGGTAGCAAGCTGAGTGATAGTTACTGACATGCTCTCTGGGGTCTTCCTTACCTTTATACTTATCAAACTTTAGGATCTCAAAGTGGTAGGGGTAAGGTGGGATAGGGATGGATGGATGAACTAGCTCATTGTAGAGTTCATCGTAGGATGGTTTTTGTGGCCCATAGCTTATGGTGCATAGGTTTAACATCTTGAATTCATCTCGTAAGAGTTGAATTTTAGGTGTTAAGGGTGTAGAGGATTGAGCTAGGGTTGGTTGAGCCTGGGAGTGTGATGGATAGTGAGGTTGTTGTTATTCTTCTCCATATTATGGAGGGAATTGTTCTAATTGGTCTTGGTATGATGGGTATTGAGTGGCATATGATGTAGGGGCTAGTGGGATACTAGGCTACAAAATAGATGTTTATTGGGGGTAGTAATATTGTGATTGGGATGTGTGTTGTTGTGGCATGGGTTCCTATTAGGTAGGAGCCTATTATAATGGTTGGGTCATAGGAGGTGATGACCATGAAGGAGGAGGTGTAAAAAATGTAGCCCTAGTAGGTAAGAGTGGAGGTATCAATGCTACTAGTGCTAGGGATGATCGAGGTAAGGTGTCAAAATTTAGGACCTATCTCTATCCTAAAGGATGGGTGGTAGTGAAGCTAAACTATGTGGAATAGCCTAGGGAAGTGGGGGTTTAAGCTATGGGTTTTGATTCATAGGTAGGAGGAATATTAGTGGTAGGTGCTTGGAAAGGAGGAGGAGGAGGTATCCTAAAGGTCGATGAAGGTGAGGGTAGAGTGAAGGATTGGGTATTGTACATTCTGGGAACCTGAGATGTAGGTGGGAATGTAGCAGAAAAATAAGGGTAAGCTTCCAAAGTAGGAGCTTGGGAAGAGGAGGTGGTGCCTATGTCCACTCTCGAATGAATTTGGGTTGTTGGTTGTTATTGTTGACATTGGGTGGTTTGGGTTTGGAGAGGCTCTTGTGATAAGTCCTCAAACATTATGAAAAATGGTTGCTGAGATGATGATGGTTGGGACTCTTGGGAAGAGTATGGGTATGATGTTTGAGGGGGTGTTTGTTGTTCCTGTAGAGGAGGTTGTTGTTGCATAGTTTGGAATGTTGGCCTCTGGGTACCTATGGTGGAAGAGGAAGGGTCAAAAATCATTCCTACGATAGGGGTGAATGATGTGACCTCTAGGCGAGTACGGTTCAAGAGGGAGGAGTCATTCTCAAAAAGGGATTGAGATAGACTCTAGAAAAAGGGGTGTGCAAAGGTAGGGGAAGTAGGTATGACCTCCTCATCTATGGTAAATAATGGATGAGGTTGTCCTAGCATCGTGTAGATCACATGGTCACAGAATATGGTCGGTGGATTAGGTGAGGATGGGGATGAAAGAAGTGGATAATCTTCTACAAGTGAAGTAGTGAGGGCTTCACTCAAAGTGGATGTCTCATCCTGAGGCATCGTGTGTGTATACTGTACATCAGATCCTATGAGTAAATCAGATGTGTGTATGGCCTTCCCCTTCATGATCGAAGGAGTAGGAGGGGGCTGACTAGAAGAAGTGGTAGGTGCTTCCTCTATAAGGTGTGCTTGCTCATGTGCTCGACTACGGGTGACAATAGGCATGGCAGCATGTGTGGTGTCATGAAGGTTTAGAACTAGATAGGAATTAAATCCTATAGTTCTATGTGTGTTGTGTGAAGGGGTTTAGGAATAACCATGTGTAGTGTGGACTCGACTATATCTAATATAAAATTAAAGCAATGATGTGTTGTGTGTAGCTCAAATAATAATAAGTGGTGTAATATGTTGAAACTAGTTTGTGATCATGCAAACAATGGTAAACTAGAATCAGTTCTAAATGCTAAAAATAAAAGTGTTTTGTTCGTTTATGTGTGTTTTGATGTTGATACTTCCTAGGTAGTATCATAGGTAGTGGAGTGAATACTCTAGTAAATCAAGAATGTCATCGGTATAGAACCTCCTGCAACACCCAAAGATGCATAAAATAGAATGATATCATAATGTGTGAATGGTGACCTGTATGGAAGGTGTAGTAAAATGATATCCTAAAAGGGGGGAACCCACTATGCTGAAGTGAGTTCGCTATATCCTCTTACGAGAAGAGGTGGCACTATCTACGACATGCTAGGCATGGTTGGTGTACCCCATGCTTTCACTTCACCCTCGAGTGGGCTTAGTCAATAATGATAGTTACCATGTCCATGAATTATGTGAGCCTTGTGGACGAAGGTATCTAATCCTATCCCACTCTGAAGGTAACTACTGGTGATGAAATCCAGAAGCCCAATCTCAAAAGTGGGGGGTTTTTCGGTGATGAGGCCCATAAAACCACTCCTGTGGGGCTACTAGGTGTCTAGGGGGGTTGAGAGCTGGTGGAGGGTAAAACTCCATCGACACCAGTCTCGAGTGATGGATTGGGGATGAAATCCAATCTCACCACTTGTTTAAGATACCACGTGTGTGTGTGTGGGTTTTTGTTTTGCTAACGATGTTATGTAAAATAGGAAATCTAACTAATTACCTTTTCAAATTAAATTCTAGCCTTATATGCATTTTTTGAAAGCAAAAGACTAGAATGAAATACTTTTTGTAAACAAAGAATCTAATCCTAGATGCCTTTAGGAAAAGAAATTGACTCTATTTTGTAACACATACAAACAAGTAATGTGAAAGGTGTGTGAGTAGGGGTTTATGGAACCCTAGATTCTAGCACATGGAAAAGATGTAACAGATTTATATAAGGATAAATAGTCAATATTACATTAAGCATGTACAAAGAAAGAAACCTTAATCCTAATCTATCTAACTTTAGAATTAAAATTTAAATATTTTTAATGGAAATGTATGCTTAGAAAGAAGCAATGGAAAGCTTATGCTACATTTGAGTTAGCAAAGAAACTAAAATTTGCACAAAATTTTACAAAATCAAACTTGCTAGTTTTGTGAGGTTGCAACTAAAGTATTTCCTAACATGATGGGTATGCAAGAAAAGTGAAATTTACCAACTATATTGATGCTTTAATTAGTAAATTGTTTTGCACCCATAAATTACAAAATAGAAATAAATTTGTGGAATACCTAGACTCTGATGCTACAGATGGTCTGGTTGACTCTTCTACTACTCACCCCTACAATTTTAGGGGCTTTTGAGGTTCGGTAGGTTGACTTCACCACTCGGGGTGAATTGAGATCTGATTCATGGGGTGGGGGTGAATCAGGTTTGGAGACCCCAAATCTCTATTTTGAAGGCTTGAGGTGGTTCCCAGGGCTTTGGAGGTCTCTGTATCAGTCAGATATTGTACCTATAAAACATAAAAATAGAGGATAATATCATATTTATAAAACTAGTTAACCCGACACTATCCATTGTGGGGGTCCCACCAGGCATGCCAGAATGAAATAGCCAAAATATTGCATTTGATATAATAACACATTAAAGACACATGCTATTCAAAAAAATGTATTTTATTCATGATAAGATTTGCATAGGTTACAAATAGGGAGAATTCCCCTTTTTCCTTTCTTTTCACAAATGTTACAATAGGCCTGATGCCTTCTTTTGTGTTCCTCAGTGTAGATGGGCTTGCGTACCACCATGGGGTTGTAGTTGTTTGTTGTTTCCCTCCTTGGTTCTAGGATAAACCTACAAAAAGGGGTTAGTGAGTTGGGGGGCTTGCCTCAGTCAGGCCCCATAGTAAGAAAGACAAATCGACTCATAAAACATGATAAAAACTGAAATAAATGATGCAAAACCTCATAAAAACACCAAATGAAGCTTACCTCCAAGATTTGGGTTGATTTGGGACCTGTAGACCCAATTCGCCACCCGAGGGGTGAACTGGTGCCAGATTCATGGGGTGGGGGGTGAATTCGACTGTAACTATTGTTCTTCAGAAATCCTTCGATGGAGAGGTTCCTTTGCTATTGTACTGCTAATGTGCAGGTTCAGATCTACTTTGCTATGCTTCTGTACGTATTTTGGTAGAGTTTCTGTGCTTTGGACATAAGTGGAGAGAGAGATAAATGAGGGTTTGGGCCCACTATTTATAAGAAAACCCAAGGTGTAGGGGGTAGTTAGGAGAACTAAGCCCTAGGGTGAGATCCCATGAAGGTTAGGTTAGGGTTTGTGAGGTGGCATCCTCACATTCCCTTGAGGAAATATCTCATCCTCACACATGTGTGAGGAGAGATTAGGGTTAACTAGGATTAGTCAACTCTAGGTTAGATGTGGGGTTAGGTTAGGGTTTCCTAAGAAATATCCTAACTAACCTAGTGCACACACATGTGGGAGGGAGTAATTAGGGGTAATTAGGGATTAAGGACCTAATTAACCTTTTTAGCCCTAAAAGTGAACTTAAGTGAAGTCACTTTAAAATTAGATTTAACAATTGACTCAATTAATACTTTTGCCAATTAATAGCCCCATGGGGGCCTCAATTAAGTATAAAGGAGTCTTGTATCACCTTAGGAGGCTGGTGGATGGTTTTTCGATGCATGGAAGGTGTTCATGATGTGATTTAGGTAGTTTATTAGGGTTTTGGACCTAAAAACTAGTGAAGTGGTGTGTGGAAGTCTACGCAATGCTACGATAATCTATGGTGATCTACGCTAGTCTACGCATGTCTACGATAGTCTACGCATATCTACAATAGTCTACGCATGTCTAGGAGGATCTACAATAGTCTACGTTGGTCTACGATAGCCTAGGGGTATCTAGGATTGCCTATGTAAACCTACAAGTGTCCAAAAGGATCTACAAGTACGTAGGTATAGCAATGTGTGACTTTTAGGTGTCTACACTTATCAAATTCAATTTGCAATCCATCTTGGGAAACAAAGGTGACCCTTGATCATCAATTCCACAAAGGAAATCAGAGATCCAAGTCCTAATTACAAGAGTAAGAATACTTTTGGCTCAGCCACAGTTTTCAACCACAGCTAACAGTGCCAGCTGCACCTTAGACCTGTGATGAGGGTTTGATATTTAATTTCCTTTGTTTTAGTAGTAGATTTCTATTTTTAGTTGTGCAATTAGCTTAATCTAGCATAGATTAACATTTTAGTTGACATTTGACAAGTTAATTTAGGATTTAGAGTTATATTTACTTCCATTTCCTTGTAATTATTTTTTTTGATAGATAAGATACTATAGCATTAATACCGGGTTTTACAGGTTGACCCAAAACCTTTTACAAAAATTAGCCCAAGGTTGTTGATGAACATATCCTTACTAAGGATACTATATATGTAAAATCTGCATGCTGCCAAATCCATTACTTCTGGTAAGGCACATAGCCTGTTATCAAAAAGAAACTTCCCATACAACATTTTGGGTATACCTCAAGAAAACACACATGCATCATAATTACAAAAAAGAAACAGACACGGATCCCTTCCTTGAGATAATGGAGAAACAAAAAGCTGCAGACACACATAGCAGAGTACTAAAAAAAACTCCCACAAGCTCTATATTGATAGTTACTCTTAATAATTCTTTGGTAATTGCTTTCTTTTGTATATGACATGCTTTGGTACCACATACTATCTTGGCCAATCAGCCTTGGAGAAGTGAACCTGCTGGCTAGATTTGTGGCGGTGGCTATCTAGTGGTCCACATGGCTTTGGTTTGAAGTCTTATATTGTCATTTCTTTCCTTCCCTGTTATTATCAACCAACCTTAAATTAATAATATGACTAGTAGCCATGTTATCTGACATGTGACTATCCCCATTAGTCTTTGTGGTATTTCCAAGCAGCATCCATGAAGACTGACAACTCAGATAATTTTTATTGTGAGTCCAATTCAAAAAAGAGACGGGAATACTCCTAGCCTTCGAACTTATAGTGCCTTCCCTGTTGGTAAATTCAACTATCATTCTTGGAATTCTTGTTGAATAAGCTCCTCTACTTCACTCGGGAAATCATGTTCCGATTTGAAAAGTCCATCACCATCCTTGTAATTATCAATTTAGACTAGTTTCATGATTTTCAAGTTCTAATGGCTAATTAGGATGCATAATAGATATATTTTAGGCTTTCTTTACATGCTTTACAATAGTGTTGGAACCGATTCTTGCATCCGTAGGATTTTGACTGTCACGCTACAAGAATCCGTTTGAAACCAACGAGCTATTACAGGCTCTGGTCAACCTGCCTCATTGTTCTGCTAAACACAAATATTGCTAAAGAAAACTACAGAACGGGTAAGGAAACCCCAACGGTAATTCTATGGCTAAAACTCTAATTACACGCTCCAGATTTATATTATATTATATGTATTAAAATGACCAAGCATGAAAACAACCATTTGTTATGCCTTATGTAGACCGGTGCCTAGATTCATTGGGTTGTTATAGCAATTTAACAATAATTTTAATATGAAATAGAAAGAAGGGGAGAAGGAAAATTGGCGTTCTTAATCTCATTCGAATATCACAATAAAATCAAGAGTTAACCAATGAAAGAAACGTATATAATGTGTTCAAATAATGTAACCCATTACACAGTGACACACAGTACTGAGACAAAGATATGATAGGAATAAAATTTAGAATTGTATTGATTTCATAAAATATTACATGCAGAGTGGGTGAAATGCCTTTTAACTCTATTTTTCTCAAAGAAATACATCAATACAATGAAGAGGACTCTGTTCAAATAATGTAACAAGTCTCTCCAACTCTCCTTGTTCCAATCTGGTAATAGTAGAGTCTCTAAATCCTAGGCTCAAAAAGGTAGGAAATGATCTCAGCTTCTTGAGCGCTTTCCTATCACAATCCTGCAAAGCAAAGGGAAGAATAAGAAATGAGAAAGGAAAATAGACACAGAAGGGGATACAACAACACAACTAACAGGGCACTCAAGTATACCTCTTAGAAAAAATGCTATTCTCTAATTGCTTGATGCAGAATCTATCCACAACTGCCTCTTCTTATAGCCTCTGGTTCTTGATTCTATTATTTCTGGTTTATTTTTGGCCTTACACTTGTCTTCATCTGATTTGATCTCCAAAATTGGTACAGCTGGCTTCCACTATCTTTACCTGCTTGAAATGAACTCTTCTCCTTGACCTTTTCAAATAGTAGTTTATTTTAACCAGTGATGGTGGTCTTGGGAGAACCCGTTTCCTCTTGTACCACCTCCTTCACAACTGTTCCCAATGTTTCTTTTTGGACTGTCTCTTTAACTGCTTCAGAGATTTTTTTTGTTAGCTCAGGATTTTGTTGTGATGAACCTATTTCCAGATGCTGACCGAGAGTTCTAATTTCCTTCCCTTTTTAGACTTTTTGCAGCTTTTCTATTTGCTCAGTCATCAATCTCCATACCTCTGTGTCAAATGTGGCTGCAATCCTCAACATATTCATTTCCTGCAGAATTATGTTCTTCTGTATGGTAATATTGGGTGTGTTCCTTTCATACTGAAAGAGTAACATCTCTACAGTGTTTACCATGAGTGTTGTTTGTCTAATCATTTTTGCTTCATCACCTATTTCACAATCGAACCTTTCAATGATGCTTTTGAACACTTCTTCTATATCTGTGGCTACTAAGCACTGGTCTAAGGATAAACCAATGTCTACCAATATGTCTGTTGCATCTCTTACCAAATCATCCATTTCATTCACAACATTGACCCATATTTCTCGGTTTGCTCCAAACAGGGCTGCTTTAAAGAACTCAAAATTGAGCTGGATTTTGTTGCCATCATTTGTTATTATTTCTTGTCCCTACAGCTCTTCAAAATGATCTCCTATAAAATCCAAGGTAGGGTGAATGATTTCAAAATCTTCTTCTCTTTCTTGCATCAGGGTGAGAATTTCTTGAGCAGTTATTTGAATCACCCTTATTTGTCTGAACATTTTAGTAAAGCCCTTGGCATGAGCTCTTATCTTCATTGACATATTTTTCTTCATTGTATTAAGATAATAAGCATGATCTTGAATTTTTACCATCGAAGGGGGTTGGGTACTGGAGGCATCTCTTCGGTTTAATTCTTCCTGTTGCTTATTTATTAATGCCTTTAGCTCTACCTTTTCCTTTCCCTCTTTCTCCAATTGTTTCCTTAGCTCTGTAATTGTTCCCATGAATTGATCTATGGCTTGATTTTGCATTGCTTTGACAACTTTGGCCACTTCACCTTCTTTCCCTAGTACCGATGAGCCCCCGATTTCTTCATTGACTCTGAAGACTAGTGGGTCCTGCAGAGCAAGAAGATTTATCTCTGCAATATCTGATATAGGCACCTCTGATTTATATTCTTCTGTGAACTGTCCTCCTATATTCCCCATCCCTACTACTAACTGCAATTCTTGTTCATCTACAGTAGTGAAGGTAGTTTGTTCATCTGTTCTTTCTAGAACAACCTTTGTAGAGGGTAAAGACAATCTGGGTTTCTTCTTTTCCATAGGAGTTACCTCTTCTTGGTTCTTCACTAGGTGACTTCGGAAAAGGCCACCCAATCCACCAGTTCTCCTAGGATTCATTTGTATTACTGATGGAATTTTAATCTCCTGTCCCTTTATTGTTATAGTGGTAGGGATAGCCATGGGTGCCAATTTCTTTACACTTGTTACAGTTAGAACTCTATCAAAAATAGGAACTATGGCTTGTTCTGAGAGGGGAGACTCCTGAGTTGGTGTTGTTGCAATCTCCTTCCCTTTATCTATATTCTAGTTTTTGGAAGCTTCCTGGGAAGTGCTTGGTGCTGCTTCTATTCTGAGGTGAGTACTTTTGGAAGGCCCAACCTGTTGCTCTACTATATCTATAGTTTTGATAGTGACTTCCATTAGATCAATACCCTGTTCTTCTATCAACTCTAACAAGGGGTCTTCTTTGATCGCTTGGCCTATTCCTGGTATAATAGGTGCCACAACATCTACTGAACCTTCTCGAAGCCTCCTTAACTCTGTGGGGTAATCATAGGCTTCACAAACCTGTGTGTTGCCCCTCATTTCGGGAGGGAAATCATCCCATACTTTTTGCAAATCTAATCCTTTTTCCATAGCCTCTAATAAGCTTTCTTCAAAAGCATCTTCGCGGTGTAGTATTCGGGCGTATTCTCTTTTCACCATCATTCTGTTGTATGTTCCTTTTGGGTCATAAAATCTCCAAGTTACTTCATCGAATCCCCTGTTATCCAACTCAAACATTCCTTTGAGCAAGGAGGGGTAGCCTACAAATATAAAATCTCCAAAGCGATAGGGAACATCGAGCCAGGGAACCTTACCATGTTTCTTCACCAACCTCATCTTAGCCTCTTCGGCCACTTGCCTACATAATTCCAAAGCTGCTAGGGATAATGGGCAGTACCTTGGTAGTAATTTAGGGGGAATTTTAGCCCCATATAATCTGATATAAGTAAAACCTTCTGTAAAGAAAAAATCCCCAATTTCCTTCTCTTTGATAAAGGCTCTCACCCCTGGCCCTAACCTCTCAGGGACTAATCCTGTTAGAACCCAATGAATTTCTACCATGAAACGATCACAAAACCAGCCCATGTGAGTTCTTCCTTCGTGTATTCTCCAGAAGTTGTTCTGAACATAGGGGCTGTCAATGGCTCTTACTCTTTTACGGGCTTCTTCTCCCAATTGACCCGCTATTAGATGGATAAAAATTGAATATTGTGAAAAATGGGGCATCTCCTGCCTCTGTTCGAAAATTGCTTTTCTTAATTCTACCATTTCTTTATGCATCTGGGTACTTAATTCCAATTCCCAGGCATATATTGGAGTGTTATGTGCCCTATTGCATTGTGCAGCTAAATATAAAACCCTTTTTGTTATTCTACTGAGATCCTGTACTCCCAAAACTATGTTTATCATATCACAAAAATCTTGGACCCATGGCTTAAAGGCATTTTTCCTAATTGGGAATTTTTTGTCTATTTTCTCATGTGTATCAAACAAGTTTTTAAAGACTTCCATATCTGTAAACATACGAGATTGGTGTTCGATTACCTGGTCTACCAGAAAGGTGGTATACGCTGTCAATTTGAAAACTTCCTGGATGTGCTCGACCTTAATGCTGAACACCGACCAATTTTTATTGTCCCGAAATGTCCTTGTTCTTTCATCATATGCCACCGCCAGCCATGCCATCAAATCTGAGGAGAAGTGCACTTTCGGACATACCAGCTTCCCAAGGTTGTTGTTCCATCTATTATTTCTGGGGAAACCCTTGTATTGCAACCTATGAGCTTTATGAAATAAGTCGGCCATTATCCATGGGGTCCGGTCATCATTCTCCATTACACGAGAAAAACTATTTATACATGCATTGTCGATTTCGTACTGCTGGGCTGGAGTAGGTCTTTTATCAGCTCTACACTTTTGAGCAAATTCATACATGGTGGTACCGGGAATAGGCGGTCCAGAGATCACAGAGTATGGTGACTTGTTTGTGATGAATTGTACGGCTTCTCTGGTGTCTTTGGGTATGAAAACATCTCCCCATGATGCCATTGTTCTTAAAGTAGCAGATAAGGTCTTTCTATGACTACGAAGCTTGAAAATATTCTTCTCTCTATATTTTTTGTGTATCAACTTCTGTTCTTAGCTCGCCAGGGTAGTGGCATTGACTATTTTTGGTGAGCTCATATATAGGGTGGCGGAATGGGTTCGATAATCTCGCACGTTTTGTCATTAACACGATGCCACCAACTACTATTTAAAATTGGCCAAAGAAATCGTGCCAACGCATCCTTTTTTGGGGTTTAGCATTTATGATGGGTAACGTCCTTCATCCTACGTGTCCTGGGACCTTTTGATTTATGTGCCTGTAATCATTAAAACCTCCGCTATTCATCGCTAGAACCTTTTTAAGCTGGCATGGAACTGATATGTGTAATGGGGGTGGTTTCCATTTTGAACCTCGTGCCACCTCAGACTTGAACGATAACTAAATTTTTGGGATCGATTATACTTCGCTTCAGGCAGCAATCACCCTCGAGATCTTCACAAGATTCGATCTTTGGTGTGAGTGCCTGCTGTTATTATCTCGGATGTCCTTAGCTCTTTTGAGTCAACCGTGATCAAGCGCTACCATTGGATCTGAGTGGAGGTGAGCGCATCCGTTAGATCTATCAGAAGATGCCTATCATTTAAGCTCTGCTTGTTTCAACCTTGACTTGCTTGCTGCCGTTAGATCTTCTTGCTCTCGATGAAGTGCTACCATTGGATATTGAAAATTCATAAGACATAATTAAGTTAGTATACCTTCATTGCATATAAACCTTTGAAATAACGTGGTTTATTAATCCTTATTTAATCATGATTATCCAATGTTTATCCCCATGATTTTTGACCTTAACAACTCGATTTAAACCTAGGTATCATATAACATGTTTACCTTTCTTTGCGATCACCATTAGATCTTACCATGGTGAAGGCGCGACCGTTGGATCTTTCGACCATGTGCTCGGTTTAACATAAGATAGAAGGGACAAATAATAAAGTTCTTTAATTAATCAAAAGAAACCTTCTAGCTTAAACCCTGATCACCTTTGTCGATGCGCTATCGTTAGATCAGTGTGGAGATAGGCACCGTCAGATTTATGGATCATTTTTTACCTTCATTTTTGCTTTTGACTTTTTCCGCCATTATAGACCTTCGCATCCATTGATCTTTGGGCTCGTTCGAGCGTTGTCGTAGATCTTAATCAACCTACGGGTTAGTTTATGATGGGCATATAATGTTAACATTGATTAAGCCAAAAGGGGGAATGATTATCTAACGTGTTTAGACCCTTGTTAACCCTGTTTAATAATTTTAATTAATCTCTTAGGGCTTTTATCTTTTTAATGCTTCTTGCAGGGGCGCGCCACCGTTGGATTAGATTTGGATCGAATGCTACCGTCCTATTTTCCAAATTAGCTCGATGGTTATTCCAAAGGGGGCGCATACCTTTAAATCATTTTACCATAGCATTTTAACACATGATTAAATTAAAACAAGTGCAACCATTGATCTTGAGCTCGCTCGAGTGCTATCATCCGATTCATCGGATTAGCTCACTACTTAAATAGAATCTTTGACCCGCAATGACTCATTTAAAGCTTTGACTCCTTGGAGATTTGTGCAGTCATTGGATTTGGCCAGGATCAAGTGCATCCATTCAGATCCTTGGAGTTGCATGGATTTTAATTGATTCTATCCTTAGGTTATAACCTTTTTAGACCTTTTGACTTATCATTCGGGTTTCTTCATGAGAGCGCATCCGTCGGATCGGTTTAGATGATGCGCTATCGTCCGATTAAGCCTAATATGTAACCTTTTTACTTTGAACATGGCTTTGACTTGTTTGACTTATCTCTTGATTGATTTATTAACGCATCGTCATCCGATTAGAACTGAGTCGAGCATGGCCCTTGGATTGAATCTAAGGTGTATGCCTTTTAGTTAAATGGGATGCATGCCCTCATGATTTTAATTAAAGACCTTATTGCTAATTTTAATTTTTTGGGTTCTAGACCAAGGTGTTTAATTAGAGTATTACCTTTGAAAACCTTAGGACTTAAGGGTTTATCTTTTGGTTTAGGCCCAAGGGAAATTCTTCTATGAGGATCGGATTTTGGGTTAAGTAATCTGATTAATAAAATATTTTGCCATATCCACTTTGGAGATATTTGAGCATTTATAAAGAGGCACATTTTAACAACCAAGGTTAGACTTCATCAAACCAACCAATGAGAAATTTGGATACTCACACCAATTTGAAGAAGCGACTAGCATTATTATCATTTTGATTGAAACCAAAAATTTAAATTTGGGGGTTTCAAAGTTGAGCCAAATTTGGCTCCAACATAGGCTCTGACTGGGACAAGGTGTTGAAAACATGAGGCACTTGAGAACCACAGAATCTCCTGGTTTTATTTGCAAAAGAAATTGAACAAAAATTAAAAAAAATTGACTGCTAAATAAAGCTTGAAATACATAAAAGAAACTTTTTCTTCCTCTTTTCTTTCTTTTCTTCTGCTTTTTTTTTATTATATATATACTGAGAAACTGTATGAACAACATGATATCAAAGTAAATAGAGTATGGAAAACTGTAGATCCCTTTTCATTCAATTTGGAAACAAAGGTTAGAATTTTAGAAATCAATGAGTTTTATTTTGAAATATTGTAATGCTTGTTTTAGCTAAGTCATAAGATATGATTACACAAATTTTGTCACAGTCATTTGTTTCATCATATTTTTGCCCATGTGTGTGTTTGTGCATTCTTTTTTTGGATTTCTAAATATTTCAAAACTTTACCATATCTGAGCAAAATAGTCAAGCCTAATATGTGATTTCACTCTTTAAAAATTTTCACCATTCTGCAGGGCTCCACTACCAATCAGGCATCTATAGCCCCGGTGGAGTTGCTTCTAATCCCATATTAGTTTTACCCTACTACCAGTCAAGTGTCTATAGCTCCGGTAGAGGTTTTCCAAGATATCTCAGGTAGTGACTCAGTTTTACTTTATTTTTTATTTTTCTTTCTCGTGAGAGAAGTATTTGGATATATAAGCAAATTGTGCAATAAGTATGCCTGAGTTGAGGATTAGTTTTTGGCTATAAAATATGAGTGTAATGATTTTTGGCTCAACTACCCTCTCAAAGATAACTCAGTTCTTCGGACCTTTGAAGTCACCTTAAGTATCATTTGTAATGTGAGGCTTGACATGATGTTTCAATCAGCTTTGTTTTCTTTCTGTTTTATCTCATATCAAACAACTATTGCATAAACACTCATATTTGAAAAAAATTGTAAACCTCATCAGAATCTAAAATAAATCCCCTTTTTTCTTATTGTTTTTGGTGGAATAAATAGTTAGATATACTCATCAAACTAAGATATCATGTGTACAGTAAACTCAAAATTATTCAAGAACAAAAGAGAAGCTTAACTAATACACAAAATAACAAAATACATCACTCTATTTTTGGATTTTTGTTTTTCTATTTTTATATATATTTGATTTTGGTATAGTACACCTTCAACAGGGATTGTACATTTTGAGGTGTTGGCCATTAATAGGGATAGCCATTATTTCTCCCTGCAAAGTCTGTAGCTTGTAAGTATTCTGACTGATAACATGGGCAATTTGATATGGGCCAATCCATTTAGGTTCAAATTTACCTTTTTCACCATGCTTATCATTTTTAGGATCCCAATAGATGACTATATCTCCTTGAGAAAAAGGAGTACCCTTAGCTTTCTTATTAAACAATTCCATGGTTTTCTTGGTTTGTTCCATCATTCTATTAAGGGTCTCTCTTCTTTGCTCTTCTAACAAGACAATTTGATCAAGCCTTCTCTGTATGGGATTGGGGTCTTCATGGTCTTGCAATAGGAGGGAAAGTGCCAATTTTTCTATTCTTGGGGGTAACAGGGCCTTCTCTCCATATACCATCTCATAAGGGGTTCTCCCTGTGTTTCTTTTGATAGACAACCTATCAGCCCATAAAGCAAATTTCAGTTCATTATCCCATCCTCTTTTATTCTTCCCTAATGACCTTTTCATTCTTGTTATTATGTTTTTATTTGATGACTCAACTAGGCCATTTCCTTGGGGGTAATAATTAGCAGAATGAGATAATTCAATTCCATATTCAGCACAAAATTCTACCATTTCATATGAAACAAAATACTGTGCATTATCAATAACCAGTTTTTGAGGAACCCCAAACCTGGTCAAGATGTTTTCTTCTAAGAACTTGATGATAGTGGCAGTAGTAGATGTCCTTAGGGGTGCAGCTTCTACCCACTTTGTGAAGTAATCTATTGTAGTTATGATCCACTTGTGTTGTCCGGATGAATTAGGTTTGATCTCTCCAATCAAATCAATGCCCCATTGGGTGAATGGTGCTTCAATGATTACTGGCTTGAGAGGCATGGCTGCCAGATGCTTCTTTCCTGTAAAAACTTGGTAGTTATGACAATTCCTAACATATTTATATACATATTTAAAAATGGAAGGCCAATAATATCCTGCTCTCATAATTTTATTAGCGATAGCTCTTGGAGCAAAATGTCCCCCACAAAAACCGTCATGGAATTCATTGATTATTTTTGGGACTTCATTTTCATATAAACAGACTAATAATACTCCATCAGGGTGTTTCCAATATAGCACACCATTATGTATATAATATTTTTGAGCTTGAAGCTTGATTGACCTTATTCTATTTATTGACATGTCTTTAGGGAATGACAAGGTTTGTAAGTATGACAAAATTTCTTCATACCATTTGCACTCAGTATTATTGATTCTTCTAAGATCATATGCCTCATCTATGGTGAGAACATTTTCAAACCCTTCTCTTTCTTTGTTTGCCAACAATTTAGCTAAACCTTGTCCTTTGACAGTTTTAACTATTTTGAATTCAGCATCATACTGCAGAAGTTTTACCATCCATCTTGCTGGTCTTCCTAATGGTTCTGATTGAGAAAAAATATCTTTTATTGCTATAAAAGGGATGCAACAGTAAACCTTATTTGAACCAAATATACCTTTGAAGTGTTCTAAATATTGTATGACTGCATAAGCATGTTTTTCTAGCAAATTATATTTGAGATGTGCTCCTTTTAATCCTAAACTCATGAAGGCTATTGGCCTTTCATTATTTTCATTATATTTCTATGAAAGAACTGCAACAATAGAGTGTTCAAATGCATATGAATAGATATTAAAATATTTTGCATAATCAGGGCAACTTAAAGCTGGAGTGGTTGATATGGCTTCTTTGATCTTGTTAAATGCTTCCATATTTTCAACTGTCCATTTTATTTCTCTAGTTTTCTTAACCATGTCATTTATGGGTTTGGTCATTTCAGAAAAATTTGGGACAAATCTTCTGATGAAATTTATCTTGCCAAAAAATGACCTGACTCCTTTTAAATTTCTAGGTGGGGGAATTTTGGAAATGGCTTCAATTCTTTCTAGATCAATACTTATTCCTTTTTTCTGAAACTATATGTCCTAGCAGACTTTCCTTGTGTAGTCCCAAATATGCATTTCTTGGGATTTAAAGAAATTCCAAATTCCTTACACCGAGAAAAAACTATAGTTAAATGTTCTAGATGATCTTCTGGATTCTTAGAAAATATTGTGATATCATCTAAGTATACAACTACAATTTTGAACATTAATCCTTTAAAGGCAAAGTCCATTGCTCTTTGAAAAGTAGCACCAACATTCATTAGTCCAAAAGGTATCCTTAAATATTCAAATGTGCCCTAGGGTGTAGTGAATGTTGCCTTATGTCTATCTTCTGGATTTATCTGAATTTGATTGTACCCTGAAAATCCATCTAACAGAGACAATATTGTTGAACCAACTACTGCTTGCAATAATTATTCCATGTTGGGTAAGGGGTAATTGTATTTTAATGAACTCTTGTTTAAATTTCTAAAATCTACACAGAGTCTAATATCCCCATTCTTTTTTTGACTGGTACTAAATTGGATATCCATGAAGAAAATCTTACCTTTTTGATTATTTTGGAATCCAGTAACTTTTGTACCTCCTTTTGCATTATTGGGTGCAGAGTTGGATTGTATTTCCTTTGTTTCTGTTCGAATGGCTTGGAATCTTCCTTCAAAGGTATTATGTGAGTCATTACATCTGTCTTGAATGTTTTGAGGTCTTCATAAGTCCAAGAAAAATGTTCTTTGTTCTTTTTCAAGAAACTGATATATCCAACCTTTTCTTTAGCAGGTAAAGCCATGTCTACTTTCACTATTTTGGGTTCTTTCATTGAACCAATATTAATATCCTCATATATCACTTCTCTTTGTAAAGGTTTATAGGCTTTGTCAAAATCATCAAATAGACTCTCTAGAGAAACTAATCCTTTGGGTATCTTATTAGTTTTCAACTAGATTACTTCTATTGGCTCTCCTATTTGATCTTTTAGCTTTTCTTCATCTTTTTCATCATATATTACATCTGCATACTGATTTTGCAGAGTCATAAAATCTTTAATATCTATATCATCCTGAAATACTTGTAAATAGACTATGTTATCTGGTACAAAAGGTTTATAGATTGAGATAGTTGGAAATATGTCCATATATTCTATAGTTATCTTTGGGTGATCTAGACCTGAGGCATTCACAGCTAAAATATCTGCAACATGATTGTAGCACCCTAAAATTGGCGCAGTAAAACCTTAAATAATTAAAATTACCTTAGTAATAATTCAAAATTTAAATTTTAATCCCGAACCGCCTGTTAAACCGCTTTCCTCGTTTTCCATGCCATTTTTAGGATTTGTTGTGACTGTTGGACGATATCGTCATCGATCAGACGATATTGCCTCAGATCGAACGAATTCGTCTGGAGAAGAACGTCCAGATGATTTTGTTCCAAAACTAATTTTTCATAATTAGCTTATGTTTCAACGGCATCTCTAACCTGGGCAAAAGCATGTCTGCACGATTAGAGACCTCCCCCGTTGGAGATCTCCCAAATTGGGATGATCTCCAACCTCCCAACCTCCTTCCTATGCCTATTTAATCTTAAGCCCTCCCTTTCACATTCCCCTGGATGAATTTTACTGCACTTTGAGTTTTACATGCATTAGAATGTCTTAGACTACTGTTTGCCTTTGTCCATTTTCAAATTTTCTTGGAGGAACTTTGTCATTCTTCAGCTGGAGCAAGATCAGATCATCGTAGATGATCCTGTACGATCTCGGATGATCACGCCACAATTCAATACGATTATGTATTTTGTAGACGATTTCCACTGTAGCCAACATTGGGGGCAAATCTATGCCCTAAGTTTGCGTTCTCTGTCCATTATCTATTGTTTTTCTTTGCATTAGTTAGATTTATTTCTATTTTGCATCTTGGAGTTCACCTCACGTAGCATAGATGCATGATAGAGTCAAAGTTAGTCATTAAAACAATGCATTTTACTTAACTTGTTATCTAAAGTTGTCATTCTAACATTCATACTTTCATTTCTATCATTTTCCCTTGCTTTTGCAATTGTATTTTTTGTTCTTGGTATCTATTTCTATAGTTGTAGGTCTCTAACAAAATTGTCAGACGATTTCATCAGATTAGAGATGATCTTGTCAGATTAGAGATGATCTTGTCAGATTAGAGATGATCTTGTCAGGATCAGGGATGATCCTTTCAGATCAAAGACGATCCTATCAAATTCTAGACGATCTAGACTGCTTCAAAAATTAGAACCTCCATCAGACATCCGAATCAGGTATGGCTTTTCTAATCTAGTATATTTCTTGTATTTTTTGTTTAATTCTATTTTTTGTATTCATATAATCAGCATTTCATATAGCTTAGCTTAGATTCATTTGGCCAAACCTAGGACATGGATGATTAAAGCTAAAACTGAACACATCAAACACATTCCCAACCTAGGCATGGAAACTGCCATTCAAAAGTTTCCTAGTGAACCCACCATCCATCAAAAATTCACCCTTATACACCTCCCTCGAGAAGTGGGACCTTCAAAGGGCCTCTCAGTCTGAGGTATTGTCCCATCCTTTTCACATCCCCCTTATGGGCACGGATCCTATAGCCTGAAGGTAAGGGTGCAAAAAATTTGGAGCAATACAATGATTTTGTTCTCTAGGAATATATGAAATATTGAAAGCTAAAAAATTATCAATTTCTTCCAATACTAGATTTTTATATTGCTTAAGCCTAGGATGTTTAGTCTCATATTTACCTTTGATTTGTAGTATAATAAGCTTTGCATCCCCTATTATAGTCAAATAGTTAATGCCGAGTTCTTTTGCTTTCCTTAGCCCTAGTAGTAAGGCTTCGTACTCAGCTACATTGTTTATGCAAGGAAATTGCAATCTATAAGGAATACTAAGGTATTTTCCTTTAATATTAGTCAAATTTACACCTGCACCTACTCTATATTAGGATTTAGCTCCATAAAAAGACATGGTCCACATTTCTCGAGTCAAAACTCTATATGATTTGACATCTACTATTTTTATATCTTCTGGATCCATGTTCTTTGCATCTGGTACTTCCACCAGGAATGGGTTGTGCCATATTGAATAAACTCTCATCTCTTTTTCTTCCATAGAGTTAACTAGGTTAATCATGGTTTCATCTGTTCTAATTAAATCTATGGAGTGTTTGTTGAATGGTTCTCTTATCAAAATTATATTCTCCTTATCTGATATTGGAATTGTAGCATAGGACCAGTCCAATTGAATTGAACCTCCTAGTTGTTCTGCCCAATGTCTACTGAGTAATAATGAGAAAATTTGGTCAACTTCAACTACTGCAACATCCATGAAAATGCCCTTTTTGGGGTGTTGATCTAGGAAAACTAACAATCCAGTTATTACCCCTACACAAGAAAGTTGCCTACTATCCATTACAGAAACAGGGGTAGAATCTCTAGTATAGATTAATCCCATTTGGTCAACTATTAACTTAAGCATGATATTATGTGAAGCTCCATTGTCTAGCATGCAATTATGAATCACATATCTTTCCCATTCATCTGAATTATATCTTAATGACACATATAAGGGTCTGACAGAGGATGGTGATCTTGTATCATGTTGATTCTATCTAGCAGAATGGCAAGTTAGGTCTTCTTTTTGTTCTACTAATCCAAATGCTCTGCAGACTTATTCTTTGTATTTTTGAACTTGTTAGTGTATATACTATCTATTATTACATTATTAAGTTAGTTGTTAGTATTACTGTTCGAACTGTTAGCTACTGTTTGAACTGCCTACTATTGTGGGTGTGTTAGATCTGGTTTCTACGGACTAATTAGGCATAGCATGTATTATTTATTTGTTATGTTCAATGCAATTATTATTGTCTTTCACTTACATGGTATCAAAGGTTATGCTCTGGGCTCGATCGTAGCCTGATAGATTGCTCATTCTCATTCGTTTGGTTTGGATCACTATCATTGTTTGAATCGACGATCTGTAGGAATCCAAGACCTGTCTATTAATAGCTACTTGACTACAACTTGGAACTTCAATTTTCCTAAGGGGCACAAATCTTGATGTTTGACTGGACATCCATAAGTGGAGACCTGGCTGACGGAACTCCTAACAGATGATGACTCTATCCTAAGATGGATTCTAGAAGGGACTCCTAGCAGACAGCGTAGACGTACACCATAGTGACATAGACAGTAGCTAGTTGGACAAGCTGACCGCATGATAGGACAACCAGACACGATTTGCTCATGGGCAGAGACTCTACGGTGGACGAGACACCTAAGGGGGTGGACAAGATTGTGTACACACAGCTGACATGGACCCCAAATTTTTGACATGGGACACCTACAACATGGTTACTACGTGGACAAAACATTGGGATATCGTGCATGGAAAGCCTTGCTCGGAGAGACTACCCGAAGGTAGTCAAGGTCTAGTGTGTGCAATTTTTTTTAAATCACACTAATATCTGTAGTGTCCCAAATGTGGGATATATGTTCGCAACTTTATGCTCTACGGTGAAATAGTTGGGATTTGCAGCTCATCGATTTGCTGATCAACAGAGCACTACCACAAGGTGTTCTCCAATTCTAATGAAGGTGTTATGTTTTCATCAAAGTTTGGGATGACGTTGGAAATGATCGTAGAGCACCGTGTAATGGAGATGAAGATACTGTGAACTGCATAGCCAGATCATGGGCCTCCATGGAGAATCGCCAACGTAGATGGAAAAATTGTTGTGACATTCTGGATTCAAGGCATCCATTGCAACACTTTCGGATCGAAGTACAACGTTGGGATAAGCTGGTGAAAATGGACATTTTCTCATAGGTGTAGCAGGTGGTAACCTAGCAGTTGATCAGGCAGGAAAACGATGCTGTCAATTTTTTTTAACTGCAAATGACATAGACGACCGCACCGCTCACAAACCAATGCCATTGAGGAGCGAAAGCACCACCAAGGTGGATGAGAAGTGGCACCGCCACTCGTTGGCAGTCAATCGGGGCTGCCCGATTGTTAAATAGGAGGTTGTCTCCTAGTTTTATCATCGGCCATCATAGCCGATGTGGTAGGCCATCGCTCGCAAGAAGCTGTCGCCCGCTAGGTCGTGGGTTCAAACCCCGTCGACACCCCCCAAGGTAATACAAATTTTTTTTGTTTGTTTAAATTTTTTTTTTAATGTTTAAAAAATATTTTTAGTTTAATTAAATTTTTAATTATTTTCTTTAAAAAGAATTATTTTTAAATATTTCTTTTTGGAAAAGTAATTTAATTAAACTTTAAATATTTTTTTTAAACATTGGAAGAAATTTTTTTTTCAAACTTAAAAAAGGGGGGGCGCATTTTTTTGCTACATAAGTGAAGGGGGGATTTTTTTTTCCTCATTGAGCAACTTGCGTACAATCATCAAACCTCAAAACCTATTTTTTAGGCTTCATAAATAGCAAACATTTTTTTTTTTGAAGTACTTCACACAGAGGGGATTTTTTTTTTATGACATTTTTGTGCTAATCTGCCTAAGAGGCAAATATTGTAATTTTTTTACAAACCAGTGGAAAAAGCCTTCTGGAGCGCCCATTTTGCACTTCCAAAAAATTTTGGACTCCCTGTCTCGTGATGGGGGAGGCATGCCAGGGGCGTTGCCCCTTAAAACCCGTACAGGGGAGATAATTTTTGCAAAATCAAGGGGGGAAGACTTATAAGGGTGCATTTTCGACAGTGACCGACACCTTAGTCAAATTATTTTGTAAAATTTTATTGTAAAAGGTGCATTTTTGGCAGAGACCGACACCTTAAGAATGGGTAGATCAAAGAAGAAAACTATTCCAAAAAAAACTGATGATGTTGCAAAATCAGTTAAAAGTCCTTACTTTCCACCAGAGATGGAAGGAATAGATTTTTTATGAGGATGAAAAATATTCTACACTACATAGTGGTGTAAAATCCATTCTCAAAGATTCTAAAGATTCTGAAGATCTTCAGAAGAATGGTGTTCAAATCCCTATAGGCATCATAAGGGTAGTCTACATATCATTGATTTCTCTTGATATTGCCCAACATAAAGTGTACAGGGACTTTAGTGAGGAAACAGAGGTCAAACCCCTAATGGTCAATGCTTGTAGTGACACAAGTGACCTTCAGCCCATGGTGGCAAATGCTTGTTGTGACACATGTGACCTTGAGCCCATGATGGCCAATGCTTGTTGTGATACAAGCGACCTCATGCCTATGATGGCAAATATCAGTTGTAGCACAGGTGATCTCATCACAGTAGCAAATTTTTCTTGTGACACTAGTGACTTAAAAATTGAACCTCCTAAAAATGAATTCCATACTCTCATCAATAGCGACAAATGCAATATTGTTAAAAGCATTGATGAAGATGATGAAATTGGGTGTTTTGAAAAACACACCAAAGTATTTGGTTCCAAAATTATAAAGAAAATGGGATTCAATGGTGATATATTAGGTAAACACGAACAAGGCATTAAATCTCCAATAATGCTAAGTGTCAGGGCAAAGCATGAAGGCCTTGGCTATACTGGACATGCAAGTACTAGTAATTCTATGTTTTTAAAACCTAAATCTCCTACAATTCCTAAAAAGCATTGTTGCAGTCACTATGGAAAGATAGGACATGTTGCAGCTAAGTGTTGGAGATTACATCCTTGTGATTCATGTGGATGTATGAATCACTCTTCTTCCAGTTGTTGGTACAAAGTGAAAATGGCCAACAAGGTTCATATTAATTATGGATGGACAAATTTCACACAATGGACCATGATGAAAGAAATGTTGTATGGCTTCTACCAAAAAGGTAAAACCTATGGTAGTCCCCGAGGCAAATCCAAAGATAGATCTAGTGGCAGTCCCAGAGATAATGACTTAGAGACAGGCCTAAAGACAGACCCAGAGACAAAGTTCTAGAGGTAGATCTATAGGCAGATCCATAGGTGATAATCTAGAGGTACAATTCCAGAGGTATGCTTAGAGCCAAAGCTAGAGCCATGAGCCAGAGCCAGAGTCGAAGACAAAGCATGAGCCACCATTCTTTCATTTCTCTTCTTCTTCTTCACTGTATTGGGGCAGTTATATACTTTACCCAAATATTGTTGTATGGGGGGATGTTAGCATAGCTAGTAGTTATTCAATTACACAAATAATGTAATAAGGGGGGATGTTAGCGTATATACTATCTATTATTACATTATTAAGTTAGTTGTTAGTATTACTATTTGAACTGTTAGCTACTGTTCGAACTGCCTACTATTGTGGGTGTGTTAGATCCGATTTCTATGGACTAATTAGGCATAGCATGTATTATTTATTTGTTATGTTCAATGCAATTATTATTGTCTTTTCACTTACAGAACTTTCATAAGTTATCCAAATGTGATATTAACCTTTTGCTTACTGAGTTCTGACCCAGCATAATATTCTATATTCTTTATATCCAATGGTTTATTACTTTCTTCTTTGGGAATCTCTTCCTCCGATTCTATTACTTCAGGAGTAATATTTTTAAGGTTCCTATCATTTTTCTCTTTATTGATATTTTTATTGGTGAAAGTTGGTTTTTTTGTTTCACTTGTAGAGGTTTTCTCTGTCCTTTCAAGGACTATTCTATTCGTTAAATTCAGACATGGGTTGCCTCTAATTCCTAAACCTCTTGAGCAGTGGGGATTAATTTCCCTTGCTTCATCTTATCATATCTTGACTCATGTGATTTCTACAAGATTTTAGTTCCTTCAGTTACTAAAATTTGAGGATGATGATTTGAAGTATATTTATCTATGTCTTATTCAAACAACCTCTCTTTGGATTCATCTTCAATGGACCAACATGCATTGATTCTTATATCCTCTTCTAATTCTGCATGCATATCTACATTACGCTAATCACTTAGGTGAATTCCACATGCATCATGGTTATGAGGTGCATCACAAGTAGAGCAAAAATAAGGAAAACCTTCTCCTACATTGGTAGATGACATCAGGTTAGGGACATTGTTCTGATCCCTATCAGAATCTCTATTTTTCCAGCTATTATTCCCATTACCTTTATTCCTATTTTCTTCTTCAAAACCATTACTGTTTCCCCAATTATTATTGTAATTTTTCTTAAATGGGGGATGGTTTTCAATATGTGGTCACTCTATTTGTGAATATACACCATTATTTCCATTTATTTCAATTCTTTCTAACCTGTTACTCATGTTTTTGAACATTTTTGTCATCTGACGAGTCAACTTCTCCATAGGATCAATTTCAGTTCTTATTTTTATATCAAATCCACTCTCTTAGATTTTCTCTCAGGCATGTTAACTTCTAAATAATAAGGCTTCATCTTACCACTGTCAAGAATATTTCTTTCTATATCAATTGCTTTTTCCATACAACCATCAATGGTAGTGGCTTGTTCTTACCTTAATTCATAGTTAAACTCTCCTTGAAAAGCATTCTTATAAAAACCAATAGACTGAATATATCTAGGCTTGAGGTTGGTAGGGATTTTGTTCCTAGTCTTTGAAAATCTTGTGTTAAAATCACTAACAGCTTCATTTTCTTTCTTCTTTATAGTGGCTAGCTTAGTTAACAATGATTGTTCATTTTTCCTTTCACCATACTTCTTTAGGAACACCTCTTCCATTTTGGCAAATTTTGGGATATCATTGTTAGGAAGAGAATTAAACCATTTTCTAGCATCTTTTTCTAAAGTCTGTAGAAATAGTCGTAATACTACATCTTCATGTTCAACTTCCAGACTATCCATTGCATATAAGAAACTTTTGATATGATTTTCTCCAGTTACTGCACTATTTCTTAAAAACTTAGGGAGGTATTTGTGAGCTTTACTGGGTAAGGCATTTAAATTTACTGGTAATGTAAAAGGCCTATATCTATTATTTCTCCATAAATAAACATTAACCTAGGCCATTTCTACTATAGAATTCAAATTCATAGTTGTAGTACCTGCAGTGGTATGGATCTAGGCAGCTTGAATGTAAACTGATGGATTATCTACGTTTGAATTATTATTACATGTATCTTCTACAACAGAATTCAAATTTCTATCTATAGTAGAATTTAAATCATCTTCTATAGTGATATTAGTATTAATAGTATTCTAAATTTTCTTTACATACCTTTTACCGCTAGAATTTAATCTACTACTATAAATAGTATTCTTAAAAAGTGGAGTTTTCTGGGTATGTATAAATACCTCTGGATTATCGAGTTCTATAAATAGCTCCTTATCACTTCTCCTAGTGTTAGCCAACATGTTTTGTTCTCTCATTTTTATTTTTTTCTTCCAGGTTCATCTAGTAGAGTTTCCAGCACTGTGGTGCAGCATTAACAACGTACGTTTTTATCAAGAATGCTTGATATTATCACTCATCCTCATAGGAGTCGATTCTTGGGATAAATCAAGAAAATCATGAAACCAAAATTTCAAGAAGATCAAGAAAAATAAAATAAAATAAGATCAAGAAACGTAAAGAAAATAAGGTTGAAAAACATGGGTAATAAATAACGTAGAAAATGTAAAAATTAAGACAAACATTCTCTATTCCAACTGGCCACCCATTGATTTAAAGATAATGTCGTTCGGAGAAAAACTTTTAAGAAGGTCATTAACTCTTTCTATCAAGTCCTCCCTCGCAACGGTGCCAAAAAACTATTGGAACTAATTCTTGCATCCGTAGGATTTTGACTGTCATGCTACAAGAATCCGTTTGAAACCAATGAGCTATTACATGCTCTAGTCAACCTACCTCATTGTTCTTCTAAACACAAATATTGCTAAAGAAAACTACAGAATGGGTAAGGAAACCCCAGTGGTAATTCTATGGCTAAAACTCTAATTACACGCTCTAGAATTATATTATATTATATTATATTATATGTATTAAAATGACCAAGCATGAAAACAACCATTTGTTATGCATTATGTAGATTGGTGCCTAGATTCATTGGGTTGCTATAGTAATTTAACAACAATTTAAAGATGAAATAGAAAGAAGGGGAGAAGGAAAATTGGCGTTCTTAATCTCATTCGAATATCGTAATAAAATAAAGAGTTAACCAATGAAAGAAATGTATATAATGTGTTCAAATAATGTAACCCATTACATAGTGACACACAATACTGAGACAAAGATATGATAGGAATAAAATTCAGAATTGTATTGATTTCATAAAATATTACATGCAGAGTGGACGAAATGCCTTTTAACTCTATTTTTCTCAAATAAATACATCAATACAATGAAGAGGACTCTATTCAAATAATGTAATAGGTCTCTCCAACTCTCCTTGTTCCAATCTGGTAACAGTAGAGTCTCTGAATCCTAGGCTCAAAAAGGTAGGAAATGATCTCAGCTTCTTGAGTGCTTTTCTATCACAATCCTGCAAAGAAAAGGGAAGAATAAGAAATGAGAAAGGAAAATAGACACAAAAGGGGATACAACAGCACAACTAACAGGGCACTCAAGTATACCTCTTAGCAAAAATGTTATTCTCTAATTGCATGATGCAGAATCTTTCCACAACTACCTCTTCTTATAGCCTCATGGTTATTGATTCTATTATTTTTGGCCTTACACTTGTCTTCATCTGATTTGATCTCCAAAATTGGTATAACTGGCTTCCACTATCTTTACCTACTTGAAATGACGTCTTCTTCTTGACCTTTTCAAATAGTAGTTTATTTTAACCAGTGATGGTGGTCTTGGGAGAACCCATTTTCTCTTGTACCACATCCTTTACAACTATTCCTAATGTTTCTTTTTGTATTATCTCTTTAACTACTTCAGAGATTTTTTTTGTTAGCTTAGGTTTTTGTTGTGATGAACCTGTTTCCAGATGCTGACTGGGAGTTCTAATTTCCTTCCCTTTTTGGAATTTTTACAGCTTTTCTATTTGCTCAGTCATCAATCTCCATACCTCTATGTCAAATGTAGTTGCAATCCTCAACATATTCATTTCCTATAGAATTTTTTTCTTCTGTATGGTAATATTGGGTGCGTTCCTTTCATACTGAAAGAGTAACATCTCTACAGTGTTTACCACGAGTGTTGTTTTTCTAATCATTTCTGCTTCATCACCTAGTTCAAACTCGAACCTTTCAATGATGCTTTTGAATACTTATTCTATATATGTGGCCACTAAACACTGGTATAAGGATAAACTAATGTTTGCTAATCTATTTATTGCATCTTTTATCAAATCATCCATTTCATTCACAACATTGACCCATATTTCCCGGTTTACTCCAAACAGGGTTGATTTAAAGAACTTAAAATTGAGCTAGATTTTGACATCATTTGTTATTATTTTTTGTCCCTACAGCTCTTCAAAATGGTCTTCTATAAAATCCAATGTAGGGTGAATGATTTCAAAATATTCTTCTCTTTCTTGCATCAGGGTGAGAATTTCTTGAGTAGTTATTTGAATCACCCTTTGTTTGAACATTTCAATAAAGCCCTTGGCATGAGCTCTTATCTTCATTGACATATTTTTCTTCATTGTATTAAGATAATAAGCATGATATTGAATTTTTACCATCGAAGGGGGTTGGGTACTGGAGGCATCTCTTTGGTTTAATTCTTCCTGATGCTTATTTATTAATGCCTTTAGCTCTACCTTTTCCTTTCCCTCTTTCTCCAATTGTTTCCTTAGCTCTGTAATTGTTCCCATGAATTGAACTATGGATTTATTTTGCATTGCTTTGACAACTTTGGCCACTTCACCTTCTTTCCCTAGTACTGATGAGCCTTTGGTTTCTTCATTGACTTTGAAGACTAGTGGGTCCTACAGAGCAGGAAGATTTATCTCTATAATATTTGATATAGGTACCTCTGATTTATATTCTTCTATGAATTATCCTTCTATATTCCCTATCCCTGCTACTAACTACAATTCTTGTTAATCTGTAGCAGTGAAGGTACTCTGTTCATCTGTTCTTTCCAGAAAAACTTTTGTAGAGGGTAAAGACAATCTAGGTTTCTTCTTTTCCATGGGAGTTACCTCTTCCTGGTTCTTCACTAGGTGACTTCAGAAAACGCCACCCAATCCACCAGTTCTCCTAGGATTCATTTGTATTACTAATGGAATTTTAATCTCTTGTCCCTTTATTGTTATAATGGTAGGGATAGCCATGGGTGTCAATTTCTTTACACTTGTTACAGTTAGAACTCTATCACAAATATGAACTATGGCTTGTTTTGAGAGGGGAGACTCCTGAGTTTGTGTTGTAATCTCCTTCCCTTTATCTGTATTTTGATTTTTAAAAGATTCCTAGGAAGTTCTTGGTGCTGCTTCTATTATGAGGTGAGTATTTTCGAAAGGTCCAACCTATTGCTCTACTATATATATAGTTTTGATAGTGACTTCAATTAGATCAATACATTTTTCTTCTATCAACTCTAACAAGGGGTCTTATTTGATTGCTTAGCCTGTTCTTGGTATAATAGGTGCCACAACATCTACTGAACCTTCTCGAATCCTCCTTAACTCTATGGGGTAATCATAGGCTTCACAAACCTGTGTGCTACCCCTCATTTCAAGAGGGAAATCATCCCATACTTTTTACAAATCTAATCCTTTTTCCATAGCCTCTAATAAGCTTTCTTCAAAAGCATCTTCACGGTGTAGTATTCATGTGTATTCTCTTTTCACCATAATTCTATTGTATGTTCCTTTTGGGTCATAAAATCTCCAAGATACTTCATTGAATCCCCTGTTATCCAACTCAAACATTCATTTGAGCAAGGAGGGGTAGCCTAAAAATATAAAATCTCCAAAGAAATAGGGAACATCAAGCCAGGGAACCTTACCATGTTTCTTCACCAACCTCATCTTAGCCTCTTCGGCCACTTGCCTACATAATTCCAAAGTTGCTAGGGATAATGGGCAGTACCTTGGTAGTAATTTAGGGAGAATTTTAGCCCCATATAATCTGATATAAGTAAAACCTTCTGTAAATAAAATAACCTCATTTTCCTTCTCTTTAACAAATGCTCTCACCTTGGCCCTAACCTCTCAAGGACTAATCCTGTTAGAACCCAATGAATTTCTACCATGAAACGATCACAAAACCAACCCATGTGAGTTCTTCCTTCGTGTATTCTCTAGAAGATGTTCTGAACATAGGGGCTATCAATGGCTCTTACTATTTTATGGGCTTCTTCTCCCAATTGAACCGCTATTAGATGGATAAAAATTGAATATTGTGAAAAATGGGGCATCTCCTACCTCTGTTCAAAAATAGCTTCTCTTAATTCTACCATTTCTTTACGCATCTGGTACTTAATTCCAATTCCCAGGTGTATATTTGAGTATTATGTGCCCTATTACATTGTGCAGCTAAATATAAAACCCTTTTTGTTATTCTAATGAGATCCTGTACTCCCAAAACTATGTTTATCATATCACAGAAATCTTGGACCCATGGTTTAAAGGCATTTTTCCTAATTGAGATTTTTTTTTCTATTTTCTCATGTGTATCAAACAAGTTCTTTATCTGTAAACATACGATATTGGCGTTCGATTACCTAGTCTACCAAAAAGGTGGTATACGCTATCAATTTTAAAACTTCCTGGATGTGCTCGACCTTAATGCTGAACATTGATCGATTTTTATTGTCCTAAAATATCCTTGTTCTTTCGGCATATGCCACCACTAGCCATGCCATAAAATCTGAGAAGTGTACTTTTGGACATACCAGCTTCCCAAGGTTTTTGTTCCATCTATTATTTCTGGAGAAACCCTTGTATTGCAACCAATGAGCTTTATGAAATAAGTCAACCATTATCCATGGGGTCCGATAATAATTCTCCATTACATGAAAGAAACTATTTATACATGCATTGTCAATTTCATACTACTGGGCTGGAGTAGGTCTTTTATCAGCTTCGCACTTCTGAGCAAATTCATACATGGTGGTACTGGGAACAGGCGGTCCAAAGATCACAAAGTATGGTGACCTATTTGTGATGAATTGTACTTCTCTAGTGTCTTCAGGTATGAAAACATCTCCCCATGATGTCATTGTTCTTAAAGTAGCATATTAGGTCTTTTTGTGACTGTGAATCTTGAAAATCTTCCTCTTTATATTTTTTGTGTATCAACTTCTGTTCTTAGCTCACCAGGGTAATGGCATTCACTATTTTTTGTGAGCTCATATATAGGGTGGCAGAATAGGTTCGATAATCTCACACATTTTTTAATTAACATGATGTCACCAACTGCTATCTAAAATTTGCCAAAGAAATCATGCCAACATGTCCTTTTTCGAGGTTTAGCATTTATGACGAATAACATCCTTCATCCTACATGTCTAGGGACCTTTAGATTTATGTTCTTGTAATCATTAAAACCTATGCTATTCATCATTGGAATATTTTTAAGTTGGAATGGAACCGATATGTGTAATGGGGGTGGTTTCCATTTTGAACCTTGTGCCACCTCAAACTTAAACGATAACTAAATTTTTGGGATTGATTATACTTCACATTAGGTAGCAATCACCCTCAAGATCTTCACAATATTCGATGTTTGGTGTGAGTACCTGTTGTTATTATCTTGGATGTCCTTATCTCTTTTAAGTCAACCGTGATCAAGCGCTACCGTTGGATCTGAGTGGAGGTGAGTGCATTCGTTAGATCTATCAAAAGATGCATGTCATTTAAGCTCTGCTTGTTTCAACCTTGATTTTTTTGCTGTTGTTAGATCTTCTTGCTACCGATGAAGCGCTACCATTGGATCTTGGTGGTTGATTCCACTCTTGGATCTTTGATTTACATGCTATCATCAGATCTCAAAGAGGATTAGCGCAATCATTGATGTATCGAGACCTGCCTGTTTGTTAATCTTCCTGCATCTGATTAGTTGGGTTAATCATGCTTACATGGTCAAAAATATTTGGTTTGGTAATAATTCATAAGACATAATTAAGGTTAGAGGCTATACCTTCATTGATTTAATTCTCTAATAACATGGTATATTAATCCTCATTTAATCATGATTATCCAATGTTAACCCCATGATTTTTGATCTTAACAACTCGATTTAAACCTAGGTATCATATAACACATTTACCTTTCTTTGCAATCGTCGTTAGATCTTACCATGGTGAAGGTGCGATCGTTGGATCTTTTGACAATGTGCTTGGTTTAACATAAGATAGAACAGACAAGTAATAAATTTCTTTAATTAATAAAAAGAAACCTTCTAGCTTAAAACCTGATCACATTTGTCGATGCACTACCGTTAGATCAGTGTGGAGATAGGCACCATCGACAGATCTATGGATCATTTTTTACCTTTTTTTTTGCTTTTGATTTTTTTTTGCCATTATAGACCTTTGCATCCATTGATCTTTGGGCTCGTTCAAGCATTGTCGTAGATCTTAATCAACCTACGGGTTAGTTTATGATGGGCATATAATGTTTAACATTGATTAAGCTAAAATGGGAAATGATTATCTAACATGTTTAGACCCTTGTTAACCCTATTTAATAATTTTAATTAATATCTTTAGGGCTTTTATCATTTGAATGCTTCTTGTATGGGCGTGCCACCTTTGGATTAGATTTGGATCAAACACTGTCGTTCAATTTTCCAAATTAGCTCGATGGTTATTCCAAATGGGACGCATACCTTTAAATCATTTTATCATAGCATTTTAACACATGATTGAATTAAAACAAGTGCAACCACCGATATTGAGCTCGCTCAAGCACTATCATCTGATTCATCGAATTAACTCACTGCTTAAATAGAATCTTTGGCCCACAATGAATTTGTTTGAAGCTTTGACTCCTTGGAGATTTGTGTAGCCATTGGATTTTTCCAAGATCAAGCGTATCCATTCAGATCCTCAGATTTGCATGGATTTTAATCAGTTCTATCCTTAGGTTATAACCTTTTTATAACCTAAGGATCGTTTGGGTTTCTTCATGAGAGCGCATCCGTCAGATCTTTTTAGATGATGCACTATAGTCCGATTAAGCCTAATATGTAACTTTTTTACTTCAAACATGACTTTGACTTGTTTGACTTATCTCTTGATTGATTTATTAATGCATCGTCATTCAATTAGAACTGAGTCAAGTGCGGTCCTTGGATTGAATCTAAGGTATGGGATGCATGCCCTCATGCCTTTAATTAAATACCTTATTAATAATTTTAATTTTTTGGGTTCTAGACCAAGGTGTTTAATTAGAGTATTACCTTTGAAAACCTTAGGAGTTAAGGGTTTATCTTTTGGTTTAGGCCCAAGGGAAATTCTTCTATGAGGATCGAATTTTGGGTTAAGTAATCTGATTAATAAAATATTTTGCCATATCCACTTTGGATATATTTGATCATTTATAAAGAGGAATATTTTAACAACCAAGTTTAGACTTCATCAAACCAACCAATGAGAAATTTGGATACTCACACCAATTTGAAGAAGCGACTATCATTATTATCATTTTGATTGAAACCAAAAATTTAAATTTGGGGGTTTCAAAGTTGAGCCAAATTTGGCTCCAACAAGTAGTTTGGTGATTTCTTACATATCTTCATAGATCTACATGCTTTCTTGCTTTCTTTATCATCAATTTATGTACTTCTCTCAAAAGCCTCATCAAGAGAGGCCTCCTTTGTTATTAACCTCTTTCATGTTATTTCTTGAACGCAGGGTTCACAAGACCTAATCAATTTTAAGGTATTAAAGATACCATATGCCTCCAACCAAAGGAGAAGAAGGCTATCTTTGGCCTTAAGAATTTTGTGTACCTTCTAAAAAATCTACATATTACACCACCCCCTCATTTATAGGGCCTTCAATATTGTATCAATTGTATCAAAATTGAGTATCCCTAAGAGGGATGTATATGTAATCTATATTTGATAAAGTTTTAATAAAAGGAAACTATATTTTCTTGTTAATTTTATTATTGTCATATTTTTATGCTTTAATACTCAATTTCAATTGATGCACTAGTTAAATGTATGCTTTTTAGATCATTACACTATAAAAAGCTAAAATCATCAAAATTTGATCAACAGAGTCAAGGGAGCAATTTTGGAGACTACTGTACCCTTTGGTAACTATAAAGCAAGAAGAAGCTACTTAATAGTATCAAAGGAGGTTCAAGCAACTAGTTTGAAAGGAAGAGAAGCTATTGAAAGCATGTGAATTTAACATTATGGAAGAATTAAAGAAGACTCGGTCAAGAGTTAGTATGTATGATGCTCTATTGATTTCTATACAAATTGATTTGTAAAATTAGCTCTCAAAAGATCAATAGCAGGTATACTAACTCTTCTATAATTCAATTTGGCATAAAATCAACCATCTCTAGGTAATATCAAGCATTTGTTCTTTTATATGTCCTTATGCATGGAAGGTTGGGTAGTACATAACTGTATGGTGGATTTTAAAGTTACCACAATAGTTATACCTAAGGTTTTTTATGATTACATGGGTTTATAATATACCCAGACTAGCTCCATACTATTGCAACTTGATTGGACCCCCATTTGGATAGTGGGAGCAATAAAGGATATTTCAATTCTACTACATAAAGTTTTGGATATATCAGTAATGTTATTGGTGGACCTTCCTCTATTATTTGAATTACATTTTTCAAGGGAGTTGACGTCAAATATTGGAGGTATTTTTTATTATATTTCTCTCATATGGTGATTCCCTACAAAGAAAAAAGGATCTGGATCTATATTTAGAAGATCAACCCCTACCACATGGAAAGATATGAGGAGCAAAGTGTCACTCTAGTTGAAGATGCTTTGGAGAAAACATAAATAGAGATATAAGTCTATCCAAAAATATTAGAAGGGCTAATGGATGGGTCACTAAAGGAGGATAATGTAGTAATTCGCTCATATATGGGAACTCAGTGCATCCTAAAGTCAAGTAATGGTCAGTTTTAAGCTTTAACCAATCACATGTTCCAACAAATACAACAAAAGACATAGGGAAGCTAACCAAAGGATCATTGGAAGAAGATGAATTTTCCATGTTTCATCTCTTTGCAATACTACACATAAGCTTAGGAACTCATGAATACAAGCCTTCAATTTGGCACAAGATCCAAAATACCTGAACAAGCTAATTGAATGATCTCAGGCCAAAGGTGAGTTTTCTTTGTTGAGTTTTAATACTATAGCTCATATAATCTTTGGAAATAATTCTTCATCAAGTCCAACCCAATAACAAATTTTGGCTCAAGCAACTCACATGTTCCAAAAAACCAACAAGTATGAGCATAAGAAGTTTGGGTCATTTTGGTCTAGACATTGTCAATTTTGATAAATTGGCAACATGTGAGACAACTAGCAAGGAAAAGCTCATCAAATTTTATGAAAATATGTGGTATATAAATAAATATTATAAAGGCTAAATGGTGCATAACTATTAGCTAGATCAGGCAGTGACACAACTATCACATAAAATATTTTTTTAGGAAAGCATATTAGGAGGTTCACATGTGCAAATGGGAAAATGGCTATATAGATCAAGAGTTCCAAGAGTTAGTGGAAAATTAAGGAATAACATTCCCTAGATTACCATTAATTACTTAATAGTCATTGGATTAAGAAAGATATATATGACATGACAAAACACAAGGTAAAATAATAAATTATCATGTTTTTATTGATTCAGTTGCATGGTTTAGTCCTTTCATGTTGTCTTGCTAGAGAAAATTTAATGAAAAAAGACTTATGGAATGAGTTTCTTCAAAAAATTTCCTAGTGTAAGAGGTCTATAAAATTATATTCTAGTTCGAAGCATTCCATGAACTCCTAAGGAAAGCTACTCATTTGCCTCTTGTCCTCTTTGAGTCCTAAAATTTCCTCTCCTTGAGTTTTAAAAGCTTATAATTTGCCTCTATAAACTCTGTGACCTATAAACAAGGCTTTTATTTTTAGGTTCTTTACCTTCTGTAAGCAAAATTCCCCTGTGAGTCACAAAACTATAGTGAAATTTCACTACAATAGAAAAATATAGCCTAAGAAGGGGAATTTTGAGTTGAATCATTACTCAAAGCTGAATAAGATGACAGGACTTGAAGCTCTATCAATATATCAAGTTGTTGATGTTGATAAAATGAAAAATAATTTAACAAGAAAAAGCTTACAAAGAAAGCTACTAGCAAGTTTGAAACACCTCATGCCATGAGGCCATGTTGACTTACCAGACTACGAAGATAATAATTTATAGCCTTTTTTGTGATAATTAAGCCAAATTTTGCTATTGGTAAGTGTTGTAATTATTTCCTATTGAGTTGTCATTGATGTCAAAGGCTAACTTGGTGTGCTTGGGTGATTTATTCAAGGTAATATGATGTGTGTATGAACCTTGCAAATTATTGTTGCATAACTTTTATTATTAAACATGAACCATTCACCAATATGCAGAAATATCAAATCATTCATCCACAATACATTATCCACAATAACAATCCACAAATGAGAGAGATATAGTAATGCCCTTAAGGTAGGGCAACACCAATAATAATCCTTAAGGAAGGAATAACTCCACAAGATCTCCCAATATGAGAGGCCACTTCGTGGGCACGACGATTACATAAGATTCTTCTTCAATGATATGAATGCCTTACAATGACAAATATCTCTTCTTTATATATCCATATTCTTATTCTACTCTGGAGAACCTACTACTAATATTATATTATATTAAAATATAATATAATATTATAATACAATCAACCTTGGGTTATGTGTGGCCCATGCCAACCCTTATACAATATAATAATATATCCCCAAATATCTATTCCTAGGTACCCTACCATGCCACCCTCCTTACAAATGTTTCATCCTCAAAACATATGAAGAAACCTGATAGTATGATTTGCTAAGCAATGTTAGCAATTGGTACCAATCTCGATCATCCATCCATCCAAGTGAAACTCGATGATGCTGGTACACCATTTTGTTACTTGAGTATCCAAATCGCTTCGTTGGATCCATGCTTCTGCTGCTGTATTTTTATAACTTGAATGATGGGTCCACTTGTTCCTTGATGCTGATGAACCATGCTGAAAACCATGATCACTATGCTTTCTTTGCCAAACACTGCCATAGTTGGTGCCTTGTTGATTACATGTAGAACCATAATGTTGTTGCCTTGAACCATGCCTCCAATATTGTTTTCGCTCATGGTGGTGTGGATGGTGATATGGTGCAACCTTTACTTGATGTTCTACCTTCTTTGACTTTTCAACCTTTGGCTTCATTGTTATAAATTCTTCTACACCTTGTTCTTTCATGCTATCTTTGTTTGGTGTGTCCTTGTGCTCTTCTATCAAATATTCCTTGGACTCTATTGCTGCTATAGCCTTCGTGGATTCTGTTTCTTATTATTCAATTTGTTCTTCTACAACCACTTCTTGATTTTCCTTGTAGCCTTGCTCCTCAAGCTGAGAAATATCCTGAACTAAACAAATTGTCTTTTGAAAAATTCACGACTTGAAAATTCGTCACTTTCCTTGTTCCAGATGGCTGAATTCAAAAGGTCATATCTCCCTCAATACTACTCAGATTCCTTCATATGACCACTCATTTTAAATCTCTTCAAATTCTACATAATCTGATCCAAGAATCGCCTCAATCGGATTAGTTGTCGCAAAGATATGGCTTCTAAAATATGAGACATTTAAAAAAAAAAAAATCTGCAAAATTCGTCACTATCCTTGTTTCGGATACTAACTTCAAAAGGTCGTATCTCCCTCAATACTACTTGGATTCCTTCATATGACCACTCATTTTAAATCTCTTCAAATTCTGCACAATCTGATCCAAGAATCGCTTGAATCGGATAAACTTGCGCAAATATATGGCTCCTGAAAGATGAGATGTTTCTCCAAAAAAAAATTGCCCTAATTCTAGGGTTTCACACAAAAATCCCCACTTTGCTAAAATCGTTGCTCTGATACCACTTGTTGCATAACTTTTATTATTAAACATGAACCATTCACCAATATGCAGAAATATAAAATCATTCATCCATAATACATTATCCACAATAACAATCCACAAATGAGAGAGAGATAGTAATACCCTTAAGGTAGGGCAACACCAATAATAATCCTTAAGGAAGGAATAACTCCACAAGATCTCCCAAGATGAGAGGCCACTTTGTGGGCACGACGATTACATAAGATTCTTCTTCAATGATATGAATGCCTTACAATGACAAATATCTCTTCTTTATATATCCATATTCTTATTCTACTTTGGAGAGCCTACTACTAATATTATATTATATTAAAATATAATATAATATTATAATACAATCAACCTTGGGTTATGTGTGGCCCATGCCAACCCTTATACAATATAATAATATATCCCCAAATATCTATTCCTAGGTACCCTACCAATTATATCATATGCATTTATTATAAGTGTATAAAATTTGACCTTTATTAAGTAAATAAAGGAGAAGTTTCAAATTTAAAAATAAATATTTAACATTAATATTTAAATATTAATGTAAATATTGAAAAATCCAAATATGGATATATTTAAATTAAATATTTAAATATATTAGTGCCATAATATTAATGTAAGTGGACCGACCATGGGCATAAAATACCAAAAGTAGAAAATGAAAATTGGCATATAAATAAAAGGACCAAAGTTTATTTTGGACAACAATTGGATTGAATACCTTCGATATAGAGGAGCGATGGGGTGAAAATATTTTATTCGAAGTCTCTAATAGATATGAGAATTAGATAAATTGGTGATGATGAGCAGTGAAAAACCTTCACAAAACAAGAGTGGAATATCAAATTGGTGGAAGGTTTAGGTCGAGCAACTAGGCACGACAATGGAGAAGAATTGGAGCAATAGAGTAGTGAAGGAGACACGACAGTGGTGGTTTTGATTGGAAACTTAGAAATTCAACATCCTATCCCATTTGGATAAATTTTCAAGGTCGTTTATGAACATATTGTGCATGGCATAGTATCGATGAGATTGTGCAAGCATATTTGAGGTATATGAGCAGCGTTGGATACATGGAAAAAAATAAAGCAACAATGAGCTAGAAAGGAGCTTGTTTGGAGAGAATACATTGAAATGGAAGACTAGCTTATGAGGTTATATGTGTTTGAGAGTTCTATGGAATCTAGTTGTGGATGCAAAAACATTACTGAGGATATTCTTACAAAGTTGTATCAAGAAAGAGAGAATCACACTCAGTTGAATAAAATTGAAAGTACAATTGATATGGAGATTAGAAGACCATGTAGTGAAGTTGAACACTGAACAAAACACCACGTTAGTGATAATCCAAGAAAATCATTTCAAACTTGAGTACAAATATAAAATGGTCATCCTGAAGTGTGGTAGAGAGAGGAGTATTATGCTAGTGTAAGATTTTTGATCGGAGCTCATGCGAAACAGAGGTAGCACGACTAATATTGGAGAGATAGAATCAAGGTTTTTAAAATATATTGGACCTCATCGACAATCGACACGTCCATCGAAGAAAAATATCAGGATGAGACAATTTATTTTTGCTCGAGCCATCATCGATCATTGTAGAAGATAATAGAGGATCATAGCATAGGATATGCCAGTGAAAAGAAGTCAAAATATAAGTATGAAAGTAAATTAAGTGTTTATTAAAAGTAAATTTTTTTATATTGTTTTGGAGAGATAAGGTGATTTTATTATTTGAGGTAAATATTTGGTTTTATAAAGTGAGGAGGAATAAGGAGCATTGATATTTATTTTAAAGGGTTTGATTTAATTAATCTAAAGTTTTATAGATTAATTAATATCAACAAAGCTTGGATATTTTTCATGTATCATTTGGCAAGGGCCTGGCAAGCATAGAAGGTTGAAATTCATAATTTGAAGAGCTTGAGAAGTGCTTCATACCATGGAAGTATAAAGAATGAAAGCAAGGTATTAGCATCTCCAATTCAACACGCAAGTAAGTTATCTAGTGCTAGACTTGGGCTACCTTTAAAATGTAATAAATGTGAAATATGTGGAAGCAATAGACTTAATGAATGTGAAGAACATATTGGCCATTTGAAGCTTTCTACACTAGTGCATATCATCCTCTATATTTTCATGAAGTTAAAATAATTATGGGTAGAATATGTTTGAATTACCTTTAGCTAAAGAAAGCAAACTCAAGAAAAGGGAAGAATTTAAAGAGTAAAAGCAAGGTACAACAGGGATTATAATGAACAGATATTGATCAGATTTTTGAGCAGACTTGAGCAGAGTTTTAGACCAAATTTATGAGTAGAAGGAGATTTATGTCTATTGTGGGCTAGTGTCCATGAACTTGCAGAAGGAGATTGCTCCTATAGGTTGGTTCCCATGAACTGATATAAGGGGATTGGTGTCTCTTGTGGGTTGGTGCCCATGAACATGTATAAGGGGATTGGTATCTCTTGTGGGTTGGTGCCCATGAACTTGTGTAAGGGGATTGGTGTCTCCTATGGGTTGATGCCCATGAACTTGTGTAAGGGGATTGGTGTCTCCTATGGGTTGGTACCAATGAACTTGTGTAATGGGATTAGTGTCTCCTATGGGTTTGTGCCCATGAACTTGTATAAGGGGATTGGTGTCTCATATGGATTGGTGCCCACGAACTTGTATAAGGGGATTGGTGTATCCTGTGGGTTGGTAACCATGAACTTGTGTAAGGGGATTGGTGTCTCCTATGGATTGGTGCCCATAAACTTGTATAAGGGGATTTGTGTCTCCTATGGATTGGTGCCCATGAACTTGTACAAGGGGATTGGTGTCTCCTATGGGTTGGTGCCCACAAATTTTATTGAAGAAAATAAAAGCAATATTTTATCGTGGTTTTCTCCTGAAAGGGTGTTTCCACGTAAATCCTTGTCTCTTGTATGTATGGTGTTATATGCATTGATTTATTATTGCATTGATATTATTTCAAGTTATCACTTTGGAAAGAAAAAAGAAAAGTTTTATCTTATACTGTTCACCCCCCTCTTAGTATAAGCGTGTGTTTCTTCAATTTGTATCAGAGTGAGATCCTTTGTGAAAGCCTAACCTCTTGAAGGAAGATATTACAAGAACACACATGGTTTACCAAGAAGGTTTTTCATCAAGTAGGATTCCATTATTCGATGGGACTAACTATGCTTTCTGGAATGTGAGGATGTGAATCTATTTGATGGCACATGGCTAAAATACATGGCAATCTATTGTAGATGGGTTCAAACCACCGACAACCCCTCCCATGGATAAAAATGGTAAGAAACCATTTGAAAACAATGTCAAGGCAATGAATGCAATATTAGGTGGGTTAATTGAATTAGAGTTTGTGAAAGCCATGTAATGCACCTTAGAAAAATAAATATGGGACAAGTTACAAAGAACATATGAAGGATATGACAAGGTTAAAATGGTAAAACTTCAAATCCATAGGAGGAATTTCAAAGACTTGAAGATGAAATATGAGGAATATATTACCAGATATCTACTCCACATTGATGAAATTTTCAACACCATTCATGGACTTGGAGAAAGTATTTATGACTCTAAGATTGTTCAGAAAATCTTAAGGTCACTTCCCATGAGGTTTGATGCAAAGGTCTCAACGATTGAAGAAATGAAGGATATTAAAACCTTAAGCATGGATGAGCTACATGGAATTCTTACATCCTATGAGATGAGGACTAAAAAAGATCAAACATCCAAATGGGAGGCTGTGTTTAAAGCTTCAAAGAATAAAGAACCAAAAATCAAGTGAAGAATCGAGTAGCAGAGAAGAAGCTTACTTTGTATAAAGAAATAATAAGGGACCAAGAAAACACAAAGGTAAGCATAATGTAAATTTTTTTAATTTTAGTAACATCGATCACTATGCAACTCAGTGCCCACAAGCTAGAAGTAGTAGCAATGAAGAAGAATAGGAATACAAGAAAAATAAGGAAAGAAAATTTTATCATGAAAAGAAAAAGAGGCACGATCAAAACAAGCATGAGAAAAAGATCTTTCAAAGGCACAAGAAGAGTCTTTATGTTGAGGAAGCAAGAAATTATTCCAACAACAGTGATGAAAGTATCTATGATAGTGAAATAGAAGAAATCCTATTTTTGGCCATGGAGGTAAAATAAGATGCTCTTGTTGTTGAAAAACAAGAAGAGGAGAAAGATCTAGAAGATAAAGAGGAAGCCATAGTTGACATAGAAGAGGAACTTGTTTTTGCTCTTGAAGAGTTGAAAAGGCTTAGAAAGAAGAACTCAAGATTGAAGACTCAAGTACAAGAGGATGAGAAGACAAAGGCAAAGATTTCACAAGATCTCATTGACTTAAAAGTGAAAATTGAAGAGGTAAAACAAATTGAAGAAGGTATGGTTGAGTAGTTAAAGGTAAAAGAGTTGGAATGTGAAAAAATGGAACATGAGATTGTCTCTCTAAGCAAGGAAGTGGAAGAATATAATGATAAGCTACATAAAATTATTAGGTTGGAGAAAATCATAGAAATCTTGGATGATATTATCAAAGAACATAGATATTTGATTATAAATAATGGACTTGGTTTTGAATAAGGTCAAAAGAAACAAAAGAAGGAGTCAAGCTCAAAAGGAACAAGGCATCAAATAAAATAATTAAAGAAGAACCTAAGACCTATGTTGATGTGTTGAGAAGTGAAAGCATCAAGAAGGAAGAAAACAAAGCATCATCAAGGAACAAGGTCCATCCAAGAAACAACAATGAGAGAACCATGCATCCATATCCTCTAAGTCAATCATATAGGTTTCAATATTGCTTTCGACATTATTGCTTTTCATGTCACCAATTTGGTCATAAAGATATACATTGCAAGGTCCGTGCTAAAAATGACTTTTGCTTCACCAAGAGAAATTTCAATTCATTTTCACCTCTCATGGACTACAACATCATTTGTTACTGTTGGTCATCAAATCCGCACAGGAAAGGACTTTCGGTGGGTTTGCGTGCCCTGGACCTGCGACCAACATTGAAAGGCCGAGGGGAAGAGATGCCCCTCGTGCCAATCTCTGGAGAAAGGCCGGCTCCTATACTAATCTACTTTTGGGGTTTGAGACAAGAGTGCAGGAAAGAAATAGACAGAGTAAGGGTTAGGAAAAGAAATAAAAAGGGGTAAGGGTTAGAGAAAGAAATAAAAAGAGTAAGGGTTAGAAGATGATGATTTAAGGTGGGAGAGAACAGGAAGCACGATCACTCGCTAATAACTCGAATAGCAGCAAAGAACACCAAGAATAGATGAAAGAAACGTGATACTCGCTTTCCTATGTATCCTCTTTGGACGAGTTCACAGGGGTTCTCCTTTCTCTCTCGCTGGAATTCGGGGTTCGGAGTAACAACGATTAAGACAAGGGAATAACAGAAACCACGACCCACCAGACAGCATAAAAGAAAGCTTATACGACGTTTTTCCTCTCCTATGTATCCTTCGAGGGCAAATTTTAGGGTACAGTCCCTAATCGCACACCGGATTCGGGATTCAGAGTCTCAGTATACAAGTGCAGACAAACAAAAGAATTAAGCACGAGAAGGCAGCATAAAAGAGAGAAATGGAGTACAAAAATCTTTAGTATTAGACGCAGGACATCAAGTTACAATAGCTTTCTAGCAGAAAGTTCCCCCCCTTTTTACATTGCAAAGCCTGGGTTTTTATAGAGGACCCGGCCCTCTGAGTCATTATTACAAAAAATGGTGGAGTACACCCTCGGGCTCTGAGAAATCGGCTCCTCGCGGTTGCTGCGACTGAGCTTTCAAATCGGTTGCCAAAACTGGCAACTGCGACTGGGTCAACCATGGAAACATTCATTTAATGCGCCGCCCGAGTGTCCCTGGCTTCTGGATGCTGTGCTTGAGTGATCGTTACGCCCGTCGGGTTTTACTTCGAGGACTGTTACGTCCCTTTCGTTTGCCAAAAATGGTCAGCGGGCTTATCGGGCAAGAAAGGGGGTATTTATAAGGGGCCTTCGATCACCTTGGGAAGGTGCCCGCCTTGGAACGTGGGCCCAAAAAGTGCTTCGCTACATCTCCGCCTCGCCAAAGCCTTGGGCCGAAGTAGATCTTCCTTGATTTGTTCTTCGCAAAATAATGCTTCGCAGAAACTACTTCGGGGATGTCGAGTGCCGAGCGGGTTCCATCTTTGAAATGGGGCTCTTTGTCCTTTTGCTGGCGAAACTGCTTCGGATGGAAAATGTTTCGGCCCGATTCTCTCTCAAAACTACGGTTCGGGGAATATCCTCCCGAAGCACTTCTCTGTTTTCGACACATTGTCATTTTGCTTCGGGCGCCACTGCTTCGGGTGAAAACTGGCCGAAGTAGGTGTCAGAAATACTTCGGGCCCGAAGTAGTTTCCTTGCCTTAGCTGATTTGGATTATGCTCTCCTCCTTCGGCGAAGTCGTTTGGATGCTGCTTCGCAAAACTTTCGCCCGAAGCGGCTGCTGAAAATGCTTCGGGTGCGAAGCGTTATCTTTGTATTTTCTTCGGCGATATTACTTCGCAAGGCTTTCGCCCGAAGTGGTGATTTAAAGTGCTTCGGGCCCGAAGCTCTTCCACATTCTCCTTCTTTCTCTTTCGGCGAAGTTATTTTCCTTGGCCTGTTTGGTAGCGAAGCTCTTTCTTCTTCATTTTATAAAAGGGGCGATAGGGAGAGTCAAAATTGTTGTAACTTAAAATAAAAGAAAAACTTTCAACAAGGAAATATTATACAAAATTCTACTATTCTTCTACCCCTTGTATAATGTGACAAAAAGTGTCAACATTCTTGGCGGCTCGCGGGGTGACGAGCTCGTCTCGGCAAAAGAACCCTTTAGCCCTGGTCCATTGGGCTGCGGAGTCACTGGTTTCCCTCGGATTCTGCTTCTGCGGTCTGTCCCTCTTCTTGTTCCTCTTCTTCTTCTTCTTCTTCCGGTGCAGCCTCTGGCTGTGGCGATGGTTCGAGGCGGTCACGGATGCGCTTCATCGTTCTTCGGACATGGGACCAGGCGCCCTTTTGGAATGGCTCTTGATCTTGCAGCGCTTTGACCAAGTCACGAAATCGATTGATTTGCCCGACGTCAGCATTCTTGGCCCTGGTGAACAGGTCATCGAGGCAAGCCATGATCTTACAGTATCTCAGGATGAAATCTGTCACCTGCCCTTCTGTGATTGGTTCTTCCCAGCCATCGATCTCCGAGACATCGTTCTCGAATTGCAGCCAGACTGGCTTGAGGTCATCCTTGCTTAGAAGGTTTCCATCATCGTCTGTGAAACTCGAGAAACCCAGGGAAGAAAGATCTTGAAAGTGGCACATTGTTGCACGCTGCTCATTATCGAACATATCCTGGAGATTCCTTGCCTTCTGCGCTTTTCTTACCTTGGAAAAGAAAGCGCGAACAGTAGCCCGTGCCGTCGACCAATCTCTAGCCGTCCGAGACATTGCAGTGATCTGCAAGTCTTGATATCTAGCATTTTGGACGTCGAACGCTAGCTTAAGTCGGCTCCTGGATTTCTGCGTGACCTCGTCGATGACTGGCCCTCCCTCGGCAATAGCCTGCTGTGCTTCGGTGACATACGTCAAAATTGAAAAAGCACTGGCGCACCGAGGCCAAAAATTTTTTAGCAGGTGCGCGCGAATCTCCTTAATTCTGGCCCTGTCAAACAGCGTTAGATCCTCTTTCGCATACAGTGGAGCCTGCATCTGCGCGATTTTGTCTTCAAGCTCTCTGGCCTTCAGATCACTCTCGGTCTGTTTCTGCGCTTGGCTCTCGGCTGTAGACTGGAGCTGTTGAACTTGCTGCTTTAGGTCGAGCGTCTCCTTCTTCATCAATTTGCATTGCTCCTCAGCTTTCGCTAATTCGGAGCGGACCTTTGCCAGGTTTTCCTCTAACTTGACATTGGCGCCTTCGGCTTCAAACCTATGCTGGTTAGCAATGGTTGCATGTGCCCGAAAAGTCTCGATTCGGACATGCATAGAGGCCGATTCATTGTCAACATTCAGGTGTTCCAGGTCCTTAGGTGTCTCTTGATAATCGTAGTCTACTTGGAGTCATTTCATCCAGAGGCTTTTGTACCTTGGGGACCTTCTTGATTTTATGCACCTTTCCGGCCTCTAAATAAAAAATGGTGCATTTTTCAACTGATGTCGTCGAGCGCCCTCTTCTTTTCCTTGCCTCCCTTAGTATTTGCTCAGTGTTTTGCCATGCTTGGAATAGCTTCTCGGCAAGGGGGTGGTCCTTAATTAAGGACATCTCTGATTTGGACAAGGCTAGATCTCCAGCCGAGGGAGTAAACAAATATAAAGAATGCGCGGGGGATGCCTCACCAGAAGGCTCGACGACAGGCGTGGTGGGAATTTCGGCAATCGGGGCTACCTCACATGAGACAGGGGGTTGGAGGGTGGGACTCGGCGTCGAAGTGGGACCCCTGCCTCTGCTAATGACCAGGGGGATGGTAGTGTGGAAGGGCGAAGTAGGGTCAATGGTCTTACCCCCGTCATAATCGTGGGATGAGACCGGACCAGCAATAGGTGACGTGTGAGGGGGTGATGGGCTATGCAGGGGAGACTGGTGAGAACCCTCAGCTGGGGTTGTGGCAAAAATGTGTGAGACTAGGGCAAAGGGTGGAGAATGCGTACCTACGTGCCCTCCTGGCATTGTGGCAGTGGTGACTTCTGGTGCAGCCGCATCTTGCTCTTTCTCGGCCTGGGCAATCCCAACTCCCATGATTTTTGCCCGAGGGCCCCTTCTTGTTTGGGGGATTCTCCCCATATTGGTGACATTGACACACAGGGTGGTTTTGGCACTCGGTAGTGCTGCGACCTCGGCACTTGCTTCGGATGGGCCTGATATCGGTCGCCCAGTGGAGGGGCTTGCAAATCCTGTGCGGGGTCGCTTTGGATAGTTCGGGGGCAGTGGGCCCTGTTCTGGCCTCTTTCTTTTGGTTCTCGCCAGTGGTTGTTCTGACTCTTCGGAGCTTGAGTCGTGGCCTCCTACAGGTACCTGAGGCGATCTTTGATGTGTAGCTTGGGCCTTCTCCTCTCTTCCCCTCCCCGAAGTAGTATCATCTCTTTTTGGGCTTTCGCCCGAACCTGGGGTAGCTGGAGGGATGAGGGCGGCGAAGGACAAAGGCTTCCACTTTCCAGCGTTGGCTTTGTAAATTTTGGTGAAGTCTTTGTCTGTTGCCAAGAACCCATAAGAGTTCATTTTCTGTCGGTGGACCCTCATTATCCACCACTCTCTCAGCTGAGCCGCGTCCCAATTCTTTACTCCCTCCTTCAAGTCATCTTTCACTTTCTTCCAGAAGGTGGAATTGGGGCTCGGGAGTGAATGCCGATCTGGGTCATATGCGACCTCCATTGGGTAGAATTCGTGCCAGGGAGGCAAGGATTCCATCCTCTCCAGATGCCACTCCAGATCCTTTCCCCGAGGATTATTTCTTTGTTTCACAATTTTGGGATAGGGGCAAACATGGAAGCTCTTGACCCGTATGTGGTCCCTCATCACTCCCAAAGGATCATAAAGCCATTGCTGGGGAATTTGGAGCAGGCCGAACTTGGCAAGCTTTTCTTCCAAGAAGACGTTCTGATTCAGGGCGAACACTTCGATAACTCCTATCCTGAGAGGGAAGTCACAAGTGTGGGCCCATTTTCGACCCTTGCCGTAGATGGCATTAGTTGCATCGCTCTGCCTCGTGACTTCCAACGTGAATTGATACTCGGAGGGGTAAACTGGCAGTAAGAAGGGCTTCCCTATGAAGCCGAAGATGCGAATCACCAGCCCCTACGTTAGTCGAAAAACGTCTCCCCTCTTCTCCCGGACCACTATGTTTCTCAAGCCAAGGGGAACTCTCGGGGAGGACCCTGCTAACATACGCATGGCGGGTCCCAAGAATTGTTGATTAAAGGGATAGTAGGACTCCGATCTCAACAGTAGGGGAGTCCACTGATATACTGGCAAAGGACTTCCATCCTTGCCGCTTGCCGTAATGGCAATATGAGGAAAACTATTATGAACATGAAAGAAAAATAGCCAAACAAGAAAGGAGCAGGGCCCGAAGCGCTGGTTGGTCCCAGCATTCTTCATGCTGGTGAGTTGTGCGTGTAAGCCCCTGGCCACCCATTCTGCCCAGTCGACAAAGACTGGGTCGATGCTAGGTTTCAAAGTATCGGGGGCATTGAACTCTCCTCTGGAAATGCACTCGGCCAGGGACACCTGCCATGGATATACAGAAGCGTCAGTAGATAGGCCTGCCACCCATGCAATGATGGAGAAGAGGTCGACATTTTTAAAGGCCCCCAAGGGAAGGGGCATTTGGGGCAATTTTCTCGAAGGGAGCCCGCTTTTGAGGCTTTGCTGCAAAAATTTTATCATGTAGCCAGCAGATGTGAACCTCTCCGTTTGTTCGCTCAAAACAATGTTGTGAACCATACATCCCTCGGGTGGACCCTGCTGTGGCGCAAAAGCTGCCTGTACATCTTCTTTCAAAATTGAAAATAGCTTCTGGCCAGATGTGTCTAACACCTGTCTGGTGGCGGGCTGGTAATTCTGCGCGATGGCATTGATCAGCTCAGGGCAATGGTGAGTGGGGGGCGTCAGATACCAGTATATCTGGGAGTAGTAAGTTGCAGCTCGTATGCTCTCTGTCGGGAGCCTGCTTCTCATGAGCTCAACGGTGTTTCTGAGCTCAGCTACGCTCTTCGACAGCTCCGTATCCCTGATTCTTTCCCACCTATCGACTGGTGGTTCTAGGGGCTGCTCGTCCTCGGAATCCCCCTTTTCTTCCATGACACGCTTATCTGGGCGGAGGCCCGAATCAACGGGCCTTGGCTTCGACCTTTTTCCATGGCCTTTTACCTTTGGTTTCTCGGGGGCTACTACTTCTAGCCCTTTTCCCTTCTCCTTGGAACTTTCCATCGTTGATGCTTAGGGCAACGGAGTTTGCAGTATGGAGAAAATTGGCGTCGAAGCTTTAGAGTGCGAAGTGGAAAAGTTTACAGGTTGGCAGTAGGGTCTGTATGAGTCGTTGAGCGAGTAATCCTTTGGCTACTTGGAGTCTACGTTATATAACCGCCAAAGACAACTACCCACATTTATGGCATGTGCCATAATTAATCCTGCACTTCTCACCTGAGAGATCATCGGTTCATCGGATTGGCCATACGGTGGCGTAGTACACAGGGCCATGCGCTGTGATGATTGCGGTTGCTTTGGGAACGCAGCCATCTGCCACCTGGTACCTGGGGGCAGACTTTTCTCTCAACCGAATCCCCTGAGGATGTACCCGATGCCTTTTCATTTAACTCGCCTATTTTGGACGCTTTTGAAGGCGACTATCGGCACGCTCCTCTAGGCGAGCAATAAATGCTTTTGCCTTGTGCATCTTTGGGTCAGCGAAGCCAAAATCGGAGCTGACATACTTCACGGTGAACCTTTTGTGCCAGTTAATCTTTTATGCTTTGGGCTCGAAGTGATTCCTCCTACGCGAGGCTGCTCGCGAAGCTTGTTTCCCCCTTTTAAAAGCAGCTCGCTCAGACTCTTCTTAGGCGAACATCTTTCATACCTTAGTCGGAACCTTGCTCGGCCAATCGTACTTCGCTGCGAACCACTTCGCATCCACTACTTCGCAAGCCAAGTTCCCAAAGGAGTTTTTTTTTTTATATATAGCTATCGAGGTAAAACTCAACCTGAGTTTTTGAGCAGCATTTTATTTAATAGCGAAACTTTTTACAATATTCACACAGGCTTGCGGCATAATAGGCATGCCGCCACCACAAACTCAGCTTCGGATATTTATCCGATGAATCTGCAATGCCCGGACCAGATCAGATTGAACTTCAGTTGATTCTTGAAGTCCGGATGGCTCCTCCCCGAAGTTCTCCATGCTGCGAACAGAAAGCAATACAATAGTTTGTCGCTCCTGCCAGTACCCGTGCTGCTGATGCAGGATGTGGCAAAGCAGTTCGCCACGTGAGGACCTTCTTGGGGTACTGGTTGTAGTGATGGCTGGAACCAGAATACCGAAGAGTCCAGTAACTGTGGACTGGGTACAAGTTCTTCCATCTCCTTGATGCTGTAACAGGGCTCTTTCGACAAAGAGCAAACTCCCAGGATCTCTTCAGGCTCAGCTTCTCGATGGAACATGCTTGTTGAGTCCTGACCGATCACTTGCGTGCTGTGTTCTGGGATACAAAAAGAGTGCCAAGATGCGCTCTCTTTGTTCTCAGGCTCTACCACTTGAGCCTGCTCCCCTTCCTGGCCAGTCCTCTGATGGAGATCGCAAGCAACCGTATTGTTCATCATCGGGGCAAAGCTCACAAATTGCCATGGTTGGACTTGGATGGGATCTGCCTCTCGAGCTCCACATGACTGCATCTCAGGCTTCTGCTCAGTATTAGGAGTCTGCCATGAAGAATACTGCGTTGGATAGACGGGAGCAGCGACTATCGAAGAAAGTGATGGGGCTTCTCCCCACTGCCACTTTCTCGATAAAAACTGTTCTACGCATACTGCTTCCTCGAATATCTGAGGGAATCTTTGCTCACCAGATCGCAGCAAGAGGAGGCCTATATCTGGGTGAAAAGCCCGAACATAATAGAGGTGGGCTTGGGCGGGCGTCGGTTGGATCTCCCTTGGAATTCTCTTCCAACTTCTGATGAATCGGACATTGAAGTCTGTGACGCTCTCCAAAGGTGCTCTCTTGATGGTGGAGAGGTACGTCAAAAGCTGGAAGGGGTCCTGAGAGCCATCAAATGTTTTGAACAGTGCTCCCACCAAGTCATCCCATGAGCAGATGCTTTTAGGTCCGAGCAGTCTGTACCACTGCAGCGCTCTTCCTTCCAGAGACAGGGCCAGAAGTCTGACCATGACATCTTCATGGATTATGTCATAGAGGAACGCTAAGGTAGCAACAGCTTCAAGGTGTTCTCGGGCCATTCCCATGGTGCCATCATATGTAGTCAATGCCTTCAAGGTGATCTCGAGAATCTTGTGGTAGCTTTGAAGATTCAAGGGGCCTCGGTCATCCCAGCTGGGAAAACCTACCCCTGCCATTATAGCAGCAGCCTGTAGAAATCATGGTTGTCGTCGCTGAGTTGGAGTTGTTAGGTGAACATTCTTTCTCCGCTTATGAGGTCAAGGCTGCTCACCGAACCTCGATTCCTCCGGGATATCTTCTTTCAGATTTGAAAGGCGCCTACGACCAAGAAATCTAGATCTTCAGCTCAACTGAGTCGCCAGGTGATTTTATCAGATGAAGACAGGCCAGAGATTCACCGAACTCGGACCTTCTTAAGGCACGGGGAGTCCTGGTTACAAAAACCAGGCTTAGGCATTGGTCTTCATGACTTTAGAGATTCTCGGGTAAAACAGAGTCGCCAGATGCTAAGAGTCTTTTAGTAATGAGAGCATCGATTCTCACTACTACTCAGAAGATGAGACTGACCGGATCTCATCGGGAACTTGTTAGAACTACTGGCTCCGGTGAAGACGGGCTAGAAATTTTCTCAAATATGGGACCTTGAGTCCCATCGGGCGTGCCAAAAACTGTTGGTCATCAAATCCGCACAGGAAAGGACTTTCGGTGGGTTTGCGTGCCCTGGACCTGCGACCAACATTGAAAGGCCGAGGGGAAGAGATGCCCCTCGTGCCAATCTCCGGAGAAAGGCCGGCTCCTATACTAATCTACTTTTGGGGTTTGAGACAAGAGTGCAGGAAAGAAATAAAAGAGTAAGGGTTAGGAAAAGAAATAAAAAGGGGTAAGGGTTAGAGAAAGAAATAAAAAGAGTAAGGGTTAGAAGATGATGATTTAAGGTGGGAGAGAACAGGAAGCACGATCACTCGCTAATAACTCGAATAGCAACAAAGAACACCAAGAATAGATGAAAGAAACGTGATACTCGCTTTCCTATGTATCCTCTGGACGAGTTCACGGGGTTCTCCTTTCTCTCTCGCTGGAATTCAGGGTTCAGAGTAACAACGATTAAGACAAGGGAATAACAGAAACCACGACCCACCAGGCAGCATAAAAGAAAGCTTATACGACGTTTTTCCTCTCCTATGTATCCTTCAGGGCGAATTTTAGGGTACAGTCCCCAATCGCACACCGGATTCAAGATTCAGAGTCTCAGTATACGAGTGCAGACAGACAAAAGAATTAAGCACAGAAGGCAGCATAAAAGAGAGAAATGGAGTACAAAAATCTTTAGTATTAGACGCAGGACATCAAGTTACAACAGCTTTCTAGCAGAAAGTTCCCCCCTTTTTACATTACAAAGCCTGGGTTTTTATAGAGGACCCGGCCCTCTGAGTCATTATTACAAAAAATGGCGGAGTACACCCTCGGGCTCTGAGAAATCGGCTCCTCACGGTTGCTGCGACTGAGCTTTCAAATCGGTTGCCAAAACTGGCAACTGCGACTGGGTCAACCATGGAAACATTCATTTAATGCGCCGCCCGAGTGTCCCTGGCTTCTGGATGTTGTGCTTGAGTGATCGTTACGCCCGTCGGGTTTTACTTCGAGGACTGTTACGTCCCTTTCGTTTGCCAAAAATGGTCAGCGGGCTTATCGGGCAAGAAAGGGGGTATTTATAAGGGGCCTTCGATCACCTTGGGAAGCTGCCCGCCTTGGAACGTGGGCCCAAAAAGTGCTTCGCTACATCTCCGCCTCGCCAAAGCCTTGGGCCGAAGTAGATCTTCCTTGATTTGTTCTTCGCAAAATAATGCTTCGCAGAAACTACTTCGGGGATGTCGAGTGCCGAGCGGGTTCCATCTTTGAAATGGGGCTCTTTGTCCTTTGCTGGCGAAACTGCTTCGGATGGAAAATGTTTCGGCCCGATTCTCTCTCAAAACTGCGGTTCGGGGAATATCCTCCCGAAGCACTTCTCTGTTTTCGACACATTGTCATTTTGCTTCGGGCGCCACTGCTTCGGGTGAAAATTGGCCGAAGTAGGTGTCAGAAATACTTCGGGCCCGAAGTAGTTTCCTTGCCTTAGCTGATTTGGATTATGCTCTCCTCCTTCGGCGAAGTCGTTTGGATTTTGCTTCGCAAAACTTCCGCCCGAAGCGGCTGCTGAAAATGCTTCGGGTGCGAAGCGTTATCTTTGTATTTTCTTCGGCGATATTACTTCGCAAGGCTTTCGCCCGAAGTGGTGATTTAAAGTGCTTCGGGCCCGAAGCTCTTTCCACATTCTCCTTCTTTCTCTTTCGGCGAAGTTATTTTCCTTGGCTCTGTTTGGTAGCGAAGCTCTTTCTTCTTCATTTTATAAAAGGGGCGATAGGGAGAGTCAAAATTGCTGTAACTTAAAATAAAAGAAAAACTTTCAACAAGGAAATATTATACAAAATTCTACTATTCTTCTACCCCTTGTATAATGTGACAAAAAGTGTCAACGATTACAAATGTAATAATTTTGGACATAGAGCTAAATGGTGTAGAACGGTGTTCCCTGAACTTTCAAAATCAAGTAAGAAGGAGGATGGTTAAACTATTCAAAATAATATGCCCTCCAAAGTTTGGAGAAAGGAAATGGAACAAGAAAATAAGCATAGTAAGTTGGGAGTTCCACTCTCATCTCATCATTGAAGTCTTAGTTAGAGAAGTAGTAAGGGGGCATTGTCCAATGTCTTATCATTTAGCCCTGAGAAGTTTTTAGCCATTGATGTCAAAGGGGAAGAATTTTAGTAAAGGGAGCAGTGTGTATTTTTAGTAAGGGAGAGCAACTTGTCAAGGAGAGCAAATTTTCATCTGATTGCAATAAAGGATAGATTCTTTGCAGGGTTGACATCAATGATAAAGGGGGAGATTGTTGGAATTATTTCCTATTGAGTTGTCATTGATGTCAAAGGCCGACTTGGCGTGCTTGGGTGATTTATTCAAGGCAGTGTAATGTGTGTATGCAGCTTAAAAATTATATCATATGCATTTATTATGTGTATAAAAATTGAAATTTATTAAGTAAACAAAGCAAAAGTTTCAAATTTAAAAATAAATATTTAACATTAATATTTAAATATTAATGTAAATATTAAAAAAACCAAAGATGGATATATTTAAATTAAAGATTTAAATATATTAGCACCATAATATTAATGTAAGTGGGCCGACCATGGGCGCCAAAGACCAAAAGTAGAAAGTGAAAATTGACATATAAATAAAAGGACCAAAGTTTATTTTGGACAATAATTGGATTGAATACCTTCGATATAGAGGAGCGACGATGGTGAAAATATTTCATTCGAAGTCTCCGATAGATATGAGCATTAGAGAAATGGGTGATGGCAAGCAATAAAAAACCTTCATGAAACAAGAGCGACATATCAAACTAGTGGAAGGTTTGGATATAGCATCTAGGTGCGATGGTGGATAAGAAGTGGAGCAGCAGAGTAGCGAAGGAGACATGGTAGTGGTGGTTTCAATCTAAAATAGAGGAATCTAACATCCTATCCTATTCGGTTCAGTGTTCAAGGTCATTGAAAAATATATTGTGCATGGCATGGGACCGATGAGATTGTGTAAGCATCTTTGAGGTATATGAGCAGCACTGGATACACAAGAAAATCAAGCAACAACAAGCCAGAAAGGAGATTGTTTGGAGAGAATGCATTGAAATAAAATACTAGCTTACAAGGTTAGATGCAGTTGAGATTTCTACAAAATCCAGTCATGGATGTAGAAATATCACTGAGGAGATGCTTATGAAGCTATGTCGAGTAAGAGAGAGAATCATGCTCAGCTAAAGGAAATTGAAAGTACAATTGATATGGAGATTAGAAGACCACGCAGTGAAGTTGAGCACCGAACAAAATGCCATGTTAGTGATAATCCAAGCAAATTATTTCAAACTTGAGTACAAATATAAAAAATCATTCTAAAGTGTGAAAAAAGAGAGGAGTATTATGCTAGTGTAAGATTTTTGATCGAAGCTCATGCAAAACATAGGTGGCACAACTAATATTGGAGAGGTAGAATCAAGGTTTTTAAAATATGTTGGACCTCACCGGCAGTTGACATGCCCATTGAAGTAGGAGATCAGAATGGGATAAAATTTAGCTTTGCTTGAGCCATCATAGATCATTGTATAAGATAATAGAGGACCACAACACATGATATGCCAGTGAAATTAAGTCAAAATATAAGTTTGAAAGTAAATTAAGTGTTCATTAAAAGTAAATTTCTTTATATTGTTTTGGAGAGATAAGGTGATTTTATTATTTGAGGTAGATATTTGGTTTTGTAAAGTAAGGAGGAATAAGAAGCATTGATATGTTATTTTAAAGGGTTTGATTTAATTAATCTAAAGCATTATAGATTAATTAATATTAACAAATCTTGGATATTATTCATTTATCGTTTGGCAAGGTCCTGACAAGCATAGAAGGTTGAAATTCAAAATTTGAAGAGCTTGAGAAGTGCTTCATAACGTGGAAATATGAAGAATGAAAGCAAGGTATTAGCATCTCTAATTCAACATGCAAGTAAGTTATCTAGTGCTAGAATTGGGCTACCTTTAAAATGTAATAAATGTGAAATATGTGTAAGTGACAGACTTAATGAATGTGAAGAACATATTGTCCATTTGAATACTTCTACACTAGTGCATATCATCCTCTATATTTTCATGAAGTTAAAATAATTTTAGGTAGAATAGGTCTGAATTGCCTTTAGATGAAGAAAGAAAACACAATAAAAGGGAATAATTTAAAGAGTAAAACCAAGGTACAGTAGGGATTATATTGAATAGATATTGATTAGATTTTCGAGCAAACCTGAGTAGAGTTTTGGACCAGATTTGTGAGCAGAAGGATATTGGTGTCTCTTGTGGGTTGGTACCCATGAATTTGCAAAATAATATTGGTGTCTCCTATGGGTTAGTGCCCACAAACTAGTATACGGAGATTGGTGTCTCCTGTGGATTGGTGCCCATGAACTTGTATAAGAGAATTGATGTCTCCTGTGGGTTGGTGCCCATAAACTTATGTAAGAGGATTGGTGTCTCCTGTGGGTTGGTGCCCACAAACTTCTATAAGGATATTGGTGTCTCCTATGGTTTGGTGCCCATGAACTGGTATAAGGGGATTGGTGTCTCCTGTGGGTTGGTGTCCATGAACTTGTGTAAGGGGATTGGTGTCTCCTATGGGTTGGTACCCATGAACTTGTGTAAGGGGATTAGTGTATCCTATGGGTTGGTGCCCACTAACTTGTATAAGGTTATTGGTGTCTCCTGTGGATTGGTGACCATGAACTTGTACAAGGGGATTGGTGTCTCCTGTGGGTTGGTGCCCATGAATTTTATTGAAGAAAATAAAAGCAATATTTTTATCATGGTTTTCTCCTAAAAGGGTGTTTCCACGTAAATTCTTGTCTCTTGTGTGTATGGTGTGTTGGAAATATTAAGTTGTCATTGATGTCAAAGGGTGCATGGTATTCAAGGTCAAAGGGAGCATGGTATTCAAGGTAAAAATATTCTCCATGGGTTTGATGAATAGCAAGCAATGAAAAAATATCCAAGGAAAGTATATATTTCAGAAGAAGCCAAGCAGGGAAAATATTTTTAAGAAAAGGACTATAATATTTAAATATCAAATTTAAATATTATAAAGAAGGACAAAATCTTGGGACAGAGGTTTAAAAGTTGATTAAGACAAAGGTTTAAAATTTGATTGGGACAAAGGTTTAAATATCACAAGAGAAGGCCAAAGGTTTTAAAAGTTAATATATTATAATATTTTTAAATATTATAATATAAAAAGGGTTTATAAGTTTTGGCACCAACGTATTTAAAGAGCATATATAAAATCAAAATAAAAATCATGAGCCAACTATCTATGCGCCAAGAACAAGATTGAAGGAATTGATATAAATACATGGAAATATTATGACTTTGCAATGATCCTGAGATACGTTTTTGAAGTGTGGCATGAAGAAATTTGTGGGAGAGAAAGAATTCTTGTATCCTAAAATCGGAGGTACAATCTAAGGTTGAAGGATCCTACACATAGCGAAGGCACTACACTCAATGGTAGAGAGAGCACAGTGAAGGAATTAGGCTCGGTGAGAGAGCACAACGAGTGCACGACAAAGTTTGAGCATGATGAAGTTTGAGAACAACGAGTGCATGATAGAATTTGAGTACGGTAGAGTTTGAGCATAGTGAAGGGCATGCATATGATGAAGGTTGAGCACACCAAATTTTTGCGCACAATAAGAGTCAATGAAAGTGATTGGAAATATTGAAGAACTTGCACTGGGTTGTGATAAAGATTTCAAGTTGATAAAAGGAGTGATGGTAGAAATAAGAATATCTTGGATAGTAAATTGATATCATGACTATGAGACCAAACGTAATAAGCATCATAGGTAGACATTTTTAATTTATCATCCATCCAAAGACATCACAGGAGACTTACAAGGATAATATATCAGGTAAGAGATAATTTAATTTATTTTTGTAAATGTTGGCAACGTCATCGTGTTTGGAAGGTTTTATTTTATGGTTGTGTTGGGGATTTAAATCTCAAATCCTCCCTGCAAGAGATGTTAAGGAGTTTAAAAAATCTTGAGCATAATAGGAAGTTTGTGAACACCTCATGGTGCCCATAATACCCAGTTGAAGGGTGTTGGTGCTTCACGGGCCATATGTAGACTCGCCTAGTTGGAGGACATGACACATGGTATATTATGAGTAATTTGCAGCGTGACTTTAAATGGAGGATATCTGCACAAAATTCATGATCCATTGACTTGTTGTGAGTTGACTGCATATGCAAGAATTTTAGGGAGGTATAAGGAATTAGAGAAATAATTTTTTTTTGAAAATTTTGAAAAAACTTGTAATAACACAAAGATCAATTACAATATGGAAAGAGACTCTTCCCAGCCGAATTCAGAGAGAACACAAGCTTACAATAATAGAAGAAGATTTGCAATGGAGCCAAATCTCCTAAACCATTAACTAGCTAGCAGGGGGTCGGCATGGACAGTTGATGCAACTTGTCACGAAATTGCGACACTATTATTCTCCTTAGGCCATAAACATGCAACATGTCACGATATCGCGACACCTTTCCCCTTTGGCCACAAAAAAGCAACATGTCGTGATATCGCGACATTTTCCTCCTTTGGCCGTGAAAATTCAACAAGTCATGATATCACAACACTTTTCTCCTTTGGGCACGAAAGTGCAACATGTCGCGATATCGTGACACTTTTTCTCTCTCGACCACGATGAAGCAACATGCCGCAAAATAATGACACCTTTTCTCCTTTGGCAGCAAAAATGCAACATGTCGCGATATCGCGACACCATTTCTCCTTTGGTCGTGAAAATGCAACATGTCGCAAAATCGTGACACCTTTTCTCCTTTGGCTGTGAAAAAGCAACATGTCACGATATTGCGACACCTTTTCTCTTTTGGCCGCAAAAATGCAACATGTCGTGACACCTTTTCTCCTTTGGCCGCAAAAATGCAACATGTCGCGATATTGCGACACCTTTTCTCCCTTGGCCATGAAAAAGCAACATGTTGCGATATTGCGACACCTTTTCTCCCATAGCCGCGAAAAAGCAATATGTCGCGATATCGCGACACCTTTCCTCCCTAGGCCACAATGAAGCAACATGTCACGATATCGTGACACCTTTCCTCCCAAGGCCACGATGAAGTGACATGTCGCGATATAACGACAACTTTTTTCCCATGACCGCAACGGTGCAACATGTCATGATATCGCGACAACTTTCCTCTAGCGACCGCGATGGTGCAACATGTTGTGATATCACAACAACTTTCCACCAACGACCACGATGGCGCAACATGTCATGATATTGCGACAACTTTCCTCCAACGACCATGACGACACAACATGTCGTGATATCACGACAACTTTCCTCTAGCAACCGCAACGGCACAACATGTCACGATATCGTGACAACTTTCCACCAGCGACCGCGATGGCGCAACATGTCGTGATATCGTGACAACTTTCCTTCAGCGACTGCGATGGTGCAACATGTCGCAATATCATGACAAATTTCCTCCAACGGCCACGACGGTGCAACATGTCACGATATCGTGACAACTTTCCACCAGTGACCGTGACGGTGCAACATGTCACGATATCGTGACAACTTTCCTCCAACGACCATGACGGTGCAACATGTCGCGATATCGTGACAACTTTCCTCCAACGATCGTGACGGTGCAACATGTCGCGATATCGTGAAAACTTTCCACCAATGACCGCGATGGCGCAACAAGTCGCGATATCATGACAACTTTCCTCCAACGACCGCGACGGTGCAACATGTCATGATATCACGACAACTTTCCTCCAGCGACCATGACGGTGCAACATGTTGTGATATCGTGACAACTTTCCACCCTTTTCTTTTTCTTTGATCATTGGCTCAAGGACCTTTCCAGACCCTGTCTAATCACCTCATCCTCAATATCCATGTCACTATGCAATTGAACTCCAACCTCCTTTTTCGCACCCATCTTAGCCGGAAAGTCAGCCGCTTTGTTCAAGTCTCTACTCGCATAAACTGGGATCACGTCCTCCAATTCCTTCCATAATTCTTTAATTTGGGTAACAAGAGCCCTCAACCTCCAAGATTTTAGATCAAAGTTCCTCATGCAGTCTAGAGCTCCAACCATTATTTGTGAGTTTGATTCAAGAATAATCCTGCGATGGCCATGTTTCACTGCCCAAATAGAAGAAGACTTGATGGCAATGGCTTCGGCTTCATTGTTAGTGGATCTTCCCAGGCCTTGCAATTCCCAATAGAGCATAGTCCCAGCATGGTTCCGGCACACCACTCCAATTCCGGCTCTACCTGGATTGCCTTTTGTAGCTCCATCAGTATTGATTTTAATCCAACCTTCAGGGGGAGGTTTCCAACAATTTATGTCCTATTCCTCTTGCATTTCAGGGCATTCTTCCAAATCTCCATTGCCAATTTGAGCTTCCTCCTTAGCATGAACAGCCACAGTTTCGGTAACCTTGCTCCAAATGGTCTGCCAAACCCCGTCTAGAGCAGTAAAAGTTTCTCTAAAAATTTTGGCATTTCTTTCCAGCCATACTTGCCACCAAATAAAGCTTAAACCGATCTCCCAGCCAAAACAAAGAGCTTTAGATTTGAATCTGCCTTTTTGCCATTTTCCCTAGATATTCATCTGATTCAGGTCACCACTTACTTGAATTTTAAAGTAAGCAAACCAATGCAGCCAAATCTGTCGGGTGAAAGGGCAACCAAATAGCAAATGGTCAATATTTTCCTCACTCTTGTAGCATAGAACACATTGAGAAGGGCCAATGATACCTTTTGATCTGAGATTATCAAAAGTTAGGATTCCATTGTGCATGTACTGCCAGGGAAAAAATTTAACTTTCGGCCGACCTTTAGAGTGCAGATTTTCCTCTAATCCTCAACCCAAAAAGTATGAGGGGGGGCTCTGGGTGAATTTTGTCATGTCCATCCTTTACTGTATAGACACCAAGACTCCCAAATCCCCAAGCTAATTCATCCTCCACGTCTCCCCCTGTAAGAAATATTTCTGTTAGAATTTTAGTCATGATAGGCGACAAATCTGGAGGGATTGAAATGGGCCACTCATCCAACTTCTTGAACTGCTTAAACTCACACTCCCCCAGCTGAGAAGTTGTGAAATAAATTTTAATACAGATCCATCCCTTAGCTTCAATAGCTACTTTTATTGGTAGTAATTCTAGAAATTCAACAATGATGGGTGGGAACTAATCCCAAGAATCTGTCCAAAAATGAGCCTTCTCCCCTCTTCCCACTTTCCAAAATAAGCGGTCTTTAACAACCTGAGACCCTAACTTGAGAGCCTACCAAACTAGGGACCCAGTACCATCCAAGGGGATAAGCTATATCAATTGGGTTGGCCTGTCCCAGGTATTTTCTAGTTAGGATTCTATTGAAAAGGGAGGTGGGTTGGGAGATCCATAGCCAGTACAGCTTTCTAGCCAAAGCTTTATTATTCAGCCTAGATTTTCTCAAACCCAGACCTCATTTAACCTTGGGCTGGGTAACTTTGTCCCAGCCCACTAAGGGCCACTTTCTCTCTCCCTTTGCTCCTTCCCATAAAAACTTTCTAGCCATCCCATCCAACTCTTTCCATATTGTAAATGGGGCAGCCAGGATAGAGAATTTGTAAATTGGCATGGCTTGAATGACTGACTGTAAGAACATTAATCTGCTACCATAACTTAACCACTTATGAGACCAGTGATTAATTCTGTCCTTGATACACTCCAGAAGATTCCTCCATGTGTCTAATTTTATCTTTTTAAAGTGCAAGGGGACCCCCAAGTAAACCACTGGGAGAGAAGTCCTTGTGAATCCCAAGATTTCTAAAATTCTGTTCTGAAGCCTTTGCTCCAGATTAAAAAAAACCACTTTGGATTTCTTTTCATTAATGACCTATTGAGTAGCCCTAAGATAGACATTAAGAGTATCCCTAATCATTCTTTCTTCCCCGAAGTCGGCCACTCCCACCAAACCAGTGTCATCCACAAACCGTAGGTGCATTAAAACTTCGTCACCCACCTTGATACCCAATAATCTACCTTGTTGTCTTCTCCTCAAGAAAAGTCTGCCAAGACCTTTAGCCAAAATGAGAAAAATATAAGGAGAACATGGATCCCCCTAGCACAGTCCTCGAGTAGCTCCAAATGGTTGCGAAGGAAGGCCCTTGATTAGCACAGAGTAAGTCAGGGTAGAGACACAACTCATGACCCACTCTATCCAGTCCTGAGAGAAACCAAAGGCTACCATCATTTTAGCCAAGAAACTCCATTCAACCTTGTCATAAGCCTTTGACATGTCCATTTTTATGAACATCCCTTTATTACCAGAAGTGTGCATTGAATGGATTACTTCCTGGGCCACAACCACCCCATCCAGAATCTGTCGTCCCTCAACAAAACCCCCTTGCTCAAAGGAGACAATGTTGTGAAGAAGAGGTTTTAGGCACTTAGCCATTACCTTTGTGATTATTTTGTACAAGAAATTACATAAGGCAATAGGCCTATAATCTAAAATATGAACCCCCTCCTACCCTTTTGGAATTAAGGTAATGAAAGTGTGGTTTATAGCTTTAAGCATTCTCTTATTTTATCTGGACTCTTCTACAACAACCCTTACATCTTCCTCTAAGTAGTCCCAGAAAGCCTGAAAAAACTCAATTGGGAAGCCATCTCGACTAGGAGTTTTACCAGTGCTCATTCCAAAGACCACAGTTTTCAATTCATCTCTATCAATGGGTTTGAGGAGGGCCTGATTTTCATCCTCATAAATAACAGCAGGTATGACAAAAATAACTTCATTTTGGGCCTCTACATCTTGTACCACACTTTCCTTAAAAATTTTAGAAAAATAATACATAGCATGGGAATGTATACCTGGAAGTGTATAAAAGGAATGACCTTTCTCATCTTGAAGGGCCTCCATCTTATTCATCTGTCTTCAAGCACAAGCAGTCCGATGAAAGAATTTTGTATTTATGTCCCCTTCTAATAACTAGGTGGTTCTTGCTCTCTGCTTCCAATAGGTCTCCTCCTGGTTGTCAATGTCCTCAACCGCAGTACACAAGGCATCATCCTCAGCTTTGAGCTGGTCTATAATTACTCCTTATTTGAACTATTTTTGGACCTCATCCCATATGGCCACCAATGGAGCTCTTTGGTCCTGGAATTATGTTTTATTAGCATGCCTCCAATACTTCAACTAAGCTTTGACATATTGTAGTTGTTTATGGATTCTAAACATTGCTCTTCCATAAGCTGGGTGGCCTTCTTCCCACCACTGTGGAATTTTCTCCCGAAGTTCTTTTTGAAGCCAAAAATTCTCAAATCTGAAAGGTTTGTGATGCTGCCCCATCCTAGTCCCGCCTTCCAATAGAATGGGATAGTGATCTGAAAATGGGCCTTCTAAAATCTGAAAATTTATATTCCATTTTACAAACGCCTCCTCTGAAACCAGAAAATGATCTAGCTTAACCTTCCTACTATGTGGCTCCCACCTTTTATTAGTCCAAGTGAAGTTATTGCCAGGACATTTAATGTCCACTAAGTGCAAAGCCTGGACTTGGGCAATCATGAAACGGTCCCTTGGGTCCAAAAATGGTGTTCCCCCTTCCTGGTCTCTAGAAGATAATTTAGCGTTAAATTCCCTCGCTATAATCCAGTCTAGATCTTCCCTTGAGGCTCGCATGTTATGCACAACCTTCCACTGCCACCTCTGACCCTCTAGGTTTTGAGACCCATAAAATTTTGTGATTAGAATGTGTTTCACAGTGACATTATTCCTAAAAAGAGAAGTGAGAACCCCCCTCCATGCAAGATGTTCTATTGTAGACCATTCAAGAGAGTTCCATAGAGTAACAATCCCCTTTGAGGCACCTTGGACAGCCACATCCATATGACCAGCACCCCTCCAAATTATGTTGACTATTTTGAACATAAGATCTAATGACATCTTAGTCTCCTGTAAAAGCAAAAAAATAGTATTACAATTCTCTAAAAGTCTTTGAACAACAGATTGATGGGTTTTGTTGTTTAAACCCTTCACATTCCATGATTGTATAATCATTGATTACCCTGGGAGAAATAAGATTCTATTATCCTCACCGATCCTCCTATGATCAATTTGTCTCCTTGGGTTGCTAGCAACTCCTTATTGGATCTTCTACCTACTCCCTGAGAATTGCTATTTTTTGATCTTTTTTCTACCTAGGTTATCCCCAAAGTTGGCCTTTCCCTATTCTTTTCTGGTATTCCCATGTTGACATCCTGAGATACTATTTGCTCCTGGTTATGCACTACTAAAGCCCCTGAACACACTGGTTGTGATACCTCACAGAGTTCAACTACCTGCTATATGACAGGAGGAGAAGAGAGAGGGAGTTGCCCCGGAATATTAGAAGTTTCCTTAATACCCTCTATGCCCTCCATAAATTGTTCCTCTTCGTCAACCAGTGACTTAAATATCTCATACCTATTGGTAGGTCTGATATGAGATTGCTCCTTTCCCTCTTTTTACTTTGTTCGTATTTATCTTTTGGGTTGTTCAAAACCCTCTCTCTGAGCTTCCTAGCCCTGAACGGTGCTATTAGAATCTTTATTAAGTGTTGCCTTATCCTCTTTAGGCAGGTTTGGAATTCCTAAAGGGGCCTCCATTTTAGCATTCATATTATTAGGGCAAAAATGGGCCAAATGTCCATGTTTGTGACAAACCCTACATCTAAAGGGTAGGGCCTCATAGTCCAGTTGTTGAATCCAGGAGAGACCTGCCAATTCAATTTCCATCTCTACCGACAAAGGTTGGCTGAGATCCATCTCCACACATATTCTTGCATACACCGCCATGCTCCCTTCAAGTGTGTCTCTGGCAACACCCAGATGTCTTCCAATAGAATTGCCAATCCTTGCCAACACCTGCTCACTCCAAAATTCCATTGGGAGAGCATATAGTCGGATCCATACTGGGACAGTAGTAGGTTCAACTCGAGGATCGAATCCCACTCTCCATGGTTGAGAAAATAGCCCTGTCAGGGCATGACTTTTCTTCTCTAACTCGAAAGCCTTATTTCTATCGACCAAAGATGAAAAGCTAACAATAAAATATCCATTGCTAATAAACCACAATGAATACTCATCGTGAGGCTCCTAGTTTTGGCGGATCCAAGAGTGCATAAAATTTAGGGAAGGACGTTGGAAGGCAACGCCTTCTAGTTACAGAAATAAATTAATGTTTTTATTGAAATCATACGACAGAGCAATAATCGAATCGGATACGAAAATGCGAGGAAGCGAATAGTAAATAAATTTCTATTGCCGCTAGGAGGGCAGATCCCGCCGTAAAGGCAAAGTGCAAATATGCAGAAGATAAAAAGCAAAAGATGATATAAAATCAATTGATGAAAACTATGCTAATATATATGAAGTTTTTTATTCACTTGGAGAACCTAGCCGACTGCTAGGTTTGGTATGTAGCATGACTCCCTTCCTCGGAAAGCTTTGTCCTCAAAGCTGGAAATGTCTGGAAAATACTTTCGTGTTCCCATGTGGCATCTTCCTCTGGTAGGTCTTGCCATTTGATGAGAAATTCTTGAATCTGTCGCGATCTTAGTCTTCGTATTCTGTGTTGTAATATATCTTCAGGTTGGAGATGTATGCGTCCTTCTTCATCGAGCACTGGTAATTCTGATTGGCTTTGCACTTTCTGACCAATTACCTTCTTGAGACATGAAACATGAAATACTGGGTGTATTCGTGATGATGAAGGAAGCTCCAACTGATAAGCTACTTCTCCAATGCGGCGCACAATTTTGTAAGGACCATAGAATCGTGGTGCCAACTTTTGACTGGTCTTTATCCTTAACGATGCTTGTTTGTAAGGTTGCAACCTTAGGAAAACCTTGTCACCGACATTAAAAGTTCGTTCTGAACGGTGCAAGTCTTGTTGTTGTTTCATGCGATTTTGTGCTTGGAGTAAATTCTCTTTGAGTATGGTGAGAGTCGACTGCCTTTGTTGAAACCAATCATCCACTTTGTCTACTTTGGATGAACCTGGGACGTAATCTGCTATGATTGGAGGCTTAGTTCCATACAATGCTTCAAAGGGAGACATCTTAATTGAATAATGGTAAGAAGTGTTATACCACCATTCCGCCATTGCTAGCCATTGGCTCCATTGATATTGTTTATCTTGAACGAAACATCGTAAGTATGTACCCAAACATTTGTTAACTACTTTTGTTTGACCATCTGTCTGGGGATGGTAAGCTGAGGACATGTTTAATTTGGTACCACTAAGTCGAAATAATTCTCGCCAAAAGTTACTAGTGAAGATGGGATCTCTATCACTTACAATATTCTTTGGCATACCATGTAATTTGAAAATTGAATCCATAAATACCTTTGCCACCTTGCTTGCGGAAAATGGATGTTGTAAGGCCTGGAAGTGAGCGTATTTGGATAACCGGTCTACGACTACGAAGATTACTGTCCTGCCTTCTGACTTTGGAAGACCTTCAATAAAATCCATGGATATATGTTCCCACTGTCGTTCAGGGATGGGTAATGGTTGTAACAACCCTGGTGATTTGACTGTTTCTCCTTTATTGCGCTGGCAAACTTCGCATTCTGCTACCCATTGTTTGACTTCGGCTTTTAATCCTTTCCAACAAAATGATTGTTTGACCCTTAAATATGTTTTCAGAAATCCTGAATGTCCTGCTGATGGAGAAGCGTGCGATTCGTCTAGGATCTTCGATTTGAGTTCTGAATTGTGTGGAATGTAAATGCGGTTCTTCTTCCGGAGGATTTTATCTTCATAGGAGAACAAAGGGTGTTTAGAGGACCCTATAGATAAGTCTTGAAGTATCTGAGCAGTTTCGCTATTGGACAACCATTCATCTTGTAGTTGATTCACCCATTGGGAGCAAGGTCCGGAAATAGCGTTAATGACCACTTCATCTTCATATTTCCTGGACAGCGCATCAGCGGCTATATTTTCCTTCCCTTTCTTGTATTCGATAACAAAATCATAGCCCAATAGTTTTGTTAACCACTTATTTTGTTTCGGATATGAAAACCTTTGCTCAAGAAAATGTTTGAGACTACTATGATCTGTTTTTATAATGAAGCGGCTACTGATTAGGTAGTGTCTCCATTTTCTCTCTGCGTGAAGAATAGCCAACATTTCTTTTTCGTATGTTGATCTTCCCAAATTTTTCCCGGAGAGCTGTTTACTTTCAAATGCCAACGGATGACCTTCTTGCATTAATATAGCCCCAATTCCTGTTCCTGATGCATCACACTCGATAATAAATGGTTTGTGAAAATTGGGAGTTGCTAATACTGGAGTGGTACACATGGCTTTTTTAAGAGCTTCGAAGGCTTGAGTGGCCTCTTCCGACCAACGAAAAGCATCCTTCTTGGTGAGTGCTGTGAGAGGTGCTGCAATCTTGCCATAATTTCGTACAAACTTGCGATAGTAGCCCGTGAGACCCAAAAAACCATGAAGTTTCTTGATGGTTTTAGGTAAGGGCCACTCTTGAATTGCCTTAATCTTATTGGGATCGACTTTGACACCCTCGTGTGAAACTATATGACCAAGATACTCGACTTCTTGGACACCAAATGAACATTTGGAACGTTTGACAAATAGCTTTTCTCTGTGTAAAATGTGAAGGGCTTTATCCACATGATGTAAATGGTCCGTCCACGTTTTGCTGTATATGAGAATATCATCAAAAAAAACTAACACAAACTTACGGAGGAGTGGACGAAACACTTGGTTCATGAGACTTTGGAATGTGGATGGTGCATTGGTGAGACCAAAAGGCATGACTAAAAATTCGTAATGACCTTCATGAGTACGAAAAGCAGTTTTAGGAATATCTTCTTCTCTGACACGGATTTGGTGAAATCCAGAGCGAAGGTCTAATTTTGTAAAAAATTTTGCACCATGCAACTCATCTAGTAGGTCATCTATGACAGGAATAGGAAATTTGTCCTTGATAGTGAGTTTATTGAGAGAACGAAAGTCAGGACACATACGCCAAGAGTTATCTTTTCGTCTAGCCAGAACTACAGGTGAGGAATAAGGGCTAGTGTTGTGACGAATGACTCCATGATCCAACAAATCCTGAACGATCTGTTCGATTTCTGTCTTTTGTGGTTGAGGATAGCGGTAAGGACGATTGTTAGGTGGGACACTCCCTGGAATCAAATGGATGGCATGGTCATGAGATCGTTTAGGTGGTAATCCTTTAGGTTCTTGGAAAACCTCTTCGTAATGTGTTATGATGTCTTGTAACTCTGGAGCAGTAATATCCGAAGTTGCTTGAGATTGTTTTTCCAAACAATTAATTTGAGCTATAAACCCATATCCACCCTTTTTTAACATCTTCTCCATACTATGAGAGCTCACCATTTGTGATGGAGGAGTAGTAATGCCTTGTAAGCGAATGACTCGTCCATTTTCCTTCCATTCCACAAATAATTTTTTGAAGTTGAAGCTAACCGTGTCTAATGTTTCCAACCATTCAACTCCCAAAATGACATCAGAGTTTCCCAAATTCATGACGAAAAGGGATCCAAACCAGGTATAAGTTCCCATTTTTATGGAAACTTGGGATGTGCGACCAACACATTGTGCGTTCACCCCGTTGGCCACTAGAACCTGGAATTTGTCTTTGTTGGAAGAGTTAATGAATAAATTCAAAGCTTTTGCTGTTTTGATGTCGATAAAATTGTGGGTACTGCCAGAATCAATTAGCACATTCACCTTTTTCTGGCGGAGAAATCCTGGTACCTTGATGGTATGGTGGGCGGTTAAACCCATGAGGGCATGCACGGAGATCGCCATTGTATCCTCTTCTTTTTCTTCTAGAGTACTTGGTAGTTCTTCTGGCATAGGTTCTTCTGGTTGGTAAGGTTCTTCCTCTTCTCCTTCATATTGATCGCCTTCAATATGAAAATTTTGTTTTTGGGCACATGCTTGTTCCTTGGGGTGATGAGTGCGACATTTATAGCAAAAGTATCTTGATGGTTGATCATATCTACGAAAGGAATTGTTGCGATACGAAGGACGACTATAAGTTTCACGCCGTGCAGACAACTGATGTCTCTTCTCGGCCAGCTTGGCTATTCTTATACAATCGTTCAGCAAGGTTGGATTGTGCATGTCTACCTCCACTCGAATATTTTCTTTCAATCCATTGCGAAAAGCTCCTACCACTGTGTCGGGACTGAGGTCTAAAGTGTATGGTAGTAAACTGGTAAACTTCGAAACGAATTCGCTAACCGATCCTTCTTGTTTAAGAGATAATAGTCTTACTGTGTATGATGATGTAGCTCCTTCATCAAATCTTTCTAAAAAAGAGGTAGTGAATTTTCTCCAGTTAATAGTAGCTCCTTTCTCTCGTTTAAGCCATACGAACCATTGGTAGGCCTCAGTGCCTAATTTTGATGCGGCGAAAGGGACTTTATCAATTTCCTTAATTTGATATAAGTCGAGAATGCCTTCCATTTTGGCTATCCAACCACGAGGATCATGACCCTCAAAAGTGGGCATATCAATGCATGGAAAATTATTAGGGCCTCTCGGTGGGTGATAACCCGTATCCCTTTCTTGATCTTGGTTATACCGCTGTCTATGATAGCGATCCCTGGAATTATCCGCAGTGCCTATTTGCTGTTCCCAATCGTCATTTTGATCGACATTGTCTTCATTCCTTTGGGCATGGGAGTGATATTGGGGATTAGTATTGGGATTAAGCTGGTTTTGTGCTCGCACTAGGGATTTTAGGTTGAGACTAATTTCGTTCATACCCTCTAGTAAGAGTCGAAGAGAGTCATCGTTGGAAACGGCTGAGTTACTTGAGTTTCCTTGTGTGATGTTTTCGTGAGTTGGGGGAGGGTTAGTAGCCATAGGGTCTACCAGTGGATGATGTGGATTATAACTACCAATTTTGAAAGGAGAAGGAGAATTTTTTGTACCTGGGCTTCGATTAGGTCTTCTTGCATTGTTATTGGTCGTTTTCGAGCTTGATAATCGACCGTCAGGACCTTTGATCCAACTTCTACTCATGCACTGCTCAAAATTTCTTGCTTAGTAATCCTTGAGCTTCAATTTCTGCAAAATTGGGTTATCTTTTGGCAAAAATTTGTTGTTTTTTCCGCCTTAACTGCCACTCCAACTGCGGCGCAGAATTTAATGTGGACTTTGGGCTCCTCCTTGACAGCAACTTTGACAGCAACTTTTGACAGTTTATGACAACTTTTTAACAACTTTTGAATTGTGACCTGAAATGACGACAGACGAAGACTAGATACGACCGACACGGACCAGCAAGACCGACGCGGAAGACACGACACGACCAACGACGTGGAAAGACTACCAGTGAACGCGGACAACTTAGACAGGACACAAGCCAACAGACTCAGGACAAGACGCGATGTGACACGAGACTAGCTGACTGGACTAACCCGCAACCGACGACAAGACACGAGTAGGACGGCAGGATGGAAGACCAACGACACGCGAGACATGACGAAATGAAAGACACGACGCGAACAACTACGGAGGCTCCGAAAGTGTGACCGAAGTCACACCGTAGAAGGTGTGACGTATTCGATTTAAACCCTTGTTTGAACAGTGTACGCCCGATGTGGGATAAAGAAATTAATCCCAACGCAGCGGATAAAAACTATCTGACGTCAGCAAATAAATTAAACAATCTACCTTACTCTTGCCCGATTAATTGAATATTTCACGAATTTTTATTGGACGACGAAGCTTGCGAATGGTGTTGATGGACTGTGCATGATTTTATGGCTGGCGATCAGATTTTGGATGCGAAGGAAGGAATGGAGACCCTGGGTGTCGTTGCTGCAGTTATGGGACAAGGATTTAACGAACGGTGGCTGGGAAATTGACACGAACCGCCTGTAAACTCCGTCGAAAAGTTTGCTATAGACGCTGGTAATCTCCACGGACTGTAACCTGCTATTGCTGCGGAGTGCGATGGGCGGAAGAATTTATGCGTTATGTATCCAGGACCGGTGTCTCGTGATACCACTTGGAAGGCAACGCCTTCTAGTTACAGAAATAAATTAATGTTTTTATTGAAATCATACGACAGAGCAATAATCGAATCGGATACGGAAATGCGAGGAAGCGAATAGTAAATAAATTTCTATTGCCGCTAGGAGGGCAGATCCCGCCGTAAAGGCAAAGTGCAAATATGCAGAAGATAAAAAGCAAAAGATGATATAAAATCAATTGATGAAAACTATGCTAATATATATGAAGTTTTTTATTCACTTGGAGAACCTAGCCGACTGCTAGGTTTGGTATGTAGCAGACGTATACCCATGAACTTGCAGATTAAATCATGATTAGCTCTGTAAATGATTGATTCTTCAACCATACTTGGCTCGATGAAATTTTTTGGCCTGGTTTCGGCCTACGAAAAACATCCATTCACATGAGGTGCTGTCGACCTATTCCTAGCAACCGTGAAGAGCATTTTATATGCCATTTTTTGAGCTTCATCATTCTTTGGAGGAGAATTTTCTTTAAAAAAATTTGCGTATGAGCTGCTACTCCTTGGAAAAGGAGCTAGAGAAGTCCCCATTGGACCCTCCTGGGGCACCGATCTAGCCTTCAGATTCACCGTACCCCGAAGTAACTTTTGCAATCCATCTGATGCCCAAGATTTTTTAAAGTTCTAGAAACCCTAGTTTAGAGGAAAAAATCGCCAGAGCTCATTTTCCCACCTTTTTCAATTTTCACATCTACAAACTATATCAATTAGAGAAATAAATTAAAAGAGATTTTATTGTGTTATTGTTTGAAGAAGAATATTGTTGGGTTACATATTGGGGATATAAGGAATTATTGAATATGTTGCTTTGAAATGAAAGCTTGTTGTTTTGAGTTTATTATTTGAGGAAAACTATTTGAGTTTGGGAGGTATAAGGAACTATTAAATACATTGCATTAAATATGAGTTAGAAAAGAAATTTTTGAGTTTTTGTTATTTGAAGAAGAATGTTTGTTGGCCTTATATAGTGGAGTAATAAGGAATCATTAGGTAAACTTTGGTGATAAGTTGAAAAGGAGAGTTTGTTGTTTTTGAAGTACATGTGAAATAGTATAACCTCATACATTTCTTTAAGACAAGTCAAGGGGGTTACACAAGGGCAAGAATAGAGTGAAATAATTTAATTGAGAAGAATAACATATTGGGCATTTGTTAGTGCATATCATTCTTTATATGTTCTTGAAGATAAAAGAACTCTGGGTAGAATATGTCTGAATTACTTTAAGTTGAAGAAAGCACATTTGGGAAAGTTATGAGCATTGTTTGTATGTGATATTTGGAAAAGTTGTGAGTAGATTTGAGCAAGTTTTGTGAGAAGATTTGAGTAGGTTTAATGAGCACATTTGAGAAGAGTTGTGATCAGATTTGCAAGAAAATTTATGAGCAAATTTTAGCAGAGTTGTGAGCAGACTTTGGAGTAGACCAGAGCAGAGGGGATTGGTATATCCTATGGATAGAGGTCCACAAACCAGAGTAGAGGGGATTGGTATCTCCTATGGATAGAGGTCCATAAACCAGAGTAGAGGGGATTGGTGTCTCCTATGGATAGAGGTCCATAAACTAGAGTAGAGGGGATTGGTGTCTCCTATGGATAGAGGTCCATAAACTAGAGCAAAGGGGATTGGTGTCTCCTATGGATTGGGGTCCACAAACATTGTAATAGGGAATTGGTTCCCAAGAAATTTGTTGAGAAATTTATAAGAAATATTTCTCTATGGATGTAGCCCACATTGGGTGAACCATATTAAATATGTGTCTCTTATGTGTGTGATGATTTGTGCATTATTTCATTATTACAATTGATAATATTGGATGATATTGCTTTGGAAAGAAAAGTAAAATTTTTATCTTATATTGTTCACCCCCCTCTCAGTATAAGCTTGTGTTCTTCAATTGGTATCAGAGTAGGTTCCTTCATGAAAGCCTAACAACTTGAAGGAAGATCTTACAAGAACACACATGGCCACTGAAGTGATAGAAGATGCTCCTATGGTTGAAATCAACAAGAGAGATCCTAAAAATGAAGAAGAAACCATGGTTAACATAGAGGAGGAACTTATTGTTGCTCTTGGAGAATTGAAAAGGGTTAGAAAGAAGAATTCAAGATTGAAGGCTCAAGTTCAAGAGGATGAGGAAACAAAGACAAAGCTTCTACAAGATCTCATAGACTTAAAAGTGAAGGTTGAAGAGGCAAAAAGAATTGAAGAAGTTATGGTTGAGAAATTAAAGGTAAAAGAATTAGAATGTGAAAAATTGGAACATGAAGTTGTCTCTCTAAGAAAGGAAGTAGAAAAGTCTAAGGATAAGTTACAGAAAAATATAAGGTTAGAGAAATAGAAAGAGGAGTCAAGCTCAAAAGGAACAAAGACATCAAAGAAAGTAAGTAAAGAAGAGCCCATGACCTATGTTGATGTATTGAAGGGTAAAAGTATCAAGGAGGAAGAAAATAGAGAATCATCATGGACAGAAGTCAATCACAGGAACAAAAATGAAAGAACCATGCGACCATATCATCCAAGGCAATCAAACAGGTTTAAATATTTCTTCCATGGTTATTGTTTTTCATGTAATAAATATGGTCATAAAGTTGTACATTGCATGGTCTATGTGAAAAATAATGTTGGCATCATCAATAGAAATTACAATTCTTTTGCACCTCTCATGAATAACAATGTCATGTGTTACAAATGTAATAATTTTGGGCACAAAGCTAGATGGTGTAAAATAATATTTCCTGAACTTCCTAAATCAAGCAAGAAAGAGGAAGGTCAAACAGTTCAGAAGGAGATGTCCTCAAAAGTTTGGAAAAAGAAAAAGGAACAAGAAAAGGAAAAGTCCATGTTGGTACAAACAACTCTTCATGTGCAAAATGAAGGAAATCAGTGGTATATTGATAGTGGTTGTTCAAGTCATATGATAGGTGACAAAAGTAAATTTCTTTCTCTCAAGAAAATAAATGGAGGAACAGTGAAATTTGGTGATAATGCTTCTACCAAAATTGTTGGAAAAGGGACTTTGAGCTTGGATAATGGAAGATCAAGGATAGAAAATGTGTTATATGTTGAAGGATTGAAGCACAATCTACTAAGTGTAAGTCAACTATGTGATCAAGGGCACACAATCACATTTCACCCAAATGGATGTGAGATCAAGAAATCCAAAATAGGAAAGCTTATTGCAGATGTCGGTAGAACTGCAAACAATCTCTACATGTTGTGCGAGATTAAAGGAGAAAAATATTTTCTATCACAAGAGGATGAAATTTGGTTATGGCATAGAAGAATGGGTCACCTAAACTTTGAAAACATAGTAAAAATAAGCAACAAACAGGCAGTCAGATATTTTCCCAAGATAGCAAAACCCCCAAACACGGTTTGTGCACAATGCCAGCATGGTAAGCAAACAAGAACAAGTTTCAAATCAAAGGAGTTTTCTTCATCCAAGCCTTTGGAGCTAGTTCACACTGATCTATGTGGGCCTACAAGGACAAAGAGTTTACAAGGTGAGAGTTACTTCATGTTATTTATTGATGATTTCTCTAGAATGACTTGGGTAACATTCTTAAAGGAAAAATCAGAAGCATTTGAAAAGTTCAAGGTATTCAAGGCACTAGTAGAAAATGAAATAGATAAAAATATCAAGTGTCTAAGATCAGATAGAGGAGGAGAATTCACTTCAGGTGAATTTGTAGAATTCTATGAACAACATGGAATCAAGAGATAATACTCAGCAACAAGAACTCCACAACAAAATGGAGTAGTTGAAAGGAAAAATAGAATTATTCAGGGTATGGCCAGGGCTATGTTAAATGAGTCTAATATTTTTGATGCATTTTGGAAAGAGGTAATTCATACAACTATTTATATTATCAATAGAGCTCAAGTAAGAGTAAATCACCACAAAACCCCATATGATCTTTGGAAGGGAAGACCAACTACTATGAAGTACTTCAAAAATTTTGGAAGCAAATGCTACATTAGATGAGAAGAGAAAAATTTGGGCAAGTTTGATTCCAGGTGTGATGAGGGTATCTTCCTTGGTTATTCCACTAAGAGCAAAGCCTATAGATGCTACAATAAAATATCACATACAATTGTGGAAAGTGCAAATGTAAGAGTTGATGAAGAAATAGATCTAAGAGAACCAACTCAAGAGATTGTGTATCAAGAAGGAGAAAGTTGCAAAGAAGAAGAAGGTGAAGAAACTGAAGAAGATGAGACACAAAGGGCACCACCTAAGACACCATCCAGGTATGTGCAAAAGAATCATCCAAGAGAACTGATTATTGGGAATCCAGATGAGAGACAAACAAGGAGGAAGATAATAGGAACAGGTGAACATGCAAATTTTTCTTTGCTATCTAAAGTTGAGCCCAAGGATTTCAATGAAGCAAGTGAAGATAAATATTGGATTAAGGCAATGGAAGAAGAGTTAGACCAAATAGAAAAGAGTGAGACTTGGGAACTTGTCCCACATCCAAAAGATAAGAATGTAATTGGCACCAAATGGGTCTACAAAAATAAGTTGAATGAAGATGGTCAGGTTGTCAGAAACAAAGCAAGACTTGTGTGCAAAGGCTATGCACAAGTTGAGGGGATTGAATTTGAAGAGACATTTTCTCCCATTGCACATCTTGAAGCCATAAGAATGTTCCTAGCTTTCTCAAGCTTCAAAAACTTCAAGGTGTATCAAATGGATGTAAAATCAACATTTCTCAATGGTTACTTAGAGGAAGAGGTCTACATAGAGCAACCAGATGGTTTCAGCCTGACAGATAAGCTGGACTATGTATGCAAATTAAAGAAGGCTCTCTATGGACTAAAGCAAGCCCCTAGGGCTTGGTACTCAAGATTGGATAAGTATCTCCAAGAACAGGGTTTCAGAAAAGGTATAGCTGATAGCAATCTATACATAAAAAATGAAGGAAATAACTTGTTGATTGTAGTGGTCTATGTGGATGATATCATTTTTGGAGGTAGTAATGACAAGATGTGTCAAAAATTTGCAAAGTGTATGCAAAATGAATTTGAGATGTCTATGCTTGGTGAGTTATCTTTCTTTCTTGGGTTGCAAATTTCACAATCAGATAAAGGTATATTTCTCTCTCAGACCAAGTATGTGAAAGAAATGTTGAAAAAGTTTAGGATGGAGGATTGCAATCCTGTGAGTACCCCCATGGTTACAGGATGTAAGTTAAGTAAATATGATGAGTCTCCTGAAGCAAATCAGACATTGTATAGATCCATGATTGGAAGTTTACTATATGTCACAACTACTAGACCAGATATAATGCAGGCAGTCGGATTGGTGGTAAGATTTCAAGTTGCACCAAAAGAAACACATGTACAGGTAGTAAAGAGAATATTTAAGTATTTGAAAGGAACTATGAGTTTTGGACTGTGGTACCCCAAATGTAATAATTTCACACTCACTGCATATACATATGTGGATTGGGCAGGCAGTGTTGATGATAGAAAAAGCACAAGTGGAGGAGCATTCTTTCTTGGAGATTGTTTAGTCTCTTGGCTAAGCAAGAAATAAGCATCAATATCCTTATCCACTACAGAGGTAGAGTACATTGCAGTAGTTGCTTGTTGTACATAGGTTTTATGGATGAAGCAGACTTTAAGTGATTTCAAAATAGAACATGATCATCCTATCCCCATACTGTGTGATAATACAAGTGCCATTAATATTTCAAAGAATCTAGTGATGCATTCAAGGACCAAGCACATTTCAATCAAATATCATTTTTTGAGAGAGCAAGTGACTGATCAACAAGTCAAATTGGAATACATTGCTACAAAGGAATATATTGCTGACATCTTTACCAAGCCACTTCCAAAGGAAACTTTTGAGTATCTCAGAGGAAATTTGGGAGTAACTTCACTCCCATCCCAAAATTGATCACCTCAAGAAAAGGAGGTGGTGAGGGGGCTGTGCTAAGTGTCTTATTTTTAGCCCCAAGGAGCCCTTTGCCATTGATGTCAAAGGGGGAGAATTCAGTGAGGGGGAGCAGCTTGTCAGGGGAGCAGATTGGGAATCCAGTTGCAGTAAAAGAATTATTTTTGTAGGGTTGCCATCAATGACAAAGGGGGAGATTGTTGGAAATATTGAGTTGTCATTGATGTCAAAGGGTGCATGGTATTCAAGGTCAAAGACATGTTATTCAAGGATGGACAATATTCATCAAACATGGGTTGGATAAATAGCAAGCAATGGAAAATTATTCAAGGCAAGATATATCTCCAAGCAAGGAAAATATTTTTAAGAAAAGGATTATAATATTTAAATATCAAATTTAAATATTATAAATAAGGACAAAAGCTTGGGACAAAGGTTTAAAAGTTGATTAAGACAAAGGTTTAAAAGTTGATTGGGACAAAGGTTTAAATATCACAAGAGAAGGCCAAAGGTTTTAAAAGTTAATATATTATAATATTTTTAAATATTATAATATAAAAAGGGTTTATAAGTTTTGGCACCAATGTATTTAAAGAGCATATATAAAATCAAAATGAAAATCGTGAGCCGACTATCTATGCACCAAGAACAATATTGAAGGAATTGATATAAATACATGGAAATATTATGACTTTACGGTGATCCAGAGATATGTTTTCGAAGTGCGGCATGAAGAAATTTGTGGGAGAGAAAGAACGTTTGTAGCCTACGATCAGAGGTGCAATCAGAGGTTGAAGGATCCTACACACAATGAAGGCATTGCACTCAATGGTAGAGAGAGCACAACGAAGGCATTGTGCTCGGTGAGAGAGCACAGCGAGTGCACAATAGAGTTTGATCACGGTGAATTTTGAGCACAGCGAGTGCACAATAGAGTTTGAGCACGATGGAGTTTGATCACAGTGAAGAACGTGCACACGATGAAGGTTGAGCACAATGAATGTTTGCACACAACAAGAGTCAACCAAAGTGATTGGAAATATTGAAGAACTTGCACTGGGTTGTGATAGAGATTTCAGGTTGATAAAAGTAGTGGTGGTAAAAACAAGAAGATCTTGGATAGCAAATTGACATCACGATTGTGAGACCAAACATAATAAGCATCAGAGGTAGATGTTGTTAATTTATCACCCAACCAAAGACATCATAAAAGACTTGCGAGGACAAAATATTAGGCAAGAGATAATTTAATTTGTTTTTGCAAAGGTTGGCAATGTCATCGTGTTTGGAAGGTTTTATTTTGTGGTTGTGTTGGGGATTTAAATCCCACATCCTCCCTGCAAGATATGTTAAGGAGTTTAAAAGAGCCTAAGCACAATAGGAAGTTTGTGAGCACCTCATGGTGCCCATGATGCCTAGTTGAAGGGTGTTGGTGCTTCGCATGCCATACGCAGACTCACCTAATTGGAGGGCACGACACGTGGTATATTATGAGTAATTTACGACGTGACTATTGAGTGGAGGATATCTACACAAAATTTGGGATCCATTGACTTGTTGTGAGTTGACTGCATACGCAAGAATTTTTGTTGAACAAATTTGAAGGTATGGAAAATTAATTTCTTTCTAAGGTGGTTGAAATTATTTAAAAGAAAATATTTTAGGGAGGTATAAGGAATTAGAGAAATAAATTAAAAGAGAGTTTATTGTGTTATTGTTTGAAGAAGAATATTGTTGGGTTACATATTGGGGATATAAGGAATTATTGAATATGTTGCTTTGAAATGAAAGCTTGTTGTTTTGAGTTTATTATTTGAGGAAAACTATTTGAGTTTGGGAGGTATAAGGAACTATTAAATACATTGCATTAAAGATGAGTTAGAAAAGAAATTGTTGAGTTTTTGTTATTTGAAGAAGAATGTTTGTTGGCCTTATATAGTGGAGTAATAAGGAATCATTAGGTAAACTTTGGTGATAAGTTGAAAAGGAGAGTTTGTTGTTTTTGAAGTACATGTGAAATAGTATAACCTCATACATTGCTTTAAGACAAGTCAAGGGGGTTACACAAGGGCAAGAATAGAGTGAAAGAATTTAATTGAGAAGAAGAACATATTGGGCATTTGTTAGTGCATATCATTCTTTATATGTTCTTGAAGATAAAAGAACTTTGGGTAGAATATGTCTGAATTACTTTAAGTTGAAGAAAGCACATTTAGGAAAGTTATGAGCATTGTTTGTATGTGATATTTGGGAAATTTGTGAGCAAATTTGTGCAGGTTTTGTGAGTAAATTTGAGCAGAGTTGTGAGTAAATTTCAGTAGAATTGTGAGCAGGCTTTGGAGTAGACCATAGTAGAGGGGATTGGTGTCTCCTGTGGATAGAGGTCCATAAACAATAGCAGAGGGGATTGGTATCTCCTATGGATAGAGGTCCACAAACTAGAGCAGAGGGGATTGGTATCTCATGTGGATAGAGGTCTACAAACCAGAGCAAAGGGGATTGGTATCTCCTGTGGATTGGGGTCCACAAACATTGTAATAGGGAATTGGTTCCCAAGAAATTTGTTGAGAAAGTTTATAAGAAATATTTTTTCGTGGATGTAGCCCACATTGGGTGAACCACATTAAATCTATGTCTCTTATGTGTGTGATGATTTGTGCATTGTTTCATTATTGCAATTGATAATATTGGATGATATTGCTTTGGAAATAAAAGTAAAAGTTTTATCTTATACTATAAGCTTATTTTTTTCATGGTGTTATGTGCATTGATTTATTATTGTATTGATATTATTTTAAGTTATTACTTTAAAAATAAAAGAGAAAAGTTTTATCTTATACTGTTCACCCCCCCTCTCAGTATAAGCGTGTGTTTCTTTAGTAAGAGTCCTAGAGCTATTATAGTGGCAACTAAAAGGATTCTACCTTTAGCAGGATTTAGCCCCATGCAACGGTTTTAGATTCACTCATAATTAAGAGGAGTGAGTTCAAAATCTAAGCTATACTCCATATACAATGGGTCTCATTGCAATCACATGGAAAGGGCTCTTGAAAAAGAGAAACCAAGAAAAGTGAATGATAGAGTGATATCCAAGGTGGTTGAACAAAATATTGGCATCAACAAGAAGAGCTAAAAAATTGTGGAAGCACAAGTATTGTTAGAGTAGGTTGTTTACCTTAGCTCATGTTCACCTAGGTAATTTATTTTCCTTTTATTTAGTTATTCCATGTATTTTCCCCACCCACTTATGTGTGGATATTTTATTTAGATATTATGAGATGTTACATATTTATTTATTAGATATTATGGGGATATTTTTAGATTTGAATATTCCTAGGAGTTATGGGGATATATTTAGGTATATTTGGAGGGTTGATATTCTTTCTCCCCATAGCGGTTACAGATCTATGGACCATATCACTTATTCCTTTTGTACGGTGGATATTTATCCTTAGCTTGATCCTACCGCTATGGTTGATCATCCTTGCCTATATAAGCAATGCACCTTCATTTTACTCATGAAGAATAGAGGAAGTTCCATTTTCAGATCTAATATATGATATTGTTGCTCTCTTGTTTGCATATCTATTTGTAAGCTTATGCTGTCAATTTGCTTTCAGATTCTTGTTTTGGTTGAATGTGATGTTTTTGTTAACACTTGAGATCCTTGCAGATTGGAATGATTTTATTATCATTCCTTTCATGGCATCAGAGTGATAGGTGTTGCAGTCATCCATTTGTGAGTGTTGTGCAGTTGTTTCTCTTGCAGGTTCGAAGAATGGTGTGGAAGCTTCAATTTTTGTGATCGAGTTCTTGGTGGGGTCTTTTGGCAAGTTTGTGTCACTCCTTCTATTGTAATATCATTACCAGCCTCCTAAAATCTCTTCTTCCCATACTGTAATAGCCTCATTCCCTTGGATCTGTCCTAAGCATTTTTTTTCTTGAGCATTTCTCTTTTTGGCAGGGTCACCAATCCAACCCATTTTTATATTTTACATGTATCTCTTGATAAAAATACTATTTTTCTACAAAAAAAAATTTATGTCTGTAGATGCATTCATTTGAGTTGTGACCAAAATTTTAGCTCATTTGGATCAGTATTCTTCAAGATATCTTGATTTTACGAAAACCTATAATTTTTTAGTAATATGCATATATATTCATAAAAAATTATTATTTTTTGTATATTTTTTTAAATAATGTGTAAAATAATATTATAGACCATCCCATAAAATTTCATAGCATTTGGAGTTGTATTGTGATAGTTACAATGATTTTACTATTTTTAGTAAACTCATTATTTCGGGAGAAATATTGGGAGTTGCTCAACGAAATTTTTTCCAGGCCTGTAAAATCATTTTTCTGATATGTCTATAAAATTTCAGATTTTTTGGATCTATATTTAGACATTTACAATGATTTTATGACTTGACTCTCAATATTGCATTGTGAAAAAGGGTTTTTGCACTTGAACCGGTATATGGACTATTGTTATAAAGTCCCATCTTCCCTCATTTTATGTTTGTCCACTTAGTTTGAAACTTTGTGATCATCTTACTTGGTGTTCAGTATTGGTGGAGCCTACACATTGTTGTGCTTGAGGAGTCCTTTGTCTTTGACTTCCCTTGCTTTGTTGTGGTGCATCCTCTTATGTCAATCTTCCTCATTGAGGCACTTAGTTTGAAGGAGGGGATTATTTTGGTAATTCCTTTGGAGAATTTTTAGAGTTCAGAGGCTTCATGTGTGCATTGATGTGATTTTGTGGTATTTTGCACCACCTTGTGACATCACACTAGACCTTTCACATTATAATGGCATTTGATTTTGGGGGGGCCTCTTCTACTTTTGAAGACATCTTGAAAACTTCTTTTTTTACACTTAGCATAGAGGCAAATGCTGAAACTTTTGAAGCATGGTTTAAGGTACTTTGTTCATTATGTCAAATTGAAGGTTTGGATCCTTTGTTCATTACTCCAAAACCCAAACCAATGGTGAAGGATAAGGAGTGTAGGATATGGTTCATGAACAATTTAAGGATCTTCAACATGATTTATTATTCAGTTTGTGAGGAGCTTCAAAATTTTATTGGAGTTCACAAGAGCACACCTCACCTTTCTTATCATATGTTGAAAATAATTTTTTTACCCAAGGCACCTTCTCTTACTATTGCTTGCATGGATGACATCATTTGTGACATTGCATATTTTTTTTTGGAGTCACTATCTCATGATGTTTTCTATGGTGAGGTTGATGCTATAGTACTTGCTTCAAATATTTTATAGGATACATATCCATACTTGTATTATGTAGATGATCATGTTGATGTTGCAGTATATACAACAAATATTTCATGGCATGTTACATCCTTACATACAGATGAATTCTTGGATGGTGTTGCCTCTCTCTTCATTGAGAGTCACACATGTGATTTTCTTAACATGTATGAGGAGCTCACTCATTTATTTGATGATGATGTATACATTGTATCTCCTCCATGTAATTCTTCCTTTGTGGACCCTTTTTTTGTGTGCCCTCCTTCTTTGAGTGAGCCACCTTATCCACCATTTTCTTCTCCTGTTTCTTTCTCATTGGATTATGTCCTTATACAGGAGTTGGATACAAATATTTTGTCTTCATTTGGACTCTCACTTGGAGATCCTGAAGACCATGTTGATTATTGTGAGGCTTCTAAGCCTCCACTTATTTCTCTTGTTGCTTCCATGGGCTCATAATCACTTATGCAGTAGGATATTGGTGATTATTCCTTTATGGATGCTCTTCAAACATCTCTTCCACTTTTGCACACTCATGGTTTTGTGCATATTGATATTTTGGATGTTGATTAGGACTATATTATACCTTATTTTGGTGTTGGTTTGGGCTTCTACATTCTTGGATATTCATTTCATAATTCATTGATGACATCTTCTTCACTTCAGCTCAATTTGAAGGATTCTACGTCATCATTCTACATTTTGTTCCCATATTCTCACACTCACTTGGAGTGGGAAGACATTTGATAGATGCTTCATGGCTATTTTCTTCCTCATGGGAGACACATTGTTCATCGTAGAGGCATCCACTTATTCATAGGACTTCTTCATGGATATCGTCGTCCTAGGGGGGTGTTGGGAGAACTCCTTGGCTCCATTCCTACTTTTTCTTCTCTCTTTATGGCTGGATGGTTTTTTTCCACATGGTTTTCCACCTTCTGGTTTAGGAGCTTCTAGATACATATTGTACATGAGTACCTAATCAGGCCTTGTTTTCGGGACTCATATTATGGATATGCCACTTTAATTTTTGGCACCTAGCTTCACTTGAGGGGGGTGTTAGAGTAGGTTGTTTACCTTAGCTCATGTTCACCTAGGTAATTTTTTTTCTTTTATTTAGTTATTCCATGTATTTTCCCCACCCACTTATGTGTGGATATTTTGAGATGTTACATATTTATTTATTAGATATTACGGGGATATTTTTTAGGTTTGACTATTCCTAGGAGTTATGGGGATATCTCTAGGTATATTTGGAGGGTTGATATTCTTTCTCCCCATAGCGGTTATAGATCTATGGACCATATCACTTATTCCTTTTGTACGATGGATATTTATCCTTAGCTTGATCCTACCGCTATGGTTGATCATCCTTGCCTATATAAGAAAGGCACCTTCATTGTACTCATGAAGAATAGAGGAAGTTCCATTTTCAGATCTAATATATGATATTGTTGCTCTCTTGTTTGCATATCTATTTGTAAGCTTATTTTGTCAATTTGCTTTTAGATTCTTGTTTTGGTTGAATGTGGTGTTTCTATTAACACTTGAGATCCTTGCAGCTTGGAATGATTTTATTATCATTCCTTTCAAGTATATTATATGTTTCAAGCTGAGAAACTTTTGCAAATCATTTAGCCTTCTTGTTCCATGTAAAGGTCACCTCAAAAGTGACATGAAATAAAATAAGGCTTATTGTAATAAATAATCATGCACTTTTTCATCTGGAGCTAGAGAGAGGAATTTTAGATATATAAATAAATCTTGAAGCTTTAACTTATGTTAGAAAAGCAACAAGAATAGCTTTGGATATATAGTTTTGCTTATGATTTCAAGCCAAAAGCTTGTCGTTGGATTAGAGTGATGTTAGACATGTGAAGTAGACAAGCCAAAATATTTTATACAAACCCAAGTAAAATATTTCAAGGTTTATAACAAATTAAAGAACTTAGAAGGTCAAAATTTATTGAAGCTGACATCAACACCTTTCAAAAGTTTTGGATAAATGCAAAGAAAAGGAGGGAATCAATCAATAACCTTCTACTTATATAAGTTAAAATATTTTTCTAGTAGTGTTAGTTGAGTTTCTAAGACTTTCAATGTGATGCAAGGGAGTCCAAAATGTAAGGCAAAGCAAAGTGGCACCCTGGACCACTCAAGTTCGCTTCTATATTGTCCAACATACTAGCATGAAGCAAAATGGAAGCCTAGGTAGGCAAGATATGTAGTAGCAGTAACATTCTAAACATAAGTATCTCAATGCAAAGGAAACATAGTGCTCCAAGAATGAACACTTAAAGCAGTAACATTCTAAACATAAGTATCTCGATGAAAAGGACACATGGTGCTCCAAGAATGAACACTTAAACCACGTAGCATCTATTAGAGCTAGAAAGTGATTACCACTTCCATGAAGCATGACAAAGTATCCCAAGAATCGTAAAAATTTGATAGAGGATGTGTAGAGCAAGATGAAGGGGACAATAGGTGCCAACTCAATCCAAGATCATGCCTAATACATACTGGCCAATAATTATATATAATAAGTTATTCTATTTTAGGTTAAAAATTCTATATAAGGAGCAACGCTCCTCATTTGTAAGGGTCAAAAACTTTAGTGTTTTTCTATCATAGGTTATATGTTTATGCTTCTTAAATGCAATATAAAGTTGTTAGACTTACCTCAATTGTAGTATGAAGAACTACTATCTTTTATAATATTTACACTTCTTGAATTTTCATTCACGCTATGGTAGGAGTAAATTATGTTAGGCTTCGTATTGTTTGGATTATTTCAATTCTAGTTGGAGTAAATTTTGTTAGGGTTGAAGTTGTTTGAATTATTTTTATCAAATGGCATGAAATATTTGATGTTGTAATGCTTTTAGTGAGTCTGGTTATGTTGTGATTGGAGAAAATTTTGCTAGGTTCTAGGTTGTTTGGATCATTTCAATTTATGGTTGAAATTAAGGTGAATTCTATTAGGCTTAGGACTATTTGGCTTCTTTAAATCAAAGTGCCCCATGAGTGTTGTAGCATCTTGTGCTTATGTTGATTTCTTCATAGCTATAATTGTATAGGCTATTAGGTTGTTGTTTGTATTGAGTGATCTATGCTTATACAACTAAAAATGTTGTTAGCTAAACTTCATTCGCTTTAATCTCATTTTCACCCCTTTCACCCTATTTCTCTTTCCCTTTTCTTTTTACATTTCAAGTAGTTTCAAGGAGCCAACCTTCTCCAAAGGTTGTTTTGAAAATAATTTTAGGTCATCTAATCTTAACTCTGGTTTGAGGTGCACATCTCATACCTATGTCGATCAGATGATCAAGAATTATTTTTATGTATATCATGTTTAATGTCCTTTATTTTACCTTGGATTTCCAATTAATCATCCTTTTAGTAAGAAAAATATAATAGGATAGAAGAATCAAGTAGAATGTATGGTGAATGAAATTTAGGTTACATGTTCTGATTTCTTAAGTCATGACATAAATTTAATATTGATATTAATGGGAAAACTCTTAAAAGGTCTTGAACATTACTTTTAGAAGCTAGTTAGATATCTTATACAATATTATATTTAAATAGTTATCATACTTTAATATTATAAGTTGAATTTCAATAACAATAAAAAATGTTATATGTCATCTTGAATATCAAATTTTGTTACTTACTTTCTATAAAGACTTAAAAATAACATGTGGATTATATATTGTTGGTATCATATATAATTTTCATGTGACAATATTACTACTCAATTAGAATTCATCAGTGCATTTGATGTTAATCCTTATTTCACCAAGTCATTGGTCACATAATATTTAACCAATAATTTTGGTAAAACATTTATTATTATTATTATTATTATTTTCCACTCTCAACATTAAAATATCTACATTAATATATAAAAATTACACAAAATTGCATCCTTTCATAATTACTATAGTATTTCATGTCTCCATGCTTAGCAAGTAATTGTTTTACAACATTTACCTCTAACAATATACCTAGTCAAGCTACTCTTAATATTGAAATATTTCTAGATTCAATAGAAATCATATAATGGCATTTGTTACTTTATAATTTAAGAATATCATATATGTTCTTGAAATTATATTCTAAGTTTATAATGTAAAGATAAATATTTTTCATAAATATTTTCATAATCATTTGAGTTATTTTTTACATTAAGATTAACCATGTAATTATTGAAATTTGGCTTCTCATTTTAAATAATATTTATAGTTTTGATTAGTAGATTTATTAGTTCCTCTAGTAGTTCTTAATATCATCTATAAATTATAAAATTATATCATATTGCGTGACTCAAAGTTATTTTTTAACTCAAACTCCATTTCTTAAAGTTATTATAATGCAAAAAACTTTAAAATTTCTAACAAAAAAATGTCCTTAATACAAAACATGATTTTTAATTCTATTAAAACCTCATTTTAATTTTATAAGTATAATTTTAATTATATTTATTATATTTTATTTTTTAATTAGTTAAATAGGATTTTAGTGGACCTCATCACTCAATTTCTTAAAGTTAATATGTAAAAATTGAAACTTAGTTTTCTAAAAATTCTAACAAAAATATATCCTTAATATAATATATGATTTTTTATTATATTATAATTTTAATTTAAGTATAATTTTAATTATTTTCTATAAATTTTTTAAAAATTGGTTATATGGGATTGAAGCAAGTCTCATCCATATAACAACAAATTTTTAAAAAATATACATAAATTTCTAACAAAATTTAAAAGTCCCCCTTAAAGGTCTATGTAATGTATTTAGCACTTTGATTATTGATTTATAACTTTAATAAAATACAGTGTATTGCTTTTTAAATGCATCCTAGTTGGTATGTTTTTGGGCTTTCATCAAAGAGACCCAAGTTAATCTCATGTCCTTTGATTATTGATTTATAACTTTAATAAAATACATTGTATTGCTTTTTAAATGTACCTTAGTTGGTATGTTTTTGGGCTTTCATCAAGGAGACCCAAGTTTGACTCGTAAGAAAGGTAGTTCCCATTTTGTCCCCAATTATACTTCACATCCTATTTCAATAAAAAAAAATTGTTCAAGATCAAATCACTTTTTCAATAAAATTATGATTTACAATAAAAAAAATAAAAAGTTTCTTCTATAATCAAAAATATATTCTTACAAATAAACACATTATATCTTCATTAAAAAAATTAAATATAAGGTTCAAACTTATGCTTATATATAAGCATAGGCTAAACTTACCTATATTCTAGGTTAATTATACATACACAAAAGGACGCACTTATCCTATGTTTTGGATTCATTACACGGAGATGAAACACTCATCTTGAGCTATCTGCTTATAATATATGTTTTATCCTCTTCGATTTTAAACCTTAAACCCACCATTTAAAACATTATATCTATTAAACTATACAAATTAATCTCCCTCAACGATCTCCCTCAACTTTAGGGTGTACTATGTTCATACTTACTAATTCCAACTTTAATAATTAGTTTTCCTCAGATATTTTAAAGAAAATTGTTGAAAAGGTGAATAATAGATTGAACAGCGACTCAAACATCGTCCAAAAAGAAGTATGTGTGAAAATGTCTTAAAGAGTGTAAGAACGGATGAGGAATATGTCAATTACTATATTATTCTAGGTTGAATTATAGGAAGCCAAATCTTCAAGGAGAACATGATGAGTCTCGTCTCGCTTTCACGCAAAATACAAAATACATAACTCGTGCAAAGACTAAAAATTAGCAAGAGACAAAAGCATTGATGGCACAAGAGGAGGACCAAGCAAGAGAACAAAAGTATTGATGGCACGAGTGGAGGACTAACTAGTCGAAGGTAAGAAGGGATAATAAAGAGTGAACACTAGTCAATGCTTAGGTTATTTGAATGAATGTTTCCATATAAAATGTAATTTAAGAAATTTTTTATATTATTAATGTTTAAAGTTGAATATTTTCATTTTAATTATAATTTTTGATAAGGTGAAAGATGAGCTTGTTGATAGAAGTCAAATAGACAGTCATGCATACACCTCCTTGTACACTCACCCACATCCTTGTTTGAACTTTAAACCTCTTTAAAAAACCAAACCAAAACACAAATAGTCATACACATCTTCTTATACTCACCCACATCCTTGTTTGAACATTAAACCATAAACCTTTCAAAATACCAAAATATAAATGATTGTATTATATATCCTTGTTTGAACATTAAACCTTAAATCTTTCACACAAAAAAAACTAAAATATAAATGATTGTATTATATTTAAGACAAACTTTTTAGGTTAAAAAAACCTCAAGAACTATATCAAAACATGTTTTTATACTTACGGTAAATGCCTTGTAGAAGAAGCATCATAAGAAAGCATGACTTCCATGCATATGCATACTTTCAACTTCTTGACCTTCATCCTCCAATAAAAACCAATCAAAAGTGCACTCTTGGCCATGGCAAGATTCGACGAGGGCAGGCAAAACAAGTGGAGATTCAGTTTTAAGATAATCATGTTCCTTTGACCATCATATCATCCTCCCCCAAGTATTTGCTCACCTGAATTCCAAATTCCAAATTCCAACCAATTGCAAACTCACTCGCGTCACATAATGGCGAGAAGATGAGACATCGACCTCTTTTAACTCTAATTCTCCTCCGTTGCCTTCAATTGCAAATGGCCACATGGCAACTGTGAGGGGAAAAATTCAAATGGAAAAAGGAGGAATTTGACCCCAAATCTTTAAAGCCCCCACCCACCTAAAAAGAGAAGAGCGACATCATCTACTTATGCCGAGTTATGACAAAGGTGTGTATGCCATTATTCGGAAAATCTCAATGATCCCTTTAATGGAGCCCTCCATGTACAAGTGTCTCTAATAACAACATTATCTCATCGACAGGCTTATTGTGTAATTGGTTCCAAGATAAAAATCGAACTTATATGCCCTCAGCATATCCTTTTCGCATGACTACATGTCGACACTTATCGACAAGGACATGAGAAGGGAAAGAGATGGCACACTGAATTTCCTTTTACATTTTTGTTTGTTGTTAATAAACACGACTGAAACATTGTATACTGTAGTCTTGTACACTTCGAATTCATTCATCTGAGCTATGTTTGGAATTTAGTCGTAGGAAATCTGGGTTGGTTGGCTTCGGATTCACTCTTTGACACGTTATTAATATTCTTGACCTTTCTCTTTCCCCGGTTTGTCTTTCAATGCAACGCCATTTGGAACACGCCATTTGCTGAATAATGTCATGTCGTAAGCCCACGCCAAGATCGTAATCTCGACCTTCTTGACATGGAAATGGCGGACAGATAGATAGATAGATAGATAGCCTAGATAGCCCAAATAATCAATCACAAACATGTCCAAATTTAGACTGGATTTCTCAAATTACAATACAATGGTACATTTTTAAATCAGTACAAATCTGAATAGGCTTCTTCTCCATGAAGACAATCATGACATATCATCATAGAACTCCTCCGTTTCCTCTTCTGTTTCAATGCTTCAACTTAAATTAATAACCTTCTTCAGCCCCACGTCTACGGAGATGTTGTATATGTACAAGGGCTCTGCTGCGGATGAATGTAGGAGTACAACACATGGACTATCTTGAATTAATTTTAGTTCAGTTCATTTCTCCCTGTAATGTAGAGCTTAGGAGAATGATGAAGAATAGAAGGCTCGAGGCCCACGAAAGATCTTTTGCCCCGGGGAGAGAATGGCGCTTGGATCGTATATAGCTTTTCTTTGAACAAACTTTTCCCATTTGGGACCGAAGTGGATTTTCCAATCTGCTTCAGTTGTGTAATGAGGAAGATACTGCTTCTCCCCTATCCCTGCTTCTCTGCAGAAACGTAAGATCCTTTCGTTTTGATCGATCAAATCGCCTAGACTGTGATAGGAACCGCTCCCAGAAGAAGATGCCGATGAAGAAGAAGAAGGTAAGGCTGAACGGAGCAGCCCCACTAGATAGAAAATTTCCTCATTGGGAGTCACCGCCGAACTTCTTTCATCCCACCTACGCCACCGTTACTAAATCATATTAGACTTAAAAACAAAAATACAAAACACATATCCATTGTAGACCTTGAGACCTTGAGGCTTGATGATCACCTGTTTCTGTTCATGGGGTAGATGAGAATAGGGCCGCTTGTGGTGTTTCTAAGAATGCCTTTGAAGACTTGGGAATCGAACTCTGCAATCTTGCTCCTTGGTATGAGCAAATTCAGCCATGGGTGCGGCACGTCCCACAGACCCTTGTTACGAAGCTTCAGCTCTGCGGTATGGACCCGATCGAGGAAGTCTAGATACGTAAGATCCGTCGTGAATACCGAGGCAGGAATGAAATCTAGCGGCGCCAGCAGCGACTCTATCTCCTGCGGATCAAAATCATAACCCACTTCAAAAAAAAAAAAAAAAAAAAAAAACAACAATACAATCTATCTTAAATACAGTGCTACATATATATAAACATACTATATATATGTATTGTATATATACCTGGTCGAGGTGAAGGAAGCCATGTTCGTTGTAATTCTTGGTCATCTCCAGGCAATATAGAACGCGGCCTTTTGTATTGAGAGTGCTGACCTTGACAGGATTCTGAGGCGAGAAGAAGGAAGACCTCCAATTGTTGAGGAGGCCTTCGTTGTTGACGATGACGAACCCCTCGACGTAGTCGAAGGAGCTCTTCTCCGTCTGGGAGATTAGATATTCCTGGTCTCTGGTGAACGCCGCAAAATCTGAGTAGAGAACTCGGATCCATCTCACCTGGGGTGATAAACACGTTTGAGACAAGAAAACAGTCAGTTAATAAATATAATTTTGACATGTCCACATAAAGTGTGAAAACTAAACTACAGTGCAGAAGAAGCGGCTGATATAAATATATATAAGGGCGGCTAATCGATTTCAATTGGCCTCACCCGCTGCGGCGCGGGTTCGAGTTCGATCCTCGCCTTGGTGATAATGCCGAACTGGCCCAGGCCGCCGAGCACGGCATGGAAGAGCTCGGCATTCTCCTCTCTCGAGCAGTTAACCAAATCGCCCTTACCTACATTATAACAACACCTCCATCATTAATTAGGTAATTAATTAACAAAGAAGAAGTACTCTGTCCATCTGCATATCTGAGTTTTGTAACCTGTGACGACTTCGAGCTGCTGGACGTTGCTGATCTGAGGGCCGTGCTGGAAGGCCTGGCCGCTGATTCCGGCGTTGGATAACGTTCCGCCGATGGAGAGATAGAGGTAGTCGGTGAAGGAGCGGGGGGCTAGTCCTTGCCTGAGCGTGGCATGCAGCACGTCGATCCAGAGCTCGCCGCCGCTGACATCGGCATACAAGTCCTTCGTGCGGACGTCGATGCCTCGGAGGGATCCCATGTCTATGACGACGCCGTTCCGGGCCTGCGCTTGGCCGTGAATGGAGTGGCCGTGGCCTCGGGCGGCGACTGTGAGGCGAGAGTAGGGGCTCGACTTGTAAACCGATCTCACCAGCGTCACCACGTCTCGGACGGAGCCCGGGTACAGCACGGCAGCGGGCGGGATCCGTCTGAGATTGCCGAAGTCGCCGGCGGCGACATGGGTGTCATAGGTGTCGATGCGGCCGTCGATGTTGAGGCAATGGGGACATGGGAATGCACTGGGCCACAATTTGAGGTCGAGCGTCAAGCCCACTGCCGAAATCATTCGACTGAGCACGAACAGCAGCAGCAACGTCAGCAACGTCGATGTTTTGTATTCGTTCAGCCAATCCACTCGGTCATCCATGGTGGAAATCGCTACAGGGGGGGATTCGAAAGGGTGAAAAAAAAAATGAAGGAAAAAAAGAGAGAAGTTAGGGAAGAAGGGGTTGGAAATAAGAATAAATTTTGGCGAAGGGGCTCTGAAAAGGGGCAGGAGGATCGCTGGGATTGCACTCCTTTTTCTTGAATTTGGAACCTTGTTATTGAATAATATATCTGCTGCAGGAATATCTTCTTATACTGCAGCGTCAGTCGAGATCTCTTGCTCTTGCTCTTTCTCAGAGCCCTCGTTTCGCTTTAAAGATTTTTTTGGAACTGCACGACCAGATTCCGATTCGTGCGCTTATGACAAGAAAATAATTGCATGCATACAAGCAGTAATATTAAGGATAATTGCTGTTGGGTTTCAGAGGAACCCAAAAATATAAGAGGACTCAAACCGGTAAGGGAGAAAATATAGAATAAGGGCACGCAGCTGGGCGCCGACGGCATCCCTGAGAGGAAGGGGCAGGTGGAGCTGAGCTGGTATTGCATCGATCACACACACGTAGAATATATATAGGGGCAAGTAGCAAGCATAGGCATAAAAAATTATGAGTTTTTTTTAAGCAATTAGTTATTCTTATAATCTTAGGAAAGACAGAAGTCAACAAGTTAAAATCTGATTAGGCCATGAGCGTACGTGTGGTAAGGTACAGTGGGACAAGGGATGGCTGCCAGTGGCCGTGTCGTTGCGTTCTCGTTCATTACCGGCAGTAAACGGCGACGTTTGCCTGGCGAAATTGTTCAAGTTGTTCACGTGGGAAGGCGTGGCAAAGTGGCTATTGCATGAGACAAATTGTCCCCGAAAGTCCCCTCCCTACCACACCTTTTCCTCTCCCTGCCGTCTGTACACCCACTCTCTTCCCGTGCATGATAACTCCCCCTCCTCTCCCCTGTCTGTCCTGGTGATTGGCCAAAGTGCCAGCTTCAGAATCCTTCCTGAAAAAATGCTTTGAGGCTTTTCTAATCGGTTTATGTGACATTGTTTACTGTTTATTTTTAATGATATATTTTTATGTTGAAATTTCGTTCCATACCTTTTCTTCTCTGGTAGGTTCTAGTGGCTAATACCTTTTCTTCTCTGGTAGGTTCTAGTGGCTAACTTCCTCCCTTCTCTGGTTCTAGTGTCTATTTCAACTCTCTTTTGCTTCCTCCCTTCTCTGGTTCTAGTGTCTATTTCAACTCTCTTTTGCTTCCTCCCTTCTCTGGTTCTAGTGTCTATTTCAACTCTCTTTTGCTGGCAATAGTTTTTAAATTTAATGAACAAAGGGAAACAAAAAAAATTCCAGAAATTGGTAGCGAGTTACAGCTGAAAAAGAGTCTACCTCGAAGATTCTCATCCTACCTACACTTCAATGTGGCTGGTCTCAAACAAAAATTATATTGTTATAATTTTGCTTTTCTAATCTATTCTTAGATCAATATTGGATCCAAAGGATAAATTTTGAGGTTGTATTAGTTTCAGTTCTAGTCTCCCTTCTTATGAGTAATTGACTTCTATTTAGTCTCTTTCTGCACTCTCCCACCATTTAAAGATTCTGTCCAATCAAAAAAAAAAAAAAGTCTATTCTGCTTTCACACCAAAATTTAAAAAAAAAAAATCAGATTAAAAAAATTGCTCAGAAATCTTTAACTGTTTCAATCTTAACTCTAAATCATTACATAAACAATCCTGACATACATTACTTGAAGCATACTTGAAAATTTGTCATTATATAAACAATCCTGACGTACAACACTTGAAGCATACTTGAAAATTTGTTTTCTTATGAATTACATTATTAAAATTCTCTATCTTCTTGACCTAAATCACAAGTGATTTACTGCTTGTTTCTGAAAAGAGCATGGAAATGATTATGGTAATGAATGGCGGCGCAAGTTGCAGATTGCATTATGAATTTAGAAAACTGTTGATGATGATATTCACAGGGCCGCACATTGCAAAATGTAGGAGCCTGGTTTCAATTTTTTATTTTTTCTAATCTTGCTATTGATTTTTACTATAGCTGAGAATATTTTAAGTTGAAAATTGACCAGCGGAGTACAGTTGGGGTGTTGAGGATCACTACTATATCTATATTTGAACTCCATGTGGGCCGTCCCATTTCGAACCCCCCAGGTGGGTGCGGAATTATATCCCTGGCCCACGTTCCCCAGAAGTGGGATATCTATCTATCCACATAATTATCCATCTATCCAGGGAGGAAGAAAGAAAATTCCAGGAGAGGCTAAAAGTTTCTAGGGGGAGGATCTATTGAGAAAGATGTAAAGTAAGTTGGATGGCGTAAATGAATGTTGGGCCCTGAGGATGAGAATGCAGATGTTATCTCTCTCTCACGAGAAGAAAAAAAAAAGAAAAAAGGAAAAAAATTAAAATATTAGGGCATGCAAAAGGGCTCCTCGAGCGGCGAGTGAAGAAGACGACTGAGACTGGGACTGGCAGCGGCAGGGATTGGCAGAGTGGCGGCTACCCCACACAAGGAGAAGTACTATTCTCCATGATATCAATCTATCCATGGGTGTCGTCTTCGTTAGGGGAATCCATGGCTCGTGGCGGGGGACCAATGATAGGCGCTCTAATGCTGGGGAGGTCGAATGGCGAGAGGGGAGGGCAGAGCAGGCAATGTGAGGTGCGGAGATTCGGAGATCGTCATGGGGGCGAGAGCCACAAGGCCTTCACGTGGGTGCAGGTTGACGAGCTCTATCTGGTGTGGGGTACTCTACCATCCGTCACGTGTGACACAGGATGTTTGCACACCCCCAGCCGGGCCGTCCCTCCGCTAGGGGTTCCATCCTTCTCCCTCTCTCACTCAATCATTCCGCCTGGTCCCCGACAAAGCTGAGCCCCACAAAATAAGCCGCTGCCCCCTCCGGCCCATACAACATCATGTCATTTCTATTTCCGCCGCCACAAGGAAGAAAATTAGGAATCCAGATCCCTCGGCCCCTGTTATCTATCTCTCCTTCTAAGTAGATAATAATATCTGAGCATACAACGTTTTCTTCTCCGGGACCAGGGGCGATCGTTTGTTTCAGAGCTGATAATACTTCATTCTTTCTTCTGGTTATTTAATCGGCTTTTTCAATGAGTGCCCTCCATGTCATTGTCTCCATCTTTTGGCAAGATTGATATTTTAATCCTTGATTATGTGCCTCCGTTTACATGAGATATTTATGTAGACATGTCCAAAGCTCAATGACAAGCTAAATACCGAGGGCCCAACGGAAATAACTCCTTCTCCACTCGGTCACTTCCGATAAAGGCAAATAATTAAAGGTTAGAAAGACAGGTCAAGTCAGTTGGTATGTGTTTTAATTTTTATTAAAGAATATAGTTTTAGTTAGTTCAATTTATTTATATTTTATATTAAAATATAGTATTTTGGTAGTTGTTTGTTTGGTCTAGTATTTATTAGGAAAATATTTAGATTCAATTTTGAGGAGCATGCATATTTGTTTACATATGATCTGAATCCTCTGGGGGTGTGTCAAACTGACTATGATCGACGATGACAACGTTACAATTCTCGACCGAACGATCAACGGTCTCCTTCATGTCGGATCAACAATAACGAGGTGGTATAAGCTTTTTGGGAGAGCAACCATGTAGTTTGAATCCTGCACTTGGAAATTACTAAAAATAATATGATGCGATTCTTGAGCAAATAACGGGTAGCCCTCATGTCGAATCAACAATAATGAGGTAGCCCTCATGTCGAATCAACAATAATGAGGTAGTATAGGCTTGTTGGGAGCAGCCCATGTAGTTTGAATCCTACACTTGGCAATTACTAAAAATAGTGTGATATGATTCTAGAGCAAACGATGGCCCCCCTCAGACCCCTCACTTCATGTCAACAATAACGAAGTGGTATAGGCTTGTTGAGAGTAGCCCATGTGGTTTGAATCATGCACTTGACAATTACTAAAAATAGTGTGAATGTAACCAACTTAGCTATATATCCTCCACTTAATCATCTTATGTATAATTATCCAAAATATAGTAGCCTAAAGTTGTGGAAGGAATCATTTTAATCTTATGTTTGTATTTTTAAATGAACTATCTTATTATTAATATTATCTTTTTATAGTTTTTAATTTTCAAAAGACTATAAGTCATATGGGATACACTTAATCATCTTATTTATAATTATTCAAAATATAGTAGCCTAAAGTTGTGGAAGGAATCTTTTTAATCTTATGTTTATATTTTTAAATGAACTATCTTATTATTAATATTATCTTTTTATAGTTTTTAATTTTCAAAAGACTATAAGTCATATGGGATAACCTTTATGGAGGATGTGTTTATCTAGCCACACTTCACTCCAATCTATGGCATACAAGCTACACTCTTTCAAATTTAGACATTATATTTTTTATTTAGAGTTTCAAAGTCTTTTTCATTAGAGCCACTCATGTTATCAAATATTACATTCATTATATGGTAAATTAGATTATATAAAAGTTGTTTTTGTCTTCCTTATAATGTTATGTTTCCTCCATCAACTCTTTTGATGTTATTTTTACGAAGAGATAAGATATTCTTTAGTCAATTACTTAGTAAAATTTCCAACATGATAAGTCAACATTTCTAAAATATGCTAACGTGACATATTACTTAGATAAAATAGATATGTTCACATTTCCAAAATGTGGCATTCAATAATAATAATTAATAGTCAAAAAAAAAAAATTGATGGTGTTGTTCATCCAACATTCTTTTAACTTGATAAGGTTATTAATAATTTTTTAATACCCTTCAATTGAAATATATCTTTGTCCTTTTTTATGGTAATTTTCATTATATAAAAGTTGTTTTTTTAATAAAAAAAGAATTATCTTCCTTATATTGCTATATTTCCTCCATCAAATCTTTTCATGTTATTTGTATGAAGATATAATATATTATTTAGCAAATTAATTAGTAAAATTTCCAAAATGATATGTCAACATTTCCAAAATATGGTGACATATGCTAACATTTCTAAAATATGCTGACATATAATGACAATGTTCATCATGAAATAAGTGGTGAGATAAGTGGCTTAGGTGTTGCATAATTGTTACTTGAAATTTTATATGATTGATCCATTTCAATTGAAATATACCTTTGTCCTTTTCTGATGACAATATTCATCATGTAAGAAGTGACCTAGCCTTTGCATAGTTGTTACTTGAAATTTCATATGATTTTAAGTAAATAATAAATTTTTAGTCCTTCTTGATTGAAATATGTCTCCATCCTTTTTAAAGGACAACCTTTATCTGATAAGAAGTAACCTACCCGTTGTTACTTGAAACTTCATGTGATTTTAAGTAAACGAGTAGAATTTTACTTTCATTTTTTTCAAAAAATAGTGCCACCTCCATCAACTTTCCTCATATTTTATTTGAAAACACCATCAAACTTTATTTTATTGAACCTAAGTCTTAGATATTTTTATTTTAAAATATATCAAAGTAAATCCTTCATGTTAATTACATTATTGCATATAACCCTTGTATATGTATTCATATCCTCTAAGTAAGAGGTAAATACTTATTTTTCATACTTAGGACTTTCTATCATGAGCACCATTCCTATAAACATTTAGCAATAGAGCCAATAATATGATTTTAAACTTGAGCATGGTTGTAAACACCAATTTTTGCCCACATCAATTTTCCTACATAACTTTGGCCAACAAAAGTGTCACAATTGGGGCACCAAACCTTTGTGAGCTCGCTAAATTTACCTCTTTCTACTAAATTAAAATTTATCCATTGACATGGCATGACCAAGCATGATAGGCCCCTTTGTGGGTCTAATGTATCCAAGCACACTTGATCCCTAACTGGTTAGGCACAACTAGATTACGCTATAAATTCATCAATCTCCCATGTCGCAAGCCCTAGCATGATCAATGCCTAACACACTACTAAGGACAACTATCATTGCTTGGTTAATTTATCACATCATGATCCACTGAAAAAAATAATAGATTTCTCATGTCAGCCTTATTCCTCCTCGTCCACCACCCTTATCAACTATAAAAGGGAGGTCAAAATCCATTTGAAACAACAAGAAGAAGATACAAGAAGAACATAGATAAAAATACACATACATAAGCATATAGATTAAAAAAATTATGAATAACATATATTATGAAAATTTTCTATGATTTATAACTCTCTTACATCCAACATTAAGGTCCGAGGTGTAGACCAATTGGTTCATCCAAACCCCATAAGGGGGCGGAGGTCCAAGGTTCAAATCTTGGGCCTCGTCGAACTGCATGCTTGTCCCTTTCCTGGTGCTTTCAACGACGTAAAAGGTTTAAAATGATTGTGGCATGGTGGTTATAGGGGCGGACTGTGCGAAGATCTGTGTGGCGGCTTCCGGGACGGACAGCACAGAATACCGTGGAGGCCATAAAAGCTGGACAACCTGCCCGAATTTGTGGCGGCTACCGATTCCACCATGTAAATTCAAAAAAAAAAAAAAAAACATCCAACATTGCTTTGTATTTTTCATCCTTGATGCTATTTTTTGCCCTATATCATATAACATGATCATGCCTAGAAGATAAATATCCATATTTTCGCTATACTATTGTACCTTGATCTCTTGTACCTCGATCTCTTCTCCACATGCATTGAACGAAACCTATGTCTTACTACGTTCAATCTTAAACTAGTCATCCAAACATTAATTGCATTTGCCTTGGCTAAAACCTAAAACTAGAACAAACTAGTGCAATTATTGTTAGAGTTATCCACACTCTAGCTCAATTTTTAATAGCCCCATAATAATCCAAGATCATCTCTATTCTGTCTTAGCTTGGATAGTTGAACTCCTATCTCACTAGCTATATTGCCTACGTAAGTCACCCTACATTTTTGTGTCATTGAATGCACTATCTAATTTGATTTGCTACAAAACATTATTTTTCTCTATAATTTACTCTTTGCCTTATTATTTACTGTCATGTTATTAAAACATTTATGTTTGTATATTTCCCTTGGTTACAATTTACATATTTCAAAAGAAAAAGCATGGGCCTAACCCATCATCAAGGAAGTTCATTAAACCTTCCTATCCCAGTAGGCCCAAAAATGTTGATGCCTTGCTTTAGTTTGATCTATATTAGCATCTTTGTTTGCAGGTCACAAGGATTGATGACTAATTTAGAATAATTTATTTTCTAGTTTATATATTTCCCTTGGTTACGATTTACGTATTTCAAAAGAAAAAGCATGGGCCTAACCCATCATCGAGGAATTTCATTACACCTTCCTATCCCAATAGGCCCACAAATGTTGATCCCTTGCTTTAGTTTGCTCTATGTTAGCATATTTGTTTCCAGGTCATAAGGATTGATGACTAATTTAGAATAATTTGTTTTCTAGTTTGTAAAACTTGACAACATCTATGTACAAATCCTCATATAGTTATATATCTTTAATCCTTGTTATTGTTGAGTACTTATTTTGTTGCTTGGTCTTGTAGACAATTTGCATGGTAGTTAATTTTGATAGTTTATGAAAATTTGTGACTGTTGTATCTTAGATAAATCCAAAGGAATGTGTGTTTGTTGTATTGTTTCTTGTTGATAAGAGTTACTCCTAGAATTTTGCCTGTTATATACATTTGCATCTTATTCCTTGTTAGATCCAATAGGCCCAATCAAGAAACCTTAATTTTCAAATGGAGGTGTTCTATTATAAAATATGGCATAAACTTATATATGCACATATACCTTGTAAATATTGAGAGTGAAACATGTATCTTCATTTTAGGGCCTTACAATTATTTTCAAAATTATTTTTAATAATTATTTATTCATTTCACGCCATAGATTTTAACAAATTGTGTAAAGACTAATTATTTACTTAATGTGAATTTCTTTAGCTTTGAAACAATTAATCAATATTTTATCAATGATCCCATGAGGAGTACCGTTGTGGTAAGTTTTTGGGTTTTCATCGAGGAGACCCAGGTTCAAAATCTAATACAAGGGCACTAAGACCCCTCATAAAAACCCATGCTTTACCCTAAAATTTGACATGTGAAGGATATCATAGTGGCAAAAGTCCTTGGGTTTTCATCTAGGAGATCCAAGTTCAAACCTTGATACGAGGGGACCAAGACCCCTCATAAAAACTTATGTAAACTCAAATTTTTACCCATGAGGGATATCATAGTGGTAAGTCCTTAGGTTTTCATCTAAGAGATCCAAGTTCAAACCCTGGTACAAGGGAACTAGGACCCCTCATAAAACTCGTGTAAACTTAAAATTTGACTCGTGAGGGATACCGTAGTGGTAAGGCCTTGGGTTTTCATCTAGGAGACCCAAGTTCAAACCTTGGTATGATGGGACCAAGACCCCTCATAAAAATCTATTTAAACTCAAATTTTAGTCCCAAAAGGGATATTATAGTGATAATATCTTGGGTTTCATTCAATATACCCAAGTTCAAACCTTGATATAAGGGGATCATGACCCCTCATAAAAACCTATGCTAACATTTATCTGACAACAATGCAGTGGTTAGGGCTTTGGCCTTTCTTTGAGGAGGTCCAAGGTTCAAACCATGATGTATCTAAAAGAAGATAGGATGGATGGTAGCGGTTGAGTGTTTGTCAGTTGGCTGCCCCAGTTCGATGTCCTGAGGGTCAAGGGTCCCATTAACTTTGTCTAACCTAACAAACTATGGTTTATAGTGGAAGCACCCAATGGTGTTTTAAGTTCCCCTATGTATTAAAAAAAACATTTGATCAACTTCTTTAATGTTGATAAAACTACTCAAGTGTAAGCAAGAGAACAATGATGAAGTAAATAATCTAAGGTTTCTAGATCCTTCTTACATAATACATGCTTAAAATATCCATGATATCCTAATAATTAAGAAGCAAATAATCTAAGGTTTCTAGATCCTTCTTACACAAGATATGCTTAACAGATCCATGATATCCTGACAATGAAGAAGTAAATAATCCAAGGTTTCTAAATCCTTATTACACAAGACATGCTTAAAATATCCATGACATCCTCTTCTTTGAAGATTCTCATTTGTGAGGATTTTGGTTTAGTTAGCTAACCAAAGAAATATCAGGACCTTAGGAAGGGCCTTTGGTGATTATGCATTATTTTAAAGGAAATAAATAAAAGATACCGTTTTCAAATTAGTTTATTTGAATTTGTAAAATAAAAATCAATAATTTTGAATCTTATAAATTAATTTGGTTATAAAATATAAATTTAAAAAAAAACAATAGTCATACTATCAAAGTTCACATTCAACTAAAACTATTAACATTCTCACGAGTAGAAACAAAATATGCATTTTTATATTTTAGAAAAGGCCCATAGTAGCGATGCTTGCAAACATATTTTGTTATTAGACTCAAGAATACTTGAAACATATTATCATTTTTTAAAATATTTTAGATATATGATATATACAAATATTTGTATTTCATTAGGGCAAACATCATACAAAGTGATAAAGAACTGGTTAATTTTAATTTTGATTGCTAAGTTACGTTTTAAAATAATAAATTAAAAAAAAAAAAAAATTCATAGGGATGTGTCTTAATTGCATGTCAGGCATATTAAAGTAAATTCTTCGAGTCAACTACATTGTTACATATACCCCTTGTATGTATATTGATATACTCTAACTAAGAGGTAAGAACTTATTTTTTTCACATTTCAAATTTTCCATCATAAACACTATACTTTTAAATATTTAGCATAAATGGTAATAATATGATTTAGCATAAAATGTAATAATATGATTCTAGACTTCCCATTATAAACACCATGCCTGTAAATATTTAGCATGAATGTTGATAGTATGATTTCAAAGTGGGCCATGATCTTAGATATTTGTTGATAGCAATTATATATATTTTTTATCCATAGATTCTAACAAATCATGGTAAGACTAATCCTTTATATGATGCAAAGTTCATTACCTTTCAAACAATTAATCATTTCAAAGGTAATAATCTAAGCAAGGAAGTACTAAATATGCAAATGATCTAATATTTTTAGATTCTTTTTAATTAACATTATGTTTATATTTTTAAATGAACTATCTTATTATTAATATTATCTTTTTATAGTTTTTAATTTTCAAAAGACTATAAGTCATATGGGATAACCTTTATGGAGGATGTGTTTATCTAGCCACACTTCACTCCAATCTATGGCATACAAGCTACACTCTTTCAAATTCAGACATTATATTTTTTATTTAGAGTTTCAAAGTCTTTTTCATTAGAGCCACTCATGTTATCAAATATTACATTCATTATATGGTAAATTAGATTATATAAAAGTTGTTTTCGTCTTCCTTATAATGTTATGTTTCCTCCATCAACTCTTTTGATGTTATTTTTACGAAGAGATAAGATATTCTTTAGTCAATTACTTAGTAAAATTTCCAACATGATAAGTCAACATTTCCAAAATAATATATTGGCATATGCTGACATTTCTAAAATATGCTAACGTGACATATTACTTAGATAAAATAGATATGTTCACATTTCCAAAATGTGGCATTCAATAATAATAATTAATAGTCAAAAAAAAAAAAAAAATTGATGGTATTGTTCATCCAACATTCTTTTAACTTGATAAGGTTATTAATAATTTTTTAATACCCTTCAATTGAAATATATCTTTGTCCTTTTTTATGGTAATTTTCATTATATAAAAGTTGTTTTTTTAAGAAAAAAAGAATTATCTTCCTTATATTGCTATATTTCCTCCATCAAATCTTTTCATGTTATTTGTATGAAGATATAATATATTCTTTAGCCAATTAATTAGTAAAATTTCCAAAATGATATGTCAACATTTCCAAAATATGGTGACATATGCTAACATTTCTAAAATATGCTGACATATAATGACAATCTTCATCATGAAATAAGTGGTGAAATAAGTGGCTTAGGTGTTGCATAATTGTTACTTGAAATTTTATATGATTGATCCATTTCAATTGAAATATACCTTTGTCCTTTTCTAATGACAATATTCATCATGTAAGAAGTGACCTAGCCTTTGCATAGTTGCTACTTGAAATTTCATATGATTTTAAGTAAATAATAAATTTTTAGTCCTTCTTGATTGAAATATGTCTCCATCCTTTTTAAAGGACAACCTTTATCTGATAAGAAGTAACCTACCCGTTGTTACTTGAAACTTCATATGATTTTAAGTAAACGAGTAGAATTTTACTTTCATTTTTTTCAAAAAATAGTGCCACCTCCATCAAATTTCCTCATATTTTATTTGAAAACGCCATTAAACTTTATTTTATTGAACCTAAGTCTTAGATATTTTTATTTTAAAATATATCAAAGTAAATCCTTCATGTTAATTACATTATTGCATATAACCCTTGTATATGTATTCATATCTTCTAAGTAAGAGGTAAATACTTATTTTTCATACTTAGGACTTTCTATCATGAGCACCATTCCTATAAACATTTAGCAATAGAGCCAATAATATGATTTTAAACTTGAGCATGGTTGTAAACACCAATTTTTGCCCACATCAATTTTCCTACATAACTTTGGCCAACAAAAGTGTCACAATTGGGGCACCAAACCTTTGTGAGCTTGTTAAATTTACCTCTTTCTACTAAATTAAAATTTATCCATTGACATGGCATGACCAAGCATGATAGGCCCCTTTGTGGGTCTAATGTATCCAAGCACACTTGATCCCTAACTAGTTAGGCACAACTATATTACGCTATAAATTCATCAATCTCCCATGTCGCAAACCCTAGCATGGTCAATGCCTAACACACTACTAAGGACAACTATCATTGCTTGGTTAATTTATTGCATCATGATCCACTGATAAAAATGATAGATTTCTCATGTCAGCCTTATTCCTCCTCGTCCACCACCCTTATCAACTGTAAAAGGGAGGTCAAAATCCCTTTGAAACAACAAGAAGAAGATACAAGAAGAACATAGATAAAAATACACATACATAAGCATATAGATTAAAAAAATTATGAATAACATATATTATGAAAATTTTCTATGATTTATAACTCTCTTACATCCAAAATTAAGGTCCGAGGTGTAGACCAATTGGTTCATCCAAACCCCATAAGGGGGCGAAGGTCCAAGGTTCAAATCTCGGGCCTCGTTGGACTGAACGCTTGTCCCTTTCCTGGTGCTTTCAATGACGTAAAAGGTTTAAAATGATTGTGGCATGGTGGTTATAGGGGCGGACTGTGCGAAGATCTGTGTGGCGGCTTCTGGTGCAGACAGCACAGAATACTGTGGCGGCCATAAAAGCTGGACAGCCTACCCGGATTCGTGGTAGCTACCGATTCCACCATGTAAATTCAAAAAAATATATATATCCAACATTGCTTTGTATGTTGCATCCTCGATGCTATTTTTTGCCCTATATCATATAACATGATCATGCCTAGAAGATAAATCTCCATATTTTTGCTATACTATTGTACCTTGATCTCTTGTACCTCGATCTCTTCTCCACATGCATTGAATGAAACCTATGTCTTACTACGTTCAATATTAAACTAGTCATCCAAACATTAATTGCATTTGCCTTGGCTAAAACCTAAAACTAGAACAAACTAGTGCAATTGTTGTTAGAGTTATCCACACTCTAGCTCAATTTTTATTAGCCCCATAATAATCCAAGATCATCTCTACTCTGTCTTAGCTTGGATAGTTGAACTACTATCTCACTAGCTATATTGCCTACGTAAGTCACCCTACATTTTTGTGTCACTGAACACACTATCTAATTTGATTTGCTACAAAACATTATTTTTCTCTATAATTTTCTCTTTGCCTTATTATTTACTGTCATGTTATTAAAACATTTATGTTTGTATATTTCCCTTGGTTACAATTTACATATTTCAAAAGAAAAAGCATGGGCCTAACCCATCATCGAGGAAGTTCATTAAACCTTCCTATCCTAGTAGGCCCACAAATGTTGATGCCTTGCTTTAGTTTGATCTATGTTAGCATCTTTGTTTGCAGGTCACAAGGATTGATGACTAATTTAGAATAATTTATTTTCTAGTTTATATATTTCCCTTGGTTACGATTTACATATTTCAAAAGAAAAAGCATGGGCCTAACCCATCATCGAGGAAGTTCATTACACCTTCCTATCCCAATAGGCCCACAAATGTTGATCCCTTGCTTTAGTTTGCTCTATGTTAGCATCTTTGTTTGCAGGTCATAAGGATTGATGACTAATTTAGAATAATTTGTTTTCCAGTTTGTAAAACTTGACAACATCTATGTACAAATCCTCATATAGTTATATATCTTTAATCCTTGTTATTGTTGTGTACTTATTTTGTTGCTTGGTCTTGTAGACAATTTGCATGGTAGTTAATTTTGATGGTTTATGAAAATTTGTGACTGTTGTATCTTAGATAAATCCAAAGGAATGTGTGTTTGATGTATTGTTGCTTGTTGATAAGAGTTACCCCTAGACTTTTGCCTGTTATATACATTTGCATCTTATTCCTTGTTAGATCCAATAGGCCCAATCAAGAAACCTTAATTTTCAAATGGAGGTGTTCTATTATAAAATATGGCATAAACTTATATATGCACATATACCTTGTAAATATTGAGAGTGAAACATGTATCTTCATTTTAGGGCCTTACAATTATTTTCAAAATTATTTTTAATAATTATTTATTCATTTCACGCCATAGATTTTAACAAATTGTGTAAAGACTAATTATTTACTTAATGTGAATTTCTTTAGCTTTGAAACAATTAATCAATAGTTTATCAATGATCCCATGAGGAGTACCATTGTGGTAAGTTTTTGGGTTTTCATCCAGGAGACCCAGGTTCAAAATCTAATACAATGGCACTAAGACCCCTCATAAAAACCCATGATTTACCCTAAAATTTGACATGTGAAGGATATAATAGTGGCAAAAGTCCTTGGGTTTTCATCTAGGAGATCCAAGTTCAAACCTTGATACGAGGGGACGAAGACCCCTCATAAAAACTCATGTAAACTCAGATTTTTACCCATGAGGGATATCATAGTGGTAAGTCCTTGGGTTTTCATCTAAGAGATCCAAGTTCAAACCCTGGTACAAGGGAACTGGGACCCCTCATAAAAACTCGTGTAAAATTAAAATTTGACTCATGAGGGATACCGTAGTGGTAAGGCCTTGGGTTTTTATCTAGGAGACCCAAGTTCAAACCTTGGTATGAGGGGACCAAGACCCCTCATAAAAATCTATTTAAACTCAAATTTTAGTCCCAAAAGGGATATTATAGTGATAAGATCTTGGGTTTCATTCAAGATACCCAAGTTCAAACCTTGATATAAGGGGATCATGACCCCTCATAAAAACCTATGCTAACATTTATCTGACAAGAAAAATGCAGTGGTTAGGGCTTTGGCCTTTCTTTGAGGAGGTCCAAGGTTCAAACCATGATGTATATAAAAGAAGATAGGATGGATGGTAGTGGTTGAGTGTTTGTCGGCTTGGCTGCCCCAGTTCGATGTCCTGAGGGTCAAGGGTCCCATTAACTTTGTCTAACCTAACAAACTATGGTTTATAGTGGAAGCACCCAATGGTGTTGTAAGTTCCCCTATGTATTAAAAAAAACATTTGATCAACTTCTTTAATGTTGATAAAACTACTCAAGTGTAAGCAAGAGAACAATGATGAAGTAAATAATCTAAGGTTTCTAGATCCTTCTTACATAATACATGCTTAAAATATCCATGATATCCTAATAATTAAGAAGCAAATAATCTAAGGTTTCTAGATCCTTCTTACACAAGATATGCTTAACAGATCCATGATATCCTGACAATGAAGAAGTAAATAATCTAAGGTTTCTAGATCCTTATTACACAAGACATGCTTAAAAGATCCATGACATCCTCTTCTTTGAAGATTCTCATTTGTGAGGATTTTGGTTTAGTTAGCTAACCAAAGAAATATCAGGACCTTAGGAAGGGCCTTTGGTGATTATGCATTATTTTAAAGGAAATAAATAAAAGATACCGTTTTCAAATTAGTTTATTTGAATTTGTAAACTAAAAATCAATAATTTTGAATCTTATAAATTAATTTGGTTATAAAATATAAATTAAAAAAAAACAATAGTCATACTATCAAAGTTCACATTCAACTAAAACTATTAACATTCTTAGGAGTAGAAACAAAATATGCATTTTTATATTTTAGAAAAGGCCCATCGTAGTGATGCTTGCAAACATATTTTGTTATTAGACTCGAGAATACTTGAAACATATTATCATTTTTTAAAATATTTTAGATATATGATATATACAAATATTTGTCTTTCATTAGGGCAAACATCATACAAAGTGATAAAGAACTGGTTAATTTTAATTTTGATTGCTAAGTTACGTTTTAAAATAATAAATTAAAAAAAAAAAAATCATAAGGATGTGTCTTAATTGCATGTCAGGTAGATTAAAGTAAATTCTTCGAGTCAACTACATTGTTACATATACCCCTTGTATGTACATTGATATACTCTAACTAAGAGGTAAAAACTTATTTTTTTCACATTTCAAATTTTCCATTATAAACACTATACTTTTAAATATTTAGCATGAATGGTAATAATATGATTTAGCATAAAATGTAATAATATGATTCTAGACTTCCCATTATAAACACCATGCCTGTAAATATTTAGCATGAATGTTGATAGTATGATTTCAAAGTGGGCCATGATCTTAGATATTTGTTGATAGCAATTATATATATTTTTTATCCATAGATTCTAACAAATCATGGTAAGACTAATCCTTTATATGATGCAAATTTCATTACCTGTGAAACAATTAATCATTTCATGAACTCTTTAAATGTTAATGAAAAAAAACAAATGATGTAAGCAAGGAAGTGCTAAATATGCAAATGATCTAATATTTTTAGATTCTTTTTAATTAACATTATGTTTATATTTTTAAATGAACTATCTTATTATTAATATTATCTTTTTATAGTTTTTAATTTTCAAAAGACTATAAGTCATATGGGATAACCTTTATGGAGGATGTGTTTATCTAGCCACACTTCACTCCAATCTATGGCATACAAGCTACACTCTTTCAAATTCAGACATTATATTTTTTATGTAGAGTTTCAAAGTATTTTTCATTAGAGCCACTCATGTTATCAAATATTACATTCATTATATGGTAAATTATATTATATAAAAGTTGTTTTCGTCTTCCTTATAATGTTATGTTTCCTCCATCAACTCTTTTGATGTTATTTTTATGAAGAGATAAGATATTCTTTAGTCAATTACTTAGTAATATTTCCAACATGATAAGTCAACATTTCCAAATTAATATGTTGGCATATGCTGACATTTCTAAAATATGCTAACGTGACATATTACTTAGATAAAATAGATATGTTCACATTTCCAAAATGTGGCATTCAATAATAATAATTAATAGTCAAAAAAAAAAAATTGATGGTGTTGTTCATCCAACATTCTTTTAACTTGATAAGGTTATTAATAATTTTTTAATACCCTTCAATTGAAATATATCTTTGTCCTTTTTTATGGTAATTTTCATTATATAAAAGTTGTTTTTTTAAGAAAAAAAGAATTATCTTCCTTATATTGCTATATTTCCTCCATCAAATATTTTCATGTTATTTGTATGAAGATATAATATATTCTTTAGCCAATTAATTAGTAAAATTTCCAAAATGATATGTCAACATTTCCAAAATATGGTGACATATGCTGACATTTCTAAAATATGCTGACATATAATGACAATCTTCATCATGAAATAAGTGGTGAAATAAGTGGCTTAGGTGTTGCATAATTGTTACTTGAAATTTTATATGATTGATCCATTTCAATTGAAATATACCTTTGTCCTTTTCTGATGACAATATTCATCATGTAAGAAGTGACCTAGCCTTTGCATAGTTGTTACTTGAAATTTCATATGATTTTAAGTAAATAATAAATTTTTAGTCCTTCTTGATTGAAATATGTCTCCATCCTTTTTAAAGGACAACCTTTATCTGATAAGAAGTAACCTACCCGTTGTTACTTGAAACTTCATATGATTTTAAGTAAACGAGTAGAATTTTACTTTCATTTTTTTCAAAAAATAGTGCCACCTCCATCAACTTTCCTCATATTTTATTTGAAAACACCATCAAACTTTATTTTATTGAACCTAAGTCTTAGATATTTTTATTTTAAAATATATCAAAGTAAATCCTTCATGTTAATTACATTATTGCATATAACCCTTGTATATGTATTCATATCCTCTAAGTAAGAGGCAAATACCTATTTTTCATACTTAGGACTTTCTATCATGAGCACCATTCCTATAAACATTTAGCAATAGAGCCAATAATATGATTTTAAACTTGAGCATGGTTGTAAACACCAATTTTTGCCCACATCAATTTTCCTACATAACTTTGGCCAACAAAAGTGTCACAATTGGGGCACAAAACCTTTGTGAGCTCGCTAAATTTACCTCTTTCTACTAAATTAAAATTTATCCATTGACATGGCATGACCAAGCATGATAGGCCCCTTTGTGGGTCTAATGTATCCAAGCACACTTGATCCCTAACTGGTTAGGCACAACTAGATTACGCTATAAATTCATCAATCTCCCATGTCGCAAACCCTAGCATGGTCAATGCCTAACACACTACTAAGGACAACTATCATTGCTTGGTTAATTTATCGCATCATGATCCACTGATAAAAATAATAGATTTCTCATGTCAACCTTATTCCTCCTCGTCCACCACCCTTATCAACTATAAAAGGGAGGTCAAAATCCCTTTGAAACAACAAGAAGAAGATACAAGAAGAACATAGATAAAAATACACATACATAAGCATATAGATTAAAAAAATTATGAATAACATATATTATGAAAATTTTCTATGATTTATAACTCTCTTACATCCAACATTGCTTTGTATTTTGCATCCTCGATGTTATTTTTTGCCCTATATCATATAACATGATCATGCCTAGAAGATAAATCTCCATATTTTTTCTATACTATTGTACCTCGATCTCTTGTACCTCGATCTCTTGTACCTCGATCTCTTCTCCACATGCATTGAACGAAACCTATGTCTTACTACTTTCAATCTTAAACTAGTCATCCAAACATTAACTACATTTGCCTTGGCTAAAACCTAAAAATAGAACAAACTAGTGCAATTGTTGTCAAAGTTATCCACACTCTAGCTCAATTTTTATTAGCCCCATAATAATCCAAGATCATCTCTACTCTGTCTTAGCTTGGATAGTTGAACTACTGTCTCACTAGCTATATTGCCTACGTAAGTCACCCTACATTTTTGTGTCACTAAACACACTATCTAATTTGATTTGCTACAAAAAATTATTTTTCTCTATAATTTACTCTTTGCCTTATTATTTACTGTCATGTTATTAAAACATTTATGTTTGTATATTTCCCTTGGTTACAATTTACATATTTCAAAAGAAAAAGCATGGGCCTAACCCATCATCGAGGAAGTTCATTAAACCTTCCTATCCTAGTAGGCCCACAAATGTTGATGCCTTGCTTTAGTATTTTGGTAGTTGTTTGTTTGGTCTGGTATTTATTAGGAAAAGATTTAGATTTAATTTTCAGGAGCATGCATATTTGTTTACAAATGTAGCAAGTATGATCTGAATCCTCGGAGTGTGTGTCAAACTGACTATGATCGATGATGACAACGTTACAATTCTCGACCGAATGATTATCAACAATAACGAGGTGGCATAAGCTTGTTGGGAGAGCAACCCATGTAGTTTGAATCCTGCACTTGGAAATTACTAAAAATAGTGTGATATGATTCTCGAGCAAATAATGGGTCCCCCTCATGTCGAATCAACAATAATGAGGTAGTATAGGCTTGTTGGGATCAGCCCATGTAGTTTGAATCCTACACTTGGCAATTACTAAAAATAGTGTGATATGATTCTAGAGCAAATGATGGCCCCCCTCAGACCCCTCACTTCATGTCAACAATAACGAGGTGGTATAGGCTTGTTGAGAGTAGCCGATGTGGTTTGAATCATGCACTTGACAATTACTAAAAATAGTGTGAATGTAACCAACTTAGCTATGTATCCTCCACTTAATCATCTTATGTATAATTATCCAAAATATAGTAGCCTAAAATTGTGGAAGGAATCATTTTAATATTATGTTTGTATTTTTAAATGAACTATCTTATTATTAATATTATCTTTTTATAGTTTTTAATTTTCAAAAGACTAAGTTATATGGGATACACTTAATCATCTTATTTATAATTATCCAAAATATAGTAGCCTAAAGTTGTGGAAGGAATCATTTTAATCTTATGTTTATATTTTTAAATGAACTATCTTATTATTAATATTATCTTTTTATAGTTTTTAATTTTCAAAAGACTATAATTCATATGGGATAACCTTTATGGAGGATGCGTTTATCTAGCCACACTTCACTCCAATCTATGGCATACAAGCTACACTCTTTCAAATTCAGACATTATATTTTTTATTTAGAGTTTCAAAGTCTTTTTCATTAGAGCCACTCATGTTATCAAATATTACATTCATTATATGGTAAATTAGATTATATAAAAGTTGTTTTCGTCTTCCTTATAATGTTATGTTTCCTCCATCAACTCTTTTGATGTTAACTCAGTCAATTACTTAGTAAAATTTCCAAAATGATAAGTCAACATTTCCAAAATAATATGTTGGCATATGCTGACATTTCTAAAATATGCTAACGTGACATATTATTTAAATAAAATAGATATGTTCACATTTCCAAAATGTGGCATTCAATAATAATAATTAATAGTCAAAAAAAAAAAAAAATTGATGGTGTTGTTCATCCAACATTCTTTTAACTTGATAAGGTTATTAATAATTTTTTAATACCCTTCAATTGAAATATATCTTTGTCCTTTTTATGGTAATTTTCATTATATAAAAGTTGTTTTTTTAAGAAAAAAAGAATTATCTTCCTTATATTGCTATGTTTCCTCCATCAAATCTTTTGATGTTATTTGTACGAAGATATAATATATTCTTTAGCCAATTAATTAGTAAAATTTCCAAAATGATATGTCAACATTTCCAAAATATGGTGACATATGCTGACATTTCTAAAATATGCTGACATATAATGACAATCTTCATCATGAAATAAGTGGCCTAGGTGTTGCAAAATTGTTACTTGAAATTTTATATGATTGATCCATTTCAATTGAAATATACCTTTGTCCTTTTCTAATGACAATATTCATCATGTAAGAAGTGACCTAGCCTTTGCATAGTTGTTACTTGAAATTTCATATGATTTTAAATAAATAATAAATTTTTAGTCCTTCTTGATTGAAATATGTCTCCATCCTTTTTAAAGGACAACCTTTATCTGATAAGAAGTAACCTACCCGTTGTTACTTGAAACTTCATATGATTTTAAGTAAACGAGTAGAATTTTACTTCATTTTTTTCAAAAAATAGTGCCACCTCCATCAACTTTCCTCATATTTTATTTGAAAACACCATCAAACTTTATTTTATTGAACCTAAGTCTTAGATATTTTTATTTTAAAATATATCAAAGTAAATCCTTCATGTTAATTACATTATTGCATATAACCCTTGTATATGTATTCATATCCTCTAAGTAAGAGGTAAATACCTATTTTTCATACTTAGGACTTTCTATCATGAGCACCATTCCTATAAACATTTAGCAATAGAGCCAATAATATGATTTTAAACTTGAGCATGGTTGTAAACACCAATTTTTGCCCACATCAATTTTCCTACATAACTTTGGCCAACAAAAGTGTCACAATTGGGGCACCAAACCTTTGTGAGCTCGCTAAATTTACCTCTTTCTACTAAATTAAAATTTATCCATTGACATGGCATGACCAAGCATGATAGGCCCCTTTGTGGGTCTAATGTATCCAAGCACACTTGATCCCTAACTGGTTAGGCACAACTAGATTACGCTATAAATTCATCAATCTCCCATGTCGCAAACCCTAGCATGGTCAATGCCTAACACACTACTAAGGACAACTATCATTGCTTGGTTAATTTATTGCATCATGATCCACTGATAAAAATAATAGATTTCTCATGTCAACCTTATTCCTCCTCGTCCACCACCCTTATCAACTATAAAAGGGAGGTCAAAATCCTTTTGAAACAACAAGACAAAGATACAAGAATAACATAGATAAAAATACACATACATAAGCATATAGATTAAAAAAATTGTGAATAACATATATTATGAAAATTTTCTATGATTTATAACTCTCTTACATCCAACATTGCTTTGTATTTTGCATCCTCGATTCTATTTTTTGCCCTATATCATATAACATGATCATGCATAGAAGATAAATCTCCATATTTTTTCTATACTATTGTACCTTGATCTCTTGTACCTTGATATTTTCTCCACATGCATTGAACGAAACCTATGTCTTACTAAGTTCAATATTAAACTAGTCATCCAAACATTAATTGCATTTGCCTTGGCTAAAACCTAAAACTAGAACAAACTAGTGCAATTGTTGTCAAAGTTATCCACACTCTAGCTCAATTTTTATTAGCCCCATAATAAGCCAAGATCATCTCTACTCTGTCTTAGCTTGGATAGTTGAACTACTATCTCGCTAGCTATATTGCCTACGTAAGTCACCCTACATTTTTGTGTCACCAAACACACTATCTAATTTGATTTGCTACAAAAAAATTATTTTTCTCTATAATTTACTCTTTGCCTTATTATTTACTGTCATGTTATTAAAACATTTATGTTTGTATATTTCCCTTGGTTACAATTTACATATTTCAAAAGAAAAAGCATGGGCCTAACCCATCATCGAGGAAGTTCATTAAACCTTCCTATCCTAGTAGGCCCACAAATGTTGATGCCTTGCTTTAGTTTGATCTATGTTAGCATCTTTGTTTGCAGGTCACAAGGATTGATGACTAATTTAGAATAATTTATTTTCTAGTTTATATATTTCCCTTGGTTACGATTTACATATTTCAAAAGAAAAAGCATGGGCCTAACCCATCATCGAGGAATTTCATTACACCTTCCTATCCCAATAGGCCCACAAATGTTGATCCCTTGCTTTAGTTTGCTCTATGTTAGCATCTTTGTTTGCAGGTCACAAGGATTGATGACTAATTTAGAATAATTTGTTTTCCAGTTTGTAAAAATTGACAACATCTATGTACAAATCCTCATTTAGTTATATATCTTTAATCCTTGTTATTGTTGAGTACTTATTTTGTTGCTTGGTCTTGTAGACAATTTGCATGGTAGTTAATTTTGATAGTTTATGAAACTTTGTGACTGTTGTATCTTAGATAAATCCAAAGGAATGTGTGTTTGTTGTATTGTTGCTTGTTGATAAGAGTTAACCCTAGACTTTTTCTTGTTATATACATTTGCATCTTATTCCTTGTTAGATCCAATAGGCCCAATCAAGAAACCTTAATTTTCAAATGGAGGTGTTCTATTATAAAATATGGCATAAACTTATATATGCACATATACCTTGTAAATATTGAGAGTGAAACATGTATCTTCATTTTAGGGCCTTACAATTATTTTCAAAATTATTTTTAATAATTATTTATTCATTTCACACCATAGATTTTAACAAATTGTGTAAAGACTAATTATTTACTTAATGTGAATTTCTTTAGCTTTGAAACAATTAATCAATATTTTATCAATGATCCCATGAGGAGTACCATTGTGGTAAGTTTTTGGGTTTTCATCCAGGAGACCCAGGTTCAAAATCTAATACAAGGGCACTAAGACCCCTCATAAAAATCCATGCTTTACCCTAAAATTTGACATGTGAAGGATATCATAGTGGCAAAAGTCCTTGGGTTTTCATCTAGGAGATCCAAGTTCAAACCTTGATACGAGGGGACCAAGACCCCTCATAAAAACTCATGTAAACTCAGATTTTTACCCATGAGGGATATCATAGTGGTAAGTCCTTGGATTTTCATCTAAGAGATCCAAGTTCAAACCCTGGTACAAGGGAACTGAGACCCCTCATAAAAACTCGTGTAAACTTAAAATTTGACTTGTGAGGGATACCGTAGTGGTAAGGCCTTGGGTTTTCATCTAGGAGACCCAAGTTCAAACCTTGGTATGAGGGGACCAAGACCCCTCATAAAAATCTATTTAAACTCAAATTTTAGTCCCAAAAGGGATATTATAGTGGTAAGATCTTGGGTTTCATTCAAGATACCCAAGTTCAAACCTTGATATAAGGGGATCATGACCCCTCATAAAAACTTGTGCTAACATTTATCTGACAAGAACAATGCAGTGGTTAGGGCTTTGGCCTTTCTTTGAGGAGGTCCAAGGTTCAAACCATGATGTATCTAAAAGAAGATAGGATGGATGGTAGCGGTTGAGTGTTTGTCAGTTGGCTGCCCCAGTTCGATGTCCTGAGGGTCAAAGGTCCCATTAACTTTGTCTAACCTAACAAACTATGGTTTATAGTGGAAGCACCCAATGGTGTTGTAAGTTCCCCTATGTATTAAATTTTTTTTTTTATCAACTTCTTTAATGTTGATAAAACTACTCAAGTGTAAGCAAGAGAACAATGATGAAGTAAATAATCTAAGGTTTCTAGATCCTTCTTACATAATACATGCTTAAAATATCCATGATATCCTAATAATTAAGAAGCAAATAATCTAAGGTTTCTAGATCCTTCTTACACAAGATATGCTTAAAATATCCATGATATCCTGACAATGAAGAAGTAGATAATCTAAGGTTTCTAGATCCTTATTACACAAGACATGCTTAAAAGATCCATGACATCCTCTTCTTTGAAGATTCTCATTTGTGAGGATTTTGGTTTAGTTAGCTAACCAAAGAAATATCAGGACCTTAGGAAGGGCCTTTGGTGATTATGCATTATTTTAAAGGAAATAAATAAAAGATACCATTTTCAAATTAGTTTATTTGAATTTGTAAAATAAAAATCAATAATTTTTAATCTTATAAATTAATTTGGTTATAAAATATAAATTAAAAAAAACAATAGTCATACTATCAAAGCTCACATTCAACTAAAACTATTAACATTCTCACAAGTAGAAACAAAATATGCATTTTTATATTTTAGAAAAGGCCCATAGTAGCGATGCTTGCAAATAGATTTTGTTATTAGACTCGAGAATACTTGAAACATATTATCATTTTTTAAAATATTTTAGATATATGATATATACAAATATTTGTCTTTCATTAGTGCAAACATCATACAAAAGTGATAAAGAACTGGTTAATTTTAATTTTGATTACTAAGTTACGTTTTAAAATAATAAATTAAAAAAAAAAAAAATCATAGGGATGTGTCTTAATTGCATGTCAGACAGATTAAAGTAAATTCTTCGAGTCAACTATATTTTTACATATACCCATTGTATGTATATTGATATACTCTAACTAAGAGGTAAGAACTTATTTTTTTCACATTTCAAATTTTCCATCATAAACACTATACTTTTAAATATTTAGCATGAATGGTAATAATATGATTTAGCATAAAATGTAATTATATGATTCTAGACTTTCCATTATAAACACCATGCCTGTAAATATTTAGCATGAATGTTGATAGTATGATTTCAAAGTGGGCCATGATCTTAGATATTTGTTGATAGCAATTATATATATTTTTTATCCATAGATTCTAACAAATCATGGTAACACTAATCCTTTATATGATGCAAAGTTCATTACCTTTGAAACAATTAATCATTTCATGAACTCTTTAAATTTTAATGAAAAAAAACAAATGATGTAAGCAAGGAAGTACTAAATATGCAAATGATCTAATATTTTTAGATTCTTTTTGTACAAGGAACACCTAAAAGGTACATGATATCCTCTTCTTTGAAAACTTTTATTTGTAATAATTTTGGTTTAGACTACTAACCAAAGGGACATTGAGATCTTAAGAGGGCCATGGTGATGAAACATTCTTCCAAAAGAAACATGTGAGAGAAAGTTCTCAATTAATCTATTTTAATTTGTAAAATAAAAATTAATAATTTTTAATATTTTAAAATAATTTAATGGAAAAATATAAATTAAAAAATAATACAATTATCATATTATTAAAGTTTACATTCAATTAAAAATATTAACATACTTATAAAATATACATTTTATATTTTAGGCAAGGCCCATGGTGATAATGTTTATGGGAAAATTTTGTTATTAGAATGTAGAATTCTTGATATATCATAAAAAAATTTAAGATCTTAGATATATACAATATATAAAAAGATCCGTGTTTTATTGATGCAACATAATATAAAGCTATATAAATGATTGGTCAATTTTAGTTTTTATTGTCAAGTTATATTTTAAAATAAGTTTTTAAAAATTACTACCATAGGTATAGGGATGTGTGTTAATTGCATGCTAAATTTTGAAACATGAAGGATGAATTTAGTTTAAAAAACTAATTAAATGGGATGTGTGTTAATTGCATGCCAAAATTTGAAACATAAAGAATGAATTTAGTTTTAAAAACTAATTAAATGGGATGTGTGTTAATTGCATGCCAAAATTTGAAACATGAAGAATGAATTTAGTTTAAAAAACTAATTAAATGGGATGTATGTTAATTGTATGCCAAAATTTGATATTCTATAACATTTTAAAATACAAATAATAGATTGATTAGGTTGTAACTACAAATTAAAAATAATAAAAAATCTCAAACTAAGATCTTAGAAAGGTATTCAATTTCTAACTTATTTAAACACATATGAAACCAACAATAACAATTGAAAAAAAAAAAATCACACATAAATGCAATTACAATGCCAATGATTATAATATTACAAACAAGAGTGAGTTACTTTTCCTTCCTAATATTATCTATATCCACCTCACAACTTTAAACTCAGCCCAAAATTGGAAGAAATGCTTACAATTACTATAAAAATGAACTTATACTTTTTAAATAAAATCTCTCTTTACATACACACTTTAAAATACTTTAAAGTTATTAATAAAATTAATATGAGAATGAGATATATAGTGATATAGTTCACTCCTAAATCAATGCCATGGACTTAAAAAAAATCTTCAAAATATAAATATTAAATAAGTTAAGTATATTAGATTATGCACATGTTATTATAACATATTGCACTTAGATTTTAATATTTTTTTTTAAGGTAAAATGTTTAAAATGTCCAAAAACCTTTATTATATCATAATTATTTTTTATTAAAAAATAGTTTATTCAAACATGTGTATAAAAAGTATTTAGCTTAATATATCTAAATAAACCAAGTGATACTTTTTTAATTGATTTTTCTTTTAAACCATTTATGTATTTTTGTAATTGGTTATATGGGATTGAAATAGGTACCACCCATATTATATCATGATAGTGTTATTATATGAAAAATTACACATATTTTTTGTTAAGAAGATTTGAACCTTTGTTTTGTTCCTATATTGAAATTTGATATATTTAACCTCTCTTGTCGTTTTATTTTAAGTATAATAAATATCTTAGAATTATCATGGTTCCTCAAACTAGGGTAAAACTCACAACTACTTGAACTATAAATTATCATTGGGATACTATTAATTCAAGTGTTAATTATAATTATACTATAAGTGAATTCAAGTATGCATTCATCCTTGCTTTCTTCGAGTTCATCCTATCAAAATTTAAGTTGATCTAAAGTTATATTTGGGTAAGGTTCTTTTGGACTCTCTCCTCCATTGCTTTCATACCCTTGGATTCCAAGTTCTAGCATTGAGATAAACCAAAATGCCTAATTATTGCTTTTTTCCATCTCTCTTTGCACAAGTGTCAAAGCTTCCTCTATGTTAAAAATGATTTTTTGATTTGATGTAGAAAGGTAGCTTGAGAAAGTTGAAAATTATGTCATTGGGTTAAACATTTTGAATATACTTTTCTAATTGATTTTTAAAAAACCATTCACATAACTAATCAAGTGTTATTTTTTTAATTGGTCATATAGGATTGAAATAGGTACCACCCATATTATATCATGATTGTTATATTATATAAAAAATTACACATATCTTTTGTTAAGAATATTTGAACCTTAGTTTAGCTCCAATATTGAAATTTGACATATTTAACTTCTCTTCTCATTCGATATTAAGTATAATAAATATCTTAGAATAATCATGGTTCCTCAAACTAGGGTAAAACTCACAACTACTTGAACTATAAATTATCATAGGGAGACTATCAATTCAAGTGTTTATTATAAATATACTATAAGTGAATTCAAGTATGCATTCATCCTTGTTTTCTTTGAGTTCATCCTATCAAAAATTAAGTTGATCTAAAGTTTTGGACTCTCTCCTCCATTGATTCCATCCCCTTGGATTCCAAGTTCTAACATTGAGATAAACCAAAATGCCTAATTATTGCTTTTTTCCATCTCCCTTTGCACAAGTGTCAAAGCTTCCTCTATGTTAAAAATTATTTGTTGATTTGATGTAGAAAGGTAGCTTGAGAAAGTTGAAAATTATGTCATTGGGTTAAACATTTTGAATATACTTTTCTAATTGATTTTTTTTTAAAACCATTCACATAACTAATCAAGTGTTATTTTTTTAATTGGTTCTATGAGATTGAAATAGATATCACCCATATTATATCATGATTGTGTTATTATATGAAAAATTACACATATCTTTTGTTAAGAAGATTTGAACCTTAGTTTGGTTCCTATCTTGAAATTTGACATATTTAAATTCTCTTTTCAATTGATTTTAAGTATAATAAATATCTTAGAATAATCATGGTTCCTCGAACTAGGGTAAAACTCACAACTACTTGAACTATAAATTATCATAGGGAGACTATCAATTCAAGTGTTTATTATAAATATACTATAAGTGAATTCAAGTATGCATTCATCTTTGCTTACTTCGAGTTCATCCTATCAAAATTTAAGTCGATCTAAAGTTATATTTGGATAAGGTTCTTTTGGAATCTCTCCTCCATTGCTTTCCTCCCCTTGGATTCCAAGTTCTAGCATTGAGATAAACCAAAATGCTTAATCCTTGCTTTTTTCCATGTCCCTTTGCACAAGTGTCAAAGCTTCCTCTATGTTAAAAATGATTTGTTGATTTGATGTAAAAAGGTAGCTGGAGAAAGTTGAAAATTATGTCATTGGGTTAGACATTTTGTATATACTTTAAGTAAATATAATATATTTCTGATAATAATATTTTTTAAATTGATAATAATCTTATTTTAAAAGTTAATATTAATAATAATTATATAGTTTGTAAGTATTTTATACTATAAATTATTATTAGCCGCCATGAATTTGTGTAGACTATCCAACTTTTTATAGTCATTGTATTCAGCGTTTTCTGCTTCAAAAGTCGTCACATAGATCTCCGCATAATCTACCCCTATAACCACCATGCCACAATCATTTAAAACCTTTACGCCGTTGAAAGCACCAGGAAAAGGACAAGTATTTAGTCTGATGAAACTCGAGATTTGAACCTTGGACCTCCATCCCCCTTACTGGGTTTGGGAGAACCAATTGGTCTACACCTTTGACCTACTTTGGGAGAACCAATTGGTCTACACCTTAGACCTACTGTAAATTATTTGTAATATAAAAAATTATACTAAATAAATCTAAATAGGTAACAATAACATATTTAAATTTCGAGAGAAATATCGTAGTAGTAAGTTTTTGGGTTTTCATTTATAAGACCCAAATTTGAAACTTCGGTACAAGGAACCGAGACCCCTTATAAAACCCATGCTTTACCCTAACATTTTTCTTTTGGTTTGAAAAGGGATGTCATAGTGGTCAGTCCTTAAGTTTTTATTCAAGAGATTTAAGTTCAAACTCCAGTATGAGAGGATCAAGACTCCTCATAAAAACCCATGTTTTACCTAAACAGTGTTGTCTTTGTCTACAAAAACAACACTGTTTTAGACTTTGGACTCTCTTTCGGGAGAACTAGGTTTAAACAATGACATACTCAAATAAAGATAGACTAGATGATAGAAATCAAATATTTGCCTATCCAATACCTTAAAAAGTCAAGGTCTTATTAACTTCGTTTTATTCACTAAAATTTATAGTAGGTGTATGGATGGTAAGGGAGTTATCAATCTTTGAAACAAATGTTCGAACCACATTACTAGTTGAAAGATCACGAACATTGACACCATGCCACGCTTTTGGGCTAATTTTTTTAATATTTAAAAAAAATAAAAAATTATTAAATATACCTAATAACTATCTAGCTTCACGTGACTGGCTTAAGTCATGTACTTATTTATATTAGCAAATTAACACCATATTCACGTCCCTTAATTTTCCATGTTCATTTTCTTTGGACTTTTACGTCTCATCATTAATTTATGGCATTCATGTATTTGCATAATAAAACATATCCAAATCCCCACATTCTTTTGATGTGACAAACAGTTAAACCTATTTTTTATTAAAAATCTTTTAAATTTTTACTATACGACAAAAATTTAATTATTATTATTTTTTAATTTTTAAATTTAATTTATATTGTTTTAGTTTTCAAATAGGTCGAGTATTTCCATCCAACCATGATACTTAATAAGGCAGAGAGTTAAAAGAAGAATAACACACAACCCTACACAAACACACACGGTTTGAACCCTAAACTTCCCGAACAAAACCAATTCCTAAAAAGTTTCGCTCTCCTTGGACTCTTTAAAACATATTATTAACATTTTGTTATCCTTATTATGCAATAGAAATAAACATGTCTATTTTTTTAAATATATAGGGAATCTGTTATATCTAAAATTTTACTATCAAGCAGCATATAACTTCTATTCTACCTAGTTGTTGTTTAACTTGGCGTGGAATGGATTACGGGAAGGTAGTTATCGGCTCTGCACACTCAACCGAATCAAATCAAACTACTACCTTTACAAAAAGTATACCCTAAAACTTACAACTTACCAACCCAATGGCCCAATCCACACCCAATGTAGACAGTCTATCGCGGTCAACCACCTTGGCATAGTAGAAATTTTGATTATTAAGCTTTATCAACCTATCATGTCTACAATTTGGAAGAGACATCTGACATATATTTCGACACGACAACACAAAAGTTAAAATGTTGGCTCAAACATGGGGTTGAACTTAGCAAAAATCATTTGTAATGCTGGCGTTCTACCATTAATTCACCCAGCATAATTGAACAAAAGTCAAGCATGAAGGGACTGTAATGGTGGATGATTTTTGCCACTTGTAGACTTGAAAATAATCCAGGGTTGCCAGGTTCCGTTTGTTCATTGAAAGTGTCATCTCCATCACGTCCAAGACTGAAAGCTGTTGATCATGCAACACAGTGGAACTCAACAGAGAAGATGGGTACCCATTCACGTGAAGTATTTAACGCAAAGATCAAATAATTCCAGGGGATAAAACAATAATATCCTGCGAAATTGCCACTTGTCATTAATTTAGCAGAACACAACATGTTAGCTTGTGGACACCACAATGATACACAATGCCGTCAAAAGGCCAGTTTTGTTGCCGCGTCAATATCTCCTTCTTGGATAAACCTGACAATTCTAAAGGTTTTATAATAATTAGGTGCACTTACTGATCACCCAATTTCAAAATTCCTTTATCCCACATTGGTGGGATAATTTATCCTCTTCGTTGAAATTAAAATTAATTCTTTCATATTACATTAGATATATCACCTTTATAGTTTTAATAATTAATAATATGACTTGTCATTTCATTGTCCTTCCTTGTAAGCTCCAACTTGTTGATAACCTTTGTTTATGAAATTAAAAAAGTCGATGAGCTACATGGAAATAATGAGGGCAATACCAGACAAAAGCCAGGTTAAAATAATGCTCCATTATTGACTTTATAGGGACTAGACGTTGATTTGGAGCCATTAGTCATGCACGTGCCAAAAAACTTGTATTTGTTTTTTTTTTAACTTTTATAAAGTGGTTTCATTCATGTATTAGAGACCATGCCATGCCACGCCACGTCATTGATATAAAGGCAATACTCACATTCATTATATGAGAACATGTTCTATCAAATCATTCACCTTTTTCGTCTTCACTTTGAACGGTTGTTAGGCTTACTAGGAGTTTGGAGGTTGTTTTACTGAGTAGGTATTTTATTGTTTCCTATTCACATCTATATAAACTTTATTTTTACATTTTTTTTTAATAATGACTAGAATATAATTGTAGGGGAGGAGTTTTTTTTGTTGCTATATCTTTGTTTAGCATCATGCATGTGATTATTGTTCATACTACTAATTGATCATTACATGTATTACTTTCATTTGTTTTATGCTTGTTAATGTTAAGACATACACCTATGTGTGGTTGATCTTCAAAGATATTTCTATATAGAGCAAGATAGATTTCAAAGATTGTCTACCTCAGTTATTAGATGATGAAAGAACTTTAAATTTTCTTAACTATAAGGTATTTGAAATTGAAAGAAAGAAGGAAATACACATGCTCAATAGTAAAAATAAGCTAGATATGTAGCAATCCAAATGGTTTGATAGATAAATGATGTGACAATAATTGTAGTCAATTGATATAAATGCAATACTCGCATTCGTTATATCAAATCATTCACCTTTTTCGTCTTCAATTTGAACGGTTGTATAGGCTTACTAGGAGTTTGGAGGTTGTTTTAGTGAGTAGGTATTTGATTGTTTCCTATTCACATCTATATAAATTTTATTTTTACATTCCTTTAACAATGACAAGAGTATAATTGTGGGGAAGGAGTTTCCTTGTTGCTATGCTCCCAAAGTGTGTGGTCCCCAGTTGTACCACCTGTTATACTTCACCTTATTTAAATTAACGAATGAATGGAACAAAGGAATTATTTATTCTAAGAAATTGTCGAGCATCATGCATGTGGTTATTGCTCATACTATTAATTGATCATTACCTGTGTTATTCCAATTTGTTTTATTGCTTGTTAATGCTAAGACATAGACCTATGTGTGGTTGATCTTCAAATATATTTTGATATAGAGCAAGATAGACTCCAAATATTACCTACCTCCATTATTAGATAATGAGAGAACTTTAAATTTCCTTAATTATAAGACATTTGAAATTGAAAGAAAGAAATAAATACACATGCTCAATAGTAAAAATAAGCTAGATATGTAACAATCCAAATGGTTTGATAGATAAATGATGTGACAATAATTGTAGTCAATTGATAGTTATCCTAATAGGTTATAAATAGATAGGTTATAAAGACATGACAGAAAATCCCAACATGTCTTTCGAAAAGCTAACAAAATTGCTGATAAGCTGGCCAATTTGGGTGTCGATGGTGACAGACTTTTCAAATGGGAACACGGTGTCCCAAGTGAAGTAGAGGAGCTTATTCAACAAGAATGCCAAGAATGATAGTCAAATTTACCAACAGGGAAGGCACTCGTAAGTTCGAAGGCTAGGAGTATTCCCGTCTCTTTTTTGAATTGGACTCATAATAAAAATTATCTGAGCTGTCAGTCTTCGTGGATGCTGCTTGGAAATACCACAAATACTAATGGGGACAGTCACATGTCAGATAACATGACTCCTAGTCATCTTAGTAATTTGAGGCTGGTTGGTAATCATAGGGAAGGAAAGAAACGACAATATAAGACTTCGAACCAAAGCCACGTGGACCACCAGATAGCCACCGCCATAAATCTAGCCAGCAGGTTCACTTATCCAAGGCTGATTGGATGTGGTACCAAAGCATGTCATATACGAAAGAAAGCAATTACCAAAGAATTATTAAGAGTAATTGTCAATACAGAGCTTGTGGGAGTTTTTTTTAGTACTCTGCTATGTGTGTTTGTAGCTTTTTGTTTCTCCATTGTCTCAAGGAAGGGATCCGTGTCTGGTTCTTTTTTGTAATTATGATGCATGTGTGTTTTCTCGGGGTATACCCAAAATGTTGTATGGGAAGTTTCTTTTTGATAACAGACAGACTATGCGCCTTACCGGATGTAATGGCTTTGGCGACATGTAGATTTTACATATATAAGATCCTTAGTAAGGATATGTTCATCAATAGCCTTGGGATGATTTTTGTAAAAGGTTTTGGGTCAACCTGTAAAACCCGGTATTAATGCTATAGTATCTTATCTACCAAAAATAAATAAATAGATCTTGAAGTAGGTAAGTTGTTTGGAATTGATAGGAGTATGGTATACATACCATTTGATAGTATTTTTTAGTATGCTACATTGTAACTCTAATGTGTATCATTCTCTATGTAACTATTTTGATAATTAATAATAACTATTTGTTATTGTAATATTTGTTTGTATGTGATATTTATTTCATTTTTTTATAATACATGGTGTATGAATGTTTATGTGGAATGTTTTTTTTATTTGCCATTAATTTATTAATCTCATAATAGTTAGATACATTATAGAATAGAAGAACTAGGATTACACATGTTTCATGTGAGATAGATTCATACACAAGATGGAGTTGGTACTCTAATTCTCCAACCTGCATGAGATCAATTAAAATATTGTCAAGAATCTTTTAGACATATACAAGTTGGAATAGCTGGTCAACATTTCTGGTTTCATCATTAGAAATCCATACTTCATTAGTGGTTGTATATTATAGTATCAATACTAAACCCTAAATAGGCATAAGCATAATGGTATCAATTAAATGAAATATTTGCATGGTCTAGTGATCTTATAGTTAGAATTAGGAAGTAGATATCCTAATATTTTATAGTTAATTCTATAAGCTATTCTTTATTGAATTTATAATTACCTTGTATGAATAGCTCCATGCATGGATTTAGAATAAACATCCTTAGTGGAACCATAGGATACTATGAAATGATACAATTCAAAAAATTGGAAAATTAGATTAACAATGGACATTAGGTTTTTTTTATTGGCAACATAGTTCATAGATAATATTTATTTTTTATATTTTTATCCATTGACTTTATTGAATCTCAATTTTTGTAGGGTTCATAAAAATATTTAATTAACCAAATTCCTCTTCTAATGAATTATAGCTAATTAACGAAAGAGTGTGAAAGGATGTCATAAATTGGCTAGATGGGATACACACAAGGTGATATTGTAAGGGAAGGCTTATTCATGTTGACTCTGGGTGGAAGGAAAAATTAACAAAGCATAATTCTAAGATTTATATAGTGATAGAAGGTAAAAAGTACTAATACAATGGATGATCCATAATCATGCATGCTAGAGGAACTATAAACCACAAAAGAGAAGGTAGGTTTAAGACAATATAGGAGACACAAGTGTGCAATAATGGTGAGGTGGAAGAACGTTAAACCATTGTTTGTATATTTTGAAGCATCATCAAATACATAACATATTAGGTATGAGTAGAGGATGCTAGTGTGATATATATAGATAGTGAATGTGAGGAGGATTGATAATACCAATTTGACTAAAGACCCATGCATACCTAAGTGAATATAATCCTTTTATCTATATAAGTGGGAGTGATGTCCTACAAATAACCTAAAACGATCAATGAAAATAGTCTAGGCATAAATGATTGATGGGATAAGATATGAAAACCACAACTAGCATGTAAGTACTCATACTATCATAAGTGCTATGGGTGCATCCAATAGTGAAAAAGGTTACACATAAGAAGTAAACATTTAAGAGGCCTTAGGTAACTTGGACACTTGTTAATCATTGATTAGAAATCAGTTGTATTGGATCAATAACATGGGAACACTAATGTTGAAAAGTATTTGCATTAGTATAAAATTACATTTTGATACAATAATTTTAGATCTTCTCTAAAATTTTAAGGAATTCTTAACTATACTATGACAAAATGCATTATAAGGGTATGTGTATTATGGTCCCTATTGACAACAAAATATTTTCACTAGAATATAATGGAAATTTTAGAATAAATACAAATATTTGAATCTATATTACTAGTATACTATAGAAATATAGGACATTTGATAACATTGAGAAGAGAGCATGTGAATTTTATCACTAGTTTAAAATGTTTATGATAATTTTTTCTTTTGGTAAAAAGAGTGATTATATTATATTGATCATCAAATCATCCATAAGGATTTTCACCCATGTTTTGATATTGGATACATCAATTTTATCTATCTCAACCATTATACTAAGAACTAAAATCCCTATCAATAAAAAGGTGTCACAAAAACTAAATCTCTACACATTACCAAGAATTTTATCATCAATATATTGAATATGCAGAAGATCTTCCCTTATATGCCCACCACTTAGGAGGGTGCCCATAAAAAATGAGGTCTCCCTTGTCCAAAGCCAGGTTTTTCATACCAACAATTACCTTATTCTGCTCTCTTGGTATATAGGTGTATATCACCTTTGCAAAATTGCTTTATATTTGTCCAACTGATTCTATTCTTCTTTTTTATAACTTAGGAGCCGTGCGAGATGAAAGTCTCGTGCACGGTTCTGAATGAGAGAAAGGAGCGAGGCATCCTCTTTTCGACTCTAACTCTCCCACTCCAGTCGTTGCTTTTCTTTCTGTTATTTCAAAAGTAGCTGCTTCAGCTTTAGCCACTCGAATCTTCGATATTATTTTCTATTTTTCATTGAACGAATGGCATTTCGTTTTGGAAATTTTAGCTATTCTTAGCATGGTATTAGGTAATTTCATCGCTCTTACTCAAACAAGCATGAAACGTATGCTTGCCTATTCGTCCATAGGCCAAATTGGATATATCCTTATTGGAATCATCGATGGGGACTCAAATAATGGATATGCAAGCATGATAACTTATATGCTATTCTATATTTTCATGAATATAGGAACTTTTGCCTGTATTATATTATTTGGTTTACGTACAGGAACAGATAACATTCGAGATTATGCAGGATTATATACGAAAGACCCTTTTTTAGCTTTGTCTTTAACTTTATGTCTGTTATCTCTAGGGGGTATTCCCCCATTGGCAGGCTTTTTTGGAAAAATTTATCTATTCTGGTGCGGATGGCAGGCAGGCTCTTATTTATTGGTTTCAATAGGAGCCCTTATGAGTGTTATTTCTATATATTATTATCTAAAAATAATAAAGTTATTAATGACTGAACGAAACAGAGAAATAACTCCTCACGTACAAAATTATAGAATATCTTCTTCTTCAATCTCAAAAAATTCAATCGAAAAAGAGATATATTAGGAAGAAATCTAGTATAAATTAGAGGAGAAATATGTACTATTAATAAATAATCAACAATAATTATCTCAATTTATCAATATATGTATGCTTGGGAGCTTCTAATGATTAAATAAACCAAGTTCTAACCATGACCGCAATTCTAGAAAGACGCGAAAGCGCAAGCCTATGGAGTCGTTTTTGTGACTGGATCACTAGCACCGAAAACCGTCTTTACATTGGATGGTTTGGTGTCTTGATGATTCCTATATTTTAACACAAGCAATAGGTATGTAGAGGTAGAGAGCTCCATGTTTCCCTTCGGCAACAATAAGCATAGTGAACTGGAAGATTTGCAACATTGTATTTATTGATCAATATGTATCTTAGGGAGGGCAATGAATAAGATCATGGTGGTGGTGTACCACCCCTCTCCTTGTCTAGTGGATTTTTTGCCCTTATTTAGAGGATTTTTGGGGAGGAGAAGGGGATTGCTAAAATGACCTTTTATCCTTATAATATAGCTAAGGTGAGATGTATGCAAAATTTGAAGAGTCTCGAAGAACCCATTGCATTAAGTTTCTCAATGGTTCATGCACTATTCTTAGGTCGGTTCAAAGAACAAAAGTCTTGAATGTATATGAAATATTATTCTCCATTGTTCCTCAATATCTCAATGGTAGAGTAGTTGGTTGTTAACTGACGAGTAGTAGGTTCAAATCCTACTTAGGATGATCCATTTTCTTCAAGGGATCACTTTGAACATGAGAAGTTGCTAATATTCATGATCAAGAAAAGGAGGGGAAGAACAATAAGGTTAATCCATACTATAATATATATTATTGATTATTGATATTTTTGGTATTAATAATAGTTAATAGGTAATTAGATCCCCTATTTTCAATAGTTATATATATTGAGTTATTCATTGAAATATAAAAGTTAATAATTATTAGTTTCAATTCACGATGTTTGGAAAGAAGTTGAACATCCACTTGATCTTGATCTTTATGAAATGAAAAAGAGACTACAACAGATCCGTACATACCTCCCGATAATATCCAGAAATGGGTTGTCTTGAGTATGAGATGAACATTACTATCATATTTTGGCACATGACACACATGGGTACTCCAGTGCATTTCTCCCTTCATATCAGAATATATATGTTTCTGAACTGTTTCTTTGAAGGGAGATGTTCTAGCACGAACCTCGGCAATAACTTGTTCCGATTCCACATATTGATCATTTCGAACCAAAAGCAAACTTTGTGATGGAATGGTTAAATTTTGTACTTTATCTTGACTATCAACAATAGTCACGGAGAAGTTATTATGACATATATAAGCAGGATGCCCATGACGTGTACGTGTAGGATAAGCCAAATTTTCATTGAATTCAATTTTCCCGTTGAAAGGGGCTCGTACCTGTTCTGTAATATCACCTGTAAATACCCCACCAGTATGAAAAGTCCTTAATGTTAGTTGAGTTCCTGGTTCTCCAATTGATTGACCAGCAATAATGCCAACTGCTTCTCCTAATTCAATTAAGTTATTGTGAGTAGTACTCCGACCATAACATAATTGACAAATCCAAGATATACTCTTGCAAGTAAAAGGGGTTCGTATATATATTGGTTGTGTTTGGAGGTTTCGTAATTGATGAGCAAGTCCAGTCCCAATACCTTGATTACGCGTAGCAATGCATCTCCCATTTATATATACATCGTCTGCTACAATCCTTTGAGTTATCCAAATAACATTTCTTATTCTCAATGGGGATTTAAGGTAATTAATAATTGAGAGTCTAACTCCACTATCACTCTATTCCATTTGACCTTAAGAGCCTTTGCATTTCCTCTCAAAATGCCATATCCCTCACCAATGTTGTTGGAAAGTGCACCTAAGTTTGTTGTAAATGTGAATGTCAAGGTACCATTCAGTAGTCTACCTATTACCCTTACACTGGCCTTGCTTGAGTTACCTCTTGATACCCCATCTATATTTTCCTTTCCAAATTCCAACAATGGTCATTGTAATTTTTGGGTTCTATCCATCCTTTTGTCTCGTGGCTTAACTCTTCTAACTCCATTTGTCTAGGGACTGATCTTGAGTCATGCCACTATATACTCCCATATTTTATGTATTTTTGTGGTTGCTTCAACATGAATTGGATAGTCTCTATTATATTGAATATGGTCTTCACCCATAGAAAATGGATATCTCTAGTCTCTTGTTTAAATATCCTTCTATTCTGCTCATTCTAGATATTCCAAGGTATGATCATCATCCCCATCCACACTATCTTCCCCAAATTTCTATCTACTCCTTGTTGTTTCTTCCATCCTCTCTAGATATCTTCTATAGACTAATTGTTGGTCCAATTTATACCTAGCAAAGATGCCATCATTTTCCATAGCTTCATGGTAGTGGGGTATTCTATAAAAAAGTGGTTGAAAGTTTTATTCTCCTCCATACAAATTGTACATATGAAAGGTCCATAGAATCCCCTCTTTAATATTTTTTCCCCTATGAGAACCCATTTGTGGAGGAGTAACCAATAGAAGAACCTAATAGTTGGCCATAACTTCTACATCTAAAGTTATGTGAATAGATTCTAATATGAATGAGTGGTGCTAAGGCATAATGCTTTGTATCCTTGCACTATTGTATACACCTCCTTAGTTCTACAATTCCATCCAAAAAAATCCTCATATGACCATGGTAATGATATCATTTGTATGATTCAGTCAATCTCCTTTGCTAGTCTCTTTGGAAGTTGGATTGACCATTCTTTTGATGGAATCTAGTATCTTCCAACTTTTGGTCCTCATGTTTGGTCCTTGGAGTATTTTTTAAATTATATATATTTTAATTTCTATGTAGTTCCTCCACTAGGATCCACTCTAGATATTGAGTCACCAAAGGTGGATGCCCATCCCATGAGTCTAACCAAAAATATGTGTATTTTCCATTATTAACTATCCAAAACAACCTTTCTTTGATCATTTTCTCTCTTATTTTGAGTACTGCTAAAATAGGGGAACCTTTAATAGATAATTGATATCAGATAATCCTTTTGGGATCTTGTTCTATGCATACTTAAATCACAAATTATTGGCCCATAATTCATTAGGATTATTAATCATTCTCTAATACAATATTGCAATCCATGAATTGTTATTTTTAATTGTAGATCTAAAACCCAAATCCCCTTCTTATTTTGGTAATCACAAAGTTTTACCCTTTACAAAATTTCATTTCCTTTCCTCCCTAGCATCCAAAAAAAGGAATAAATTATTATGTGATCAAGCTCTCAAAGCATTACCTTTTGGATATCTAGAAGTGATGACATATAGATGGGGATAAATTGTAACACTGACTTGATTAAGGTAATATGTCCTCCTAATGATAACCATTTATTTATCCATTTTCTAATTTTACCCTTGATTTTATCTATCATCCATGCCCAATCCTCCTTTTATCTACCAATTTTGATTGGGACCCCCAAATAGATAAATAGGAGCGAGATTTTCTAAAAATCAACTTTATCCAGTACCAAGGTCTTATGTTGAGGTGAACAATGGAAGAATATTACTTTATATTTATCATTATTCATCATCTGACATGTTGCCTTAGTAAAGTAGTTCAATATTTGCTTTATTCTAACTAATTATTTAACTATTGCTTTTTCTAACAATGTGGAATCATTAACAACTTATGAATGGGTGATTGGGCTAGCTCTATTAGCAACTAAAATTTCCTCCGGTCTCTTAGTATCTCTATTCTCATCTAGTGTTCTCCTTAGACATTTAGGTAGGATAATGAATGGGTACGAGGAGAGGGGATCCCATTTCCTAATACCTTCTGATGCTATGAATAGCTTTTTGGGGCATCCATTGATGATAACAAAGTATGATATCTATGATATGCAACCTTTGATCCATTTTATCCACTCAGAGAATCCAAAGTTCCTCATAAAATGGATTAAGGAGTGCCAATCCACTCTATCATAGGCTTTAGATAGGACTAGTTGGATGAACATAGTGGTACATTTATGTGCTTCCATAGAATGTATTGCTTCTTAGGCAACACTATCTCATCCACTATTTGTCTACTCTCTATGAATCCACCTTATTCAAGATATATTATTTTATGCAGAAGTGCTTTTATCCTCTCAGCCATGACCTTGGTGATAATCTTCAATAAAATATTACATTAAGCTATTGGTTGGTATCCACTTATATTTTCTACTTTCCTTACCTTTGGTATCAGTGTTATGTAATTTTTGTTGATTTTCTTCAAAATTTCCTTGGCTTTTCTCACCTCTTCTACAACCTCTAAAAAGTATTCCTACACAATGCCCAAAAATTCTTGGTAGAATTCAATAGGGTGTCCATATAGATTTGGATATTTTTCCTTTTGCATTTTGAAAACTATCTCTTGTAATTCTTGCATTGTTACTAGTACACCTAGTATATCATTTTATTCTCTTGTAATAAGTTCGGGTACCTCTTGTAACATTTCTTTTTGGACTACTGGACCCAAGGCCCTAACCATGAATATATTTTCAAAATAATTCATTGCTATTGATTTCATACCCTCCCATGTGTAAATCATATCCTCTTCATTTTTTATAGAAGAGATGAAGTTATATATCCTCTGGATTAAAAGGGACTTGTGGAAAAATCATGTGTTTCTATCTCCTCTTAGCCACTTGATTCTGGATTTTTGTTTCCAAAATAGCTCCTCCTTTCTTTCCCATTTCTCGTTTTGGTTTTTGAGATCCAGTTTTGTTTTGATCTTGGTTTTTGTGAGTCCCTCCTTTCTTATCTTATCATGAAATCCTCTAGTTGTTCAATATTTTTTTTTCGTTTTTTTGACATCCCCAAATTTCTCACAATTCCATCTCTTAAATTTTATTTTTGATACACTATAGAAGTTTGAAAAAATAGAACATTTGTGTGCCATGTCTCAATTTTCCTTCACGCCACCACTGTTACATTCATGGTCTAAATGATTTATCTCTAAGCCACATTAGTTGGAATTGAAAGGTGCTTGTTTTGGATTAGTTTTCTAGACTTATATCATTAAAGGCCAATGACCTAACCCTACATTATTTAAGATTTTGATCTTTGGGATATGTCCTTGTATCAAAAGATTTTATAATACCAAGAACCTGTCCAGTATTTCCAAAATGCAAGTTGGGCCCAATATCCTATTAGATCAAGTCATCAAACCATTATTAGGTTTAAGATCTACAAGGTGTAGCTATCCATGTACTAACTCATGATAGCCATACCTCCATCTAGAGCCTAGTTTCCTCCCATATTCTCTTCGAGAGAGAGAATGTGTTGAAATCCTCCCAACAATATCCATGCTCTAAAAATTATGAAGAGATATAGTCTATGTCCTTCCATAGCTTCATCTTTTCTTTAATGGTGCTTGGGGCATATACATTCAAATAGAGTATTTGCTAATCTTATTGTTTATTTTTTTCTACCACACCCGTTAGTCCTTTTTTGCCAACTGTATAGTGTACCACTAGTTCTTTGGGGTCCCATACGCATGTAACTCTCCTTAAAGCTCCTTGGGAACTCAAGGATACTGTATTATTGGGTCCTTATCCTTCTTTTTGTTATATCCATTTCCTTGAAAGATACCCTCATCTCTTGGAGGAAGACTATTTGTGGCTGGTTTATTTAAATCATTCTTTTTATCTCATTTTATTTAGAATGACTTCCTTTCAGTCCTCTAATATTCCATGTAATGACTTTCATCAGAAACAAGGGTAAAAAATATGGGTAAGTACCATAACCTTACCTTCCTCAATTCATTTTTTACCTTTTTTTGCCACATGATGTTGGTTGGACTTTCTTCCCACCTTCTAATTTATGTCCACCATATTTTACTAGGTTATTGTTTCATCCTTGTAACTTCTAATTCATGTGTATAGGGTACCAATGCATTATTGGTGTTTCCATGTAATGAAGTACTTTTTTAATTTATTTTATTTCTTCTTTATTCTTTATTTGATAGTTCATTGCCATATGGTTTAGTTCTCCCTTATTACTACTTTTCCCCACCAATGTTTTATTTGTTGATCTTTTAACTTCTTGCATATTTGTTTCTCCTCGTACTTCCTCAAACTATGTTTTTACAATTTCTATTTTAGCTCCATCTTCTTCTTCATCAATGAGGTAATCCATGGCTAGGCTTCTAAACATGTTTGTTGAAAGAACTTCCTTATACTTAGTTATAGGTTTTCTTTGTGTGTTATTTTTTCTTTGGTATATGAAATCCCACCTATTCCTTCTCTTATTTCTTTTGATCCAAAAATTTATGTGGAAAATCCTTAGCTAGATGGTCATATTCATGGAAAATTTTACATTTAAAGGTAACTGTTGACAATTTTGTCAAAATTTCTTAAGGGGTAGAAAAGGAAAACAAATTTTGTACAGTGTTATGTAAAGTTTTTTGCTTTGTTATTTTTATTTTGAAAAGATGCAGCAATTTTGGCTTCCAATGCCACCCCTTTGTATATAAAAGTAGAAAAGAAAGAACTTCGCTAGAGAAAAGAGCTTCGCCGAAGGAAAATGAAAAGAGCTTCGCACCCGAAGCATTTCCAACACTACTTCGGGTAAAAGTTTTGCGAAGTAGTTTTCGTCGAAGTAAAATACAAGGAAAAGAGAATGAAACTACTTCACGCCCGAAGCGTTTCCAGCAGCTACTTCGGGCGAAAGTTGAGCGAAGCGGCGTTCAGAAGAAAAGAAAGCTTCGCACCCGAAGCATTTTCAACACTGCTTCGGGTGGAGTTTTTTGCGAAGTAATATCACCGAAGTAGAATACAAAAGCAGCGTTCGAAAGAACAACTTTGCCGAAAAGCAAAGGCAAGAAATCTACTTCGGGCCCGAAGCATTTTAGAAGCTACTTCGGGTAAGATTTCTGTGAAGCGGTGTGCCGAAGTGAAATACAAAGAAAAGGGGGTAAAACTACTTCGCATCCGAAGTATTTCCATCAGTCACTTCGGTCGGGAAATCAGCGAAGCGAAACTCAAGGAGCATTGAAAGTACTTCGCCAGGAAGTTGCCGAAGTACTCACTTCGGGCCCCTCCATCAGTGAACCACTTTTACTTCGCCAAAAGCTCATTGCGAAGCATTTGCTTCGGCTAATTTTGTGCGAAGTACTTCTGCCCGAAGTAAAAGGATGCAATGTCTTTTGAAGACAATTGCTTCGGCCGAAATTCTCCCGAACCACAGTTTAGAAAGAAGGTCGCAGCGAAGCATTTCCCGAGGGCGTCAGCAAAGTAATTTGGTCAGCGAAGTGGCAAAGACGAAGAGGCCCATTTTGCGAGCTGAAGCTCAATTTTGTGAAGTACATACCAAAGAGGAGTTTTTGCTTCGGCCCAGAACCATTGCGAAGCAAAGTTGTGAATGAAAACTTAGCGAAGCGCTTCACGGGCATGCGTTCCAAGCCGAGTATTTTCCCGAGGCGATCAAGTGCCTCATAAATGCAATTTTTCATGCCCAACAAGCCCGCTGCTCATTTTTGGCAATCAAAAATGAAGTATCAAGCCATGATGGAGAGCCCGACGAGCATGGCGGCCACTCGAGCACCGCACCCGGAGATCAAGGACGTCCAGACGGCTCATCAATGCACCTTTCCATGGTTGACCCGGTTGCAATTGCCAATTTTGGTAACAGATTTGAAAACTCGGTCACGAGAGCCTCGGGGAGCCGAATTCTCAGAGCTCGAGGGCGTACTCTTCTTTGCTATGTAATTATGACTCGGAGGCCCGGTCCTCTATAAAAACCTAGGCATTGTAATAAGAAAAGGGGGGAACTTTCTGCTAGAAAGCTACTGTAACTTGATGTCCTGCGATTAATACTAAAGATCTTTGGGCTCAATTTCTCTCTTTTATGCTGCCTTCTTTGCTTGATTCTTTTGTCTGTCTTCATTTGCATACTGAGAAAGCTGAACCTTGCGTCCGATGTGTGATCGGGGACTATACCCTAAAACTCATTCTGAAGGATACATAGGAGTGGAACAGCTTAATACTGGTTTTCTTTTATGCTGCCTTCTATGCTTGATTCTTTTGTCTCTCTTCGTTCGCATACTGAGAAAGCTGAACCTTGCGTCCGATGTGCGATCGGGGACTGTACCCTAAAACTCACCTGGAGGATACATAGGAAGATTGATATTACATTTCCTTCATTTATTCTTGGTATTCTTTGCTTCCATTCGAGTTACCTGTTAGTGATCGTGCTTCCTGTTCTTCCCCACCTTAAATCACCGATCTCTCTTCCCATAACCCCTTTTGTTTCTTTCCTGCACTCTTATCTTCAAACACCCAAGTAGATTAGTATAGGAGCCGGCCTTTCTCCGGAGATTGGCATGGAGGGCATCTCTTCCCTTCGGCATTTCAATGTTGGTCCAGGTCTAGGGTGCATACACTCACCCAAAATCCTTTCCTAGGCGGATTTGATGACCAACAGTTTTAGCACACCTGGTGGGACCCAACTGTATCTGTCTTAGTAAGATCCATAACTAGTCAAGGTCCCATATTTTAACGCAAAACCCATCTTCACCGGGGCCAATAGTTCTAAACCAGTTCTCGTTGTGACCCGGTCAGTCTCACCTAACTAGTGGTAGTGAGGACTGATGCCCTCATTACTGAAAGACTCTTAGCATCTGGCGACTCTGTTTACCCAAGAATATTTAAGTCGAAAAGACCAGTACCAAAAGTCTGTGCCTTCATGCAAACAAGATGGAGAGTTAAGAATAGAGGAGAGGAAACCGAGTTCTTTGAGCTAGATATTGATGCCTTCGAGGAACAATCAAGGTTGATCACCCCCGAGTCACTATTACAAGGAACATCCTCTCGTTGGTGAGACAAGGCTCAACTTCTGATAGTACAACATCTAGTTTTCCTCCCAATCCTCCCAACTCTCCGAAGCATCCTAGTCCCTCCATTCCTATTAGTTGTCCTATTAGCAGTCAAGGGGGAGCTTCGAGAATTCCTATTTCTCAAAATCCAGGAGCAAGTATGGCACAGCAGCAACAACAACAACAACAACAAATGCAGTAGCCACAACCACCCAGGTTGTGCCCAGCATGGGATTCCTTGTCACCACTGAATTTAGCAGGACAAGGGCAAGTGCCGCCTGCTGCCATAAAGAAGATCCCAACGTTCGATGGAACTGGGAAGACTGCTCTAGAGCATATCCAGGACATAATATCTCTGGCGGTGATCCATGACATTACAGAAGAGCAAATTATGGTAAAGCTTCTGGTCCTTTCCCTTAGAGGAAAACTCCTCTACTGGTATAGATCTCTACCACCCGGTAGTATTACGGGATGGGATCAATTAGCTGGGCAAATGATGGGAAACTTCAATGAGTCTTCCGATCCTACCTCTCTTCTGCATCAGTTCACTTCGATCAAGAGGCATCCACAAGAAGAAATCATAGATTTCAATGTTAGGTTCGCTCGAACCTGGCAGAGAGTGCCAGTTGGACTTCGGCCAACCGATGAAGCTGCAACACTCTATTTCCTTCGAGCTTTCAATCCCGATATCAGTCTCATGGTAAGATATTCTAACGTTAATACTTTTCTCGAGTTGTATGAGTTAGCCAAGAGAGCAGAAATGGATTTGATAGTTGTGGGCAAGCTTCCCCAAAGGATGCCGACGCCCATACTTCCCGAATTCTTACAATTCCAGTATGCAAGCGCAGCCGCTTCACAAATCTCCACAACCCCTGCACTCCCGATTTCATCTTGGAACCCGAATCCTATCGTGTCTCAAATCACCGCCCCACAAATTCATTTCCCTACATTTTCAACTCCACAGCCCACCGTCACTTCGGCATTTCCTGTGCTACCAGCACCACCTCAACACCCCGCCCTGCCTCCAATACCGACGATGGCTTCATTGCCACTCGTTCCGAAAGCCGATGATATACAAACTAAAATTCTACAAGAGATGCAGTCTCTGAACTCTACAGTTCAGATGTTGTCAAATGACATGACCATTGTAAAGAAGAAGCAAGCGCAACAGGAGTTCCTACCAAGAAGATCTTATCCTACGCCTGCGCTTACCAAAGACCAAGCAGTCCAGCAAGGGAAGGCTTCGACGAGAAATGCTGCGATTGATGAAGCTCCGAGCACTTTCGATTATGTATATTGGTGCTCTACATGCAATGATCCGCATGAAGAGAATACCTGCACGCTGCACCAACACTATGTACAAACGCTGGCAAACAGTAGTCATAATGGTCAAGTCAACGTCATTAGGCAGATGAGTCAGAACCCGACCATTGGCGAAGAGGAGCCGGTTGCAGTACTTACCAGAGGAGGAAGGAAGGCAATAGAAGTGGATGCTACTCAGATGGCTCCTTTAAAAGCACAAGTTCGAACTGAGAAAGGATAATCTTCCTCTTCGGCTTCGAACGAAGCTCCTCCGCCTGCACCCATCAAAGAAAAGGCTCAAAAGGCCTCTGTCGAATCACCTCAGGCAGAAACTAAGGAGCAGGCTAAGGAAAAGCTCAAGTTTCCTTCCCTGACCAAGCGGCAAAGAGTTGAAGCTACAGAGCAGTATCGTACTAGATACGAGCCCAGAAAGGAACCTGAAGTGCTCAAATCCCTGGCATACAACATTGTAGAGGAGTTGAAGAAGATCCCAGCCAAGATCAGCTTGTACGATGCACTACAACTACCTGGACAGGTGGACTTGCTGCAAGAATCATTGAAGACAATTAAAGCAAAAAAGGTGGCACCGCTTGCTCTTGTGCAGACCCTATCCACATCTATCACGGGAAAGAATAGACCACCTCCATTCTACCTGACCCTACAAATGGAAGGGTATATTGTACATAACTGCATGATCGACTCTGGGGCCGCTACGACAGTCATGCCAAGGGCAGTCTACGAAGAAATAGGGATGGAATATACGTGAAGCAGCCAAGGTGTACTCCAGTTGGATGGTACTCCAGTGAAGACTGTAGGGGTGATCAAGGACATTCCTATCCGGCTGCATAAGATGCCTCAGATCACAGTCATACAAGAGGTAGTTGTAGTCGACTTAGAGCCATATTTTAGTATGTGCTTGTCAAGGGAATTCATGGCAAAACTGGGCGGATATCTATCTATGGATTACTCTCACCTAGAGGTTCCATTCAAAGGAAAGAAGGTGAAGATCTACAATGAAAAACCTTCTTCCTTTCTTGTACAGAAGATGTCCGAGGAGGAAAGCAACGAACCAGTGAATGCATTAGTGGAGGAAATAGAGCAGGTAGACCTGGTCGAGGAATCTCTTGTGCAATTAAGTTATGAAGATGAGTTCTCATTGGTAGACTTTAACGCCATGGTGGAGACCGAGATAGGGTGTTATACGATCGCCAAGCCTAAAAAACACTCCCAACCAGAGAATAGAACAAGTGCCCAAGAAGGACTATGGAAGTTGTTCTTCGATGGCGCCCGATGTAAAAATGGTGTTGGGGCAGGGATTCTTCTAGTTTCACCATCCGGAGAGCAAAAAGAGTATTGCTACCGGTTGACATGGAGCTGCACTAACAATGCAGCGGAATACGAAGCATTATGCCTAGGACTCAAGAAAGCTGACAAGTTAGGCATAAAGCACCTCCAAATCTTCGGAGATTCTGAACTGGTATGCAACCAGGTCACAAACAGGTGTACCTCAAAGAAACATTATCTAAAGTCATACCGCAACAGGGTATGGGACCTGCTTGACCAGTTCGAGTCTCTCAATCTATGGTCAATCCCACGAGAAAAGAACCGACATGCCGATGTTCTGGCATCCATCGCAGCCAAGTACTCTCCAACAGAAGACATGGTGTACAAGCCCAAAGCTGTGAGGATGATCTATAGACCCTCTGTCCTAGACAAAGATCTGCATTGGCAAGTCTTTGACAATGATGAGCAGATTGTAAATTTCATGATCCAAGAAGCCGCCACAATCGAGGATAGAAGCTCTGATGAAGAAGAGTATGAAGGGCTGGTTCAACTGAAGAACAACTGTGTTCCCAAGGGATTGGTCACTCTTGAAAGCCTCTTTGATCAGAATGACCGAGCCCTCTCTCACATGATCAAAGTCAATGAAAAGCAGTATCAGGACTTAGAGCTTGAACCTGGAAAAGCAATAAAGGTCAGAACCGACTGCACTTCAGAAGAGATAGAACAGATACAGAATTTGTGCAAAAATTTTTTTGACATAATTGCTTGGTCCTATCAAGATCTCAGAGGATACAATCGGCAGCTGGTTCAACACACAATCGAACTACAGGAGGGGGTCAAACCTTTTCGACAAAAGCAAAGGCCGGTTAATCCTAAGATCGAAGTCCTAATGAAGGCCGAACTCCTGAAGATGCTCGAGGCAAAGATCATTTATCCCATCAAGCACTCTTCATGGGTAGCGAATCTGGTCCCAGTCAAAAAAAAGAACGGAGATATACGGTTATGCGTGGACTTTCGCAACCTGAATCAGGCTTCTCTCAAAGACCACTATCCTCTCCCACAAATCGATCAAATCTTGCACTCGGTGGCTGGAGCTCAACGCTTCTCCCTGCTCGATGGTTTTTTTGGGTATAATCAAATCTGGGTCAGGGACGAAGACCAGCATAAAACAACATTTACTACCAAGTGGGGGACATTTGCTTACCAGCGAATGCCATTTGGTCTTTCGAACGCTGGTGCCACCTTCCAGAGGGCGATGGATCTTGCTTTTGGCGAGCTTCTAAATAAGGTTATCATCATCTATCTGGATGACATGACCATTTTCTCCCGAAGAAGGGAGGATCATCCACTACATCTACAACAAATTTTTGAAAAGTGCCGAGAATTTGGCATCTCAATCAATCCAAAGAAGTCTATATTCGTAGTTAGCGAAGGAAAATTGCTGGGACATGCGATATCAGAAAAAGGGCTTGCTGTAGATCCTGACAGAGCCGAGGCCCTAATGAAGCTCCCACTCCCAACAGACAAGAAAGGACTCCAATCCTTCTTCGGCCAGATTAACTTCGTGAGGAAGTTTGTCCCTGACTTCGCCCAAGTCATCAAGCCAATGTCCCAACTCCTGAAGAAGGGCACCGAATTCAGCTGGACAGAAGAGAGAAAGGAAGCATTCAAAGAGATTAAGGCTCGAATCGCTCAGGGCTCGGTCCTAATCAACCCTGACTACAGTCGAGATTTTATCATGTATGCCATAGGAGAGCCCGAGAGCTATGCTGTTGTCCTGACACAAAAGGGGGAAGATGGCGAAGAGCGTCCCATCGCGTTTCTGAGTCAGGTGATCAATCCCCATGAAGAAAGATATAATTTCATAGAACGTCAGGTGCATGCAGTAATGAAATCACTAAGGAAGTTCAAGCAGTTCATCTCTCAAAGTCGAGTCACAGTTTTTGTCATTCACCCCGATGTGCGTAATTTCATTATCCAAGGAGAATTGGGAAGCAAAAGAGCTGGTTGGGTGAACAAGATACAGGAGTTTGACATTGAGATCAAGCCCACAAAATTGGTTCATGGTCGTGCATTGTGTCAAGAATTGGCAAAGAGCGCAACGGCCGAAGTGACAGAATCTCGGAGAGATGACTTACCAGCCGAAGAATGCTTCGCTAACCACGAAGAAGACGAGAAGGATTGGGTCAGTGAGATAATCTGCTATTTCAACATCGGCAAGTGTCCTTCGCATCTAAATGCATCGCAGCGAAGACATTTCAGGATGCGGTCCTCCAGATACACTCTGCGCCCCGAAGGCCTATTTTTTAGGAACATTGATGGTGTCCTTCTCAAGTGCATCAAAGACGATGATAAAAGGAGGGTCCTGGGAGAATTCCATTCTGGACTATCGGGAGGTCACTTTGCAGGAAGAACAATGGCATTAAAGATCATTAGGGCGGGTTATTATTGGCCCACACTCTTTGTCGATGCCTTCGCAGTTTGTCGTAAATGCGAGCAGTGTCAGAGGTTCATCGATCGAAACAAAAATGTTGCAATGCCCCTTCATCCGATACAAGTAGAGACACCCTTTCAACAATGGGGGCTAGATTTCATAGGGGCCGTATCACCGAACTCCTCTGTGGGACATAAGTTCATCCTGACTGCAACGAACTACTTCACCAGGTGGGCCGAAGCAATTCCTACAAAGCATGCAGATCAAGAAACTGTAATTGCATTTCTAGAAGGATTGATCACCAGGTTCGGCATTCCCGAATCTATCATCACAGACAATGGCCCTGGCTTCACAGGCACCAAAATCAATGAATTCCTCTACAGATATGGGATATATCACAAAGTATCCTCCAATTATTATCCACAGGGCAACGGCTTGGTAGAATCCACCAATAAGACTCTGTTGAAGATGCTAAGAAAGCTCATAGAAACAAACAAAAGGACTTGGCATCTCCTTCTAGATCGGGCTTTGTGGGCCGATCGAATTTCTGTCAAGAAGTCAATCAAGACTTCACCTTACGCCCTGGTTTATGGCAAGGAGGCCATCTTACCCATTCATGTGGAGATCCCTGCATTGCAGCTGTTAGAAGCAGAAGATGGAGTTAGTCCGATGGAAAACAGATTAGCTCGGCTACTGCAACTAGAGGAAGATCATGAAGAAGCCTACCAGAACTTCGCTAAGCATACTCAGGTCACCCAAGAATGGTTCAAGAAGAAGTCATCTGATCGCACATTCAAAGTGGGAGATCTGGTATGGAAGTGGGACTCCTGGAAGGCCAAGCCTGGGAATCACGACAAGATGGACGCCTTTTGGGATGGGCCATTCAAAATTACGAAGGTGAACTCAGCCAATTCATTCATCCTCAAAGATGCCGATGGCCAAGTCTTGCCGATCTCCATCAATGGTCTTCATCTGAAGACTTTTCACCGCTAAGGTAAAACGATTTCTCTTCAAAAAAAAAAATGAAAATGCACTTCAGAAAATAAATCGCGTCAAAAGAAATGCTTCGACAAATAAAATTCGGGAGGAGCTTCGATGGAAAAGCATCCGAAGCAGCTACTTCGAAGGACAAAGTGCCGAAGTAGAACTACCTCGAAGAAATTCTAGCGAAACAAATACTTCACGCAGTTTTATTCCGAAGTGACTGTGTATGAACTTTTGTATATAAATTGCATGTACATCCTGCTCTAAGATCGCAAAATCCAAGTACTACACTTCATAATCTCCTTCAGAGGCCTTTTACACGAAGGAGCAGTTGCAAGGAGGTTCGCCGCGAAGCATGCCGAACCAAAATTCGAGCAAAGGCATGAAAAGAGCTTCGCACCCGAAGCATTTTCAGTAGCTGCTTCGGGCAAAATTTTGCGAAGTAGTTTTCAAAAAGAGGAAGCTTCGACGACCTTCGTAAGGCAGAGCGGCAACACGGCGAAGAAGAAGTACTTCGGGCCCGAAGCATCGAAAAGTAGTCCGAACCAAAGGTTCGCCGTGAAGCATTTTCAACATTGAAGTTCAACTTCGCCGAACCGAACACGCGCGAGGTGGAGAATTCGAAACATACCTCGGAGAACGTGTCGACAACGGCCTTGAAAGGAGTACAAAGCGGATGAATTTAAGGAAAAAGGGTGGTGGAGCATTTCTCGAGATGATCGAGTCAGAAAAAGGGAAAGAAAAGCTCGCACTAAGGTACGAGGTGGCAGTGGGTGGCGTCTCCAGTACAAAGTGTAATCATCGAAGCATGCAGCCCTGTGTACCACGTCGCTGCAGAAATGGTTTAAGAATACGACAATCTCTTCCGTCCGAGGTGCAAACTTAATTTTGGTAGGTGCCATAAATTCAGGTGGTTGCCTTTTTAGGCTATAAAAGCGAATTCCTGGCAAGAGGGAAGTTATTTGTCCATCAGTTAGAACTAGACTGAGAGCCTTCAGATACTCTGCAACCCTCCCGTCCTTTGCATCTGGCCATTCACATTAAAGCCCTCTGTATCAAGAACTCTACTGCTATCAATAACAACATGGGAAAGAAAAACTCTAAGGAGAAGGGGAAAGAGCCCGAAGTTGCAGGCCCCAAAAAAACAAAGAAGGGGAAAGAAGAGAAAAAGCGTACTCCGAAGAAGCTAAATCTTCCCCTTCGACCCGAAAAGTAGCCAATGGAAGAGGGGGACGACTCGGAAGAAGAACAGCTTGTGGAGCCACCAATTGATGGGTGGGAGAAGATCCGAGACACACAGCTCTCTAAGGGTGTATCCGATCTTCGACACACCATAGAGTTCATGACAAGCAGGCTCACACCAGAAAATAAGAGAGCTGCTGCATATTACTCCCAGATTTACTAGTTTTTAACCCCGCCTGCTCACCATTGTCCTGAGCTGATCTACGCTATCGCACAGAATTACCAACCTGCGTCCAGGCAGGTGTTAGATGCTTCGGGACACAAACTATTCTCCATCCTGAAGGAAGATGTACAAGCAGCCTTCGCACCACAGTAGGGCCCGCCCAAGGGCTATTCTGTTCGCAATGTCCTCCTAAACGAACAAATGGAGAGATTCACCTCCAACAACTACATATTGAAGTTCCTGCGGGAGAATCTCAAGAGCGGGCTACCTTCAAACAAGCTGCCCCAGATGCCCTTACCCTTGGAGGCTTTCAAAAACATCGATATTTTCTCCATCATTGCATGGGTGGCGGGATTGTCAACAGATGCTTCAGTACAACCCCGGCAGGTGTCTTTGGCCGAATGCATTTCAAGAGGGGAGTTTTATGCCCCTGACGCTTCAAGGCCGAACACCAACCCAGTTTTCTTTGATCGGGCAGAATGGGTGGCCCGAACCCCGCATACAAGGCTCGCTAGCATGAAGAATTCAGCAGCAGGCCAGTACTTCGCACCCTGTTCCTTTCTTGTCTGGTTGTACTTCTACCAGGTTCATAAGCGTTTTCCCCATATCGCCATCTCTCCAAGCGGCAAGGATGGAAATCCTCTGCCAGTGTATCAATGGACTCCCCTCTTATTGAAGGAAGAGTCCTATTATTCTTTTAATCAACAATTTTTGGGACCCGCCATGCACCTGTTAAAAGGTTCTTGTCCTCGGGTACCACTCAGTTTGAGAGATAGAGTGGTGCTGGGAAAAAAGGGGGACGTTTTCCAATTAACACAAGGACTGGTGATTCGCCTGTTCGGCTTCATAGGGAAGCCCTTCCTGTTACCAGTCTACCCCTCTGAATATCAGTTCGCATTGGAAGTCGCTCGACAGAGCGACTCTACAAATGCAGTATACGGCCACGGCCGAAAGTGGGCACATACCTGTGACTTCCCCTTTAGAATGGGTGTAATCGAAGTCTTTGCCCTTAAACAGAATGTTTTCCTGGAGGAAAAGCTCGCCGATTTTGGCCTACTCCAGATTCCTCAGCAATGGCTCTATGATCCTTTGGGCGTGATGAGGGATCATTTGAAATTCAAGAACTTCCACATCTGCCCTCACCCCGAGGTTGTGGAACAAAGGAATAACCCCAATGGAAAATACCTGGAGTGGCATTTGGAAAGAATGAGGACATTGCCTCCATGGCATGAATTCTATCCTATGGAGGTCGAGTTCGACCCTGATCAGCACCCCCTCCCGACTCCAAGCTCCACCTTTTGGAAGAAGGCAAGGGACGATTTGAAGGAGGAGGTAAAATACTGGAGCGAGGAAAAGCTTCGAGAATGGTGGATAATGAGAGTCCACCGTCAAAAAGTGAATTCTTATGGACTCTTAGCCTCGGATAAAGACTTCGCGATTCTCTATGACACCAATGTCGAAACCTGGAAGTCTATATCCTTTGCTGATTTTGTTCCCCCGACCACCCCAGGGTCAGGCGAAAGCCCAGGAGGCGCTAAGGATGCTTCGGATAAAGAAAAGGAAGTAGGGGCCGAAGCTACGCCTGCAGCACTACCACAGAGGCCATCGAAAGTTCATGATACAAGTGCAGAAGAAGCAGAGCAACCTTTGGAGAGAAAGAAAAGGAAAAGGCAGGAGCAAATTCAAGTGCCTCCGAGCCACCCAAAGCGCCCTCGCACAAAGCCTTCAAGTACTCCTACTGAATCACCTGCATCAGGCCCGGTTGAAGCAAACATTGAAGATGCAGGGGCACCAAGTGCTGAGACGGTCCCCGAAATAGATATCATTGATGTGGAGGAACTCCTCCAACAAGAGAAAGACCCCGAAGCAGAAGTTGTGGAGGTCGGGAGTGATGAAGCCCAAGAGGAACAAGAGCCGACCACGCAAGAAGTTACCACAGCCGCTTTGCCAGGAGGGCACGCAGGTACGCACTCTCTTCCCTTCGCTTCGGTCTCTGACACATCCACGGTAGTCCCGAGTGGAAGCCCTCATCAATCTCTCCATCCCCCATAAGGTCAATCCCCCACTCAGAAACTGCCCATTGCCAGTCCAATCCTGCACAGCCCCACTCCTCCCGAGTCGTCTGACCAGGATAAGCCCGCTGAAACCACTTTGCCTACACCAAGCCCCGTAGCCCACTCTCCCATAGCTCAAAGCATAGTCCCGCTCGCCAAAGCCCCTGCTACACCCGTCCCCGAGCCGTCAGGGGAATCCTTCCCCGTTAGTTCTTTATATTTGTTCACACCTTTGGCTGGAGATTCGGCCTTCTCCGAAATAGATTTATCCTCAATAAAGGAGCGCCCCCTGGCTGAAAAGCTACTCCTAGCTCGACAGAATACAGAGAAGATGCTAAAGGAGGCAAGAAAGAAAAGAGGGAAAACTCTGGCCCAAGTTGAAAAATGTGCGGTTTTCGACTTGAAAGGCGGAAAGTTGCATAAGGTTAGGAAGGTCCCTAAGGTCCAGAAGCCTCTGGATGAAATGACTCCAGCTGACTACGACTACCAGGAGAAGACCAAGGACCTGGAGCATTTAAATATAGATGACGAATCCGCATCCATGCATGTCAGGGTTGAAACTTTTCGAGCACATGCAAATATTGCCAACCAGCGCAGGTTTGAAGCAGAAAATGCCAACATCAAGTTGGAAGAAGAGCTGGCTAGGATTCGCTCTGAGCTGGAGGATTCGTAGAAGCAGTGCAAATTGCTCAAAAAGGAAACACATGCCCTCAAACAACAAATTCTACAATTGCAGACTTCGGCCGAGCAACAAGCACAAAAGTAGGCCAAAAATGAGCTAAAAGCCAAAGAGCTCGAGAGCAAGATCTTGCGGGCCCAGCAGCAATTGTACGAAAAGGCAAACCTGGAGCTGTTCGACAAAGGTAGGATCAAGGAGATCCGCTCTCACCTACTCAAAGGTTTCAGATCTCGGGCCTCCAGTGCCCTGTCAATTTTGATTTATGTCACCGAAGCTCAGCATGCCATTGCTAAGAAGGGACCAATAGTGGATGAGGTGATCCAAAAAATCAAGAGGCGACTCAAGCTTGCCTTTGAAGTTCAAAGCATTAGATATCAAGACCTGCAGGTCGCTGCTATGAGTCGAACGGCTAGGGATTGGTCTACTGCCCAAGCCACTATTCGCGCTTTCTTCTCCAAGGTGAAGAAAGCGCAAAAGGCGAAGGACCTCCTCGATATATTTGAGCAGGAGCAGCGCACATCAATGGGATACTTCGAAGACCTTTCTTCTTTGGGTTTCTCGAGTTTCACAGACGATGATGGGAACCTTCTCACCAGGGAAGAACTTAAGCCGGCGTGGCTCCATTTTGAAAATGACGTCTCCAAAATTGATGAGTGGGAAGAGCCGATCACGGAGGGACAAGTCACCGACTTCATCCTGAGACATTGCAAAATTGTAGCCTGTCTGAATGACCTAGGTGCAAGAATCAAACACGCCGACATAGGGCAGATTGATCGGTTCCATGTTCTGGTCAAGGCACTCGAAGACCAAGAACCATTTCAGAAAGGGGTTTGGGCTCATGTTCGCCGAACTATGAAGAGAATCCGTGACCGCCTTGTCCCATCACCACAGCAGGAGGCCACGCCAACAGACGAAGGAGCAGAGGAGGAAGAAGAAGCAGAAGAAGAGGGAGAACAAGAACCAGCTGCAGAAGCACTCCCAGAGGAAGAAGGAGGAGAAGGATCGGGAAAAGACTCTGGCCCAATGGATCAAAGTTAAAGGGTTCTCCCACCGAGACGAGCTCGTTGCCCCGTGAGCCGCCAAGAATGTTGACAATTCTCGTCACATTTCTTAAGGGGTAGAAAAAGAAACAAGTTTTGTACAGTGTTGTGTAAAGTTTTTGCTTTGTTATTTTTATTTTGAAAAGTTGCAGCAATTTTGGCTTCCAATGCCACCCCTTTGTATATAAAGTAGAAAAGAAAGAACTTCGCTGCCAAACAAGCTAGAGAAAAGAGCTTCTCCGAAGGAAAATGAAAAGAGCTTCGCACCCGAAGCATTTCCAACACTACTTCGGGTAAAAGTTTTGCGAAGTAGTTTTCGCCAAAGTAAAATACAAGGAAAAGAGAATGAAACTACTTCGCACCCGAAGCGTTTCCAACAGCTACTTCGGGCGAAAGTTGAGCGAAGCGACGTTCAGAAGAAAAGAAAGCTTCGCACCCGAAGCATTTTCAACACTGCTTCGGGTGGAGTTTTTTGCGAAGTAATATCACCAAAGTAGAATACAAAAGCAACGTTCGAAAGAACAACTTTGCCGAAAAGCAAAGGCAAGAAATCTACTTCGGGCCCGAAGCATTTTCAAAAGCTACTTCGGGTAAGATTTCTACGAAGCGGTGTGCCAAAGTGAAATACAAAGAAAAGGGGGTAAAACTACTTCGCATCCGAAGTATTTCCATCAGTCACTTCGGTCGGGAAATCAGCGAAGCGAAACTCAAGGAGCATTGAAAGTACTTCGCCAGGAAGTTGCCGAAGTACTCACTTCGGGCCCCTCCATCAGCGAACCACTTTTACTTCGCCAAAAGCTCATTGCGAAGCATTTGCTTCGGCTAATTTTGTGCGAAGTACTTCTGCCCGAAGTAAAAGGATGCAATGTCTTTTGAAGACAATTGCTTCGGCCGAAATTCTCCCAAACCATAGTTTAGAAAGAAGGTCGCAGCGAAGCATTTCCCGAAGGCATCAACAAAGTAATTTGGTCAATGAAGCGGCAAAGACGAAGAGGCCCATTTTGTGAAGCGAATATGCTTCGGCACTCCTCACCCCTGAAGCAGTTTTGCGAAGCTCAATTTTGTGAAGTACATACCAAAGAGGAGTTTTTGCTTCGGCCCAGAACCATTGCGAAGCAAAGTTGTGAATGAAAACTTAGCGAAGCGCTTCACGGGCACGCGTTCCAAGCCGGGTATTTTCTCGAGGCGATGCAGTGCCTCATAAATGCAATTTTTCGTGCCCAGCAAGCCCGCTGCTCATTTTTGGCAATCAAAAATGAAGTATCAAGCCATGATGGAGAGCCCGACGAGCATGACGGCCACTCGAGCACCGCACCCGGAGATCAAGGACGTCCAGACGGCTCATCAATGCACCTTTCCATGGTTGACCCGATTGCAGTTGCCAATTTTGGTAACAGATTTGAAAACTCGGTCACGAGAGCCTTAGGGAGCCGAATTCTCAGGGCTCGAGGGCGTACTCTTCTTTGCTATGTAATTATGACTCAGAGGCCCGGGTCCTCTATAAAAACCCAGGCATTGTAATAAGAAAAGGGGGGAACTTTTTGCTAGAAAGCTACTGTAACTTGATGTCCTACGATTAATACTAAAGATCTTTGGGCTCAATTTCTCTCTTTTATGCTGCCTTCTTTGCTTGATTCTTTTGTCTATCTTCGTTTGCATACTGAGAAAGCTGAACCTTGCGTCCGGTGTGCGATCGGGGACTGTACCCTAAAACTCGTTCTGAAGGATACATAGGAGTGGAAAAGCGTAATATTGGTTTTCTTTTATGCTGCCTTCTATGCTTGATTCTTTTGTCTCTCTTCGTTTGCATACTGAGAAAGCTGAACCTTGCGTCCGATGTGCGATCGGGGATTGTACCCTGAAACTCGCCTGGAGGATACATAGGAAGATTGATATTACGTTTCCTTCATTTATTCTTGGTATTCTTTGCTTCCATTCGAGTTACCTGTTAGTGATCGTGCTTCCTGTTCTTCCCCACCTTAAATCACCGATCTCTCTTCCCATAACCCCTTTTGTTTCTTTCCTGCACTCTTATCTTCAAACACCCAAGTAGATTAGTATAGGAGCCGGCCTTTCTCCGGAGATTGGCACGGAGGGCATCTCTTCCCTTCGGCCTTTCAACGTTGGTCCAGGTCTAGGGCGCATACACTCACCCAAAATCCTTTCCTAGGCGGATTTGATGACCAACAATAACATTCTCATAGTCCACCTATTGTTCCCATGTATCCTACCCAAATTGTAATGTGACATTTTCTAGGAGGGATTTGTCAAAATATATCAACACACATATTCATGCATAAACAAAATGTTCAAACTCTTAAGTATTATCAGCTAACATCATAAAAATGCCTAAGGTGTTACCAATTGTATCTAGGACTTATGGATTCCAAAATTTCATTGGGAGACCAAAAATTCTGACCCAAACCGGTCCAGTTGAGGGCATTTCCTCCTCTACTTTAAATTTTGGATGCTAGGTCTTCATGAAGAGCTGCAATTTTTACAATAAGTTTCAATGTAAAACAAGTCATTGCAATAGACTATATAATTAATTATAGAATTACTTACTTGAGTATATGGGATATTGTCCTAGTGAACCTTTAGTTCTTGCCTTGAGGCACTAGTGAATGCATTATATATAAAAGATAAGATATAAGAAAACAACATTAATGACATATAGCCCTTGGAAATGTATCTAGATATGAAATTTGACTAGAAACTATATTGAATAACATATAAGCTTGAAAAATATTAGAGTCCCATGGAAATGCAAAAACTTAGTGCATAGAGTATGGTATTGAATGGAACATGATATTTAAATATTCTCATCATGAATTTTGAAGATAAGTGTAAGGCTTACATGGTGAGTACTGATACAACTAGGACATGCCCCTATATATAGTATATACAATTAATTTAGGTATCATAGTGGTGTTACTATTATTATTCACTTGCACTTAGAACTCTGAATAGAAATCCAAGGTTCAAATCCTACGAGGGGTAGGCTTGTATACCATACTTGCTAATTAGGGTATGGTTGGATAACCATATATTGGGTAAACAACATCCTCTTTGAGGATCGTCTCATATGGCCTATGGTCTCACAAATGTTAAAAACTACTTTACATTTTACGTTTACCTTTATAATGTTGGGTCTCATAGGAACAAAATGAAGAATATAAAAATTTCATAGACTATACTAGAATAAAATAGAAAGTCACTCACCCTATAGGGAAACAATTGTTATAGTTGTAGCTAGATTGATCAAATTGTATGCCAATGCCTCTATTTGAAACTCTGTAAGTTATGGAATGAGGATCATGAGAAGGAATAATAAACTTAACTATATCAGATAATACTATGAATAAATATAAAAGAAAGCAACAATTAAAGGTCTAGAAGATGCAAAATAGATGATGCTTAATTTTGATGATACAAGTAACTCTATTATGATCATAATAAAAATAAGACTATGCACAAGAGTAGATACAAAAAAGAGAGGAATCACTCAGCACTCTAAGCAGTTAGGATTGTGACATGCACAACCATAACCATAATATCTTAAGCCTATCCAAAAACAAAATCTTTATCAAGAGGTGGCTCAAGTAGTACAAGAAGGAAATAAATGGAGCCATATATGCACACAAACAAAGAATTTAGAAATTTATTATGCTAATAGATATACAAAAATATCATATGGACTAAAAGAGTGATACACCAATTCTAGGAACTACTAATCACATTGATGAATAATACTAATGCATGTAAGATAGATCTTGAACATGATGTACAAGGAATTGCATAAAATTACAAAGGCATTTGATAAGGATTTGACCTGGATGGTTTTTTATTATGTAATGTAGTAATTATATTAAGCACTAAATTCAATGTTCTTATAAATACAACTTTGTAATCTACGGGGTCACCTCTTTTAGAGTATTCACCCATAGTATCACTCATAGAAAATGAGACCTAGTAGAGTCCTAAAGAGGTGTTACATAATTTCCAAATGGATATACTTGTAGTTGAGTTAGTTATATATTTTAAAGTTATGGCATAGTTAAACATGCAAATTATCAACAATATACCATGGTACTATGAGGTAAAGGCTAATTTTTATTCCAAATAATACTAATATAATATTTGAAATTAAACCAAACACATCATTACCACCTTTAATAGTTCACTAGGTCCACCATATGTAAAAATTATAATGCCAATTGAGGATATGGAAAAAACATTATAGGATCATTGTAAGTCATAGTGGTTTGGTTGGACCTTTTGCATTAGGCATGGTTAATTTTAGATGTGGAAAATAATAGCACTAGTATTTGAACATCACCCTACTATATGGTTATAAAATGAATATAGGGCGAGTGTACTTTATGAGTGTAAATTTTTACACTTGATTTTGATCCCTAGAAAACCACATTATAGATATATAGGAAGGAGGTATTAATACCCAAAATATTTTATCTCAACATAAGGAAGATTGTATGTTTGAGACTTGTTCTAGAAAGTATGAGAATGGGATCATAGTGAGACTACAACAAGAGTTAACTATATATATTTTTATATGTTTATTTAAGGGTATGTAGTGATAAGTCACTACCTTGGGAGTTTTTCCATTTTGGAAGGTTATAAAACAATTTGTGTTAGGAACCCATCCTAACATTATTTTTGTAATTATCATATGATTATTTAATGATCCACTTCCAATTGGGGGACTCCTTTATAATGTTATTTTGTAATACTTTTGTAATGATATGTGGCAAGTAAGGCACATAGACAAGTGGGACCATTTCATGTAATTGTTATCAAGAATGTAACCAATATTTGGTAGAAGATTCTAGCTCGAGTGGAATTTTGCATGTAAGCCAACTCTTGAGCATTAGGTTAGGGTTGCATGAAGTGTATCTTTAAAATATATGGATCCATGTACGAATGTATCTTTTTGCAAATTAATAAAATTATTGAAGGAGGTTGCCCCCTTGAAGAGGCATGCGATTTTGTGTTACTTTGTGAGATTGTTTCATTTTTGCACTTAATTTTTATATTGCAATAGTTTGTGTTTCAAGTATTTATGTTTATTTGCAATATTGTGTGAATGAGTTTATATTTAATAGTAGGTTCCTAACAAGTGGTATTAGAGCACTTTTTAGGGTCGAGTTCCACTATGACTACAATAGATCTTTCCTATCCATTATGATTGTTAGGAATAATTTTCTTATGTTTTCCATTTTTTGTTTGTCCTTTATCTTAAAAAAACTAGCAAAAACCAACAAAAAAATAATATTTCTTCTTTTTGTAATAGATATTTAGGTTAGAAACCCTATGTCAGGATTTTTAAATATCATAGAGGAGCTATCATTATTGGCTAAACTAGATAACCCATAAAGTGTCTAGTGAAGAGAGGGGTGATCAAGCTCCAATACCTAGGCCTCAAATAACACCCATTATAAAATTGAGCTCCCATGTATCTTTGGACATATTGAAAGGCCACCTAGGATTAAACAAAACCTTTAGCCCTAGGAAGCTTTTTCGGCCTTGTATTATCCATAGTACATCAAGAACAACATCTAGAAAGATTACCCTCCCATATTGTTAGAGAGGTAGGTAGTGTGCTCAAGGGTATGTGTGGAATCTTCCTTGAGTAGTGACCTAAAATATTGGTTTGAGCATTATAATTCAACACTACAGTATAAAAGTGGAAAAAATTTTGGTTGGCTTTGGTGGGAAAATTTCTAAGCAGGCGAGAGGCGATGTTCTAGGGTTTCTGGAGCGAAGGAAAATCCAGGGCATCAGGTGGGTTGCCGTAGTGTTTTTCTGGTTACTGTGGATCTGAAGGAAAGTCTGCTGCCCTAGGAGGGTCCAATGGGGACTCCTCCGGATCCTCTCTCTAGGAGAAAGAGCTCTTTCGCTGAATTGCTAAAAGAAAATTCTTCGTCTTCTAATGACGAAGCTCAGAGAAATACTCTTCATACGCTCTTCAAGAATGCTGGAAAGAGCTCAACAGCACATCGAGTCAATGGATGCCTTCCACAATCCGTCTCAAGACCCAAGATTGTCATCGAGCCAAAGATGGTCGAAGACACAATCATATACAGAGCCAACCATGATCTGATCTGTAAATTCATGGGTATTCGCCCTACCCTAAATTTCTTGCATACCTGGGTCAGACAAAACTGGGAGCCTCATGGTGAGTACTCCTTATGGTTTATTAGCAATGGGTATTTCATTGTTAGTTTTTCTTCTCTAGCCGATAGAAACAGGGCTTTTGAATCGAAAAAGAGGAACCACGGTCCGACAGGGTTATTTGTTCAACCCTGGAGAGTGGGTTTCGATCCTCGTATTGAACCCATGGCTGTCCCGGTTTGGATCCGGTTGTATGCTCTTCCAATGGAGTTTTGGGGTGAGCAGGTTTTGGAAATGATCGGTAACTCCCTCGATAGACATTTGGGCATCTCCAAAGACACCATAGAAGGAAACACAACTGTTTTTGCAAGAATTTGTGTGGAAATGGATATTAGCCAGCCTCTACCGATAGAGGTGGAACTTGAACTGGCAGGACTATCTTGGATCCAACAGCTAGATTATGAGGCTCTGCCCTTCAGATGCAGAGTTTGCCACAAACATGGGCATTTGGCCCGATTTTGTCCAAATATTTTGAACACAAAAATGGAGGCCCCGCTTGGAATGCCAAATCGTCCCAGGGAGGGTAAGTCAACTCTTACCAAAGAACCAACCAATACTCCTCAGGGTAAAGATGTTCAGAAAGATGGCTTTGAACAGCCCAAAAGAAGGAGAAAGCAAAAGAAAAATGGTAAGGAGCAATCACAACTCAAGCCAACCAATAGGTATGAAATTTTTAAGACACTAGTGGACCAAGAGGATCAAGTCATGGAAGGAGTGGATGGGAATATTGAAGACAATAACATCCACGCTCATGCTTCTCCTTCATCTCCCACCGTCATAGAACAGGTAATTGAGTACACTGAGTTACCGCAGTCAGAGAATGCAGGGGCATTGATAGTGCACTCCCAAGCGTAGCCAATAATCAAGGATGTCAGCATGGGAATAGCAGAAAAGAACAGAGAAAGGCCAGCCCTAGGGATAACTCAGGTGGAAAAGAGATCAAAAAATAGCAACTCTCAAGGAGCGGGCAGAAAATCAAATAAGGACCTGCTAGCAGTTCAAGGAGACAAACTGATCACTGGAGGATCGGTGAGGACAATTGATTCTTACTGCTCTCAAGGTTTTCAATGATTATTCAATCATGGAATATTAGGGGTTTAAACAATAGAACCCATCAATATGCTGTTCAAAGACTCTTAGGAAAATGCAAAACAGATTTTTTGCTTATCCAGGAGACCAAAATGTCGTTAGATCTTATGTGTAAAACAGTTAACAGAATTTGGAGGGGCGCTGGTCATATGGATGTGGCTGCCCAAGGTGCCTCAGGGGGGATTGTCACTCTTTGGAACTCTCTGGAATGGACTGCAATAGAACATATAGCCCTGGAGGGGTGTTCTCACATCTCATTTTAGGAATAATGTCACAGCTGAACATGTTTTAATCACAAATTTTTATGGGGCTCAAAACCTTGATGGCCAGAGGCTTCAATGGAAAGTTGTGCATAACATGAGGACCTCAAGGGAAGATTTAGACTGGATTATTGTTGGGGATTTTAATGCTAAATTATCTTCTAGAGATCAGGAAGGAGGAACCCCAATTTTGGACCCAGGGGATCGACTTCTGATTGCCCAAGTCCAGGCTTTTCACCTAGTGGATATTAAAGGCCCTGGATCCAACTTTACTTGGACTAACAAGAGGAGGGAGCCACATAGCAGGAAGGTAAAGCTAGACCATTTTCTGGTTTCAGAGGAGGCATTCGTAAAATGGAATACAAAATTCTAGATTTTGGAGGGCCCGGTTTCAGATCACTTTCCCATTTTGTTGGAGGGAGGGATTACGACAGGGGCAGACATCACAAACCCTTTAAATTTGAGAATTTTTGGTTACAAAAAGAGGATCTTCGAAAGAAAATTCCACAGTGGTGGGAGGAAGGTCGTCTACCTTTTGGGACAACAATGTTTAGATTCCACAAACAACTTCATTATGTCAAAGCTCAACTGAAACAATGGAGGCAAGCTAACAAGACAGACTTCCAGCTCCAAAGAGCTCCTTTGGTGGCCAGATGGGATGAGGTTCAAAAACACTTTAGGGAAGGAACAATTACAGAGCAGCTCAAAGCCGAGGATGATGCCTTGCGTAAAGCGGTTGAGGACATTGATAACCAAGAGGAGACCCACTAGAAACAGAGAGCAAGAACCACTTGGTTATTGGAAGGTGATAGAAATACCAAATTTTTCCATCGGTCAACCTGTGCTAGGAGACAGATGAATAACATGGAAGCTCTTCAAGATGAGAATGGACATTCCTTTGATACTCTTCCTGGTATGCATTCCCATTCAATGGATTATTTTTCTAAACTTTTTAAGGAAAGTATGGAGCAAGATGTAGAGGCTCAAAATGAAGTTATTGATGTCATACCCTCTAGTTATCTCTGAAGAAGAAAATCAGGCCCTTCTTAAACCCATTGGTAGAGAAGAACCGAAGAATGTGGTCTTTGGAATGAGTACCGACAAAACTCCAGGACCAGATGGCTTTCCAATTGAGTTTTTTCAGGCCTTTTGGGATACTTTGGATGAGGATGTTTTGGCTGTCGTAGAGGAGTCCAGAGGTAATAAAAGAATGCTTAAGGCATTAAATCATACCTTCATCACTTTAATTCCAAAAGGGGAGGAGGGGGTTCATATTTCAGATTATAGACCTATTGCCTTATGCAATGTGATTTATAAAATAATCACAAAGGTAATGGCTGAACGGCTAAAACCCCTTTTACATAACATTATCTCCTCGGAGCAAGGGGGTTTTGTAGAGGGTAGGCAGATCTTGGATGGGGTGGTTCTTGCTCGAGAGGCAATCCATACAATGCAAAAATCTGGTAATAAAGGAATGTTCATTAAATTAGATATGTCAAAGGCTTATGATAGGGTGGAGTGGAGTTTCTTGTCAAAGATGATGGCAGCATTTGGTTTTTCTCAGGATCTGGATAGATTGGGTCATGAGTTGTGTATCTACGCCGTCTTATTCTAGTGTTAATCAAGGGTCTTCCCTCGCAACCTTTTGGAGCCTCTCGAGGTCTTCGTCAAGGGGATCCTTGCTCTCCCTATCTTTTCCTCATTTTGGCTGAAGGATTAGGTAGACTTTTCTTGAGGAGAAGACATCAAGGTTTGCTAATAGGTATCAAGGTGGGTGAGGAATTTTTGACTCACTTACAGTTTGTGGATGATACAGGATTGGTTGGAGTGGCCAGCTTCAGGGAAGCAAGAGTGATCAGAGATACTCTTAATGTCTACCTTAGGGCTTCAAACCAAGTCATCAATGATAAAAAATCCAAAGTGGTCTTTCTCAATCTTGATCAAAGGCTCCAGGACAGAGTTCTAGAGATCTTGGGATTCACAAGGACTTCTCTTCCAGTGGTTTACTTGGGGGTTCCTTTGCATTTCAAAAAACTAAAAATGGATATCCGGAAGGATATTTTGGATGGTATCAAAGATAGAATGAATCATTGGTCTCACAAATGGTTAAGCTATGGGGGTAGATTAACTTTTTTACAGTCAGTCATTCAGGCCATGCCAATTTACAAATTCTCTATCCTGGCTGCCCCACATACGATATGGAAAGAGCTGGACAATATGGCTAGAATATTTTTATGGGAAGGAGTAAAAGGAGAGAGGAAATGGGCCTTAGTTGGTTGGGATAAAGTTACCCAGCCCAAGGTAAAAGGAGGGCTAGGACTGAGAAGATCCAAGTTCAATAATAAAGCTTTGGCTGGAAAGCTGTACTGGAGGTGGATTTCCCAACCAACCTCCTTATTCAGTAGAATCCTAACTAGTAAATATTTGGGTCATGTTAACCCCAATGAGGTGGGTCATTTCCCTTTGGATGGCCCTAGATCCTTAGTGTGGCAGGCTCTCAAGATAGGATCTCAGGTGGTTAAAGATCGATTGTTTTGGAAAGTGGGGAGAGGGGAGAAGGCTCATTTTTGGACAGACTCTTGGGATCAGTACCCACCCATCATTGTTGAATTTCTTGAATTGCAACCAATAAAAACTACCATAGAAACCAAAGGATGGGTTCACATTGATAGTTATTTCATCACTAGTCAGCTGGGGGAGTATAAGTTTAAGAAGTTTAAGAAGCTGGAGGAGTGGCCAATTTCAATCCCTCCGGAGTTGGCACCCATCATGACTAAAATCTTGTCAAAAATATTTCTCACAGGTAGAGACGAGGAGGATGAATTAGCTTGGGGCTATGGGAGCCTTGGTGTCTATACAGTGAAGGACGGATATGAGAAGATCCTCCCAGAGCCTCCCCCCCATTCATTCTCGGTTGAGGATTGGAAAAAGATTTGGCACTCCAAGGGCTGGCCGAAAGTAAACTTTTTTCCTGGCAGTTTATGCACAACGAAATTCTCTCTTTTGACAATCTCAGATGTAGAGGAATCATCGGTCCATATCAATGTGTTTTATGCTACAAGAACGAGGAAACAACTGATCACCTGATGTTTGAGTGCCCTTTCACACGTCAGATTTGGAAGCGTTGGCTTTCTTGCTATAAAATTCAAGTTAATGGTGACTTGAATCGGACTAATATCTGGAAAACATGGAAGAGTGGTAGATTTAAATCTAAAGCTCTTCGAATTGGTTGGGAGCTTGGACTAAACTTCATTTGGTGGCAAGTGTGGTTGGAGAGAAATGCGAGAATTTTTAGAGAAATTTTTTCCTCGTTAGATGGAGTTTGGCGGATCATCTGGAGCAAAGTTATAGAAACTGTTGCTGTCTATGCTATAGAGGAAACTCAGGTTGTTACTGGGCCAATGGAAGAGGGAGTTGAAGAGCAAGAGGGATAGGACAGAGCTAGTTGGAAACCACCACCAGAAGGCTGGATTAAAATTAATACTGACGGAGCTACAAAGGGCAATCCGGGTAGTGCCGAAATTGGAGTGGTTTGCCGAAATCATGATGGATCAGTGCTATATTGGGAACTGCAAGGCTTGGGAAGAGCCACAAACAATGAAGCAGAAGCCATAGCTATCAAATCCGCTTCTATTTGGGCAGTGAAACAGGGCCACAGGAGGATCATTATTGAATCAGACTCTCAAATAATGGTTGGAGCTCTTGATTGCATGAGAAACTTTGCTTTGAAAGCATGGAGGTTGAGGATTCTTGTCACTCAAATTAAGGAATTATGGAAGGAATTAGATGATGTGATTCCAGTTTATGTGAGTCGAGATTTAAACAACGCGGCCGACTTCCCGACTAAGATGGGTGCTAAGAAGGAGGTAGGGGTTCAACTTCACAGTGACATGGCTATTGAGGATGAGGTGATCAGGCGAGGTCTGGAAAGGTCCTTGAACAAATGATCAAAGAAAAAGCAAAGGGAGGGAAGTTGTCGCGATATCGCGACATGTTGCGCCGTCGCGGTCTCTGGAGGAAAGTTGTCGCGATATCGTGACATGTTGCGCCGTCGCGGTCTCTTGAGGAAAGTTGTCACGATATCGCGACATGTTGCGCCGTCGTGGTCACTGGAGGAAAGTTGTCGCGATATCGTGACATGTTGCGCCGTCACGGCCGCTGGAGGAAAGTTGTCACGATATCGTGACATGTTGCACCGTCGTAGTCGCTGGAGGAAAGTTGTCGCGATATCGCGACATGTTGCGTCATCGCGGTCGCTGGAGGAAAGTTGTCACGATATCGTGACATGTTGCGCCATCGCGATCGTTGGTGGAAAGTTGTCGCGATATCGCGACATGTTGCGCCGTTGGAAAGTTGTCATGATTTCGTGACATGTTGCGTCGTCGCGGTCGCTGGTGGAAAGTTGTCGCGATATCGCGACATGTTGCGCCATCGCGGTTGCTGGAGGAAAGTTGTCACGATATCGCGACATGTTGCGCCATCGCGGTCGCTGGAGGAAAGTTGTCATGATTTCGTGACATGTTGCACCGTCGCGGTCGCTGGAGGAAAGTTGTCATGATATCGCGACATGTTGCGCCATCGCGGCCGTTGGAGGAAAGTTGTCGTGATATCGCGACATGTTGCGCCGTCGCGGCCGCTGGAGGAAAGTTGTCACGATATCGCGACATGTTGCGTCATCGCGGTCGCTGGAGGAAAGTTGTCACGATATCGCGACATGTTGCGCCGTCGCGGTCGTTGGTGGAAAGTTGTCACGATATCGCGACATGTTGCGCCGTCGCGGTCGTTGGAGGAAAGTTGTCGCGATATCGCGACATGTTGCTTTTTCGCGGCCATCGGAGAAAAGGTGTCGCGATATCGCGACATGTTGCTTTTTCATGGCCAAGAGAGAAAAGGTGTCGCGATATCGCGACATGTTGCTTTTTCACGGCCAAAGGAGAAAAGGTGTCGCGATATCGTGACATGTCGCGTTTTCGTGACAAGTTGCATCATCTGTCCATGCCGATCCCCTGCTAGCTAGTTATTGATTTAGGAGATTTGGCTCCATTGCAAGTCTTCTTCTTCTATTGTAAGCTTGTGTTCTCTTTGAATTCGGCTGGGAAGAGTCTCTTCCCATATTGTAATTGATCTTTGTTTTAATACAAGTTTTTTCAAAATTTTCAAAAAAAACACTACAGTATAAAAGAGGGTCTATGGTATTACATACTCCCTGGCTTAGAGTACTTGGTTTTGTTCCACCTACAAACAAAAATTTTCTATCTATGTTAAACCTACAACCACAAATTTTCCTATAAAAATTGAGCATACGGAGGAGACTTCCCTATCATAGAATATTGTTTGAAATGGAGGAAAGAATTGGTGAATGTATTAGAAACAATCACGATAGAATTTGTCAATGTTAGTAATAGAAGGGTATCACTTTAGTTTGAGAGTAGTAACATTTAGGTCAAAATTATTAGTTTCCAATATTAGTAATAGTTATCTATTAAAATCAAGCTTATAATAGGTAAATAATTGTCAGCGATAGAGTTAGAACAACTAGTTATCAATACAAGAAACCGTAGTGTCAATGACTAAATAATATCAATAATAGATAGTGTAGAGACAATATCAATAATAAGCAGTGTAGGAACAATGCCATAATGGGTTGGTTGACTAAACACTCATCTTTTGAACCAAGCCTTAAAGTGGAAAATCGATAACACCAATAAAATCAATAATAAAGCCTAAAAACAAAGTGCCCAAAACTAATGTTATGGGATATTAGCTCATTATGAACATATTTTTGGGCTGATAATTTTGATATATAGCACCCAAACACTTTTTCTGGCTCCTTACTAAAAATAGTAACTCTTGAAACCATCTATTTTTAGTAAGATAGTGGAAGTTGTTCTAATCACACCAAAATGGCTTCTGGTACTCATGGACACCAAAAGGAGATAGAACAAGCCCAATCCTTGCAAGAAATAAGTTCCACACTTAGTACCCTTGTCAACGTGATTCAAAGCATGCAAGATGATGTTTGAGAAGTGACCATATCAACTCCAAAGCCAACTTTGAAGACCAATTCTTAGAGCTTGAGGCACTACTTAAGGATGGTCCAAAGGTACTTGAGCATCATGAAAAAGGACTCCAACAAGACAAGGAAGGCTCTCACACCCTTTTTGACCAAGATGACCCCTTTAATATGCCTAAATTAGAATTTTCTAAGCTCAACAAAAAGAATGCATATGGGTGGTTGTGTCATGTAGACCAGATTTTCAAACTTCACAATATCCCTAAATATTTTTGGATCACTATGGCATCTTTCAAATTTGAATCTAAAGCTTTATAGTGGTATCATTGGTTACAACACAAATATTTATCAACCCTTCTTGGAAATTTTTTGAGTCACACTTACTCGTGTTTTGGTCCTAGTGAGTATGAGGAATTTGCAAGAGCATTAACCAAATTGAGACAAACCTCTATGATTCATGACTACCAGACCCAATTTGAGAAACTGGCTAACAACACCAAGGGGTTGAATGAAGTATTTTTTGAGTTGTTCTATCAGTGGCTTAAAGGATGATCTCAAGACCGAGGTCAAGATGTTCAAACCATAAACTATGATGCAGGACATATGTTTGACATGATTAGTTAGAGAAAAATATTCAACTCAAAGGAGACCACCTAAATTTCCACAGGCCAAACCCTTATTTCCTCCTAAGATCACATCCAATACTGAAAGTAAATTTACCCCCTATAAGCGCTTGACTACCGATGAAAAATATACATGAGAGCATATATGCATAAAAAATAAGCTATTCTTGATTGATGTAGGGGAGCCAACAAGTAGTGAAAAACTTGAGAATGAAGCAAAAATATCAAAGGACTCACCTCAAGAGGAGGGTGACACACAAAAAGAGTCATTGCCAAAAATATCTATTCATGCTCTTGCAAGGATTACTACTCCAAAAACCATGAAAGTTGTAGGTTTTTTCAAAGGACAACATCTTGCAATCCTCATTGATTCGTGAAGCATGTACAACTTTATTGATCCTTTGAATCACTAAGCAAGACAATTGTTACATACATACTTGTAACTCCTTTAAGGTTATGGTGGAAAATGGTGGAACGTTGCCTTGCAAAGGTAAATGTCATAATGTTAAGTTGAAACTAGGGGATTATGAGCTCAAAATGGATATTTTTACTCTTCAACTAGGGGATGTGATATTGTGCTTGAAGCTTAGTGGTTAGGTACTTTGGGCACCATCACATGGAATTTTGTAGAGTTGTGGATGCAATTTTCACAATATGGTTGGTCCTACACTCTTCATGGCTTACAAGTAGGATCACCTAATATTATCAGTTCAAACTGTTAGGATATTTAGCATATCTACAATTTCAAACTATATGGAGAAGCTGTTAAAAAAATCTTCTCATGGGGTAATTGCTTAGATATTTACCATACAACCATCCCCTTCAATCGAGGATACACTTCTAGCAAATTTGCAACTTGTTTTGACCAAGCATGATGCAGTATTTGCAAAAACAATAAAATTACCACCCTATCACTCCCATGATCATGCAATTCCATTGCTACCTAGTAATGTGTTGTCTAATATTAGACCTTACTACCACCCCCATGCTATTAAATTAAAAATTGAGAAATTAGTACAAGAATTGTTAAAATTAGATGTTATTCAGCCTAGTAACAATCCTTACTCTTCTCTAGTCTTATTGGTTCACAAGAAAGATAGGTCTTGGTGGTTGTGTATAGATTTTTGTGAGCTCAATAAGCTCACTATTAAGGATAAATTTCTTATCCCCATGGTAGATGAATTACTGGATGAGTTGCATGGTGCTATTATTTTCTCCAAATTAGATATTCATTTAGGTTACCATCAAATATAGATCAAGGAGGAAGATATTCCCAAAACAACATTTCGTTCTCATGAGAGCCATGATGAATTTTTAATGATGTTGTTTGGCTTGACTAATACACCATACATATTTTAGAGCCTCATGAGCAAATTTTTCCACCCATTCCGTCATAAATTAATTTTAGTTTTCTTTAATGATATTTTAGTTTATAGTCACTCTTGGGAAGAGCACCTCATCCATGTGGATTAAACTTTGCAGTTTATGACTTAGAATAAACTTTATGCTAAAAGGTCAAAGTGTTCTTTTGGGTTGTTTGAAGTAGAATATTTGGCACACATTATCACTAGGAATGGAGCTAAGGTCGACCCTAAAAATATCCAAGCAATTAAATATTGGCCAAAGCCTCCCACTCTTAAGGGCCTTAATGGATTTTTAGGGTTAATAGACTATTACCACAAATTCATCCACAATTATGGCATAATTGTTGCTCCTTTAACGATTATGTTAAAATAGAATTATTTTACTTGGAGAGGCCCAACTGAGTAGGCTTTCATTGATGTTAAGCATGTTATGATAACTACTCCAATATTAGCCATACCTAATTTCTCTAAACCATTTGTCATTGAAAGTGATGTTTTTGGCAATGGCATTGGAGCTATTTTGAAGTATGACCCTTAGCCTTTACTAGTAAAGCACTTTCAAGCCAAAAAATGAGCAAATAAACTTATGCAAATAATATTCTCACCATTATACATGTGGTTACCCACTGGAAACCCTATCTCATTAGGCATCATTTTTCCATTAAAACAGATCACCAAAGTCTCAAGTACTTCTTGGAGAAGTGGGTCACTACCCCATAACAATAAAAGTGGGTATCTAAACTCATGGGATATGATTATAATATTACCTATAAAAAATGTAAGGAGAACATTGTGGTAGATGCATTATCTCACCAATTTGAGGCTTAGAGTATGTTGTTTGCCATCTCATCACCCATATATTAGTGGATACATTCTATTTGAGAGGACGTGCTTAAGTAATTGGACTTGCAAACCTTGATTGCCAAAATTTAAACAATGCCCCCCTCATGTTCGAGATACACTTGGGATGAATAATTTTTGAGATATCTCCAATACCTTATTATTTCCCACATGTCTCAACTTTAGGAACTCATATTGAAGGAGATGCATGCTTCACCCATTGCAAGCCATTTTGGGTTCCTCAAGACCTATGAAAGGATTAAACACACTTTTTTCTAGAAGGGCATGAAGAAGGATATTCAAAATTTTGTGATAGACTGTGACATTTGTGGGTATATGAAAGAAAAAATGGTGCATTTTATAGGAACTATTCAACCATTGTCTATTCCCAACTAGGTCTGGATAGATATTTTCATGGATTTTATTGAAGGGTTACCTAAGTCTAGAGGCAAATCAGTTATTTTTGTGGTAGTGTATTATCTCTTGAAGTATGCTCATTTTTATTCCCTCTCCCATCCTTACATAGCCTCCATCATCACACAAATTTTCCTCGATTATATATTTCACTTCATGGCATACCTACATCCATTGTGTTTGATTGAGACCCTACCTTCACTAGTATTTTTTGGTAAGAATTGTTTAAGTTGCAAGAAAATCAACTCAAAATGATTTCAATTTATCATCCAATAGATGGTCAAATTGAGATAGTCAACAAATGTTTGGAGACCTACCTTTGTTGCTTTACCTCTGATTATCCTACATAATGGGAAAAGTGGCTTCCTTTGATTGAGTGGTGGTATAACACTTCCTATCACACTACTACCAAAGTCACTCATTTTAAAGCAATTTATGGATGACCCCCATCAACACCATCCTCCTACATTCTAGGCAAATCCAAGGTCTATATGGTTGACACTACATTCAACCAACATGTCGAAGTCCTCCATAAACTAAATATGAACTTGGAAGTGGTCCAGAACTGGATGCACCAACAAGATGATCACAATAATTCTAAGTGTATCTATGATGTTGGTGATATGGTCTTACTTCGATTGTAACCATATAAACATTCATCACTCTAGATTTTTAGGTGCTAAAAACTTACCACCAAATACTATGGGCCTTACCAGGTCTTATGGTGGATTGGTGCCACAACCTAAAAATTGGTCCTATCATCTATCTCCAAGATCCACCCTATATTTCATGTATCCTCTCTCAATAATTTTATGGGATATCATATTTAGGTCCAATCTATATTATCAAAGTTGGATAAAGAGAGTTTTATCTTGCTTGAGCTAGAAAAATCGTTGGACTGTAGGATGTACACTCTTTGCAATCAAGAAATTATTGAGATCCTTGTTTAGTGGTATGATCTTCAACTAGAAGATGCTATGTTGGAGTCTCTTCAGTAGCTACAACACTAATTTCCTCATATACAGCTTTAAGAACAAAGATTTTTGAAGGGGAAGGGCATGTTTGGCTCCCATCCTATGATTATTTTTTTAATTCTCATATGATTATGTAATGACCCATTTCCAAATGTGGGGATCCCTTTATAATGTTATTTTATAATACTTTTCTAATGGTATGTGGCAAGTAAGGTGCCTAGATAAGTGGGGCCATTTCATGTAACTGTTATCAAGAATGTAACCGATGTTTGGTAGAATATTCTAGCTCAAGTGGCATTTTGCATGTAATCCAACTCTTGAGAATTATGTTAGGGTTACATGAATTTTATCTATGAAATATATGGATCCATGTATGAATGTATATTTTTGTAAATTAATGAAAGTATTGAAGGAGGTTTCCCCTCGAAGAGGCCTGCAATTTAGTGTTACTTTGTGAGATTGTTTCTTTTTTGCACTTAATTTTTGTATTAAAATAATTTTTATTTCAAGTATTTATGTTTATTTACAATATTTGTGTGAGTGATTTTATTTTTATTAGTAGGTTCCTAACAACTTGAATGTGTTAGCTAAAAACCTTCTAAAACCCTTCATGTTTTTCTAAGTGAAGGACAAGGATTGATTGACTCTACATGGACCGATTTGATCTAGGAGCAATCTATTAGTACAAAGTGATTGGATTATAGGAGTAAAGTTCTAGAAAACACTAGTGAAGCACTAGCAAAACAGAGTAATACACTCACCTTCTAGAGCAAATCCTCATGGGTAGGCAAAGAAGTAAAAAGAGAATCATGAACCTGAGGAAGATCTTTAGAAAGTGATATTTGATATTTAGTGGTTCCTTAACTCATTTTAGAAGACTTACAAGCCCTTTAGGTGAATAACTAGAGGCATGTAATATTTAAACGTACATCATTATGTTAGAGGTACCTCTAAGTCTTTACTTTCATAATGAGTAAGAATTTCTCATTTGAGGTAACTCAAGGATAAGGTCTTCCTATAAATAAGAGCCATGGGCTACATTATAAATATATTTTGGACTTGAGGAATTCAAAGATAAAATTTGTGAACCCACATTGTGCTCTGTATTCATGATATTGATAGGAAATTTATCTTTTATTTTCCATCATTGGTCCTACCCTCTTAGATTGTGAAATCTGTGTTGATTGTGGAACAACCCTTTCTCTCATTGTTATTCTTCTCACAATTTTAACCCACATGAATGAGAATGCATTGTTATTTGGATTATTTGTGTTGATTTATCACACTCTTCTTACTACGGTTTAATCCCTCATACCCTAAAATAGCACAATGTACTTTCAAATATTTTGATTTTCACATTTAGTTTATACTTTTTACCTACTTGTATTTAATTTCATGCAGTTAGATAAGATTATTTAGTTTTTAGCAAGGATAGTGGAGAGATGGCCTAAATGTAGAGGTTGGAAGAAGCTTGAACCTTCCATCCAACTTTGTTGAATCTAGAATTGAGGACGCATAAGAAGTCAAACAATTTTTAAATTCAACATATTTTTTTATGCACCCAATGGGACTCTAGTCCTTTAGTATATTATTTGGTGAAATATTTTTATTTTGGTGCTATATTTTCATTTTGCAATAGGTAAGAATTAGTTGGTCCAATTTTGGGGATTTTTTTGCAAGTGCTCATTTAGGTAATTATTTACTCAAAATTTGGAGCAATTCTTTCCACTTGAGACCAATCTCATGAAAGATAACAAAACATCTTAAGTTCAAATCTCAGAGCAATTTGCTCCACTAAGCTAGTGATTCAATCAAAATTTGTAAAAAAAATCAAGTTGAATCAAAATTGATTTGATGGGGATAGGGACTTGATTCATCAAGCCAAATCCCAAATTGAATTTTAATATCACAACTTTTCATTATTTGTGTGCAATTTTTATAGGTCCTTTGCAAATGACAACTCCATTATGAAATTTAAAATTTTATTTTATTTATAAAGCAAGCAAGAAAGGCAATACCAAATTAGTAAAATTTCTCTAAATTTTCATCTGCCATAGGAAGAAAGCATTTGGAAGACTTTTTCCAAGCCCTCACCTAGGAAGTAATTCACTCCAAAATAGGAAAAATCACTTTATTTCAAGACAATTACCTTAAAAAGGTCTAAAATTTTACGAAGTCTAATCTAGCTAGTAATTTACTCTGATCATTAGGTAATTAGCTTGAGACATCTGGTGAGTCACTCTAGAATAGTAAAATTTATTCAAGTGGAATTCAAGGAATGATTCACCTAGGTTCTAAGGAGTGATTCACTTGGAAGGTTAAAAAATATTTCTAACTCCTCCAAATAGAGTGATTCACCCCATGATTATAGTGATTTGCTTCAAGAAATTCACTTGGACCTTGTAAAGCTCTAGAAAGCATACATCTAAGCTAATTGCAACATGATAACAAATTTAAATCAATGAAACATGTATAACCAAATGAATTGACAAAAATAAATGCATTCTTTGTATTAATCAATTTAAAATCCTAGTTACATATTCGTCCCTCTTAGGGATGCCAAATTTGATACATGATTACAATCATTTTTGAGCCCCAAAATGGGGGTGATGTATTCTACAAGATCTCTAGATCTCCACCAATTTTATTAAGAAGGATTTATCAAGTCACCTCCACTTCTTGATGTCAAGATATTGAATATTGATAATTTTTTATCCTTGAATATCCCTGTCACCTGCACACAAAAAAACTAAAACTAATCAGTAGCATTGTAAGCCTCTCAAAATGAGGCTAGTTTCTTGAAATATGCAAATAAGGAAAGCAATGCATGAAATACATGAAAGAGCATAAATTTTCTTACAAAAATATAAATGAATTGTACAAATGTATTAAAAACAGTTAATCTATGTCAGATAAAGTAAATTAAATGCAAGGAATTAGAAATCTAAGGACTAAATGTAGAAAACATCAAACCAAACCTTAGCTACTATCGATCAGAGTAACTGAATCTGCTAGCTGTTATCAATTTTTATGGCTATGCCTATGGGTAACTATCAAAAATAAAGACTGTGATACAAGGGCTCTACTCTCTAAATATCGACCTGGTATCGCTCATATTTACTACAAAATTGATGTTCAAGGGTTTCTTATATCTTTGCACATGGTTTTGCAATGAAATTAGATTTAATCTGTCATGATTTGGCACTTGAATAATGAGGTTGATATTAAGCTAGGGTAGTCTCCATTGATAGGAAAACATGTGTTATTCTACAATTAGATAGGGCTCCACTACACCTCAAAGGAATGTTGATTCACTCCTCAATATGGTAGAGCTCTGCTATGGCATCAATGCATGAATTCTTATGGGTTTGCTATAAAAATTTGGGGTCTTAAATAGACACCCAATCCCCTTGCCTTAGCTTCACAAGGAAGCCAAGATCAAGAAGTAATTACGTTCAGGCAGTTGAGAAGATGCATCCAAAAGCTTTAATCTCCCAACCATCCAAGAATCAGTTGTACTCAATAGATTTCACTTGACTTTGGTAGCCCAAGTTGGTTACAGAGTTAGCCAATATTGATAGGGGTGGCTATGGGTAATTTCCCATAGCCGCTATCGACAGGTATGACTAGCTCCTAGACACTATGATTGTCAATGGATGCGACAACAACTACTATTGATATTAGTGGCTAGAGCTACACAGGACTAGGTTTCTCTAAATGAGTGGTTATAACCACTATTGGGTGTTGGAAAGGTCCAATATCAATCATATGGTCTGCAAAGGTATCCATATGAGTATCCTCCTAAATATGACATGTTTAAGTGTCTACAGATACCCCTTTTTGAGATGCATTGTGGGAAAACACAACACTAAGCAAAAACAAACAACCTAAAGCCATATTATAGGTTTATTGATGTTCAATGATTTGGTCAATGTTAGATGCCCCAATAATGGAAAGGGTATGCATATCTGAATCATTGCTTCCAATAAGTTGAAGAACTTGATTTTGGTAACCTTTGGGGTAGTATAAGATAAGCTTAAGTCTAATTTTAGCCTGTTAGCAATTAGAAGATAAGCTTAAGTCAAATCCTAGCCTTGGTGGCAATTAGGAGATAAGATTAAGTCTAATCCTAGCCTTAGAGGCAATTAGGAGATAAGCTTAAGTCTAATCCTAGCCTTAGCGGTAATTAGGAGATAAGCTTAAGTCTAATCCTAGCCTTAGCGGCAATTAGGAGATAAGCTTAAGTCTAATCCTAGCCTTAGCGGTAATTAGGAGATAAGCTTAAGTCTAATCCTAGCCTTAGTGGCAATTAGGAGATAAGCTTAAGTATAATCCTAGCCTTAGCAACAATTAGGAGATAAGCTTAAGTTTAATCATAGCCTTGGTGGTGATTAGAAGATAAGCTTAAGTCTAATCCTAGCCTCAGTGGTAATTAGGATACAAGCTTAAGTCTAATCCTAGCCTTAGTGGTGATTAGGAGATAATATTAAGTCTAATCCTAGCCTTGGTGGCGATTAGGAGATAAGCTTAAGTCTAGTACTAGACTTAGCAATAATTAGGAGACAAGCTTACTGGTTTGCTTGAATTTGTTTTTGATATTTTGTTTATTTACCCCAAGAAAGGAGGGTGCATGATTGTCTTCAACAATGATTCTTGAACGAATGCACTTAGCAATAATTGAGCATTTGATTGTTGATTTTGATTATGAATTCTTTGATTATGACTACCCCCTCAAGCGATGAGTTGATGAGGAAAATGAAAAGTGATGAAAGTGATGAGTTGCTTGACCAAGATGACTAATTTGGACAGTTCAATATGATTATTTTTGTTTCAAGGTAGGTCCTATTACAACCATGATTTCAACTATTAATAGTAATTGTACATCTCTATCTCATGGAACAGTCCAGCCACAATGGCCTTTTTAAGGAATCAAGATAATATCAATTCAATTTAAGCATGATGAATCACTATGTTCGATGATTTGATGAGATTTTATAGAAGAAATAAAATGAATTCCTTGTTCTCATGGAGCAGTCTGACTGCAATGGCCTTATTGGGGATTGAAGTGAAGACATTTAAATTCATCGATGAATAATTTGGTTCAAATGATATTATGGTAATTTACTCATCCTACCAGATTGCATGGAGTGCAATTCACTGCAACCGCCAAGTGTATAGAGTAAATAACTAGATACAAGGTGCATTTGAAATTTGGTTTATTTGATTTTTTTGTTAATGTTGTGATTTTTGATGATATTTCATAGAAGAAAGGAAATGAATACCTCATTCTTGTGGAGCAATCTGGTCGCCATGGCCTTCTTGGGGAGTAAAGTGTAGATATTTCAATTCAACGATAAATAATTTGGTTCAAATGACCTTATGGTAATTTACTCATCTTGTCGGATTGCATGGAGCACAAGTCGCTACAATCGCCAAGTGTATAGAGTAAATAACTAGATTTTTATTTGATTTTTTTGTTATTTGATTTTTATTTTCATGTATGCATTAATGGATGTAATGCCTATATGATGTGATTACACTATATGTATGTGTTGTACCAATGACACGCACTAGCTAGATGATAGATGTATGATTAGATGTTGTGATCTAGATGTATGAATGCACTACCATGTATGCTTATGTGGATGCAATAGTAAATGTTAAATACATGTTTGATTTTGTTTCAATTGTTTATGCATTTAATCTATATGATATGATAAATGATGCTTATGAAATGCATTAATTACATGAGAATGCTCTAATGCAAATGAAACTATATGCTTTAATCACTTAAAACATAAGGAATGCATCTAATATGTGCTACATGGAAGACACCACTGAATGTATGAAAATCATGAATGAAAATGGTAACTCTTATCATAAGAATTAATCATTTAAGCATCCATATGTGACATGAAATGATGTGAGATGTATGGGCTTTCCTTATAAGCTTTTGTAAATTAAAATATATGCACAAAATAGTTAGTGGTCATCTAAATATCATTGCTGATATCCATATGGTATCTATCATATTCCATGAACATCCCTTAATAAACAAAACCTCATAAGGAAAATGGTGATTGATTGATGAGATGATTTGTTGCTATAAGGGATTTTTGAGGTTTTCCATGAGACTCAAACACCCTAGTTGATTAATCAAAAGTTGTATAATGACTACACAAGACTCCTGAAAGATAAAATATTTTGTTATAATGGCCAAGATATTCATTATCCCTGTGTGTGCAAATGAATATATTAGATGAAGCATAAGACTACCTCATTGCCATATGGGATTCATTCAACCCATTGTTGTAATGAGGATCACCACATGTTCATCTTGATCCTAGGTTTGGATGCCATTAGATTAGACTACTAGGTAATACAAGCCACCTAAAGCTAGCTCATATGTAAATTGCTTAGAACTACCCCATTTCCAGGTAGGATTCATTCAACCCATTGTTGTAATGGGGATCACTCAATGGTTTTTGATAACTAACCATTCCAAGGATTCAAGCTCTTCACCCCCTTACTTTCTTTTAATTTATTGGGATACTTGCTCATGTTTAGTGATGACAATAACTGTCTATTTTGTATTTTATTCTTTTGGAGCAAGGGATTTGCTTAGTGATGAAAATCACTGTTTATTTTTCTTTGCTTTGTTTGGGAATTTGCTTATTTTGTATGAAAGAAAGGGATTTCTTGGGTAGGGGGGAGCTTGTCCTTTTTCCAATGATCAACATCCTAGACCATGCGCATCACAAGATGAGCAAGTAAAAATATTTTGCTTAAGGTGACTAGGACCACTTTGTAGTGTTCATCTTTCCTTGTTCAAACTAGGATTATTAATGTTTAAAATGTGATGGGATTTTGATATATGCAAGGTACGATCAAAACTAGACCTTATCCTCGAAAGTGAAGATAAATTTCTACAAAATCTGAAAATATCACTAGGTATGGCTAAATGACAAGAAAACCCTAGTATATTCCTTATAGCAACTAATGGGTTGTGTTGAAAAACACAATTCTCACAGGGGATGATGGATGATGATGAATGTAAGGATGCATGATTAGCATACAAACATGGTGTCATTTGTAAAAATGTAAACATAATATTTCCTAATGAAAGTGCAATGGATGAATATACCTAATGCAATGCAACTACTGAATGCATATGATGCAATGCAAAATGTAAATATTTTTGTGTTTTTATGTTTTGAATTGTTTTTGATTTTTTGATGATTTTTATTGTTTTTGTAATTTTAATGAATTTATTGTTTTTGAATTTTTGACGTTTTATGATTTTAAGGGGGAAGGTGTGATACCTTATGTAACCCCAGTGTGCATTGTACTGGATGTGATTTGATTGGATTGGCTAAGAGGAGTGATAGAAATCAACCCCCCTATTGTGGTACAAAATTTTATGCACTGCCAATGTCCTGATGAGACGAAACGAGCGAAGATGAAATTTTGGATGATGCCACAGGTTGTGTAGATAGATTTTGATATTCCTATTTCTCTGTTACAACACTTATCATTCCCACAAACTCTTGGGGAGGTATATTGATATGCACCTGATTAGGTTGCTTGACTTGATTGGTAGGTGTTGTGTTTGCTTCGTGTGTGGGCAAGGGGTCTTGGAAGACTCCTATCTGAAGTTCTTACCTCTCGATCATATCCTATACTAAATATCTAAAGGGATAACATGTCTAGATGTCATGACCCCTTTTTCAATGGTAAACATAATATAGATTTTCCCTGTGCACCTTTGATCTACGCTTATTAGGTTTCAATGGATGGATCTCCGAAATATTGATTTTTCGTGCTTCACATAATTGATCAAAGATCGATGCTAATGTCTCTAGAAAATGAGTATATTGTCATAATGGACAATGTGGTTGGCATTGTCCTTGAATTTGTTGCATATTATTTTAAGCCAGAGGAGGTTGAGCTTGGTAATTATGCTAGACTAGTAGTGGAGGTGGTGCTATCTGGTTTGAGGAGGCAGGGATACTCAAAATAATTTGATTAATTGGAGCCACCTTTTGTTGCATGGTGTCACATTTAACATTCTTGTTTGACCATTCTCTTTTGTAGAGTTGAATATAAACCTCCTGGACCTTGATGTCCTCAATGATCTTGGCCTATGCTAAGGCTTCTTTGAATGTTTGATACTATTTTAATTGTAAGAGGAGTGAAATCTACTTTGAACAACTTCTAGTAAAAATTCAAGTGAGTTTCATTGTGGGTAGGATGAAAGGTGATTTTGACATTAACTTCCTCCATCTATTGCCATACTCCATGATTGGCTCATCATCAATTTGATGAAGGCTAGTCAAGTCGGTCAAGTTTATCATTTTCTTAGCACTAGAGGCAAAACATTGCAAGAATGCATCGACTAATTGCTCAAAGGTGTTTATGCTATGATGTGGTAGATGATTATACCATTCCAAAGCATCCCTAGCTAATGTTATAAGGAATATTCTCAACATCAAGGTATCATTGTCTTGAAGACTAAAGCACATATGGATGAAGCTTATCACGTGCTCTCGTGCATCTTTGTCATTTTTGAACTTTTCAATTTTAGGCATCTTGAAATTTTATGGGTATATCGATGATGACACTTATGGATGCAAAGGTTGATTGCTAAGCTGCTTTAGTGTGGGTTTTTGATAACCTAAAATTTGAGGTTGTTTTTCTAATAAATTTACCTGATCATTTAGTACTTTGTATGGCCCTGATGAAATGATATGATCTTCCTATTGTCACCCTTGATTAGGTAGAGGAGGCCACTTTTTATGTTGATGTGGATGATAAGTATGATCATTAGGTACCTCATCATAAATGGATTCAGGGTAGGTATATATTTGCTCCTGATGTTCCCATTGGGACTCTTCATATGATTCCTCCTCGTGTTGATCTTGGTACTGTTGAGGAGTATGAGGTTCTTGATGATAACCAGATAATGGCATTTGATGTTGAACATAATTTTGGCATGGCCAAGGAGGAATATTTTGAGATTGTATTGGATGCCTTATGTGTTGTTGCATCCTATGGGTGCTAGGTGTAAGCACCACTTCATGTAATGCATTTTGTAATTGCTCTTGTTGTATATTTTGTTGTTCTTGTATCTTTCATTGATACAACCTTTGTAGGTGTGCTCGTTGTGGGTCCACCCATTGTTGATTTAATTGTTGTTGATCCAACTAGAGTTGATCCGTATGTTGTTGTCTTTTAATATTTGGCCTAAGTTCTCGATGAGTATGATTTTGTTGCTCAGTTGTATGGGGTCTGTGTACCCTCATATTTGAAATACAGATGGGTTTATCATGTCTTCTCCCTCCAGTAGGATCTATTGCTTGTTTTCCATGCTCCCTAAATGTTACATTGACCTGATACTCTAGTTTATGAATGGGCTTTGTATAGTCTGATGATTGAGATATACAACGTGGTTGCGCCAAGTACTCTTCATGAGGAGTAGGAGGATGACTTGGATCCTCTTCCTCATCTATGAGGAATGAATCATATTCAGGCTTAGATGTAAGCTCTGTATATTAAGGTTGCACAAAAGCACAATGTGTGCATGTAGAGTGCTCTCTATGAGGAGTAGGGGGTGACTTGCTTGATCAAACGAGGTGGTTTTCTCATCCAGGCTAGGCCATGGTGTATGCTCATGTTCATATTTTGATTGATGTATAGAGCAAGCTAGGATGTGAACCTACGATATTGACCTACTAGGCCCATCAGTGGGTGGATTATTCCTTTTATAGAATTCTATCAAGGTGTCCAAGTCAGGAAGGTTTCCTGGAGGACCTGTGGGTGCCTCCTTAATAGGGATATCTTGAAGGTTTGATCCCCTATGGATGGTATTGATTTTTTTATAAAACTTGGGATGCCATTAAGGGATGGCCATGTCCTCTGGACTGATTTGGAGATGTTCGGTAGTTATGGAGCTTGATTCCCTCTCTAAATTGGAGGTCTTGTTCACCATGGGAGGTCCCCCGACCATTTTTTTTTAGAAATTTTTTTATGTTTAGAAAATGTTGTGGGTGTTATATATCAAAATGATCAGTGTGACAAGCTGATCACAATGGGCTATGACTCCAAAAAGTATCTTTCGGGTCAAAATTTGTATTTTGGAAATATTTGGCCAATCGGGGCTCGTGGAGAAATGACCAATTTGAGGAATTTTGGGAAAATGTGGAGCTAGACCTCAAAAATACATTGAGAGGTGCACAAGGGGCTCACTAAGACAAAAAAATAATTTTGGCAATTTTTGGGGTTGTCTAGGGCTTTTTATGATTGTTTTAGTGTAGTTTTCCCCTATTTTTGGCTTAAAAATCACTCAAAAATAGAGTAATCATAAAACCAACATAAATTTTTTGTTATAGCTTCTATTTGCATGATTTTCAATTCATTGGATTTGCATGATTTTTGATTTGCACAATTTTTTATTTTCTAGATTTGCACAATTTTTTTTTTAAATTAGGATTTGGTCCCAGATCGGATGGTAGGATCTTATGTTGATTACACAAAAAATAAAGAAACACACAAAGTAGACAAAATGATTATCTCGTTTAAATATTAATGTGTTTCCTAAGAACTTTTGTGTGTTATGATTTGTTGGAAATTAGATATTTCTCTTATCGTGTTTGCAAATTTGTTGATGATACTCTTGATTGTTTAAGGTTTTCACCTATATACTCGTAGTGAAAAACTTGGTAATGACATCTAAGTTGTCTACCCACCAAGATATGGAGATGAAACCCATATTCGATTAGGGAGCATAGGTACTACCGATCCTCACCTAGCACACCATGGTCAATGATACACCCTTTGAAGAGGAGTGCATGTAATTTTCCATGGATAGGACAGTTCTTGGATTGGCCTTGGCCACATACGGGTAAAGAAAAACTCAATCAACAAGCCAACCAAGTGGTAATGACTTCCACTATTGGTCTTGATTGGTTGGTTGGATGTGAGAGCCCAACTCAATTGATGTTTACACTTGGAACATGGTGTGTGGGGTTCATTTTACTTGGAATGAAAGTGCAATGCATCAATCAACATACAATTATTTTCAAATACATGCAAATAAATGATGTTTTATATTAAAAAAATATAGCATGTAAATGAGGTTTGATATTCAAAAAATGCAATGCAAATTAAAGATGAATTAGTCTTTGAACAGGCTCCAAGCATGCACACCTAACAAGCAATTTAAATAGAGGTTGTTGTTGTGTATAGTAGGCAACAGACTTAGCCATTGTACTTAGTAGCAGCCAAAATTCTAACCGTTGGCTTCTAGGGTGGCTAACAACACAAGTCACTATTGCCAGCATTAGCTAGCAGTAAACATAAAACATTATTGATTTATCCTTTAAAATTTATCTATGTGTCTTGATTTAATATCTAAATTACAATTTTAGAGGATACAAAGAGCAAAAAATCAAAAATAAGGATAGAACCACTTACAGATGGGTCCACATCCAAAGAAAAATTGTTGTAACTACCTTTCTCTGTAATTTTCCTATAATCGCTAATGATCTGGGTGGCTATGGTGCTAGCCGCTGATGTTGATGGTGACTAAGATTTCTAGCTGCTATCACATAGAGTGGTTATGCCTACAATAAGAAAAATATAAAAATACATCAGTAAAAAATAGAAAAATAGGCCCGTCCTACTGTGATCGCCACTTGTAAAGCTCTAGAAAGCATACATCTAATCTAATTGTAACATGATACCAAATTTAAATCAATGAAACATGTATAACCAAATGAATTGACAAAAATAAATGCATTATTTGTATTAATCAATTTGAAATCTTGGTTACATATTCATCCCTATTAGGGATACCAAATTTGATACATGATTACAATCATTTTTGAGCCCCAAAACGGGGGTGATGTATTCTACAAGCTCTCTAGATCTCCACCAATTTTATTATGAAGGATTTATCAAGCCACATCCACTTCTTGATGTTAAGATCTTGAATCTTGATAATATTTAATCCTTGAATATCCCTATCACCTACACACAAAAAACTAAAATTGATCAGTAGCATTGTAAGCCTCTCAAAATGAGACTAGTTTCTTGAAATATGCAAATAAGGAAAGCAATGCATGAAATACATGAAAGAGCATAAATATGCTTATAAAACTATAAATAAACTATATAAATGTATTAAAAACAATTAATCTATGTTAGATAAAGTAAATGAAATGCAAGGAATCAAAAATCTAAGGACTAAATGTAGAAAATGTCAAACCAAACCCTAGCCGCTATCGATCAAAGCAGTCGACTCTGCTAGCTACTATCAACATCGATAGCTATGCCTGTGGGCCACTATTAAAAATAGTGGTTGCAATATGAGGGATCTACTCTCTAAATCCTATCCTGGTATCACTTTATTTTACTATAGAATTGATGTTAAAGGGCTTATTGTGTCTTTGCACATGGTTTTATAGTGAAATTGGCTTCAATCCATCATGATTTGGCACTTGAAAAATGGGTTTGATCTTAAGCTAGGGAAGTATCCATTGATGGGAAAACATATGTCATTATAAAATTGTACAGGGCTCTACTACACCTTAGAGAGATATTGATTCACTCCTCGATCTGGAAGAGCTTCGCTATGGCATCAACACATGAATTCTTTATGGTTTGCTATCAAAATTCGGGGTCTTAAATAAAAACCCAATCCTCTTGCCTTAGCTTCACAGGGAAGACAAGATCAAGAAGTAGTTATATTTAGGAAGTTTAGAAGATACATTCGGAAGCTTCGATCTCCCAACAATCCAATAATTAGTTGCACTCAACAAATTTCACTTGACTTTGGTAGCTCAAGTTGGTTACAGAGTTAGCCACTATTGACAGCGATACCTATGGGTAAGTTTCTCGTAGCTGCTATCAATAGGTGTAGCTAGCTCCTATCTGCTTTGATAATTAGTGGTTGTTATCACAGGTACTATTGACATCAGTGGCTAGAGCTGCACAGGACTAGGCTTCCTTAAATAAGTGGTTATAACCATTGTTGGGTCTTAGATAGATCCAAGATCAATCATATGGTCTACAAAGGCATCCGTATGAGTAGCCTCCTAAACATGACGTATTTTAGGTTTCTAAAGACCTTTATTTACAAAAATTTCTAATTCAATCCCTATAGGTGATTCACTTTAGTTAGGTAGTGTTTTGCTCCAACTAGCAAGCGATTCACTCTAGAGAGAATTTTTTTTATAAAATTTTAAATTTGATCCCAAAAATCTATCCATGCAAGTACATATATATAAGAGCTCAATATTATGAATACATGATCAAAAGCATAATGCTAGGGAAAAACACTTCAATCAATATAATTAATTGTATATCAATGGAAGAATGTGGAAGGGAAAAAGTAGGAGAATATTTCTATATGGATGCATCCGGGCAATGAGGTCAACAAAAATACCATGCCTAATTCTACTTTGTCAAAAGAAAAAAGTTTGATGGATTATCAAATGATTCAAACTATTACATCCTAATGGTTTCCTTTATAGTTACTCTTTTGCTCTTATTAATCAATCTCGGGATAGTATGATACCTACCTTTACTCACACTAACCCTCTCTATGAAATTCTATTTGATGTAAATAATACTACAAATAATCCATTCTGAGCATCCCTCATTAATATGAACAATGTGAGTCAACATTTAGTGTCTAACACCTAAATCAATCCTACTACAGATCTGAATTCATCTCAAAGCCACCTAGATCTAGCACATTCAACATAACAAACTTTTCATCTGGATAGTCTATACCTATAAAACAAGCTCTTTAGGAAAAATTTTTATCCCTAATTAAATCTAAGGATTTGCTCATAATTTGCAAGTATAAACTAGTCGAATGGGGGTGTGAGAAGCGCAAGGAAATCCCTTGGGCTAAATGTTTCCCCTAGTTATTCATACACTACATAATTTTTAACAATTCCTATTTCTTAAAAGATGATAATTTCCTCAGTAAGGCTAGCAATATCCTCCTCATTTTCAAAATCCAAATCCTTCTTTTTAGCCATCACATTATGTTGGATGTTAATACCTCAAGGTTTTCCCCAACAAAACTATCCTCTAATGCCTCCATATATACCATACATGGTCCCACATCAAGGTTATACAATGTCTAATGTAAGATGGTTAACTTCCACAAAACAATCTAGTGCCTCAATTTTTGAGGTCCCAAAATTAACTTCTTAATTGGACCTATCAAGGACCATTGAATCCAAGGGCCTATCCTCCTATTCCACCTACAACTAAGAAAACATTAACTACCTTTTATAGGAGTAGGAACAAGATAATATTGGATCACCTAAACAGATTAAGTACACTCAATTTAATTCACTACATCCAAGTGGAAGACATCATGATATATTTACTTATACATTCATTGCACAATAAAGTCTCTTTGTGGTAGAAGGGATGTAGACATGGAAAATTGACCCACTTGAGTGAGTCATTTTCCCTAGTCCCTTAGAGAGACCCTCCAACTTGCCCAAAGCAAGTTTGGGCCTCTCTCCCCCTCTTTTTCCCCTTTTTTCCTTGCTTTAGTGAAATCGTGATCGGCCCTTACGGGGCATGATTTTGCCTAGTTAGGGTTTTCTCTTAGAAAACCCTAGCATTTCACCTAACCTTCTTTGGTGTCAACTTTTCCTCAGTTTTCCTGCCCATTCTTGTTTCAAATCTCTTATAAATAGAGGGTTTGAAGCTTTCTTTTCCCTCTAATTGATGAACTAGCTCTCTTGATTCCTAGATTTTCTAATCATGAATTCTAAGTGAAGCAATCTAACAAGCTGCCTACAAGTGTTGATGCAAGTGCTAACAAGACTCTATTGAAGCTTTTAGATTTTGTGGAGATCTCTTCTACTGCATTTGATTGTGTGTTGCTGCCCTTGGTGGATAAGTGTTGGAAGCCCTAAGGAGGAGTCTACTATCTTGGAGGTCTTCATCCTTTTGACTATTTTTTTTCTACCACCAGGTTGTTTTCGTTCTTTTACATTTTGCATATTGCTAAATTCGCATTTATTGATAGTTTATTTGCATTGTTCTATTGTATTTTTCTTCTATTGTGAAATTGTACCCTATAATTATAGGGTATGATTTCATCAAAAGCGAAATCATGATCACCCCGTATAGGGCATGATTTCATTGAGACTAAGCTTGGGGGTAGAAGTTCACCCCCAAACCCTAGGTCTGCATTTCATGATACATTTAGAGCATAATTATGCAAATTATATTTTATTTATCATTCTATTTTGTTGCATTGTATTCTGCTTGTTCATATTCCAAAAAGGTCAACTTTCACTTTTGCATTCTAAAGGTCAGCTAAAAGGACCTAGGGGGCTTGATTGTTGCACCTCCAAGTATAGTCATATAGTGGCCTAAGTAGCCCCCTAATGCTGATCATATTTTTGAGGATTTTGTGAAGTTATTTTGTAGGATAGAAGTTGTGGGACATTTTTGGATGCAAGATAAAGCTTGGAACAACCATCGAATTAGATAAGTGCCCTAATAGATCTTTAGGTTGTTTGTTGGTTGTCTTTTATTCATTTTTATTCAAAATATAGATCACAAGTGAGGAAAAATATTTGATCAAATTTCTAGGCATTTGAAAGAATAAAAGCATATAGTGTGCATCTAGGGTTTTAACCTTGTTTGTGCATTTCTCTTGGACCCTTGCTCAAAGGCTTTGTTTTGCAATCCTAGGGTTAGTGATCATTCAAGCAAAGAATCATTCTAGGGTTAGCTCTTGTCTTCTTGCATCTTGTATCTTGCATTGTTCTTTCCCTTTTTATAGTGTAGTTTTAGAAAGGCCAAACATAGGTGCATGCTTAATTGACACATCCAAACACATTCCACCCCAAACTTGGAGTGAGTCCTAAAACCATTCTTGGTGAACCCTTCCCCTAGTTTCCCACCTGAGTGTAGAGTTATAACATACCCTCATGGTTCACCTCAAGGCTTCCCTATGGATCCAACCTTGAGAATCATACGTGGTAGGGAAATTTTCCCCCTCTACATATTTGGTGAACCCGATGTGAACATGCATCTTAGTGGCCAAATTAGGAAGCCTCTTCCTTGTGTGCTTTTCTTTTGAAAATATTTTAACAAGACCACTAATTTGTTTGCTTAGAATTAGAAGAATATTAATAAATATCTTAAAAATCTTCTTGTGTGTCTTTCATTAGTCTTCTCTTCTATCCTTTCACTTCTTCTAATGGCTCCATTCCTTAGAAGTCAGTGAGAGCAGCTAGAGTCTGATCATGTTCCCTAAGAAGATGATCAAATTGATAGAGAGAACCCTAACCTTGATGCAGAAGAGCAAGAAAATGAGGAAACTAAAACAAACTATGATCCCCTTGAAGGGCTCGATGGGTGCTACATCTTTAAATCATTTGATCATATGTAGGGTTTTATGAAATGCTATAAGGAAGACTTGCTTGTAGCTATGAGGCAGGAAGCTCAACTTGAAAGAGGTGAGACTCCTCCTCCAACAGTCTCTCCTAGATGCATTCATACTAACCCTTTGTTTGAATCTTTGAATCATGGTAATCTTGTCCATCAACCAACTTATGCCACTACTATAACCACCAATGTTGGAAGGAATCTACAAGTCCCTCCAACTAGTAGTGTCACTCAAGATTATTTTCAATTTCCTCCTCAATCTACTAATCTCAACATTCTTGCTTCTGTTCCACCAACTATTAGTTATCCTCTCCAACAAGATACCACATATCACAATAGTATCAATACCTTCAACATGGGCCAAGTACCCATTCAACAGCCTACCTATCCCTTAGGGAATCTAGGGGTATTGCACAACAACAATCTTGAGGTGCAAAGTTTAACTAATATGGTGAAACAATTGATTTCAAGAGTGGATATGATTCAACCCCCTAGTTTCACCTACAACTATAGAGAAATGTGCAATCAACCCTTAGACCCTATAGTTGTTGCTAAGCCTTATCCTAAGCATTTTCCCATGTCGATTTTACCTATATATAAGGGAACAAAAGATCCAATTGAGCATTTGAGAATGTTTAGAACAACTTGCCATGATATCATATATGATGACATGTTGTTGCTAAAGACGTTTCCTAAGAGCCTTGGTGGCATGGCATTAGAGTGGTATTATCGATTTCCCAACCATTCTTTGAGGAATTTTGAAGAAACAACTGAATTATTTGTGCAAAAATTTGGTGCTTATGTTGAAAAGAATGTAACCATGAAATATGTTTATAGTTTGAAGCAAGGTAAAGAGGAAAGTTTTTTAGAATTCTTGTCTCATTGGAGGAGTCTAGTTGGATGCTTGAGATATACCTTACCTCCTCGAGACATGCTTGAGATATTTATTGGAAACTTGCAAGAGCAATTGTCTTATGCATTGGAAACTACAACTATCACATATTTTGATCAAGAAATTGACTTAGAAAGAAAGGTAGAACAAGCTCTTATCAGAAGAGGACAACTTAAAGTGAAAGAGGATAGGACCACTAAGAATCAGTATAAGAATAAGCATGTGGTTGGTGATGGGGTAACAGATAGTAGGCCTGTTAATAGTATTATTAACAACCTATAAAATATGGTGCTTAGCCAGCCCCCAAAACCCCCATGAAGGAATTTCACAAGGCTCAACACACCTATGAATGTGGTCCTACAAAAAATTTTAGAAGCTAATATGATTGAGTTACCTCCCATAAGGCAGCTAGATACCACGATTAATTGGTATAAAGTTGGACAACATTATGAGTATCATAGAGTGGAGGGACATTAGACAAATTCTTGTAAGAGGTTGAAACATGTGGTTCAAGACCTGATTGATGAAGGTCACCTTGTCATAGAAGGTTCTCGTCCACCCAACAACCAACCTCCTACTCAACAAGCACCCACAACTAATCAAGATATGGAAATATTCCAAGATCCCCTACCTAAGCATGGGAAGCATACAACTAATCAAGTGTCATATCAGAATGTGCCACCTCCCTATAATAATGTGGTTGGTATGATAGTAGTGACTACAAGGCAACAAGCTCAAGCTCAATTGGCTCAACATTCTCAACAAGAAATGAGCTCTTCATCCAACCCACCCTCGAAGCCCATCCTAGTTTTAAAGAATGCTCAAAGGAAAAGTGCGGGAGTAAAAACCCCACCTTTAGTGTTGAAATCTCAACCTAAAATCTCCTTTGATATTCAACAACAGTTAGCTAGTACCCCAACCAATATCTCTATCTTAGAACTCTTACAAACTTCTCCTATTCATAGGGAAGCTTTGTTGGAACTTCTAAGACAACAATTTATCCTTGTAGACATTTCCCCTAGTGTTGTAGCCAATGTTGTAGGTTCTCTTGGGATACATCACATCACATTTTTGGATGATGATATGCCTTCCTCAGACTTGTGAGGGGATTCTTCCCTTTACATCATAGCATTTATTGGGAGAAAATTTGTCAAATGAATCTTGATTGATAATGGTTCTTCCCTTAATTTATGCACTTATCAAATTTTCCAAAATTTTGGATTAAAAGAGGAAGACTTAACTAAATCTGATATTATCATCAAAGCTTTCAACAACGAGTCCCAAGAGGCCTATGGCATTGTGTCCCTCTCCCTTAGGGTCGGACCTCAGATCTTAGATACTTTGTTCTATGTGGTATCTTGCCCAACATCTTTCAATCTTCTTCTCGAATGTCCTTGGATCCATGCAATGAAGGTTGTCCCTTCTACCTTTCATTAGTGTTTGAAGTTTGAATTTAAGGATCAAGTTGTCACCATTCTGGGTGACCCTCATCCATTCGAATATTGTTCGATGGTTGAGCAAGCTCAGTATGATCTCAATATTTGTCCTTCAGTTTCATCATTTGTCTCTCCAAGTTCCTCATCTCAAACATCTGAGCAACTTGAAAGTCTAAAAGTGAGTGAGGAACCTCAAATCAAAGTTTCATCATGGGATCAAGTTAATAATTTTCTTCAAGAGCCTCTTCTAGATCTTGCCAAGCTACCACCTTCACCAAGGACTATGGGTTTACCTCGTAAGAAGGGTGAAGTTGTACACATTGGCACATGTACCTTTATCTTCGTAGGAATAACCTTTGAAGAGAATATCTATGGTAGCAACCCCTCTCCTATTGAGCATTCTTTTACCCATTTCTACTTATCTAATGATTACCCACTCCCTAAATAGATCCTATCTAGCATGGGATATATAGGTAAAGGTTTGGGGCCATGACAGAAAGGCATTCAAGAGCCTTTGGATGTTGAGATTTGGCCTAGGAGGTGTGGTATAGGCTACATACCCAACAAAAACCAACCTTTACCATTTGATAATGATGATCACCTTAAAACTTATGATGAATATATAGATCATAAAAAATGGAAGGGGGTGATGAGGATGAAGGACCCCCTTATCCCTCTGATGTTCTATTTTGTAATATGATAAATTTCATGTATTCTAATGATAAATCTGTTGTTTCTCAAAAGGAACCTACTTCACTATCTTATAGAGATCTTACAAAATTAGGGATTACCCCTCCTTTTGTTAAGAAAGATGGTTTTGTTAGGGTTTGTGAAGACTTTCATGCAAAGGCTACCGGAGAAAAAGCTACGAAGAAGACTCCTTGTGATTTTGATCATCAAGATGATCCCTATTCTAGATTTTTCTTTGATGGATCAGTCCCTTGTACACCTATTATTTTTGTTAAGATAGGAGGCACAATCAGGCTATGTGTCGACTATCACTCTACTAAGTAAAATATATATAATAATAATAATTAATAATAATAATAATAAATCATCAATTAGGTATTTTCATCCACCACATTTGCTTGCCTATTCATACTGCATGTTTGCCTATCATATTTTGCATGGTTTTGCTTGATATTTCATTGCATTTGCATCTCTGCTTGTCATAATTGCATTGTTGCTTGCTCATGACTGCTTGATCATATAGTTTTTGGGGACTTCACGATAATGGCACATGATGACACCTAGTTAGGTCGTAGCTCACATGCATTGCACTCTCACTAGGACTTTGATGCCTAGTGAAGTCCCCAACCTAGGGTTGTTGCTTCTTCCTTCTTCCTCTTGTTTGTTGTCTCTTTTCTCCTTTTGTCTTTGCTTTTGTGTTCCTTGACCTTGAAATTTTTATTGATGACCATCAATTTCCCTTCAGGTCAAGGAACACAAATTTTTCTTGCTTTTTTTTGTTGCTTTCTTCTAGCACATGCACACACTCACATTCTATCTTGCTTAGTTTGCTCACATTTTGCACACACCACACCCTTATCGGGGGATTACTCATTTTGAATCATATTTGTACATGTAACACACCCCATAACAGATAGTTTCATGGTCACAAGTGAAGGGCAACCTCCATTATACCTTTTGTGAGCATACATCCCAAAAGGTATATCTATTTATCATTTATCCATATTAGTGAGCACAATACCCATAGTGGGTTCCATTCCATAATTTTGACCATCTTAGCGAGTACTACACCTATAGAAGGTATACCTTTGTCTGTCCATATTATTTTTTCTTGATGTATATATGGTTGGTCACACTAATTTGGTACGGTCTATGCTAACCCAAACATCATGCCTCAAGCCCCTCTTTTCTTTATTGTTGACCTTTGTTTCTTCTTATTTTTTGCTTCTTCTTTTCTTTCTTTTTTGAAATTCCACCCATATTTATGGTTCACAATTTCACTCTAGGCATTATCACGCTCCATTTTTATGGGACAAGATTTTATCTAGAGTATTTTTTTACTTCTTAATATTCTTCCTTCCCTCCTCTCTTCTATTGTTTCCCTTCTTCCATGTTTTTTTTGCATTGCATTCACTCTGTTGCATCCATTCATGTTGCACTTTAGATCATATCATGCATAGAGAAAATTAAAAACATTAAAATAAAAATAAAAATATTAAAATGAAAATTAAAAAACACCATAAAATGAGACACACATAATCACACAAATAGCACAAAAATATGGCATGATATTACTTGATAAAGATAAATATACATAGGTCTATCTGGTTGGTGTACCATAGTCCAAACCCGATATATTTAACCATTTGCAGGGATGCATGTCACCCCAATCCCCTCCTTGGCTCTGAGAGCTTGTCTCCTCTATTCTATCTATTGGGGGTCATCGTAGTGGAGGTATGTTCAAGGACTATAAAACAATATGTTATATAGACCAAGTCTAGATTAGTGTTTGTAAGTATGAATGTGGTGGCACTCACTGGTCTACCAAAACTACCTAATAGTACACTATTTGGGATATGGTCACCCTCTACATGACTACCACTAACCTCTCTCTCACCCTCTATATCTTTTATTGTAGTAAGTAGATCCTATCGCCCTACCAGTTGCTACTGACCAGAGCCATCCCCTCTACCCAATCCTATTGACACTCTTCATCTAGCTAAATCACCTCTCCTAGAGGTAATCTACCTCTAACCAAGTCATGTTCCTCTCAGCCTTCATAGTGACCAATGCACTCCTCAACCCCTCCCTCCTCTTAGCCTTGTCTTCTCAAAGTAGGTCCATCTACTTTTGTAGAGTATTTACCTATGTATGTAGCACCTCTATCTCCCTCCTTAGGTCTCCCTAACCTATGGTCCTACTTGAGCAAGTTGTTATTGATGTGGAATCCTCTCCTACCCATTTGCTCGATATGGCTATGACCATCATGGGGGTAAATTTGGTTGACCTCACCTCCCTAGCCCTTATTGTAGTTGTGGTAGCCACTACTAGATCCACTTAGAACTATGTCTTATCTCTACCATGGGATATCTTGGTCATATAACTATCACTTTGTGGTGCATTGAGTGGCCTCCCTCAATGCTAGATACATATACTGGCTCATGGCTTGGTGCCTCTACACCAGTACTGGTGGCAAGATCCTTGAGGGTATGACACCCCTTTACCATCTCCAGTAGCCAAAGGCCACCTCGATGTTATCCATCCCTAGATCCATATAGAGTGGATCATACAAATCCTCCTCTACCCACCTAGCCACATCAAGGTCTCTTATGACTCTTGGTGGATCTTGATACACCTACCTGTACCAGTAGTCACCCAAGGTTAAGATTTCCTAGAGGATCCTAAACTATTATTAGACTCTATAAAATTAGAAGAGCTCTAGCTCTCTCTTCTTCATAGAGAGCCACCTAATCATCCTCACTATGACTAGCTCCTCTACATCCGCAACCCAACTAGGGTGTAGATTCCATAGTCACCATATGATATTTAGCCACCGTAGCTCATCTATTACCCACCTCACTAATGGTAGGTTCTCAACATATGTTCTTTGGACCTGGTCAAAGGACCTGGATGATCTATACATTATTGGTAAATCTAGTCTAGGCAATGGTCCTAAGAGTGTGTATGGTATCCAAATTGATAGATGCTTCTTTCTCCACACTTGGAGCAACATTGTATACACTAACCCTATATGCCACTTGTACATGATATTGTATAATATCATGTACAAACAGGCCAACATATACAGACCCCATGCGAACCTCACCCATTGGTCTCGCATGTCTACCACTACACCCAACATCATCCATGGTAGATATAACCTATTGGGATGGCACATCAACAACCCTACCACCACCTCATAGAGCATGATCATCAGAGCATCAACCCCATAGCACCCTACCATCTCATCGATTGAGATCATCCTCTCTCAAACCTAGTGGGCCCAACCACCTGATAATCTCTCTAGAGTGGTCTACTACACCCATGTACTATAAACTACTCTTCCCTAATTGGGATGCACAAGATGCACCACATATCCTCTAGTGTGACTGCCATATCCCTTGTGGGTAACCGAAAGGTAGATAATTTTGGGTACCATCTCTCTACCAGTGTTGTTAGTAGTGCTTTTTCTACCTCTACGCAGGGTATCTCTACCAAGTGGTCTAGCTCCACTACCTCTAAGGTGTCTCTCTCAACCTATGTGAGGCCATCTAGCTCTACCTCCAAGGAGCTTGGTCACCACTCATGACTCTCTAGTACATCATGCTACATCCACAAACATAATAAGAAGTTTCATCAATTTCTTGTATGAATAAAATAAAATAAATTAAAATTAATAAAATTAAGTTAGATTTCTCTCTTTATTTATTTCTTGTTTTTTCTCTTCTTTTCTCTCTTCTTTTTTTTTCTCTTTCTTCTCTCCTCTCTTTGGTGAAATCACGTTTGCCTAGCTTCGGGTGCAATTTTGTCCTTATTCTCTTTCTATGAAATTATTCCCCCTATTATTGAGGTACGATTTTGTGAAATCACACCCCATAATTATGGGGTGTGACTTCACTCATCACCATGACCTAGGGTAAAATTACGATCGACCCATGAAATAATGCCTCGATTGTGCATGGTGATTTTTTAAGAAAATGATAAAAAAATCATAAAAATGCTTGAAAAGTGGTTAAAATCTATCCTAACCTAATCTAGGAGGGTTTTAATTCATACCTATGTTTGTTCCACTATTTTTCCCATCACAATGGTTGAATAGTGTGTTGGAAGTGCAATTTCTATTTTCTCTAGAGCCCTTTTCCTCTATTTTGCATGGTGAAAATGAATTAGGGTTTTCATCTTTTGCCCCTTTTATGCCTCTTTTTCTGCTTTTTCTCTCTCCTTTTTTATTTCTATTTTTGCTCTTCTTTCTTTTGCATCTACCATTTATGATTTTCATTAGGAATGTGGCATTCCTTCCAAAACTCGAGGGGGCACCCTAGCTTGAGAGGCATTAATGTCCCTAATACCTCGATTTACGTTCAAAACATGAAAGTATTCGAAATGACATCATTTTTGCACCACTCCTTTCTTCTAAACCAGCCACTCCTTTTCTATTGCTATTTCTCATCCCTCGCCCTTAGGTGTCTACATATTTCTTTGATGCATTTATTAGGCCATAAATGCATCAAATAGGGGGTAAAATGTAGACATGGAAAATTGACCCACTTGAGTGAGTCATTTTCCCTAGTCCCTAAGAGAGACCCTCCAACTTGCCCAAAGCAAGTTTGGGCCTCTCTCCCCTCATTTTTCCTCTTTTTTCTTGCTCTGGTGAAATCATGGTTGACCTATAGATTTCACCTAGTTAGGGTTTTCTCTTAGAAAATACCAGCATTTCACCTAACCTTAGCATCAAATTTTTCTCGATTTTCCATCAATTCTTGTTTTAAATATCTTATAAATAGAGGTTTTGAAGCTTTCTTTCCCCTCTATGCTCAGTGAACTAGATCTCTTGATTCCTAAATTTCTAATTATGAATTCTAAGTGAAAAAATATGATGGAGGAGCATCCAGTGGCACCTGATGCAGAGGCATCCAGTTGCAGGAGGGCCACTTCAGAAAAGTTGGCAAAGGAAGAAAGTCGTCGTGATTTCGCGATGTGTCACAAAATCGCGACAGGAGAAAAAGAAGAAGGCGGAGAGAAAAATCTGTCGCGATATCGCGACAGAAAAAGTGTCGCGATATCGCGACACGATGAGGAGAGAGGGGCCGACGGAGAAAGCTATCGCGATATCACGACAGAAGATGTGTCACGATATCGCGATGCCAGCGGAGGACGGAGCCAGTCGAGAGAAGTTGTCGCGATATTGCGATAGTAAATGTGTTGCGATATCGCGACACAGGTGGAGCAAAGGAACCAGCGAGGAGAAGCTGTCACGATATCACTATAGGAAAGGTGTCGTGATATCGTGACACAAAATGGAGAAAGAAGCAAGGATGCCAAGGATGTCATGATTTCGCGACCCATTCTGGCAAGAGGAGGCTGCAAACAAATATGTCGCAATTTCATGACATGTCGCGGTTTCACAACCTGAAAGCAGAAGAAGAGTACGGAAGGCAAAGATGTCACGATTTTGTGACATGTCGCGGTTTCACGACCTGAGGAAGAAAGAGGAAGCCAAAAGCTAAGATGTCATGATTTCGTGACCCGAAGGCAGGATGAAGAGCGAAAGAGGAAGATGTCACGATTTCGTGACATGTCACAGTTTTGTGACCCACAGAAGAGAGAGAAGATGCAGAGGAGAAGATGTCACGATTTCGTGACATGTCGCAGTTTCACGACCCGTCGAAGGGAGATAAGGCGCAGAGGAGAAGATGTCATGATTTTACAACATGTCGTAGTTTCATGACCCGCCAAGGAGAGAGAAAGCCAGGAAGGAAAAGATGTTGCGATTTCATGATAGGTCGTAGTTTCACGACCAGAAGGCGAGAAAGGAGCCAAGGAGGAAAGATGTCATGATTTCGTGACATGTCGCATTTTTGCGACAAGAGGGCAAGCGAAGGAGCCCGAGGAGGAAGATGTCACGATTTTGCAACAAGAGGGCAAGCGAAGGAGCCCGACGAGGAAGATGTTGTGATTTCGTGACATGTCGCATTTTCACGACCAGAAGGCAAAGAGGAAGCCAAGGGAAGAAGATGTCGTGATTTCGTGACATGTCGCATTTTCGTGACCAGGAGGCGCAGAGGGAGCCAGCGGAGGAAAATGTCACGATTTCATGACATGTCGCATTTTCACGACCCGAAGAAGCGAGAGGAAGCAGAGAGGAGAAGATGTCACGATTTCATGACATGTCGCATTTTCGCGACCCGAAGGAGAGAAAGGAGGCGAGGAAGAAAAATGTCGCGATATCGTGACATGTCGCGATATCGTGACCGAAAGAGAAGAGGAAGCGATAGAGGAAGAAGATGTCGCGAAATCACGACAGGCTGCATTTTCGGAGGCCGTTACAGAGTGACAGGTGGCATTCTCGAAAGCCGTTATAGAGTGACAGGTGGTAAGTTTCGAGGCTGTTACAGAACGACAGTGCGACAGTAAGCAGAAGTCGTAACGGCAGTTGCAGAGCCGTTATAGGAGAAAGCGGCCGTGAACGGGAGTGGACGACAATTATAGAGGTAGTTGCAGTAAACAGTTATAAAATAGAACAACTATGGCGAAGACGAATGGAAGGGCCACCAGTGGAAGACAGAGAGTCAGACCGAAGTTATAAAAAGGGCAAGCCGAGCCTTGCACAAGGAAAAGAAAAAAAAAATATTAGTTGTAGAGGAGAGATCTGTAACGGAGTTTTCCAATCAGAGTTGATTTATTTCTTCCTGGGAACGCAGGCAGATTCACCGAGCGTGAGGCAGCCTGCATCGGGGAGATAAACTACGCCTGCGGGCTAGTGTTGTGATTGGTCTACTGTGACCAAGTGTGAGAACTGTGCTGCACGCCAGTTGTGTAAAGCCTACGGGCTGTATTGTAATATTTGCAAGTTTAACTAATAGAACATTGGGTTTCTGTTGCTTGTAAAGCGTGTGTGAAATTTTTTGCGTGAAAATATTGGATTTGGTAGGGGGTGATTTTTCATACCCCATCAAGTGGTATCAGAGCCAGAAGATTCTAAGCATGCAACAGTGCACCAGGATCTATGGAAAGGCTTGGGAGATATGATGACAATGAAAGAGTTCAAGGCGTTGCAGAGGCAAGTGCAAACCCTACAAGAGGAACTGCTCAAGAGAGATTTGCAGAGGCAAGTGAAAGCCCTACAAAAGGAGCTGCACAGAATGGATTTGTAGAAGACGGGAACTAGACAGTGCAGAAGTGAAGATCACTTCTCCACCAACCCCGGGTGTCTGATGTAGGAGCATCCAGTGGCACCTGATGCAGAGGCATCCAGTTGCAGGAGGGCCACTTCAGAAAAGTTGGCAAAGGAAGAAAGTCATCGTGATTTTGTGACATGTCGTGAAATCATGACAAGAGAAAAAGAAGGCGGAGAGAAAAATCTGTCACGATATCGCGACAGAAAAAGTGTTACGATATCGCGACACGATGAGGAGAGAGGGGCCGACGGAGAAAGTTGTCACGATATCACGACAGAAGATGTGTCGTGATATCACGATGCCAGCGGAGGACGGAGCCAGTCGAGAGAAGCTGTCGCGATATCGCGATAGCAAATGTGTCGCGATATCGCGACACAGGTGGAACAAAGGAACCAGCGAGGAGAAGTTGTCGTGATATCACGATAGGAAATGTGTCACGATATCGCGACACAAAATGGAGAAAGAAGCAAGGATGCCAAGGATGTCATGATTTTGTGACCCATTCTGGCAAGAGGAGGCTGAGAAGAACCCGATTGTGTTAATAAACGAGGAAGCTGACCCTGCAGAAAGAACATACTGGTGCTCGACATGTAACGATCCACACAGTGAAGAGACTTGCATGGTTTATTTGAATTATGTGCAGACATTGGTCGCAAGTTCTTTTGGAGGGCAGATCAACATGATCTCAAAAGTAGATCATAATTTTATGGTTCCATCTGAAGAACAAGTCTCAGTTCTCACTAGAACTGGAAAGAAGCCTGTTACAATAAATCCTTCTGAGATAGAACCATTAAAAGTACCAGCTGATCCAAAGAAACAAATGAAAGCTCCTACGTTAATGCCAAAGCCAGATGTGCCTGTTCTACTGAAAGATCCTGTTCCATCACAAGTGAAGGACAGAGTACAAGAAAAAGCTTCAACCTCACAGGCAAGAACTGAAACAGAGGAACAAGTCAGAGAAAAGCTCAAATATCCATCATTGACTAAAATATTGAGGGTAGAAGCTACCCAACAATATCAGAGCAGATATGAACCTTCTGTTGAAAAGAAGGAACCTGTTGCAGTCACATACAACATTGTTGAAGAATTGAAGAAGACTCCAGCTAAGGTTAGTCTCTATGATGCATTGCAGTTACCTGGGCAGGTTGATTTGTTGCAAGAGTCATTGAAGTCTGTGATAGATAGTGAGAAGAATCCTACCCAGACTATTTTTTCTCAAGCATTATCTACTTCAATCACTGGCAAAAATAGACCACCCCCATTTTATCTGTCACTTAGGATGGAGGGTTGGATTGTGCATAACTACATGATTGACTCTGGTGCTGCAACAACTATCATGCCAAAGGCAGTTTGTGAAGTCATGGGTATGGAATACACACAAAGTAGCCCTGGTGTCTTGCAGTTGGATGGGACTCCTGTGAAAACAATGGGTGTAATCAAGGATGTTTCGATTGTTTTACACAGTATGCCTCAGATTACAGTCATTCAGGAAATAGTTGTGGTTGATCTAGAACCTTACTTCAGTATGTGCTTATCAAGAGAATTTACTGCTAAGCTGGGAGGCTACCTTTCGCTGGATTATTCTCACTTGGAGATCCCTTTTAAAGGAAGGAAAATCTGGATTCATAATGAAAAGCCCTCCTCTTTTCATATTGAAAGGTTAGATGAAGCAAAAAAGTCCCTACAGTCTGTCAACATGCTAACTGAAGAGTTAGAAGGCCCTGATTTGATGAATGAAGTTTTGAATGAACTTCAGTTGGAGGATGAGTTTTCAATGCTTAATTTCAATGCCATGCTAGAGACTGAAATCGGTTGTTATTCTATCACAAATCCCGAAGAGGTCACAATGAAGGTACCCCTTAATCTAGATGATCAGAGTTCTGCCCCCGATCAATTATGGAAGTTATATTTTGATGGGGCAAGATGCAAAAACGATGCAGGAGCAGGTATTGTTCTTATTTCTCCCTCTGGCTTACAAAAAGCGTACTCATACCGTTTGACCTGGAATTGTACTAACAATGCTGCTGAATACGAAGCGTTATGCCTAGGCCTGAAAAAGGCAAAAAAATTGGGTATTGCACAGTTGCAGATTTTTGGTGACTCTGAGTTGATTGTAAATCAAGTGACGAACAGGTGTATCTCTAAACAACATTATCTCAAAGCATACCGCAACCAAGTTTGGGACCTATTTGAGTCTTTCACAGCTCTCAGTATTCAAGCCATTTCATGGGAGCTGAACAAGCATGCTGATCTTCTAGCATCTCTTGGCGCAAATTTTTCTCCGATTGAGCAGGTGGTGAAGAAACCAAAAATAGTAAGAATGGTGTACAGGCCTTCTGTCCCAGACAAGGACACCTTCTGGCAAGTCTTCGAGAGCGATGAGCAAATAATTAACTTTTTGATTCAAGAAACTGCCACCATAAAAAGAACCTTGGAGCATGAAGAGACCGATGGTCTGATTCAGTTGTGGAATAATCATATTCCGAAGGGTCTCGTCACTCTAGAAAGCTTGTTCGATCAGAATGATCGGTCCAAGAAGCATCTAATTGAGATCGACAAGAAAGAATATATGGAGCTGCAGTTGGAGGCTGGTAAGGTAATCAAGATTGGAACTGATTCTACCCCTGTAGAATTGCAAGAGATCAGACAATTGTGTCAGGAGTTTTCTAACATTGTGGCCTGGAGTTATGAAGATCTGAGGGGATATGATAAGCAGATCATTCAGCACACTATCGAGTTGGAAGAAGGAGTCAAACCCTTCAGGCAAAAGCAGTAACTAGTAAACCCAAAGATTGAGACTCTCATGAAGGCCGAACTAGTAAAAATGTTGGAGGCCAAGATCATATATCCGGTTAAGCACTCAACTTGGGTTGCAAATCTGGTTCCAGTTCGTAAGAAAAATGGAGATATACAACTGTGTGTAGATTTTTGAAATTTGAACCGATCATCTCTGAAGGATCACTACCCCTTGCCTCGCATTGATCAGATCTTGCACATTGTAGCTGGGGCTCAGCGCTTTTCTCTGCTAGATGGTTTCTCTGGTTATAATCAAATTTGGGTCAGGGATGAGGACCAGTATAAGACTACGTTTACAACGAAGTGGGGTACTTTTGCATATCAACGTATGCCCTTCGGATTATCCAATGCTGGGGCCACATTCCAAAGGGCTATGGACATTGCATTCGAGGAACTTCTGAATAAGATCATTGTTATTTATCTTGATGATATGACTGTCTTTTCACACAAACGAGAAGAACATTGTTCTCATTTGAGGCAGATATTTGAGAAATGTTGGGAGTTTGGTATTTCCATTAACCCAAAGAAGTCTATTTTTGCTGTAAAAGAAGGAAAACTCTTGGGACATATCATCTCAGAAGGCGGTTTGGCAATTGATCCATCGAGAGCCGAAGCTTTGAAGAAATTATCACTCCCTGCCAATAAGAAAGAGTTGCAGTCTTTCTTTGGGCAGATTAATTTTATCAGAAAATTTATTTTTGACTTCGCCCAAGTAGTCAAGCCCATGACTGAGTTGTTGAAGAAAAATGCAGAGTTCAGGTGGACAACTCAGAGGAAGGATGCGTTTCGAGAAATTAAAAATAGAATTGCGCAAGCCCCTGTATTGATTAATCCTGATTATTCTAAAGATTTCATTCTATATGCAGTTGGAGAAGATGAAAGCTATACTGCAGTACTCACACAGAAAGGAGATGATGGGAATGAAAGGCCCATTGCTTTCCTTAGTCAGGTTATCTTACCTCATGAGGGAAGATACAATTTCATTGAAAAGCAAGTATATGCTGTCATGAAGTCTCTTAAAAAATTCAAGCACTTTATATCTCAGAGTAAGATAGTCGTCTATGTTATACACCTCGATGTAAAGAATTTTATCATTCAGGGCGAGATGGGTGATAAACATGCCGGTTGGGCCACCAAAATTCAAGAATTCGATGTTGAGATCCATCCGACCAAGCTGGTGCGAGGTAAGGCCTTATGCCAGCAATTAGCAAAGACTACGGCTTCTGAGATAGTTGGTTATCAAGCGGAGGATCCTGCTGGAGACCAGAATCTGGTGAATATCATTGCACGAGGTCAAGATTGGGCTGATGACTTGGTTAATTATTTCACAACTGGCAAATGTCCTTCACAGTTAAATGCTTCAGAACGGAGAAGGTTTCGCTTGCAAGCTCTCAGGTATGCATTGTTGCCCGAGGGATTATTTTTCAAAAACATTGATGGAGTTCTCTTAAGATGCATTAAGGAATCCGAGAAGGCTAGACTCCTGGACGAGTTTCATTCTGGAATGTCGAGAGGACACTATGCAGGTAGACCTATGGCCTTAAAGATTATTCGAGCTGGGTATTATTGGCCAACTTTGTTCAAAGATACATTCAAGGTTTCTCAAGCTTGTGACAAGTGCCAAAAGTATACAGGGAGGCTTAGAAATGCATCATTGCCCCTGCATCCAATTCAAGTTGAATCACCTTTTCAGCAGTGGGGACTGGACTTCATTGGAATCATTGATCCAAACTCTTCAGCTGGACACAGGTGCATCTTGACAGCTATAGATTACTTTACAAGATGGTCCGAGGCCATTCCAACCAAGGTTGCAAATCAGGATGTGGTGATCTCTTTCATCGAAGGACTGATCACGCGTTTTGGCATTCTCGATGCCATTATCACAGACAACGGAACTCCCTTCATTGGAGCTGAGCTAGCTGAATTTGCAAACAAGTATGGTATTTACCTGAAGACTTCTTCTAACTATTACCCCCAAGGGAATGGCTTGGCAGAGTCTACAAACAAAAACTTGTTGCGGATTTTGAAGAGATCCTTGGGAGACAATAAGAGATCGTGGCACCTTCTGCTGAATCAAGCCTTATGGGCAGATAGAATTTCAATCAAGAAGTCTATCAAGACTTCACCATATGCCCTGGTATATGGAAAGGAGGCAAGGCTACCTGTTCATTTGGAACTACCTATCTTACAGTAGTTAAAGGAATTTTTGGATGATGATGCAAATATGGGTTCCATGGATATGCGGTTGGCTCAGTTGTTGTAGTTGGAAGAACAACGTTCTTTGGCCTATGAAGAGTTTGCTAAGCATTCACAGGCACTGTCAAAATGGTTTCATAAAAATTCCACTGATCGTACACTCAAGGTGGGTGATTTAGTCCTGAAATGGAATGAAAGGAATGCCAAGCCAGGGATGCACAAGAAATTTGACGCTTTGTGGGAGGGCCCATTCTGTATTACCAGTGCAAGTGCAGCAAATTCATTCTACCTTGAGGATTTGGAAGGTAATCCACTTCCTATTTCAGTAAATGGCTTTCATCTGAAAGCCTACATTTCATAAAAAAAAAAAAAAAAGCAGTTATGTTATTTCTTTCTTTCTTTTCCGTCCCAGCAGATAGTGGCTTCTATCCATTTCTTTCTTCCATTTCCCTATTTTCATTCCCATCCTCTTTCATGCTTCTTCTCTTCCAATGTCCGTAATTAAGCCACTACTGTTGTTTCTATTTCCCCCTCTGATATTCCCATATCTTCATTTCCCTTTTCATCTAATCCTTTGTCTCTTCAGTCCTCATTCACAGTTCACATCGTTTTTTCCATTTCATTCTCTGTTTTTCTCCATCCCCGCAACTGGTGGTATAGTAGCCCCGTCTTCAGTTGCTGTATCAACTGCTTCCACCCCTCCATTTTCCATCATTCCATTATTCATCATTTTCACTTCACGGCCTGTACATCTACGGTTATCATTCATCATAAAGGCAGTTCTGCTATTTCTCAGATTCCTGTTAAAAAGTCTTGTTCTAAACGCCCAGCATCGGTAAATCTTGTTACAATAGTCTATAGAAATGTCCAGCATCCACGGTCATGAATCTGCCATAGGAAAGGATTTTGTATGCGTATGCACCCTAGACCCGGCCAACATTGAAAGGCCGAGAGAAAGAAACGTCTCCCGAGCCAATCTCCAGAGAGGGCTGGTTCCCGTACTAATCTAAGCTTGGTTTCAGATAAAAGTTGCAGGAAAGAAATTGTAAAAGTGCAGAAAGAAATGGGAAATAATCAGAAAGAGATGGGAAATATGGCCACAGGCCGAATTTGTAAAATTGAGGACAGACAGATCAACAGCAGGATTCTATTTCAAGCATATAAATAACATATAACAAGAGATAATAACATAGTTCACTTACAATCTTGTGTAGACAACTCCCCAGGATCACATTCCAGAACTCACTTTCTCACCAGCAACATTCAAACTCAGATGCAGAATTTAAATCTCACAGTAGATGAGAAACATGAGCATAACGAGAAATGCATAAAAGAGAAGGAAATCACACACAAAATTCCTTGCAAAATCTGAAGTCAAATCTCTTATTCATGCAGAGAACTTGATAAGTTTTCTCGCAGCCTGTCTCCTCCTTCTTGAGATATACAATGATATTTATAGAGGACTTGCCTCTCTATAGTATTTTAGAACATTAAAATAGACTTTTATGGGATCCAGCAAACAAGCACTGAAAGACATGAAGCAGACTTTCATGGAATCCAGCAAACAAGCACTAGGAAAAAAGAACAATCTCGTGAAATCTGCCTATCTGTAGCATTTAAAATATAAAATAGGCTGTCATGGAATCCAACAAATAAGCATTTAAAACAAAAAGCAGACTTTCCCACGACCCACGAAATGAGTGCTAAAAAAAACAATTCCCAAAATTTGCCTTAAAGAAATCGCAGACCAAACTGGGACCCACGTGTCTTCATTAGTCGCGAAAACACGACAAGTCACGAAAATGTGACATGTCGCGATTTCGTGACGTTTTTCTGCCTTCTGCATTATCTTCCCTGTGTCTGCGCGATTTCGCGACAAGTCGCGAAAATGTGACATGTCACGATTTCATGACATTTTTCTGCCTCTTGCTTTCTTTTCTGCTTTCTACGCGATTTCACGACAAGTCGCGAAAATGCGACACGCGATTTCGTGACATCTTTCTGCCTTCTGCTTCATTTTCTCTGTGTCTGCGCGATTTCACGACAAGTCACGAAAATGCGACATGTCGCGATTTCGTGACATTTTTTTGCCTCTTGCTTTCTTTTTTGCTTTCTGCGCGATTTTGCGAAAATGCGACATGTCGCGATTTCGTGACATCTTTCTGCCTTCTACTTTATTTTCCCTGCAACTACGCGATTTTGCGACAAGTCACGAAAATGCGACATGTTGTGATTTTGCGACATCTTTCTACCTTCTACTTGATTTTCCTTGCAACTGCGCAATTTTGCGACAAGTCGTGAAAATGCGACATGTCACGATTTCGTGACGTGTTTCTGTCTTCTACTTCATTTTCTCTGCAACTGCGCGATTTTGCGACAAGTCACAAAAATGTGACATGTCGCGATTTCATGACGTGTTTTTGGCTTCTACTTTCCTTTCTACTTTCTACGTGATTTCGCGACAAGTCACGAAAATGCGACATGTCACGATTTCGCGACATCTTTCTGCCTTCTGCTTCATTTTCCCTGTGTCTGCGCGATTTCGCGACAAGTCGCAAAAATGCGACATGTCGCGATTTCACAACATTTTTTTGCCTCTTGCTTTTTTTTTTGCTTTCTGCGTGATTTCGCGACAAGTCGCGAAAATACGACATGTCGCAATTTCACGACATCTTTCTACCTTTTGCTTTATTTTCCCTGTAACTGCGCGATTTTGCGACAAGGCACGAAAATGCGACATGTCATGATTTCACGACATCTTTCTGCCTTCTGCTTCATTTTCCCTGCAACTGCGTGATTTTGTGACAAGTCACGAAAATGCGACATGTTGCGATTTCGTGACATGTTTCTGTCTTCTGCTTCATTTTCCCTGCAACTGTGCGATTTTGTGACAAGTCACAAAAATGCGACATGTCGTGATTTCGCGACGTGTTTCTGACTTCTACTTTCCTGCCACCACTGGATCGCAAAAACATGACAAGTCACGAAAATGCGACAGGTCACGATTTCGCGATGTCCTATATTTGTCTGCATGTTTTCTACTTCTTCTCCGTGAAAACGCAACAAGTCACGAAAATGCGACACGTCGCAATTTCACGACGTTTTCTTGCACCCAGCTTCCATCTTCATGCACTCCCGCAATTTTGCGACAAGTCAGGAAAATGCGACATGTCGCGATTTCACGACAATTCCCTGCTTGTCTTCTCTCTCCTCTTAGACCCGCGATAATGTGACATGCGCGATATCGCGACATTTTTTGGACTTAGCTGTTTTCTTTGTCGGGCATCGCGAAAACATGACATGCATGATATCGTGACAATTTTAATCTTCAACTTGATCCTTTGCCTTGCATAGCAATTTTGCAACATGTCGCGATATCACGACATATTTTGCGTTGACCACTCTTCTTGCTACTGTTGACCATGATTTCATGACACGTTGCGAAAATGCGACATGTTTTTGCCTTCTGCATCATTACCGCCTCCACGTCGCGATATCACGACATTTTTGCTGAGCGCTCCCTTCTGCCACTGTCGGTCGCGAAATCGTGACAACTTTTGGTCAACACTGCCTTTGCTCTGCTTTGACCGTGATACGGCGACACGTCGCGATATCGCGACCGTTTTGGTCCGTGGTCGCTTTTGCTTGTTTTGGTCACGATTTCGCGACGTCGTGATTTCGTGACGTCACGATTTCGTGACAACTTTGAACTTACTTGCTCTAGCACAAATACTTGCAGGAAAACACAGAGGAGTGAGTAACACTTGCATGCATGGTAACAACAAAAAATAATGTGGCAAAAATGCCAATAAGTATGGAAGGCAAAGATGTCGCGATTTCGTGACATGTCACGGTTTCGCGACCTAAGGAAGAAAGAGGAAGCCGAAAGCGAAGATGTCGCAATTTCGCGACCCAAAGGCAGGATGAAGAGCGGAAGAGGAAGATGTCACGATTTCGTGACATGTCGTAGTTTCACGACCCACAAAAGAGAGAGAAGGCGCAGAGGAGAAGATGTCGCAATTTCATGACATGTCGCAGTTTTGCGACCCGTCGAAGGGAGAGAAGGCGCAGAGGATAAGATGTCGCGATTTCGCGACATGTCACAGTTTCGTGACCCACCAAGGAGAGAGAAATCCAGGAAAGAAAAGATGTCACAATTTTGCGACAGGTCGTAGTTTCGCGGGAAGAAGGCGAGAAAGGAGCCAAGGAGGAAAGATGTCGCGATTTCGTGACATGTCGCATTTTCACGACAAGAGGGCAAGCGAAGGAGCCCGACGAGGAAGATGTCACGATTTTGCGACATGTCACATTTTCACGACCAGAAGGCAAAGAGGAATCCAAGGGAAGAAGATGTCGCAATTTCGTGACATGTCACATTTTCACGACCAGGAGGCACAGAGGGAGCCAGCGAAGGAAAATGTCATGATTTCGCGACATGTCGCATTTTCGCGACCCAACAAAGCGAGAGGAAGCAGAGAGGAGAAGATGTCGCGATTTCATGACATGTCGCATTTTTGCGACCCGAAGGAGAGAAAGAAGGCGAGGAAAAAAAATGTCGCGATATCGCGATCGAAAGAGAAGAGGAAGCGGTAGAGGAAGAAGATGTCACGAAATCATGATAGGCTACATTTTTAGAGGCCGTTACAGAGTGACAGGTGGAATTCTCAAAAGCTGTTACAGAGTGGCAGGTGGCAAGTTCCGAGGCTGTTATAGAACGATAGCGCGACAGCAAGCAGAAGTCGTAATGACAGTTGCAGAGCCGTTACAGGAGAAAGCGACCGTGAACGGGAGTGGACAACAGTTACAGAGGCAGTTGCAGTATACAGTTATAAAATCAAATAGCCATGGCAAAGACGAATGGAAGGGCCACCAGTGGAAGACAGAGAGTCAGACCAGAGTTATAAAAAGGGCAAGCCGAGCCTTGCACAAGGAAAAGAAAAAAAAAAATAGTTGTAGAGGAGAGATCTGTAATGGATTTTTTCAATCAAAGTTGATTTATTTCTTCTTGGGAACGCAGGCAGATTCGTCGAGCATGAGGCAGCCTGCATCGGGGAGATAAACTATGCCTATGGGCTAGTGTTGTGATTGGTCTGTTGTGACCAAGTGTGAGAACTGTGCTACGTGCCAGTTGTGTAAAGCCTATGGGCTGTATTGTAATCTTTGCAAGTTTAACTAATAGAACATTGGGTTTCTGTTGCTTGTAAAGCGTGTGTGAAATTTTTTGCATGAAAATATTGGATTTGGTAGGGGGTGATTTTTCGTACCCCATAAAAATATTACAAACTACCTACAAGTGTTGATGCAAGTGCTAACCAGACTCTATTGAAATTTTTGTATTTTTATGGAGATCTCTTCTCTTGCATTTGATTGTGTGTTGCTACCCTTGGTGGATGAGTGTGGAAGCCCTAAGGAGGAGTCTACTATATTTTAGGGCTTCATCCTTTTGATTTATTGTTTTCTACCACCAGGTTGTTTTCATTCTTTCATCATTTTACATATTGCTAAATTTGCATGTATTGATAGTTTATTTGCATTGTTCTATTGTATTTCTCTTCGATTATGAAATCATGCCCTGTAATTATAGGGTATAATTTCATTAGAAGTGAAATCGTGATCATATTTTATAGGGTATAATTTCATTAATGGTAAGGTCGAGGGTAGAAGTTCACCCCCTAAACCCTATATCTGCATCTTATGATACATTTAGAGCATAATAAAGAAAAATACATTTTGTTTGTCATTTTGTTGCATTGTATTTTGCTTGTTCATCTTTCAAAAAGGTCAACTTTCACTTTTGCATTCTAAAGGTCAACTAAAAGGACCTAGGGGGATTGACTGCTACACCTCGAAGTACAGTCATACAGTGGCCTTAGCAAACCCCCTAATGTTGATCATATTTTTTGAGGGTTTTGTGAAGATATTTTGTAGGATAGAAGTTGTGGGACATTACTGGATGTAAGATAAAACTTAGAAGAACCATCGAATCAGATAAGTTTCCTAGTATATCTCTAGGTTGTTTGTTGGATACCTTTTATTTCTATTCAAAATATAAATCATAGGTGAGGAAAAGCATTTGATAAAATTTGTAGGCATTTGAAAGAATAAATGCATATAGTATGCATTTAGGGTTTTAACCTTGTTTTTGCATTTCTCTTGGACCCTTGCTCAAAAGGCTTTATCTTATAATTATAGGGTTAGTTATCATTTTGTAGACACCTAAAACGTATCATATCGATGACGACTACTCATATGGACATGCTACAAGACCATATGGAAGATCTTGGATGGACTCCAAGATAGAGCAATGGTTCTAACCACTCAATTTGGGCTCCTTGGCCTAATCAGTCTAAACCACAACTAATACCTATGGTCCATAGTCTGAACCATGGCTGACACCTATGATTTACAGTCTGAACTGCAGCTGTCACCTATGGTATTAACTGAAGTTCAATTGGCCTTCATCCGAGCCAAATAAGTTTGAATGACCATTTGATCTATAAGAATACGGTTAAAGAATGGCAGCTACCAATCCAAATGTCCTAACCACCCCTTCTTATTCTTGGCTTCTCTATGAGGCCACCCCTAGCCCTTGGGTAGTCCTATAAATACCCCTTCGAATTAGGGCAAAGATATCAATCAAGCATTGGAGATTAGAGCAGCGAAGCCTTGTCAAATTGTGAACTCACTTGAGTGCATTAAGAGAGAGATTTGTTGCTATCACTTTGCCAACTTAAGCATCATGATGAATTATGCCATGGATTCCCTAAGGATCTAGAACGCCAAGAAACACCAATTTGGGCAAACGGAGGCCCTATCGAGCAATTCAAACACCAAAACTGTTAGAGGACACTGAGGTGACCCTTGATCATAAATTTGACAAGGAGGATCAATTCCACTACCCTAGAATTAGAGGGCAAACCTACTTGGTTGCAGGCCATGGCTATCAACCATGGTTTACAGTGCAAACTGCTCATCAGATCTACGGTTTGCATCAGGTATAAGATCCCCTTACTATTCTTTTTGTAGAGTGTTTATCTAGGTTAGATTAATCATTTTAGCACTTTATTTGGTAGTTTAGAGACTCTGACTGATCGGATTAAATATTTGATTAGATTTACTTCATTTTAGCAAGTAGGACATAATTGGTTTCTTTTCATGTTAACATGCTTTATTTCATGCATTTGATCCATTAGATTGATAGATGCAGTCCTTATTTACATGTTTCTAACAATATTTATGAGAATGGCTTAGGTTTAGCATGGTTTATCCACTTTTTTGATTTCAAGTTGTTATGCCATATTTGTGTTCAATTTCCTTAGAGGACCTCATCATGAGAGGTTCCCAATACTTTTAACACTTCTCTGTTGTTTCTTGACCACAGGGAATCAGGTCTAAAGGATCTTCAATCATCTAATTCCTTCCTCAATGCAAATAAGAGGGTCAACTCCACCCTAGAGTAGTTTGTGACTATTTAGAGAGCATTAGTATTGCACCTACCCCATTGGGGGCTTGGGAATTGTATTAATCATATCAAAATTTGGGTGACCCTAAGAGGGGCATGATTGTAACTGAGACTCTTTTCAATATTAATAAAAGAAATATCTATTTTCTCGTTATTTGCAATATTGTTCATTATGTTATGCTTTTATATTTATTCAGATTTATGCATTAGATAGGTGCACACTTTTTGGATAGGTCACATTCAAGCAAAGAATAATTCTAGGGTTATCTCTTGTCTTCTTACATTTTATATCTTGCATTGTTCTTACCCCTTTTGTAGTGTAGTTTTAGAAAGACCAAACATAGGTGCATGCTTAATTAACACATCCAAACACATTTCACCTCAGACTTGGAGCGAGTCCTAAAACCATTCTTGGTGAACCCTTATCTTATTTTCCTACTTGAGAGTAGAGTTATAACATACCCCACGATCACCCCGAGGCTTCCCTGTGGATCTAGCCTTGAGAATTATATGCGGTAGAGAAGTTTTTCACCTCTACAAGGGGTTACCTCATAATTCTATTATAATATGATCATCAATCATGGAAAATTTCATGCATATATTTAATACTATAAGTAACAAGAATTCTATTTTGTTCTAATTAAATGCTATGTAAATATATCCTTAAGAAAATATTCATGATTATAAAACTAGATTCATGAGGATTTTGAATTTAATTCTAACAAATATTAGGTCAAGTAAAGAATAAGCATTGCCACATTACATCAAAGTATTATAAGTTAAATTAGTGTTAATGGTTTGTAATGCTAATCAAAACACTCTAGTTATAGCCTTTGAATAAGTGGCCCATATAGAAGATATTTTATCTAGGGTAAGAAAGCTACCACCTACCCTAATTATGACCTATGGCACCCCATGTCACTCAAAATCCACAAATTTTTGCATCTACACTCTTTATCTTTGCCATTCTAAATGTCCAATTATCTGCCAACACAACCTATTTTCTATATATTATAACATATCCTAGCCAAATCCACCATCAACTAAATTGTCATCTCTATGTGCTCCATTACAAACCAATGATGGTACTAAAGCCATTATGGAGAAACATAAGCTCGATATAAAAGAGATGTTTAATGTGGTAAAGAACTTAGTAAATTTAAATAATGTATAAAATAGGTAGTGGCAGTAGAAGAGTAGATGGTGACAATATTAAAATTGATAGTGATGTAAATCCCCTTATCTCACTAAAGACCAAGTACCACATCAAAATACTAGTCAAGGTGCAAATTATATGCAAAACAATATGGTGAATACCAATTTAAAAATAAACATAGTATGAAATTTTCCATGTAATATTAGATATATTTACATAAATTATATGGTGGCTATTAGATACTAAAAAAATAATCAATATGATCAACAATATCAAGCTCACAAACCTTTGGCTTGGGTCAAATAACTCCTGCATTGAATAAACCCACCTACCAATAGCCCATGCTAAGCCAATTGGTGTATCAAGTTCCAACACAAGTAGTAGTATCTGCCTACCCAACCCTAAAAACATAGCCTTTATCAAATTTAGTGTAGTTAAAGAGGATGAATAATCCATATTTAAGGATAACATCATATGTGCAAATCAATAGGGGGTTAGAACTAGAGGTAAAATAAAGGAATTCAAAGAGCAAGTACAACACAAAAATAGGTTGAGAAAAATAAAGACACCATCATTCTTAGGAGGGAAAACCATATTGTACTTAAAATTTAAGGGGTGTATAACTACAACACAATAGGAAAAACATATTGAATATGCTAGGAAGACATGACTGACACACCCTAGGTAGATGCATAGACCAGTAAAACCATACAAATAGATAAGAGAAAGGAATTGGAAGTTAAAAATATAATTTTTAAGGATAAAAACAAGTATAAATAAAATATTAATGACAAAGAAAGACACAAAATATAGAAGAAGGTAAAGAAATGCCTAAAATACATGTCCATCACTAGTGAGGGACATGTAATGGCTACTAGGTAGTATAAAAAATTCACAACACAAAGTGAAAGTAATTTTATTGAATTTAGGTTCAATATTGTAGAAGAGATGAAGAAGAATTATACTAAGGTGAGTATGCTATATGTTTTAGAAAGAATTACTTTAGAAGGATTTCAAGGAACAAGAAAGAAGCTATACTAAAAATGGAAAACTTAAGTTTTCCCAACCTAGTCCAGTTAAATGAAAAAATCTAATAGTGGAGGATATATCTAACATTAATATCAATTAAAGAGATATATTGAATGATCTAAAGCCTAAAAATATTAAGGTTTCGTCACTCTATGTGACTTCAAATATTGAAAATTACTTATTAAGAATTTATATAGTCAATTGGAGAGCAGCTATAACAACAATGTCAAAAGCCATCTATGAAGAAATGGGATTACCTTATACTAAGTACTCTAGGAATCCAATTAAAATGGATGGAACTAGGTTGAATGTAATTGGACTTTTGAATGATTTTATTTTTACCATAGCTAAGCATTGACTGCTAGTGGTAGTCTAAGAGGTAATACAAGTAAATTTTTATCTATATTTTGACATGTTGCTATCAACAGTAGAGATTTGTAAGCCATTTGGATATGGGTACTTGGTAATGAACTATACCCACATGAAGGTACCATTAGATGGAAATATTATCTGTATTGATAATGAGAACCCCTTCAACTACTTTCTATAGACATTGGACAATAATGGAGTAGTCAATTGGAATAAACTACCAAAATTTGTGGGTGATGAGGTCCTAGAGGATGATCAAATGTTTGAGATAGATATGATGATGGAAATCATTTACAATGATAAGGATATAGATGTGAAATTCAAAGAAACTGATATAGGAAATTACTTTATATCTAAATAACCATTTAACATCCCAACTCTAACTAGACTATAGGTATAGGGTCATATAAAACATTTGTAATACACTTTGATGGTACAAGAACTAGAAACAAAGCAAGTGTAGGCATATAATTTATAGATCTATGGGGTGTTTAAAATAATTTTGCATGTAGGATACTCTTCAATTACACTAATAATATGGCCAAATACAAAACGTTATGCACTAGTGTAAGGAAAGATAAAAGTATGGGAATAAAAATCCTAAACATATTTGGAAAACCTAAGTTAGTCATAAATCAAGTTAATTTCCAATGTGCCACCAAGAAAAAGCACCTAAATTAGTATAGACATTATGTCTAGGATTTTATAGAGGTCCAAAACTTATGATATCAAGGCAACTTCTTAAAAATTAAATGCCAAAGTAGATGAGATAACATTAATGGCAACAAAGTTTGATTCTACCATTGATAATTAGGATACACCAAAATAACTAGAGGTTCTATTTAGGCTAGTAGTTCCTTATAATTATAATCAATGGAAAGTCTTCAATATTTATAATCAAATCATTGAGTTCCTCATCAAAGAATCTTAGCATGTTGAAGACAAAAAAGAATACAAGGATAACATAAAATATGAGGTAATTTAGTTAAAAGTAAATTAGTTTCTAAAAGGCTTGATCATGCCATAATATTTGTTCAATGTAGATGATAGTGTAAAGAAATCCAACATCAAGGTGAAATATTTCTTTTATAATATCATCGAGATCACTGAAGGGAAATACTTGCTACTTGGTAAAGAGTGTACTAAGGATGAAATCTATCTATATAAGGAGCTCCATGAAAAATATAGGGGTATCATTACCTAGCATTATGAGGATTTGAGGGTGTATAAAAAATATCATAGAGCATGCTATTGAATTGAAACCTTTTACAAAACCTTTTATATATAAACAAAGGCTAGTCAATGCCAAAATTGAAGCAATCATAAAAGGAGCTCTTGAGACTCCTATAAGCCTAGACCAACTTCCTGATTAAGCACTCCACCTAGGTGGTGAACTTAGTGCAAGTGTGGAAAAAGTATTGTGATATTAGGTTGTATGTAGACTTTATAAATCTTAGTAGGGTGTTGTTAGAATATCACTATCCCTTGCCTTCCATAGAACATATTTTATAGAAGGTGGAAAGATCACAAATGTGATAACTTTTGAATTATTTCTTAGGGTAAAACCAAATTTGGGTTTAAGAATGATGACTAACATAAATAAAACTTTGACCACCAAATGGGGAACCTTTGAATACCAAAAAATACATTTTATATTATAAAAAATAGGGGTCACTTTCAATGAGCCATGAACATCACCTTCATAGGACAAGTCGATGAGATCATTCTCATATGCCTTGATGATTTAGCTATATTTACTAAGAAAATAAGTGAGCATGTTGAACATCTAGAGTTTATTTTTCAAATGTGTAGGAAAGGTGGTATCTTAGTTTGTTCAGATATATTATATTATTTGGTACATGCTAATGTACCCCCATGGTACCTTCATGGTATAATTATAAATATGTAATAGATATTAGAAGTATGATATATATTTTCCTTTGATGCAAGTATCTATGTGTAGGAAATGCACTAGTGTCATACAAGAGTGCAATGTGTAGGAAATGCACAAGTGTCATGTAAGTTAGAGTGCAAGTGTATATTGAAAGAATATGTACACGTGTTATGTATGTAAGAGTGCAAATATGTAATGTGAAGATGTGCACAAGTGTCCTAGATTAGGAGTGCATGTAGAAGTGTAAGAGTCATGTAGATGTGTACAAGTATCTTAGAGTCAAGTGTCCATCCAATATGCAAGTGAAAAGGTGATAAGCCAAGATTCATGGGACTTTTCATATGGAGATAAATAGATAAGTACTTGAAGATTTGTATTACTAATGCTATATTATGGAGATAATGCTCTATGGAAAAACAATACAATATTCATATATATCATTATCTGATTGTAAGAGGAAGAGAAGTAATAAATCTTGTATATGGATTTTTGAGAAATTAATATTGTAAGTTTTCTTCATGCATAGTTCATGAATGATTTAGGCTATTTACATTCATATTTGATTATATAAATGAATGTTTATTTTAGTATTATATAAGCCTTGATATACATATTAATTTGCTCATATATTATTCTACTCTACATTTTTTATATTTTTAATTTTAATATTGTGGATATTTTATATTGGATCCTATGATATTTGTGATAGTAAAAGCTTAAAAATCCAACATAGTTAACCTTAAAATATCCATTTTATGGTCCAATAGGGAAAACTATTAGGACATGTGGTGTCAAAATATGGCCTAGCCATAGATCTTGGTAGGATAAAAGCCATCCAATACCTTATCTTAACCATGTCTACAAAAAGGATTTATTACTTTGTAGGTAAAATCCAACTTGTAGCTAATTTAATATCTAATTTTACATCATTAGTTAGGGAAATCACCAAAATTTTGAAGTAGGATACAATCCCAGTTTGGACCAAAAATGGGAAGAGGTATTTTGAAGATATAAGGAATACCATTGCTAAAGACCTAGTCCTTTTCAACCCTAATTTATCCAAATATTTTAGTCTCTATGTGTTCAATACAATTGAGAGCATCACTATAGTTTTAATCTAAAATAATGATAAGAATAAAAAACACTCATTTCCTTTATGAGTCAAGTATTTCATAACTATGATGAAAGGTCCACATTCATTGAAAATGGGTGCTTTCCATCATGAAATCCTTGAGAGAATTTATGTACTACATATCCCAAAATAAAACCACCATATTTTTAGTCCACACCAATGTCCAATCTATAGTGATTTATGGTAAACTGGAAGAAAAGAGAGTCAAGTGCATAAAAAAAATTGAGATGTTTGACATAGGAATTAAGTCCATTAAACTCATTAAGATAAGAGATCTATGTGAAAAATTCGCAATGACCACTCCAAAGGATCAAGTTACCATAATTTAAGAGGTGAATCTTGATGATTAGATAGGATGGATGAGAGATATAAATAGGTACATGACAATTGGATAGGTCCTAGAAAGGATGACACCTCAACAAAGGTCTTGATTCAAGTAAAAAATAATATACTATAGATGTTTAAATGGTATATTATTTTAAAAAGGATACAATGTTGTCTTGCTAAGATGTATCAAACAAAGTAACAAATCCCTAATCAAAGAGTACCATGACAAAAGAATATACTATTCCATGCCAATCACTACACACAAGAACCTAATAGTAGGGTATTATTGGCCTGCTATCTTCTTTGATTGCTTGTAATAGGTCAAACATTGCAAGGCCCATTGTAAATTTATGGGAAGAAGGAAATTTTTCCCAATGTCCCTAGAACCAATTATCATCACTAAACGTTTCCAATAGTGGTGCCTTGACTTTATTGGCAAAACCAACCACTTATATACTATAGGGCATGTATGCATTTTAACTGCAACTAGCTATTTTACCAAATGGGTGTAGGTTGCACTAGTTAAATCAGATAATTAGCAAGCAATTGTCTAAATTTTAGATGACATCATCACTAGACTTAAGGATCCATATACAATAATTTTTAATAATTCCACTACATTCAGAGGATCCAAAGTGATTAAATTTGGACTAAAATATGGTTTTATACTCAAGATATTCTCTATTGATTACCCCTAGCCCAATGGTCTAGAAAATTATACTAACAAAAACATCATGAGGATCTTAAATAAGATCATAGTTAAACTATATAGGGATTGGTATACTAAACTGCAAAATCATTATGGGAAAATTGGGTGATGCCAAAAGCCTCCATAAGGTCATCTCCTTATAAGCTAGTTTTTGGAAAGTAAGTTGTATCAATGGCCAACATGGAATTCCATTCCCTCTAAATGTTGTAGTAGTTGGAGCTTAAAGACACCAATATCAAATTGATGTAATATTAATTAAATGACCTACTAGCTTTAGAAGAAGAAACATAAAATATGTTCAATAGAATAATCCAACATTAAGAGGTAGTTAAAAGGTAGTTTTATAAATGGGAAACTAAGTTGGATCACATGGAAGGTGGCTTAGTATTCAAGTGGGATGAGGATAGAGCTAAAAATAGAGGCCATCTAAAATTTGATTCCCTTTGAAGCAAATCATATAATGTTCTTCAAGTTGTGTGTCCAAACACCTACAAACTTGATATAATAAATGGAATACTACTACCAATTTCAACAAATTGGAAGTATCTTTGACCTATCTGAAGGAATATCCAAAGTAAAAAAAAATGTAATATATATAAACCCCTTTATTATTGTATTTTTGGATATTATCATCCCTACTATTGGCTTCCTTTTTTCTCCTTGATAAAATCTCTCTTATACCTTCCATTTCTTCTCATCCTTTTCAATTTAACCTTCTTATTACGTTGTCAAAAAATAATTGGTTCATTCACTTCTATGAGTGATTCACTTTCTTGGGAAGTTAATTTCCTTCCAAGATCCTGCTTAGCAAGCAAATTACCTAGGTAGGCAAATTGACCCTTTCCAAGATAACCTACCCACCTAGGCATATATCACTAGGCATAGGCAAAGCAAGGGATATAAATATCCCACTTGAAGCTCTTCCACCTTAATTTTTTATTTCATATATTAATATAACTTACCTTGTGACATTACTTGAATCCATGCATACCTCGACACTAGTTAAATCTACCTTTCTAACACACTAAGTAACTTGCTTGTGGTCCCTTGTCTATATCTTATGCTGATTTTTCTAACCTAGGTTGACCCATGGCGAAAAATTACCTTTCCTACAATACCTTAAGGAGGTTGACCCTCTATCCTTCCATGTAGTATAACACATCAACTAGGTAGAACCCCATAGGGGAATTTTGCTAGACCAACTACTTCTTAGGGAAATTCATTCAAAATGAATCAATATCCTCTAATAATAAAAAAACATATTTTTCTATAGAGAGTGATTTGCCTCCCAAAATTCAAATGGATCATAAACTATATTAATCTTGCCAAAGGACTAGGCTACAATAAATTCACTTGATCCAATGAGAAAATTTATCCATTAGCTAAATCAACTGATCCATTAAGCAATATTTCCAAGTATTTATGTGCTATCAAATTTCTAGTAACCAAAAAAAAAACATCCAAATAATCAACTTTTTTGCTCTTAGGTATAATTTTTTAAATCTCAAAAAACTAACAATTTGCTTGCATGACCTAGCGAATTGCTCCCTATATTGAGGGAACCGTTCCTTGGATCAACATTGGGAAATTTTTTATTTGAACCCAAAATTATTAATAAACAATTCCATCCACCATTGACAATAACTTCACCTTGATAAGCCCTCCCATGCATAATTCCAACCCTATTACTCTTCCATCCACCTTTTTTATCCCTCTAGTATCACCTCCACTGGCACTATCCCAAGGAGAAACACATGATGCAAGGCCTTATAGAGAGAAAGTGAAAACAAATTAAAAGTAATAAAAAATTCCCTCCTCTTTGAAGACTTTAGAAGTTATTTGATGATACATATAAATGAGTAAAGAAATAAAAATACAAACACTCTCTTGGGAATTTAAGGAAAGAGGCCCTAAGTTGGTTTAACTTGGACCTAAAGACTAGATATTAGAGAACAAATTGGCTTTGGACCATAGGAATCATAATGAACCTGATGCCCCAGGCTTGGAATTGTCTAGAGTTAGTGAAAGTATTTGTATCAAGATATGATTTCACCAAAAGGAGCACCAAGATGCCCCAATGGACAAAAGATCCATATTGTATCCAAGAAGAGGACATAAAAAATTGTTAAAACTAATAGATGATCTATTCATGTGGATCATGTGCAACAATAAGATCCAAAAGGACTATTATTACCAAATTGACCAAAACTACTAGTAGGATTTCTTAATACTAAATTTGAAGAATTAAAACAACTATATTGACTTTAGCATCTTTCTAGAGTTAGACTGGTTCAAGGATTATATCTAGTTGATATTATCTAGGATTGCAATAGTACTTAACGAGAAATTATGTGTTCAACCTATGATAAATATGTTAGCCTCATTTATGTAGTCAAAAAATACCCTGAATATTCATATATGGTGGATTGCACAAGATACATAGTAAATAAGATGAGTAGCTAGTTAAAGGAATTCAAGGAGAAGAGATGCTTCATATACACCTCTTACCTAGTTTGAAATATCTTACATCAAAACAATGAATAGTTTTCTTCCCTCCATCTAAACCAAATAAGGATAGATGTAAAACCATTATCAGTAGTTGATTGTCCATACTTACATTGCTAAGAAGTGGGTAAAACACCCTATTGCTTCTATGACAGAATATACAATGTCATAATAGAGAAGTTTAGGGGAAATACATGAAGGCTATCAAAGGAGGCATACAATTTTTTAAGACTAGATGAATGGTCTAATGGATACTTGGGATTTCAAAAGGTGCACAAGGATGTTGGTCTTGAATAATTTTCCTCAAGGGTTATCCACACTTAGACAAGAGATATATGTTGCTAACTCATCGTTAGGTTGCGCTTCATGTTGTCTATATTTGGTGGGGGATTTTGGGTTCACCAAGGGCTTATATATTTCCCTAATATAGTTTTGATGTGTAAAATTTAAGAAACATCCAGGTTGTATCTACCCTAGGATTAATGCACAAGATGCTAATGTAATGCACTATGAATACAAAATATAGAATACAAGATGCTAGCCAATATACAATTTTGCTTTGACGAGTGCTATCTAAGATAAAAGCTATATAAAATAAAACTTTTATTTTTTCTTCTTTTAAAATGCAAGAGTGCAAGGAGTATTTAAGCATACAATTAACCCTAAATACAAGCTACATGTGTTTCAGATTAAAAACCTAAGAAAGCAAAGTAAAATGCTAAGATAAGTTTTTCTGGTTTTTCCTTTTCATATATGTTTCAAAAGGTAAAATAGAGAAATAAGCAAATAAAGTTCAGTAAAAAGCCTATGCCAAGTATTAAAAATAGGAGGACAAGGTATACTTACCTATATCGATGGTTGTAGCAAATAAACCACCTTTATGAGAATACACCTCCTAATGAATATGTCACTTGGAAAAACTACAACCAATAAATTTGTTAAAACCTGTAAAATAGAAAAAATGGATGCATCAGAGTTTGGGGGTTGACCAAACAACAAGAAGTAGATAAATTATTTATTGGCATAGTTAGCCCATGAAAATAAAAATATATAGCCTTGGAAATGGATGATGAGATATTTGTGGTAAATTTTTTGCCTAAAAAATTTGTAGCTGATGAAGTCATTAAGTTGATAGAACCAAATTGTTAGAGAGTAGGAGCATAGTCAAGATTTCTTATGAAGGATAAAACAATATGCACAAAGTAAGGTTGAACATAATTGATGCTAGGTTAGTAAAGAGACCTAGGACCATGCAAAAAATAATGAATATGCTACCTAAAATATTCATAGGTGGCATATTTTATTTTGTGATAGAAAGGTGACAACAAAGGTTTAGAATTCAAGAACTGAGATTTTCAACTACCTAGAGTGAATAGACCACCTAGGTTAGATATAGATAGAGGATTTGTTTAAAATGAAAAAATAAAATTTCAAAGAGATAATTTTTTTAAATATTCTCAACATATGCTTTAGGAACCCTAAGGACAATTGTCTACCTTGTAGGTCTTCTAAGATGTCTACAAAAAGGCTAACAAAAACACTTAATGCAAGGAGTAGATTGAAAAACTAGAGATATATAAATACATGCAAAATGTTCGATTATAAAAATATTAATGATAACCAAAACTAAATCTAAATGGGAAAATAAAAACTATCACCCAATTCCAAAAATGCAAGGTTTGTCATTTCTCTCTTCGATCCCAAACACTTGCTTTAAAGATGACCTTGTGGAAGAAATTCAACAACACTTCAATTTGCAAATATGATGTCAACTTTTAGCAGAGTTTTGATGTGTGAGATTTTTCTCTTTTAAGTGCAACCACAATGGGATAATTTATAGAATTGGTCCTCTAGGGTGTTTTCTACAATGGAGAGGTAAGGTGGCCTATTAGGTGGGTTGATTAGGGGATGATGGACTAACATGACTACTTGTAATCAATTACCCCCTTGATTGGGGCTTATTTGGGAAAGTGGAGGAAGGTAGAGGAAAGTTAGCCATCTTCCTCCCTACCTTTTGATTGCTTATGATAGAAGAGGGGTTATGTAGAATAATTCTTACCTTGATTAGACTAATGTAGGTAAGATTGAAGGTTTTGTGTGAAGTGTGAATACACCACCTATGTGAATATGTAATCGATGTATTGACTAAGTTGGAAAGAATTTATTGTTATAGGTCAAATCCAATGGAGAGTTGGATAATTTAAACTGATCATGAATATGCTAGCTCTAAACGTATTCTCTTCCTGGTGAATTTTTTTTGAGGTGACAAATTTGATGTTGTTGGATTTTGGGTGTAAATTTTGGGTTTGAGATATTTCTCATGGTTGGGATGATCATTCGATGCCTTTGTAGCAAAATTGGTCTAAGTTATATGATCCAATTTTAGGTATCTAAATTTTCCCCCTTTTTTATTCATTTAAGATAAAAGCATTAAAAATAGTTTTCGATACCCCAAATTTGAGAAAAAAACATGGTTATTGAGTTTTGATTGATCAATACAGGGCAAAACATACCAAAATATTTGCTTGCAGAAGAAGTAAAAAATTATGAAAGGTTTTGCTAGATAATTTTCTCGTTAGGATTAAAATCAAGGTTTAAACCAGTTTTGTGTTGGAGTATATTACATTATTTGATACATGCTAATGTACCCCCATGGCACCTTCATGGTACATTTGTAAATAGTAGATTAAGACTGAGTCTATAGTTTAGAGTGTTTATTATATTTTCCCTTTTATGTAATTGTTAATGTGTAGGAAATGCACAAGTGTAATGTAAAGATGTAATGTGTAGGAAATGCACAAGTGTCATGTGAGTTAGAGTGCAAGTGTAAGTTGAGTCTATGTGCACAAGTGTCTTATATGTAAGAGTGCAAATATGTAATGTAAAGATGTGCATAAGTATCTTAGATTAGAGTGTGCAAGTTATAGAAGTGTAAGAGTCATATATAGGTGTGCATATGTTATTCATCAAGTATGCAAGTGACAAGTAGATAAGCCAGGATTCATTATACTTGGCATATGGAATAAAATAGTCAAGTATCTAAAGAGTCATACTAATATGGCTATATTATGAAGGCAATACTCCATAACAAGAAATAACAAAGAGAACAATTATTATAGTCTTTTGTAAGACAAAGTGAAGTAATAAATCTTATATAAATTTTGAACAATTAATATTGTAAGTTATATTTCATGCATAGTGCATGATTGATTAACGCTATTTACATTCATAGTTGAGCATATTATTGAATGTTATTTGATTTACTATAAGCCTTTTTTACATGTTAATTTGCTTATATTATTCTACTCATATCATTATCTTGACCTTATTATATTGTGGTTAGTTTATATTTGATCCTATGAGATATTACCTATGATATTTTGTGGTATTATAAAGACTTAAAAATCTATGAATGGTATCAGAGCTACCACAAAACTCTATCCATATTGATAGAGTTCATTTTAGCCACTATTATAAATTGATTTTATTTGTATTTGATAAAGTTGATTAAGAGTTTGTCTACTTTAAAGGCAATAAGACAAACTCTATTTTAAGGTTATATTGAGTAGAAAGGCTAGGGTCTATCCACTAGGTTGAAGAATAACCAATGAAGATAAGGACTCAAATATATTGATAGGCATACCAATTCAAGATTATTTGGTCATTTAGGGATAAAGCCAACCATGATATTAATATTGATTTATAGATTAAGAACTAAAAGGTGAATCAAATCTAATATAGTTGATCATTTAGGGGTATATCCAACCCTAGATATTGAATATTAAGGGACATTCAAATTTACCTTGACATAATATTGGATTCTCTAGTAAGGAGGGGAATCATATTGAGTTCTTAAGTTCAACTTAAGATATTATTGATTTCAAAAAAGAATTTGCAGCAAATATTAGGCTATAGAAATGTGAGAAGATTCCTACAAAATATAAAGAAGAGTTTTAGCTTCTAAGTGTAGAGATAAAAAAGTAGAGAAAAGAAGATAGCATTAGAAAGAAAGATGATCAAAAGAAAAAGATAGAAGCAGATTGAGAAGCATTCATAGCTTCCTAAGAAAAAATATAAAAAAATAAAATAGAAGAAAGAAGATAGATATATCTTTGATATATCATACTTGAAGAAATATAAAGAAGAACATAGCTTGCTTTATATTGACTCAAGCATTGGATTAGAATATACAATTGATAAGAACTACAAGTTGATATAAAGAAAATAGGTCCTTGTTGGAATTATTCCCTTTTGAGTTGTCATTGATGTCAAAGGTCAACTTGGCATGCTTGGGTGAATTATTCAAGGTAGTGTGATGTGTGTATGCACCTTGCAAATTATATCATATGCATTTATTATAAGTATATAAAAGCCAATCTTTATTAAGTAAATAAAGAAGTTTCAAATTTAAAAATAAATATTTAACATTAATATTTAAATATTAATGTAAATATTGAAAAAACCAAATATGGATATATTTAAATTAAAGATTTAAATATATTAGTGCCATAATATGAAGTGCAATATGGGTCAACCTTTGAGCACAAAAAAAAATTAAAAAGTGTGCATATAAATATAAGGTTAAAATTTATTTCAAAGAAGGGAATTTTGATGAAGTATCTTCGATCGCTGGAGTAGGATAACTACAAATAGTGGCTGGCTGGAGTGGTAGAGTGATGGAAAAATTTATCATTGGTTTATGTGAGGAATCACCGATGAGGGCAAGGTGATAGAATAGTGATGATCACTACAAGTTTGGAGGCCTTGGGAGCACCAATGGCAAGGACAAAGATGATGAAGGTTTAGAGTGCAATAGTGAAGTAATATGATGGGATTCCTTGTTCAATGGTATTTGTGATAGGCACAACACCAGCATACTAAAATATGTAGACTTCATATTCGATGATACTTTGGAACACATAAGGAAAGAAATCCAAGTGAAATCACAGACTATATTATATTTTATATGGAGGGCAAAATATCTAGCTCGGGAACATCCATACACCATGGTCGTACATGAAAATGTGGACCACCAAGAAGAAGTGCAATACAAAATGAATTCATGATGAAATTTTTGAATATGTGTATTCGTTGTCTAATGCTTCGATGAACAATGATCATCTGGCTTGATTTTAAGAGTTTACAGTGATCATGGTAGGAACACAAGTTTGTATGGTTAGTTCCCATTATTTTGCTATACTTGAATGCTACTGTGAATTTTCCTAGGCAAGTCAAGGTTCTCCTCCACAAGTCTGGTTCTAGGTTGTATCACGAAAGCATAGTGGAGTATGAGCATTACAACAATGACACCAAGGACATATCGAATTGAAGGCTGGTAGAGATGGTGGGACTGGGTGAGAATAAGAGGAGGACGATCATTATGTGAGGATATGGACTAGATATATAAGTTTATCTTTTGACTTGGATTTGAGTGAGTGCATATTAAAAGGTACAAATTATTGAACTTTATAAAGTTTGAAGACATAAGGAATAAATTTATTTATTTTTATTAAAGTGTTAAGGGAGATATAAGGAGGATTGATATTTATTTTAAAATGTTTAGTTAATCTAAAGTATTATAGATTAATTAATAGCAACAAAGCTTGGATATTATTCATGTATCATTTGCCAAGGGCTTGAGTAGCTTGAAATGGGAAGAATGAATGTTACTATTTTGCAAGCTTGATATCCAAGTACATTATTAAGTTGAAGAAAACAAATTCAAGAAAAGGGAAGAATTTAAAGAGTAAAAGTAGGTATAATAAGGATTATAATGAGCAAAGTTTTGGATCAGATTTGGGAGTAGACCTGAGCAGAGTTTTAATTATATTTGTGAGTAGAAGGTTGGTGCATTCAATCCTATGGGTTGGTGCCCACGAAATTAAATAAAGGGGATTTGTGTCTCCTATGGGTTGGTGCCCATGAACTTGAATAAGGGGATTGGTGTCTCCTGTGGGTTGGTTCCCATGAAATTGTACAAGGGGATTGGTGTCTCCTGTGGGTTGGTGCCCATGAATTTTATTGAAGAAAATAAAAGCAATATATTATCGTTGTTTTCTCCCAAAAGGGTGTTTCCATATAAATCCTTGTCTCTTGTGTGTATGGTGTTATGTGCATTTATTTATTATTACATTGATATTATTTCAAGTTATTATTTTGGAAAGAAAAAATAAAAGTTCTATCTTATACTGTTCACCCCCCTCTCAGTATAAGCGTGTGTTTCTACAATTGGTATCAGAGCAAGGTTATTTCATGAAAGCCTAACATCTTGAAGGAATATCTTACAAGAAAACACATGGCCATGGAGATGAAAGAAGATTCTCAAATTGTTGAAATACAACAAAAGGAGAAAATATAGAAAATGAAGAGGAAGCTATAGTTGACATAGAAGGGTAAATGGTTTTTGCTCTTAAATAAGTGAAGATGCCTAGAAATTAGAACTCAAGATTGAAGAATCAAGTACAAGAGGATGAGAATACAAAGGCAAATCTTTCACAAGATCTCACCGAATTAAAAGATAAAATTGAAGAAGTTATGACTGAGCAACTAAAGGCAAAAAAACTAGAATGTGAAAAACTAGAACATGAGATTGTTTCTCTAAGGAAGAAAGTAGAAAAATCTAATGATAACATACAAAATAATATCAATCAAAAGAAACAAAAGGAGTCAAGCTCAAAATAAATAGAGGCATCAAAGAAAATAATTAAAGAAAAGCCTAAGACCTATGCTGATGTGTTGAGAAGTGGAAGCATCAAGAAGGAAGAAAACTGTAGCCCAAAAATTCTCACTTCTTTCCTCAAGGCTGATGGATCCGTTCCTTAGAGGGGAATGGGAGAATGGGTGGTCTACACCTCAAAATAGAGGTACTTAATTGTACCTTCTATATGGTGATTTTTTGATGAATTATTTTGGGTTCACTAGGAAACATTTATGGCTATTTCTGGGACTAGGTTTTTGGATTTTTTTTGATGTGTTCCTTTTATTCAAATCACATATATACCTAGGTTCAGGCAATATGCAACTAAACTAACCTATATGCAATTTTAATTTCAATGCAGACAACAAAATACAGAAGACAATATTTGAAGGGACCATGCAATGCTTCAAAAGTGATTTTACAACCTTATCTGTATCCAGATGTTTGATGAAGGTTTTGAATTTTGTACGCAGTCCAGTTCATACGTTGCAGGTCAATATCATACTACAATTTTTCAAGATCATATTACGATATGTGATATCGTATTTCGATTAGATACCAACTGTTACGATCTCGATGGGAACCAATAGATTCATAGGTAGAGGATAGAAAATAGAAAACAGAGTATTCTACTGATATTTCTAAGCATGATTAGGGAATAATGTATGCTATTAAGTAAATCTAATAACATAAATTGATGGAATAATGCTTCAAATCCTATATAATATGTAAATTAAATGAGATTAGGTGAACACCAAAAATGCAAATGAATAGATCTAACATTCTATATGATGAATATTGCTAAATGAAATGAGAATCAACTAAGCACATATCCAGAAATGCAAACCAGAGCTCGGGGTTACCCCCAAGCAGATTGCAGGCGATATCGTAGCATTCTGAGAAAGATTGTACACTAAACCTATGATATCATACCATGATCATGTCTCCAATATGCAACAACATATACCGATCTACAAAGATACTCTTTGATCCTGCAAGCAACAGTGAGAAAATCAGAACCAGAAAATGCAAAATTTGAGCGAAAGTATTCTAATTTTTCCAGGGGGAGATCAAAGGAGGGAAGCCTGATTAAATAGGCAAGGAGGAGTAACCATAATAGGGGGTGAATATCTTGTTTAGAATTTGCTTCCAAGCTGGGCAGGATCGAATGAATTCAATCTCTATTTTTATGCACGGTAACGCAGATAAGGATAAAAATAATCTAGCTAAATTAGTCATTTTTCTAAGTTTAATTTTCTATTTCTGGGCATGATCGTATTACAATATGCAATATTGTATGAAAATTATAAATATCGAATGATAGAAATCATGCTACTGTTTTACTGATCATTGACCGAATTTGTGATCGTAATACAATTTCTATGGCTAAGCATGAATTTTGAGGTAATAAATGCAATAATTGTTGTTTTTCAATATTTTGTCTTTTTCATGTAAATGGGTCAATTTTAAGGTGCTACAAAAACAAAGAATCATCATGGACCAAAGTTAATCATAGAAATACCAATGAGATAACCATACGGCCATATCCTCCAATTTAATCATACAGGTTTCAATATTTCTTCCATGGTTATTGTTTTTCATATAACCAATTTGGTCATAAAGTTGTACATTGTAGAGTTCATGCTAAAAATTATTTTGGTTTCACCAAGAGGAACGTCAATTCATTTGCACCTCTCATGGATTACAATATCATTTGTTACAAACACAATAATTTTGGGTATACAACTAAATGGTGTATAACGGTGTTCCTTGAACTTCCAAAATCATGCAAGAAAGAGGATGGTCAAACTATTCAAAAGATATATCCTCAAAAGTTTGGAAAATGAAAAAGGAACAATAAAATGAGAATTCTATGTTGGTACAAACAACTCTTCATGTGCAAAATGAAGGAAACCAATGGTACATTGATAGTGGTTGTTCAAGCCATATGACAAGTGATAAAAGCAAATTTATCTCTCTCAAAGAAATAAATGGAGGCACAGTGAAATTTGGTGATAATGCTTCTACCAAAATTATTGGAAAGGAAACCTTGAGCCTGGATAATGGAATATCAAGGATATATAATGTGTTATATGTTGAAGGGTTGAAGAACGATATTATAAGTGTGAGTCAACTATGTGATCAAGGGCATACACTCACATTTCACCCAAATTAATGTGAGATCATGAAATCCAAGACATAAAAGCTTATTGTAGATGCCTGTATAACTGTAAACAATATCTACATGTTGAGAAAAATTAAGGGAGAAAAATACTTTTTATCACAAGAGGATGAGAGCTGGTTATGGCACAGGAGAATGGGCCACCTAAAATTTGAAAACATGGTGAAAATAAGCAACAAACAGGTAGTTAGAGATTTACCCAAGATAGCCAAACCCCCAAGCATGATTTGTGCATAGTGCTAGCATGGTAAGCAAACAAGATCAAGTTTCAAATCAATGTAATTATCATCATCCAAGCCTCTGGAGTTGATTCACACTTATCTATACAACCCTACAAGAACAAAGATATTACAAGGTAAGAATTATTTCATGTTGTTTATTGATGATTATTCTAGAATGACTTGGGTAACATTCTTAAGAGAAAAAGCAGAAGCTTTTGAAAGGTTCAAAGCATTCAAGGCACTTGTATAAAATGAATCAGACAAAAATATTAAGTGTCTAATATCAAACAGAGGAGGTGAATTCACTTCAAATGAATTTTTAGAATTTTGTGAACAACAAGGAATAAAGAGATAATACTTAGTAGTAAGAACTGAAGAACACAAGCTTATACTGAGAGGGGGGATGAACAATATAGTGCCCAATTTTTACTTTCTTTCCAAAGAAATATCAATTAGTGTCCTTAATTGCAATAACCAAATATAGCAGTGTGCATTAATGACATAGATAGCAATAGTAAGCAAGAGCACAAATCACCACACACAATTGAGACACAAGATTTAATGTGGTTCCCCTAATGTGGGGTAGTCCACAAGATAATATCCTTATAATATTTCATAAATAAATAGGGATCCTTATCCCAATACAAATGATTAATTTAATATGCTCAAATCTAGGCTATCCATTGATCTGCTTAGGTGGGAAATCCACTGATCTACTCAACAAGGCAATCCACTGATCTGCTCCATTAGGCAATCCAATGATCTACTCAGCTAGGCAATCCTGATCTGCTCAAGTAGGCTATCCACTGATCTGCTCAGCAAGGCAATCCATTGATATACTCAGCTAGGCAATCCACTGATCTGATTCAGCAAGCTCACCAAGAACCTACTCAAATATGCTCCAACAAGCTCACCAAGAACTTGCTCAAATCTGCTTAGCAAGCTCACCAAGAACTTGCTCAAAATCTGCTTAGCAAGATCACAAATAACTTGCTCAAATATGTCCCAAATATGTCCATAAATCTATCCCAAAAGCCTTCTCAAAGGCTCAATCAATCATACATAAAATATGCCTCAAATCTATCCAAAAATTTATCCCAAAAGCCTTCTCAAAGGCTCAATCAATCATGCACAAAATCTGCCTCAAATCTGTCCAAAAATATATCCCAAAAGCCTTCTCAAATGCTCAATTAATCATGCTCAAGTAGCACTCAAATCTCATCCACAAATCTATGAAGGCAAGGCTCAATGATGAACTCAACAATGAATGGCAATGCACTCTTCAATGGATGACAATGATGATCCACAATGATCTCAACTCAAATCAATATCAACTCAACTCAAATCAAATCAATCTCAACTCAGCTCAATATTATAGAAGCATAAAGAGAATTGTTAGAGACTCAATATGTTCTATTCACAAACTCAATTTCTTTCTCAACTCAAATCAGAATATAGAAGTTTGTTTCATGGAACTTGAACAACCACTTCACACAATCACTTGACTAGGCTCAATCAACTCAACTCAACCAATCACCTTAAGGAATAACTTTTTCTCACAAATCCTAGTTCAAGCATGAATCAATCAACTCCAAATGTTTCTAACAATACTCAAAAATAACTCTCACATAACAATGATACTCATGTTCTCCTCTAACTCAAGTTCAAGTTCTTTGTACAAGAAATGGGCTTCAAAAACAATGCTTATAAAACAAGGTTTAATCACAACCCTCAAACCAGAAATCCTTGAAGCATTCAACCAACCACTTTCAAAAAGGAAACCACAATCAATCCTTTTATCTCCAATGATATTTCAGAAATCAACCACCATAAACAAAGTCAATGGAGAATATTGCTCATACATTTTTGATGCCTTATTAGTTGTCCACTAAATCTGCCATAATCAACAAACTTTATTTTTCAAATTTCAATAGTGGTTAGAAATCTGTATTAATAACACAATAATAATATCCAAATAACAGCTTATTACTCCTACTCAATAAAATATATCATGTCCCCTCATGAAAGAATTAATCCCCTTTGAAAAAGAACAAAGCAACCTTCACTTTTGAACCCCTTTACAAAATTAGAAACTTATCTTTACACACACCTTATTTCTCCCTCTAATAAATTTAATCAAATAGCCCTCGAAATAATCTTTCCAACGATATATAATATGATATACTTCCAAAAGGAAAATCACCAGAAATCTCTCTTTTTCCTAAAGTGCATCACAACCCTTATTTCTCCTAGGGCAACTTTAGAAAAATAAAATATTAAAAAAAAATTATTAACTTTCCTTTGTCCTTGATGGGATTCGATCCCTCGATGCCTCCTTTCTCAAAGCCTTAATTGCAGCCAAGCTACCACACGAGCTACAGGCTCGTTTGGGAGGGAAAGACACCATGTGCTTCAAAACACTCCTCCCTCTTACGCAAACCAAAAATGCTTCGTGCGCTCTTTCTTCCAACGCCTTCTAATGCAGCCAAGGGGATTCAAAAACTTGAAATTTGTTCTACCACTTGCCTTAGCCAAAATCCAATTGCCAATGCGCCACACTGTCCAAGGTGACTAGGGTTTCACACGTCGTCTGATTTATTCTTCGCTTCCATCACTTAACCCTCTTTTGCACTAGCTCTTTTCGCTTTCCAACAATCACATTAATTCATGAGTGCTAGCCAAATATTAATGAACCTTAGGCATCCTTTTATATAGTTTTCTCCCTCATATTCGATGACATTGGCGGATTAATTTTATTTTTTAATTTTAAAATTTAAACGAAATATTTAAAATTAAATATCTCCATCACCGGGGCACCGTTTTCGATGAAACGAAAAGCCAACTTGGGTTTTAAGAAAAACCCATTTCAAATCTACCATCTATGTTTTTAAATAAAACCTTTTATTTTGCTTGCCTTGATTTTCACAAAAATCCTGTATATATCCATGCTCTCCAAAATATCATAAATAATTATTTATGAAGTGCTTTTGCCACCAAAACTCAATGTGATCCATGTGACATCAATGATCCATGTGACATCAATGACAACATAAAATAACTCAAATTTCCAAAAAGAACTCCACAACAAAATGGAGTAGTTGAAAGGAATAACATGGTTTCAAAAAAGGTATAGCTGATAGCAACCTATACATCAAGAATTAAGGAAACGACTAGTTAATTGTAGTGGTCTATGTGTATGACATCATTTTCAAAGGTAGTAACAAAAATATGTGTCAGGAGTTTGCAAAATATATGCATAGAGAATTTGAGATGTCAATGCTTAGTGAACTATCCTTCTTTCTTGGTTTGCAAATTTCACAGTCAGATAAAGGTATATCTCTCTCAAAACAAGTATGTAAAAGAAATGTTGAGAAAATTCAAGATGGAAGATTGCAATATTGTGAGTACCCCCATGATTATAGGATGTAAGTTAAGTAAATATGATGAGTCTCCTAAGGCTAATCAAATTATTTATAGATCCATTATTGTAATTTTACTTCATGTCACAACTATAAGGCCAAATATAATGCAGGCAACCAGATTGGTGGTAAGATTTCAAGATACACCAAAGGAAACACATGTATTTGCAGTTAAAAGAATCTTCAAGTATTTGAAAGTAACTATAGATTTTGGACTATGGCATCCCATATGCAATAATTTCACTCTCACTGCATATACAAATGTGGATTGGGTAGATAGTGTGGATGACAGGAAAAGCACAAGTGGAGGAGCATTTTTTCTTGGATATTGTTTGGTCTCTTGGCTAAGTAAGAAACAAGCATCAGTGTCCTTATCTACTGTAGAGGTAGAGTAAATTGTAGCAGCTTCTTGTTGCACATAGGTTTTATGGATGAAATAAATCTTAAGTAATTTCAAAGTAGAGCATGATCATCCTATCTCCATACTTTGTGATAATACAAGTGCCATCAATATTTTGAAGAATCTAGTGATGCATTCAAGGACCAAGCACATTTTTATTAGGTATCACTTTTTGAGAGAGCAAGTAACTGATCAACAAGTCAAGTCAAAAAACATTGCTACAAAGGAACAAATTGCTGATATCTTTACCAAGCCACTTCCAAAGGAGACCTTTGAGTATCTTAGAGGTAAGTTGGGAGTAGTTTCACTCCCATATCATCATTGAAGTCTCAAGAAGAGCAGGTAGTAAGGGGACATTATCAAGTGTCTTATCCTTTAGCCCTGAGAAGCCTTTGCTATTGATGTCAAAGGGGGAGAATTTTAGTTAGGGGGAGCAACTTTTGACCTAGTTGCAATAAAAGATAGATTCTTTGTAGGGTTGCCATCAATGACAAAGGGGGAGATTGTTGGAATAATTCCCTATTGAGTTGTCATTGATGTCAAAGGTTGACTTGGCATGCTTGGGTAAATTATTCAAGGTAGTGTGATGTGTGTATGCACCTTGCAAATTATATCATATGCATTTATTATAAGTGTATAAAAGCTGACCTTTATTAAGTAAATAAAGGAGAAGTTTCAAATTTAAAAATAAATATTTAACATTAATATTTAAATATTAATGTAAATATTAAAAATTCCAAAGATGGATATATTTAAATTAAATATTTAAATATATTTTACCATAATATGAAATGCAAGATGGGTCGACATTTAGGCACAAAAAGAAAGTAAAAACTGTGCATATAAATATAAGGTTAAAATTCATTTCAAAGAAGAGAATTTTCATGAAGTGTCTTTGATCGTTGGAGTAACATAACTACAAATGGTGGTTGGCTAGAGTGGTAGAGTGGTAGATGGATTCATCATTGGTTTGTGTGAGGAATCATCGATGAGCGTGAGGGGATAGAATAGCGACCATCATGACAAGTTTAGAGGTTTTGGGAGTGTCAATGGCAACGACAACAATGGTGAAGGTTTAGAGTGTAGTAGTGAAGTAATGTGATGATATTTCTTATTGAATGGCATTTGTGATAGGCACAACACCAGAATAATAAAATACATAGAATTAATATTCAGTGATACTTTGGAGCCCATGAGGAAAGAAAGACAAGTGAAATCATAGAATGTGTTAGAAATTATATGAAGGGCAACATATCCAACTCAGGAACATCCATGCACCATGGTCGTACATGAAAACATGGACCACTAAGAAAAAGTGTGACACAAAAAAAATTCACGATGAGTTTTCTAAATATGTTTGTTCATTATCTAATACTTTGATGAAAAATGATCATCTGGCTTGATTTTGAGAGTTTACAATGATCAAGGCAGGAACACGAATTTGCGTGATTGGTTTCCATTATTTTGCTGTACCCAAATGCTACTACAAATTCACCTAGGTGAGGCAAGGTTCTCCTCCACAAGTTTTATTCCAAGTTGTATTACAAAAGTGGAGTGGAGCATGAGCATTGCAACGATGATGCAAGGACATATTAAAATTGGAGTCTGGTCGAGACAGTGGGACTATACAATAATAAGAGAAGGAGGATGATCATTATGTGAGGAGATGGACTAGCTGTATAAGTTTATATTTGGACTTGTATTTGAGTGAGCACATATTAAAAGGTATAAATTATTGAACTTTATAAAGTTTGAAGACAAGGAATAAGTTTAAAAGTTCTTTTATTTTTATTAAAGTATTAAGGTAGATATAAGGAGGATTGATATTAATTTTAAAAGGTTTATTAATTTAATTAATCTAAAGCATTATAGATTAATTAATAGCAATAAAGCTTGGATATTATTCATGTATCATTTGCCAAAGGCTTGGCTATCTTGAAAAGGGAAGAATGAATGTTACTATATTGTAATCTTGATATACAAGTACATTAGTAAATTGAAGAAAGCAAACTCAAGAAAAGCGAAGAATTTAAAGAGTAAAATAAGGTACAACAGGGATTATAATGAGCAGAGTTTTGGATCAAAATTGGAAGTAGACCTGAGTAGAGTTTTAATCATATTTATGAGTAGAAGGTTGGTGCCTTCAATCTTGTGGGTTGGTGCCCAAAAAATTGAATAAAGGGTATTGGTGTCTCCTATGGGTTTGTGCCCAAAAACTTGAATAAGAGGATTGATGTCTCCTATGGGTTGGTACCCACAAACTTGTACAAGGGGATTGGTGTCTCTTGTGGGTTGGTGCCCACAAATTTTATTGAAGAAAATAAAAGCAATATTTTATCGTGGTTTTCTCCCGAAAGGGTGTTTCCACGTAAATCCTTGTCTCTTGTGTGTATGGTGTTATGTGCATTGATTTATTATTGCATTGATATTATTTCAAGTTATTACTTTGGAAAGAAAAGAGAAAAGTTTTATCTTATACTGTTCACCCCCTCTCAGTATAAGCGTGTGTTTCTACAGCCCTTATAGAGAAAATAAAGAGGCCCTTATAAAGTAAATAAAGAGACCCGATAGAATATAGAGAGGTAAGATAGAGGTCATTGCAAATAAGGAATACAAAGGATCCTTAAAGAATAGGAAAAAACTAGTATAAAGAAGAGAAAAAAACCCTTATAATATAGAGAAATGAGAGATAATCAAAATAGAAGTCATAAAAAGAGAAGCTATTAAAAAAGAAGTGGTTGAGCAACTAGAGTAGAGTTGTCATTCATTTAGGCTACATATTTGTGGTTATTGATTAGAAAATAAGATAACATAAAAATTAAAGAAGATTATCAGATTGATATACATAAAGTCAAAGAAGAAGACCATCAGGCTGACGTTCATAGAAATAGAGACCATAAAGCCAATATATGTGAAGGGCAATACCATCAAGATAAATCATGTAGATAAGGAGGTTTTCAATTCAATTTTTATAGAGGAAAAGGTTATCAAGGCACCGTATATAGACGAGGAAGCCAACAAACCAAGTACATAGAAAAAAGGATATGTGCACAAGCAAAATCTATTCAATAAGGTGCAAGAGAGAATCTAGGTGTTGTAGATGAGTTGGAGAGGAGAGGGTAATCCTCCAAGGGAGGTCCCAGGTTTGAATCTCCACCCTACCAAAAAATTGAATTGGGTACCTAAAATCCAATTGATAATTTTGGTGCAGGCAGGATCGGGCGTGACTCCCGGGTGACTTTAATGGTGTAGAACCCCTTGGTCGTGGTCTCTTAGAGAAATGTGGCCCCGCAAGGGGTTTTTCTTAAAAAATAAAATAAAAAAATAAGGTGCAAGAGATAGTGATATTATCAAGCACCAACACTAGCATCAATAGTGTAGTCATAATTTGGAGCTTGAACCTACAATACAATTATTAGCTTTTGAGGATATATACAATGGAAGAGATCTAACACAGGTCCTAATAATATGCAATAAATATGAAAGCAAATGATTTTGCAATATGACTAACATATACTATAAATAGAAATGTTGAAAATACAATGCAATATAGAGGAAATGGTCACTCCATTAATGTGAGCTAAAGAGCTACTGTAAAGTTGCAAAAATCATGCATCTAACTATGTAACATGTAATCAATTGAAGAAAAATATTATGTAGCTATTATGACATAAATATAAGGAAATTAGAATGTTCTTCTCATTAATAATTTATAAAATGGTTACAATAGACCCCTCTTAGGGATTCACCAATTTGATACACAATTACAATATGTAACCCCACAAGGGGAAAATATGCAATCCGTAGGGTTCTTGCTCTTTCAATACTGATTATAGAGGGTTTATTTAGCGACCTATGCTTTATGATTCCAAGAAGATGATCTCAATGATGATTAGCTCCTGATTTTTCCTGTAACCTATACACAAAGAAAATACAAAAGGATTAATAACAATGAAAGCCTCTCAATATGAGGCCTGTTTCTTGATAAGTACATAATGGAAAGCAAATGAATGTAAATTAATAAAAATAGGGAACAATGTATGAAATATATAATGGAAATACATCTAAGCTTTGTTAGGAATCAAATTAAAAGCATTTAAGACTAATATAACTAGAAAAGACAAACAAATTAGATGTCACTATATGGACATATTTGATTAGAATGGTTTACTTTGTTCGCCATTGATGTTGTTGATAGTGGTGCCTACAGGACACTATTAAAAATAGTGGCTATGGGATAGAGACTATGTTCTCTATGCTCAATGTAGGGCAATGATATGTTTGACTATCAAATTGATGTTCAAGGATTTATCTTTGGGAAATACAATGATATGACGAGAAATTGGTTCAAATTAATGGTAAATTGGTACTAAACAACAAGGAAATTGATCTTCAAGCTCTTGATAACTCCCTTGATGGATGTGCAAATTTCATGATGCAATTTGGATAGCACTTAATTGTACCTCAAAGGATATCAATTCTCTTCTCAGTTTGACAGAACTTCGTTATGACAATTGAACATATTTTAAGTGAAGGAAATACCTATCATTATAGACCTCCCAAATTGGCATCCTAGCTTGTTTAAGAAGCCAAAACCAAGACTTGATTGGGCTAAGGTAGGTGAGGCAATACTTCTAGAAGCTTCTTATGAGTAACCGCTCAAGAGTCATTGCCTTGTAATAGATTTTACTCAGCTCAGGTAGCTCGATTTTGTTACAAATATGACCATATTTGAAAAGCATAAATCGGTCTGAGGCCATCATCAATAGGTACGAATCGCTCTACAACCATCGTCGATACCAAAAACCACAACACAACCATTGGAGAAGATAAAAACCTTGGCTAAATAGGACTATTTTACCTGTTTGAGTGGTTAGAACCATTGTTGTGTCCTAAAAATGTCCAAGATGAGTCATATGGCCTAAAACGATGTCCACATGAGTAGCCTCCTCAACATGACGTGTTTTAGGTGTCTACAACTACATTATGCTCCATAAAGGAGCACTACTACTATCTACTACAATGCACTTGATATGAACTTGATATTGACTTGATATTCGATCTACCACTATGAGGCCCTTTATATAGGAAGATAGATTCCTTGCCCAACACTCTACCTAGTTGTACAAGGGGACACCTTGTATATTACAACTTGCACATTGCCACTTATGCATTTATTACATTGCTTAAAATAACTAGAAAATTTTCCCTTAGAGTAATCTCCTACTATATGTACCTAAGGTGGTACATTTACATGACCCAAATGATGTAATATACTCTAACTCTCACACCCCTCTGTATTAAATTATTTGGGTATTGAAGATTTCAATCTTCAATGTGAATCTTCTTCTTTGTATTGGAGCTTGTATTCTTCTTCTCTATTTTCTATAACTTATTCAATCAAGTAGTTAGTGTCTTCATGACCTATTGTTCTTACTAAAAGAGCTTTGACTTCATAATCATTTGTAGATTCTTCTAGTTCTTTTATTTATTCTATCCTTTGGGCTAGGTGTCCTTTCTAATTCACTTTTAGATGATCCAATTGGGAATAATTGGTTGGACACTGAACTTGTTACTAATTTTTATATTATTATGGTTGAAATTTGCTTTCATTGTTCATTTGATTTCCTTAATTCTTATTTTTGGGATTTAATCTACAATAGTTAGTACTATGACATTTTCTCTTGCATATCTGACAATACCTGTTATACCATGGTCTTTGTGCTTTTGATGATGAAGCAATATTTTCTTGTGGATTATCTTTTGATGCCAATTCAGTGTTAGTCATTTCACCTTTAACTGTATTCTCTACCTCATATTCTTGAAGAAATTTATTAGGTCATCAAAATAAGTATCTTTACTTAGGACTTGTAAAGATGTTACCAAATGTTTATAGCTATTTGGAAGTGCTCTCATGGTTACTTGAGTAAGAAGTTCATATTTAATTTATTCTCCTAAGGTTAATAATTTCCTTTTAGTATCTACTACTTTCCTTAAAAATAGTTCTATGCTCTTGCCATTGTTCATTTTTAGAGAATGTAGTTGAGTTTGAATATGAAGAATAGTGGTTTTATTGTTTCCTTCAAATATATTTTCTAAGCTTTTCCATTCTTCTGTAGATGTCTATGTTGAACTGATATAAGGTTGTATTTTGTTAGTGATGGAAAATGTTATTATCATTACGGATTTTGCATCATTTTCATCAAAATTCTAAATTTAAGTATCACCTATGTTTGGTATTTTGTTGTTCCTTGATTTCTCCCAAAGTTTTTCATATACTAAGATTGATTTAACCTTATTTTTCTAGGAGAAATAATTTGGTCCCTTAAGTAATTGGGATTTTGCAAGAAAGAATTTGTTTGATGCCATGATGATCCTTGATGAAATTCTATGTTTTGTAGAATGCCTTATGTCTCCCTAGTAATTTTGGATATGTTGAGTGATAGATAAAGTGCTTTTGAGAATAGTAGTTCAATTTTGGGTTGATTTTGTAAAGTTTTATGAATAGCAAAAATCAACTTCTTTTACACCTTATTTCTCCTATTGAACTTAAGCACTTTCTATTTTTTATGAGGTTCTATTTTTTGGATTTCGTTTATCCCTTTAACATATTTTTGAGACAAGTATATCAATTAGTTTCCAAATCTTGATTTTCCTTAATAAACCTCCTTTTATAGCCTTTAGTAATTTGATATTTAATGTTTCTAAATTCCAATTACCTACTTTGGTGTAGTATTCCTTATAACTCCCTAATATGGAATATTAGAAAACAATAATATTTGCAATAATAGAAGTTTAATCTATCCAGGTAGAAATCCTAATTTCTCCTATGTTTTAGATTGAAAATATTAGGCTATTTAATATATTTTTTTATTTTTAATATTGCTTTCAAATATGGTTGATTTCCCTTAATGTTTCAACCTTATAGTATACCTTATATCTCCCTATTAATAAAATCAACTTGGAATAAGGTAAAGTATTACATTTGTAATGCCGCAAACCTCTACGTATCTAGAACTGATTTTCAGACATAGATGTCAACACTCTTTAGTGCTCTTTTGACCATTATCTCTAATGCATGGGCATAGGATTTAGTGCTTCTCTTAAATTTGAATGGCGATTGGTTTCTTGACAACTTTTGATGATAATACTTGGTCAATGGATGCCTCATGTTTGACTGCTTTGTCCATGAGATTTTAAATGCTCTCTTTCTACTGCTGCTATGAACGCTGATGCTACTACATAAGTCTACCATGAACTTGACTTTTAATAGTGCTATGAATTTTTGCCTTGAATGCTACTATTCCTTGGTCTTTGGCACCTAAAATAGAGTTGAATATTGAAGTGAGTGACATGTGTCATGATGGTTATATTTGAGCACTTAAGGGATGAGAAGATGCTTATTGCCACTTGCAAATTTCTACTAGGTAAAGGATAAGCATTACAGTCTTGGATGAGCGCTCACACCAAAATTCTTCCCTATAACATTTTCTTGGTCAAGCTTGCATCCAATGGACACTTGTGTGGGAAATATTAGGGTTTACTTCTAGGTGACAAGTGTCACCTTATATTTGTGCATGATATTTCTATGTAACTCTTCTTCAATGTATATTTACAATACCCTTATAAAAAATACATGACCAACTCCACCTTTGTTTTATGCATTTGATGGCGTTTGGAGTGAGTTGTTTCTAGCTGGAATGGTGGGCAACACCTTGGGAAATTGGAGCAATAATTTTTAAGGCTTCAAGCAATGCTATGGTGGAGTTTGAAATACTCCAATGATGCTTCTTGTATGTACATCTAGTGTAATATTTTTTGCCTTTTTTTTCAATCTGTTATGAAAATCCCTTTTGTAGATAGTATTCTCCTTGAATATAATGCTTCTCCTTTCTTTGTATTATTTTCTTGCAAGTTTGAATATCCAAATTGTAGAAGATATGAGCCTTTTGAAATACCCTTTTATATTACTTGGAGAATGCTTTTACATGACTGCCTTGAACTATTTTAACCCTTATGAAGAGTGTGCTCTTTGGGCACCGAAAACCTGTCCTTCTTCCTGCTTAGGGTAGATTAGAGTAGCACAATATAATGTAAATACTTTTGAGAATATAATACCTCTTTGCAACTCTTTTACAATATTTGGTTTTATGGCAGCTTTTGAAGTAGGCAATGGCTGATTTGACATTGTCTCTTTTGCTAGACAACTCTCTCATTTGCTTGGTTACTTTGGTAATAAACCCAAGCTAATAACCACTAAGATAGAAGCTTTTTTTGTAGAGGTAATTTTTGCACTATTTTTCCTATAAATAGCTTTTAGTGCACTTTGAATCTTGTAGGTCCAGAAGGTAAGTTCACAAAATAATCATGAAATTAATTAACATATGCTATAGTTTAGTCTATGCTTAAATAATAGACTAACTAATAGTTTGTAGGATATAGCACTAACTACCCTCTAACAATAGAATAGGGAGGGAGTTGCGTGATGCTAACCACTAACCTAGGTAGAGAGTTCTAACCATAACACTAAACTAAATATCTAACATAGGATATTTAGGTACTTACCTAGTTTAACCATGAGGAAAATATCTCATGGGAATTACATAATTACATAGAAAAGTAAATGTAACAACCCCACGTAGTGTAATGCAATACACTACCTTATTTTACCCTAACATCCCCCCTTTATTACATTACTTTGATATACAAAGTTTGTTCTGAAATAGTTGAAATTTGACACCTCCAAGTGCCTTTGTAAAAATATCTACAACCTGTTCATTGGTGGGAATGTGTTGGAGCTTGATTCTGTGCTTAGAAACTTCATCACGAATGAAATGACAATATTTATCAATATGCTTAGTTCATTCATGATGCACTGGATTCTTGACCAAGTTCAAAACACCTGAGTTGTCGCAAAACATGTGAATGGGAAGTTTCTTTGGTAGGCCCATGGTAGCCAAGATGCGACTTAGCCATATCGCTTCACACACAGCTCTATGTGCAGTGCGATATTCTGCCTCAGTTGAAGATAAAGCAACCACCTGTTGCTTTTTACTATGAAATGAGACAGGACCAGATCCAAGATGAAAAACATAGCCTGATGTTGATTTTTTGTCATCATGGATCCAACATAATCAGATTCAGTGTAACTCTGTAAGAAGAATGAGTTATTCTTCTTATATTCTAGACCATAATCTGCACTACCCTGAATGTAGTGAAGGATTCTCTTAGTTGCTTTCCAATGGGAGACCTTTGGTTCTTGCATGAACCGTGAGAGATAGTTTACAGCATAAGTAATATCTGGTCTAGTATTAGTTAGATATATGAGCCTACCAATCATTTGTCTATAAAGTGTGCCATCTACCTGTGGTGAATCTTCATATCATGATAACTGTAGCCCTAATTCCATTGGTGTTGCTTTGGGCTTACAATCAGTCATACAATATTTTTCTACTAAAGTCTTGGCATACTTTTTCTGAGTCACCCTAAGATGATTCATTTTTTGTTCTATCTCAAGGCCAAGACAGTAGTTTAGAAGTCCTAGATCTTTCATATCAAACAACTCTTTCAAGTCATCTTTCATGACATTAATCAAGTTCTCTAAATTGCCAATGATGATCAGATCATCTACATATAACACAAGAATCACTATCTCAGAACCTGTGTTCTTGATATAGATATTTGCGTTAGATGGACTTCTCTTAAATCCATGCTATAGTAGGTGACTATCCATTTTTATGTACCATGCTCTTGGGGCTTGTTTTAGCCCATATAATGATTTGACCAATTTACAAAAATGTTGCTCATGGCCTACCTCTGCAAATCCAGGAGGTTGAGTCATGTACACCTCTTATTTTAAGTCACCATTAAGAAAGGCACTCTTTACATCCATTTGATGTAATTTCCATCCGAACTGTGTTGCCATACCACAAAGCACTCGAATGGTGGTCATCCTTGCTGCATGAGCAAAGGTTTCCTCATAGTAAAGTCCTTCCTTTTGAGCATATCCCTTTGCCACAAGATGAGATTTATGCTTATCTATAGTGCCATATGCCTTATATTTTACTTTGTAAACCCATTTGCAGCCTATGGGTTTCTTTCCTTTAGGAAAATCCACTAGCTTCCATGTTTTATTCTTTATGAGGGAGTTATATTCTGCATCCATAGATGCCTTCCACTGAGGTAGACTAAGTTCTTCATCAACTATAGAAGGTTCATTCTCATCACATGTTGATAAGTAAACCCTCTCCTCATCTATTTCCATCTCATCTTCCCTTGGTAACTCTCTATCAATAGAAAGATCCTAAAAATTTGCACAAAGATCATCAACTGAAGTGGATGCTTCATTCTTTTATTTATGTGTCATGCTTCTTGTATTTGGATGATTCAGAGTAATATCAAGTGGGGAAGTGAGTTTAGAGTCTTTAATTGTGCTTGTATACCATTTGGGTGGCTTTTTCTATTATGAAGAAGGAATTTTATGTTCCTCCTCATCATCTAGGTATACTGATGTAGTGTTGGGTGTGAAAGCTTCATCAAACACTACATCTCTGCTGACATGTATCTTCTTGGTAAATGGGTCTATCAACCGATAGCATTTTGAAAATTAATCATATCCAAGAAATATACAAGGTAGGGACTTCTCATCTAATTTATTTATTTTCTACTTAGGTATATGCATAAATGCCTTACACCCAAATACCCTTAGATGAGTTATGGAGGGTTTCCTACCACTCCATGATTCCTAAGGAGTCATACCTTCAAGAGCCCTTGTGGAAGCCCTATTCAGAAGATATACTACATTTTGAACAACTTCAGCCCAGTAAGTTTGCTCAAGGTTGGCCCCCTTAAGCATACATAGAACCATTTCCATTATGGATCGATTTCTTCTCTCAAAAACCCCATTGGATTGAGGAGTATAAGCTATTGTTAGCTGTCTCTTTATCCCATGTGTCTGTAAAAATGAGGAAAATTCTTTTGATGTGTATTCCCCCCCTCGATCTGAACAAAGGGTCTTAATAAAGCATCCCAATTCCTTCTGAACAAGAGTTTTGAACTGTTGAAAATAGGAAAATGCTTCAGACTTCAACTGCAAGAATAAGACCCACATTTTTTGTGAGTGATCGTCGACAAATAATTGAAAATATTGTTTTCCTCCACAACTTGTAGACATGGGACCACACAAGTTTGTGTGAACAAACTCCAAAGGTACCTTAGCTCAAAAAGATCTAGGTTCAAAAGGTACTCTATGTTGCTTTCCTGATAAGCAATCAGAGCACACTAGAAAAGTAGATGAAAGAGTAGGCAGTCCTTTCACCATTTGATATTTACTCAACTCTAGTAAATATCCTGAACTCAAATGCCCAAATCTCTTATGCCAAAGAGAAGTGACCTCTTTTGTGGTTGCTGCCATTGTAGTATGGGTAGAGGTAATTGCATCTAAGACAAACAAACCATGTTTGTATGAACCTGTTGCTATCTATTTTCCCTTCTTAGTGATAAAGCAACGTTTCTTTTCTTTGTCCACTGTGAAATTGACATTCATGTTATTGTCAAATATTTGTGGAACTGAAAAGAGATTATTTTTCAATCCTAGTACATAAAGAACTTTTTGAATATTACATTCTCCATATGTAAGGGAGACAGAAACACTTCCTCCTCCCTGAACTCGATAGGTCTGATCATCAGCAATGGTTATCGGTCTACCTTCTCAAGCCTCAAATGTTGCAAACCAAGATTTATTGCTAGTCATATGTTTACTAGCGCCTGAATCTATGTACCACATAGAGTCCTTGTGGGTGGAATCTATATGTGTCATGAGCACTTTGTGTGCTCTCTCAGAATCTGAACTAGAATCTTCAGCTGCTATGTGTCCCTTTTGCTATTTGTTCTTGTTCTTAGGTTCTTGTGCGCTCCCCCTTTTTGAGAAAACAAAGGCACATTTTCTAGTTGTTGAAGATTTCTTCTATGGTGCAAAAATTGGCAAAGAAGTATTTTGAGGATCCTAATTTTGCAAAACAAATTGGGCTCATATGTCTTATATCTCCCTTTTTGAGAAAACAAATCCACAATTTATAGTATTTTGCAAAAAAAATTCCTTAAGATCAAATATAGTGTATATTGCAATTTAGTTTAGATAGAGTTTCAAATAATAATAAAAGAAATTTTGATTAATAAAAATCACCTTTAAAAAAATGATTTTCTATAACAAAAGTTCTAAAATTTTTAAAAGAAAAAAATAAACTAAATACAAAAAATACAAAACATAAGAAATACCTTTGTCGCATCAAAAGAAAACACCATTTGTTGGGAATCGAACCACGGTCTCCTTGGTTTGAGCAGCCATCTGTGACCACTCCAGCTACACGGCTGGATGAGAGAGAAGAGCAACTTCTCTTCTTTAGAGTGGGCAATTAGAGTAGCTCCTTTTACAGGTCAACTGCATCCCCTTTTTTTTTTTTAAATCTTTGGGACTTTAGTCCCACATTGCTCGTACGAGCGATGCAAGAGATGTTTTTAAACATCAAAAAACGTAGGCTTTTTTTGATTGCCTTCGGGCGGTCGATCCGACCTATGTTTTTCTGGATTTCCAAATGAATGGACAAGCACCACGTCAGATGTAGCTATCAGATTCCACATTGAATGCAGATTGTCCACGTTAGATTCTGTAATATCATTTGCCAAGTCAGCAAAAGTCACCACATCTGCTCCATGTCAGGTCGCTCAAATCATGCCAGGTGGCTGCTACGTGGCACACAGACAATGGACTAGGTCACCGGTATGCAAAATTTGTGGACCACGATGTTTGGGTTGACACATCAGATCATGTGATGTGGCTATGATCAGATCAAGGAGGCGTCTTAGATCGATCACATGTGGGGACAACAGATTCTTGTGGTGCCTGAGCAGGCCTGGTGGGCTGTCACATCATGATCTAGGAGGGATCAGCTAGTGTGATGAGATGTTGCGGCCAGTTGGCTGGCTTCGACTAGATCGGGTAGCAACCAGAGGAACCGGGCTAGAGTGCGACCACGTCTATCGAAGATAGTCCGTCGAGTCGACCAGAGGATGGTCACAAAAGGTCGATCATGTCGTCGGCTAGAGGAGGGGCCAACGGACAACATAGCACACACAAGCCAGATATGAAGACAAGGACGAGGCCTACAAGGAGGGAGGAATCCAAGAATCAAGGGGGAACAAGAAAGAGCTCGTCTTCTCCACCCGGAGTGGTGAGGATACCAATGTAGGTCCCGAAGGTAAGTTCACAAAATAATCATGAAATTAATTAACATATGCTATAGTTTAGTCTATGCTTAAATAATAGACTAACTAACAGTTTGTAGGATATAGCACTAACTACCCTCTAACAATAGAATAGGGACATAATTGTGTGATGCTAACCACTAACCTAGGTAGAGAGTTCAAACCATAACACTAAACTAAATATATAACATAGGATATTTAGGTACTTACCTAGTTTAACCATGAGGAAAATATCTCATGGTAATTACATAATTACATAGAAAATTAAATGTAATAACCCCACGTAGTGTAATGCAATACACTACCTCATTTTATCCTAACAAATCTGAGACTCACCAAGTATCAATTTGAAGCTTCTATTGTTGATTTTAATGGTGGCTTTCTTCTCCACTCCTTGGAGGAATTTGATCTGATTTTTGTGGCTTATTTGGGCCACGAAATACTATAGGTTCTATGCACCAAATAGTATCTCTCGAAACTTTGATAATCTACTAGTTTTTGTGTCCTTGATTTTTAATAATAAACAAATACAAACTAACCCCTTTTGAGAGTAACTAGTTAGAGATCAACTAGTATAGTGCCAATGGATTAATAATGAAAATTTAATGGTAACAATAATATCACCTTATTGCTCCTATAAATCTTAAAATAATTTCAGATGCACTTAATAATCGTTGCAACTTTTAAGAGTAATTTACGATTTACCCTTAATGAATATTCTGTAATATTTTTCACTACAATCAACATTGTAGGATAGTCTTCTTTATTTATAGATAGCAAATAGGTAGATGATAATTTTATTTATTTCAAAAACTCCAACTCCTATTTAATGTGCAAATAATCCTTAAAATTAATTTTTCCTTTCTGCACTTTAAGATTATAATGCAATCTATACTTCTACAACTTTTAATCTAAATATGGTGCCTTAATGAAGCTTGATAATAATCCAGTTTGAGGTTTAATAAACGAACCTAATTGCATCCAAGTTGCTTACTTATTTGATGGATTCTAAATTAGATGTAGATCTTGGTATTTTTTATTCACCAAGTTGCTACCTTGTAATGGTTGAATTCGTAGCTTCTTTTTGGCTGTTTAGAACAACTTCCTGCTTCACTAAATTGTAGCCTTGAAATTTTTCTATTGAGCCTTGGATTTGGTGGCTTAATCCTCTTAGTGATATTTGATTTTCTAATGTATATTCATAGAACTCATTTCTTTGAACTGTAACTTCTTGTTATGAGAGGTAATCTCTAAATATCATATATTTGGTAGGATTCTTCAGTCTGAATCTTCCTTCAAACTTCCTATTGAATTTTAACTTCAAACATGATCTTATTCTCAATATTCTAAATTTCTTGAGGTCTTCACTAGATTCTTTTTCTAGGAGTTTGCACTCATTGCTAAATTTTTCTTCTATTGGGCTTGTTGTTGGATGGTGAAAATTATCCCAAGTCCTTCACTATCAGGTGCTTTCTTCTTGGTAGTGGATTTCTCCAATGAGTTCTCCTAGGAACTGTTGACAATATTATCACATTCCACCAAGGGGCAGAAAAATTAGAACTTTGTATGATATTTGTTTTGGTTGAAAGTTTTCTTTGTTTATAAGTTATAGCAATTTTGTTTTCCCTATCGCCCCCTGGTGGACAAATGAAAAGAAAAGGACTTCGGGCCCGAAGCGCTTCAAATCATCACTTTGGGCAAGAAGTTGGCCGAAGATACAAAGATAACGCTTCGCACCCGAAACATTTTTGACAGCCGCTTCGGGCGAAAGTTTTGCGAAGCGGCATTCAAACAACTTCGCCGAGGAAGAAAATATAGGCCGAATCAGCTAAGGCAAGGAAATTACTTCGGGCCCGAAGTATTTCTAAAATCCACTTCGGCCAGTTTTCACCCAAAGCAGTAGAGGTCGAGAAAGTGTTTCGACCGAAACTCTCCCGAACCACCTTTTTAAAAGAAGATCGGCCCGAAGCATTTTTCCCGACCCGTCAGTGAAGCGATTTTGTCGACGAAGCAGCGAAGGATAGAAGGAGATCGGCTTCGGCACCCCTCACCCCCGAAGTAATTTTGCGAAGTGAAAATCAGCGAGGCGCTTCCTAGGAACGCTTCCCAAGTTGGGCATTTCTCGAGGCAATCAGAGAGCCTCATAAATGCATATTTTCTTGCCCGATAAGCCCGCTGCTCATTTTTGGCAATTGGATGCGAAGTATCAGTCCGAGAAGGAGAGCCCGGCAAGCATGGCCGCCACTCGAGCATCGCACCTACAATCCGAGGACACCCAGGTGGCTCATTTAATGCATCTTTCCCCGGTTGACTCGGTCACCATTACTAGTTTTGGTAGCCGATTTGAGAGATCATCCGTAGCAGCAGCGAGGAGCCGATTTCTCAGGGCCCGAGGGCGTACTCCATCATTTTGTAATAATGATTCAGAGGGCCGGGTCCTCTATAAAAACCCAGGCTTTGCAATGTAAAAGGGGGGGAACTTTCTGCTAGAAAGTTGTTGTAACTTGATGTCCTGCGTCTAATACTAAAGATCTTTTATGCTCCATTTCTCTCTTTTATGCTGCCTTCTGTGCTTAATTCTTTTGTCTGTCTGCATTCGTATACTGAGACTCTGAATCCTGAATCCGGTGTGCGATTGGGGACTGTACCCTAAAATTCACCCTGAAGGATACATAGGAGAGGAAAAACATCCCTGTTGCTTTCTTTTATGCTGCCTGGTGGATCGAGGTTTCTGTTATTCCCTCGCCTCAATCGCTGTTACTCTGAACCCTGAATTTTAGCGAGAGAGAGAGGAGAACCCTACGAACCCATCCAGAGGATACATAGGAAGGTCGACACTGCATTTCTTTCGTCTATTCTTGGTGTTCTTTGCTGCTATTCGAGTTATTAGTGAGTGATCGTGCTTCCTATTCTTCCCCACCTTGAATCATCAATCTCTAACCCTTACCCCTTTTTATTTCTTTCTCTAACCCGAACTCCTTTTATCTCTTTCCTGCACTCTTATCTCAACCCCAAAAGTAGATTAGTATAGGAGCCGGCCTTTCTCCGGAGATTGGCACGAGGGGCATCTCTTCCTCTCGGCCTTTCAATGTTGGTCGCAGGTCCAGGGCGCGCAAACCCACCGAAAGTCCTTTCCTATGTGGATTTGATGACCAACAGTTTTTGGCACGCCCGATGGGACTCAAAGTCCCATATTTGAGAAAATTTCTAACCCGTCTTCATCGGAGCCAGTAGTTCTAACAAGTCCCCGATGAGACCCGGTCAGTCTCATCCCCTGAGTAGTAGTGAGAATCGATGCTCTCATTACTAAGAGACTCTTAGCATCTGGCGACTCTGTTTTACCCGAGAATCTTTAAGTCGTAAAGACCAGTACCAAAGTCTGTGCCTTCATGCAAACAAGATGGAGAGTTAGGAATAGAGGAGAGGAAACCAATTTCTTTGAGCTTGATATTGACGCCTCTGGGGAACGCTCTAGGCTAGTTACCCCCGAATATCTCTTATGCGGGACATCCTCGCAAGAGGCTGCTATTGACGAGCAAGGCCTAACTTTCGATAGCACAATAGCTAGTTTTCCTCCGAATCCTCCCAATTCACCGAAGCATCCTAGTGCCTCCGTTCCCTTTGGCCTTCCGACAAGTAACCCAAGAGGGACTTTGGGGACTTCTGTTCCACAGAACCCAGGCACAAATATGGCACAACAACAACAACAACAATAGCAAATGCAGCAGCAACCGTCGCCCAGATTATTTCTAGCATGGAATTCTTCGTCACCGTTGAATCTTGCGGGCCAAGGGCAAGTTCCACCTGCTGCAATCAAAAAGCTCTCGACGTTCGACGAAATCGGAAAGACTGCTCTGGAGCATATCCAGGACATCATTTCCCTGGCGGCAATCCATGATATCACAGAAGAGCGAGTGATGGTGAAGCTCCTAGTCCTCTCCCTTAGAGGAAAACTCCTCTATTGGTACAGATCTCTGCCATCCGACACTATTACGGGATGGGACCAGTTAGCTAGGCAATTGATGCAAGGCTTCAACGAGTCCGCCGATCCAACTTCTCTTCTACAGCAATTCACTTCAATCCAAAGACATCCACAAGAAGAGATTGTAGACTTCAATGTTAGGTTCGCTCGAACCTAGCAAAGAGTCCCGGTTGGACTTCGCCCAACTGACGAAGCCACGGCATACTACTTCCTTCGGGCCTTCAACCCTGATATCGATCTTATGATAAGGTACTCCAATGTCAATACTTTTCCAGAGTTGTATGGGTTGGCCAAGAAAGCAGAAATGGACCTCATAGCCATGGGTAAACTCCCTCAAAGAATGCCAATGCCCATACTCCCCGAGTTCCTTCAAGCCCAGTATGCGAGCGTAGTCGCTCCATAGATTTTTGCACTCCCTGCATATCCGATCTCATCCTGGAACCCGAATCCTGTTGTGTCGTAGATCATCGCTCCACAGATACATTTCCCCACACTTTCAACTACGCCACCCACTATCACTCCAACATTTTTGATGTTGCCAGCACCCCTCCAACATCCTGCCCTGCCTTCGATACCGACTATGGCTTCTTTACCATCAGTTCCCAAGGCCGATGATATGCAAGCCAAGATATTGCAAGAAATGCAATCGTTAAATGCCACGGTGCAGACCTTGTCCAACGACATGACCATTGTCAAGAAGAAGCAAGTGCAACAAGAGTTTCTACCAAGAAGGTCTTATCCCATGCCTGCACTTACCAAAGATCAAGCGGTCCATCAAGGAAAAGCTTCGACAAGAAATGTTGCGATAGAAGAAGTCCCAAGCACTTTCGATCATGTATACTGGTGCTCTACATGTAATGATCCTCACGAGGAAAATACATGCATGTTGCATCAACACTACGTGCAGACGCTAACAAGCAGCAGTCAAGGCGGTCAAGTCAACGTCATCAGACAATTGGATCAGAACTTGTCCATCGGCGAGGAAGAGCCAGTCGCGGTCCTTACCAGGGGAGGTAAAAGATCGATAGACATAGACGCTACTCAGATGGCTCCCTTGAAGGTACATGCTCGATTTGAAAAGGGACAAACATCCTCTTCGGCCCCGAGCGAAGCTCCTCCGCTAGCTCCAATCAAAGAAAAGGCCCAAAAGGCCACTGCCGAACCACCTCAGGTGGAGACCAAAGAACAGGCTAAGGAGAAGCTCAAGTTTCCCTCGCTCACCAAGCGAACGAAAGGGTCGAAGCGACAGAGCAATATCACACCAAGTACGAACCAAGAAAGGAACCTAAGGTGCATAGCTCCCCAGCCTACAACATTGTAGAAGAATTGAAGAGAATTTCGGCCAAAATTAGCTTGTATGATGCTCTGCAGCTTCCTGGACAAGTGGACCTATTGCAAGAATCCTTGAAGAGGATTAATACAAAGAAGGCAGAACCACCCGCCCTAGTGCAGACCCTGTCCGCGTCCATCATGGGAAAAAATAGACCACCACCGTTCTACCTATCCTTACAAATGGAAGGATATATCGTGCATAACTGTATGATAGACTCTGGAGCTGCGACGACAGTAATGCCGAAGGCGGTATGCGAGGAGATAGGCATGGAATACACACGAAGTAGTCATGGAGTCCTCCAGTTGGATGGTACCCCAGTAAAGACTGTGGGTGTCATTAAAGACATTCCTATTCGACTACATAAGACACCTCAAATCGTAGTCATACAAGAGGTGGTAGTCGTGGACCTTGAGCCTTACTTCAGCATGTGCCTATCGAGGGAATTCACGGCAAAGCTGGGTGGATATCTATCCATGGACTACACTCATCTGGAGATCCCCTTCAAAGGGAAGAAGGTGAAGATCTATAATGAAAAACCTTCTACGTTCCTGGTTTAGAAGGTGTCCGAAGAAGAGAGCAGTGGCCCTGTGCATACGATTGTGGAGGAGTTAGAACCAGTGGATTTGGTCCAGGAATCCCTCGCACAGTTGTGTTGTGAAGATGAATTTTCATTGGCAGATTTCAATGCCATGATAGAGACTGAGGTGGGATGCTACACCATCGCCAAGTTCGAGAAACCAGCTAAAATGGAAGGAAAGGTTTCTGCTCAAGAAGGACTATGGAAGTTGTTCTTCGACGGTGCCCGATGCAAGAACGGCATCGGGGCAGGAATCCTTCTGATTTTGCCGTCCGGTGAGCAAAAGGAATATTGCTACCGATTGACATGGAGCTGCACCAACAATGCAGCAGAATATGAAGCCTTGTGCTTAGGACTCAAGAAAGTTGACAAGTTAGGCATAAGGCATCTTCAAATCTTCGGAGATTCCGAACTAGTTTGCAACCAGGTCACCAACAGATGCTCTTCAAAGAAGCACTATCTTAAATCATACCGCAATAGGGTATGGGACCTGTTTGACCAGTTTGAATCTCTCAATCTATAGTCTATTCCACGTGAAAAGAATCGACATGCAGATGTCTTAGCATCCATCGCAGCCCGATATTCTCTAGTGGATGATATGGTGCATAAGCCGAAGGCTGTAAGGATGATCTATAGACCCTCTGTCCCTGATAGAGATTTACACTGGCAAGTTTTTGACAACGACGAACAGATCATCAATTTCATGATCCAAGAAGCCGCTACGGTCGAAGACCGAAGCCCCGATGAGGAAGAATATGAAGGATTGGTCCAGTTGAAGAACAACCACGTTCCCAAGGGATTGATCATGCTTGAGAGCCTTTTCGATCAAAATGATCGATCGCTCTCTCACAGGATCCAGATCAGTGCGCAACAATATCAAGATTTAGAACTGGAACCTGGGAAAGTAATAAAGGTCGGGACCGATTGTACTTCAAAAGAAAAAGAGCGGATCCGATGTTTGTGTAAAAGGTACCCAGATATCGTGGCTTGGTCTTATCACGACCTCAAGGGATATGATCGACAGCTGATCCAACATACAATCGAATTACAAGAAGGGGCCAAACCTTTTCGACAGAAGCAAAGGCCGGTCAATCCAAAGATCGAGGTCCTGATGAAGGCCGAACTGCTAAAAATGCTCGAAGCAAAGATCATTTATCCTATCAAGCATTCTTCCTGGGTAGCAAACTTGGTCCCTGTCAGAAAAAAGAATGGAGACATCCGGTTATGCGTGGACTTCCACAACCTGAATCATGCTTCCCTCAAGGACCACTATCCTCTCCCGCAGATCGATCAGATCTTGCATTCGATGGCTGGAGCTCAACGATTCTCCCTGCTCGATGGTTTCTTTGGATATAATCAAATCTGGGTCAGGGACGAAGACCAGCATAAGACCGCATTCACAACCAAGTGGGGCACATTCGCCTACCAGCGGATGCCTTTTGGCCTCTCGAATGTGGGAGCTACTTTCCAGAGGGCGATGGACCTTGCTTTTGGCGAGCTTCTGAACAAGGTTATTGTTATCTATTTGGATGACATGACCATCTTCTCCCGAAGGAGGGAGAACCACCCAGATCATCTTCAACAAATTTTTGAAAAATGCCGAGAATTTGGCATCTCAATCAATCCAAAGAAGTCAATCTTTGCAGTCAGCGAAGGAAAGCTGCTAGGACACGCAATTTCGGAAAAGGGTCTCACCATGGATCCTGACAGAGCCGAAGCTCTGATGAAGCTCCCAATCCCAGCAGATAAAAAGGGCCTTCAATATTTCTTCGGTCAGATTAACTTCGTAAGGAAGTTTGTCCCAGACTTCGCCCAGGTCATTAAGCCGATGTCTGAGCTTTTAAAGAAGGGCACAGAATTTGTCTGGATAGAAGAGAGGAGGAAAGCATTCAAAGAAATCAAGGCCCAAATTGTTTAGGCACCAGTCTTGATCAACCCCGACTACAATCGAGATTTTATCCTGTATGCAATAGGAGAACCTGAAAGCTATGCCGCGGTCTTGACGCAAAAGGGGGAAGATGGAGAGGAACGTCCCATCGCGTTCCTTAGCCAAATAATCAATCCCCATGAAGAAAAGTACAATTTCATCGAGCGTCAAGTGCATGCAGTTATGAAGTCTCTCAGGAAATTCAAACAGTTCATTTCTCAGAGTCGAACCACAGTCTTCGTCATCCACCCCGATGTGCGTAGTTTTATTATTCAAGGGGAACTGGGAAGCAAGAGAGCTGGTTGGGTAAGCAAAATTCAAGAGTTTGATATTGAGATCAAGCCCACCAAGCTAGTTCGCGGTCGTGCACTATGTCAAGAGCTGGCGAAGAGCGCGACGGCTGAAATGACAGACTGTCAGTCGAACGACTTGTCAACAGGAGAATGCCTCGCTAATCAAGAAGAGGCCGAGAAATATTGGGTTAGCGAGATAGTGGAATATTTCAACACCGGAAAATGCCCCTCGCATCTGAATGCTTCACAACGAAGACATTTCAGGATGCGGTCCGCCCGATACAATATGCGCCTAGAAGGCCTATTTTTTAGGAACATTGACGGCGTCCTCCTCAGATGCATAAAAGATGATGATAAGAGGAGAATCCTGGGTGAATTTCATTCAAGACTATCTGGAGGGCACTTTGTTGGAAGAGCGACGATGCTAAAAATAATCAAGGCGGGTTACTATTGGCCCACCCTCTTTGTCGATGCCTTCTCCGTTTGTCGAAGGTGCGAGCAATGCCAGAGATTCGCCGGCCGAAGCAGAAATGCTTCGATGCCACTCCGACCGATACAAGTGGAAGCTCCCTTTCAGCAATGGGGACTTGATTTCGTAGGGGCCATATCGCCAAACTCCTCCACTGGGCACAAATTCATTCTGACTACGACTGATTACTTCACCAGGTGGGCCGAGGCAGTCCCCACAAAACACGTCGATCAAGACACCGTGGTCACCTTCCTGGAAGGATTGATTACCCGCTTCGGCATCCCCGAAGCAATTATTACAGATAATGGTCCCGGTTTCATAGGCGCAAAAATCAATGAGTTCCTATACAAGTATGGGATATATCACAAGGTGTCTTCCAACTATTACCCCCAGGGCAATGGATTAGCAGAATCCACCAACAAAACCCTGTTGAGGATTCTGAGAAAGTTGATCGATCAAAACAAGAGAACTTGGCACCTCCTTCTGGATCGGGCCTTGTGGGCCGATCGGGTTTCTATCAAAAGGTCAATCAAGACTTCGCCTTATGCTCTGGTCTACGGCAAGGAGGCCATCCTGCCCACTCACATCGAGATCCCTGCATTGCAGCTGCTAGAAGAAGATGAAGCTAACCCGATGGAAGAACGCCTGGTTCAGCTGCTACAACTAGAAGAGGAACATGAAAAGGCCTACCAGAACTTCGCACGACATGCTGAGGTCACCCGAGAATGGTTCAAAAGGAAATCATCCGATCGCACATTCAAAGCAGGAGACCTGGTATGGAGGTGGGATTCATGGAAGGCCAAGCCTGGGAATCATGACAAAATGGATGCGTTCTGGGACGGACCGTTTGAAATAGTGAAAGTAAATTCGGCCAATTCCTTCATCCTCAAGGATGTGAATGGCCAAGTTTTACCAATCTCAGTCAATGGTCTTCACCTGAAGGCCTTCAATCACTGAGGTATGTACAGCTTCAAAAAAAAAAAAAATCTTGCTTTGTATATATTTTGTATATAGGATTTCAATGCTTTGTATATACTCTGTTCAAAAGATCGCGAAGAGCAAGTGCCGCTTCAACCGCAAAAGCTAGATTCCTGGCTTCGGCTTCACAAAGCGTGATCGAAATCACCTTCGAGGGGTTTCGGTCCGAAGTAGCCGATGAAAGGAGGTTCGCCGTGAAGCAGTTCATCCTTGTAGAACCAAACCACATGCAGATCAAGGACGTGCAAAACGCTTCGCTAAAGAAATGTGCCGAAGACATTTTCTAAAGTAATTCTTGGCGAAGCCCTCCTCAATGAAATGGGTTTCGGTCGGCGGTATTCATGAACCAAAGCAACAGCGTAGCAAAGGGGAACTTCGGGCCCGAAATGAAGAAAATCAGCCCGAAGAAGAGCTTCGCGATGAAGTATTTTTGCCAAACCCCGCTTCGGGGCGAACACATTTAATATGTACCCTGGGGAACATGCCGACAATAGCCTCAAAAGGGGACCAAAATAGACAAACCCAATGCGAAAGAGGTGGCACTCATCCCAAGGCAGTTCGTCAACCCAAAAGCCATGCTAAAACACCAGGTGGCAGCGATCCGCGCTCTCAATACAAAACCAAACTGCCGAATTGCATGGCCTCGCGTACGACGCCACCATATAGCCAATCAGATGCCATAGCGACACTTTTGGGCCAGGCCAACGAAGTAACTACGGTGGTTGCCATAAATGCCGGAGGTTGCCCTCCGAAACTATAAAATGTAGATGCCCGTTAAAGAGCAAACCGTTTGCAAGTGTGAGGGTCGAGCCTGCATTCTGTCACCTCGAAGAGCCTCTGCATCAAGGGTTCCATAGTTCACTATGATTACCACGTCCTTTGTTTTGCGGTGCTGAACTCTTCCACATCACAAGTTATTCTGCTGCAATCGCTCACAATGGTAAGGAAGAACCCCACACGAAAGGGAAAAGAACCAGAGACGACGACTCCAGAGAAGGCGAGTGCCGTGGAAGAAAAGAAACAGATGCCCAGGAGGGTCAATCCTCCCCCACGCACAAGAAAACAAGTGGTTGAAGAAAGGGAAGAATCCGATGACGAGCCCAGCATAGAACCACCTGTCGATAAGTGGGCAAAAATCAGAGACCCAGAGCTCTCAAGAACCATGGCCGAGCTTCAGTATACCATCGATTTCATGAAAAGTAGGCTCTCAACAGAGAACAAGAGGGCCATGGCGTATTATTCCCACATATACTGGTATCTGGTCTTTCCTACACATCACTGCCTCGAGCTCATATACGCCATTGCTCAGAACTATCAACCGCAAACTAGGCAGGTGTTGGATGCCTCGGGTAAAAAATTGTTTTCCATTCTGCCGGAGGATGTGCAGGCGGCATTCGCACCATAGCAAAGGCCACCAAAAGGCTATACCATTCGCAAGGTCAGCCTGAGTGAACAAATGGATAAGTTCACCGCTAATCCCTTCATTCTGAGTTTTTTGCGTGAAAGCCTCAAAAGCGGACTTCCTTTCGATAAGCGACCCCAGATGCCCCTACCCCTGGAGGCCTTTAAGAACACAGACATATTCTCTATCATTGCATGGGTAGGGGGCTTGTCAAGCGATACTTCGGTATGCCCATGGCAGGTGTCGCTAGCCGAATGCATTTCCAGAGGAGAGTTCTACGCTCCCGACGCTTCATGGCCGAACACCAACCCAATTTTCTTCGATTGGGCAGAATGGGTGGCCCAAAATCTGCATATGCGGTTGTCATCCATAAAGGAAGCTAGCAAGGAGCCTCACTTCTAGCCTTGTTCCTTCTTGGTTTGGCTCTTCTTCTTTCATGTACATAAAGCCCTTCCCCATTGTGATGTTTCACCAGTCGACAAGGATGGGATTCCTTTGCCTGTATATCAATGGACCCGACTCTTGCTGAGGTCAGAGTCCTATTACCCCTTCAATCAATAGTTTTTGGGACCTGCAATGCACATTCTGACAGGATCTAGCCCTCGGGTGCCTCTCGGCCTTAGAGATAAAGTGGTACTGGAGAGAAAAGGGGATGTATTCCAATTGACACAAGGGCTTGTGATCCGCATTTTTGGCTTCACAGGGAAGCCCTTCTTGCTCCCATTTTTCCCTTTGGAGTACCAATTTGCCCTGGAAGTTGCTCGACAAAGTGATGCGACCGACGAAACCTACGGCCACGGGCGGAAGTGGGCACACACTTGCGACTTCCCCTTCAAGATGGGAGTTATTGAAGTCTTTGCCCTGAAGTAGAACATATACCTGGAGGAGAAGCTCGCTGATTTTGGTCTACTCCAAATACCACAGAGGTGGCTCTACGACCCATTGGGGGTGATGAGAGATCATTTGAAAAGCAAGAACTTCCATGCCTGTCCTCGCCCCGAAATCTTGGAGCAGAGGAATAACCCCAACGGCACGGACCTGGAGTGGCACTTAGAGGAGATGAGGACTTTGCCTCCTTGGCATGACTTCTATCCTATGGAGGTCGATTTCGACCCAGACCAGTACCCATTCCCAACTCCCGACTCCAATTTCTGGAGAAAAGCAAGGGATGATTTAAAAGAGGAGTTGAAGGACTGGGACGAGGAGCAGTTAAGAGAATGGTGGATTATGAGAGTCCATCGTCGAAAGATGAATTCTTACGGGCTTCTAACAATGGACAGGGAATTCGCAATTGTGTATCAGACCAACATTGGGTCTTGGAAACCCTTGTCCTTTGTCGATTTTGTTCCATCAGCCACTCCAAGTCCAGACGAAGGCCTCAGAAGAACTGATAATGTCCCCAAAGAAAAAGCAGCCAGGGCTGTGCCTAAAGCTATACCATAGAGTCCATCTGAAGATCTCGAGACAACGATAAAGGAATCAGAGCACCCCCTCGAGAGGAGGAAAAGAAAGGAGCGAGAACCTACCCAAGCACCCCCGAACTTCCCAAAACGACCACGTACAGGCATGCCGAGCGCCCCTACCGAAAGATCAGTATCGGGTTCGGTCGAAGTAAACAACGAAGGAACTCCACCAAGTGCCGAAGCGATCCCAAATGTAGATGTCATCGACATGGAGGAACTCATGGAGGTCATGGAAGCCGAGAGTACCGAGGCCCAGAAGGAACAAATGCCAATCACCCAAGAAATCACCATGGCCGCTTTGCCAGGAGGGCACGCAGGTACGTTTTCTTCATCCTATGCTCTAGTTGCTCGTAAGTCTACCCCGACCCTGGCCAAAAGCTCTCACCAGTCCACCCTGCCTCCATAAGGTCAGTCACCTTCTCACGCCGTGTCCCTAACTACTCCCCCCGAGTCTTTCGGCCAGGACAAACCTGTCGAGGCCACTTCGCCCAGCCATACCACCAATCCTCCAGTCATCGACCAGGGTGAAGCCAATAGCCCAATGCCGAACCCCGAGGTCCATTCCTCCATTGTACATAATGTACTCCCACTCGCCGAAGCCCCTGTCACCCCTGTTGTCGAACCTTCGGGTGAGGCTATCCCCTTCAACTCCTTATATTTGTTCAATCCCTCGGCCCTAGACCCAGCCGCATTCGACTCCGAGCTATCCTCAATACGGGAGTCCCCCTTGGCCAAAAAACTCCTCCAAGCCCGACAAAACATAGAAAGAATGTTGAAAGAGGCAAGAAAGAAGAGAGGGCGTTCGCTCGCTCAAGTTGAGAAATGTGTCGTCTTCGACTTCGAGGCGGGAAAGGTGCATAAAGTAAAGAAGATACCCAAAGTCCAGAAGCCCCTGGATGAAATGACTCCAGTGGACTATGAATATCAAGATAAAGAAAAGGACCTGGAGCATCTGAACGTGGACAAGGAATCCGCCTCTATGCACATTGGAATCGAGACCTTCAAGGCGCACGCCAACATTGCCAACAAGCGCAGGTTCGAAGCCGAGAGTGCTAACATCAAGCTGGAGGAGGAGCTAGCAAGGACTCGCTCCAAATTGGCAGAGGCCGAGGGGCAGTGCAAACTGATGCGAAAAGAAACACACGCCCTAAAGCTGTAGATAGCACAGCTGGAATGCACAGCTGAGAATCAGGCACAAAGGTAGATCAAAAATGATTTGAGGGTCAAGGAGCTTGAAAGTAGGATCTTGCAAGCTCAGATCTAGCTGCACGAGAAGGAGGGCCTAGGGCTATTTGACAGGAGCAAAATCAAAGAGATTCGCTCATGTCTGCTCAAGAATTTTAGGTCTCGGGCTGCCAGTGCTCTTTCAATTTTAGTTTACACCGTAGAAGCCCAGAGTGCTACCGTCGAAGGAGGACCAATCATCGAAGAAGTCATTCAGAATGTCAGAGCCCGACTCAAGCTGGCCCTGAAAGTCCAAGATGTAGGGTATCAAGATTTGAAGCTCGCAGCAATGAGTCGGACAACAAGGGATTGGTCAACGGCCCAGGACACAGTTCGCGCCTTTTTCTCCATAGCCAAGAAGGCTCAAAAGGCAAAAATCCTACTGGATGCATTCGAAAGCGAGAGGCACGCGTCAATGGGCTACTTCGAGGACCTCGTCACCTTAGGCTTCCCGAGCTTCACGGATGATGATGGAAAGCCCTTAGCCAAGGAAGAAATCATGCCGAAGTGGCAGCAGTTTGAAGACAACGTCTCGGAGATAGACGAGTGGGCCGAACCTATAATAGAGAAGCAGGTTGCTGATTACATACTAAAATACTATAGAATCGCCGCTTCCCTAAATGATCTGTATACCAGGTCCCAACATGCAAAAATCGGGCAGATCGATAGGTTTCACGCCTTGGTCAAATCTCTGGGAGATCAGGAGTTGTTCACAAAAAGGGTCTGGTCTCAGATTCGTCGAACCTTGAAGAACATCCACGTCCACCTGGCCCCATTGCCGACGGTCGAAGACGTAGCAGAAGCAATGGCGATAGGAGAGGAAGAAGCAGAAGCAGGAGAAGAGGAGGAAGAAGGACAAGCTGTGGAAGCATCCCCAGAAAAGGAACAAGGAGAAGGGTCTGGAGGTAACTCTGGCCCAATGGATGAAAGCTGAGGGTTCTACCATCGAGACGAGCTCGTTGCCCCGTGAGCCACCAAGAATGTTGACAATATTGTCACATTCCACCAAGGGGCAGAAAAATTAGAACTTTGTATGATATTTGTTTTGGTTGAAAGTTTTCTTTGTTTATAAGTTATAGCAATTTTGTTTTCCCTATCGCCCCCTGGTGGACAAATGAAAAGAAAAGGACTTCGGGCCCGAAGCGCTTCAAATCATCACTTCGGGCAAGAAGTTGGCCGAAGATACAAAGATAACGCTTCGCACCCGAAACATTTTTGACAGCCGCTTCGGGCGAAAGTTTTGCGAAGCGACATCCAAACAACTTCGCCGAGGAAGAAAAGATAGGCCGAATCAGCTAAGGCAAGGAAATTACTTCGGGCCCGAAGTATTTCTAAAATCCACTTCGACCAGTTTTCACCCGAAGCAGTAGAGGTCGAGAAAGTGTTTCGGTCGAAACTCTCCCGAACCACCTTTTCAAAAGAAGATCGGCCCGAAGCGTTTTTCCCGACCCGTCAACAAAGCGATTTTGCCAGCGAAGCAGCGAAGGATAGAAGGAGATCGGCTTCGGCACCCCTCACCCCCGAAGTAATTTTGCGAAGCAAAAATCAGCGAGGCGCTTCCCAAGAATGCTTCCCAAGTTGGGCATTTCCCGAGGCAATCAGAGAGCCTCATAAATGCATATTTTCTTGCCCGATAAGCCCGCTGCTCATTTTTGGCAATTGGATGCGAAGTATCAGTCCGAGAAGGAGAGCCCGACAAGCATGGCCGCCACTCGAGCATCGCACCTGCAATTCGAGGACACCCAGGTGGCTCATTTAATGCATCTTTCCCCGGTTGACTCGGTCACCATTACTAGTTTTGGTAGCCGATTTGAGAGATCATCCGCAGCAGCAGCGAGGAGCCGATTTCTCAGGGCCCGAGGGCGTACTCCATCGTTTTGTAATAATGATTCAGAGGGTCGGGTCCTCTATAAAAACCCAGGCTTTGCAATGTAAAAGGGGGGGGAACTTTTTGCTAGAAAGCTGTTGTAACTTGATGTCCTGCATCTAATACTAAAGATCTTTTATGCTCCATTTCTCTCTTTTATGTTGCCTTCTGTGCTTAATTCTTTTGTCTGTCTGCATTCGTATACTGAGACTCTGAATCCTGAATCCGGTGTGCGATTGAGGACTGTACCCTAAAATTTGCCCTGAAGGATACATAGGAGAGGAAAAACGTCCTTGTTGCTTTCTTTTATGCTGCCTGGTGGATCGAGGTTTCTGTTATTCCCTCGCCTCAATCGATGTTACTCTGAACCCTGAATTTCAGCGAGAGAGAGGAGAACCCTGCGAACCCGTCCAGAGGATACATAGGAAGGTCGGCACTGCGTTTCCTTCGTCTATTCTTGGTGTTCTTTGCTGCTATTCGAGTTATTAGTGAGTGATCGTGCTTCCTGTTCTTCCCCACCTTGAATCATCAATCTCTAACCCTTACCCCTTTTTATTTCTTTCTCTAACCCGAACTCCTTTTATCTCTTTCCTGCACTCTTATCTCAACCCCAAAAGTAGATTAGTATAGGAGCCGGCCTTTCTCTAGAGATTGGCACGAGGGGCATCTCTTCCTCTCGGCCTTTCAATGTTGGTCGTAGGTCCAGGGCACGCAAACCCACCGAAAGTCCTTTCCTGTGTGGATTTGATGACCAACAGGAACATTTTTTATGATGCTTCTATGAGCTCTACAACAAGGCTCTCCAAGCCTTCTTTTTTCTTTGAGACCTCTCCAAGGTCTTCTATCTTGTAGCTTCTACGGTCTTCCAATTGAGATATTTTCTTTAATATTCTACTTTTGGAAGTGTTGGTGATGAGATCTTCTTATTGGATCTCTGATTCTATTACTTCTACATTTTTACAGGGTTCTCCTAGTACTTATCTTTCTTCCAATAATGGAAGTTCTTCAACAAGATATTCTCTTGATCTCTTTAGCTTCTTTTTGAAGTAAATCTTTAATAAGTAAAGGATATCACCAATATCCTATTTCTTGGACTCTTATCTGGAGTCTTATTCAGGAACTACTTTATGGATTTTTCTTCTGAATCAAGAATTTATCTTCTAAATTAGGAAATCTTCTCTGAAATATTCTTCAAGGACTCTTCTTTGGAGTATTCTTTTGAATCAAGAATTTATCTTCTAAATCAAGAATTATTTTCTGAAGTATTCTTCAAGAACTCTTCTTTGGAGTATTCTTCTGAATCAAGAATTTATCTTCCTAATTAGTAAATTCTTTTCTAAAGTCTTCTTTAGAATTAAGGTGTCTACAACCTTCTTCTTGATCAAAGCTTCTATAGCCTTTTCTATTTTTTGCACTCTGCAGGTATTGATATTGAATGAAGATCACCAATAGTCTATCTCTTTTTTTTTACTCAACTTATAGAGTATTTTCTTCCTTAAGTCTTCTATAAGGCTATTGTGACTTTTTTTCACTTCTATACTTTGTAGGATTGCAACTCTTGTAATGGAACCTTTCTCAAGGTCTTTGAAATCTTCAATTTTCTTCCTTGTTTCTACAAGTATTGGAATAATTCTAAGAAGATGTTCTTCCTAACTGTTGGGGTTTGAATTGACATCAAGATAAAATTGAACTATGAATATGAATATATGAATTTTTGGAAGGTGCACACCTGCTAATCACAGCTCAAACCTTGACATTAGATGGATCAAATCCAACCTCAAAAGTAGTTTGGTATACCTTATCAACTAATTTAGGTGTTGACTCAATTAAGCTCAAATTAAAGTGTAGGTTTAGGGATAGAAATGAGATAAGGGTTAGATAATAGTTGAATGAATAATGGTCTGATGAAGCTAACACCATTGAAAAATATCAAGATTTCTTTGATCAATCACATTTCTAGTATGCCACGCTTAATATTAACAATATTCAAAACTCATAATTTTCACCATTAAATAATAATAAAATATTTAGAAAACTATTTCAAATATCTAAAATATTAATAATACAAATAGTAAAATTATATCAACCTTCAGACTAACAGAAAAATAATCTCTCTACAATATTTTTTAGGCATGAACTATTCCAATTTGCTCCAAATTAGCAATCCAATACCAGTAGAATTAACTAATTATAACAAAAATGCATTCATAGAATAAACTCACAATTGATGAAGACAAAAATCTTGAGGCAAACATATAAGTAATGCTCCTTCTATTGATTTATTATAAAAATTACAATAATATGACAGGAAAACACTCCAGAGTTGATCCTTAAAAATGAGGGTTTGACCTCTTTAAATAGATTTTACAATAATAGTAAAAGAATGGAAACATTACAAGGAATTTTATGCTAGATCAAAAAAATACTGAGGTGGAAGCCTCTCATTGGCTTTCAACAAACATAATTGAGCTTCTCTCCATGAATTTTGTAATTTTGAGCTCTATAATATGTTCATCCCTCAACTAAATCTGAAAGCTGAAATGGTTGTGGATTGATCTGGATCATTCCCAATTCTTGAGAAGACTTTTCATCCATTGATTCATAACTAAAAATGTAACCAAATATTGATTTTGGAAATGCTTGGTCTTCCCTAGTTCTTTTTGCTACATACCTTAGGTTTCGTTGCATTCCTTTCATCTTTGAAACTCATTGCTCCAAATTTTACTGGGTCAATTTTGACTAGTTTGACCACAAAATCAAAGTTCTAGAATAAACTGTCATCCTTCGAGATCCACTGCTTTATTTTCTGCCAGGTCGGGTTTAACTAGTTTAACCACGGGATGAAGGCTCTAGAGCAACCTACATCATTTTATGAAATCCGTTGGTACAAATTTTGTTGGGCTAAGTTTGACTAGTTTGACCATGGAATGAACATATAGGAGCAAACTACACCCTTCTTCGAAATCTTCTACTTCATTTTTTGCTAGGTTAGGTTTGACTAGTTTGACCATGAAACTTTGATTTTGTGTCAAATTTAGATGGACTTTAACATGACTTTACCTCTTTATATCTAAAATTTTCTACTTTAAATTTTTCTAAGCCCTGTTGGACTGCACTAACTGTGGATTTCACACTCTGGCAGTTTTTAACCTTGTTAACATTTAGCAGATGTTCCTTTCGACACTTAGCCAATTTTTTACCACACTTGATATGCTTGTGGTCTTCCACTATGGAAACTAACCTTTGGGTTGAAGTCATTATTCTGAATTCCACTACTCTAATATCCGCTAAGCACTATTTGACTATGTTGACTATGGAATAAGTACTCTAAAATCAGCACCAATCCTTCTTTCAACATCCATTGGTTCAAATTCCACTAGGCACAATTTTATTGCTTTGACCAGGGAATTTTACATTGTATAATGGGTAGGCATAAAATAGCATAAGGCTCTTCTCAACTTCTTGTTGGGACATCTTCCTTTCCATAACGCCACTACTTCAAAATTCGCTAGTCCCCCTTTGATTGAGTTGACTACGGATTTAGCTTTTGATATATTTTCATATTACAAATTCTCTGCGTATAAATTGCACAAATTCAACCTTAAACATTCCACTACTCTCTTCCGAATTCCACTAGTTGACCAACTTGACTGCGGTATTTTGAACCTCAAAAAAAAATTGCACATCTTTTAAGGGCCTTTTACCACTTAGCTAAAAAATTCAACAATTTTCTAAGTGTGTGATATTTTTAGGTCTACACTAACTCTCTTGTAGGAAGCTTTCCAACCTTTTTTTGAATCTCCTTTTCTTGCAACAAGTTGTTAGAAACTACAATTGAAGAATTTGTAATTCTAGAGATAATAATCTTCACTAGTTGATTTGTCAATCTAGTGGTTTGAGTGTTGAGTCATAGTCTTCACGGGTTTTTTCTGCAACTTTGTGGAAATATTCTAGCCAAATATAATCTCATAATTTTTGCAACCGAGATTTATTTTAGTCCTCACTTGTGACTCTCCCTATTCCTCTTGACCTATTAGACTTCTCTTATGATGAATTTTGTAAGTGGTGGTGCACACTGGTGGATCTGGTTCACAAAATCACAAAGAGAAACTATGATGGATGTAGATCCTCCTATCTTGATTTACCGTGGCTCTGATACCATTGGTATATTTTGAGGATATATGCAGTGGAAGAGATCTAACATGTACTAATAAGATACAATAAATATGAAAGCAAATGAATCTACAATATGACTACAATATACTAAAAATAGAAATGATGAAAATATAATGCAATATGGAGGAAATGGTCACTACTATCTATTGCAATGCACTTGATAAGAACTTGATATTGACTTGACATTTGATCTACCACAATGAGGCCCTTTATATATGAAGATAGATTCCTTGGCCAACACTCTACCTAACTGTACAAGGGGACACCTTGCATATTACAACTTGCACATTACCACTTGTATATTTATTACATTTCTTGAAGTAACTAGCTAACTTCCCCCTAAAGTAATCTCCTACTCTAACTATGTACCTAAGATGGTATATTCAGATGATCCAGATGATGTAATATACTCTAATTTTAACAACAATAAGCAATGTGAGCAAGGTAAAGCAAAATCTAGAGCAACTATAGTGAATAACTACAATGAGCACAAGTGTAAATGCAATAAGATCAGTATATTGTCACACATAGCAGAACCTAAGAAAGTTTACAACATAGAATTCAAATTATCTAGAAGTTAAAATATCAAGCTAGTAAGAAAGACAACCAAGGAGAAGCATTTGAGGCAATTATAATTATCTTGAAGTATAAGTGCTAAATATGTTTGAAAGTCATAGTAACACTCAAATGTGATATTTATATAGTGAGCACTATGTTTGGAGAGCAAGTGCTATGTTTCGAGAGTGAATGTTGTGTTTGGAGAGTGAGCACTACATTTGGAGAGCAAGTTCTATGTTTGGAGGCCAAAATATTATGTTTTGAGAGGAAGTGAAGTGTTTCATGAATGTTACACCATGCAATAAATCAAGTAGCAACTACCTAGTGAATATTAAGAAGATATTCACACAAGAAACATAGGAGAAGTACTGCAAAACAATAAAGTAGGGCATGAATGAAGTCAAAACATAAGTAAGAAGTATTTTCTAAGGTTAGTTTTAAATTTAGGGTTTTATTGGAGCTAAGATTTAAAGTTAATTTGAATTAGGAGTTATACGAGTTAATTAGAAGTTTTTTGAAAATTTTGATTAATTGGTTTATTATAATATTGGAATGATAATTTATTTAGGTTATTAAAGTTTGATATTTTTTGATAGGTTGGAGTGATAAGTTATTTAGGGTTATTAAAGTTTTGCAAGTTTGGAGTGATAAGGAATTCAACTATTTGATGTAAAAGTTTTTAAAGTTTTAAAGTTTGATGTTTTTGAAGAAGTTTTTGAATTTGGATTTAATTTTTGAGAAAATTAAAATTTGAAATTATTGATTTTTTGCAAATTTAAATATTTGGGAGATAACAGGTTTTCAACATTAAAGGATTAGGAATTTGTTTTTGCAAAATTCATTTTTATTTTCTAAACATGAGACATAAGGTTTACTACTCCATAGGAATTAAATTAGTGAACTTGAACTATTTAAACCTAGGAGTTATAAGGTTGTTTATTTCAAAGGAAATATATCATAACATTGAATTGCATATCATATAAGAAGTTATTAAAAATACATTCAATGAAGATAGTGAGGAAATGATACTCAAACTTAAGTTTTACGTTCAAAAATTGATAGATGAATTTGATGGAAAGAAACAAATGACCAATGCTTTAAAATAGAAGTTATCTTTATTTATCAATGATGCAAAAGAAGAAATCCGCCCATGTAGAGGAGTTGGAGAGCAAGTGGGTAGTTAAACCTCTCTAGTTGCTGAGAGGCCCAGGTTCAAATCTCTCACCTCACATGTTGCGGATATGTTATGTAATGGTTCCCTCGTGGTCACAGTCTGTTTACCCCTTGTGGCCACCACCAAAAAAAAAAAATGATGCAAAAGAAGAAATATTCACAACTCTTACAAGATATATTCATAAAAAAATTTAGAACATGTGGAACTCACAAAATACCATTATACTTTATTTTGAATAATGCTTAATGATGTACTTATCATTACTTAGTTTTGAGATTTTCCAAGAAAAGAAACAAGAAAAGAAAAATGACACATATAACTTGAATGAAGCTTATGTTAGCTTCAATGAGGAATCACTAAAATCAAAGTTGTATTATTGTGATGATTTTCTAACTCAATGCTTAGAAGGTACATCATCAAGTATATCACAAATGAATATGCAAAGGCAAAGGAGAAGAAATAAGAATAGAAGAAATCACACAAATAAGTAATAGAAAATATAAATTCAAAGTCAATGAGGAATCATATATTGCAAGTTCAGATATTGATTTAAAATAGGTGGATTGATGACAAAGACAAAGACCATGATTAAAGACTAAAGTCTTCAATAACCAAATAATGTAATATAGGTACTGTTAGAGTATATTACATTATTTAGTACATGCTAATGTACCCCCATGGTACCTTTATAATACATTTGTAAATAGGAGAATAGAGTTGAGTCTATAGTTTAGTGCGTTTATTATATTTCTCATTTTATGTAAGTATGAATGTGCAAGAAATATACAAGCTTTATGTAAAATTAGACACCAAAATCTAGTCACTTTTCATCCATACGTTTCCTCCAATCACAACCACCCATTATATATATATGTATGTATTTACTTAATATATATATATATATTAATATTTTATATATTATATTTATATATTTAATAAATATATGTGTTTATATGAATAAATCCTAGCCATCCACCACATTTTAATATCAGCCATTCATCCATCTCAATCCATGTCACTTGCCCAAGCTTAATCTCCACCCTTATTCATGTTCTAATATCGACCGCCCATTTTATGTCGATGAAACCCTAACATGTCCAAGGGCAGATTATAAAATATGAGTCATTTTGATAAATCAAACCCTTAAGGGCCTTAGAAAATTTGGAGAATATTTTTCCTAACCATTTTTTCTATCATTCACTACCATCACATTGCCCACTTCATCCACCACAAAACCCTTGTGAACCAGATCTGGCTCTGCGACACTTCTACCTACTCTTGAATGCCATCCAAAGTTTATCGAACTCTACTGGGTATTCCTATAATGTTGGTGGGCATTCACATCCATCACAAAATAGCTCTAGGTATTTCTTACAGTAGACTTTGTAGTTTATAAGCCTTCAGATGCTTTTGGGTGTCCATACAACCATCAACAACAAAAATAGTAGCAGGGATTAGTCAAGACAAGGTAAGAATATTTAGTGTATTTTTTTTACATTCTTGCATTTTTATTTTTAGTTATATTTTGTAGTATATAGGGTTTATTAGTTTTATATTTCATAGGGCCTCATGCAGAGGAGCCCTCATAGGTATTTTTAACCTCTTTTATGTTGTTTACTATTTGCAGGTGCACAAATTATCTTTCTAGAAGTTGTTGAAGCTAGAGTGGTCCCACAAGGATACACAATCCCACCCACACTCTTTTTTAGATCAAGAATGAATGATAAGACACCAATTGTTCACTGAAATAGGGTTTCAAATCCTAATATTTGTAATATCTATATCAAAAAGCATTGTAAAACCTCATATTGGGGCACACTCATTGTACAACTTGAAGAGTTGTCCATATTAAAAAAATCTTGTTCATTTTGTGCAATCTTGTGTGGTTATTGTGATTTTGTACTTTATATTTGTATTGGTGTTGTTCATTTTTGGTTTACAAAATAACGATCATGGTGGGACGACACCAATACAAAGATAAAATACAAAAGCACAATAACCACACAAGATTGCATAAAATAAATAATATTTTATTAATATGGGTAGATCTTTGAGTTGTACAGTGAGTGTGCCCTATGATTAGGTTTTACAATGTTTTATGATATAGATAATACAAATATTAGGGTTTGAAACCCTATATCAGTGAAAAACTAGTGTCTTCTCGCTCATTCTTGATCCAAACAAGAGTGTGGGTGGGCTTGTGTATCCCTACAAGGTCATCCTAGCTTCAATAGCTTCTAGAAAGATGATTCCTACACCTACAAACAATAAAAAACATAAAAGGGGTTAAAAGCACCTACAAGGGCTCCACTGTGTGAGGGCCTTTAAAAGATAAAACTAATAAACCCTAGATGTTGTATAATATAACTAAAAATAGAAATTCAATAATGTAAACAAAATGCAATGAATATTCTTACCTTGTATTGACTAATATTTGCTCCTATTTTTGTTGTTTATGGTCATATGGATGTTTGGAAGCATAACAAAAAAACAAACTAACTACATTCATATTGCAGGTTGATTAATGTTCATTGATTAGGTCAACTTTAGATGCCCTAATCATGAAAAGAACATAAATCTTTGAATCATTACCTCTAATATAATGGTGGCTTAAGTTAATTAAAACTTTGATAAAATATAAAGGCAATCGGGTCACGTTGTTTAAGATACAAGGACCGATGGTCATATTGTCATAGGTTTAGTTTTGTATTTTTGCTTTTTGCCCCTACAAATGGGGAAGATTATGATAGTTGTTAGCAATGATTCATGTATGAACATAATTTGCATGATTAAGTGTTTAATTATTGATTTTTATTATGACTACCCCCTTAAGTTATGAGTCGATGAGAAAAATGGCAAATAATGAAATTGACGAGTCGCTTTACCAGATGACTAATTTGGACAGTGCAAGATGATAAATTTTGTAAAGGATAAGTCATGTTATAGCTAGATTTCAACTATTATTAGTAATTATCCATATCTATCCTATGGAGCAGTCCGACCACAATGGCCTTCTTAGGGAATCAAGATGGTCATTTGATGAATTATTGTTTGATGATTTAATAAATTTTCATAGAAGAATGAAATGAATGCCTCATTCCCATGGAGCAGTTTGACCGCAATGATCTTATTAGGGATTGAAGTGAAGATATTTCAATTCATCAATGAATAATTGGTTCAAATGATCTTATGGTAATTTACTCATCTTACCAGATTGAATGGAGTGCCATTATCTACAACCATAAAGTGTATAGGGTAAACAACTATGTATGAGGTGCACTTGAAATTTTGTTTATTTCATTTTTTTTTTTTTTTGGTGATTTTTTTATGAATATGGAGTAGTAGATATGATTAAATGTCCAAAGAGAAACTCATTATGGTGAGAAAATGAGTGCATTTATTACTGGTTGGAGTTCATCTTGAGGTATAACAGTGGAAAACTACAAATCTTGTGGTCATCATGAAGTTCAACGGTCGTAGCTAAATGTGACCACTCTTCAAAGGGATGACTGCCAAATTTTGAAAAGGATTTTTGGTATTTTTAATTGTCATTGTTACCAGTTTTTAATTGATAATAGTGAGCTCTGAGGGAAGTGAGAGATAGATTGATATGAAGCACTACCAAGATTAAGATAAACCCACCATGGTAGATCAGCCTAAGGCATCAACAAGTGATGAAGCTAGAGCTTCCAAGGTAGACTCTCCATATCACTCTCATGATTTGATGAAAAAAATGAACTTCACTAATTAATGGGTTAAATGAACCATATTAAACTATAGGCAACGAACCTCACCCCTTAATTTAGGATTATATTAGGTTATGAAGTTTTTGAGGATTGTTTTTATGAGTGATTTATTGCATGCTTTGAATTATGTGCTACTAGATGTCAAACTTTGATAGCACGGGCTAGGGAGCCCAATCTATTCTTGGATTTATGACATTTATTGGATGACCATGAATAGGAGTGGTTTGAGGCGATTGGTCTCAAATAGGTTGCTCAATTGCTAACTATGATTTCAGATCAATCATACCTTACAATCCTGGCTCTTTGATGGAACAACATGACCAACACATTCCATATCCCTACTGGTGAGATTATGGTGATCTTGGAGGATGTCTACCTTATATTCATGGTTCTAATAGATGGTTTGGCTATTACTTCTTCTCCTACTAGGGATAAGAAGGTGGTCCTGGAGTGGTTTTTTGGTGATAGAGCTATGAAGGCATGAGGGAAGATAGATCATGGAGGAGTTCTAGTATAGTATTGGTATGATGTAACCATATTATCACAATACCAAGTAGTATTGATGTACATCATCTCGAATGTGCTACTACCAAACTCTAGTGATTATGGCATGGGGAAGCACACTATTGGCACAACTGTATGATGAATTGTAAAAGATTAAGTGCAAGGACCAAGTGGAAGTGGGATGAAGTTTGCTATTATAAATATAGGACTAGGAGCATATCTGGATAGATTGACCTGATGGATTATTGGTGGACCTAGCTAACCTATATGATGAGGATAGTTGTTATGCAATGCGATAGCCATAAGATTCAGAGTCTAGTCAAAGTTGGTCATATACAGGTGGACTAGCACATTATACTGTATCACTAGAAGGACTACAACATAGTCATATCATATGGAAGCCCTACCTAGACTATATGAATTGGCCTGAGGTAGGGAGATACTTAGCCAAGGTGATATGTGGTAGATGGCTTGTGGGGTGCCACGAGAAGGAGATATATCACTTCAATTACTATTGGGTCACTACATAGTTCGGTATAGCCTAGGACTTTCTAGAGGAGCCAGTCCTCTATCATCATTGAAAGGTCAAGATACAGCTTGTGCTACCTCAAATTATAGGTATAGTACTATTGGTCATAAAATATACCTAGGTAAGGATTTTGAGTTAGTGTATGCGCCCTAGACCTAGACCAACATTGAAAGGCCGAAGGGAAGAGATGCCCCTCATGCCAATATCCAGAGAAAGGTCGAATCCTATGCTAAACTACTTGGGTGTTTTGAAGACAAGAGTGCGGGAAAGAGATAAAAGGGATAGGGGTTAGAGAAATAAATAAAAAGGGTTAAGGGAAGAGAGATTGGTGATTTGAGGTGGTAGAGAACAGGAAGCATGATCGCTAACAGACAACTTGAATAGCAGCAAGGAACACCAAGAGTAAAATGAAAGAAACGTAGTATCAACCATCCTATGTATCCTCCCAAACGAGTTTCAGGGTACTGTCTCTGATCGCACACCGGACGCAGAGTTCAGCATCTCAGTCTACAAACGAAGAGAGACAAAAGAATCAAGCAAGGCAGGCAACATAAAAGAAATTCAATAGGATGTTTTTCAACTCCTATGTATCCTTCAAAATGAGTTTCAGGACACTGTCCTCGATCGCACACCGGACGCAGAGTTCAACATCCAACATACAAACAAGGAGAGATAGAAGAATCAAGCATAGAAGACAGCATAAAAGAGAAGAATTGAGCTCAAAGTCTCTTAGTATTAATTGTAGGACATCAAGTTATAGCAACTTTCTAGCAGATAGTTCCCCCCCTTTTACATTATAAAATTTGGGTTTTTATAGAGGACCCGGGCCTCTAAATCATAATTACACAGGATGGCAAAGTATGTTCTTGAGATCTAAGAAGTCGGCTTCTCACGGTTGCTGCGATTGATCTCTCAAATTGGCTACTAAAAATAGCAACTGCAACCGGGTCCATCGAGAAAATAGGCATTCAATGGTCCGCCTGAACTATCCTTAGTTTTTGGATGCAATACTCGAGTAGCCACCATGCTTGACGGGTTCTCCTTCTTGGACTGGTGCTTCATGTCCAATTGCCCAAAATGATCGGTGAACTTGTCGGGCAAGGAAAAATGCATTTATGAAGCAACTGACCACCTCGGGAAAGTACCCGGCTTGAAGTGCATGCCTTGGAAGTGCTTCACTGGATCAATTCTGCTTCGCGATGGGTTTGGGCCGAAGCAGATCCTTCCTCTGGGTTTGGTACTTCAGATAGTTGAGCTTCATGGCACAACTTCGAGAGGTTTGAGTGCCAAAGTAGATCTCTTTTGGTGGGGCCCTTCATGCTCTACTACTTCGTTGGTTGAATTACTTCACCTACGCCTCAAGGAAATGCTTCACCATGATATTTCTTTGAAACTATGGTTCGGGAGGCTTGCGGCCGAAGCAAAAATGGCTCACAGGCAGAGGGGCCCGAGGTGGGTATTTTGGTGACTTTCTGGCAAAGCATTTTCAATGTTTGCTTCGAGATCTGCTTCGCAAGTTTTTGGGCTGAAGTAGCCTTTGGAAATGCTTCCGGTCTGAAGTAGTTCTTCTACCTTAGCGACTTTGGAATTTTATTTTTGGGCTTTCCTTCTTCGGGTGGAGTTGTCATTTGAATACCTCTTCGCTAGATTCTCACCCGAAGTAGTTTTGGAAATGCTTCAGGTGCGAAGATTTTCTTGGCGCTTTCCTTGTGTTTTTCTTCGGCAAAACTGCTTCGCTGATTTTCCACCCGAAGTAGCCTTTTGAAATGCCTCGGGCCTGAAGTTCTTTTCATTTTATTCTTCCTCCCCTCAGTGAATCTATCCTAGCTGCAAAGATCTTTCTATCTTCTTTGGTGTACAAGGGGAATGGCTAGGAAAACCAAAATTGCTATAACTTACATACATTTTAAAAGGTAATAATTAATATCATACAAAATTTTTGCTATTCTTCTACCCCTTGTATAATGTGACAAAAAGTGTCAACAAGTACATGAGGTGGACCCTTCTATTGATGAGATAGGTTTAGAGGACCCAAGGACCACTATTGAGTATGACACTTGGGGGGTCTCTCAGATATGGCAGGGTGGCGATACACTAAGTAGACCTAGAGAGGTGGCAATGAAGGAATGTGGTGATGAGGATGAGTAATGAGTGCATCACAAGATGGAGTGTGAGTGGGGCAAAGCAACAAGATATATGGATGAGCCCTAGGATGAGAAGGGTGAGGTAGATACCTTGAGTGATGAAGTAGCATAGCTATGGGTACAGGTATAGAGGTAATAGATGGAACTACAAAATTCCAGAGATAGGCATTGGAGTGAGATACATCACTCACTACCATTCAGATTCAGCTTAGTTCTAGGAAATATCTATGGAAAGGGTATGCAGAGGAGAGAGCTGCTCTTTGGGCTCAAGTTGACATGACTATGACACTAATAGATACTCTACATGCCTAGCTAACCAAGACCACTAAGGCAAAGTCTAGGACTATAGAGAGTGCTACTCTTTAGATTTTTGATAGTGGATAGGCCTACAGGCTCAAGGCTGACTCTAACAGGTGTACAGGATACAAGGGATTTGGGTACATTGTAGGCATAGTTGGATTAATACTCTACTCATCATAGGTTAGATTAAAATTATATTATCAACATAGATAATGAGGTAAAGTGATGCAATGGTATACTACCTATGTGCTCATCATAAAGGGCTTCTCATTAGAGTAGGTGCATCGAGTCAGGACAATCGTTAATGAGGTAGTAGGTACCTTTGTTTTGAGATCACTTGCAAAGATCAAATGCTAATGGTTCATAGTCTCGTTAAGGCGGTGCTAAGGATAGAAGTGAGAGCAATGATGAGGGTGCAGCCTGATAGTTCTATTGATGCTCTACATTTTTTAGAGTGTAAGGTTTGAGGACCCACTCTATTGTAGTATATGATAATTTTGTATCATTGATGTACTTATGACACACACACACACACACACACACACACACATATATATATGATCCTCTTTTATGACTTATTATGTGTTATGGTTTTGCTTTTATGTTTATGTTATGGATGCATGTATGTAATGCTTATATGATGATGTAATGTTCTATATGCGATGTACTGATGACATGCAATAGTTATATGATTGATGATTAGATGCTAGGATATAGATGTGTATATGGAAAAATTTGTATGCATATATGGATGCAATATTGAATATTAAATACATGTATTGGTTTGTTCCATTTTTTATGCATTTAATCTATGGTTATATAATATGGTGAATGTAATGCATTAATTTCATGTGGATGGTCTAATGCAAATGAACCTATATGCTTTAATAACTTAAAACATAATGAATGAATCTAATGTGTTTAATGAAGTAATGGTAGACACCACAAAATATATGAAAATCATGAATGAAACTGTTAACTTTTATCATAAGAGTTAATCATGTATACATCCATATGTAAGATAGAATGATGTGAGATGTAGGGGCTTTCCCTATAAGCTTCTATGAACTAAAATATATGCATAGAATAGTCAGTGGCCATCTAAATATCATTGTTGATATCCATTTGGTATCTATCCTATTCTATGCACACCCCTTAATAAATAAAATTTCAGAAGAAAAGTTGTGAGTTTTAATGATATGATTTGTTGCTATAGGGTAATTTTTGAGGTTTTCCATGAGACTCAAACACCCTAGTTTGATTAATCAAAATTGTACAATGGCTACACAAGACTCCTAAAAGATATAATATTGTTAAGAAGATGGATATATTCATTATCCTATGTGTGCATAGTGAATATATTATATGAGGCATAAGACTACCTCATTTCCATATGGGTTTCATTCAACCCATTACTATAATGAGGATCACCATATGGTCATCATGATCCTAAGTTTAAATGCAGTTAGACTAGACTACTAGGTAATACAAGTCACCTAAAGCTAGCTCATCCATAAGCTAACATTAGTCTATAAAAAATAAGGTTGCTAATGTGATAGATATATCACCACACATAAGACTACTCCATTTCTAGGTGGGTTTCATTCAACCCATTGTTGTAATAGAGATCACCCCATGACATTTGAATACTGATGATTCCAAGGATTCAAGCTCATTACCCCATTATTTTATTTTTATTGTGTGGGATACTTGCTCATGCTTAGTGATGAAAATCACTATTTGTTTTGCATTTTGTTTTCTTTTTTTTTAGCAAAATATTTTCTTAGTGATCAAAATCACTATTTATTTTGCAATGTTTTGGGAATTTGCTTGTTTTGTGTAAGAGCAAGGGATTGATCTGGGTAGGGAGGAGCTTTTCATTTTGATAATGATCAACATTCTATACCATGTGCATAATAGGATGAGCAATAAAAACCTTTCTCTTAAGGTGACATGGACCACTTTGTAGTGTCATCGTTCCTTGTTCAAACTAGGATTGTTAATGTTTAGAATTATGTTGGGATTTTGATATATGCAAGGTACTATCAAAATGAGACCTTACCTCCAAAATCCAAGTTTTCTACAAAATCTAAAAATATAACTAGGTATGGCTAAAATATCAAAAAACCCTAGTATAGATCTTATAGCAACTGATTAAATGTCTTTAAAAACACAATAACTCGCAATGGAAATGTGGATGATAAGGATATGTGGATTCATGATTGACATACAAACATGGTGCCATTCGTAGGAATGTAAACACAACCTATCCTAATGCAAATGCAATGGATGAATATGCCTAATGTAATGTAATTAATGAACAAATATAATGAAAGTGCATGATGTAAATGCAAATGTTTTTGGGTTTTACTGTTTTATATTGACTGTGTTTTTGATTATTTTATGAGTTATGTATAAAATACCCGTAAGTGAATAATGTTGAGAGGTTCAGGATCTTCAACACCTTCTAGCGAGATTACGTGATAAGTACATGGTCCTATCTTCTCAGTTATGATAAAGGGACCCAACCAATTGACCATAAATTTATCCCTCAGATGAGGTGGTAGGTTTGAGTTCTGTTGGTTCTCATTAAGCACAAGATCCCTAAACTTAAAGTCTCTTGGATGGACAATATTTTAAGCTAATTTAAGATGATATTGGTAAATGTGGAGATGCTCCAAAGCATTCACTCATCATTCATCAAGAAGGATAAATTGATCTAGGTGATCTTACCGTAAAGTATCATCATCGATGAACTCTTTCAATGAGACTCACAGCAATGGAATTTCTAATTCCAAGGGCATAATGGCCTCAACATCATATACTAGGAAAAATGAGGTTTCCCTAGTGGGTTTTCGTATGCTAGTTCGATAAGCCCATAAAGCTAGAGGTAATTGAAGGTACCAGTCCTTATGATTATCCTTAACAATTTTCTTCAATATGGTAACTAATGTTTTGTTAGAGGCCTTTGCTTACCCATTTTCTTGTGAATAATATGGTGTTACAAAGCTGTGCTGAATGTTATATTTGTATGTTAAAGTTTACACATATTTGATCTTAAATGAATTTCCATTATACAAAATGATTTTGGATGGAATAACAAAACAACATATAATATTATGGAGTATAAACTCCACAATACAAACTCCAATCATAGTAGTCAAAGGCATTGCTTCCACCCATTTGGTAAAGTACATAGTGGTCATGATGAAAAAAATATGACAACCCAACGAAGGAGGAGATATCTTCCTAATTATATCGAATCCCCACTAAGAAAATAGCCAAGCCGATTGAATCAGTTTCAAGGCCTAATATGGTAGGTGCGTAATATTAGCATGGTGCTGACATTTAACGCGTTTCCTGACATACACGCAATAATATCTTTCCATCATGAGTCAATAATAGCCCATTCTAAGGATGTTCTTAATGATGGTCATGCCATTGAAATAGCCATCACAAGTACCATCAAGAGTTTGCAAACTTACCCAAGTAGATTCTTGGTGTTTAATACAACAAAGGAGGATTCCATCATAGCTTCGTCGATACAAAATATCTCCTAACAAGACATATCTAGTTACTTTCTATTTAAATGTTATTTTTGTGGCATGTGATAATACTTGAGGGATAATTCTAAGATTCGGATAATATTTTAATTGGACAAGCCAATCCTGATAAGCAATAGCTTCAATTGATTGAATGACTTATTCCCATTATGATTTTGTAGACACCTAAAACACATCATGTCGATGGTGACTACTCATATGGACATGCTACAAGACCATATGGAAGATCTTGGACAGACTCCAAGATAGAGCAGTGGTTCTAACCACTCAATTTGGGCTCCCTAGCCTAATCAGGTTGAACCATAGCTGAGACCTATGGTCCATAGTCTGAACCATGGTTGACACCTATGGTTTACAGTCTGAACCATAGCTGTCACCTACGGTCTTAACTGAAGTTCAGTTGGCCTTCATCCGAGCCAAATTGGTTTGAACGACCATTTGGTCTAGAAGAAGGTGGTTAAAGGATGAAATATTCCAGAGGCTTCCATTCCAACTGTCCTAACTACCTCTTCTTGATCTTGGCTTCTCCATGAAGCCACCCCTAGCCCTAGGGACAAGCTATAAATACCCCTTTCAAATGTGGGATGAATATAGAGAGTGAATTGATCAAGCGAGCAGCGAAGCCCTATCGAATTGCATACTGAGTTCATGCATGTGAGAAGGCCACTTTGCTATCCATCAAAAGATCAATTTTCCATGGAGGTCCTAGGAGCCTAGGAGAGCCAAGAAATGCTAATTCGGGCAAACGGAGGCCCTATTCAACAATTCAACCACCAAACCTGTCAGAGGACACTGAGGTGACCCTTGATCATCAATTTGACAAGGAGGATCAAGCCCACTACCCTAGAATTGGAGGGAAAACCTATTTGGTTGTAGGCCATGGCTATCAGCCATGGTTTACAGTGTAGACCACTCATCAGAGCTGCGGTTTGCAATAGGTGTAAGATCTCCTTACTATTCCTTTTATAGTTTATTTAGCTAGATCAGATTAATCATTTAAGCACTTGTTTTAGTAGTTTAGAGACCCTGACTAACTGGATTAAGGATTTTATTAGGTTTACTTCACTTTAGCAAGTAGGACCTAAATAGCTTAATTTCAAGTTATAATGCTTCATTTCACATAATTGATCCATTAGATTGGTAGCTATAATTCTTGTTTACATGTTTCAAGCAATATTGATAAATCTTGCATATGTTTAACACATTTTATATGCTTTCTTGATTTCATGTTATTCATGGCATCTTTATGTTTTCATGCTTTAAAGGGCCTCATCACGAGAGGCTGCCTATTTGTATAACTTTCTTGTGTTGTTTCTTGATCATAGGGAACAGGTTCAAAGGAGCTTCAATCACCAAATTCCTTCCTCAATGCGAAGAAGAGGGTCAACTCCACCCTAGAGCAGTTTGTGACTATTTGGAGAGCAATAGTATTGCGCCTACCCCATTGGGGGCTTTGGCATTGTATTAATTGTATCAACATTTGGGTGACCCTAAGAGGGGCATGATTGTAATCGGGATTCATTGCAATATTAATAAAAGAAGCATTCATTTTATTGTCATATGTAATCTTGTTTCTCTTTTCATGCTTTTATGTTGATTTCAATTGATCTATTAGATAGGTGCATGCTTTTTGGATAGGTCAGAAGGCGATCACGATGGAACTCCACAAATTCAAGTGATCTAACTACCATTTCTATTATTTTTGAAATTGTAGGTACAGACCACAGCTACCAGCTATGGGCCAACAATTGAACCGTAGCTGCAACCCATGGGTTACAGTGCAGACCATGCATCAGACCTATGGTTCATAGCTGATAGATCAGACAATAGAAAATAGAGCACAGATCGGATGTGGACCTGAGGTAGGTCCCAATTTTCATTCTCTATTATTTTTTTGTCTCTGTGTTTTTCTAGAGAGATCAATTTTGCAAATCTTACTAGGAAATTAAGAAAAGAAGAAATGAATTAGGTCCTAGGTTTGCATTTATTTTTCACGTCATTAGAAAGGCGCTGCTAGGAACAACGGATCTCTGATTGCAATCCACCCTAGAATCCAACGTGCTTGATAAAAATTGTGTGGTTTGCATGTTTGAGGCCCAAGTAGTGGCCATTTGCATACTAGTTTGCATTGTCAAAAAATCATGTAGAGTATAGCATGCATATCTGAATATAAAACATTTCTTTTTACATTACATGTAGGAAACAATCATTTATGCTATATTATGCATTTTTCATTTTATGCAAATTAAAATGAACCACACACACCATGTTTCACTTAAATGCTAGTGAGTTGGGAGTCACATCCAACCACTAGTAGGGTTCAACGATGGTGGGTGTAATTTCCATCCGTTGGCCCAAATCCTACGTACCCTTGGATACTAGACCAATACCGGATCCAAGAACCATCCGTAGCCCAAAAAATTTGCATGTACTTCTCTTTGGAGGGTATAACACTGACTGGGTGAGATTGGGTGAGGATCTGGGAGGACCTGTGCTCCTTGTCCGGGTGTGGACTTTCATTACCACACACGGGGGATTTACGTGGCCTGGAAGTCACATCCAGGTTGTCGAGCTATGAGCATACAGGTGAAAGCCAATTTAAACTAAGAATATCATTCAACGCTTTTCAAAACACGATAAGGAGTTCTATACTGATACAACAAACTTGAAACAACATCAAATAGTCTAGGGCTCACTTTTAAAAATTAATACGAGATAAACACCATTGTATACCTTGTTTGTGTAATAAAGAATAAATCTAGATGCTAGGTACACCATGGTGGAGACACGGGACGGTCGACAAAGGCACAAGCCTAAATCCCATGACCAAGCCCCAATAGATTCACATCAGCACATGTCGAATCCTCACCCACATGCACTTCCTGAATGTCATTCGACAAGCATTAGAGGAGACAACTCGACAAGAGGGGAACTTACTGAGCATACCCCCAATAGAGGAGTTTTTTGCATTCTTCTAGGCACATAATAGAGCAGGGAGCCTCTCAGCATGAGGGTGTTCCACTCGAAAGCCATTACCGAGACCGCATTGCACGTGCATCCATGGGATCAGCCGAAGAGTACATTATCTAGGGGTCTAAGTTAGTACCCTTACATCATAGGTCTGTAGGAGGATCCATGGCTCCACCTTTGAAGTACAGACGAGATCGAGATCCACCCATTCAAGGGCACGCAGACAAGGCCACCATTGAGCATAGGCTTGTGTAGACTCCTACACGTAGTGAACATCAAAATATCACTATTGATATGGCTAAGGTGGGAGCCAATGGCACACCACCACACGAGCGGTGGAGATCCAGATAGTTAGATGGCTTAGGTAGCATCCTTGAGCAGCTAGGCTATAAGCCTTCGGCTCCGCCCACTCGTGCCCCGAGTGAGCGTAGTGCAAGTTCTATTAAGACTACTAGAGAACATGGAGAGGCTTCTAAGCACCCTCATGTGACACATCCACCATCCATGCATGGTGGCACAGAGCATAGAGCTCAGCAGGATGCCAATGTCATCTTTACAGACAAGGGCAAAAGCATCACAAATCAGTCAGATGGGTACAGAACCCATAAGGTCGCTCGCATAGAGCATGCATACCAGAGGCCTATCATGGCCAATGACCTTGATAGATCACATAGACTAGTATCTGAGCAGCGATGATAGCTCCTCCAAGATCAATTGGAGGATGCTCACCTAGAAAGGCAGTGCATTGAAGAAGAGAATCTTCAATCGTAGAGGCTCATCAGACAAAGACTATACGAGCAACGCATGCGTGAGGAATGCATCCTTACCCAAAAGGAGCACGTAGAGTAGGAAGATAGGTTAGCCAGGGCTGGTCTATATACTCATGTCGAGAATAGAGAGCGCATTTAGAGAAAGGCTTTTTCACAAGCCGATGTGCAGTAGGAGCGTAGGGATGCTCATACTCATATTAGTGCCCTACCAAGAGAACGACCACCACCATTCGAACATGAGAGGCAACAACAATATGAGGAAGAAGAGGGAGTGGGAAATGATCAAGAGTATCCCAAAGACTCCCAAGTTGAGGAGGAGGAAGAGCAACGCCCTCCACCTCGGCAGAGGAAGAATGTGCCTCCAAGACCGCCCCCATGATAGCTTAGGGAGGAGGACTTTCTATCCTCGGAGGCTTATAAAGCCTTAGCAGCTAAAGTAAAAGTGATTGAGAGGCAAGGCGCGGCTATTCAAAAGCTGACATTAAGAAATATTCACAATGAGCCTTTGGACCCCTCGATACCTACTCCTGCCTATCCTGAACATTTTGTTATGCCCAAGCTAGACAAATTTAAAGGTGACGAAGATGCACAGGAGCATGTCATGAGATTTTTGGATGCCTATTTCTAAATTACAAGCAATAATGCCTTACTTTTGTACACATTTGTCATGACCCTCTCAGGCCCAGCTCGGGAGTGGTTCAACTAGCAAAAGAGGCACAACATTACTAGTTTTGAGCAACTGGTTGATGCTTTCCTTGAATGCTTTTCTTTTGGCATCAAGAAATAGGCTAACCTTTTCGATTTGGTTGCGCTATCTCAGCGTGATGATGAGCCAATTGAATAGTATGGAAAGATATGGAGGAGGTTGATGGTGAAGCTGCCATTCCCTATTCTTGCTATGGAATTGACCCGAATGTTTACCAAGAGTTGTGCCAAGCACATCTCGCTATTGTTGCAGCTGCAACAGTATTCAACATTCGAGGAAGCTTTGGCGCAAGCCAAGGTAATTGAAGACATCAAGTTGTAGGAAGGCAACTTGAAGCTTAAGAATAGGAAAGAGGGGCCCAAGAAGAGCTCCACAAAGCATAAGGGCAAGTAGGCCCACATCAACCAAGTGGTGTTGAACCTCCAGAGAGAGGATAAAGGGCAACAAAAGCAGAATTATCAGGCCCAACCTCCTCCTACGCATAGTACGAAAAGTGCAATAATAATTATAAGGGAAAGAACAAAGAGCAACGTCCACCTCACCAATTCATGCCTTTTACGAAATCATTGACGTCGATATTCCACCAATTGTGTGAGGCCAAGGCAATCAGATTACCCAAAATTAAGATGGTCGATCCAAATCAACCCAAGTCAAAGGGGTACCAAGATGATCTGTTTTGCATCTTTCATCGAGCGAAGGGTCATGACATCGAAGTATGTTGGTCCTTCAAGCATATTGTGCAAAACATGATAGAAAAAGGTGAGCTTGTAGTACCAAGTAATCCGCTAGCTCCTGACAACTAGAACATGGGGATTTACAAAAATCCACTTCCAAACCATGAGGCACCATGCAACAACGCTGGTCACGTCAACCAGGTGCACGTCGAACCACCTACCCAGGGGTTCATAGGTATGGTTAATGTTGTTACAAGGCATGGGAGATATGAGAAGCTGAATCAACCATGTGCTCCCATAAGAATACAAGCCACACCGAATCAACAATCGATGTAGAATATTCCAGGCCCACCAACGAGACCGGTGGTGACCATACGGAGCAGGCTAGTCCAAAACCTATAGACAGCTCCTACGAAGATGTCTATATATGAACTGATACAATAGTCCCCTAGGCATAGGGAGAATCTCATGGATATTTTGAGGTCTATCAAAGTACAATCCTAGGATGCTCAAGCATTCACAAATTTTGTGGGACATGTACAATAGTACCAGGAACCGATGATCCAATTTTATGATCACGAAATCAGGATGGTTCCCACCGATACGGCTGACCCACCATTGCATATTATTGCATGTATCAACCATGTGCCATTCAAAAGGGTCTTGATCAACATTGGTTCATTGATCAACATCATAACGACCAAGGCATTGAGTCCCTTGAAGCTGCCTAAATCACACATTGTACCAACTGCATTCACATTGAGAGCGTTTAATGACGCGTTATGTTTGATGGTTGGCATGATTGTCCTACCTATTCAGGTAGGCCTAAAGACCATCCCTGTGATGTGTCATGTGATAGAAGGTGCCATGCAGTATAACATCCTACTGGGTAGACCTTGGATTCGGGAGATGCGTTGCGTTCCCTCGATATTACATCAATGCGTGAAGTATATTCATGAGGGATAGGTTCACGTGGTGCCATCATATGGAGAACCATTTAAATTCGTGAACATGGCTAATCTACCAAGGGGTTTTATACTCCCATCAATGCACTTGGACGTCTGACCAGCATCACCAGTTAAGCATCCAGAAGAAAAACAAAGAGTATGTGTTCAACCATCGATATCTGTGTCACATAGATCTGAGCACACTATTGCTACTTCCTTGAAACCGATTGCATCAGTGATGCTTTGAGACAACAAGAAGTTAAAGGTGAAATTGGAAAAAAATAGAAGAGACATATGCCCGAACCAGTCATCGAGGAGGCTCCCATCCCCATGGAAGTAGAGGAAGCCCAAGACATAGCCGAGGAGGTACCTCAACCTGCCTCACCTGCATCGTCAGTAGGGTCATCCACACCATGGGTGACTGTACATCTCACCAACACAAGGTTAGGTGAGTATATTGTGTAGAATGTAACCTTTGGACCTATTTTGGAGACTGCACAAGAGATGGGTCGACCGCATGCCCATCAATTTTTGGTTGGATCGATGGTACCATTGGGAGAGCCACCTAATCAGACTAACTTCATTTATGCTAGGCTGGATCAACTTCCAGTGCGAACGCCTATGGATGAAGATGGCGATGAACCTTTCATAGTAAATGTTCATTATTTATCCAACCCGAAGTACTCCATGCATATTTTTGAGTTATATCACTGGCATGGGTACGGACTTGGCCTATTTGAACAAGGGCGTAGGACTCCACTCGAGCCACGTTATCAGCTAGCAACTGATAGGTTCAGCCTGGGATTATAGATACAAGGACAAGATGATTTGCTCATAGTATCCTTAGATCGCTTGTACCTTAGTCTGGGGGATGACATGGACTTTAACCCATATCATCCTGACCCATCCAGCTTCTGGAGGACTCACCCAATGGTATCTGTCATCACCATCGAGCCACTTGAAGAAGATCATGAAGGGCTCTTAGAGCGTACTGATATAGAGTGGAACCCTAGAGACAACCTGGGTCATCAAATCCATAATGCAACCAATGACAGAGGTGTGCAGGGGCATAACCCCATAGTTTTAGGTGATCTCAAGTCAGGAGATCTATACAACGATGATGGAGAGGAGTCCACCTCCGAGATAAGTGGACCAAGTTATGATGCCGACGGTGAATCCTCAAATGATGATCAATCTGAGGATGAAGCTGAGGGGGGCTATCTAGGGCCTTTGCATGCGCATCACCTACCACCTATAGAGTCGATACATGTTACCAAAGAGACTCTTCCCAACATTGATCATTTTGGGGGAGAAGCAGAGCCATATTTCTTGGTAATGTCACATTTATGGTATAATTATCCATTTTTTCCGGATAGTGATGACAACAATCAGGAAGTAAGATTCATGGGGCCGCACTTTCTAGAGCACCCCATAGGAGTAGGAGTGAATGATGGATTTTGGTTGTCTGATAGTGACGAAGAAGATGAGTTAGAGAGGGCCTACCTTGGTCCTCCTTATTTGTATTACCGTCATCAACCCATCGACATAGATGAGGTCTATCGTCAGTTACGTGTTGGTCCTCGTCTAAGAGCGAGATGACTAAACCTAGATCAAATTTATCGGTTGGTTAATCCCCTCTATCGACCTACATGGAGCTCCTTGAGCCAAATGATCCTATTTTGCAATTAGTGCATAGGGAGGATCCAGTTATCCATACTTCACATAGAGAAGACCCATTTGTGCCCATGTCATTAGAGCCAGATCTTGGGTATGAGGACTACATTGATTATGTAGAAGTTTATCCATGTGGTTCTGGAGACCAATACCATTCCATCAACATGGTCTCCATTGATTTGACCACTCCACTCTACAATCCAATAGATCCATCTAAACCATTGCATCTCAATGTAGATGCTATCAACTGGGATCACGTTGACTCGCCTATAGAGCCTAAAGATTTCTTCCCTAATGAAGAAATGTTGCAACCATTCCATTTTGCACCAGGTTGTGCTTATGATGTGTATCATGTTGAGGATGCTTCCAACGTGGAACCTATAAACCCAATGGATGACATCCATTTGATTCCTACGCCTCATCAGCTTGAGGAGGGATTGCATATGTCAATAGAGGAAACCTTCGAGGTGGATATCAGTAACGATCCCACCAATTCAAAGAAGGTTAAATTTGGAGAGAGTCTCACTCCAGATGAGCGGGCCACCCTCATCCCTCTACTAAAAGAGAGACCAAATATATTTGCTTGGACATATAAAGATATGCCAGGTCTAGACCCAAAATTGGTTACTCATAACCTTTCGCTAGATCTGACAAAGAAGTCGATCAAGCAAAATCTTAGAAAGATGCATCCAACAATAGCCTTAATGGTGAAATATGAGCTACAAAAGTTGTTGGATGTAGAATTTGTAATCTCCATCGACTATCCAGAATGGGTGTCCAATATGGTACCCATGGGAAAACCTGATGGAAGAATCCATATTTGTACAGATTTTAGAGACCTCAATAAGGCAACACCCAAAGATTCATTTTTGTTGCCTAATATCGATGCTCTTGTGGATGCAACTACAGGTCACGAAATGCTCTCCTTAATGGATGGTTTTTTTGGTTACAATCAAATTTGGATTAAACCCAAAGACCAGCATAAAACCATGTTTATAACGCCATGGGGAACATTTTGCTATAAAGTTATGCCATTTGGCCTCAAAAATGTTGGTGCAACATATCAACGGGCCATGACATACATTTTTCATGACTATATGCATAAGATTCTAGAAGATTACATGGATGACTTGTTGGCCAAGTCATTGCTACGTTTTGAGCATGCAAAGGTCTTAAGGAAGGTCTTCGATCACCTAATAGAATATAATGTTAGGTTGAATCCTAAGAAGTGTGTATTTGGCGTAACTTCTGGTAAGCTATTAGGATTCATCGTCTCAAAGAGAGGCATCGAGGTTGACCCAATGAAGGTCAAGGCTATCTTAGAAATGTGTCCTCCCTCCAATATTAAAGAGTTAAGAAGCCTTCAGGGCAAAGTAGCATCGATAAAGTGATTCATCACTCAGTTATCAGATAAATATCGACCCATGAATCGACTACTACACAAGGGGGTCCCATTCAATTGGGATGAGGACTATCAAGTAGCTTTCACTAAAATAAAGCAATACCTGGTGACGCCGCTAGTACTAGCTCCACCAAGGCCAGATGTGCCTTTTTTGCTATATATATCGATGATCGACTTTGCATTAGGGACCATGTTAGCCCAAAAGAATGTGCAAGGCAAGGAACAAGCCATATATTATATTAGTCGAACCTTGGTGAGTTACGAGCTAGGATATGCATATGTGGAGAAACTGTGTTTAGTAGTAGTGTTCGCTACAAAGAAATTGTGAAACTATATGCTAAGTCATACAACATATGTTATATCAAAACAAAATCCTTTGCAGTACATGATGAGTAAGACGTATCATAATACACGTACTACGAAGTGGATCATGCTACTACAAAAATTTGATCTAGAATTCATAAGCCAGAAGTCCATTAAGGGACAAGTCATAGTTGATCAATTAGCTGAGGCACCACTGTCAAATAATAGACCTCTGACCATAGAGCTTCTAGATGATGTAGTCTTCGTCATATCTGAAGCTCTCAAACCCGAGGAACTAGAGAACAATGTTGATATGACTATGTTCTTCGATGGTTCAAAGTGCGAGCAAGGAGGTGGTGCAAGAATAGTGTTTTTCACGCCATAAGGAGCTCCAATGCCCTTGTCATTTAAATTATATTTTCCGTGCACCAACAACAATGCTAAGTACGAAGCCCTACTTTTGGGCCTCCACATAGCCATCACCATGAATATTAAAATATTAAACATCTTTGGTGACTCCTTGCTCATAGTAAATCAAGTTAAGGGGCTCTTTCAGTGTCGATGTCCAGTACTAAAAGCCTACAAAGATCTTGTGATTACATATTTGGCTAAATTGGAATGGTATGACATCGAGGCAATCCCTCGTTCATCAAATAGGTTCACAGATACCATGGCATCTTTGGGATCCTTAATCCCTCAGAATCCATCTACTGATTTCACTACCATTCATGTTAAAACGCTCTCGCATCCTGCAGTAGAGCGAGAAGCCTTTGATAATAAAATGTCAATCAACATGATTAGCACAGAACCAAAAGTTGAATGGTTCTGTAGAGCTAAAGACTTTCTGAAGAAGGTACCCTAGGGGTCATTAACCTCTCAGAGTCCGACGAGGAGTGGTACTACCATTCACCATAGGGTTGTTTTCCAGTCTACATTTGCAAAAGTAAATACGCAGGGGGAGCAAGTCGTCTTAGCAGTCAAAGCTGAGGCTTATCAAAACTAGATGTCACAAATTCAAGACTTCTTAAAACTTAGTATAATCCCAGAGGGATTGTCGCATGCCGCAAAATGCACATTTAAACAAAAAGTGACTAAATATGTCTTAATAGGAGACATCTTATACCGACAAGGCTACGATGGATTTCTCCTTCATTGTCTAGAGCCCCAAGAGGCATCATGGGTGATTTCACAAGCTCATGATGGTACATGCGGTGGCCATTTCAGTGGCATGGCCATCGTCAAGCGCATCCTTCGAATGGGCTACTATTGGCCCACTATGGAGAAGGATTGCAATGTGTATGTCAAGAAATGCATCAAATGTCAACATCATGCTAATCTTACGCACTTGCCATCGTAGGCCTTATAGCCCATCCAAGTGGCTTGGCCATTTTCTTAGTGGGGATTAGATCTTATAGGCAAGATCTCTCCTTCGTCATTGGGTCGGCATACATTTATTATCATGGCTACTGAGTATTTCACAAAGTGGGTGGAAGCAATACCCTTAACAATGACCACTGGATCTCGTATAGCAGAGTTTATACTAGAGCATATCATAAGTCATTTTGGGATTCCATCCAAAATAATATCGAATAATGGAACGTCATTCAAGAACAAAACTATGAGAGCTTTGACATCTAAATATAGAATCAAACACAATTTTGTGACTCCATACTATCCGCAAGCAAATGGGTAGGCTGAAGCTTCAAATAAGACAGTGGTGGCCATCTTGAAAAATACGGTCCAAGAAAACCACAAAGACTGGCATTGTGAGACAAGCAAAGTCTCCCCAAGATCGAAGAATGCTCCACAAAATCAATCACACACAAAAGAGGAAGACCCACAACACCAATATTAAGTGGTAAAACACTACTTCAAATGAAGAAGAGAAACATCAACTATGAAGTTCACTATATTACTCAATGATTCAACAATACAAGAATGTTTCAATGTTATGCAACAATATGCATCAACATGATATTACAACACAATTCAATATGACAAGATATATTAAGATGTGTGACAAGTAGCATCTATCAAATATTAGAAAGTGCTTAGTTACTTTCTAATCTTATCACAATATAATCTTTGAGATGTGTGATAAGTGGCATCTATCAAATATTAGAAAGTGATTAGTTACTTTCTAATATTTTCTAGAAAAGGGGAAATAACTTTTTCCCACAAATTAAATATTCTTAGCACCCTTATTTTATTTATTAATTGGGTGGGAATATTTTTACATAAAATAGAATTATTTTCTAATTCAAATATTATTATTTAGACTTTATATTTTAGTCTAAGAATAATTTACACAATGTTGCATTACATATTCCAACACTCCCCCTTAATGCAATATTGGGGAAAGGAATTATAAAACAAAGAAACATTCTCCCCCTAAATATACAAACGGGGATGAGAATCAAATGAGTAATATATTTATAATGAGCTTATATGACCAAGAATGGTCTACAATAAGGCACCAATACAAAATGGGCCAAAATGATACTGCAAGCCCCCAACGGAGTAGCTTCAGATACAAGCAGCTTACAAAGCCATCCATCAACCACAAGTGGTTGCAAATGACAAGAAGAAAACATCACAAGGGTGTCTTCAGTAAGCCTACAAAACCCTAAACGAAAGTACCTACAAGCTACAAGCAGCTCAACATAAGATCAGTTAGATACATCATCATAAATATATTCACCACAACATATATGAATATCAAAAGATGATAACAAAACTTATCTAACAAATAGTGAACTATAAGTCATCACAAAAATATGCCAAGCCATACTTATAGTCACGTGCTATATAGTTGATAAAAAAATATCATGTACAAAGTTGCATAAAGCAAACAAGGAGTACCATGATAATGCAAACTCTAAAGTACCATGTACAAAAGTAGCACAAGGCTAACAAAAAATTACCATGTACAAGAGTTGCATAAGGTATATGAAAATAATAGTGTACACATAGATTGCATCAACCATAAAATATCATGTACAAAAGTAGCATAAATGTTAACAAGAAAGTACCATGATAAACCAATTGTATAACGCCAACTACATAAAAATATGTACAAAGTTGCACAAGGCAATAAGAAAGTACCATGTAAAAGAGTCGCATAAAGCAATTGCAACATATACCATAATTGCACAATGTCATCTACAAAGTAACATGTACAAAAATTTGCACAAGGCAAACAAGAAAGTTCCATGTTCAATAGAGATGCAAAAAGCAATTATACCACCAAAGATCAACTCATATATATAGCATAAAACACCTCATAAGGATGAATTTTTCATCACACAAGTGTAACTACACTTCATTCCCCCTTGAGGATAACTTCACCAAACCAAGTGAGTCCCTCAACTTACAAAATTACTCCTTGGGAAGAGGTTTGGTAAATAAACAGAATTAGAAGATGATGGGCAATACTCCAACTGAATAGTCCCATCCAATACCTGATCTTTGATAAAGTGGGCTTGGATTTCAACATGCTTTTTTCTTTGATGCATTACAGGATTTTTAGCCAAGGCAATAGCTAATTGATTATCAGAGAGTAATCATGAAGGACCAAATTTCTCAAATCCAATTTCCTTCATGAGGGTACGAAGCCAAACCGCTTCCTATGCAGCTGTTGTCATAGCCTTATACTCCACTTCTGTTGTATAAAGAGCAATTGTATCTTAATTCTTGGAAGACCAAGAGATAGATGTAGATCCAATACTAAAAATATATGTTGTGGTAGACTTTCTTTCTATTCTATCCCCTCCAAAATCAGAATCAGCATAGCCAGAAAGAGCAAAGGAATGAAGCCTAGAATACTTGAGTGTCAAATCTCTAGTACTTTAAAGGTATTTCAGAATATTCTTGGTAGCTTGTAAGTGCTCAATATAAGGTTTTTGCATGAACCTAACCATCATACCAACTACAAAAGCAATATCTAGCCTTGTGATGGTAACATAAATACGACTACCAATGAGCTACCTCTATAATGTAGCATCAGCCAACTGATATTTTGTACTTACTTCCAACTTAAACCCTATAGAAATAAGAATGGAAGTAGGATTACCATCCTCCAAATCAAACCTCTTAATAAGATCTTCAATATACTTGGATTGACTCAAAAAGGTACAATCCTCATGTTGATAAACTTGCATTCCAATATAGTAGTGTAGAATACCAAGGTCAGTCATTTCATACTCTAACTTTAATTTTGAGATGAAATCAAAAATAGCCTCATTCTCATTTCTAGTCATAACAAGGTCATCAACAAATAGAGCAATTAAGATAACCAAGTTATCCTTCTTAAGAACATAGAGATTTGTATCTATATAGCATTTATCAAAACCAAGAGACAAGAAGTAACTTGAAATCTTCATGTACCATGCTCTAGGTTCTTGCTTTAGACTATACAAGGTTTTCTTTAGTTTACACACAAGTGTTTCCTTACCTTGTACAAAAAATCCTTGTGGTTGACTCATGTAGATATCCACATCCAAATCACCATTTAGAAAGGCACTTTTCACATCAAGCTAAAAAATTTGCCAACCTTGAGTAGCAGCAATAGCAATGAGAAGCTGAATGGTGGGCATTTTGGCAACTGGTGCAAATGTTTCATCATAGTCAATGCCATGTTTTTGAGCATAATCCTTAGCAACCAATCTAGCCTTATACTTTTCTATCTCTCCATTATAATTGTACTTGATTCTATAGACCCACTTGTTCCCAATAATATTTCTCTTATTAGGATAAGGCACTAGATCCCAAGTTTTATTCTTTAGAATAGAATCCATCTCAACCTTCATGGCATCAACCCAACAAGAGTGTTGTGAAGATTCTTGGTAAGAAGTAGGCTCATGATAATTTTCTATCTTAGCTAGAAGAGACATGTTAAGGGTCATACTTCTAGTTATCCTTTGGCTAACTGAATTCTGCTCTTTAGGACCCCTAGAATGATCCAACCACTTGGTCCTTTTGACACAAGATCCACCCTTTTCTAACTCAAGAAGTTTTTCATTGAATTTGACATCGCTTGAAACAATACAATGCGTGAAGAAGATGAGTATAACCTATAGCCCCTATGTTTTGCATCATAGCCAACAAAGATGTATTTTTGAGACTTTTTTTGTCTAATTTATTCCTCTTTTGTGAAGGAATATATGAAAATGCATCACATCCAAACACTCTTAAGTGTGACAAATTCATCTTCTTACCATTCCAAACCTCATAAGGAGTCTTACCCTCAACTGATTTTGAAGGACACCTGTTAAGAATGTAGATTTTTGTACTGGTTGCTTCACCCCAAATAAATTGAGGTAAGTGGTCACCAAGCATGCATCTTACCATCTCCATGATTGTCCTATTTTTCCTCTCTGCAACACCATTTTGTTGAGGAGTGTATGGACAATTAAAATGCCTTTTGATCCCATGAGAAGAACAAAATTCATTGAAATCATTGCTATTGTACTCCCCTCCATTGTCACTTCTAATCATTTTGATCTTTGCTCCCTTTTGATTTTCTACCAAAGCTTTGAACTCCTTGAATGTCTTAAAACAATCTGATTTATTCTTAAGTAGATACCCAAAGATCATTCTTGAATAATCATCTATAAAGGTGATAATATAGGATGCACCACCAAGTGATCTAACATGTAATGGACCCATAATATTTGTATGAATGAGTTGAAGAATTTGTGTGGCCCTTGTTGACTTGTCCTTTGCAAACTTTTTTTTGCTCATCTTGCCTATGATGCATGTTTCACACAAAACATGAATAGGTGAAATGTTAGGCAAGCCTTCAACCAAATTTTTGGACTTCATCATTTGAATATTTTGATAGTTTGTATGGCCTAACCTTAAGTGCCAAATATTGCTACTAGGAGAAACATTAGTTGCTAAACACACTTTAGGAGGAGCATCACCTAACACATAAAGATTATTCTTCACATAACCTGTAATGATTGGTAGCATGCCTTTCCTAATGCTCCATGAAGTTGCATTGAACTCAATAGTGTGACCACTTATAGAAAATTACAAAACTAAAATTAAATTTCTCCTAAGGTTAGGCACATATAGGACATTATCAAGTAATTTCCCTTCAATTACAACATTGTCAACACCTTCTACTTGAAGTCTAGTATTATCACCAATGACAACTGAATCTGAAGAGTGCTTATGAAAGTCCACAAACTTATCATTTTCAAAACACATATGGTTAGTGCATCCAGAATCTAACACCCATTCATTAGAAGTAGATGAGTCAATGGAGTAGAGGGCACAAACAAAGGCATTTTTATTAGAATTTTTCTTTACATTGTTGTTCTTTTTATTTCCCTTGCCAAACCATTTCTTAGGTCCTTGTCCCTTAGACTTTTCTTGCTCTTCCTTTTCTACAATATTCTTCTTCTTAAAATAATTTTGTTCCTTGTGGTCTTTCTTGCCACAAAAGTTGCAAGTGAAATCAACTCTAGGCTTGTTGGGTTGGAAATTTTGATTTTTCCTTCCCTTGTATTTCTTTTTAAAGGAAGCCTTAGTGGCACTCAAGGAAAAATTCTTCTCCTTGACAACTTGACCATTCACTTTGTCTCTATTAAGATACTCTTCATGTTGAATCAATAATTGTGAAAGAGTGTTGAGAGGAATGCCATCCTCTTCTTGCTCTAGCCTATTCTCAATAATGGTGACAAAATTCTTGAACTTGCTTGACAAGTTCCTCAAAATGATAAATCTTAAGAGCTTCTCACTTATCCAATCACAATTACAAGCCAATAGTTGAGTTCTCATGTCTTTCATCTTTGAGAGGAATATCAAGGCACTTTCTTCTTCACCTTGCATAGTGCTAAGAATTTTGGACAATAAAGTGATTTTCCTTTGATGTGTTGGACCCTATATGAACTTGTTTTAGCAAATCCCATGCATCTTTAGCATGCTCACAATGGCTTATAGTGAGCAATATCTCATAACTCACACTATTGATAATCATGGAAAGTGCAAGGTGACTCTTGTTGTTGTATGTTTTAAGTGCCCTTGCCTGGGTTGGGATTGCTTCATCTCCATTCACAATGGGCCATAACGTTCTTGCTTGAAATTCAGCCCTCATCCTTGGTTCTCATATTCCAAAATTTGATCCATCAAGGATGTGCTTAGGTGTGAAGGAGATTCCATGATCAGCCATTCTAGAAAGTTAACATAATCAAAACATAAGATGCATTGACAAAGGAAATAAATGATGCAATAAGAAAGTAGATAAACATACTTGCATATATAAAAAAACATAACTTTCAAGTAATCTACTTTTCAATCATCAAAGATAATCATCATGAAAGATAAACATCATGAAAGATAATTAAAATTAAGCATCATCATGAAATATAATCAACATTATCATGAACTACTATAACCATCTTGCAATAAACAACTATAACCATATTGCAATTGAATAAAACAAATAAACCAAGATCAACTTGCAATATATTAACTTGCAATAAGAAGGTAACTAATCATAACAACCATCTTGCAACAAAATAAATTAACTTGAATTGAACCATAAAATATTTGTTAAATGTTAGATAGTCAATAAGTTAGTAAGTTAGTATTTATTTTAAGGTTTTGATATAGCCTAATAAATTTCCAATTCATCTCACCCAAGGTCAACCAAGCTACCCAAAAGAGTACGGGTACGAGGACCTGAAAAGACTTGCTACCGATAGAGCAGATTCTTTTGGATTCAATAGGTGTTTAGCAAATATAAACTGTGTTGCAAGATTAAGTAAATTTTAATCAAATACTAAAGTTGTGGTTAGTAAGTAGATTCATTTTTAACCTTCTTTATTAATATAAAAATTAGTAAATTGCAAGTTAGTTGGTTAGTATATTGTTTAGTAGAAAGTTAGTAAGTTAGTAGTTAGATTAGTTGAGATGCAAAATGTAAAAGATGCAAAAACAAAATGTAAGAAAGATGAACAAGAGATAGTGGAGACACAAAGCAAAACATAAATACTCTCTCTCTCATTCTCTTTTACTTTCATTATGAAAGATACAAGTTACATTAATTTACATTATGCTTCAAGAAAATGCTTGAGAGAGATTAGAAGAAATTAATAAAAATAGGGGAAGAGAGTGAAAAAGTTGATCCAAAATTGCCTTGTATACTCCAAAACATACTTGGATAACCTTGCAAAACAAACAAACTCACAAACAACCATTGTTAATGTGAGACAAAAAAATATTGCATTTTAAGGAAAATAATAATAATTTTTTTTAATAAAAAAATTGCTTAAAAAAATGCAATTAAATTAATAAAATTTATTTTATTAAATAATTAATAAAAAATAAATCGCATGAAAAAGTTTAAATATTTTTATAAAGCAAAAATTTAAAAGTTTTTCAGACTATATAGCCGACTGTTTTTTTTTTATATATATAGCCGACTATTTTTTTTATTTAAAAAAAAAAAATGACTATATATGGAAATAGGGATTTTTGGGTCTTCCGGAATCAAACATTGGGTTCGTTTGGCTCCAAAACCCTTTCAGCAAAAGCTCAATTCTAAAAAAAAAAATTATGGATTTAAAATGAAAATACTATTTGCAAAATATCTAACAACTAGATCTAAAAACACAATAAATCTATAAACCCTACTGGCAAATTTGCAAAATAAGTTTGCATAAAATACCCAAATATCAAATGCATGCAAATATATATATATATACCTTAATGGGTTTTTCACCTCAAAGGATTGAAGACACTTGATGGAGATCCCAACCACTCTGATACCAAATGTGTTACAAGCAAAGTCTCCCCAAGATCGAAGAATGCTCCACAAGATCAATCACACACAAAAGAGAAAAACCCACAACACCAATATTAAGTGGTAAAACCCTACTTCAAATGAAGAAGGGAAACATCCACTATGAAGCTCACTATATTACTCAATGATTCAACAATACAAGAATGCTTCAATGTTATGCAACAATATGCATCAACATGATATTACAACACAAGTCAATATGACAAGATATATTAAGATGTGTGACAAGTGGCATCTATCAAATATTAGAAAGTGCTAAGTTACTTTCTAATATTATCACAATCTAATATTTGAGATGTGTGATAAGTGGAATCTATAAAATATTAGAAAGTGATTAGTTACTTTCTTATATTTTCTAGAAAATGGGAAATAACTTTTTCCCACAAACTAAATATTCCTAGCACCCTTATTTTATTTATTAATTGGGTGGGAATATTTTTACATAAAATAGAATTATTTTCTAATTCAAATATTATTCTTTAGACTTTATATTGCAGTCTAAGAATAATTTATACAATGTTGCATTACATATTCCAATAGACATATCTAGCTGCCCTTTGCATTATGGGCTTATAGGACTAGTATTCGGATGCCCACTAGGGCAACATCGTTCTCACTAGTATATGGCACTGAGGCGATTATGCCCTTGGAATTGGAAATTCTAATGTTATGCATTGCATTGAAAGATTTCATCGATGATGACACCGCATGGTAAGCTCAATTGGATCAACTAACACTGCTTTATGAACATCACGTGAATGCCCTAGAGCATCTTCGTGTTTATCAGAAGCAACTAAAATGAGCTTACAATATCAAAGTCCACCAGAGAGACTTTTAAGTTGGGGATCTTGTCTTGAAAGAGAACCAACAAAACTCTAATTTACCGCTAGATATGCGAGACAAATAGGGTTATGCATAAGGGGTTGGACTCAAAATATACTTGTAAAAAAATGGTGAATCCAAATCAAAATCAAGGTGAATCATGGAGAATTCTAAGCAAATCAAACCGAGCATCTTCACACCAAAATTTAGGTCATTTGAAGCCCTAAAATAAAAGATCATATTTAGGACCACTTTTGACCTATTAGATCATCTTATAACTTCATAAAAACACCACCATTAGATCATTCTTGAAAAGATCTTTCCAACGAGTACAAATATGCCTATGTTTGGATATATATTATGGTGAATTGACCCTAAGAAAAAATTGATCCTGAAAATTTTAGGCGAATGGGCCGACATTGAGGGTCCTCATATTCACCAATTTTCAATTTTGGAAATCCTAATATTAGCCCAATTGGTGAATTTTCGTCACTATGCATAACCCTAGAGACAAATTCATGGCTAATTGGCTATGACCTTATATCATATTTGAAAATATTGGTCTGGGAACCTATCGCCTAACATTGCTAGGAGGTGTTGAAGAGCCTGAGCCTCTCAACATCATCCATATTAAGGCGTTATATGCTTGAGAGCATAGTAAAAGGCTCTGAGAGATTCCTTAAAACTGCTCGGTCAATCCCAAAATGCTCCAAGGGTTGCTAAAACCGCTTTGTCATGTCAGTAAAAGGCTCTGAGAGTTTTCTTAAAACTACTTGATTAATCCCAAAGGCTCCGAGGGTTTTCTAAACACCGCTCGGTCATCCTAAAAGGCTCCAAGCTTGTCTATGAGTAGTTTGGTCAATAAAAAGGCACCAAGAGTTTCTAAAAAACTACTTGGTCAACCTAAAAGCTCCAAGGATTCTTAAAAATTGCTTGGTCATTCCAAAATACCCCAAAGGTGCTCATAATCCCTTTGGTCAATCCTAAAAGCTCCAAGGTTTCCTAAGAATCGCTTGGTCAATTTAAAATCTCCGAAGGCATATACTCACCGTTTGGTCAGATATGAGGCTCAAAAACTCATAAAAATTATAAAATCAATAAAATCCAAAAAAATTGGTAAAGCATAAAATCCAAAAACATTTGCATTTGCATTATGCATTTTCATTCACACATGCATTAATTTCATTGCATTGCAAATAGGCATTCATCATCCGTTGCATTCCATAATAGAAGGCATTGTGTTTGTCAATCTTACAAATGATACCACGTTTGTGTTTCAATCATGCGCCTCTGCATTTATCATAATCCATTAGTCATGTGAGTAAATGTGTTTTTCAACACAACCCATAATGTTGCTATGAGAGATATACTCAGGTTTTCTGGTCACCCAACCATACCTAGAGGTCTTATCAAGAGTTGATAGAAAGCTTGCTTTTATTTTGTAGCTAAGGTCTAGTTAGTATAGCCCTTAGCATATCAAAATCCTATCACTAATCAACAAATTAAAAAATCCTAATAAGGACTAGGGGAATATGAAAGCCACGAAGCAGGACCGGGTATCCTAAAGTGAAAAGATTTATTCTTGCTTATCCCTCTATGCGGACGATATGGGAAATGTTGGCAGTTGGCAAAAGGACAAGTATATTCCCTACTCATAATCCCTTGCTTACGATAAAATGAGCAATATCCCAGAGTGATATCCCACATCAATCCTCAAGGTTGATACCCTAGATTGATATCATAGATCGACATCCTGGATTGATATCCTATATTGATATCATAGATCGATACACTCAATCGATGTTACAGAAATAGTTCCCCCAAAGTAAAATCCCCCAAAGGAAAGTTTCTGAAGAAAATTATCAAATGTAAATTCCAGAAAGTGAAGATCAAATGAAGATTAGAAATCAAAGCTCAAGTGAAGATCAAATGAAGATCAGAAATAAAAGTTCACATCAAGATCAAATGAATATCAGAAAGCAAGTTCCAATGAAGATCCAAAGAAATTCAAAATCAAAATGGAATTGACTCCCTTGATTCACTACATATGAGCAAGTATCTCAAAAAATGAAAGAAAAGAGCGACGAAACTTGAATCCTTGGAATTTCTAGCACTACTGTACCTTACGCATGATGATATGTCTGACGCATTAGCATCTTGCTTATGAACAAGACCAATGTTTGAATGTGGAAGAGCTAGCTTCAGGTGTCCTATATCGCCTAGTGGCTTAGTCCAACTAAAATCTAAACCTAAGATTGGATAAACACTTGTGGATCCCCTATCTTAGCAATGGGCTAAAAGAATCCCGCCTGACATCGGGGTATGCTTGTGCCTTATCTTAAAAGTATTCATGTGCACACATAGGGATAATGAACAGTTAGGGCCTATCCTAGTGAAAGCCTTACATTTCAGAAGTCTAGTATGGTTAGTATGCAACTTTTGATAAGTCAATTAGGGTGTTTGAGTCTCATGGAAAACCTCAAAAATATCTCTAATAGCAACAAATGTCAAATATCACAAACCATCAAAAAGTAAAAGTCATTTCAAAACATCAAATTGCAAAGTATCCAATAAGCGATACATCATTAATAGTAAGCACAATCAAGATATAGGATAGATACCGGATGGATATCAGAAACGATATTTAGACGACCACTAACTATATCGTGCATATCATTCAAAAGTGCAAAAAGAAAATAGAATGACATATTGCATCATTCGCATCATAACATTGCACATCATTGCATTTCATATATGGGTGATTAATTGATCAAATTCTTATTATGAGGATTTCCAATTACATTCATGATTTTTACATATTTTGTGGTGTCGTCCATTAGATTGTTAAACACATATTGCATTCATTCCTTATGTTTTAAGTGATTAAAGCATACAAGTTCATTTACATTAGATTACCATCGTGTAAATAAAGCATTACATACATTAATGCATACAATAAAGAAATATCAAATATGCATTAAAGAGATAGCATTGCATCCATATGCATCTATCATAAATAGCACACCTAAACACCTAGATCACTGCATATCATCATCATAAATTAAAATAGCTATCTAGTGCATGTCATCCATACATCACATCATATAGCATCAAACAAACATAACATATAAGCATTGCATCCATGTGCATAACATAAACATAAAATCAAAAATACACAAGTACACATAATGAGCCATAAATGATCAAATTCATATATATATATATATATGTGTGTGTGTGTGTGTGTGTGTGTGTGTGTGTCCAAAATGAGTACATAGAGTATATCAAAAATGCCCGTAGGCTACATCCGTGTAGGTCCTCAACCTTACACACAAAATAGTACATCAAAATAGCAACCCATGTGTATGCTATGGAGGGCCTGCACCCCCAATCGGAGAGTCACTAGTATCACCTTTGTCATCCCTGTGCCTCCCATGTGAGCTAGCGCCATGTGTACTAGAGGACCTATGTGTCCTCTCAGTCCTATGAGTCCTATGACTCGAGCTCATGGATGACTACCCTGTAGTCCTAGATCTGGTCTGCTGGGACCCTGAAGCATGTGGATCCTCTGGAACCTACCCACCTATTAGTCTAATCCATCCCTCCAGCTGAGAGATGTGAGCTACCCTCGCATCACATAAATCATTCCCCTCCTATATGAGGGAAGTAAGACACCTAATCTCGACCATAGGGTCGCGGCCTCCTGGCAGTCCAAGTGCTAGTGCTAAAGGTGGTGCCATGACAGCACAAGAATATGACGGGTTGCCTCACTGATCCTAGGACTGAGCCAAGTCCCTCTCTGCTATAGCCATCACTCGTCATGCCTCTACTAGCTCAAGTGCTCTGGTTAGCTCCTAAAATCACCCCTCTACTATTATATCATGCTCTGTCGTAGTTGTAGCTTGCTCTTGGGTCTTCAAAATTTGCCTATATCTATCATATAACTTCACCTCTAACATGGCGATAGATGTATCTCGTTGTAACTGCTAAAATTGTAGCCTCCCAACCTGGCTCTACAAATATGCTACCTGGGCTAGTAGCTATCCTACCTCACTGTCTGGAGGTACCTCACCCTCATCTAGACCCTCATACTCAGCCTCCACTGGTGGTGCATCCTCTACACCCCATCCACCCTCGGTCCATTGGTGCACATTGTGCCCCTCTAGATCTACCTCTGCCTAGTCATATACCCTACCTAGAGGCCTTGATCCCTACCACTATAGTAGGGACCACCAAGTATCATATGTTGGGGTGGTCCCAACCCTAGCAACTCTAGTCTCCTAGAAATCATCAACTACATCACCCAATGCTATCGATAGAATCCATGTCAAATGAGTCTCTAGTACTAGATACCTATAGATAAAAGGTTGTTCCAAGATGTCTTGTACTAGGCCAAACTACCACAAGACATGAGAGTAGAACTGATACTCCCTGATATTATCCTTGCGACCGAGTAGCCACCTATCTCGATGAGCCTGGCATAGCCTGCTCGCCAGCCTCCTCCCATGTAGGGCAATCCATATATGGATGCCACTCAATATCATCTAGTCTGAGTGCTACAAATCTAGTGATGTAGTGGTCTATATCCCCTGCATGGGACCTACTCCAGAATCCCTCCTCCTCATGAGGCCAGCATGTAGTGTAACACTAATGTGCATCATCAATCGTAGTGATAGTAAGAGGTAGATCTACAAGATGCTCGATCCTGATATGTTGCCAACCCTAGATCTATAGAAGAAGACTATAGTTGATCCCAACCTAACTCTGATTGGTGATCTGGTAAAGCTCCTGGTATAGCTGGCACAACAAGGCACTCCCCTAGGCTAGGAGCAGTGGCCACTCTATCGAGCTCAGAACAACTCTCCTGACACAGGCTAGAAGGTTCCAAGGAATCCTCGCACCTGAGGAGTCTAGAAGCACAATCTGCACCACCAGGTGCATAAAAACTACCTCTATGATAGAGAAGATGTGCTTCCCCTACCAGTATTCAATGTGCATACCTCCATGGTCCATCTTGCACTGAGCCTCATCACTCCAATCATCGAAGATAGCAATGCAAATTGCCTCCTTTCTCCCACTGGAGGAGGAGGTGATGGCCTCACCATCAATAGGGATCCGGAAGATCCGATAGATGTCCTCCAAGGTAATGATCATTTCACCTATCGAAAGGTGAAATGTATTGGTCTACGCATTCTAGCACCAGGCCAATGCAGTCAGATAAGCTTGATCTACCCTGATAGTGGGTAGATCCAATACATAGCCAAAGTCGACGACTCCAAACCACTCCCGCTCCCCCTCAGTAAGTTGTCTATGGAGGGTGCAAAGTATGTCGGGCTCCCTGGCTCTAGAGGTCAAACTCTAGAAATAAACAAGGCATAAGGAAAAAGCTAACTAAAAACAACCAAAAATAGCTAAAAAAAATGACCTTAAAAACGTCAAAAACATCTAAAAAAATGATAAAAAGACAAAAAAATGTCACAAAGTAATAAAAATTTTTCACAAAAATCAAAATTGTACTTCCAAAGTGCAATAAATGGCATTAACTGCCAGAAAACATTAGAAAAATGCAAAAACATTGAAAATTTTTTCAAAAGTGGTGAACCGCAGGTCAACCCTACGGTCCGCTTGCGATCAAATTTTGACCGTTGTAATTTGAATTCTAACCATAGCTGATACCTGCGGTCCCCAATCTGACAATTGGGGGCCACAGCTACCAACTGCGGTCTAGGAACGAGACCCATTTTGGGTCACTTCCTAGCCTAACTAAGCCAGAAAATTAAACCTACACTAGCCTAATCTAGGGTGTGGTTCATTGCCAACAATTTAGTGAAGTTCATTAACCCATTAATTAATGTGGTTTATTTTAGTTGGTAATGATTGCGAGGACTCAGTTTTGAGTTACCTTGCCCGCACCGCGGCCTCTGCTAGTGGAAGGTTGTCTAGAGTCCGCCATCAGGGTATGAGTGTGATGTGAGGTCGAATTCCAACAATGTTTCGGATCAAGGGATGTTTTCTACCTTTCAGAGCTCTCACAAATGCAATTGCTTTCAAGACAATAATGAAATTTTCAAATGAGAAAACTATTTATAGTTTCTCTTAATTTTGGTGGACCGCAGATGTCACCCGCGGTCCCAAAATTAGGGTTTGTCGCCCGTGGGTCTGACCTGCAGTTCCCAAATTTTGAAAGTTTCAACCGTAGACCGTACCTACGGTTTACAATTAGCATTAAATGCACTCAAATCCCACCGTGGGAAGGTCTAAAATGATAAATTAATGACTCCTAATGGATCAAATGTTAATAAGAAAAATCAATGTTGCAAATTTGGTGATGTTCAAGCACCATGATCAATTCAAAAATTCAAAAAAATTAAATAAACAAGTCAAAAGCCAAATGCACCTCGTATTCAGTTATTTACCCTAAACACTTGGCGGTTGCAGCGACTTGCGCTCCATGCAATCCAACAATATGAGTAAATAACCATAAGGACATTTGGGGTAAAATTGTCATCGTTGACTTGACATGTTTCTTTTCAATCCTAAAGAAGGCCTTCGAGGTTGGACTGCTCCACGGGAATGAGGCATTTCATGACATGTCTCCTATGACATCTTTCAGCAAATCATCGACAAGAGTGATTCAACACAAAACTAATTGGATTTGTATCATTTTGATTCCCTAAGATGGCTATTGTAGCCTGACTGCTCCATGGGATAGGAATGTGCAATTACTATTAACAATTGGAATCATAAGCTGAACTAGGCTTAGCCAAGTAATTAAATGCTTAATTCTAAATTTGTTTAGATCATTCATTGTGGTCAAGCGACCTCATCGCTTCATACATTGTCATTACCCTCATTGACTCATCGCTTGAGGGGGTAGTCATAATATCAAATCATAATCAAAATCAGTAGAAGATCCTAGAGATCATAGATCCCTTGATCTTGTCAAAATTGTGTTCGTCCTTGCGAATCATTGTCAACAACTATCATAAGCTTACCCCTTTGCTTGGGGCAAATAGAAAATATGATAATTTTATTTGTAACTCTCATCCTTTTAGTTATATAGGCCTAACTCCTATTGTAGTGCCAAAGCTACTCGAATGTTTGATGACGAGTGCAAACTCTTTCAAATTTAAGCCTCCAAAGAGTTGGAAGCAATGATTCCAGGATGCACGTCCTTTTGCTGGACCTAGGGCATCTAATGTTGATCCTATTAATGATCATCATAGAACCTTCGACATCATTTTAGGTGGTGTATTTTTTCTCATGCATTGTTTGATCTCACAATGCATCTCAAAAGGGGCATCTATAGACACCTAAAACACGTCATGTCGATGGCGACTACTCATATGGACATGCTACAAGACCATATGGAAGATCTTGGACAGACTCCAAGATAGAGCAGTGGTTCTAACCACTCAATTTGGGCTCCCTAGCCTAATCAGGTTGAACCACAGCTGAGACCTACGGTCCATAGTCTGAACCATGGCTGACACCTACGGTCTATAGTCTGAACCACAATTGTCACCTATGGTCTTAACTGAAGTTCAGTTGGCCTTCATCCGAGCCAAATTGGTTTGAATGACCATTTGGTCTAGAAGAAGGTGGTTAAAGGATGGAATATTCTAGAGGCTTCCATCCCAACTGTCCTAACTACCTCTTCTTGATCTTGGCTTCTCCATGAAGCCACCCCTAGCCCTAGGGACAAGCTATAAATACCCCTTTCAAATGTGGGATGAATATAGAGAGTGAATTGATCAAGCGAGCAGCGAAGCCCTATCGAATTGCATACTGAGTTCATGCATGTGAGAAGGCCACTTTGCTATCCATAAAAATATCAATTTGCCATGGAGGTCCTAGGAGCCTAGGAGAGCCAAGAAACGCTAATTCGGGAAAATGGAGGCCCTATTCAACAATTCAACCGCCAAACCTATCAGAGGACACTGAGGTGACCCTTGATCATCAATTTGACAAGGAGGATCAAGCCCACTACCCTAGAATTGGAGGGCAAACCTATTTGGTTGTAGGCCACGATTGTCAACCATGGTTTATAGTGTAGACCGCTCATCAGAGCTACGGTTTGCAATAGGTGTAAGATCTCCTTACTATTCCTTTTACAGTTTATTTAGCTAGATCAAATTAATCATTTAAGCACTTGTTTTAGTAGTTTAGAGACCCTGACTAACTGGATTAAGGATTTTATTAGGTTTACTTAACTTTAGCAAGTAGGACCTAAATAGCTTAATTTCAAGTTATAATGCTTCATTTCACATAATTGATCCATTAGATTGGTAGCTATAATTCTTGTTTACATGTTTCAAGCAATCTTGATAAATCTTGCATATGTTTAACACATTTTATATGCTTTCTTGATTTCATGTTATTCATGGCATCTTTATGTTTTCATGCTTTAAAGGGCCTCATCATGAGAGGCTACCTATTTGTATAACTTTCTTGTGTTGTTTCTTGATCACAGGGAACAGGTTCAAAGGAGCTTCAATCACCAAATTCCTTCCTCAACACGAAGAAGAGGGTCAACTCCACCCTAGAGCAGTTTGTGACTATTTGGAGAGCAATAGTATTGCGCCTACCCCGTTGGGGGCTTTGGCAGTGTATTAATTGTATCAACATTTGGGTGACCCTAAGAGGGGCATGATTGTAATCGGGATTCATTGCAAATATTAATAAAAGAAGCATTCATTTTATTTTCATATGTAATCTTGTTTCTCTTTTCATGCTTTTATGTTGATTTCAATTGATCTATTAGATAGGTGCATGCTTTTTGGATAGGTCAAATTAGGAAACAACCTTATGATGAATGGTAGTACCATTATTTGAAGGACCCTATAAGATCAAGGACCCCTAGGATGCTTGTGTTAGAAAGTCTCATGCTTTATAGAACCATTCATGATTGGGTTCTATCTAGATTATGTGGATTGATTCATTTTTATTTAAAGCCTCATGCAACATCATGGATTGCGAGAGTGTCTTGACCTGGATGGTAATAAAATCAGCAAAAGTATTATGAGGAATTAAATATTCCAAAGAGGCCATTGTATCTATAAATCAATTAGATGTACGAGGGATTGCCTCAATATCATACCAATCTAGCTGGGCTAGATATGTATCCATAAGCTCTTTGTAAAATTTTAGGATGGGACATCTATATTGATAAGCTAAATAACTATGAGCAAGGAGTCTCCAAAGATATTTAGCTTTTTGATCTTCATGGTGATAGTTTTTTGGAGACCCAAGATTAAGACCTCGTATTTAGCATTATTATTGGTGCAAGGTATATTGAGTTTAAAATAAAAAGACATTAGATCTCCTTGTGGCATGAAAAACACGATCCCAGTACCACCCCCTTGCTCATATTTCAAACTATCGAAGAACAAAGTCATATCTTCTTTGGTGTCTAATTCTTCAGGATTAGGTGACTGATAATGCAAAGACTGCATCATCAAGAAGTTCTATGACAAGTGGCCTATCATCCTAAATAATTACCTCTACTAGTTTATTAGCTATGACCTATCCTTTGTGTAGACACCAAAATCCAGCCACTTGTAAGTCATCTATACCTTCCTGCCAGCCACGTGTCAGTCATCCATCCTTCCCGCCATTATTTGGCCCAAATCCACACTTTCCCACCATTATTTGGCCCAATTTCACTTTTCCCGCCATTTTTCATCCCCAAATTTATTTAAATTAATATTTATATATATATTTTAATATTTTAATATATTTTAATATATATATAAATAAAGTTTAAGTGATTTAATCTGAGCCGTCCATCCTTCATTTAATCTCATCCGTCCATCCATCTTAATCCGTTTCACAACCTAGATTTATTCTCTACCCTTGGATCCACTTTAATCTTAGCCACACGTTCAAAGTGTCGTTAAAACCCTAAAGTGTGCCCTAAGAGTAGATTATAAATTGAGTCACCTTGATGGCTCAAACCCTATCTATCTCTTCGGCTAAACCTACTTATCTTTCCTATCTAAGTCTGGAGTTGGCTATTGCTGTTAATACTGAGTCTTCTGAGTCTTCTACGGCCCTAAGTCTGAACTAAACCCTTTCGCCGCATCCATCGCCACCGCCTGGTCTCGCCGCGTTAACAGGAAAAGGTATAGATTCGTCTAAAGCAAGTAATATTTCTTTATGTATTAATCTGTTGTTGAATTCTGCATTCCGTTTATTTTTATTTCATAAATCTAGGGTTTTAGACTGTTTTCGAGGGCTCACACAGTGGAGCCCTCTTATTAGTTTCTAACTCTTTGATAATTTTAATGTGTGCAGGATTCTAGTGGTAGATCTGATTTGTTGATAGCAGTAGCTTAAGCTGGAGTGGTCCGAGCCAAAGGATACAACGAAGCCCACTCATTCTGTTGAGGTTAAGGATACATTCTTCGGAGACGCCACCACATTGTGCCAGCTAGGGTTTTAGAGAACCCTAGCACAAATTGTAACTTTGTATCACGAAAAGGGTTACGGGCCCTGTTGTACTTAAAAGGAGTTTCTAAACTCCATTGATTAATAAAAATCATTCATTTTGTACAACTGTTCTGCATTCCTTTATTGTGATTTCTTTATTTTTGTTTGGCGTTGTATCTTTAATCTACAAATGGCGATCACGGTGGGACCCCCTAGGGTTTCATGTTTTTAATACTTGCTTTACTGATCTATTCCTGTTTTTGTTTTATTTTGCAGGTTCCAGAAATCGTGAAATTCGTTGTTCCAGCGAACTAGGGTTTCTGAGGAGTTTGCAAAAACGCAGCAGACGCAGAGCGGCGTCTGGAAGTCCGATCCGAAACGCAGAGGTGCGTTTCGACTGCGTAGACTCCCTTGGGCGTTTGAAGGCAGTTTTACAGAAAAAGCGTAGGCTTCCGAGTAAGTGCGTTTTTTTTTTCTTTGTTAAACTGTACTTTTTACGTTTTTGGTTTTTCTGCTGTATTCTGTTTCTTTTTCAGATCATTGCTTTAAAATGAACAAAAACTAAGTAATCTGGAAAAGAACAGTTAAGCTGTATATACATTTTTTTTGTTACATTTTTAGTTACATTTTTTTGCATTGCATTATTGGTTGTTGCTTGCATAAAAAAAAAAAATTGCATACCTAGTTGCATATTAGAATAGCTACGAATTATCTGTTTTAGTTATCTAAGTAGGACTATTGATTGGATGTCAATAGTACTCCTGCCATTGGGTGATTCCAGGCAGAGAAGTGGACGAACCTTCCGGTTGCTCCTTTGATATCGAATATCATTGGTAGGCAGGGGGTTTTAAACGGTGTACTCCACTTCTTCAGAGGAAATGGCATATTTTCGGTGGCCTCTTGCTTAGATCATTAGAACTTTTGATTTATAGCTTTGTATGTATACATTAGACAACTAAAACACTTAAAATAAAATTCACTGCATTTCATATTGCATTTAAAACAGTAATATCTGGATTTCATCACCGGGTATTGCTTGAAGTTTAGTGACGGTGGAATTCATCTCCATCCATTAAACTTCTGCCTCGGACACCATAGGTCACCCCAGAGCAAACTTGTTGGATTTCATCACCGAGTAAGAATCTCGTTGTCCTTTCCTAGCCATAGTTTTTACCTTTTTTTGTGAATAATTCAAGATTAGATCACATGCAAAACTCATAAACCGGACACTTAAAATTTACTACAGATTAAGATCTGAAAATAAGTAATTAACCGCAGGTAAGACACATTGGTTGAAACCTAGGTTGTGACTGTTTTCTGATAATTTCTTTAGTGTAAATTTATCATTCAAGTTTTGCATTCTTCTTTTCTGAATTTGTTTAGATTTATTGCGTTATGGTCTTAACAAGGAATCAATCTAAAGTGTTAAATCTAAATAATCAAATGAATAATTCACAGAACATCCCCACCACCAACATGACCACTTATCCTAGTGAATTTCAGGCAGGTTCGCCTGCAGGTCTTTCACGTCCTTCTACCGTCTATCGCATGGCCATGCCCATGGAGGAAGACAATTCCTGTCATATTACCCACATTGATATGGCCCAAGTGCAAACTCACTTAAGAGATGGCACTGGTTATGTCCTTGAGCCAATCCAAGATTCCCCTATGCAAGATTCTATTTTTCAGCGGGATATTGCATCAACCATACCCGTTGGTTTCACTCGGGTCTACACTAACCCTTTTTTTGAGGCTAATGTTGTATCCGCTCAGTCGGCTTCATCTCCAACATCTTCCCAGATGCTCAATTGTCCTCCTTTGGAGACAAATGTAGTGTCTTCCCGACCACTTTCTCCTCCATTTACCCGGGTGTACACCAATTCTCTCTATGAGGCTGGTGGAACCTCCTCTAGCCATGACCAATTTCAACCCTCTTCTTCCCAAACCATTTATGGTTTCACCCTACCTGGGGCACAGTCTACTGTTTCTTCCCAGGTACCGCCTACTTCAGCCACCTTCATTGCCCCTGCTATGCAGTCTCCTGTGACTACCATGGCAGCCTGCCCTCCACCTTCATCCAATCATCCCACATCCCTTGGGTTAGAAATTAATAAGGTTAGGGAGTACCTCGACAAGTTGCTTCAGCAACAACAGCAACAAAATGCCCAACCACCTGTCGTAGTAAATCCTACACCCCAACCAATTTCTACCCAGCCAGATTTTCTTAGCTCAGGCCCCACCTAGGTACCCCAATCTTCGGTGGTGTCCATTCCTACCCCACCTTTCTCCCAACCCGGTCCAGTTCATCATTCACCCCAATCACCTTCTTTTCGGTATCATCCATACCAACAATCTGTCCATTCCACACCGCCTAATCCAGGCAATTTCATCCCATCTCATCATTTTTCCACTCCTCCATTGCATCATCATAATCATCAAACGAATCAAAATTTTCATGAAGATTCTCGACTCCATGCTATGCAACAACAGATTGACAACCTTATGCTCAACATGCCTGGCTCATCTAGTCAGAAACCTACGCTAAGGTCGTTGATCAATCAACCAATTCATCCTTCGGTACCTTCACCGCCATATCCGATTGATTTCACATTACCGAAGTTTGACAAATTTTGAGGAAGCGAGGATCCTCATGAACATGTGAGCTCATTCATGCATGCCTGCTTTAGAATCCAAAATAATGACGCTCTTATGCTCAGAACTTTTCCTCAGACATTAGGAGGAGATGTTGTACAATGGTACAATCATTTACCTCACCATAGCATTTATGCTTACGAGCAATTGATTAATCTATTTTTAGAACGATTCTCCCTAAATGTACAAAGGAAAGTCTCATTGTCCGACTTATACAAGCTCAAGCAACATGACGATGAGACTGTTTATGACTTTGGAAACCGTTGGAGGGCTATCATTAATAAATTGCCATTCTCCCTACCAATGGAGGAGTTAACCAAAATGTTCACCCGGAGTTGTCTAAAACCTATCTCTTGGTTACTCCAATTACAACAATACGGGACTTTTGAAGAGGCTTTGGCCCAAGCAAGTATCATAGAAGAAATTAAAGTCCAAGAGGGTGTTTTAAAACCCCGTAGAAAAGAATGGCAACAAAAGGGCCAACAACGAAATAATAATTATGGCCAAAACAAACAAGCACGGGCTAGTACAACCTCAAATGTTAACCAAGTTAATCAAGTGGTGGCGAGCCAACCCGTAATGGCTCAACAACAACAAGTAATGCAAAGTCAACCGCAACCAATTGCTTATCATGCGGTACCCGCCCCTCCTCAACCAGCTCACAATACTGGGCCAACCATGGAAACTCGACCTTGGCAAAAAAATCGTCCCAAGCGACAGTTCACACCTTTAGATGAACCATATGCGGTCATATTCAACAAGTTATATAGCACAAATCAGTTAACTTTACCGGAGTTTAAACCTTTAGAACCATCTAGAAGGGGGAAGTATTACAAGGAGTACCTATTTTGTCCTTATCATAGGCAAAATGGACACGATATCAATAATTGTACAGCTTTCAAACATGTGATCCAAGATCTTATTGAGATTGGAGCCATTAAATTGGATAGCCCCTTAGCCCAACAAAATCAAAATCTTGGTGTATTTCAAACACCCCTTCCACATCGGGAGGAAGCTCCAACAACTTCAGGGGGAGTAACTCAGGTAACTCCTCCTAATCAAGTCAACCATGTACAACAATACCAAGGTTTTGTGGGTACTATTAACGTAGTAACCCGGGGTCAAAGGGCGAACCAACCAAATCGAGGCTGAACCACGACCACCTGTACAAACTCCCGAGTCCACCTCGAGTAACGGTGACCCAACGACGTGCTAGTACTTCTCAACAACCGCTAAATCATTCTACTCAACGCCAACGACCCATCATGTCATTGAGTAGCCGATTAACTACCGGTTTAAAAATGGCTTCTGCCAAGTTATCGATCTATGACCTCATTCAACAATCTCCCCCGCATAGAGAGGCATTAATGGAAATATTAAAGTCAATCGAGCTTCAAACTCAAGATACTAATGCCTTCAACAACTTTGTGGGGAGTATTCAAACATGCATGGAGCCCTCCATCACTTTCTATGATTTTGAAATCAAACCTTTGTCAACAGAAAGTATAGATCCTCCACTGCATATCATGGCCAAGATCGATCACAAGCCATTCAAGAGAGTCTTAATTGACACCGGTTCCTCAATCAATATCATTACAACATCGGCGTTGAGTCATCTAGAGTTGTCGCCATCCCTTATCACCAAGTCGACTTTTACTCTTAAAGCATTCAATGATGCTTTATCTTCCACGGTTGGCACGGTTATCTTGCCCATTGAGGTAGGGGCCCGAACTTTGCATACCTTGTTTCACATCTTGGAAGGGTCCATGGCATACAATGTATTGCTTGGACGGCCTTGGCTTAGGGAGATGAGATGTGTCCCTTCTATACTGCATCAATGTCTGAAGTATGTATATGAGGGACAAGTTCATTGTGTACCTGCTGACATTGAACCCTTCAAACATTGCAACTATGTCTCAAATCCTTATGAGATTGTGTTGCCATCCACTCATCTTTTCTTGACCCCATCTACTTCTTCTATACCATCTTCTTCTAAAGCTCCCATTCCCGAGGAGCTACCCATCATATCGCAACCATCTTCCTCTTCCGCTATTCCATCTCATTCACCACTTTCTTCATCTCCTAATCTTCCTTCTTCTTCATCGGTGACCACATGCACATGTGGCCATGACCAATCATCTCTTTCCACGTCATTACCCCCTTCTTCTACACCTTCTTCAACATCACCTATTATTCCTCCATCTTCCCAACCATCACCAGTGATGTTTCACAAGTCGGTGAAGCATCAACCCAACCAAATCCTTCCAATTCTTCTATCCCACATTCTTCTATTCCATCATCTAGTCCATCTCCCTCCCAAGTCAAGGTCCATCTAATCGATGCGGTATTGGTGAGTATGCCATCCAAGATGTCCACATCACACCGTTCAATGTGCAAACAGTTAAAGATTTTGGTCGTCCACATGACCAACATTTATCCATTGGATCGGTTTATAACATGGGTTCTATGCCAAATTCCATTAATTTTGTATATGGGGGAATAGAGTCATCTTCTAGTCCTACCACCATACTAGAACCCAAGCATCCAGTCCCTGCCAATATCGAAAGGATGGAGGGTTTTCCCTCTCGCTATTTCCACGGACATAATTGGCAGCAATTTGGCCTAGGTCGATACGAGCAAGGGGTAGCTGAACGCATCGATATGCCATACCAGAGACCCACTGAGCGTTTTGGTCTGGGCTACCAACCACTTCCATCCCTTTCTTCTTTTGAACAAGCTTTTCAAAGCATTAATCTTAATTCAGAAGAAGAAATCCTCCACCCCGATGAATCCGAAGATGAAGCCTATGAAGAATTTGACGTCATGTCAAATGGTGATGAATCTGAAGAAGAGTCGGCGCCCATTGTTCCCCTCACTGAACAAGACGAGTTTTATCTCCAATTGTTCCCTCTCCAAGAGGCCATCTTTCGCTTGCTTCTTCCACAAGAACGAGGTGAACCACCCCCTCCGCCACATCCATAAGCCATAATCCAAACTTGTATTATATGTATATACTAAAATAGTGGTTTTCACCACTACCAAAAAAAAAAAAATCAAAAAATTCCCAAAAAAAAAAAAAAAAAAGAAAAACTATGTTGTTTTGCATTTCAGGTCTTCCGAGGTCTTCACCGGTTTTCCCTTCCATTCCGCCCATCCTTTCTTCCATAAGTCGACAATGAATTTTGAAGACTTATTCACCCCGCTCCATAATCCATATGATCCGGATAAGCCAATCCCGATCAACCCAAACCTGATTGACATGGATCGGATTTCATCCCCTCCATCTATTTCAGAGTTCATCCTTTCCGAGGAATTGTTAAGGGCTTCCGCCAACTACATTCCTCCTTCACCTCCACATTCACCTTCATCTTCTAAGCCAGAGGTCTTCCAGGCGGACATAGACGAGAGCAAGGCACAGGAGCTTGATGACATTTTAGATGACATAAATCGATCCCTACTCCCCATCGGCTTGAGGAAGGTTCCCACATGTCTATTGAAGAAACTATCGATGTAGACCTTAGTCCAGACCAAGATGGCACCCAAATTGTGAAACCGGCTAAAAGTCTATCATCGGAGGAACAAGAGCAAATGATTGCTCTACTCAAGCGGAAGAAGGAGATATTTGCATGGTCTTACAAAGACATGCCAGGCCTAGACCCTAATTTGGTTGTCCATAACCTCACCTTACAAAAAGATGCTAAACTTGTCAAACAGAAACTTAGGAAAATGCATCCTACCGTGGCCCTCATAGTTAAATCGGAGATTCAGAAACTTCTGGATGTTAAATTTGTCGTCCCGATTGATTATCCTGAGTGGCTTTCTAACATGGTACCCGTTCGCAAGCCTAACGGGGGAATACGTGTTTGCACCGATTTTTGAGATCTAAATAAAGCGTGTCCTAAGGATGACTTTCCTCTTCCAAACATTGATACTCTTGTCGACACCTGTGCTGGTCATGAAATGCTTTCGTTCATGGATGGATTTTCAGGATACAACCAGATTCGAATAAACCCTGAAGATCAACACAAAACAGCATTTACCACACCTTGGGGAACTTTTTGTTACGGGGTGATGCCCTTTGGCCTTAAGAACGCAGGTGCAACCTATCAACGAGCCATGACTTATATTTTCCATGATTATATGCATAAGATTATCGTAGATTGTGGGAAGATTTATGTGGATCTGAATTTATTGGCAAGAGTCTAATTCGACAAGAGCATTTTGATGTATTGGAAAAAGTTTTTGATAGACTTCTAGAGCCATAGAGTAAGGTTGAACCCTAAGAAATGTGTCTTTGGTGCATTTACCTCGGGAAGCCATGAACATTTATAGAGGTATTATTGGCCCATAGGAACAAGCATTGTTGCAAATATGTTAAACAATGTAAAAAGTGTCAAGAACAGCTAATTCAACCAAACCATCAAAGAAATCAAAGCATTTGGCACCTCTCACAAGGGGTCTCGATTTAATTGGCAAGATTTCACTGCCTCTTCAGGACACATACTTTCATCATTACAACCACTTGAATACTTCACAAAGGGGTGAAATCCCAACCTGAGCAGAAGGGATAACTCAATACATGCGTTTGGACCCTAAAAATTTCATACCAATCTTTTAAGAATAAGGATGTTCGAGCCTTTCAAAATATAATATCCAACATAGTTTCTCAACTCCTTACTACCCACAAGCAAATGGACAAGTGAAGCTTCCAATAAGACCATAATTGCATTCTTAAGAAACTGTTAAAGAAAATCAAAAGATGGCTACACAAACTAGATAACAACAACACAACCACACCCATTTCTTCTATCTCGCCTCTTGAGCTCGGATCCCTTCCTGAATTCTTTGCAAAATTTATCGATGAGATACTTGCTAGACAAGACGCTTGAAACACAATAGATGAAAAATGAATCATATGCTTTAGAGCTAAGTGTGAGTTGATCAAGACCGATTGAAACGTGCTTACAATGCCAAAGTTCATCTAAGAGAATTTCAAGTAGGGGATCTTGTCCTTAAAGAGAATCAACAAAACACCAATGCATTGCCGCATCTTCGAGATAAATTCGCGGCTAATTGGTTAGGTCCATATATGGTCACTGAAAGAGTGGGTAATGGAACTTATAGACTTGCCAGTTTAGAGGGAGAGGAAGAACCCGAACCACTTAATGTTATACACTTGAGGGCATTCTACGCATAGTTTGAATTTTATATGTACATATATACATGGCTTGTACAACAAAAACAAAAAAAAAAAAAATAAAATAAAATAAAAAGAATTTGCATTTCATTGTTAGTTGCATACATCTCATTCAAAAACATTGCATTTCATGTGCATACATCTCATTGAAAACCATAACATTTCATTTTCAGCCATAGTTGCATATCATGTTAGAGACCATTCTATCTTTTGGATATAAAATTTGGTCAAGCAAAAGTCATGTTGCCTTAATCGGGGGCACCTTCATAAAATCCATCAAACCGAATTGTCATTCGTACACCCATTTTCCATTTGCACATATTTACATTGCCAAAATGTTTTCGAGTCACTCAACCATTCCTAGTGTTTTAAGCAAACTTTGAAATGCATGTCAAAGTTCTCTAGGGCCATATCACAAATTACACTAAATAAAATCTTGAGTATTGGGAAATGATTTCAAAAGCGGTCTTGAACCTATCACATTTTCACATCTTAAAAACATCTTGTGTCAAAGAGAGATAACACCATCCTTGGGTTGTGCCTTGAAGTGAAAAGGGTAATCCTCGTTTGTCCTATCATGCAAACATAGTCCATAAAACAGTGGTTCTTACCACTATCACAAGCAATCACAAAATATAAATATAAACAGAGTAGTAAGGATAGGGTAAAATTCTCATCATACTTCGGTTGAGAATCCGATTCCCCAAAGCTCTAAGGAAATGAACATTTTTCACACACCACCGATCCCAAATAAGTTGTAAGGATCGTACTACTTGTCCGATCAGACGGATAGGTAGTCATCCCCAAGGCTTACAAAGGTCAAAAACAACATGGACTATGGAGTTAACCTTCACTGGGGCTATAGACGCTTGACTGGGAGTGGAGTATACTCATTGCGTGGCGACATGTCTCTCCTCAAAAAGAGACCTCTGAATGCTCATACGGACAAACTAGCTTCGGGGTCTTCTCCATAACGGGGTTACCTAATTTATGCAAGATGAGGTTAATGAACACACTTGCACACACACAGGTTTTTGATTGCCTAGAGTCACTACCATGCTTCGGATTTGGTTAATGAACTCGCATGCACACACATTTGGTCCTAGTTGAATTAGGCAAGTGTTAGTAAGTTTGTTTGATACCACTAGCATGTTTGAGTCTTTGTAAAACAATCTTCCATATCAACCTCCATATCACCCTCCATATCACCCTCCATATCTTCTTCCATATTCATGTCATTCCATACGTCATCCATTCACAAGCCACCAAGTTCGGTGCCCCTGATTAAACAATTATGATAACGGTTGGCTAAATCTAACTATCTAAAAGTATGAGTGCTTCTTAGTGCATATTTCATTTCGTCGCATTCCTACTCATCTCGCTACTTAGTCTCGCATTAATCATCTATAAGTTTGCATTCCATTCCATCACATATGCATCAAAAACATTAAAACATATAAAAACATGCATCACAAAAACATAGGCATTCACACAAAAGAGAGTAAAACACCAAATAAATAAAAGCCATGTATATATATATGTATAAAGGTCAAAATGTACAATGAATGCCAAAAGGCTACAATATACAATAGAGCACCAAGGCTCATAAAGAGTGCATCTAAGCACTAAGCTAACCATCAAAAGAGGACCCTTGAGACCTAGTAGGAGCCCTAGACCTAGTGGTGTGCCTAGACTCACTACCTCCAACCGGGCTGCCTCCGCTAGCCCCACTGCATCCAATATCTCCCAGTCTTCCTGGGACAACGACCTCCTCATCCCCGGAATGATAGGGGAGAATCGGTGTCGTGCCTCTAACACCCTAAGCTGCAAAACAACAAAACAAAAATTTGTTACAAATTTTTCCGAAAAAAAAAAAAAACACATAATAAGTACTTGCTTAAATGAACAAATACCTCAGTTGGCTGCACTGGCGCGTCCGCTCCCATCTCCGCCATAGCTCCCGCGTGCTTCACTCTCCCACACAACCTTTCACTCCACTTCACTCCACTCCCTCAGACGCACTTCTCTCAAGCTCGAACGCACAAATGAGCGAAATTCTCGCTGAAACTATTTAAATAGCTGATTTTGGCGCCCTGAAACGCAGTTGGGCGTTTCATGGCGGATTCAGACGCAGTCCTGCATCTGCAGAGCGCCTAAACACCGACGGGCGTCTCTGCCAACCACAAACGCAGACCGACGTTTGGTGTCAGTATTGAATAAAGGAACAAAACTTACAAAATTGAAGCTTACCTCCTCCAAATTTCATCAAATTGCATTCATCCATTCTTCTTATCATAATAAAACATTTTGTGAAGGTTACAACAGTTTTGGACACAAATTTTGTCATTTCGCTCAAAAAGCGCATCATTCATCATTGTTTTACAAATTGGGTTAAAAATATTCAAAACCTTCACAAAATTAACCACATTCATCAATTCTTCTGATCTATCGTCAATTTCATTCTTCTTTCATCATGCATATTTTTGCCAAATCAAATTAAAGTAAACCTCGTATCTAGTGGTATATTCTATCACCTTGGCGATTGCAGCGATTTGAATCCATGCAATTCGGTAAGAGGATTAAACCACCATAAGGACACTTACCATTTATCATCATCAATTATTTCATTGTTTGAAAATTGGAAATCAATTTTGGGTATTCTACTTTTCAAGTGACCTCATACCAAGATTAATTTGCTCAACAATTGTCATTGATGGCCTAGTTCATGGGGCCATAAACATGGACAATCTTTCATATCGTCATTATTTTAAGTCTTGCTAGAGATTGTGGCTACCTAGGTTGATTGGTTTCGACCCGAGGAATTATCCATACAGTCACTAGGAGCATCTCTGAGTTTTGGACTCTTTCATGCATCTTTCATCTCTCCATATCAATGGCGCCAACAAGGCAATTTCATCAACGAGTATGGATTCACACACGGGAGTTGGGGCATCCGTTATCAATTTCTAATTTTCCTATAGTGGAATTCATCTTACATGATCATGGAATTTACAGTTTGGCAAAAATCCCTTTATAACCGTTGGGGCAGAAAACGGTCCATCTTTCACATCACTCATATCGTCTTCAATCATATTCTTTTCTGGTTTGTACACCAACCCCTTTTCGTTGGGACATAAACTGATGGTGCATGCACCAACCCTTTTTTTCACCGTTGGGGCAAAAACGGTTCATTATCTTCCGAATTTCTTCCAATTGGCTTGTGAGAACCATTCTCGCTCGCCAATTGAGGGGGTAAGCTGAAAAATTTTAAATATTCTTTTATTCTTTGGTCTTCAAAGTTGTGCTTTAGTCTTGAGAGAGAGTTGCGTCTGATCCAACTTTTCAGGTGTCTTAAGTTTTTGTGCTACATTGTGTCTTCACACAAAGCAGCTCAAAAAGGGGCATCTGTAGACACCAAAATCCAGCCACTTGTAAGTCATCTATACCTTCCTGCCATCCACGTGTCAGTCATCCATCCTTCCCGCCATTATTTGGCCCAAATCCACACTTTCCCACCATTATTTGGCCCAATTTCACTTTTCCCGCCATTTTTCATCCCCAAATTTATTTAAATTAATATTTATATATATATTTTAATATTTTAATATATTTTAATATATATATAAATAAAGTTTAAGTGATTTAATCCGAGCCGTCCATCCTTCATTTAATCTCATCCGTCCATCCATCTTAATCCGTTTCACAACCTAGATTTATTCTCTACCCTTGGATCCACTTTAATCTTAGCCACACGTTCAAAGTGTCGTTAAAACCCTAAAGTGTGCCCTAAGAGTAGATTATAAATTGAGTCACCTTGATGGCTCAAACCCTATCTATCTCTTCGGCTAAACCTACCTATCTTTCCAATCTAAGTCTGGAGTTGGCTATTGTTGTTAATCCTGAGTCTTCTGAGTCTTCTACGGCCCTAAGTCTGAACTAAACCCTTTCGCCGCATCCATCGCCGTCGCCTGGTCTCGCCGCGTTAACAGGAAAAGGTATAGATTCGTCTAAAGCAAGTAATCTTTCTTTATGTATTAATCTGCTGTTGAATTCTGCATTCCTGTTTATTTTTATTTCATAAATCTAGGGTTTTAGACTGTTTCTGAGGGCTCACACAGTGGAGCCCTCTTATTAGTTTCTAACTCTTTGATAATTTTAATGTGTGCAGGATTCTAGTGGTAGATCTGATTTGTTGATAGCAGTTGCTTAAGTTGGAGTGGTCCGAGCCAAAGGATACAACGAAGCCCACTCATTCTGTTGAGGTTAAGGATACATTCTTCGGAGACGCCACCACATTGTGCCAGCTAGGGTTTCGGAGAACCCTAGCACAAATTGTAACTTTGTATCACGAAAAGGGTTACAAGCCCTGTTGTACTTAAAAGGAGTTTCTAAACTCCATTGATTAATAAAAATCATTCATTTTGTACAAGCTGTTCTGCATTCCTTTATTGTGATTTCTTTATTTCTGTTTGGCGTTGTATCTTTAATCTACACTTTGATTAACTTTTGACTAATAAATTCTAGATAAAATTCTATCAATAGCATGATCCACTTTGTAGTACGTATATTGTGATATGTGTAACCACCAAAAAGGCTCACACCTAATGTATCCTATTGCAAGAATTGTTAAAAAAATACAAATTGCATACAAGAACAAGAAATTGACAACAAAATGATCAATAAAAGATGTTTTATTCTATTATATTTCAATGCCAAAATAGAATTACAAGTGCATCCCTCTTAGGGATAATCATCTTGATACAATTGTTACAATAGGAGGTATTTTTATTTCCCTCTCAAGGGTAGGTGTGATTTCAAAGTGCCCTTCAGGATGACACGAACTACTCTAGGGTGGAGTAGACCCTCTTATTCATGGTGAGGAAGGAAATGAATTATTGTATCTCCTTTAAAACATATTTCCTATGATCAAGAAACAACACAAGAATGTCAAAAGCATAGGAAGTCTCTCATGATGATGTCCTTTAAATCCTATCAAGATTTATGTAAATATGTAAACAAGAAATACAACTATCAATCTATGAAACCAATTACTTGAAATGAAGAAATATAACATGAAAAGAAGCCAATAATGTCTAAACTACCATAATGAAAAAAAGTTACTAAAAATGCTAATTATGTTGGTCAAAAATCTCTAAAATCCTAACTAAACTATTAAAATTATAAATGTGATCTAATTAAGCATATTGGAAATGAAACAGTGAGGAGAAGTCGCCTTTGTTGCAAACTGCAGTTTTGATAAGCGGTCTACACTATAAACCACAGTTAAAAGCCGTAGTGAGCAACCAAATGGTTTTTTCTCAAAATTTAAGGGTTGTAGGCTTGACCTCCTTGTCCAATTGATGTTCAAGGGTCACTTTCGATGTCCTCTGACAAGTTTGGTGGGTGAATCATTGAATAGGGCATTTGTTTACCCGAATTAGCGTTTCTTGGCTCTCCTAGGTCCTTAGGGAATCCATGGCCTAATTCATCATGATGTTTGACAAATTGACAATGGGTATGGCAACAAGGCTCTCTCTATGCACTCAATTGAGTCCATAATTTGATAGGGCTTCATTGCTTTGATCTCCAAATGCACTCTCTATCAGTATTTTGATAGCACTTCGCTATCAAAATGCTCTATATGCTCTCTCCCATTTGAAGGGGTACTTATAGGATGTCCCAGGGCTAGGGATGGATTCATGGAGAAACCAAGATCAATAAGGGGTGGTTACGATAGTTGTATTGGAATCTTCAATCCTCTAACCACCTTCTTCTAGAATAAATTGTTGTTCAAATAGATTTGGCTTGGATGAAGCCCAACTGAACTTCAGTTAAGAACGTAGGTTACAACTGTGGTCCAGACTGTAAACCACAAGACTTAATCATGGTTAAGACTATAGACCATAGGTTTGGGCTACAGTTTAGACTAATTATGCCAAGGAGCCCAACTTGAGTGGTTAAAACCACTGCTCTATCTTGGAGTATGTCCAAGATCTTCCATATGGTCTTGTAGCATGTCCATATGAGTAGTCGCCATCGACATGACGCGTTTTAGGTGTCTACAAATGCCCCTTTTGACATGCATTATGAGATCAAACAATACTGAGCAAAAATAGACCTCCTAAAATGATGTCGAAATTTCTATGATGATCATTAGTCGGATCAACATTAGATGCTCCAGGTCTTGAAAAAGGATGCGCATCCTAGAATCATTACTTCCAACTCTTTGGAGACTTAAACTTGAAAGAGTTTGCACTCATCATCAGACATTCGAGTAGCTTTGGCGCTACAATAGGAGTTAGGCCTATATAATCGAAAATATGAGAGTTACAAACAAATTATCATATTTTCTATTTTCTCCAAGAAAATGGGTAAGTTTATGATAGCTGTTGGCAATGATTCGTAAGGACGAACACAATTTTGACAAGATCAAGGGATCTATGATCTCTGAGATCTTCTTCTAATTTTTATTATGATTTAATATTATGACTGCCCCCTCAAGCGATGATTCAATGAGGGCAATGACAATGTATGAAGCGACGAGGTCACTTGACCAAAATGAATGATCTGAACAAATTTAGATTTGAGCATTTTAAATTACTTGGCTAAGCCTAGTTCAGCTTATGATTCCTGTTGGCAATTTTGGGTTTGAGATCCTAGCTTCTTGTCTATGAGTTGTCATTGATGTCAAAAGGAAATGACATTAATGTTAAGAGGATGTGTTGGCTTCAAAGGTGGAAGATTCCAAGAGAATCTTTTTAAGAGAATTCGGGAGAGATTCCATTGGCAATGGTTTTTATTAAAACCAATGGAGGTTCTCTTTATTATTTATTTAATTATTATTTAAAACCCTTCAAGGTTTTAATTAATTAATTATTTAATTAATTAAGGGAGAAATTATTTTTAATTTATTAAAAATACTTTAAGGGTTTTTAAACCCTTTAGAAAGCAAATTTCGATTAAATTCGAAATTACTTTTCTTTGCGACCGACGTGTTCTAAAGTCCACGTATGGACTATAAATATGAGAAGGTTCCTAAGGTTAAACCCACTTGGAAAATCGAAGGCAATTAATTGGTTTGGCTGCGATCGAATGTTCTGTTTACGTTGCGAAAGAGGAGAGCTCGTGGTTTGAAAAGCTTTCGGAAAGCTTGACCGTTTATGTGGAAGGAAGTCCGTCTTGGACTTCGTAAGCCCCTTGTGGGCTAGTGGCAGCGAAGGCTGCGTTTGGGCCTTGCGTAGGCGGAGGTCTGCGTTTCGATCCCCGCGGAGGGAGCTGTGCATGGATTAGTCACGTTTTTATTAAAACGTGTTTTGTGCCGTGAATTTTGGATTCTTCAAGGGCAGCCATTATAAGGTGTGATTATTTTCTTGATATGATTTTTGGCATTGTTTAGCATTGTTTAAAAGACATAGGAGAAATAAGGGGATATTTCTTTGGTTGTATTTTTGAGATTAGTCTTTTGCTATGCTAAATTTAAAAATGGAGATATAAGGTGTAAGTTTTGGTTGTTGTGTTTTTGGCTTCTTTGGTGGTTGTTTTTAAAGAAGAGGAGCTAAAAGGTGTATTAAGGAAAGTTTTTATATATGCTCATTTATCTTGGTTCTAACCCTAACTTGGTTGGAAGTTTGAGGGTTGTGTGTGGTGACAGCTTTAAGGATCAATTTTCTTCTACTCCAAAAAGGTATGGGCACATTTTCCTTATGAGTATGATTGGTGTATGTTTTTCTGAAATAAGGTTGGAGTGAAAAGGTTTTCAACTAGGTTTCCTTTGGTTGGGTGTAAATCCTATTTTCTGGTTTGTTGAAGACTTCTTATGCATTGTTATCCTTGATGAGAGTTTTGGTGAATGCATAATTCTGGTTTGAGGTAGTGGAAGCATTGTGCACTAGGGTTTATGTTTGTGAGTCTTGCTACTTGCATTGAGTTGGTGGAACCCTTGGTTGGCTGTTTTGAGTTTGATGGTTGAGTTGCTTCCATAGAGGTTGTTTGATCAAGTTATTGCTTTACTTGATTCATGATATTGGGCTTACTCCATTGAGTTGATTTGAGCAAGTTATTCTTTGCATTTGGTGATATTGTGTTGGTGTCTGTTTTGTTCAAATATCTTTGGAGGGAAAAGGATTTCTACTTGTTTCCTTTTCTTGTGATGATTGGTTGAATGCTTCAAGGTTGATGTTGAGTTGAATGGTGTTGGTTGACTAAACCTTGTTTGATGAGCATTGTTGTTGAAACCCTAATTGATGGTGAAAAGAACATGAGTATCATTGTTATGTGATTCTTTGCATAGTTGGCAATTGTTGGGGTTTCATGTTCTTGAAAGAAAACATTCTATCCTATCCATTTCAGATATTGAGTTGAGTTTTCAGATTTGAGATTGAGATTGAGCTGAGTTGATTTGAGTTGAGTTTTGAGATTGGGATTTGAGTATAGAACATATTGAGTCTCTAACAATTCTCTTTATGCTTCTATGAGTTTGACAAATCACATTGGGTCTCTAACAATTCACTTTGTGATTTCCTACTAAGAAAGTTTTTCTTGGTGAGCTTGCTGAGTTTTTGGACAGGTTTCGGTGGGGACTTGTGAGCAGTTTTGGACAGGTTTCGGTGGGGACTTGTGAGCAAGTTTTGGACAGGTTTCGGTGGGGACTTGTGAGCAAATTTGGATAGGTCCTAGCGAGAGGACTTGTGAGCTGAGTTTGATAGTTCTATCGAGAGAACTTGAGGACAGAGGTGCATTGGTTCTATGAGAAGAACCTGAGGATAGTTGGCAAGTCTTTGAGAAGGCTTGTATGCGGAGGATTGATTTGTTCAAGAGTTGGACAAATTTGACAGACAGAGGAAGACTTGTACTAGACCGACTGACTGTGTTTGGTACAGGTTGTTGAGCTATTGTGGACGTGATCATAGAAGGCAGAGGTCTCTTAGGCTAAGCATTGAGGACAGGAGGTCTTCGATGGAAAGGAGTTCCACGTGCTGGCAAGAGGTAGAGGCAGTTGATCTTTTGAGGGATCATTTCCAGAGCAGAGGGGAAGGTATCTCCTTTGAGTAGAGGCTCATAAATTTTGATTGGGGGAAGGTATCTCCTTTGGGCCGAGGCTCATAAACATTGTAATTGGGAAGGATTCCCAAAGAACTTTGAGATAACTTTTAGAGAAAAGTTTTGTGGATGTAGCCTGACCATTCTAGGTGAACCACGTTAAAATTGGTGTCACTTTGTGGATGATATTGTGCATTGCTTTGATATTGCTTTGGGTATATTGCTTTACTATTTTGAAGTATAAAGGAAAAAGTAAAAAGAGGTCTTATACTATTCACCCCCCCTCTCAGTATAAGCTTGTGTTCTTCAATTGGTATCAGAGCGGGTGCCTTCGAAAAGTTTAACGACTTGAAGGAAAAGCTAGTAAAGAACACAATGGATCATTCAAGTGGCAATGCAACACCTATTCTTGATGGGTCAGATTTTGGTCTTTGGAGTGCAAGGATGAAGGTTCATCTAATGGCACTTGGGAATGAGGTTTGGGAAGTGATTGAAGATGAGTACACTATTCCTGTACATGGTCCTAATACTAAAGAAGAAAGGCTCCTACATCACAGCAATTCAAAAGCAATGAATGCAATCCTGAAAGGCTTACAGAAAGCAGATCTCACCAAAGTGATTCACTGCAAGACAGCTAGTGAAATGTGGAAACAATTGAAGGTGGTTCATACGAGGTGATACAAATGTCGGAAAGGCCAAGTTGAGACACTTCAAAGGTATGTTTGAACAACTCAAGATGAATGATGATGAAAATATTAGTGACTACATGCTTCGTATGGATGAGGTTGTTAACTCCATGAAAGACTTAGGTCTTGAGCTTGCTGAAAATGATGTTTGTGATAAGATTTTAAGATCTCTTCCTAATAGATTTAGTGAAAATATTTCTGCTATTGAGGAAGCTAAAGATTTGGATAAGTTGAAAAAGGATGAGCTCCATAGTATACTTGCAGCATTTGAGTTGAGAACTCAAGTGAAGGTTGATGTCAAGAAAGAGGCGACTTTCAAGGCTACCAAGAATTCCAAGGGTAAACAGACTTCAAGATAGTGATGAGTCTTCTAGTGATGAAGAGGCATATTACAACAAGAAAGGCAAGTTCTCTAGAAAGCACAAAAGTATGAAAAATATAAGATGTTTCAATTGTGGAAAGTTTGGTCTTTATGCTATTGACTATATTGTTCCCAAGAATGAAAGTGATGAAGATAAACAGGATTCTAAGAGCAAGGATTCTGAAAAGCACAAGCATCACAGAAAGAACAAAGATGAGCACAACAATCAAGGAAAGAGGTATTCTCACAAGCACAAGAAGAGTTTCTACCTAGACAAAGCAAGTAAGTGTTCTAGTAGTGATAGTGAAAGTTCTTCAAGTGATGATGAAAATGAGATGTTGTTCATATCAGAAAAAGAGGAAGAACCGAAACATAGATTCATTATCATGAAATGTCTTAGATGTGGAAATTTTGGTCACCTTGAGGATGATTGCACAAATAATGATTTGGTTTCTAGTATGTATGAGGATGCTTCAGAAAACTATAAGGAAGATGCATGTATGGTTTTTGAAAAGGGTAGCACCTCTAGTGATAAGAAATCTGAAAAAGGCTTTGATGATTCAAAAGGAAATCAAATAAAGGATCTTGAAAGTGAACTTATTAGTGCTCTTAGTGTTTTGGAAAAGGAAAGAAAGAAGAATGCTAGACTCAAGGATAAGTTAGATGAATGTTGTATGGAGAGAGATGATCTTATAGAAAGTCTTGACTTCTCTATAGCTAAGACACAAGAACTCAAGGATGAGTTAGAGTCTAAGGTTCTTAAGTATAATGAGTTAGAACAGAAAATGGCTTCTTTGAAAGAGGAAACTAAAGAGTACAAGGATAAGCTTTACAGGTTTCAAGATAGCTCCAAAAAGGTTAAGTCACTCATCAAAGGTCAAAGAAAGACAACAGATAAAACAGGCCTTGGTTTTGTTAAGCCACACAAGGAACAAGTTGGAGAGTCTAGTAAGAGACTCCAAAAGGAAGAGAGTTCTGATGAGGAAAGTATTTCAGAAAAGGAGTCCTTGAGTGATAGATGCACAGAAATAGAAAATAGGAAACAGAAAAAGGGGAGAAAGTTTACAGGACCTAGAAGGTCATTTACAGGAAAGTTTAATGGCAGATGTTTTGCTTGTCACGGGTTTGGTCACATGGCTTCACATTGCATGACTCAAGTAAGGAAGGTAAATGACAGTTTCAGAGGTGGTAATTTCTTTCAAGGGTATTGCTACTCTTGTAAACAGTTTGGGCATAAGGCAATTTTTTGCAAGGCTAATAACAAGAACAGGGTTAGTCAGAACTGGTGGATTCAAAGAACAGGTATGCCTAAAAGAAATAACATTGTTACTTGTTATAAGTGCAACAATGAAGGTCACACGACTAGACAGTGTAGAGCTGAACTTCCAAGGTACAGGAACAGGAACAGTGGTATGAACAGGTCCAAGGATCAAGGCATGGATAAGAACAGGAATGATAACAAGAATAGGAATATGGACAAGGAGAACAAGAGAAGACATGGTAAGGCAGCTATAGACACTGATGATGATCAGTGCCTGTTGGGAGTTTTACTCCCACCCAAGAATTAAACACCTCAATAGGAGGTGGGGGAGGGACTAAGCTAAGAGGCTCATTCTTAGTCCCAAGCCCCAAAGGTGACCCTTTGCCATTGATGACAAAGGGGGAGAGATATGAGTAAGGGGGAGAGCCTCAAGACAGGGGGAGTTGTTTATGTTGAGTTTATGTGTTGTTGAGAAGCATGGTTTGCCATCAATGACAAAGGGGGAGATTGTTGGCAATTTTGGGTTTGAGATCCTAGCTTCTTGTCTATGAGTTGTCATTGATGTCAAAAGGAAATGACATTAATGTTAAGAGGATGTGTTGGCTTCAAAGGTGGAAGATTCCAAGAGAATATTTTTAAGAGAATCCGGAGAGATTCCATTGGCAATGGTTTTTATTAAAACCAATGGAGGTTCTCTTTATTATTTATTTAATTATTATTTAAAACCCTTCAAGGTTTTAATTAATTAATTATTTAATTAATTAAGGGAGAAATTATTTTTAATTTATTAAAAATACTTTAAGGGTTTTTAAACCCTTTAGAAAGCAAATTTCGATTAAATTCGAAATTACTTTTCTTTGCGACCGACGTGTTCTAAAGTCCACGTATGGACTATAAATATGAGAAGGTTCCTAAGGTTAAACCCACTTGGAAAATCGAAGGCAATTAATTGGTTTGGCTGCGATCGAATGTTCTGTTTACGCTGCGAAAGAGGAGAGCTCGTGGTTTGAAAAGCTTTCGAAAAGCTTGACCGTTTATGTGGAAGGAAGTCCGTCTTGGACTTCGTAAGCCCCTTGTGGGCTAGTGGCAATGAAGGCTGCGTTTGGGCCTTGCGTAGGCGGAGGTCTGCATTTCGATCCCCACGGAGGGAGTTGTGCATGGATTAGTCACGTTTTTATTAAAACGTGTTTTGTGCCGCGAATTTTGGATTCTTCAAGGGCAGCCATTATAAGGTGTGATTATTTTCTTGATATGATTTTTGGCATTGTTTAGCATTGTTTAAAAGACATAGGAGAAATAAGGGGATATTTCTTTGGTTGTATTTTTGAGATTAGTCTTTTGCTATGCTAAATTTAAAAATGGAGATATAAGGTGTAAGTTTTGGTTGTTGTGTTTTTGGCTTCTTTGGTGGTTGTTTTTAAAGAAGAGGAGCTAAAAGGTGTATTAAGGAAAGTTTTTATATATGCTCATTTATCTTGGTTCTAACCCTAACTTGGTTGGAAGTTTGAGGGTTGTGTGTGGTGACAACTTTAAGGATCAATTTTCTTCTACTCCAAAAAGGTATGGGCACATTTTCCTTATGAGTATGATTGGTGTATGTTTTTCTGAAATAAGGTTGGAGTGAAAAGGTTTTCAACTAGGTTTCCTTTGGTTGGGTGTAAATCCTATTTTTTGGTTTGTTGAAGACTTCTTATGCATTGTTATCCTTGATGAGAGTTTTGGTGAATGCATAATTCTGGTTTGAGGTAGTGGAAGCATTGTGCACTAGGGTTTATGTTTGTGAGTCTTGCTACTTGCATTGAGTTGGTGGAACCCTTGGTTGGCTGTTTTGAGTTTGATGGTTGAGTTGCTTCCATAGAGGTTGTTTGATCAAGTTATTGCTTTACTTGATTCATGATATTGGGCTTACTCCATTGAGTTGATTTGAGCAAGTTATTCTTTGCATTTGGTGATATTGTGTTGGTGGCTGTTTTGTTCAAATATCTTTGGAGGGAAAAGGATTTCTACTTGTTTCCTTTTCTTGTGATGATTGGTTGAATGCTTCAAGGTTGATGTTGAGTTGAATGGTGTTGGTTGACTAAACCTTGTTTGATGAGCATTGTTGTTGAAACCCTAATTGATGGTGAAAAGAACATGAGTATCATTGTTATGTGATTCTTTGCATAGTTGGCAATTGTTGGGGTTTCATGTTCTTGAAAGAAAACATTCTATCCTATCCATTTCAGATATTGAGTTGAGTTTTCAGATTTGAGATTGAGTTTGAGCTGAGTTGATTTGAGTTGAGTTTTGAGATTGGGATTTGAGTATAGAACATATTGAGTCTCTAACAATTCTCTTTATGCTTCTATGAGTTTGACAAATCACATTGGGTCTCTAACAATTCACTTTGTGATTTCCTACTAAGAAAGTTTTTCTTGGTGAGCTTGCTGAGTTTTTGGACAGGTTTCGGTGGGGACTTGTGAGCAATTTTTGGACAGGTTTCGGTGGGGACTTGTGAGCAGTTTTTGGACAGGTTTCGGTGGGGACTTGTGAGCAGATTTGGACAGGTCCTAGCAGAGGACTTGTGAGCTGAGTTTGATAGTTCTATCAGAGAACTTGAGGACAGAGGTGCATTGGTTCTATGAGAAGAACCCGAGGACAATTGGCAAGTCTTTGAGAAGGCTTGTATGCAGAGGATTGATTTGTTCAAGAGTTGGACAGATCCGACAGACAGAGGAAGACTTGTACTAGACCGATTGACTATGTTTGGTACAGGTTGTTGAGCTGCTGTGGACGTGATCATAGAAGGTAGAGGTCTCTTAGGCTAAGCATTGAGGACAGGAGGTCTTCGGTGGAAAGGAGTTCCACGTGTTGGCAAGAGGTAGAGGCGGTTGATCTTTCGAGGGATCATTTCCAGAGGAGAGGGGAAGGTATCTCCTTTGAGCGAGAGGCTCATAAATTCTTGATTGGGGGAAGGTATCTCCTTTGGGCCGAGGCTCATAAACATTGTAATTGGGAAGGATTCCCAAAGAACTTTGAGATAACTTTTAGAGAAAAGTTTTGTGGACGTAGCCTGACCATTCCGGGTGAACCACGTTAAAATTGGTGTCACTTTGTGGATGATATTGTGCATTGCTTTGATATTGCTTTGGGTATATTGCTTTACTATTTTGAAGTATAAAGGAAAAAGTAAAAAGAGGTCTTATACTGTTCACCCCCCCTCTCAGTATAAGCTTGTGTTCTTCAAATCCAACTATTAATAGTAATTATACATTCCTATCCCATGGAGCAGTCGGGCTGAAATAGCCTTCTTAGAAAATGAAAATAATACAATGCCAATTAGATTTGTGTTGAATCACGTTATCGATGATTTGCTAAAAATATGTCATAGGAAAAATAACATGAAACACCTCATTCTCGTGGAGCAGTCTGACCGTGAAGGTCTTCTTAGGGATTGAAAAGAAGCATATCATATCAACGATGATAATTTTTTCCCCAAATTTCCTTATGGTAATTTACTCATCTTTCCGAATTGCATGGATCACAAGTCGCTGCAACCGCCAAGTGTATAGGGTAAATTACTGAATATGAGGCACATTTGGTTTTTTAATTATTTGATTTTTTTGTTAATTTTGATTTATTGATCAATCCTGGTGCTTTGAATATCACCAAATTTACAATATTGATTGATATTTTTGAAATTTGATCCATTAGGAGTCATTAATTTGTCATTTTAGACCTTCCCAAGGTGGGGTTTGAGTGCATTTAATGCTAGTTGCGAACCGTGAGTATGGTCTGCGATTGAAAATTTCCAATTTGGGAACCGCAAGTCGGGGTTGCGGTTCGTCGAAATTAGGGGAAACTATAAATAGTTTTCCCACTTTAAAAATTTCATTATTCTCATTCAAATAACTGCATTTCAGAGAGCTCTAAGAGGTGAGAGACATTCCTTGATCCGGAACGTTGCAAAAGTTGGCCTCAAATTTCACTCGTACCTCGATGGTGGACCTAGGACAACCATCCACTAGCAAAGGCCGTGGTGTGGGCAAGGTAACTCGAAACTGAGTCCTCACACTCATTACCAACTAAAAAAAAAATAAATTGCATTAAGTAATGGGTTAATGAACTTCACTAAATTGTTGGCAACGAACCTCATCACTGTAGACTAGGCTAGGCTAGATTTTCATTTTTTTGGCTAGCTAGGCTAGGAAGGGACCCAAAATGGGTCTCATTCCTAGATTGTAGTTGGCACCTATGAATCCCAATTGTCATATTGGGAACCACAACTATCAGCTACGATTAGAATTTAAATTTTCAATGGTCAAATTTGACCACAGTCGGACCGCAAGGTTGACCTGCGATTTCATGACTTTGGAAAAAAATTCAATTTTTCTCACTTTTTCTAATATTTTATGGTAATTAATGCTATTTATTGCATGTCTGAGATACCTATTTTCTTGATGTTTTTGACATTTTTAGAGTCATTTTTTTATCTATTTTTGCTTGTTTTTAGTTATATTTTTCTCTTATGCACTATTTATTTCCAGACATTGACTTCTAGGGCTCTTGAGCCAGATATACTTTGCACCCTCCATAGACAGCTTACTATAGGGGAGTAGGAGTGGTTTGGATTCATTGACTTTAGCTATGACTTGGATCTACCCATGGTTAGGGTAGATACAACATATATGACCGTGTTGGCCCAGAGCTGGAATGCTTGGACCAACACATTTCATCTACCAACAGGTGAAATGACCATCACCCTAGAGGACATCTATTGGATCTTTAGGATCCCTATTGATGGTGAGGCCATCACTTCCTCTTCCTCTCAAAGTAAGAAGGTTTTTTGCAATGCTATATTTAGTGATCAAAGCGATGAGGCCCAGTGGTAGATGGATCATGGACATGTACACATCGACTACTGGCAGGGGGAGTGCATCTTCTCTATTAGAGAGGTATTCTTCATACACCTGGTCATGTAGATAGTCCTTCCAGACTCCTCAGGCATGACGATCCCTTGGAACCTTCTTTCTAGTTTTAGGAGGGTTTTTTAGATCACCATCCATTAGCCACTGCTCCTAGCGTGACGGAGCACTTTATTATGCCAGCTCTATCGAGAGTTGTACCAGGTGACTATAAAGAGTCGAGTAGGCATCAAATATAGCCTAACACAATAGATATGGGATTGGCAACACATCCGCATTGAGCATCCTGCATAGCTACCACTTGAGATTGACTCTATTGACGATGAGCACCAGTGCTACATAGCTTGCTTGCCCCATAAAGAGGAGGAGTTTAGAAGTAGGTACCATGTAGGGGACATCAGGCATTACCTTAGTAAATTTGTAGGATTGAGGCCCAATGATATAGAGTGGTGCCCATACATGGGGTGCCCTACATGGTCGAAGGCTGACGAGTGGTTGTGTTAGGCTCGTTGGGATAGGTGTCTCCTGGGCCACAAGGACGATATCAGGGAGTATCATTTTTACTCTCATGTCTTGTGGTAGTTTGGCTTAGTTTAGGATATACTAGAGTTGTCAATCATCTATAGGTGGTTGGCTCTAGAGACATGTATGTAGTGGATACAACCGACAACACTTGGAGATGCGGCTAATGATTTCTAGGAGTCAGGGGTTTCTATGGCTAGGACTACTCTTTCATATGATGCTTGGTGGTCACTACGACAGTGGCAAGGATCTGGGCCCTTCATCCGGGTTGATGATGAGGTTGAGGCTGATCCACAAGGGTGTAGTGTGCACCCACATACTGAGGGTGGTTGGGGGGTAGAGGTTGCAGTAGGAGATGCACCCCCTATAGAGATCGATGAGGATGCATTAGATGAGGTAAAGGTACCTCTAGATAGTGAGGTAGGCTAACTGCTAGCCTAGGTAGTAGATCTTTAGAGCCAAGTTGGGAAGTTCCACACTCAGATGTTGTAGAGGGATACTAGCATCTCCATGTTACAGGTGATTCTAGCTCATAGCGGGAGACAATGACAGCAAATCCAAGAGGAGCTCATAGGTGCCATAGCTTATGCCATAGTAGTAGAGGATCGAATTCAGGAGCTGACTAGCTCACTATAGGTATCAAAGGGACAACAATCTATGATTGTAGCAAAGAGGGACGGCTCAGTCTTAGGATCATAAAGGAGACCCCTCCTCATTTTAGGTTATCATAGCACCACTAGTAGCACCATAAGCTATACTTCTAGAAGGTGGTGATCCCATGACATAGATTAGGCAGCTCACTTCCCTCGTAGAGGATGGAAATTACCTTGGCGATGCGAGGGTAGCTCGCATATCCCAACTAGAGGGCTTTATCATATTACGAGGCTTACAAGTGCTAGAGGATAGACATGCTATGGGATCTTAAAGGACCAGGTCTAGGACTATAGGATAGTCCATAGTGAGCTCCAACCAATGGACTCATAGGACATAGAGGACACATAGGTCCTCTAGCACACATGGAGGTAGCTCCCATACTAGGACCAGGGAGATGGGTGTGACCTTTAGTCACAGGTCTAGCCGCATAGACATACCAGTATCTGGTGTGCTAGGTCTCTTTGGGTTAGATGGCACACAAGGACCTTAGGGCCAAGGAGATGGATGTGACATCTAGTCATATGTCTAGCCACATAGACATACCAGTATCTCGTGTGCTAGGCCTCTTTGAGTTAGGTGGCACACAGGGCCCTCAACAGGGCACACAATAGGAACCAGAGCTGACTATAGAGCAGGCTATAGAGCATAGGACTAAGGGAGGCAGTGAGAACTCCAATTCAGGGGGAGCAGGCCATAGCTAGGGCTCTACAAGATCTAGGCTACATTTTTGTATATGTACCATTTTTGATGTAAGTTCTAGGACCTACACGATTGTAGCCTGCGGGTATTTTATACTCCTGATGTACTCTATTGGACACATATATATATGATATTGATCATTTATGGCTCATTATGTGTACTTGTGTGTTTTTAATTTTATGTTTATTTGATGCACATGGATGCAATGCTTATGTTAATTTGATGCTATATGATGTAATGTATGGATGAAATGCACTAGATGGCTATTTAATTTATGATGATGATGATATGCAATGATCTAGATGCTTAGATGTGCGATGTATGATGGATGCATATGAATGCGATATTTGATTAAATGCATATTTTATTTTGCTTTATTTTATGCATTTAATTTATGAAGATGTCACGATATTCTAATGAAATGTATGTAGTACATTATTTACATGATGGTAATCAAATGTAAATGAACTTGTATGCTTTAGTCACTTTAAAACATAAGGAATGAATGCAATAATGTTAATAAATCTAATGGATGACACCACATAATGTATAAAAATCATGAATGTAATTGAAAATCCTCAAGATAAGAATTTAATCAATTAATCATCCATATATGAAATGCAATGGTATGCGATGTTATGATGCGAATGATATAATGTGTCATTCTATTTTCCTTTGCAAATTTGAAAAATATGCACAATATAGTTAGTGGCCTTATAAATATTATTTCTAATATCCATATGGTATCTATCCTATATCTTGATTGTGCTTTATATGATGATGTATCATGGACTCGATACTTTGCAGTTTGATGATTTTATATGGTTTGTGATAGTTGGTATTTTGTTGCTATTAGAGAAATTTTTGAGGTTTTCCATGAGACTCAAACACCCTAGTAGACTCATCAAAAGTTGTATACTAACCACACTAGACTTCTGAAGTAGGAGTCTTTTGCTAGGATAGGCCCTAACTATTCATTATCCCTATGTGTGCACATGATTATATTAAGATAAGACACGAGTGTTCCTCGATGTCAGGTGGGATTCTTTCAACCCATTGCTAAGATAGGGGTTCCACAAATATCTTATCCAATCCCAAGTTTAGATTTTAGTTCGAATAAGCCACTAGGCAATGCAAGACACCTAAAGCTAGCTCTTCTACATTCAAATATTGGTCTGCCCACGAGCGAGATGCAAGTATATCATACATATCATCATGCATAAGGTACAGTAGTGCCGACAATTCCAAGGATTCAGGCTCATTCCTTTCTATCCTTAAATTTTTGGGATACTTTATCATATGTGGTGAAGCAAAGGAGTCGATTCCATCTTCATTTTGAACTGTCTCTCGATCTTCATTTTATCTCTCTTTGAACTGGATTTCTGATCTTCATTTGATCTCCACTCGAACTTTTGATTTATGATCTTCATTTGATCCTCACTTTGAACTTGATTTTAGTCTATTTTCTGATATTTATTTGATCTTAACTTTTTGGAATTCATATTTGATAATTTTCTTCAAAAAAAAATTTTTGGAGGATTTACTTGGGAAAACTATTTCTGGTATATCGATTTGAGGATATCGATCTTATGATATCAACATGGGATATCAATATGGGAATTCGATCTATGATATCGATCTAGGGTATTAATCTTGAGTATTGATGTGGGATATCACTCTGGGATATTGCTCATTTTATCGTAAGCAAGGGATTCTGAATAGGGAGCTAACCTATCCTTTTGCCAAATACCAACATTTCCCATACTATCCGCACAGAGAGAAAGCAAGAATAACTCTTTTTGCCTTAGGATACCCCATCCTGCTTCATGACTTTTATCTTTCGTTAGTCCTTGTTATGATTGTTTAATTTGTTGACTAGTGATAGGATTATGATATGCTAAGGGCTATACTAACTAAACCTCAACTACAAAATCAAAGCAAGATTTCTACCAACTCTTGATAAGACATCTAGGTATGGTTGAATGACCAGAAAACACTAGTATATCTCCATAGCAACAAAATAGGTTGTGTTGAAAAACACAATTACTCACATGAATGATGGATCATGATAAATGCAGAGATGCATGATTTAGACACAAACGTGGTGTCATTTGTAAGACTGACAAACATAATCCCTTCTATTATGGAATGCAACGGATGACGAATACCTATATGCAACGCAATAATGCAGTGGATGCATGAGTGAATGAAAAATGAAAATGCAAAATTCATATGCAAATGCAGATGTTTTTGTATTTTATGATTTACCAATTTTTTTTATGGATTTTATTGATTATATAATTTTTATGATTTTTGAGCCTCATATCTAACCAAACAGTGAGTACATGCCTCGGGAGCCTTTAGGAATGACCAAACAGCATGGAAATATCATTGGAGCCTTTAGATTGACCAAGTGATATTTCAAAAAAATCCTTGGAGTCTTTTAAGATGACCGAGCAGTTTTACGCAAACCCTCAAAGCCTTTTGGGTTGACCAAGTAGTTTTTTAGAAACTCTTGGTGCCTTTTGATTGACCAAACTACTCACAGACGAGCTTGGAGCCTTTTAATATGATCGAGCAGTTACAAGCAAACACTTAGAGCCTTTTACTGACATGACCAAGCGATTTCAAGAACCCTTGGAGCCCTTTGGGTTTGACCAAAGGGCTTATAGATGCCTTTAGAGCTTTTTGATTGACCAAAATACTTATGAGAGTATTTGGAGCCTTTTAGGATGACCGAGCAATTTTGAACCAACCCTTAGAGCCTTTTACTATACTCTCAAGTATAAAATGCCTTAATATGGATGATGTTAAGAGGTTCAAAATCTTCAAAACCTCCTAGCGACATTAGGCGATAGGTACCCAAATCAATCTTTTCAGATATGATGTAGGGTCCTAGCCAATTAGCCGTAAATTTGTCTCGCATATCTGGCGATAAATTAGAAATCTGTTGGTTCTCTTTCAAGACAAGATCCCCAAATTCAAAGTCTCTCTGGTGGAATTTGATATTGTAAGCTCATTTTAGTCACTCCTAATAAAGGCAGAGATGTTCTAGGGCATTCACATGATGTTCATCAAGCAACGTTAGTTAATCCAGTTGATCTTGTCGTGCAATGTTGTCATCAATGAACTAATTCAATGCGATGCATGGCATTGGAATTTCCAATTCCAAGGGTATAATGGCCTCAACACCATATACTAGTGAGAACGACATTGCCCTAGTGGGCGTATGAATACTAATACTGTAAGCCCATAATGCAAGGGGTAGCTGGATATGCCAATATTTGTGGTTTTCTTGGATCATCTTTTTCAATATGACCATCATTGTCTTATTTGAAGCTTCAGCCTACTCGTTTGCTTGTAGATAGTATGGAGTCGCAAAACTGTGTTTGATTCTATATTTAGATGTCAAAGCTCTCATAGTTTTATTCTTGAAGGACGTTCCATTATTCGATATTATTTTGGATGGAATCCTAAAACGACTTATGATATGCTCTAATATAAACTTTGCTATATGATATCCAGTTGTTATTGTTAAGGATATTGCTTCCACCCACTTTGTGAAATACTCAGTAGCTATGATTATAAATGTTTGTCGACCTGATGATGGAGGAGAGATCTTACCTATAATATCTAGTCCCCACTGAGCAAATGGCCAAGCCACTTGGATGGGTTGTAAGGCCTATGATGGCAAGTGCATAAGATTAGCATGATGTTGACATTTGATGCATTTATTGACATACACATTGCACTCCTTCTCCATAGTGGGCCAATAGTATCCCATTCAAAGGATGCGCTTGATGATGGCCATGCCTCTAAAATGGCCATTGCATGTACCATCATGAGCCTACGAAATTGCCCATGATGCCTCTTGGGGATCTAAGTAACGAAGGAGAACTCCATCGTACCCTCGTCGATACAAGATGTCTCCTATTAAGACATATTTAGCCACTTTCTATTTAAATGTGCACTTCATACAATGTGGCAATCCCTCCGAGATTAAACCAAGCTTCAAGAAGTCATGGATTTGTGACATCCAATTTTGATAAGCCTTAAATTCGACTGCTAAGACGACTTGCTCCCCCTACATATTTAATTTTGCAAATGCAAAATGGGAAACAACCTTATGGTGAATGGTGGTACCACTCCTCGTCAAACTCTGAGAGGTTAATGACCCCCAGGGTGCCTACTTTAGAAAGCCTTCAGCTCTGTAGAACCATTTGGATTTTGGTTCTATGTTGATCATGTTGACTAATATTCTATTATCAAAGGCTTTGCATTCTGCAGTTGGATGCAAAAGCTTTTTAACATGAATGGTAGTGAAATCAGCAGATGAATTATGAGGTATTAAGGATCCCAAATAGACCATGGTGTCTACAAACCTATTTGATGATCGAGGGATTGCCTCAATGTCATACCATTTCAATTTAGCCAGATATATAGCAACAAGATCCTTTTAAGCTTTCAATATGGGACACCGACATTGGAAGAGCCTCTTAACTTGATTTACTATGAGCAATGAATCACAAAAGATGTTTAATCTTTTAATATTCATGGCAATGGTTGTGTGGAGGCCCAATGGTAGTGCTTTGTACTCAATGTTTTTGTTGGTGCATGGAAATTTTAGTTTAAATTACAAGGGCATAGGAGCTCCTTGCGGCATGAAAAGCACTATTCCTACACCACCCCCTTTCTCACACTTCAAACCATCAAAGAACAGAGCAATATCAGCATTGTTCTCTGGTTCTTCAGGTTCGAGAGCTTCAGATATGACGAATACTGCATCGTCTGAAAGCTCTATTGTTAGAGGCCTACTATTTGATAGTGGTAACTAAGCTAATTGATATGCTATGACTTGTCCCTTGATGGACTTTTGGCTTATGAATTCCAGATCAAATTCTATCAGTAGCATGATCCACTTCATAGTACATGTATTATGATACATTTTACTCATCATATACTGCAAAGGGTTTTGTTTTGATATCACATACGTCATATGACTTAGCATATAGTGGCGTAGTTTCCAAGTAGTGAACACTACTGCTAAACATAATTTTTCCACATATGCATACCCGAGCTCATAGCTCACCAAGATTTGACTAATATAATATATGGACTGTTCTTTGCCTTGAACGTTCTTTTAGGCTAACATGGTTTCCAGTGCAAATTCAATTTCCAATATATAGTAGAAAAGGCACCTCTGGCCTTGGTGGAGATAGCACTAGCGACATCACCAAGTATTGATTTATTTTAGTGAAGGTTGTTTGACAGTCCTTGTCCCAGTTGAATGGGACCCCCTTATGTAGTAGTCGATTCATGGGTCGACATTTATCTAATAACTGAGTGATGAATCACTTTATCAATGCTACCTTGCCCTGAAGGCTCCTTAACTCTTTAATGTTGGTGGGAGGATGCATCTCCAAGATAGCCTTGACCTTCGTTGGGTAAAATTCGATGCCTCTCTTAGAGATGATGAATCCTAGTAGTTTTCTAGAATTTATGCCAAATACGCACTTCATAGGATTCAGCCTGATATTGTGCTCTATCAGGCAATCGAAGACCTTCCTTAAGACCTCTGCATGCTCTTCTCACAACAATGACTTGGCCAACAAGTCATCAATATAATCTTCTAGAATTTTATGCATATAATCATGAAAAATGTATATCATGGCCCGCTGATATGTGGCACCAGCATTTTTGAGGCCAAATGACATAACTTTATAGCAAAGCGTTCCCCATGGTGTTATAAATGTAGTTTTATGTTGGTCTTTGGGTTTAATATAAATTTGATTGTACCCAAAAAAATTGTCCATTAAGGAGAGCATTTCGTGACATGTAGTTGCATCTACGAGAGCATCAATATTGGGCAATGAAAATGAATCTTTGGATGTTGCCTTATTTAGGTCTCTAAAATCCGTGCAAATACAGATTCTTCCATCAGGTTTTCCCATGGGTACCATATTGGAAACTCATTCTGGATAGTCGATGGAGATTACAAATTCTACATCCAACAACTTTTGTAGCTCATCTTTCACCATTAAGGTTATTGTTGGATGCATATTTCTAAGCTTTTGCTTGATCTACTTCTTCGTCAGATCTAGCGAAAGGTTATGCGTAACCAATTTCGGGTCTAGACCTGGCATATCCTTATACATCCAAGTAAATAGATTTGGTCTCTCTTTCAGTAGAGGGATGAGGGTGGCCTGCTCATCTGGAGTGAGACTCTCTCCAAATTTAACCTTCTTTGCATTGGTGGGATCATTATTGATATCCACCTCACAAGTTTCCTCTACTAACATATGTGATCCCTCCTCAAGCTGATGAGGCATGGGAATCAAATGGATGCCATCATTCAGGTTGATAGGTTCTATTTTGGAAGCATTTTTGGCATGATAGACATCGTATGCACAACCTGGCGCAAAATGAAATGGTTGTAATATTTCTTTGTTGGGGAAGTAATCTTCAGGCTCAACGGGTGCATCAGTGCGATCCCAGTCGATAGCATCTTTGTTAAGATACAACAGTTTGGATGGATCTACTAGATTACGGAGTGGAGTGGTCAAATAAATGGATACCATGTTTATAAAATAGAATTGATATCCAGGACCACACATACCTGTTGGTTCGACTTTTATACACACCCTATGAAGAATGAGCATAAAATACCGATAACACTTATACGGGATAAATCCCACTCACTTTAGGATCTTGTTGGATATCCAAGGTGTGAGTTATAGAGTTGGGTCGAATGTCTATTCACTCTTTTCCACTTCTGGAATAGTTTCAAGTGGACTGTCTGTTACCTTACAACGGGTTCTGGACTTATTCAGTAATGTTTTTGGAATTGGTTATCTTTGTGGACACTCAGATTTACAATCAGTTCTTTGATCTAGCTCTTTATGTGTTAGCAGATTTAAATAAAAGACAAATGTAAAAGAAAATAAAAATGGATCATTCAATCGGTGGAACAGAGAGAGTAGGGTAGGGCAGAAAGAGAAATTTATCTAACTTAGCTGCAAAACCAAAACTACCAATTTTAGTTATACCGGTTAGCTTCACAATAGAACAAAATCAAAGAGGAAAGTGTCCAGCTTTCTAAGATCACCTTCCACTAAGAGCATAAGACAAAGACAACAACAGATCTGAAAGAAAATCACAAACAGAAGGGAAGTCGGTTAAAATTGGTATCTCTCACCAAGAGCCTAGCTCGCACAGTGAGGACAGAGCAATTAGAACAGGCCTGAACCTTAAATCTATAATTTTCCCTAACATACAATAAAGAAAATGAAGCCTAACAGCATATCCAATCCTGGTAACACAGATCTACAACATAAATTAAATAAACCTTAATGAAACGGAAACAAAAGAAGATGAACTTATCACAATCTGAAAGAGATTAGGCTCCTGGCCACGCTATCACAGAAAATGAAAGTCACACCAACTCTAAGTCCAGAACAAAGCATTCAAACAAGATTTGCAGGAAATTGCTCCAATAGCTTGTATTTCTAAGTTTTCGCCTCCTTGAATTTACATTCAGAAGAAGTATTTATAGACCCAGGACAGACCCTGATCTTTTCAGAAATATCTTCTTCTCAAACCCTAAATTTTATCCTCTTAACCTTACTACCCAGGTTTTACAATATAAGCCCCTTTAAAAATAGAGTTTTTTATAAACCCTAACCACTCTGCAAATCTTAGTGCAGTTACTTGCCATAAATGGAGAAGGCATGATCTGATATTATTCTCATCCATCTCTAACTACAAGTAAATATCTTCATTTTCCGCCGGGTTCCATAATAACCCAAAAGGGGGGACCCTGGGGGAGAAATCTTCATCTTCCCGGTGCATCATGCCGAGAGGGTCTCATTAATTCCTCGAGAAAATCGGATGAGTCACTGGTTTCTCTGACATTTTATCTTCGCAGAGCCGCTTCTGAGTTAAAATTCTCTGCACGCCATTACTTTCACCATAAATTCTCCTGTTAAATGCATCCATCGGCAAATTTCGGTAACTGTGTGTAGATATTTTCATTTTTCGATCAATTGCCGACATATTCCATTAAATGGGCAGCTGCTTAGTCACCGTAAAGTCTCTTTGCGGCCAGATCTATAAAATCTGGATGAACCAGCAATTCTCGGCATCTCAAATTTCCATCTGACGGCCTTCATTTAATCCATGCTTATTTTGTCTTTTTCTGCCATTACTTCCGCTAGTATGCAACTGCCAGCTGGCTTTCTGCAAAAGACAAGCAAGGATTAGTATTTTAATATTATTAAATTAAAATCCTAATGTTCATTATATGTCGGCTTTATTTTTTTGACACGTGTCATGAAATCGTGACGTCCCCCTGCATTCTGGTCTTTCCCAGCTCTTTTGTCGTGAAATCGCGACATGTCGCGATTTCGCGACACCCCCCTCCTCCCTTCACTTTCTTTCCCCCTGACATCACGATTTCGCGACACCTTCCACTTAGGCCTTTCATTGTCACGATTTCACGACACCCTTCTTTCCCCATTCGTGACACGTCACATCTCCCTCCACCTTGCTCTTTCTCGTGTCACAATTTCTCATTTCTCAAAATGTCACGATATCGCACGTTTCCAAAATGAAATGTCACGATATCGCGACATTTCCAAAAATGAAAATTTCACGATATCGCGACGTTTCCAAAAATGAAAATGTCGCGAAATCGCACTGCTTTTATTACTTAGCAAATTTTCTAAAAATTGTAGGTTGACTCTAATGAATTCATTCATCTGTATTCTGCATTTTTACATATTTAGTGAAAGATCTTCTTTACTCATAAATGATTTTAACATTAAAGAAATGAATTCTAAAATGAAATCAAAGCCACATGCAAGCCTACTTAGATACTTTGATATATGCAAAACTTGAAGAAGAAGGAGGCAAGCAAAATTTGGAATTAAAACCTGGAAAACATCAAGAGGGTCCTTACTGCAAAATGAAAGCTAAATATTTTCAAAGGATGGAATTTCATTTTTTCAGTGGGGGTGTGTTGCTTCTCAACAAATGGCGATATCTGCGGGGAAAATAGTAGCACTATTTTAGAATCCAGGACTCTAGTTTCAAAACAATATAGACCATGTACCATGCTTTGCCACAAATATTCTTCAAAATAATTTAACTACTACCTGATAGTTGTTAAAATTTCCCAAGGACATACTAGGTTGAATCACTTAAGGAAGATTTCTGATGTGCAATTATAAGCGTATAAAACTTTCTTCAAGAATGACTGGGCCTTCGAATGTTGTACTCTGGATTGATCAGCTTTTCTAGATTGTGAAAGGGGAAACCGAGTAGGGCTCTGTTTACTAGTTTAGCCTTTTACAGCCTCGACAGAGTTACTCTTTAGATTTTCACGACCCTGATCCACAACTGTGAAGTAGTATCTACAACTTGGTAAAAGAAAACATCTTCTGAAGCCTTGGCTATCTCTTTCATTACATAACTTCTTCCTTCCCTTTTTTTTTTTTAATATTTCATCGATCTGGAACTGCTTCAGCCTGGGTACTGATAGCCTCTATGGATACTCAAATAATTTCATGAATCAGAGTCCCCTCTTATGACCAACTTTTCTTGGATTCCCTGGGAGTTTCTCCAGCCAAACAGTATAGCGGTTTCTTTATAATTAAAATAATTGTGGCAAGCAAGACACAAAATCCAATTATCTTTCTACTATTGTTCTGAATAACAAAATAGTTCCACTATTCAGTTTAAGCAGACTATCTCTTAATTAGAATAAAACAAAATGAACACAGGATTTTGAACTCAGAATAAAAACAATTTTTAAAGGCTGATTCTTTCTTTACTGCCCAGGCAAAACTTAAAATAAACAGAATTTTAAAAGTTAAAAGAAATTTGTACAGACCCCAAAGGATAAACACAGAACTTTAAAAATAGACATAAAAACAAACTACTTTGTACAGACCCCAAAGGATAAACAAAATAAAATAAAATAAAACTACTTTGTACAGACCCCAAAGGATAAACAAAATAAAATAAAAAAAACAAAACTTTAAAATTAAAAAAAAAAAAAAACAAACTACTTCAAAGCTTATTTACAATATATACACATGTTACAACGTCTTTGTGATTCATTCAAACGTTATATTGGATGGAACAACTGAGAAATAATGCTTTAGGTATTGACCATTAACAGGGAGGTTCAAAAAATTACCATCAAGGTCCTGTAAACGAAATGCGTTATTACCCAGGATCTCAGCAATCTGGTATGGCCCTATCCATAGCGGCTGCAACTTTGTGTGTTTACCTTTCTTTTCATGGGCCTTGTCCCATAGAAGCACCAGGTCTGCAAGTCTGAAAGCTTTCACTCTGGCTCTTTTGTCAAACCAGCGCTTGACGGTTTCTTGGTGCCGACTGAAATGTTCCAGGGCTTGGAGTCGTTCATCCTGTAAATTAGTTAGATCCAAAACACGAGCCTCTGCATCTGCTTGATCCTCAAAATAGTCTAAAACAAATTGATAAGTAGGTAATTTCAGAGAGATGGGAACAATGGGCTGAGTACCATACAACAAAGCAAATGGGGAAGTCTTAAGAGCCACTTTATATCTTATCCTGTCAGCCCAAAGTGCATATTTCAATAATGTATGCCATTGTCTGGGTTTGTCCGTTGTAGATTTCTTAATGGCATTCATTAAATTCTTATTCGTGGACTCAGCTAGTCCATTACCTTGGGGATAATAGTTGGATGAAAATTTGATAACTATCCCCATCCGGTATGCCCATTCTGCAAACTCTAATGATTGGAAGGCTGGTCCATTATCGCACACCAAATTCAAAGGAACCCCAAACCTGGTTATGACATTTGACTCTAGAAATTCGATCACTTCATGAGTTGTACTTCTCATGGTGGTTGTTGCTTCAACCCATCTTGTGCAGTAATCAGTAGCTGTTAGAACATACTTATGCCCTGCTGAAGAATTTGGGTTTATCACTCCCACAAAATCAAGTCCCCATTGCATAAAAGGTTTATTTATTACAATAGGCTGCAATGGTAGAGCTCGATTGGCCTCTTTGGATGCAAAAGTTTGACACTGATGGCAAGTTCTCACATGCTGATGTGCATCTTTAAACAATGTAGGCCAGTAATAGCCTGCTCTCAATATTTTATGCGTAGTAGCAGATCCTGAGGAATGCCCTGCCCCTAACTTTTCATGAAAACTGGACATCACCTCATTGACTTCACTCTGAGAAATGCATCTTAAGAAAATGCCAGCATAATTTTCTCTATACAAGTTGCCTCCTTTGAGGAGATAATGAGCAGCTTTCAGTTTTAGTGCTCTCCTTTGGGTTCTATTCAAGTGAGATGGACAAATTCCAAATTGCAGCAGATGAATAATATCTCCATACCAGTCATCGAATCCAGAATTCAACTGATTAATTTCTTCTTGTACAGGTATTTCGGCAATGTGTCGAGACAAACCAAGTCCTCTGATTAATTTTGTAGGCCAAATTTCTAAGTCGTATTCCTACAGTCTTGTAACCCAATTACCTCTTAGTTCACCCAATTCGTCCTGGCTTAATAGGTATTTAACAGCTGGGTCAGGAACTATAGCATGAACTCTGCTTCTTAGTATGTAGTGCCTGAACTGCTTAACTGCTCTCACCAAGGCATAGGCTTGTTTATCTAAGCGAGAATATTTTAGCTCAGCCCCCTTTAAATTGGTACTCTTGAAAGCAATTGGATGCTCCCCCGTTTCTCTTCGTTGGGTCAAAACTGCAGCAAGTGTGTGTTCAGAAGAAAAGGTGTACAAGTAAAAATCTGCACTGAAATCTGGGCTCACCAGAACTGGAGCTTGCTTGATGGCAGTCTTGATTTCTTGGAACGCTGTTTTAGCTTCTGTTGTCCAGGAAATCTGAGCAGTTTCCTTTAGCATGTCATTCAATGGCTTGACTATTTCTGCAAAACCAGAGATGAACTTCCTGACAAAGTTAATTTTCCCAAAAAAGGATCTTAACTCTTTCTTAGAGTTGGGAAAGGGTATGTCGGATATGGCTTCAACTCTGTCAGGATCCATGGAAATGCCATCTTTGGTGATCAAGTGTCCAAGGAGCTTTCCTTCTGTTACACCAAAAACACACTTCTTCGGATTCAAAGAAATGCCAAACTCCCTGCATTTGTTGAACACAGACTCCAAGTGTTTTACGTGGTCAAACCGAGATTTAGAGAAAACTGTTAAGTCATCCATGTAAACAACAATGCACTTACCCATAAGGCCTTTGAAAGCATGATCCATCGCACGTTGAAAAGTAGCTCCGGCATTAATCAATCCGAATGGCATCCTTTTGTAGGCAAAAGTTCCCCACTTGGTTGTGAAGGCAGTTTTCATCCTGTCTTCCTTTTCAACTAATATCTGATTATACCCTGAGAAACCGTCTAGGAAAGACATCATTTCCGAACCATTGACAATCTGTAGCACCTCATCCATGGAAGGCAGAGGATAATTATCTTTCTCAGATGCCTTGTTCAAATTTCTAAAATCCACACACAAGCGGATCTCTCCATTTTTCTTTCTGACCGGCACCAAATTGGCCACCCAAGTAGAATGCCTAACGGGAAAAATAATGGCGGCACTCAATAATTTTTCTACCTCCTTCTGGATGAGGGGCTCTAGCAGAGCGTTGACATGCCTCTATTTTTTTCGAAAAGGTTTGCAAAACTCTTTTAAAGGTATAACATGAGTGTAAACTTTCGGATCAAAAACCTTTAAGTCTTTGTAAGACCAGGCCATAACATCCTTGGACCTGTGAAGAAAATCAATCATATTTCTTTTTATTTTTGGGTCACAAGTTTTAGCCAACTTGAGGTGCCTGGGATCTTCTTCAGTCCCCACGTTCAGGTTCTCAGTCTCACTGTTTGTTACACCCATAGAATCCTCAGAACTCACCTTTTGCTTGATTTGGTCAACATCAAAGAGCCGCTCCAGTTCTACCATCCCTTTTGGAATTCTGTTATCTTTCAACCTTATTATTCCCCTTTCATCGTCTAACTGCTCCAGCAGAGTATCCCTTTGTCCATCATCGATTATAGCATTTTCAAATGCTTTGGTACTCTGTAAAAAATTTATAATCTGCTGGTCATCAGAGAAAACCTAAAAATTATCCACATTATTTGGGACCGAAGGACAAGGGACTAACTCGATCGAAAACTTGTTCCATTTGAATTCTTCCAGTGGTTTCAGACTTGCGGCTGATGAAGCCAAGACATCTGCACGTGAATTCTGCTCTCTAGGTATGTGCGTTAAATTAAAAGCATCAAAATCTTCCACGAGATCCCATGCTCGGTGTTTGTATCCTTTTAAATAAGATGCTTTGCACTGGAATTTACCTTTAACTTGATTAGCCACCAACTCTGAATCTGTAAAAACTTGAATATTTCTTGCTCCTTTGTCTAAAGCAAATTTCAATCCTAGCACAAGTGCTTCATATTCTGCTAAATTATTTGTGCAAGGGAACTGTAGGCGATAAGACATAAAATATGTCTGACTTTCAGGCCCTTTAAGGACTGCCCCTGTACCAGAACCCTGTTTAGATTTAGCCCCATCCACATGAAGCGTCCAAACTTCATTACTATGAACAAGATGAGCTTTACTAAACTTCTCATTTTGTCCCGTTGTTAAATTATAAACTCCAATATCTACATCAACAATATTTACAGTCTCATTTTCTGCATTATATTCAGTGATCGTATGTTTGTATCTGGGTTCTCTTTCAACCCTTAATTGGTTTGCCACTCCTTTCCATGGCAACCACATGTGTGAAAAGTCAGTTGCCAAGTATCCATTCAAATATTTTGACCAATCCTTGCTCAGAAGCATCCCGTACCCCACAGGAATATCCACCACCTGAATTTCAATTCTGTGTTGTGCCCTTGGCTCAGATGCTAACTGGATATGAATATTCTGAAGTTCACCTACTACTTTAACCTCTGATTTGTCCAATTGGACAACTCTTCTTTCAGACTTCATTGGGGTCAAACCCAACTATTGACAAATGGCCAAAGGCATAACATTAGCTGAAGCACCCGAATCTACCAGACAGTTGTGTAAGTTTTTCCCAAAAATACGAACGATCAGTAGAAAAGGTGGAACTTCGGTCTTCTCTTTATACATGGCTACATTTGCATTTGCCATCTTCTTTCCCCTGTCCAAAGATTTGGTAGTAGGCCCAGAGTATGTTTTAATCAAGTTATCCCTCTGTTCTGAAATTTGGGCCAACTCATGAAGAGTGATGTTGGCTTTGATCTTCTTCATGTCCTCCACTATATTATATCCCTTATTGAGTGGAGGGACAAATGCATCTGGTCCTCTCGGATTTCCTCCCTTGGGTGGAGATGGGTTATTGCTTGAAGATGGATCTGGAGGAACATTGTGGGAGTTGTCCGGAGGGGTAGATGTAGTGTTGGGCTCCGGATTTCTATTTCTGAGGTTGTAGTTGTCCCTCCTGTATTGTTGAAAAGCCTGCACCTCATCCATAGGCATTTCAACTACATTCTCAGACTCACCTGGAAAAGTGAAAGAATCTAAGACCATAGCTGCACTGTGGCTAGATGAACTTGGGCCGTCCACATTTCTTTGATGTTCAGGAGAAATCAACTCCCCAGATAAAGCTTCAAAGGCATTACAAAATTCCAAACAATCCAACTCCCCGTGCTGAGAAGTAGCATGTATCCTGCACCAGTTAGGCAAAGCCAAATCACAAATATTTACATCATGACCTTTACCTTTATAATCCTTATTGGGTTCATATGGGGGCCGAGTGAATCTGTTCTGCTGATAAGAATACCTGTTTGAGTTCTCCCCAGTAGAAACCTGCCTTTTAAAACTTAAAAAGTCATTGGCCAACTTTTGGACTATTTTTGACACTTCTTCAACTCTTGCGTTATCAGCTTCTTTACCTGGGTTCTGTACATTTTCAGCAGGTGTTACAGCCAATGGATTTCTTGATGGTGGAGTTTGACACACTGGCAACATCATCTGATGCGGTATGGGATTGAAAATAGGGGTACCTTGTGTGACCAAAGGAATTTGATGAGCATTTAAAGGTTGGGGTCCCAACTGTCTTTCCAGAACCAAAGCTTCTTTGTAAGCCTCTGTTAGATTGGTAATAGAGGGATCTCTTTTCAAGAAAATAGAAGTCATTGGATCTAGAGAATTCCTAAAAATCTCTAATGCCAGGTCTGCATTTGGCACATAATAACCAATCAGTCTACCATAAGCCTTCTGAAATCTGACATTGTAAGATCTGACAGATTCATTTATTTCTCTTTTAATACCAGAAAACTATTGATATAATACACTGGGATCTATTACTTCACCAAACTGTGATACAAAAACCTTTTCCAAGTCATTCCAACTGGTAATAGAATCGTTAGTGAGATTTAGAAACCAATCGTAAGCTCCCTCCTGGAGAGTGAACGGGAACAATCTGCAAGCCACATCTTCATGTCGTACATTTAACAATTTTAGAGCATTCTTGAATGCTACTAGATGTTCTTCTGCTGTCCTAGTTCCATCATGCTTGTATCTGGGAAGATATCTCTCAGGATTTCTGGGCAGGTCATGGGCTGCACCCGAGATATTTAAGGCAGTGGAACCCAACCAGTTGGCCATTACTACTTGATTGACGATGATACTTTCAGTTGTAGTTGGAGTAACTACAAGTGGTGACAAAACTATTCCAGACAAGGACTTGGCCCTTCTGAGGCTGCTTCTTCTTGGAGTTTCTAACTCAGGCACAAGGAGCTCTCCAGCTCTGGAGTGGGACCTTGTTACTCTATAAGTAGAATCCAACTTTTCACAAGCAACTTATAATCTTACAATCCTTAACAAACTACTGAACTAGGCCCTCCTTCTAGTGCCAATTTTAAATGTTGGTGTTGAGTTCCCTGTTTAGGCAAAACTCAAACAAACAAGTTTTAAAAAGAGCTAAAGAGGAGGGAAAAGGATTCAAAAGATAAAATACCAGGCTCTGCACAAACAACTCACAATACTGAACGGAGTTCAGGCCCTCCTTCTAGCGCCAATTTTAAATGTTGATTCGACTTTTATACACACCCTATGAAGAATGAGCATAAAATACCGATAACACTTATAAGGGATAAATCCCACTCACTTTAGGATCTTGTTGGATATCCAAGGTGTGAGTTACAGAGTTGGGTCGAATGTCTATTCACTCTTTTCCGCTTCTGGAATAGTTTCAAGTGGACTGTCTGTTACCTTACAACGGGTTCTGGACTTGTTCAGTAATGTTTTTGGAATTGGTTATCTTTGTGGACACTCAGATTTACAATCAGTTCTTTGATCTAGCTCTTTATGTGTTAGCAGATTTAAATAAAAGACAAATGTAAAAGAAAGATAAAAATGGATCATTCAATCGGTGGAACAGAGAGAGTAGGGTAGGGCAGAAAGAGAAATTTATCTAACTTAGCTGCAAAACCAAAACTACCAATTTTAGTTATACCGGTTAGCTTCAAAATAGAACAAAATCAAAGAGGAAAGTGTCCAGCTTTCTAAGATCACCTTCCACTAAGAGCATAAGACAAAGACAACAACAGATCTGAAAGAAAATCACAAACAGAAGGGAAGTCGGTTAAAATTGGTATCTTTCACCAGCAACCTAGCTCGCACAGTGAGGACAGAGCAATTAGAACAGGCCTGAACCTTAAATCTATAATTTTCCCTAACATACAATAAAGAAAATGAAGCCTAACAACATATCCAATCCTGGTAACACAGATCTACAACATAAATTAAATAAACCTTAATGAAATGGAAACAAAAGAAGATGAACTTATCACAATCTGAAAGAGATTAGGCTCCTGGCCACGCTATCACAGAAAATGAAAGTCACACCAACTCTAAGTCCAGAACAAAGCATTCAAACAAGATTTGCAGGAAATTGCTCCAATAGCTTGTATTTCTAAGTTTTTGCCCCTCTGAATTTACATTCAGAAGAAGTATTTATAGACCCAGGACAGACCTTGATCTTTTTAGAAATATCTTCTTCTCAAACCCTAAATTTTATCCTCTTAACCTTACTACCCGGGTTTTACAATATAAGGCCCTTTAAAAATAGAGTTTTTTATAAACCCTAACCACTCTGCAAATCTTAGTGCAGTTACTTGCCATAAATGGAGAAGGCATGATCTGATATTATTCTCATCCATCTGTAATTGCAAGTAAATATCTTCATTTTCGGTCTATTCCATAAATGGGCACTGTGTGTGAAGGTATCTTCATCTTCCTGGTGCATCATCCGAGAGGGTCTCATTAATTCCTCAGAGAAAATCGGATGAGTTACTGATTTCTCTGACATTTTATCTTCGTAGAGCCGCCTCTGAGTTGAAATTCTCTGCACGCCATTACTTTCACCATAAATTCTCCTGTTAAATGCGTCCATCGGCAAATTTCGATAACTGTGTGTAGATATTTTCATTTTTCGATCAATTGCTGACATATTCCATTAAATGGGCAGCTGCTTAGTCACCGTAAAGTCTCTTTGCGGCCAGATCTATAAAATCTGGATGAACCAAAAATTCTCGGCATCTCAAATTTCCATCTGACGGCCTTCATTTAATCCGTGCTTATTTTGTCTTTTTCCGCCATTACTTCCGCTAGTATGCAACTGCCAACTGGCTTTCTGCAAAAGACAAGCAAGGATTAGTATTTTAATATTATTAAATTAAAACCCTAATGTTCATTATATGTCGGCTTTATTTTTTTGACACGTGTCATGAAATCGTGACGTCCCCCTGCATTCTGGTCTTTCCCAGCTCTTCTACCGCGAAACCGTGACATGTCACGATTTCGTGACATGTCGCGAAATCGCGACGTTCCTTGACTTTGCGCTCTTTTGTGTCGCGATTTTACGACGTCGCGAAATCGCGACGTCGCGATTTTGTGACACCTTCTCTGCCTTGGCCTTTTGCTTTGTTCGCAATTTCATGATGTCATAAAATTGCGACGTCACGATTTCGTGACACCTTCTATGCCTTAGGCACCTTTTTTTCACGATGTCACGAAATCGTGATGTCATGATTTCGCGACGTCTGATCGACGTCACGATTTCGTGACACCTTCTCTGCCTTGCACTTTCTCAAGTCACAGTCACGACATCCCCCTCCTTAGTCTTTTCTCTTACCGTGTCATGATTTCACGACATTCACGAAATCGCACCCCTACTTCACGATTTCATGACATCCCTCCATGCCTTAGCTTCTTTTCTTCCTTTCATACGATGTCACGATTTCGTGACATGTCCAATCACCTTCCTTTTTTTCTCCTCCTTCTAAATCGCGACCTTCCCTACTTGCTCTCTCTTCCAAAACACGTCACGATTTCGCGACGCTTTCATCACTTGGTCTTTTCTTCCAAAACACGTCGTGAAATCGCGACATTTTCATCAAGTTTGGCTTCTCAAACCTGTCGCGATATCGCGACGTTTCCAAAACTTGGCTTTTTCTTCCAAAATATGTCGCGAAATCGTGACACTTTCATCACTTGGTCTTTTCTTCCAAAACACGTCGTGAAATCGTGACATTTTCATCAACACTTTCATCACTTGGTCTTTTCTTCCAAAACACGTCACGAAATCGTGACATTTTCATCAAGTTTGGCTTCCGACTCAAACCTGTCGCGATATCGCGACGTTTTCGAAACTTGGCTTTCTCTTCCAAAATATGTCGCGATATCGCGACGTTTCCAAAACTAGAAATGTCGCGATATCGCGACGTTTCCAAAAATGGAAATGTCGCGATATCGCGATGTTTCCAAAAATGGAAATGTCACGAAATCGCGACGTTTCCAAAAATGGAAAATGTCGCGAAATCGCGCTGCTTTTATTACTTAGCAAATTTTCCAAAAATTGTAGGTTGACTCTAATGAATTCATTCATCTGTATTTTGCATTTTTACATATTTAGTGAAAGATTTTCTTTACTCATAAATGATTCTAACATTTGAAAAATGAATTCTAAAATAAATCAAAGCCAGATGCAAGCCTACTTGGATATTTTGATATAAGCAAAACTTGAAGAAGAAGGAGGCAAGCAAAATTTGGAATTAAAACCTGAAAAACATCAAGAGGGTCCTTACTGCAAAATGAAAGCTCAATATTCTCAAAGGATGGAATTTCATTTTTTCAGTGGGGGTGTGTTGCTTCTCAACAATACCAACTTCTACATAATCAATGTAGTCCTCATACCCATGATTTGGCTCTAATGACATAGGCACAAAAGGGTCTTCTCTGTGAGGACTACGGACAACTAGATCCTCTCTATGCATTGACTACAAAATAGGATCATTTGGCTCACGGAGCTCCATGTAGGTCGATGGAAGGGGATTAACCAACTAATAAATTTGATCTAGGTTTAACAATCTTGCTTTCAGATGAGGACCAACACGTAACTACCGATAGAGCTTATCTATGTCGATGGGTTTATGATGGTAACGTAAATAATGAGGACCAAAGTAGGTCCTCTCTAACTCATCTTCTTCATCACTCTCAGACAACCAGAATCTATCATTGGCTCCTACTCCTATGGGACACTCCGGCAAGTGCAGCCCCATGAATATGACTTCTTGATTGCTATCATCACTATCTAGAAAAACTAGATAATTATACCGCAAGTGTGACATCACCAAGAAATCTAGCTCTGCTTCTTCCTCTGAATGATCAATGTTGGGAAGGATCTCTTTGATAACATATACCAACTTTGTAGGCAGCAGGTGATGCACATACAAAGGCCTTAAATATCCCCCCTCAGCTTCCTCCTTAGATTGATTATTGTTTGAGGATTCGCTATCGACATCATAACTTGGTCCACTTATCTCGGAGGTGGACTCCTCTCCATCATCGTTGTATAGATATCCTGACTTGATATCACCTAAAACTATGGGTTTATACCATTGTACACCTATGTCATTGGCTGCACTACAGATTTGATGACCTAGGCTACCTCTGGGGTTTTGATCTATGTCAGTTTTCTCTAGGAACCCTTCATGATGTTCTTCAAGTGGTTCAGTAGTGACAATAGATACCATCAGGTTAGTCCTCCAAAAGTTGGAAATATTAGGATGATATGGGTTAAAGTCCACATCGTCCCCCAAACTCAAGTACAAGTGATCTAAGGATGCTACAAGCAAGTCATCTTGTCCTTGTATCTGTAACCCCAATCCAAACCTATCAACTGCTAGCTGATAACGTGGCTCGAATAGAGTTCTATGCCCTTGTTCAAATAGACCAAGTTCGTACCCATGCCAGTGATACAACTCAAAAATATGCATGGAGTACTCTGGGTTGGATAAATAATGAACATTTACAATAAAAGGTTCATCACTATCTTCATCCATGGGCTCTCGCATTGGAAGTTGATCTAGCCTAGCATAGATGAAATTAGTCTAATTAGGTGGCTCTCCCAATGGAACCACCAATCCAACCGAATAACGATGAGCGGATGGTCGGCCCATCTCTTGCACAGTCTCCAGAATAGGTTCGAAGGTTACATTCTACACAATATACTCACCTAATCCGGTGTTGGCAAGATGTACCGTCATCGACGGTGCGGATGACCCTGCTGATGATGTAGGTGAGGCAGGCTGAGGTACCTCCTTGATTATATCTTGGGCTTCCTCCACTTCCATGGGGATGGGAGCCTCCTTAGTGACTGTTTCAGGTGTTTTTTCCTTCTCTTTTTTGCCCATCTTCACCTTTAACTTCCTGTCATCCCGAAGAATTACTAATGCACTCAATTTCAGTGAAGTAACAGTAGTGCATTCAGATATATGTGACATAGATATCGATGGTTGAACATTTATTGTTGGTTTAACTCCTAGATTTTTAATTGACGATGTGGGCCATATGTCCAGGTGCGTTAATGGGAGTATGAAACCCCTAGGCAAATCTGCTAGGTTCACAAACTTAAAAGGTTCTTCATCTAATGACACTACGTGAACCCATCCCTCATGCAAATATTTTATATATTGGTGTAATATAGAGGGAACACAATGCATTTCATGAATCCAAGGCCTCTTAATTCGGATGTTGTATTGCATGGCCCCCTCGATCACATGACACATCACAAAGATGGTATTTAGGCCTACCTGCATTGGCAGGATAATTGTGCCAACCATAGAGCATAGGGCATCGTTAAACACTCTCAACATGAAGGTGGTAGGCACAATGTGTGATTTTGGTAGCTTCAAATGATTCAATGCCTTGGTCATTATTATGTTGATCGATCAAACCAGTGTCAATCAAGACCCTCTTAAATGGTATGTGATTAACACACACAATGATATGCAACGGTGGGTCAGCCGTATCTATAGGAACCATATTAATTTCATGATCATAAAACTGAATCATGGGCTCCTAGCACTATTGTACATGTCCCACAAAATTGGTAAATGCATGCACATCCTGAGATAATACTTCAATTGACCTTAGAATATCCATAAGAGTCTCCCTGTGCCTAGGGGACTAGTGTATCAGTTCATATATAGAAAACTTTGCATGTGCTATCTGTAGGTTCTAGACTAACCTACTCTATATGGTCACCACCAGTCTTGTTTGTGGGCCTAGAATATTCTATGTCGACCGTTGATTCGGCATGGCTTGTAATATTATGGGAGAACATGGTTGATTTGGCTACTCATATCTCCCATGTCTTGTAACAACATTCACCATGCCTATGAACCCTTGGGTAGGTAGTTCAACGTGCACTTGGTTGACCTGGTCAACGTTGTTACGCGATGCCTCATGGTTTGGTAGTGGATTTTTGTAAATCCTCATGTTCTGGTTGTTAGGCACCTGCGGATTACTTGGTATTACAAGCTCACCATTTTCAATCATATTTTGCACAATATGCTTGAAGGACCAACATACCTTGATGTTGTGGCCCTTCGCTCAATGGTAGATGCAAAACAAGTCGTCCTGATATCCCTTTGACTTGGGTTGATTAGGATCAACTAGCTTAACCTCGGGCAGTCTGATCACCTTAGCCTCGCATAAATGGTGGAATATTGAAGTCAATGATTCCGTTAGAGGTGTGAATTGGTGAGGTGGGCGTTGTTCTTTTTTTTTGCCCTTATAGTTGTTATTGCACTTTTCATACTGCGTAGGAGGAGGTTGGGCCTGATAATTCTACTTTTTCTACCCTTTATCCTCTCTCTAGAGGTTTAGCACTACCTGGTTGACATGGGCCTGCTTGCCCTTTTGCTTCATGGAGCTTTTCTTAGGCCCCTCTTTCCTATTCTTAAGCTTCAAATTGCCTTCCTACAACTTGATGTCTTCAATCACCTTGGCTTGTGCCAAAGCCTCCTCGAATGTTGGATACTGCTATAGTTGCAACAGTAGCAAGATGTGCTTGGCACAACTCTTGGTGAAAATTTGGGTTAATTTCATAGTAGGAATAGGGAATGGTAGCTTTGCCATCAATATTCTCCACCTCTTTCTATATTTTTCAATTGGCTCGTCATCGCGCTGAGCTAGCATAGCCAAGTCAAAAAGGTTAGCTTGTTTCTTGATGCCAAAATAAAAGCGTTCAAGAAAAGTGTTAGCCAGTTGCTCAAAACTAGTAATGTTGTGCCTCTTTTGTTGATTGAACCACTCTTGGATTGGGCCTAAAATGGTCATAACAAATGTGTGCAAAAGAAAGGCATTATTGCTAGCAATTTGGAAACAAGCATCCAAGAAGCCTATGACATGCTCCTGTGCATCTTCGTCACCTTTAAATTTATCTAACCTAGGCATAATTAAATGCTTAGGGTAAGTTGGAGCAGGTATTGAGGGGTCCAAAGGCTCATTATGAATATTTCTTAATGTCAATTTTTGAAGTATCGTGCCTTGCCTCTCAATCGCTTTTACCTTCTTAGCTAGGGCTTTATAAGCCTCTGAGGATAAGAAGTCCTCCTCCCTAAGCTGACATTAGGGTGGTATCAGAGGTACATTCTTCCTCTATCGAGGTGGAGTTTATTGCTCCTCATCCTCCTCGACTAGGGATTCTTCAAGATATTCTTGATTTTTTCCCACTCCCTCTTCTTCCTCATATTGTTGTTGCCCCTCATGTTCGAACGATGGTGGCCATTCTCTTTGTTGGGCACTAATATGAGTATGAGCATCTATGCGCTCCTGCTGCGCATCGGCTTGTGAAAAAACCTTTCTCTAAGTGTGCTCTCTATTCTTGACACGAGTATATAGACCAGCCCTGGCTAGCCTATCCTCCTGCTCTACATGCTCCTTTTGGGTAAGGATGCATTATTTCTGCATAGTGTTGCTCATATAGTCTTTGTTTGATGAGCCTCTATGATTGAAGATTCTCTTCTTCAATGTGCTGCATTTCTAGGTGAGCATCCTCCAATTGATCTTGGAGGAGTTGTCACCGCTACTCAGATACCAATCTATGTGATCTATCAAGGTCATTGGCCATGACAGGCCTCTGGTATGCATGCTCTGTGCGAGTGACCTTATGGGTTCTATACCCATCTGACTAATTTGTGATGCTTTTGCCCTTGTCTGTAAAGACGGCATGGGCATCCTGTTGAACTCTATGCTCTATGCCACCATGCATGGATGGTGGATGTGTCACATGAGGGTGCTTAGAAGCCTCTCCATGTTCTCTAGCAGTCCTAATAGAACCTCCACTATGCTCACTCGGAGCACGGGTGGATGGAGTCGAAGGTTTATAGCCTAGCTTCTCAAGGATGCTACCTAATCCATCTAACTATCTGGATCTCCATTGCTCATGTGGTGGTGTGCCATTGGCTCCCACCTTAGCCATATCAATAGTGATCTTTCGATGTTCACCACATGTGGGAGTCTACACATGCCTATGCTCAATGGTGGCCCTATCTGCATGCCCTTGAATGGGTGGGTCTCGATCACGTCTGTACTCCGAAGGTGGAGCCACGGATCCTCCTATAGACCTATGATGTAGGGGTACCAATTTGGATCCCTGTATAACATACTCTTCAGCCGATCCTATGGATGCACGTGTAATGCAATCTTGGTAATGGCTTTCGAGTGGAATTCCCTCATGCTGAGAGGCTCCATGCTCTATTCTGCATCTAGAGGAATGCACAGAAGCTCCTCTATTGGGGGTATGCTCAATAGGTTCCCCCCTTGTCGAATTATCTCCTCTAATGCTCGTCGAACGATATTCGAGGAGTGCATGTGGGTGAGGATTCGACATGTGCTGATGTGAATATATTGGGGCTTGGTCATGGGCTTTAGGCTTGTGCCTTTACCGACCACCCCGTGTCTCCACCATGGTGCACCTAATGTCTAGATTTATTATTTATTAAGCAAACAAGGTATACAATGGTGTTTATCTCATATTAATTTTTTTAAAAGTGAGCCCTAGACTTTTTTATGTTGTTTCAATAATTTTTTGTATCAGTATAGAACTCCTTATCATGTTTTGAAAAGCATTGAATGATATTCTCAATTTAAATTGGCTTTCACCTGTATGCTCGTAGCTCGACAACCTAGATGTGACTTCCAGGCCGCATAAATCTCCTATGTGTGGTGATGAAAGTCCACACCCGGACAAGGAGCATAGCTCCTCCCAGATCCTCACCCATTTTTCCCCAGTCAACGTTATACCCTCTGAAGAGAATACATGCAAATTTTCTAGGGTACGAAAGGTTCTTGGATCCGGTATTGGTCTAGTAACAAAGGGTACATAGGATTTGGGCCAATGGATGGAAATTACACCCACCGTCATTGAACCCTACTAGTGGTTGGATGTCAAGCCCAACTCACTAGTATTTAAGTGAGACGTGGTGTGTGTGGTTCATTTTATTGTACATAAAAGAAATGCATCATATAACACTCATGCTCATTTTCTATATGCTATGCAAATGAAAGAACGTTTCAAATTCAAAAAATGCAAGCTATTCTAGATGCTCTTTTAGACAATGCATATTACGATGACAATGGCCACTACTTGGGCCTCACACATGCACACCAAACAAACAAGTTTTATCAAGCACGTTGGATTCTAGGGCGGATTGCAATCAAAGATCCGCTGTTCCTAGTAGCGCCTTTCTACAAATGTAGACTTGAAATGAACTAGGACATGATTGATTTCCCTTTTTTAGTTTACTTTTCCTAGTTACATTTGAAAACAAGCATTTTGTAAAAACATAGAGAAGTAAAAAGAAATAGAAAGTGGAAAATAGGGCCTACCTCAGGTCCTGAGTTGGTCTGCACTCTGCTTTCTGTTGTCTGTGTTGTCAGGTGTAAACCGTAGGTCTGATCTACGGTTTAGACTATAAACCACGTGTTGTACCTATGGTTCATTTTTTTGCCCATAGCTGATAGCTAGTCTATACCTACAATTTCAAAAATCAAGAAACAATAATTAGATCGCATGAATTGGGGAGTTCCACCGTGATCGCCTTTTGTAACCACCAAAAAGTCTCACACCTAATGTATCCTATTGCAAGAATTGATAAAAAAATACAAAATGCATACAAGAACAAGAAATTGACAATGAAATGATCAATAAAAGACACTTTATTCCATTATATTTCAATGCCAAACTCAAATTACAAGTACATCCCTCTTAGGGATAATCATCTTGATACAATTTTTACAATAGGAGGTATTTTTATTTCCCTCTCAAGGGTAGGTGTGATTTCAAAGTGCCCTTCAGGATGACATGAACTGCTCTAGGGTGGAGTAGACCCTCTTCTTCACAATGAGGAAGGAAATGAATGATTGTAGCTCCTTTAAAACCTATTTCCTATGATCAAGAAACAACACAAGAATGTCAAAAGCATAGGAAGCCTCTCATGATGAGGCCCTTTAAATACAAATAGCATGAGAATAGCATAATGACATGAAATAAATAAAATGCATAAACTATGCTAAACATGTGTAAATCCTATCAAGATTGATGGAAATATGTAAACAAGAAATACAACTATCAATCTATGGAACCAATTACTTGAAATGAAGCAATATAACATGAAAAGAAGCCATTAATGTCTAAACTACCATAATGAAAACAAGTTAGTAAAAACACTAATTATGTTGGTCATAAGTCTCTAAAATCCTAACTAAACCATTAAAATGCTAAATGTGATCTAATTAAGCATACTAGAAATGAAACAGTAAGGAGAAGTCACCTCTGTTGCAAACCGTAGCTCTGATGAGCGGTCTGCACTATAAACCATGGCTGAAAGTCGTGGTGAGCAACCAAGTGGTTTTCCCTCCAAATTCAAGGGTTGTGGGCTTGACCTCCTTGTCCAATTTATGTTCAAGGGTCACCTTTGGTGTCCTCTGACAAGTTTGGTGGTTGAATCATTGAATAGGGCCTTTGTTTTCCCGAATTAGCGTTTCTTGGCTCTCCTAGGTCCTTAGGGCATCCATGGCCTAATTCGTCATGATGTTTGACAAATTGACAATGGGGATGGCAACAAGGCTCTCTCTATGCACTCAAGTGAGTCCATAATTTGACAGGGCTTCACTGCTTTGATCTCCAAATGCACTCTCTCTTAGTATTTTGACAGTGCTTCACTATCAAAATGCTCTATATCTTCTCTCCCATTTGAAGGGGTACTTATAGGATGTCCTAGGGCTATGGGTGGCTTCATGGAGAAGCCAAGATCAAGAAGGTGTGGTTAGGATAGTTGTATTGGAAGCTTCCATCCTCTAACCACCTTCTTCTAGAACAAATGGCCGTTCAAATCGATTTGGCTCGGATGAAGGCCAACTGAACTTCAGTTAAGACCGTAGGTTATAGCTGCGGTCCAAATTGTAAACCGTAGGCCTTAACCACGGTTCAGACTGTAGACCATAGGTCTAGGTTATGGTTCAGACTGATTAGGCCAAGGAGCCCAACTTGAGTGGTTAGAACCACTGCTCTATCTTGGAGTCTGTCCAAGATCTTCCATATGGTCTTGTAGCATATCCATATGAGTAGTCACCATCGACATGACGCATTTTAGGTGTCTACATCATCAAGCCTACATCATCAAGAGTTCTATGACAAGTGGTCTATCATCCTAAATAATTACCTCTACTATTTGATTAGCTATGACGTATCCTTTGATTAACTTTTGACTAATAAATTCTAGATCAAATTCTATCAGTAGCATGATCCACTTTGCAATACGTATATTATGATATGTTCAACTCATCATATATTGCAAAGGATTTTGTTTGGATATAACATAAGTAATATGACTTATCATATAGTGGTGAAACTTCTTAGTTGCAAAAACCACTACTAAACAGAGCTTCTCAATGTATGCATATTTTAGCTTGTAGTTGACCAGGGTTTGACTAATATAATATATAGCATGTTCTTTATGTTCTTTGTTTTCTACGCTAACATGGTTCCCAGTGAAAATTCAATGGCTGATATATATAGTAGAAAAGGTACATATGGTCTAGGTGGAGCTAATACTGGTGGTGTCACCAAGTATTTTTTGATCTTAGCAAAAGCTTTTTGATAATCTTCATCCCAATTGAATGGGACCCCCTTATGTAGTGGTTGATTCATGGGTCAACATTTATCTGATAGTTGCATGATGAAGCACTTAATGGATGCTACTTTGCCTTGGAGGCTTTGAATTTATTTGATATTTTTGGGGAAGCATTTCTAAAATAGCTTTGAATTTCACTGGATCGACTTCGATCCCTCATTTTGAAATTATAAATCCCAATATTTTTCCAAAATTAACACCAAAAATGCACTTCTTGGGGTTTAGCCTAACACTGTTCTCATTCAGGTAATCAAAGACATTTTGCATGACCTCTATGTGCTTTTCACGCAATAATGACTTGGTAAGAAAATCATCAATATAATCCTCTAGGATTTTGTGCATGTAGTCATGGAAAATGTATGTCATGGCCCACTGATATGTGGCACTAACATTTTTAAGGTTGAATGGCATAACTTTGTAGCAAAATGTACCACATAGAGTGGTAAAGGTTGTTTTATGTTGGTCCTCAAGTTTGACCCAAATCTGATTATAGCCAGAGAAATCAAATATGAGAGATAACATATCATGACCAGTTTTTGCATCTACAAGAGCATCAATATTTGGCAACGAGAATGCATCCTTTAGTGTTGCCTTGTTAAGTTCTTGGAAATATGTACAGATATAGATGCTCCCATCAGGTTTTCCTACAGGTACCATGTTTGATACCCATTCCATATAGTCGATGGGTTGAATGAATTCTATATCCAATAAATTTTGCAATTTGTCTTTTACCATCAAAGTGTAACACCCTAAATTTGATGCAGTTCAATTTACCCTAGGTTAATAATTCAAAATTTAACCTCGAAACCACCTTTTAACCACCTGCCTCGATTTTTGCACCAAATATAGAGGCAGTTATGGTAGTTGGACGATATCGTCGTCGATTTGACGATATCATCCCTAATTGGATGAAATCATCTGGAACCGAACGTCCAGACGATTTCGTTCAAAAACCAAATTTTCATAATTAGAAATAGTTCCAACTCCCATTCCCAGCTTAGCAGAAGCGTGTCTGCACCATTGGAGGACGTTTCACTGGAGATCTCCCAGATTGGGATGACTCCCAACCTCCTAACTCCCCCCTCAATCCTATTTAAACTATGAATTTCATTAAACCCACCCTGGCTGATCAATTTCCTGCAACCTAAGCTCCATACCCTATTAGAACACTCTAAAATTCAATCATTTGCATAGTTTTTCTAGATCCATTTGTAGGTTTTTATTTTGCATCAGTCGGAGGAAGCTCGGATCATCGCAGATGATCCTGTTCACAACCGAGATGATTTCATCCTGATTGGAGGTGATCTTGTACCATCTCAGATGATCTTGACTGTACTCCTCTTGGGGGCAATCAAGATCTAAGGTTTGCATTTTCTATCAATTCAATCAATCAAATTGCATTAATTTAGTTTATATTCTGTATTGCATCTGGTGTTCACCTCATTTTAATGATATTCTGCATTCTAGGATCAATTCTATTTTAGAACATAAAGGCATTTCATTTACTTCAGATCGAATTTGATTTTTAGGACCGATTAAGCATTTAATTAGAGTTTTTGTGTCCATTAAATTGTATTTTGCATTATATTTCCCCTATTTTGGCATCCATTTGTTCAGTTGTAGGTTTCTGATGAAATTGGCTCAGATGATTTCATCTGATTTCAGATGATCTCATCCGATTTCGGATGAATCTATGCAATTACAGATGAACCTACAAAATTGCAGTCGATTCTGTTCAATTGAAGATGAATTTGCAGAATCAGAGATGATCTGGACTGCTTCAAAAAGTTGAATCTTCATCAGACATCCGGAACCGGGTAAGATCATTCCATTTTCTTTCAAGCATTGCATTTAGAGTTCATTTTTGTTTACTGTCTGCATATAAATCATAATTCGCATATAGAATAGTTTAATTTCATCCTGGCCAACCTAGGTATTTGAGTGATTTTAAACTAAAATGAACACATCAAACTCATTTCTAGCCTAGGCTCGGAAGCTGCCACCAAACGCTTCCTGGTGAACCCACCATCTATCGACAAATCACCAAAGAGGACACGACTCAAGTGTCCCTCGTTCGAGGTGTAGCTTTACCATTTTCCCATTCCCCTCTGAGGCATGGATCCATTAGCCTAGAGGAAAGGGGTACAAAAATTTTAAACCTACATTCTTTGGTGAACCCGACGTGAAACACATTAAATACCCTTTTGAAAATAAAATATATATAAAAAAAGAGAACTTAAAATTTTAAGTCACTTGATCTATCAATCCCTTAGATGGTAGATTACAATAGAAGACGTGGTGTTCTGATTAATGTTGGTGTTCAACTAGCAACCATAGAAATTTCTACTCTAGTTAGAGGTCCTAGATTTAGATCTCAAGCACATTGGAATGAATTGGATAGAAGGTTAACTATTATTGAGTCCAGAGCACCCGAACTTAGACAAATCAAGAGGTTTGATTTAGACAGAATCCTGGATTTCGATAATTTATCCTTCTACCATGAGCTTCAGAGAGCTTGCCATAGATGGCTAGCAGATAAATGAGTGCTCATTTCCTCTGACATATACACCTTTGAAGATTATATTGAAAATGTTGTTGTAGTACACAAATTTCTATCACGTATAGAAGACCAAGAGGTTGTTTTGACTGATAGAAGAAGATTTAGCAGAGTTCCTAGGGCCATATTATACCGAGAATATTGTCATGAACTCTATTTTTATGTGCCTAATTCTGAAGTTGATCATATCACTATAGCACACTTTGTCCAATTTCTGAAAAACAACTTTCAATTTGAAGAAGAGCATTACATGACACCTGATGAACTTGAACCTATCAATGATATTTACAAGTTATTTCTGGAGAACTAAATTATAATACTTATATTATAATATTTTGTATTCCCTATTTTCCTTTAATTTCTGCAAAGTAAAGCCATAAAAATCTAAATATATATATATATATATATACTACATTAATTAGGTATATATATAAAATATATACCCCCTTAAATTCCATCGCATTTATATATAAGAACATATATATTTGCAAAAACTCAAATCTACCATAATGCCTAAACTAAGGAGTGGTAAAAAGATAGATGATGAGTGGGTAGGACAACCACCTACTCAAAATCCCCCTCTTGAAGAACAAGATCAGGAGGGAGTTGCTCAGGACCACCATGATGGGAGTCCTGCTGAAGAATATGAACAAGAAGTTGATAGGGAAGATGAAACTGGATCACCTAGAGTGACTCCAGAAGGAACTGTTAATTTTAAATCTATGGAACACCTTCTAAAATTTGTAAAAACTAACCTTGAGGGGTTTACTCTAGCAGCACTAGCAGATAAATATGGAATTAGTGAGACACAGGCAACTTTAGAGAATGTATTTCAAATGCATACAAACCCTCTTTCATTCATAGATCAAGAAAGTGACCAGGCAGGGCCATCAAATGCAAATATGGCATCTTTGATTCAAAACATGCAACAACAACAAACAACTCAACATTCTAAAATTCCTGTCAATAAACCAAAAAACAATCCACCACCTCAGAAACCATCATTTACTGCTCTATTTTCTCAAGCTATTAATCAACAAATTTCAAATCAGCAGAAACCTAAACCAAAAACAAATGTCAACTATCAACAACAAAAAGTTCAACAGAACACTGTCCCATATCCACTTCACAACACCCTTCCTAGTAATACTTTGCACAACAGTAATCTAGCATCAAATCCTTATGTTACGCCATCTTACACTCAAAGATCCAACACTATCATGCAACCAAACCAACATGGTGGACAATCCAGTAATCTTGAAACCATAGTGAAACAATTAGTTTCCCGCATGGACCAAATAGACCCCTACCATCCCTCATACAACTATCGAGAGATGTGTAGTCAACCTTTGGATCCCATAGTTGTTGCCCAACCGTACCCAAAGCATTTTCCTATGCCTGTTCTCCCTATATACAAAGGAACCGAAGATCCCATAGAGCATCTTCGTATGTTTAGAATAGCATGTCATGATATATCTCATGATGATTTGCTATTGCTAAAGATGTTCCCAAAAATCTTGGGAGGCATGGCATTGGAATGGTATTATCAGTTACCTACTAATTCTTTGAGAAATTTTGAAGAAACAGCTGAATCATTTGTCCACCAATTTAGTGCCTACATAGAGAGGCATGTGACAATTAAGGATTTGTACAACTTGAAATAGGGCAAAGATGAATGCTTTGCCGATTTCCTAGCAATATGGAGACAGTTGCTAGGGAAATTACACTTTGCATTACCCCATAGAGAGATGTTGGACATTTTTATTAATAACTTGCAAGAACAATTGTCCTATGAGCTTTCAACTGCTACCTTGACAACCTTCGATCAGGCTATAGATTTAGCACGAAGAGTGGAAGATGCCCTCATTAGGAGAGGCCAATTTAAGAAGAAGGATGATGATAAGGCATCTAAAAATCAATATAAGAATAAGCAAGTTGTGGGTGATGGAGTCACCGACAGTAGAAATACTATGAATGTTAATGCTGCAAAAACCACAGATAAGTTTGTATTAAAGGCTCCTGATAGACCTCCGAGAGAATTCACTAGGTTAAATCAACCTTTATCCACTATCTTGCCACAATTATTAGAATGAGGTTTAATACAATTACCTAATATTCGAGAACCTGATACAACCATACCTGGATACAGAGCAGACCTACATTGTGATTTCCATAGAGGACCTAGACATTCAACAAATTCTTGCAAGAGATTAAAACATAAAATACAAGATTTGATTGATAACAATGAGATGGAAGTACAAAATTTCCAACCAAAACAAAATGCTCCAAACAATACCCAAAAATATACACAACCAAATCAGAATCAGAATGCAAATCAAACATTGGATATTTTTCAACATCCTTTACCCAAGCATGGTAAAGAAGTGGCTAATCAAGCCGAACATCATAATGTTCCCCATCCAACCCGATATGTGGGAACCATTAGTGGACATGTACCTTCTCATGACTTTGAGATATTTGGGACAACATTATCTGTGGTCACAACTAGACCCATACACAACATTCAAACATCATATCCAAGTGATACGGATTGTGAAATAGAAAGTGACCTGGATATTACATCCGGTCAATCGAATAGCTCTGAAGATGAGTCAGAACCTATTCTCCCTATCACAACACAGATGGTTCCAGAGGAACCATTTCCAAGAAGGGTCATGACACGACCATCCTCACAACAAATCCTCCCTAATGAACAAGCCATAAATGCTAGACCACGACCCATTCATCATGCACACAACAATATTGTGGGTACCATCGGAGCCGTTACTAGACAACAGGCCCAAAATTCTCAACAAGATCAAAATCATAATGATAAATCAGCCCCATTTGTTTTGAAGGTTCCTAGTAAAGGAAATAATGCATCAAATGCTCAACCTAAACCCCCTTATGATATCAATGAACAACTTTCTAATATTACAACAAGGATTTCCCTCTTAGACCTTCTAAGATCATCTCCCACACATAGGGAAGAATTAATGCATACATTAAGTCAAATGATGGTACCACACGACATACAACCTGAAGCTATGGTGAATACCATTATACCTCGTGAAGTCGACTGTATTGACTTTCGAGATAAAGACATCCCACTTCATAGTTTACATAAAGACAATCCCTTGTACATTACTGCATTAATCGGAGATGTAGCTGTCAAAAGAGTTTTAATTGATAATGGTTCATCCCTAAATATTTGTACTTTCGACTTTTACCAGAGATTTGGATTTAGAAGTGATGAGATGAAGAGAACAGATATGATCATAAAAGCCTTTAATGATGAAATACAAGAAACATGTGGAGTTATTACAATCCCATTGCAGGTTGGTCCAAGAACTTTGGATACGACCGTATTTATTGTACATTGCCCTGCATCGTACAATATACTTTTGGGTCACCCTTGGATCAATGCAATGCGAGTTGTACCCTCTACCTTACACCAATGTGTCAAATTCGAATTCAAGAATCAGTTGGTCACCATTCATGGTGATCCCAGACCATTTGATATGTGCGCCTTGGCAGAACCAATTGGGATTCAATTTTGCCCTGCATTATCTTCTACTCATCCTAATTCTGCCTTTCCTTCTAAACGTGTGAAACTCACACCTAAAATATCATCTCCTCCATCTACACCAATTACATCCCCATATCCTCAACCTTCTCCTAAGGAATCTCCACCAAAATCTACATTTAATACTAGTCCCACAATAATTTCTCCTTGTTCTATCCCTACACCATCTGAATCCACAATAAATCCATCTACCACAACCTCTATTCCATCCACATCTACTAAATTTATCTTTTCTGCATCTAAAGCCATAGAAGAGGCTCCTTCTACCTCATATGCTTTGTCTGATGAGCTATTACCTGATTTGTCTAAAATTCTCATAACATCAGAAGAAACAGATTTTTCTATACAAGATTCCCTTGCCTTAAACAAATTACCACCGTCTCCTCGCACCTTGGGCTTGCCACAACCTATGGGAAGTATTTACCAAGTCGGGAGTTGTACCTTCATTTATAAGGGATATGATTGGGGTAGAATACCTAGAAATATTAAAACTAATTATGATGGATATGCTCAATGTTATTTCACCGATAAATACATCAAAGCTAAACCTATAATGCTTAAATTAGGATATGAAGGGAAAGGTTTGGGACCTTTCCAGAATGGCATGAAAGAACCTTTTGAGGTCGAAGCATGGCCTGCCCGATGCGGTATAGGCCTATTTTCTAGTAAGTGTCAGCCATTTCCATTTGAGGATGATGATCACTTAATACCCTATCAAGATTATTTAGATGAACAAGAGATCCTTAAGTCTATGGGTAAGTTATTTTCTTGTAATATGTTATCTATAGCTTACCCCAAAATGATTGTTGAGTTGGATGAACAATTAGAGGGTGACATTTTCCATGATATTTCCATTGAAGACTTATTGCATAATGGCTTTTATTTTGATGGGTCTATACCACCTGTCGCTCATCTTGAGGCCACAACCCCTCAAGAAGAATTATCTAAGTTGACCTTAGAAGAATTACAAGAATTGGGTGTGTCACCCGCCCCTCCTAATTTTGAAAGAGACTTACATATGGAAGTGGAAAGTGTCATAAAAGTTAATATTGGAACAGAAGAGAATTCTCACATAGTCAACATTGGATCAGAATTAAATGAAGAAAAACAAAACAAATACACTGCATTTCTTACAGAATATAGTGATGTCTTTGCTTGGACATACATAGATATGCCTGGTTTAGACTCTTCTGTAGTTATGCATCATCTAGTAGTACGACCGGATGCGAAACCAATTAAGCAAAAACTTAGAAAAATGCATCCTAAGGTTGCCCTACTAGTCAAAGGTGAGTTAGAAAAACTCCTAAATGTTACATTTATTCAAGCCATTGATTATGCTTATTGGATTTCTAATGTTGTCCCTGTAACTAAAAAAGAAGCAACCAAGATTAGGGTTTGTACAGACTTTAGAGACATTAATGTTGCATGCCCTAAAGATGATTTCCCTCTTCCTAATATGGATCAGATCATTGATTTTACTATTGGAAGTGGGATGCTATCCCTTATGGATGGATTCTCAGGTTATAATCAGATCAGGATAGCTCCTGAAGACCAAGCCAAAACAACCTTTATTACCCCTTGGGGAACCTTTTGTTGGAAAGTAATGCCATTCGGATTAAAGAATGCAGGTGCAACCTATCAACGAGCTATGACTTACATTTTTCATGATATGATGTATGATATTCTGCATGATTATGTGGATGATATTATAGCCCATTCTGTTGAAGAATATGAACATTTAGATGATTTGAGAAAAGTATTTGATCGGTTAAGAGAATACCATATCCGTTTAAACCCAACAAAATGTATATTTGGAGTTAAGTCAGGTAAACTGTTGGGGGTTATTGTTTCTTTGCATGGCATCAAAATTGACCCTCTAAAAATTTAGGCTATCATTGATATGCCAGCTCCTAAAAACATATCTGAGTTACGAAGTTTACAAGGTAAACTTCAATCTATCCATCGTTTCATTGATAAGTTGGTGGACAAAACTGGACCTTTTCTCAAATTGCTTAAGAAAAATACTTTCTTTCAATGGGATGATGAATGTAAAGAAGCCTTTGAACAAATAAAACAATATCTTTTAAGTCCTCCTATGCTTGCTCCTCCCAAAACTGATCGCCCTTTCATCTTGTACATTTTCGCTTCAGAATTTGCCTTAGGAGCTATGTTAGCTCAACTTGATGATGAGAAGAAAGAACGAGCTAATTATTATATTAGTAGAACATTAATAAGTTATGAAACTCGTTATACATCACTAGAAAAGTTATGTTTGGCAGTCGTATTTTCTACGCAAAAATTGTGCCATTATATGCTTAGTCAAAAGACATATGTCATTGCCAAATCTGATCCCTTGAGGTATCTCATGAGCCGACCTTATCTATCCGATCGCACAACTAAGTGGGTTCTCACTCTGAGTGAGTTTGAACTCACATTCATAGGTCAAAAATCCATTAAGGGTCAAATCATAGCAGACCAATTAGTTGTTGCACCCTTAGAAGCCACTCATCCCCTCATCATTGAGTTTCCTGATGAATGCCTCAATCTAGAGGAAGATCATTCTGAACAATGGTCTTTATATTTTGATGGAGCCCGATGTATGAGTGGGGCTGGTGCGGGTATCATCCTAATATCCCCCTAGAAGCACCTAATACCTTTATCATTTAAGTTAACATTTGCTTGCACTAATAACACGACCGAATATGAAGCCCTAATCCTTGGATTGCGAGCCGCCTTAGCACTAAAAATTAAAGACTTATTAGTTTTTGATGATTCTCAATTAGTAATAAATCAAATTAATGATGTTTATCAGACCCGAGATGATAAAATTCACCCATATAAAGCCTATGTATTACAGTTGATATCCTTATTTGATAAGATCACCTTAGAAGCTATTCCTAGAACTAGTAACTCGTTGCTGATGCTATGGTTGCAACCGCTTCCTTATTGCCCTTGGAGTTGGATGACGAGTATGCTACTATCATTATTCATCGACTCTAAGAACCTGCTTCCACCAAATCCTATTTAGAGCCATTGGATGTATTTCTAATCAATGAAATTACTCCCGAACCATGGTACATCGACATCCTCAATTTTCTCTAGAAGGGAACCTTCCCTAAAGGTTTTAATAGGAACCAACATCGGTTATTACGTAAATGAGTTGTTCGCTTCGTAATAGTTGGCAATACTTTGTATAGGAGATCCTTTGAAGGTATCCTATTGAGATGTTTAAACCTAGACGAATCTAGAAGAGCTTTAAGTGAAGCCCATGATGGATCTTGTGGAGGACACTTTAGTGGTAGTGCCATTGCTAAGAAGCTCCTTAGAATAGGATACTTTTGGCCTACCATGGAGAAGGACACCCATGATTATGTGCGCCATTGCGACAAGTGCCAGAAACACGCTGACCTTGTCCATGCTCCTACGCAAGAACTCCAAGCTATTTCATCTCCTTGGCCCTTCTCTAAATGGGGTTTAGACATCATTGGGAAAATCAATCCTATATCATCTGATGGTCACAAATTCATCATAACCGCAACTGAATACTTTACAAAGTGGGTAGAAGCTATGCCTTTAGCTTCTTGCATGGGAACCCAAGTTTCAAAATTTATTCTCAATCAAATCATTTGTAGGTTTGGAATTCCTGCAAATCTTATCTCAGATAATGGAACTTGTTTCAAAAATAAATATGTTAAGAAATTATGTCAAAAATATAAAATTCAACATCGTTGGTCCACTCCCTATTATCCCCAGGGTAATGGCCAAGCAGAAGCATCTAATAAAACCTTGATTAAAATTCTCAAAATATTGGTTAACAAATCAGGCCGTGACTGGCATATGCAATTATATCCTGCTCTATGGGCTTATCGAACCAGTGTTCATACTCCCACAGGCACTTCACCTTTTGTTTTGGTTTACGATGCTGAAGTTGTCTTTCCTTTCGAGCTAGAAGTTCCTTCTTTGGCTCTACTACTTCAAGATACTGAAGTAGGAGATGAATATCATGCTGGCAGATTCAGTCAACTAGAACTTCTAGACGAGAAGCGCATCAATGCTCTGGAACATCTTCGTGCCTATCAAAACAAGCTCAAAAGAGCATATTCAAAGAAAGTTCATAACCGATCTTTCGAAGTTGGCGATCTAGTCTTAAAAGAAAATCAAAAGAACACTAATGCCACTAAAGATAATAAAGGCAAATTTCAGCCCAATTGGCTTGGACCATACATCATCACTGCTAAATTTGGATCGGGTGCATATCGATTGGCAACCTTGGATGGAAAATATCTCAAGGAACCCATGAACATTATGCATCTTAAATGATATCATGCTTAAATTCAAAGTCTCATCATTGTACATAATTGTATATGTTTTCTCATTTCAGCAATTCATATAAGAAATTCAAAATTATCAAAAAAAAATATTCACATTGTATATAATTTCTCATTTCAGCAATTCATATAAAACTCTAAAAATCAAATAAAAATCATAAAGTTATAAAAACAATCAAAAACATGTTCATTTGCATTACCAAATTCTGAAATTTTGCAGTTATATTTTCCTTTGTTTCGGATAAATTTAGAAGTTATCTTGGACCATGCACTTCAAATTCACATGAATAAATATTTTGATCTTAGCACTATGACTATAAATCTCTCTTATATCGAAGCACTATTGCAATAAATAATATTTTGAGTTTTGGGAACTGATCTCGCTATTTACTTGAATCAAGTCCACTTTTACATATTAAAATGATTTGTTGCAAATTCGAAAAATGATACTACACAGTAGTTGTGGTCTCTTAAGTGAAAAGTTTCCCCTGCTATCCTATCATGCGCATGGTCTAGAATCTTTGAGAATTGGCAAAAGGACAAGCTCACCCCTACCCAGAATAAAAATCCCTTGCTCCACATCTAAGCTGAGCAAGTATCCCTAGAATAGAAAGAAAAAGAAGAAGAAAAGAAAAAAAAGAAAGCGAAAGAGAAATATGCAAAAGAAATCCAAGCAATATCCAAGAAATATCAAATATCAAAAGTCAAAAATCTAGAAAAATAAAAAAAAACACGAAAATAGAAAAATAAAAACAATAAAATCCCCCCTACCCTTTGAAAGAAAAGAAGGGTGAATGAGCTTGAATCCCTGGAATTCTCAATTATTCAAAAATCATGAGGTAAGCCCCATAACAGGTGATTTGTGCCCAACTTGCTTGACATTGGGTAATTCCTTTTCGCGTGGTGACATGTCTGTCACATTAGCGACCTTATTTTGTACAGACCTATGTCCGCTTGTGGATTAGCTAACTTTTGATGACCTAACTTACATAGTAGTTTGGTACGGTTACATGCACAAAAATCATGGTTAATGAATCTTCAATCGCACACACATTGGTTCATTCAAATTGCTTGCATCAAAATACCTTACTCAAAATCGGTAAATGAACATTACAAAGCACACACAGTTGATCTTTGAGAGATTTTGTGTCATTATGTTAAATCGAAATGGGTAATGAACTCACATTTGCACACACTGGTTCTTGATAAATTTAAATTTCTCTTTGAAATAAATTAAAATATGACTTTGAAATTTTTAAAAAAGTATCCATTATTCTTTTCAAAATAGTTATTTCTTACAAAAACATTGACTTCATTATGATGGCATCATTTTCAAGAAATTATAAATTCAAAACTTTCATACTTGCGAATTTTGCCTAGTGTAAGTCAATTTCGCAATCTTTTAAAAAAAAAAACTTTAATTTTATTTTTTATCAAAATATTTCAAAATCTTGCAATAAAATTTCATCAAAATTTTTGACTTTCGCGATGATGGTATAGTTCCTGAACCAACTTGGAATTTTATGCCTAGCGCAAGTCATCTTTATCTTATTTTCTATTTCTCATAAAAAAACCATGCAATAAAACTGTTGCAGTTTCGACTTTCACGATGATGGTATAATTCCTAACCAATTTGGAATTTTATGCCTAGCGCAAGTCATATTTACAAATTTTGTACCCATCATAAAATTATCAAATAAAACATCATATTTTCTTTCATTATGATTTTCGCGATGATGGTATAATTCCGCAATTTGGAATTCTATGCCTAGCGCAAGTCATCATTTTAATTTTTTGTGCCCACAAGCATTTCATAAACCTATAAAAACATGTGACTTAATTATTCTTTGCAAAAACATGCTTCAGCAAAAAATGAAATTTTCATACCATCTTACCATATTTATCATTTCGATTTGTGATTCCTAAGTACACATTAAATTGCCCATCACACTTAGGAATTCTATGCTTAAACACAAATCATTCTCTCACGTTTTCATGCTTAAAGTTATTTGAAATCCTATTCCAAAACAACATCAAAACATCATTACTTTCTCATCACCAAAAGCCTTAAGAATTACTCTTAAGCAAAAACAACTACTTTTGCAATATTACCCATAACAGGATCAACTTAATGACCTAGCGAGCGGTGACTCCATCAAATGGTCATGTCACAACATCTACATCCTTCATGGTTTATTGTTAAAAGTCTTTTTCTATCTTCATTTTTATCCACACATTTGTTGTCACAACACATTCTTTCATTTAATTTTATAGCATGAGAAAACCATAAATATTCAAGACATGCAATCATATGAAAATACAAATCCATAAAGCATCATTACAAACATAAGTCACATCACAAAAATATATCTATATATATCATCATCAAAATATATACATCGATCATCTCGATTGGTATGCCACAATATATGACTCGTAGCATACTCAATCATCATAACCCGCAGTAACCCTTGCATTGTTCCCATATACTGGCTAGATTGGGGGCATCATCCTCATTGCGGCTCATGAAAAACAGCATGTCTGGTGTCCCACTCAATGTCGTGACATCCCGCACTGTCCTAGAAAACTCGTAATCCCTCATCATCGAAATCCCCTATCGGAGCCCAAACTAAGAGAGGACTCGGTCATATCGGTGGAGCTCTATCTCACCCCGATCCAACCTCATCCAAATGACTCATCTGATATGATCCAACTCATATCCATCATCTTGCCATCCTGGAAACCCCCTCCATGGCCTCCAGGTAATCTGATCAGCAGTAATATCATCAATAAGCCTGCGCGAGGTAGGTAAATCTGATTGTCTCTACGACCCTCTATGCAGCCACCAATAGAAAATCTTGGGCCTTTCCCTATCAACCTCTGTTAGTAGTAGCCCCACAGGTTGCCTCACTGTGATGTGCTTCCAGCACCAGACCTTGAGGAGCAAATTCAAGACCATGCATTTGCCTCTCTTGTACACGATCCCATGGAGGATCCTATACAAACGACAAAGAACATATGGCCCCCAATTAAACCTATATATGTGCTATCTCATGTCATAGATGATATCTAACAGTAGCCATAGTACTTTGCATCTGCTCTAGTGGCATAGCAATAAGCCACCCACCACCCCAACCAACATCTTAGTCAAGGCAGATACTCCGTCTGTATGTCGTAAAGTCTCGATGTTCACTTTGCCTTTCTCCAAGATGAAGCTAGCATCGCCAGCTAACCTCAACATCGCTTGACCATGACTGGTCGAAGTAGCAATAAATTTGCCCTGGATGGGGATCCACAAAATCCTCCATACATCCTCCAAAGTGGGAGTCATCTCCCCTGTCGGTAGCTAGAAGTAGGATGACTCTGAATACCATTTCTTTGTAAGTGCTATTAGTAGCCCCATATCTATAGGAACATGTCGCATCTCTGCCACATGCTATAGTCCCACTACCTCTAAGGTATCCCTCTCCGCCTGGGTCAATGCGGCCAAATCATCTCTCAAACTGCCATATTTCCACTCTCGACTTTTTAGCAACTCCTCCTGCAAAACAAACAAAAATCAATATTAGTACATCATAAAAAAATCAACAAATCAAAATTGCCTAACAATTTTCTGATATCGTCCACTATTGGGCGATATCATCCCTAATTTGATGAGATCGTCCTTGTTTCGACGAAATCGTCCCACCCTGTATGATTTGGTAACAGCCGAATCGTCCCTCATTGGACGTGATCGCCCTGAATTCGTCAAGTTCGAGTGGTACGATTTTGTTGAAATCAGGACGATCTTTTCGAAATCGAGATGATCTCATCAATATTGCCTCAATTTCATCAACGTGGTGAAATAAGACCGCGACGCCCTAAAATCCAAAATTAATTAAATTTAAACCTAAAAATTTAAGATAATAATATTTTAGAAAAGATTAGAAACCTTACCTACATCCCTCGCTGCAACGCAGTCGCTTGATGCTCAGTCTCCACCATTTCTCCTACTTCAAAGCTCTCGAATGGTAAAAGTAAAAATAAAAATGAAATTAGGTTTTACCCATTTTCTAAAAATATATATTAAAAATGCACTTTTAAATAATTTAACTCTTTCGCATTTTTACCAAACGACCGATTTGGATAAAAACCCGAAGGCGACACCATAGTAATTAGTTGCATGATTGTAAGAGGAAGCATAATTAATATTTTGTAATTAAAATAGTTAATTATTTTTATATGTTCTCAATTCAAATATTTAAAAAATCTCTATGCTAGTTTTATAGTGATGTGTTCCATAATGTATATATATACCTATGGAGATTTATAAAATGCTTTATATTTAACTTATGAAATTTAGGAATAGATAATGGCTTTAAAATTTAATAGGAATATTTTCCTTCCTACTTGTAAATAGTAATATTGTCTTAATTGAAGCAGAATTGAACGATTTTGTATAATATAGAAACCAAATAATATTGGATATTTTGATTAGATATTTTATATCAATTTGATTGTAAAATTTTATGAACAAGTGAAATTATATATTTTGCATTTATATTCCATCATATATTATGATGAAATTTGTAAATGAATGTAGCCAACTAGAAGTATGAAAGAATATCTTCTAGTTTTGGGAAGGATGAATTGGTGTTCATCCTTGGGAAGAGGTATGGGACTCTTTCATATTTTTGTTGATAACCAAAATTAATGACTTCATGATGGATGGGATTAGGAAAATAATCCATGTAATGATAAGTATTTTTTATGGATGAATTATGGAAATTCATGCCTAATGATTTCTATGAAATGGAATGTGAATTATTGTGACAAATGATTGATGCATGTTTGCATTCAAAATAGATAAGCATGGTTTGCTTGATTTGCATTTGTCATATTTGCATCGGATTTGTCCTGATCCCTTCACCATCATCTCTTACATCATGAAGAATTCAAGACAGACCAGAGAAGAACCGGACAACAATTTTGAAGTCTATTATATTGTTCATTATGATTAAGCTTGTCTTGAGATAAATTATAATTATGAATGGCTGAAATAAATGTTGTATAATCAGCCATGATTTTGTAATATTTGATGTATTTGGTTGTATGCTTATGTATATTAGAAAGGAAGTCTTCATAATGTAGTATTCACCTCAACTAAATGATAGGTGATATATGCATTGGAATTTGATCAAGTAAATAGAAATTACTTTGATTGGTATATCTTGTCAAATGTATGGCATTGAGAATTGTAATGTTGTAGATGATTAATGGATGTATATAATTACTATCTCTTGTTGACTTCATTAGTGTAGAATGAAATTTATGGATGACCTTCATAACAATATGAGATAAATCAATGTTTATACCATTAGTCTAAGAGAACTATAAGCAAACCAAACACTCAATGCAATTGGAAAAATGACAAGCAATCACCAAAATGTCAACACCTTGTAAATGAGTAAATAGTATAATGATGCTTAAAACAAATATCCCAAGGCCTACATAATTTTTCATGAGGAATAATGATTAATGACTTTCTCCTAATTACTAATCTTCATAGATAGTATGGAGAGAAGGATATGATTCTCTTTGGTATGGTACAATTCTCCTAAAATAATGGTATATCCATTGAAACATCCTCATACCATTTGGTGATGGCATGATGGACATAGCCATTGTATTATCCTCATACCATTTGGTGATGGCATGATGGAATTGTAGAAGTTGGTGCTTCTACTCAAGATTGGCTTTGAATTAATATTTTGTTTCTCGGATTACTTACTATTCATTTGGGATATCCTCATCTTAGATCATTATTATATTCTTCACTCAATGAAAGGTGGACAAAGAGAAATATAGGAACAAAAACAATTAGTGGATGAGTAGTAACAATTAGGGTTGTTACACAAGAAGCACCTGAAGGCATTCGATGATTGAAGGGGAAGTCTGTAGAAGAAGATTTGGTTGAGTGAGGGAGGCAGTGATGGATGTGGGGGCTATGGCAGATGAGGATGGAAGGCAAGAGTGCTCGGATTCTCCAAAACTTGGGTATGAATGACTGAGGACTTAGGATATGAATTTCTTAGGAAATATTCTTTGGGAATTTTGGGTTTAGGACTTGGAAAACTCAAGGATTTCTTAGGGTTGAGCCATCAAAATGGCTCCTATTAATAATCCAACCTAGGGCATACTTAGGGTTTCAACAACACTAATCGTGTGGTTGAGATAAAATCATATCAAAGTATGGATATTAAATCTAGGGTGTGGCATGGATTGATATGGATGGATGGATAGGATTAAGTGAAATAAGATGGTTAGGATTAATTCACTTATATAAATATATATTTATTAAATATATATAATATAATATATAAAATATTATTATTTAAATATATATAAAATAAATAAATATAAATATATATGAATAATGGGTGAAAATGGTAGGAAATTTAGAATGGACGACAAGTGGCTAGGTTTTGGTGTCTTGGCAAAGTTTTTGAAGATGATTTTAGGCCAAGAATCTAGTAATATGGTGAGGAAGTTCCTGGGATCTTACCCCAAAATTGACTCCATTTGAAGATGGGCCTTCTCCAAATGGAAGCCACATGGACATATGGAGATAGTGGTGCTCCCCAAGGGCTTCTTTCTCATCAAGTTGATTTGTATGAAAGATGTGACTTGAATCCTATGAGGTCCCTGGTTCTATGGCAAGTGTTGTCTTTTCCTACAAAAATGGGGTCTAGACTTCAACTTGGATATGCGAAGTATAAACTTGGCTTCAGTTCGGGTAATACTTCTTCTACTTCCTATCTAGTTTTAGTATGAGAATATCCTCCTTGGAATAGCAAACGGTATTGGTGACCTTGTCTCAATTGATCCTACCTTTAAGGCCAAATTGAGAATAAGTTTTTCTAGAATATGCATTAAAGTAAATTTGGAAGTAAAACTTCCTACATCTATAGAGATATTTTGGATAATTATTCTTGGGTCTAAAAATTTGATTATGAAACCAAACCTTCATTGTGTACCTCCTACAAAAGGAAAGGGTATTTTCCTACCCAGTGCCCATTTAAAAAACCTTAAACCCAAGAAATTTGGGGCTCAATTAAATTCTCTTTTCAAAGTAGAATTTCTAAAGGAGACTCAAGAAACCTTACCTGGTCCATAAATCCAACAAGAGAAATAATAGAGGGAGAATCTAGAGCATTTAACTTAGGTAAGCCCCTTGTGTTTAATTCTAATTATATATTCTTAAAAACTCTTTTGGATTTTTTGGAAGAAGACCCTATGGAAGAAAATAGGGTAGTTCTTATTGAGGTCTCTATCTTGGAAGCCCATTAAGATTCTTCTCCTAAAGAAATAAAAGAGACTCTCCTTTTAGAATATAAAAGGTTTTAAGTCCTTTGCACAATGTCTTCAAAGAAATAAATTCAATCATTACCCTGGGCCCTATAACCAAAAATCAAAAGAGAGGAAACATCAATGTTGGAAAGGACAAAAAGGTGGTAAAACCCTCAAACTAGGATATTAGGAAAAGAGAAACTAAAGTGGAAATATCCAATGGTTTACAGTCTGTCTTAGTCTTAGGTAAAAAAAGAATGTGTAGGTGGATCCTACTTATGTTGTTTTCCTTAGATCATATTATTCCCAAACCCAGGGCAGAGGGAAGAAACATTAGACCAAGTGAAATTTATGTCATTCCAATGGCATAATTTTGTGTTGTGGTAGTTAAGTTTGAATCTTGGGTGGATCCTACTTTCTCTCCTATTATTTTGTCCTTTTTCTCTACTTCTAGGATCCAGCAATTTTTGTTGGATCCTATCTTTTCATTGCTCTGTAATTTTTTAGTGGTTTTGTTGCAACCATACTTTTGAGGCTCTATCTAAGATGTTCAAGTTTTGGGATTTATTTTAACGCTTGGTTTTTTGCTATGGTAAATTAATTTAGATCCTGGGGATCCCACATTCTCTCTAGTGATTGTATCCTATTTTTTTTCTTTCTTGGATCTTGCTCTTGTTGTCAAATCTTGTTTGTTCTTCTTTGTAGTTATTTTGTTGTTCTTATGTAGCCCTCTTTTCGAGACTATTTTTATATAAAATGTTTGGGATCCTTTCAAAATCCCTTCTTCCACCTAATAAAAAAAAGTATTGGAATACTAAATCCACTTAAGCACAAAAATAAAAGAGGATTATAAAAGTAGAAAGAGAAAATATTTCTTCTTCAAAAAATATTTTTGACATTCCTTCTCATGGATGAGGTGTGATTCATATGGCCTATGATGGATAGCATAAGTACATAACAATTTGGTGCTAAGAAAGAATAGGGGCAATGACCTAATTTCAAACTTCCAAAATAAAGTTTTGTTATATTTTGGCCATTCAAATGATCTCAAAATTGAATAACCTCAAAGTGAGGTTGAGGGAATTAAGAGGAATATATTTAAGTATATTTACCTTCAAATTGCATCATTTGATTCTAAAAACAAATTGAGGAATAGTTTAGACCAATAAATTTTCTTGGTAAGACTCAATGAACTGCAAACTCATTGACTCTTTTTCTAAATAAAGGAGGACTCAAAAAACTATCTCTAATGTAATTTTCATCCCCAATACATTTTTTTAACCCTTCAAAATGAGAAAACTCAATCTATCATACAATCACTATTTCTTTCCCATACCAACCCTAAATGAGCTATAATTTATATTAAAGGTTTTTAGCATTATAACCTATTGTACTCCAAATTTTAGCTTAAAAGTCATCTATTTGGACCTTTAAAATTCCAAACAATTCAACCAACAAACTAGCAAATATATATTTATGTGTCATGAATAAGAAGACCAAAGTTAGAAACGAACATGTTAAAAGGATTTAATAGTGAAAGAATGAGACATCAATCTAGGCATATCTACACCTTTAGGAAACATTATGAGTGAAGAACTATTACTTACAATCTCTAAATTGGAAGAGAGAATTGAGTAATAATCTCATCAATATTGGCGATGAGGAAGTTTTACAGCCCAAACAAGGGCAAAGACATACAACAAAGGGGGAGTAAGAAAAATGTATTGTTTATGGTATATTTTAATATTCATTAAAATTATGAGAACCACCATATAAATTGTAGTTTTCTCATGTCTTGTATGAGGAGTTTTAGACATAAAATATCAAGTTTGATGCACAATAGAAGGTTTAAATGGTGAATAATTTCATGAGAATCCAAAATAAAATACACCAAAGAGCACTCCAAGTTTTTAAAATAACTTTTTGGGGTTACATTAGTGGGAATTAGAGGGCAACAACCAACAAACATAAAAAATCAATTCATTTCACATTTCATAGTAGATTATTGTATACTTTTCCACTACATGTGCTTATGGTAGGCTAATTATGCCACTACTATTTTCCTCGGATTGTCTACAAGAAAATCTTTATTTTAATACATTTTACAAGTAATTCTTGATAAATTAATGGGATGTTGTACAATTTTTCATTAATCAAAAGCATGTATTTGTAGAAGTGTGGTTGATTTTAACAATCACTTATTGACTACTTTTATAAGTCCTTAACCAACCCATACAATGATGTAATATTTCTAATATTTCTCCTTTATTACATTATATTCCATATATGGGTAGGAGCACTAATAACTAGAGTAGGAAAATACAATAGTGCAATTATTGCCTATCACCTAATGAACACATACATACACATAGTTCACCAAAGATACAAAAATATCATGGAATTGGATACATACAACAGTCCATACTGAACTCCCCTCAATGGTAACAATAGTTTGAAAGCATTGGTGGCTGATCAAATCAATTAGAGTCCCTTTTAGAGGAAGGTCAAGCTGTATGCATAATATTTAGGTTATCAAACTAGATCAAGAAACAGAGGGAGTTGTGTGAAGATAACGATGACCTAGGGGGAGAACTCCCCAATAGAGTTACCAATGAAACTATTGGTCCCTCATGCGTTCTACCCAAACTCGAGGAGTCAATACTTGCCTGAGTAACACTCAAGGGCAGTCGATGGAAGCATTGAACTATCAATCAAGGATACAAAACAATGAAACTATCCATGATCTTACATCAAATTTATATAGGGACACACATGTTATCCTTATTCATAGTTGCAAATAGGGACAACACATTATCCTTCTTCATAGTTACTGTAGACACCTAAAACATTTCATGTTTAGGAGGCTACTCATATGGATGCCTTTGCAGACCATATGACTAATCTTGGAACTTTTCAAGATCCAATATAACCACTCATTTAGGGCAACCTAGTCCTAAGTACCTCTAGTTTTTGATGTCAACAACAACTACGATTGTAATCGTTGATTATCAGAGCGGCTAGGAGCTAGCTGCACCTGCCGATAACGGCTACAAGAAAATTACCCATTTCCACACCTGTCGATAGCGGCTAACCCTTGTTGGCAATTTTGACATTATGCCACATTGAAATTTTTGATGAAATTTTGTTGAATAATTTTTGATTGTAAAAGCGGAAAATATATTAATACTATGTTGTAGTATTTTGGCCAGTATAATGTGTTACAGTATTTTTATGTGTTAATTTTCCTTCTAATTTTCATGAATTTCATGCTTGGGAATAATGGGTGCTGCAAGGCAAATTGTTTGTGAAGAATGGTGTGAAAAATTAGTGAATGTCACCTGAGGACGTCAAAAGAAAACAATGCTTAAAATTTCAAGGAAAAGAAAAGGCATAACAACCTTTTCACCCGAATGAAGAGTGAAAAACCCTTATCATCCTTCCCCGAGGTGAAGACGTCTTTATTTTTGAAAATCTTGTTGCTGAGCAAAGGGAAGAGCAAAAGTGCGTTCGCCCCAAAAATGGGGTGACAAACTCGTTCGCCTCACTTTGGGGCGAACGTAAAAAAAATAAAAAGAATGACAGGGTGAAAGTCCCTTTCGCCCCTCCTAGGGGCGAAAACACATTTTAAGTGGTTAAGTTCGAAGTGGGCCCGAGGTCAAAGTGCGACGACAATTTAAAGAAGTGCGTTCACCCCAAAGTTGGGGTGAAAGCATCGTTCGCCCCACTTTGGGGTGAACGTCCTCAAGTTTTAAAAGATAATGCACCCAGTTGGCCTGTTGACTAGTCAAAAGGACTTTCACCTCAGGTGAGGGGTGAAACTCCCTTTCGCCCCTCCCTGGGGTGAAAGCTCAACAATAGTAAGTTTGGGCGAATACTAAGGAAAAGTTAGCAAGGCACCAAGATGGCGTTGACAAGTCAAAGTTTTGTTCACCCCAAGGGAAGGGCAAAAACACCTTTCGCCCTCTCTTCGGGCGAACACATCTAAAAACAGAAGTTGTGGACCCCACATTGGCATGCATTGGAAAAGTAAATATGGCAGCGCTTTCACCCTAGGTGAGGGGTGAAAGTCCCATTCACCCCTCCCTGGGGTGAAGCTACATAAAAATGGCCCCACGAATGCATCAATGATTTTATTTATGCTTCGGGAAAATTTTAAAAGGTGGGCTTTGGAAAAGTCAAAGCTACGTTCACCCAAGGTAAAGGGTGACAATGCCTTTCACCTCTTTTGGGGGTGAACGTATATTTTAAAGAAAAGGACGTCTTGTGTGAGGCGCTTTCACCTTAGGAGGAAGGTGAAGCTTTCAATCGCCCCTTTTAGAGTCAAAATGATACGAAGATGGTTCAAGGCATCAAGTATAAATTCAAAGGTGTATGATAAGTCATTTTCACCCAGGTTGTCCTCAAGTTGACTACTTGCCATGACAAGGAGATAATGCAGTGCAAAGAATTTTAAATTGGGTAAGGTCTAGGGTTGTACATTGAGTGCAATATCGTAAGATTCGTAAGAGGTGTTTTCATGGGCGCTCTCTCCACCAGGAAACGTGAGTAGGGAGAAGATGATGGAAGTTAAAGGAAGCACTTTTACTCATCACTCTATTTTGGGTGAATTTAATTTTAAGCATCAATGGAGACTTTTCAAAGGTGCTCAGATTAGATGAATGATGAGTATTTAATGATTGGGGTGAAAAGTGACTGAAATTATTGATTTCAAGCTAAAAGAGCTACAACATTAAAATCATAGGGTGATTTTCATGAGTTCCAAAACATTCTAAACAGGAGTAAATTTCCAAGGTGCAATGGGTGCACCAAGTCAATGACCATCTTCATAGTTTTCCATGCATCGATGCTCGAATGTGCTGATTTCCTGGGGTTTTTCCCTTAAAAGCTGGATCATTATCTCAAAAGGTGGATTTTCAAGATTTCCAAGGAGGAATTTCTTCATCAAGGTTCCTGATCTGTAAGCATTTTGTCTTTTATGTATTAAATGAATAGAGGTGAAAACCTCTATAAATACTAGACATTTTCAATGTAAAAAGGAGGATAGACATTCTACAGAAAAACTATTCAAGTTTTCTGCATAAATAGAAGGAGTTTGGCTTCTGATTTTGCAAGTAATCTTCTATGTGTGATTTCTTTCTATTCAAGCATTTCTATTTTATATTCATGTTTATTATCTGCTGCTAAGTTCAAATTTTGCATCTGGATTTGGGCACTACTGGTGAGAGTGTGAGTACTGGAATGCGATTCTGGAAGTTGTCTCCAAGAAACTGTAAGTGGATTCTCTTGCCTCCTTTCTATTATATGTTGCTATAACACTTGGTTGGAATTCCTACTACTAGTCTATCCCCAATCCTACATCTTTGGCCTATGGCTATATTTCCCATTTATTTCTATTATTTCTAATTTCTTTCCTACAACTCTAGACTTAAACCGGTGTAGGATTAGTAAGGGAGCCAACCCTCTCTAGAGATTGGCATGAAGGACATTTCTTTCCTCCGACCTTTCAATGTTGGTCATGTCTAGGGTGCACAAACGTATATTTGTATTTTAGGTAGATATTTGACCAACAGTTTTTGGCACGCCTAATGGGACATTCAAAAGTTCCACTTTCAATAGTATTAAGGTTTGATGTTCACCTTCATATTGTTAAGTTAGAACATCTGGCGACTCAACTATACCCAGAAGCCTTCGAACGTGAAGGCAGCAAAAGTTGTACTTCATGATCACAAGATCGAAGGCCAAAAATCCTGAAAATCCCATTGAGTTCTATGAACTCGACACCCAAAAATTAGGAGAACATCCTAGATTAATCACTCCACCTCATACGTCAGTCACAACATCTTCACAGTTAGTTGGTGTATTTTTTATTCCTTCAAGTCTAGCTAGTACTACTACTAGCATCCCACCTCCTCAACCTCACACACTAGTTCACATGGCTCAAAATCCACCACCACAACAACCACAACCACCAAGGTAGTTCCCAGCATGGAATAGCTCAAGAGCTTTAAATTTACAAGCACAAAATCTAGTCCCTCAAGCAGCATTGAAGGCTTTGCCTACCTATGATGGTACTGGTAAAACTGCTTATGAGCATATCCAAGATGTGGCTTCTTTGGCGATAATCCATGGCATCGCAGATGAAGATATTATGGTAAGATTGTTGGTGTTGTCACTCAGAGGGAAATTGTTGTATTGGTATCGATCCTTGCCACCCACTACTATTACCACATGGGACCAGTTGGTAGAATTGTTAATCAAGAACTTTCATGAGCAAGCTGATCCATTTTCCTTACTACATCAATTCATAAATATCCAAAGACATCCATAGGAGGAAATAGTGGACTTCAATGTCAGATTCACTCGAAGCTGGCAAAGAGTTCCTGATGGCCTTCAGCCCACGCATGAGCAAGCTATATTTTACTACCTCATAGCCTTTAACTCAGACATTGGTATGGTGGTCCAACAAGCCAATGTCAACACATTTCTAGATCTGTACACGCAAGCGCAGAAGGCCGAGGTAGATCTGATTGCTATAGGTAAGTTGCCTCCAAAGGTAACCATACCCATTCTTCCTGATCTTCCACAACATCTATATTCAAGTGCATTTTCACAGCCTATACCTTCTATGTACCTAATTCCCTCATGGAGCTCAAGTCCACCTCAAATTGCTCCAATTCTAGTTCCACAACTCCCCGCTCCAAGTATTCCACAATTACCTGCACCAATTATGCCATAGTTGCCAGCCCCAGTTCCATTCCCAGCATTACCAATACCACCTATTCCATTATAATTGCCTACTCCACCAACACCTCTACCTTTGCCAACACCTCCTACACCCTCAAATCTTGATCCCTACATAAAATTATTACAAGAAATGCAATCTATTAATTCAATCATAAGGACAATATCGAATGAAATCATGATAGTTAAGAAGAAGCAAGCTAAAGCTAATTTTTGATCAAGAAGATTTCAAACACCACCAATTACTAGAGAGCAACCGACTACTAGCAAAGGTCCTAAAAGAAATACAATTGTGTTGGCAAATGAAGAAGCTAGTACATCGGAGAGGGCATATTGGTGTTCCACCTATAATGATCCTCATGGAGAAGATACATGCATGGTTCATTTGAACTATGTACAGACATTAGCAGAAAGTTCTACTAGTGGAAAAATCAATATGATAATAGAAGTTGATCATAACTTTATGGTCCCATCCTTGGAGCAAGTTTTAGTCCTTACAAGGGCTGGAAAGAAGTCGATGACTATTGATCCAATAGAAATGGAGCCTCTAAAAGTTCTTACTAAAAAAAAGGTACAACCACAAGTGAAAGTGCCTGGTGCAACAACTAAATAACAAGATTCTATCTTGTTGAAGGATCTATTACCCAAACAAGCTCAAGAGAAGTTGCAGATGAAGGCATCAACTTCACAGCCTACAGCCGCTCAAGTACAAACTAAGGCAAAAGAACAAGCCAAAGAGCACCTCAAGTACCCATCATTGACTAAGCGACAAAGGGTAGAAGCCACTCAATAATACCAAAACAAATATGAGTCAGCTAGTGAAGAAAAGGTCTCTAGTACTTCTAATTATAACATTATGGAGGAAATGAAGAAGATCCCTACAAAGGTGAGTTTATATGATGCATTACAGTTACCTGGACAAGTTGACCTATTGCAAGAGTCTCTCAAGTCTACGAAAGATCAAAAGAAAAGCCTTTCCCAAATAGTGTTAGCACAGACACTACTGACTTCTACCACTGGTAAGAATAGACCACCTCCATTCTATTTGTCTCTCAGAATGGAAGGGTGGATCATGCATAATTGTATGATTGACTCTGGTGCTGTGACTACTATCATGCCAAAGGTAGTATGTGAAGTCATGGGGATGGAGTATACAAGGAGTAGTCCAGGTGTCTTGTAGTTGGATGGGACCCTAGTCAAAATAGTGGGAGTAATCAAGGATATTCCTATCATTCTGCACAACATGCCGTAGATCATTGTCATCCAAGAAGTAGTGGTGGTTGACTTGGAACCATACTTTAGCATGTGTCTTTCGAGGGAATTCACAGTGAAACTAGGAGGATATATTTCCTTGGATTATTCACATTTGGAGATTCCTTTCAAGGGAAGAAGAATCCACATCTATAATGAAAAGCCATCCACTTTTCATATAGAAAAATTGGAAGAAGAAGAAAAGCCCATTGGTGCAGTCAACATGATGATAGAGGAAGTGCAAGAAGTGGACTTGATGGAGGAAGCTCTTGGTGAGCTCCACCTTGAGGATGAGTTTTCACTAATGGATTTCAATGCAATGGTAGAAACCGATATCGGTTGTTACACCATAACTAAACCTGAACAGATTGAAGAAGAAGTTTTTGATTCTCCTAAACCTATCTTTGATCAGCTATGGAAGCTATATTTTGATGGTGCAAGATGTAAGAATGGTGCAGGAGCTAGAATTGTCCTTGTTTCTCCTACAGGGTTGTAGAAAACCTATTCATATCGGTTAACTTGGAGCTGCATGAATAATGCTATTGAATATGAAGCGTTGTGCCTTGGTTTGAAGAAAGCTGAAAAGTTGGGAATAAAGCAATTGTAAATATTTGGAGATTCTGAGCTCATCATCAACCAGACTACAAACAAATGTGTGTCAAAGTAGCACTATTTGAAGGCCTACCATAACAAGGTATGGGATTTGTTTGAGTCTTTTACAGCATTGAATATTCAAGCGATTTCATGGGAGCAAAACAAACATGCAGACATCCTAGCTTCCCTTGGTGCTAATTTCTCTCCCGTAGAGCAAGTAGTCAGGAGACCAAAGACCATGAGGGTAATTTATAGACCCTCGGTCCCTGATAAAAACCTTTATTGGCAAGTGTTCGATAATGATGAAAAAATAATCAATTTTTTGATTAAGGAAGTTGCAAGCGCAGAGGAAAGAATACTAGTTGAAGAGGAGATGGAAGGAATGATTCAATTGAAGAATAATCACATTCCTAGGGGACTGATTTCTCTTGAGAGTTTGTTTGATCAAAATGATAGGGCAGAGAAACATAAGATCAAGGTGGATGCAAAGGAATACAAGGAAATGCAGTTGGAGCCTAAAAAGGTTATCAAAGTTGGAATAGACTGTACGTTAGAAGAGCTCGAAGATATTAAAAACTTGTGTTATGAGTTTCCAGACATCATCGCTTGGAGCTATCATGATCTGAAAGGATATGACAAGAATGTGATCCAACACACCATTGAATTGCAGGAAGGGGTAAAGCCTTTTTGGTAGAAACAGTGGCCTATCAATCCAAAAATTGAAGTGCTTATGAAAGTAGAGTTACTAAAAATGTTGGAGGTAAAAATAATTTATCCTATCAAGCACTCAACATGGGTGGCGAACTTGGTTCTAGTTCGAAAGAAAAATGGAGATATTCGCCTATGTGTGGAATTTTAGAATCTGAACCAAGCATCCTTGAAAGATCACTATCCATTACCATAGATTGACCAGATTTTGCACGTAGTCGCTGGAGCACAGATATTTTCATTGCTTGATGGTTTTTTGGCTACAACCAGATCTGGGTGAAGGATGAGGACCAACACAAAATGATATTTACTACAAAATGGGGCACTTTCACCTATCAGAGAATGCCATTTGGTCTTTCCAATGTTGGTGCCACCTTTTAGAGAGCTATGGATATCACTTTCGATGAGTTGTTGAATCAGATTATTGTAATTTACCTTGATGACATGACTATTTTCTCACATCGTAGGGAAGAGCACGTCTCTCATCTGAGGCAAGTGTTCGAAAAATGTCAAGAATTTGGAATTTCCATTAACCCGAAGAAATCCATTTTCACTATCAAAGAGGGAAAACTCTTGGGACATGTGATTTCACAAGAAGGACTGGCGATTGATCCTACGAGAGCTGAAGCTCTCTTGAAATTACCACTACCAACTAGTAAGAAGGATCTACAGTCATTCTTTGGTCAGATCAACTTCATTCAGAAATTCATTACTGATTTTGCTCAAGTAGTCAAGCCAATGACTGAACTTCTGAAGAAGAATGTAGACTTCAAGTGGACAGAAGTAAGGAGATAGGCTTTCCAAGAAATCAAGGAGAGAATCACCCAAGCGCCAGTACTGATTAATCTAGATTATTCAAAATATTTCATCCTTTATGTAGTAGGAGAACAGGAGAGTTATGTTGTTGTACTCACTCAAAAGCAAGATGATGGGGATGAGAAACCGATTGCTTTCCTGAGTCAAGTCATTGCGCCACACCAGGAGAAGTATAACTTCATTGAGAAATAGGTGTATGCGGTCATGAAGTCATTAAAGAAATTTCATCATTTTATTTCACAGAGTAAGACAATCATCTACGTTATTCATCCAGATGTCAAAAATTTCATTCTTCAAGGAGAATTAGGTGATAAAAGAGTAGGTTGGGTCTCAAAGATTTAAGAATACGATGTGGAGATTCGATCGACTAAGTTGGTTCATGGATGAGCTCTCTGTCAAGAATTGGCCAAAAGTGTAGCTTTTGGATCACTAACTCCAGTACAGGATGAGGTTATCAATGAAAGTAATTTTGTGAATCGAACTACAAGTGATCATGATTGGATAGAGGACCTTGTCGAATTCTTTACATCTAGGAAATGTCCATCACATCTTGATGCCTCACAATGGTGAAGATTCAGATTATAGGTGCTTAGGTATGTCCTATTGCCAAGTGGGCTATTCCATAAAAATATAGATGGAGTACTCCTCAGATGTGTGAAAGAGTCTAAAAAGCAAAAAATCTTGGAGGAGTTCCACTCTAGCTTATCTAGTGAGCATTATGCAGGAAGGCCTATGGCCTTGAAGATCATCCGAGCTAGGTATTTCTGGCCTACTCTTTTCGTAGATGCACACAAGGTGAGCCAAAGTTGCGATAACTATCAATGGTATGTTGGTAGGAATAAGAAAGCATCTCTACCTTTGCATCCGATTCAGGTAGAAGCTCCATTTCAGTAGTGGGGCTTGGATTTCATTGGAGTTATTGATCCTCATTCCTCCATCGAGCATAAATATATCTTGATAGTGATCGATTATTTTACCAGGTGGGCAGAGGCCATTCCGACCAAAAAAGTAGATCAAGCTACAATCATCTCCTTCCTTGAAGGATTGATTACCCATTTTGGTGTTCCAGATGCCATTGTAACAGATAATGGGACTCCATTCATAGGGGAAAAGATCATCGAATTTGCAAGAAGGTATGGGATTTATCTCAAGACTTCTTCCAATTATTACCCACAAGGAAACGGTCTAGTCGAATCCACAAACAAAAATTTGCTTTGGATCTTGAAAAGGATACTTGGAAGCAATAAAAGGAGTTGGCATCTATTGTTGAATCAAGCTCTATGGGTAGACCGTATATCAATTAAGAAGTCTATCAAAGCCTCTCCTTACTCCTTGGTATATGGAAAAGAGGTAGTTTTACCCACTCATATCGAGCTACCTATCCTCCAGACATTGTAGTTATTCAAAGATGAAGATGATGAATTTGATCCTATGAGTGCAAGGTTGGCTCAATTGTTACAGCTAGAAGAGGAGAGAGAAAAGGTATATGAAGCTTTCATAGAACATGCAAAAATGATGCAAAAGTGGTTTGGAAAAAAGACAACAGAATGCAAGTTTCAGGTGGGAGATCTAGTCCTCAAGTGGAACGAGAACAAAGCCAAGCCAAGGAAGCACCACAAGTTTGATGTAATCTGGGAAGGTCCATTTCAAGTTTCTATAGTAAATTCGACGAATGCATATCATCTTCAAGATATGGATGGTTGGGATCTATCGATTCCAGTTAACGGTCTTCATCTGAAGGCCTATTTTCAATGATGTAATCAAGAGGTACAAGTGTGTAAATATGTACAGATTTTATTTACAAGTATTTTATTGCTTTATAAATATAAAAAAAGAAGTACGAGGTGGACTCTACTAGAATATGCCAAGCTTTCCTTAAAGAAAACTTTGCTTTGAAAAATGCTCTCTTTGAAAATCAATTTCACCCCAAAATATTTCCATGAGGACATATTACGAATTTCAAGTAGAATTAATTATTGTATTGAAAAGTTTTAGCAGGTTTGAAAGCTCCGAAGTTAAAAGTTGCTTTACTTTGCAAGTCTTCAAGTTAAAAAGAAAAATATTTCAGGGAAAATATTCGGGGGCACATGGCGAAAGTATAAGAGCGGAGAAGTAATTGCCTCAATTAAGAAATGAAAGCTTGAAGTATAAATGTGTGGGGCCCAATTTTAAAATTATGGAGTGTGATAAATAAAAAATGCTTTCACCCCAAGGAAGGGGTGAAAACCCCATTCACCTCCCAATGGAGGCAAACATATGTTTTAAAGAAAATAAAAGGGGAAGACTATATGAAAGCACCAAGTCACCATGATGAAAGCGATCAAAAGGGCTTTCACCCCAAATGAGGGGCGAAACTCCCATTCGCCCCTCATTGGGGTGAAAGTATTTTATGAAGATTTAAATCCCGGTGCTTGCACCATTCAATTTAAAAGAAATATTTAAAAAAAAAGTCTCACCCTGGATTTTGAGCTAAAATATTCCACACCAACAAATGCGCCACAACAGTTAAAAGAGAAGAATAGTCAATTGCACTTTCGCCCTATGAGAGGGCAAAGCTCCCATTCATTCACTCCCCACAAAGGTAAAGCAATGAAAATTTCTAAAAGCATGGGGACGCTAAAAAAGGAAAAAAAAAAGAAACTCTAGTTGAAAAAATCTTTAAAAGGCGCTTTTCTAAATATGGGGCAAAAAAGAAAGGCAAAGAATTATTTTAAAAGGAGGGATTGCCATGGAATTAAATCAAACAAGTTGAAGGCGTTTTCAGAGCGAAAGGAGAAGAGATCAAGTGCGCCATCAAAGTGCTTTCACCCCTCCATTGCTTTTTTGGGCATGTGATGATTTTTAATTTTTTTGGAGCGCCCTCTCAAAGTAATTTCACCACCAACACGTGGTGAATTTCGAAAAGTGTTCATGGAAGTTAAGATACATTTTTGGAGCATTTAATTTAAAACGTGTACCCAGATTTGCGTTGGGAGGCATTTTTGCATTCCCAAGGACCGAAATATCACAACGTCAAAAGCAAGGATGCCCATTGGTCCGCAGGTGGTAGATTTATTTTTTCAAAGCAATTTTAGTAGCCAGGGCACATTTTTCAAAGGTATAACGTGGCAAGAAGGGCACACTTTTCAAAAATGATTTTATGGTGAATAACAATTAATTATCATTAAAGCATCGGGAATAGTGCCAATCAAGTGAAACGAGGTGCACACCCTCCAAAATTCACCAAGACAAAGTGCAGCATTTACTCCAATGGTTGAGAGCTCCATCTATAAATAGAGCACAGGTAAACTTGCTCAAAGATTAAAATTTTAAATTTTCTACCAATGCATTTTCGAGCTTTTGGTTGTAGAAGTTGTAGAGCGTCTTCAGGATTGCCAGAATTTACATAATGGGTAAGAAAAGCAAAGAAGTGAAAGATACCATAGAGCCCAAATAGTCAAAAAAGAGAGTAGAGGGAGGGAAGAAATCCAAGAAAGCATGAAGAAATGAAAATGTGGATTTAGACCCATACTCTGACACCATGGTAGAGATCGGAGACTGCATAATCACCAATAAGGGCGTGGTGAAGCTTCAGCAAGATGTGGAATTCATAGTTAAACAAGGATTGACATCGGAGAGCCCTCTAACTATGTCATTTTATGCACAATTATTTTGGTATCTATGTACACCCATACACCCTTAGAGTTGGTGAAATTGATTGCCAGATTTTATAACCTAGCTACCAGGGTGATTCGAAAAGCGAATGGGGAGGTGCTTTTCTCTATCTCAATCGATGAAGTGAGGGAAGCATTTACCTATGGGTTAAAACCTCCCTTTGACATGATTTTCAAGAAGTTGCATATTAATGAGCAAGAAGAGAGATATGTGTCTACGATGACAATGCGCTAGTTCATGGAGACACAATTAATTAAGGAGCCACAGCTAGGGCAGTTGCCAAATCTACCTAAACCATTGTCAAAATTCAAGAGCCTAAATTTATTTTCTATGTTGGCATGGGTTGTTGGCCTTTCTATGGATTCTATAGTTCACAAGTGGTAGGTAATACTGGTGCAATGTATATCCCAGGTGGAGTTTTACGCTCCAACGACAATGAGAAAGGGGACAAACCCGATTTATTTTGATTAGGCCAATTTCATATATCAAAAAATGCATATTCAACTGGAGAAGTTGAATACCGAAGAGGAGACTTCATTCAAGCATACCTCCTTCCTTATCTAGTATTTCTTCTTTCATTTACATCAACATTTTTTATTTATTGCAATTAAACAAGTTGATGAGGAGAATGAGCTTTTGCCAGTTTATATGTGGACTCCCACTCTATCAAGAAGGGAGTCATTCTATAGTTTTAACCACTTATTTTTGGGGCCCGCAATTGAGTTGATTTGTGGCAAGAGTGAAAGAGTGTCATGGGAAATGAAGGAGGTGGTTGTCACAGCCGAGAAGGGTGACATATTTTTGCTAACTCAAGGTGTGGTTGTGAGAATTTATGGCTTCATGGGTAAGCCATTCCTGCTTCCATATTTTACCACCGAGCATGTTTTCGCCATGGAGGTGGTGCACCAGATGGATTATACTAATGATGTTTATGGAGCAGGGCGTGGTAAAAGAACAACGTGCACGATGCCATTCAAGTTCGGTAGCATAGAAGTGAACCAGGTGGGCAGAACAGATTGCTCACGGAGGCTCTCCAAGACCTGGGTCTGATAGAACTGCCGCAATGATGGAGATATGACCCATTGGGTAAATTTTTGGAAATAATCAAGGCCAAGAATTTTCATTGTTACCCACAGCCAGATATTCAGGAAAATCGCAACAATTTTGATGGGCGTGATTTAGAGTGGCATGTTGAAGCCATGATGTCGCTTCCACCATGGCATGACTTCTATGAGCAAGAGGTCGAATATAACCCCACAGTGCATAGAGATCAAATTCCTCCATCGAGACTATTTTGCTAGATTAAAGAATAATTTCCCATGTGGTCCAAAGAGAATATCATGAATTGGTGGATTATGCAGGTCCACAGGGGAAAAATCATGTCACCTTATGGGTTGAAGATATATGAGGCGTTTTCGAAGGTGTGATGAATTTGTTAATGTCTATCAACCTATTGATTTCGCCAAGGTTGTGCCTCAAAGTTTTTAAAATTCTGATAGTGAAGGAAGCGTGGCTAAAGAAGAGTGCCCGGTAGTTGAGGAGGTGACACCTAAGAGAGAAGAGTAGCAGTACGTGTTTCAATGGAGATCTCAGTGGGTGAAGCAAAATATAGATGAGACGCTTTCTTTGGAGAAGCAGAGCATAAAAGAGACCTTTCCTTTCTTGAAGGCTACAAAGAATTTGAGGACTGGCACTATTTCCTCGTCCAGTTTCATAGTTTTTATGGTTGCAATTACAGTTGCTACTGTTGCAGTGAATCCTCCTTCACCAATGTCAACTGCTCAAGGTGAAGTTGCCCAAGATTTTCCATTAATTCATGAGCAACCATTGGACCAACAAGTGGAGATCGTAAACCTAGAGGTAGAAGCAGAACATCAACAAGAAGAACCTATTATACAGTCACTTCCATCACTAAGACACATGGTGCCCACACCCGAAGGTACGTCTCCTCTTCCCTCTTCTTCTACTCAGGAGCAAGTAGTGGTTATCAGTTCATTTCCTTCAATCCCTACTTCTGTTGCTCCTCCATTTGGTATACCTTCCATTTCTATTTCACTCCCTTCCTCCCATCCATAAGTCACTACTACTCCTTCTCTTCCCCTCTCTTTGGCCTCCCTTTCTTTTAGTTCATTTGCATCAGGTCCGAATCCATTTTTGTATCCTTCACCTTCCATTTCTATCACTACTTCCACTATAGCTATAAGTATGCAAGCTCCTCCAAGAGTGAGTGTAACTACAATCGAACCTAGTTCTTCCATCCACTCTACTATTTTGGTCCCCCTCTCATATTTATCTCCTCTTCTTCCTTTGAGCTAGACCGTGCATAGATCCTAGTTCCTTTCACACCATTTTTGGAGATGCAAGTGCTGCCCAAAGCCGAGGTGATGCCCAAGCAACCCGATGTAGAAAATATTAATCGTGCTCATCTTAGTTCATCATAGTGGCTGAAGAGCCATAGGAGAAAGGAGGCACTTGCTCTAGCTAGGCCGCTCAAGAAAGTCACCTTCGATCCAGTTGCTATGGAGGCTCACACTACTAAGATAATTCCCCTAGTCCAAAATCCATGAGGAGAGATGACACCGAGCGATTACGCTTATGAGATCATGATAGAGGACCTGACGAAGATTGATCCTACTAAAAAATAGGAGAAGATGGCGACAGAGGTTGAACAATGGCATCAACAAGCAGAGGCTCATCAAAAGGCCAAAGATGCGATAGAGCAGTAAGTGTAACATTGAAGGCACAGCTTGAGTCCATACAGAATCAACTGGTAGAGAAGGCCACACAAGCTGCAGGCTTCTCTCAAAAAATAGTTAAAGAGGCTCACCTTCGGTTGGCTCAGAGTTGTGAGAAGTTGGTAGCAAGAGTAGTTCAAGTTCTGTAGTATCTCTATGAGGCTCGAATACAGATTCAATTGAGCCAGCAAGTAATAGATAGTATTGAGGAGATGTTGGAGCCTCATCTAGAGATGGTTATGAAAATTCAAGCCCTAGCTCAGTCCAATATGCACATTCACCCCATGAGTGAGATGGACCGAGCCTGGTCTACCACCAAGGTTACATTGCATAGCTACTTCCAGAGGTTGGATCTGGTGAGAGAAGGTAGAAAGCTCCTTAACACAATGGAGTGGGAGCATACTATTTCAATGATCCATTTTGATGCTCTCATCGATATGGGATTTCTAGATTTTACCAATGAATGGGGTGAGCCACTACCAAAGGAACAATTAGAAGCAGCCTGGAAGAATTTTGTGGAGGACACATCAAAAATTGACAAGTGGGAGGAGCCAATCATGGAAGAATAAGTGCTACCGCTCATGAAGAAGTTCACCCACATGGAGTTATCCTTGTTTGAGTTAGCTCAATGATCTAAGTACCTTAGCCTGGAGGATACCAAGAATCTATGATATATTTACGAATCGCTTAGTGTTCCTTGCTTGTTCACCACACATGCTTGGGCCGAGGTAGTTACAGTTTATGAAATCACCTATGAAATTTTGAAGGAGCAAGAAGAGCAGGCCGCAGTAGAACAGAGTGGAGTAAGCAGTAGAAGCATCACAGGTAGCAGTAGAACAAGAGGCAGTTGAAAAGGTAGCAATTGAACAGGTGCAGAAAAAGATATCCAAATCAGAAGCGCCAGCCAAGGCAGCCGATAAGAAGGACCACTAAAGATCCCAATGGATAAAGGCCTAGGATCACTTGCATCCATGCGAGTTGGATACCCCATGAGCCGCCAGAAATATTGGAAATTTTGATATTATGCCACATTAAAATTTTTGATGGAATTTTGTTGAATAATTTTTGATTGTAAAAGTGGCAAATATATTAATACTATGTTGCAGTATTTCAACCATATAATGTGTTACAATATTTTTATGTGTATTAATCTTTTTCCTTAATGCTTGGGAATAATGGGTGTTGCAAGACAAATTGTTTGTGAAGAATAATGTGAAAAATCAGTGAATATCACCTGACGACGTCAAAGAAAACAATGCTTAAAAGTTTAAGGTTAAAATGGCATAACAACCTTTCCGCCCGAATGAAGAGTGAAAAACATTTATCGTCCTTCCTTGAGATGAAGACGTTATTTTTTAAAATCTTGTTGCTGAGCAAAGGGAAGAGCAAAAGTGCGTTCGCCCCAAAAATGGGGCGACAAACTCATTCGCCTCACTTTGGGGTGAATGTAAAAAGAAAAAGAATGACAAGTTGGGAAATGACTTTCACCCCAAGTGAGGGGTAAAAGTCCCTTTCACCCCTCATAGGGATGAAAACACATTTAAAGTGGTTAATTTCGAAGTGGGCCCAAGGTCAAAGCATGACGATAATTTAAATAAATATGTTCACCCCAAAGATGGGGCGAAAGCATCATTCACCCCACTTTGGGGTGAACGTCCTCATTTTAAAAGATAACATGACCAGTTAGTGCATTGACAAGTCAAAAAGACTTTCGCCTCAGGTGAGGGGTAAAACTCCCTTTCACCCCTCCTTGGGGTGAAAGCTCAACAAATAGTAAATTCGGTGAACAAAAAAAAAAATACAAAGCCATGATAACATTGAAAAGTCAACATTACGTTCACCCCAAGAGAAGGGCGAAAACACCTTTCGCCCTCTCTTCAGGTGAACACATATTAAAAATAGAAGTTGTGGACCCCACGATGGCATACATTGGAAAAGTAAAGATGGCAACACTTTCACCCCAGGTGAGGGGCGAAAGTCCCATTCACCCCTCCTAGGGATGAAGCTACATAAAGATGGCCCCACCAATGCGTCAAAGATTTTATCTATGCTTCGGGCAAATTTTAAAAGGTGAGCTTTGGAAAATTCAAAGCTACGTTCGCCCAAGGTAAAGGGCGACAGTGCCTTTCACCTCTTTTGGGGGTGAACGTATATTTTAAAGAAAAGGACATCTTGTGTGAAACACTTTCGCCTTAGGAGGAAGGTGAAGCTTTCAGTCACCCCTTTTAGAGTCAAAACGATACGGAGATGGTTCAAGGCGTCAAGTATAAACTCAAAGGTTGATGATAAGCTGTTTTCGCCCCAGTTGTCCTCAAGTTGACTCCTTGCCACGACAAGGAGATAATGCAGTGCAAAGAATTTTAAATTGGGTAAGGTCCAGGGCTGTACATTGAGTGCAATATCGTAAGATTCGTAAGAGGTGTTTTCATGGGCGCTCTCTCCACCAGGAGATGCGAGTAGGGAGAAGATGATGGAAGTTAAAGGAAGCACTTTCGCTCATCGCTCTATTTTGGGTGAATTCAATTTTAAGCATCAATGGAGACTTTTCAAAGGTGCTCAGATTAGACGAATGATGAGAATTTAATGATTGGGGCAAAAAGTGACTGAAATTGTTGATTTCAAGCTAAAGGAGCTACAACATTAAAATCACAGGGTGATTTTCATGAGTTCCAAGATATTCTGAACAGGAGAAAATTTCCAAGGTGCAATGGGTGCACCAAGTCAATGACCATATTCGTAGTTTTTCATGCATCGATGCTCGAATGTGCTGATTTCCTAGGGATTTTTCCTTAAAAACTGGATCGTTGTCTCAAAAGGTAGATTTTCAAGATTTCCAAGGAGGAATTTCCTCACCAAGGTTCCTGATCTGTAAGCATTTTGTCTTTTGTGTATTAAATGAACAGAGGCAAAAACCTCTATAAATACTAGACATTTTCAATGTAAAAAGGAGGATAGACACTCTACAGAAAAACTATTCAAGTTTTCTACGTAAATAGAAGAAGTTTGACTTCTGATTTTGCAAGCAGTCTCTATGTGTGATTTCTTTCTATTCAAGCATTTCTATTTTATATTCATGTCTGTTATCTGCTGCTAAGTTCAAATTTTGCATCTGGATTTGGGCACTATTGGTGAGAGTGTGAGTACTGGAATGCGATTTTGGAAGTTGTCTCCAAGAAACTGTAAGTGGATTCTCTCGCCTCCTTTCTATTCTATGTTGCTATAACACTTGGTTGGAATTCCTGCTGCTAGTCTATCCCCAATCCTACATCTTTGGCCTGTGGCTATATTTCCCATTTCTTTCTATTATTTCCATTTCTTTCCTGCAACTCTAGACTTAAACCGGTGTAGGATTAGTAAGGGAGCCAACCCTCTCTGGAGATTGGCACGGAGGACATTTCTTTCCTTCGACCTTTCAATGTTGGCCATGTCTAGGGCGCACAAACGTATGTTTGTATTTTAGGCAGATATTTGACCAACAAACTTGTAATAAAGTTGGGCTCCCCGAATCAAGTAAAATCAGTTGCATTTAACCAATTTGCAACAGTTTCTTGGGTGGTTGCATCTGCAAAGCTTCTAGAAGCCTTGCCCTAACTGCTCCATGCCAACTGATTCTTGATCTTGGCTTCCTTAAGAAGCCAAGGTGAAGATTTGGAAATTCTATTTAAGACATCCTAAAATTGTAGAAAGCATCCTAAATTCATTGTAGTGAAGCCCTATCAGATTGGAGAGCAACTTTGTATCCTTGTAAGGTGTAGTGAAGTGTTGTCCGATTGCAGTATGATAATTTTCCATGCATCAATGGAGCTTCTAGAGGCTTGAGAAGAAAGCTTGCTATTCTTCATCAATTTACCACAAATATGAGATAATCCACCACAAATTCGTGTGTTGAGACATAGACGACCATTGAACATCAATTTAGTAGAGAAATTGAGCAACATCAAGTCGATATTTAAGGAGCAGAACACTTTTCCCGTGACCACTATTTTCAATAGCATCTCGTAGGCTCAATCGTCGACTTCGACAGTAGCTAGTAGAGCCAAATGCTCTGAGCGATAGCGACTAGGATTTGAGATGTTATTTTCTTTGTTTTAGCCTTAGATTTACTATTCCTTGCATTTATTTTGCTTTATCTAACATATATTAGCTATCTTTACTACATTTCCATGGTTCATTTCTAGTTTTGTAAGCATCTTTGCACTCCTTTATGTATTTTCATGCATCCTTTCCTTATTTGCACATTTCATGAAACTAGCCTCATTTTGAGAGGCTTACAATGCTATTGATCAGTTTTAGTTTCTCTGTGTGTAGGTAACAGGGACATTCAAGGACAAATCATCATTGAGATCATACTTCTTGATATCAAATAAGGAGGCAACTAATAAGCCCTCTTATAAGAAAAGTAGTGGAGGAGTGAAAATCATTGGAGTGCATCTCTCCCCTTTGAGGGGCCACAACATTTGTAATAATTGTATCAAATTGAGGGATTCCCTAAGAGGGAAAGATTTTTTATTGTGATTAATAAAGAGCACCCCATTTTTTATCATCTTTTATCTTGCAATGGTTACATGATTTCTTATTTTCAATTTGTTACATGCTTGCAAATAGATTAGATGCATGATTTTTACTACTTACAGCTACAAACAAGGACAAACACATATGTCCACAACACCTCTATGACTAGGGACACACTCAACCAATCATAAATATCACTTCTCTTATGAACAAATATACACAGCCATTTACAATATCATTATGAATAGAGACTCGTTCTACTATTCACAAATCAATAATTAGCCTAAGGCTCGACTTCTCTCGAACAAAGCACTATCTCTAGTAGACAATGTTTTCTAACTTCAATTTTAAAATGGACCAAATACATGACCCCCCCTAAGACTAAATATTATTTTGATCTTGTGATATGACATATTCACTTCAATAGGAATGGTTGAATCAGGCTTTAAAAGAGCTTTTCAAGAAGTATACACATGTTATAAAATAATTGTGTTGTCAAACAAAGTAATATAGCCTCCAAATATTTCACAATGGGATTATAACCATGAAATAGATAAAAAAAACTTTGCACAATGCTCTAATGACTGATTGCATCCCCTTAAAGAATGTGGACATGTTAGATTAGATTGGCATTGGTGATCAACTTGGTTGTGAAGTGATTATACCATATAAAATGTATTTTCACTTTTGTTGCTAACATAATGTTTTTTCTCCTTTAAAAAGAATTTCAGTGATCAACATACGACATAATTAAAAAATTGTTTACACCAATGATGATTAGATGAATAATATCATCCATTCACCTTTGAATATAATGACTCATACCACAATAGGACTAACTTCTACAAAATGAAAAAATAGAATTTGAATTCAATCTCTCACATGTATGTCATAAAAGATGTGCTTGTTCTCTTCAATAACACTATAACTCACTCCTATCAAATCAGTTGATGCTTCCTCTCAATGAATGCATCTCACAAAGTTACAAATAAATGTCACATTGATTATCTTCAATGGATGCGGTCAAAGAATATCACATTGCAATGCAAAGCTTCTTACTTAATTCTCATTAGAATACAAAAAATTCACACCTCTATTGATTAAACATTCCACACAAAATTCTTAGATTGAACAATGCACTAAACAAACAAATATCTTTGACATGTATTAACTTATGAAAATATAGATTTTAACAAGTAATTTTGGGTGCTTCTTAAAAGCATTCCTCCACTTCAATAATGACAGACAAAATTCCTAATGTGACTTTTTCCTTGTCTCCACCACCTCATGAGCCTTCATCTATACTATTTTCTTCTTTCTTTTATGCTTACAACATTGCATATCTTGAATGTATTTACTACAGATTATCAATGCATTCAACAATGGCTCTTCATGTTTGGGGGCATTGACAATAGGAACACGTGTGCTTCAAATCTACTCCCAACATCAACATATCACAATCCCTTTGAGGCTCTCCTCAACCTCTCACATCTGCAATGATTTATGCGCAAAAGGGACACTAGCCTCATTGGTTCAAATCCACTGCTATAATTTTCATGTAGTAATGCTCAATAATGAATAATGATAATCATAGAAAATAGCCAACATGTCCTCTTCTTGTGAGGCTAGAAATGTATGTCTTGTGAATGCCCCATCTCCTTGTGATGGAATTTGTTATTTTTTTATTCAATAGTACTTGGCATAGAGTATGTCAAACAACTTGTCAACTGCACATGTCTTCAACTTATAAGCATCTTAGACTTGTAGGAAGTGCCAAACAACATTGCTTCTTCATTGTAATAGCAAGTGGTGTATTTATACAACTAAGCATTCAGGTTCAATCTACATAACAAAAAATAAAATATTATCTTTAGACAAATTACTACTCTCATTCACCAAAAACTTGCAATGGATGGACTACATATTCACTTGAATATCTTAAACCATCTAGAGCATGGGATTTAGTGCGTTTTCTTGACTTCTCTATATGCAATCTTCTCCTCATATAATCATCGCTATCATTTAGCAAAACCTCCATAGGCAATTTCTCCTTAGAACGTCCATAATTTTATCTATAATGGCATCCTCTACATTAGACAAATATCTTTACATCATAGCAACAATGTTGATTTTTCTCTATTTCAAGCCTCTAAGGAGAAATATTGTAAGAAATTTTATAGACCTACACAACAAGTATTTATGCATCAATGTTTTGCATTCATCCTTTGTTTGGTTGGGGATGTGTTTCCATAATATTTAACATCTCTCTTTCTCTTGGATGTCTCTCTCCAAATCAAAAAATGCCTAAACCTATTTGAGAGAGTCAACCCACTTATGTTCTCTATTGGTGTGTGAACAATCCAACACTTGGTGAATTTTATTTCACAATGATAGGAAGAGTCGACATCAAAGGATAAAAAAACGTCACTATGAACACCTAGTTGCCACAAGCAAATTATCCTTATGATAACTTTTCTAACACCTCTAGCTTCAAATATTAAAATTCTAAGGGAATGATAGGCCATGCTTTTATTGTTTGTACTTATACAAAAAAATAAAATCAAATGAGCTTTTACCCTTATGTTCCACACAAAAGTTTTGTTCTTGTTGAGCTCATCTTAGGACACCTGTGTTATCTTTTAACAAATGTGTCACCCTAGCCAAACTCCCCACCTGACAATATCTTTTGCCTAGATCAACACACCAAAGCACATCTTAAGGACAAAAATAAGGGTGTTGCCATGTCTCTACCTCACGAAATAAGTAAAATAACATTAAACATTGTGGTATTTGACTTGCATCGAGACCAACTCCCACATATTAATGCTTAGCAACATATGCAACATTAGTGGATGTGAATACATGTTTGTTAAATACAAATCCATCTTTCAACCACTCAAACACAAACATGCTCTGCACTTGCCCCTTCATAGATCTTTTTTCTAGAAACAATTAGTGCTCTAATACCACATGATGGACCAACAAGATGTTCGACAAGTTTTCATTAATAAAAAACATGTCTTTGTACAAGACTTTATATGGTTGATTTTATCAACCACCTAACAACTACTTTTTAACCAACCTATATGATGATATAATATTTAACAATTTGCTTATGGATTAAGTCTTGCATTGCATTTCTTATTAGAGCTTTGTGTATTTTAATAAATTGCATAATATTTGTACTTATGTAGTAGAATGATCTTATCTACTTTCTCACACACTACTAGATGAAGCTTCTGGTCTCAATTTTAAATTAATTTTAAGTTGTGTAACACTTTTAGTAAAATCCTCTAAAACATAGATGCAACAAGCTTTGATTGTAACATGTAGAAAAATGAATTAATTGTAATTTATAAAAGAAGATTAAATTTGGAGTAGCATGCAAATAAGCCACTCATTCTTAATTGTTGTTCATGTGTGGGATACTAGGAGTGTATAATATAGCTCAAATTTCTTCAATAAAAGCATCCGTTCTTGGTAATTCTCAATTTAATTCATTGAGGAAGCATAGTCCTTATGAGTGCATGCCACCTAAAATGTAAGTTAAAGTCCTTTAGAAACCTTGTATAAACATGCAAACGACACTATACCTTTGTATTGGTGCTATTCTACTACCATTATAGAGATCTTCAAATATGACAAGATATGGTGCATCCTACATAAATCTTTAGATACTTTTTGACATAGGTGCACCTCATGTCTTTGGGGATCCAACTAGCTCTCTTAACAAGTTTTTTCATTACAAATGTGGAACCCTCTTGGAAAAACAAAAAAAAATAATGACACTTTCACTTCATGTATTCTCACGCATTTTATACTAAGCATGTGGTATGGTACCTAGGAATAGGTATATGGGGATATGATATTATATTGTAAAAACGTATTATGGATAGTTAGTGTGGGCCACACATAACCCAAGGTCACTTATATTATAATAATGAGTGGGATAAGGGTTTAGGAGTTGGGTAGGGTTAGGTTTATACCCTCCCTAAAGTAGCATCAAAAGATGGGTATATACAGAAGGGATATTGTAATTATCATCATTCATATCAGGTTTTCTCTTGTAATTGTCTTTGTCCATGGAGTGGCCTCTCATCTTAGATCTTGTGGAATTATTTCTTCCTTGAGTATTGTTGGGGTTGCCCTACCTTAAGGGTATTATCTATCTCTATCTCCTTATGTGAGTTGTTAATGCGGACAATTTCTTTTGGATAATGACTTGTTATTTCAATATATGGTGAATGATTTTATGTAAATGGGAATAAAGCTTCATGACAAGGGGTATTAGACCAATAATTTTGACAAAGTAGGATTTTTTTGTGGATTATAGAATTTGGGTAAAAAAATTCTAAAAAACATCCCATTTTTGGGAAGTCATCTTTGCACAATGTTGTTCAATTCAAAATATTCTTGCACCATTTTGTTCAAAATTTGAAGAGCTTCAAAATTTGTGGTCATATGAAAGAATCCGAGTAGTATTGAGGGAGATATGACCCTATGAAGTCAAGCAAAGGGCAATGGTGTTTTTTCAAATTGCATTTTTTCTAGAAATCAAAATTTGAGACATTTTTTAGGTGAACTTCGAATAAGTGAAGAGATATTTTCATGCAACCCTAGTTTGCTTTACCATTCTTGTGGATGTAATCTCATGAAGTTACAATTTATTTCTAAAGAGGATGATATTGATGTTCAAGAATAGTGGATGAAGTTTAAATATCCTTATTTTGGTATTTTTGGCAATGGCATCTTTCCAAAATTTTAAAAGAGAAATCTTATTTTTCGTGGGAAAGTTTTATTACAGAAAAGAATTGAGTACACTTGGGATGAAATGGAGCATGCATTCTTGTGTCAATGGGGCCCATATACAAAGATAACTAGCTTAAAGGTCACAATCAAAGGAAACAAAGAAATAAAAGGGCTTGAGGGGGAACACAAATAAATGAATAGAGAGGACGTAATAGAAGGGAAAACTCTAAATGATAGTGTTCTGGCTAAAGGAGTGACACAATCGGTATTAGATGATAGGGATTTGTTGGAATCTAAAAATTTTATTTTACAAGTTCAAGCCTTAATTTAGAAGGGAAAAGTTATTATTTCCGTTGACCCTAGCAGATACAATTTTATCAACATTGCTTTGGCTAAGAGGTTGTAGGTTCAAGCAACAAAATTTAAGGAAATACAACTTGAGGGTGAGAATGTTTAAATTTTTTAAGATTTGAAGATCACCATGGACAAATATTTTTCACATTCATATTTTAATGTTGTTGAGATAGATGATGTGGATATTGTTCTTGGTTATCCTTGGTTGGATTCTTTGGGTACTATTAACATTAATGTGCAAAAGTTCATAAAGCAAGAAACAATTATGGCAAAGGAACAAGTTAAGGAACCAATAGAGGAATCAAAAGATGTCTATGGTAGAGACGACAATAGAGTTCAAGAAAGAAGCAACAACAAAGCCGAAGGAAGCTATGTTAAAAGATCATGACAAACCAAAAGAAGGGCATGTAAGAGAAGAGTGTGAGGAAGAACTTAAAACAGAGGAACAAAATAGAGTCAAAGGAAAAAAAAAGTCAAGGTTGTAGCATATTGCTACCCACACCACCATGAGCACAAACAATCATGGAGGCATGGCTTAGAACATCAATATTATTATGAACCTACACAGAGTCATAAGGACATTAAGTATGGTTGTGTTTGGCAAAAAAAAAGGTGTAATAATTTTGGATTTCAAAGGTCTAACATCATGGAACAAGTATGGTTGTGTTTGGCAAAAAAAAAGGTGTAATAATTTTGGATTTCAAAGGTCTAACATCATGGAACCACAAGACTAATCATTCTACATATTAGAGTACAACAGAAAAAGCATGAAACCAATAAAGCAGTTGTAGATTTTCAAGTGTCATAACAACTTTGGATCATCAAAGACCACAACCAATCAAGATTTCACTTGGATGAATGATCAAGATTAGTACTAGTTGTCAACACTGCTTAGAAGATTATATTATTTATTTTCTTCTCATGTTTTGAAGATGAAACAAGTGTGAGGGTGGAATGTTATGGTACCTAGGGATATGATGTCATATTGTATATGGATATTATGGATAGTTGACATGGGCCACACACAAACCAAGGTTAATTTTATTATAATATTATGTTATAATAATGAGTGGGACAAATGTTGAAGAGTAGGCTAGAGTTAAGGTTATACCCTTCCAAAGTAGCATTAAAAGATGGGTATATAAAGAAATGATATTGTCATTGTAATTATCATTATTTACACCAAGCATTCTCTTGTAATTGTCTTTGCACATGAAGCGGCCTCTCATCTTAAGAGATATTGTGAAGTTATTCCTTCCTTGAGGAGTATTGTTAGTGTTACCCACCTTAAAGGTGTTATCTATCTCTATCTCATTATGATAATAAAGTTTCAATTATATCAAGACATCATCATCCCACGTATTTGGATACTTTGTGACATAGGTGCAACTCATGCCTTGGATCCAACTCATTCTCTTAACAAGTTTCTTCACTACAAACATGGAACCCTTTTAAAATATACATATATTAATGAAACACATTTCATGTATTCTCATACATTCCACACCATACACGTAATTTTCACACTTCCCTCCATGATTGTGAAACGAGATACCAGATATTGAAAATAAGCAACACACGATTCACACCAATATTCATTAGCTTGGAAAAAGGTATTTATTGTCATACTCTTGTTAAGGGTAGTTCCCTTTACCATATTACCTTGACTTGCACCAATCTTTATTTATTAGCTTTAACATTGATCCTAGTAACTTCTTACAGCCCCAAGAAGAGACCCAAGTTCAAACCTTGGAGGCATACCTATTCGTGCAAAGGTAATAGTCTGACCTAATTCGATTGAGTGTGTGCTAGTCTGACGATAGCGGTACCAATCCCGATTCACCGATAGTCCTCACACCGGGTCAACAACGAGGTGGCATAGGGGTTATAGGAGGCAGCCCCAAAATTTGAACCCTGCTTGGTAGTAGAAAAGGACTGTGGATGTAATTGATTCCCCTATGTATCAGGAAAACAAAAAACAGATGAAAGAATCCCTATTTTATGTATAAAAAAAAAACGGACGGAAGGACCCCCATTTTGTATACCTATACATTGGGGCATCTTGATTCTTCCCACCCACCCACACGGATACCTGATCGATGTTGGATTGACGGTGATACCTGATCGCTCCCTTCCTCATTAGCAACTGGACCGAGCTCTCCTTTTTTAGAATAGAGAGAGCTCTTAAAAAAACCTCGCACCTTGCACATGAACAACTATATAAGCATTGGAAACTCTTATTGATCCCACCCGAGCGATGAACGAGAGGCAAAAACATAATTTTGCCTTGCACTCTAAATTTTATATTCAATTATTTTTATTTTTTACACAGGCATTATCTGCAATTGGATACATACATCAAATTCTCCATTTAATTGTCATCAAAGGCTTACAATTTTGGCATGCATCTTTAATATTCCTCAACCAATGTATCATATACACATTTCCTAATGAAAATATTACTGTGTTTTTCAACGTTACTTTGAGTTTGCGGTCATACGCCATATAAAGCATGAAATTTCCTGTCCATAATGTTCTGGTTGTTACCACGCAACGTCCTAGATATGGCTTTGGTTGTCAGCATGGCCAAGTTTAGACCTAGATGTCTAGGGTTCCATATAACTGCATCTTGATTGTTTTGTTTATAAATTAGCCTTTTTCTAATTCTCTCAGCAGTTATTTAATATGCACTGACATCTATTTGAATTTTATTTGCAAAAAAATTCTGCATGTTGTGTCATTTGGTTATCAGGGAAAAGGTGAAATCTTTCCTTCAGGTTATTTAATTCCCCACTTGATCTGCTTTTGAAAATTTTATTCTTCCGAAAAAAAAAAAAAAATGTAGCCTATCTGTCTAGTGACTACTGACAATTTGCTAATATTTAGAACTTCTGTTTATTTTTAATCATTACATGCCATGAAAGCAAGTCTCCAAGTTCTGTCTTCTATTTTCCAAAGCACATATAATGATCTAAAGCGCTACATAACTTTTCATAAATTTTCATAAGCGTTCTCTATATCCGTAGGGTTAAATTTCACTAGTGTGTCCAAGAGAAGGAACATAATCCTCGACTTTCAGAAGCATACAAGTCCATGCTGAAGCAACGAGATCCCAATCAAAAATGGGTTCTAACCATTAACATGATCATCTTGGTTTTGTTTTCTTTGCTTCCTGTGGAGAAAGTCTGCAAACCAAAGAGCTGACGACTTTTGATGTCGCTTAAGGTCATTTTGGTAGTCTACAAAAACCAAACCAAAGCGCTTTGTATAGCCTTGAGCCCACTCAAAATTGTCTAATAGAGACCAAGCAAAATAACCTCGAACATCTGCACCTTCCCTGCTTAACAGATTTTACAAAAGGTTATTAAAAAGACAATGCAATATTCATGGGATAAAAGGCACCTTAAGGCTAAATAGAATGACTATATGCAGTATAGACAGACCCACAATATGTCCCAATACTATAACCAGTTCCAAAGTGTCATACCTTATAGCCTGAGCCATTGATTTCAAGTAGCCTTTGAAGTAGTTTACTCTTTTTGTGTCACAAAGTGCTGCTTCTAGTGAAGTGATTTCACAATCCTCGTCATCCATTCCTGCGTATTATCAGGAAAAGATCAACAATATACAATCCCAGCGCAGCTGTACGTATGTTGGGATTGTAAGATCCACCTTAACTTTTGATGCATACAAGCTTACCATTCTCTGTCACATATATTGGAGGTCTGTTGTATCTCTCTGTCAACCACATCAGAACCTTCTGTAAACCCCATGGTACAATATAAAGCCATTCAGATGCAGCCTGTAAAAGGATGATCTTGTCAGTTTATTAAAAAGTTCCATTTTTCATTGGTTTCAGACAAAATAAATGCATTGCAGCAAAACAGGATGCTTTTGTAGCTCAGTTAAATTTATTAATGTCCACAGATGGCCAAAGTAGGCCAATGGGACTCGTTAAAAACAGCTGTTACAATGAACTGTAATAACCAAAAAGTACTACGAAAAGAAGCTAAACTAAAGTAAACCACACTAAAGTGGAACAACTGTATGGCAATAAATTACAGCCTCAACTGTTACCCAAAATGGACAAATCCTAACATGCTAAAACTAAAAGTAATGATGAAGAGAAAGCCAGCAGTCAGAGGGGGGTGTAGGCACCAGTTCTGGCAAATCACCAAAGCAGCCAAAGTAGACATTGTACATAGGAGTTTAAGTGTAAAAGATGCACTAAGTTTTGTAATGAAATATAAATGTAAATGCAAGTGAAATGTGAATGTAATGCAATTTGGTCATAAGATTGATAAATTGCAATATAATATAATGTGCAATAAGGGTGTCAAGTGTACGTCTGAAGGGGGAGACAGTTGAGTGGTGAGGTGTCCTAGAAACCATTGCTGGAACAGCCAGGACCAAACAAGAACCTCCCCCTCCTTCATTGTTCATTATGATGGCATGAGCATTATATGTACAAGAGAGGGCATTCTGTGTACTGCAAGTGCAGTCAGGTGTATTGTCAATGCCGTATGTGTATGCTGCGTGATACATTATTGTTGTAGGATTGTAGGTTTGTATGCCAAGTTCTATGTGTCTCAAAATGCAGGTTGCAGATAGTTATAGTTTAACATAACTGTACGAGAATCGTTTTACAGACAGTTGCTGTTGGACTTGTCGTACAAAGATTGTCGCCATTGCCATACAAGGGAGGTTGTCGTACAAGGGATGTAGCTGTTGCCATACGAGGCTATTGCTGACTAGAGTTAAGCTGAGAAGGATTGCCATCAAACGAGTGCAACCGTGCCATACAAGTATATGCTGATTTTGTCGTACAAGTGACTATGTTCAAGTGCTGACAATGTGTGACATTGGACCAGCAATGACTGTAATCTTAGTTGGCTCCTAGGATTTGTCATTCCAATTGTTCCTCCAATTGTTGGAATACCCACTGCTGTGCTACATTTGGCACCATTGTCGTTTGAAGTTCGAACCTAACATGCATGAAGATTGGAGAGGTGGATGACAGGTTCCTTAGCATGAGAATGTAGGAAATGTAACCGCAGATGAAGTGATCAACTGGTAAGACTAAGTCATAGAATTGCCAATCGAGAATTGCAGTCATGAAGAACAAAACTTGAGCAACCGGAGGTGGAACAATTGTGGAATCCTCAGGAGGAGGATACTTCTAGTAACGAAGATGAAAGGTGGCAAATGTTGTTAACAACGGAAGGCGAGGTGCGAAGTAAGTTGCAACAAACAAACGAAGCGAGGACCAAGGGAGACATTCACGTAAGATAAGATGCCAATGGGAGACTTCACAAAGAGATGAGGCTGAACTGCTGGCAACACCGGCGCAAGAGTGGAGGAGTTTGCCAAGAGGTGCGGAGGAGAGGAGTCGGGCACAAATGCAACCACAGGATAGTGCATGGGTAATGAGACCAGAAATAGTGCTCATGTATTTGCGAAGGTCACTAAGTATTGACGAACTAGAAGTTGATTGTAGATTGTTTTCTCAAGAAGAGTGGTTTCGTGAAGAGGCACCGAGAGTAGAAGTGTTGATAACAGAAGCACCAAGAGAAGAAATGCTAACTAAACCATCAACAAGCGTGGAGGAATCAGGTGAATAAAATCAACTCCCAATGGCGAATATTGCTGCTGCAGCAGGAAAACAAAAGTGTCCACCTTTTCTAGGTGATGGAAAGGAAGACCTAGAATGTCACATTGGAACAAATACTACTATATGGCGTGCCAATGAGGTGGCTGACCTCGACGCTTGGTTGAGACTATTTCTAGCTACATTGTGAGGAATTGCAATTGACTAGCATCTGAAGAGGAAGAAGATGAACGCCCTCATAACTCAGCAAGACCTAGGGGAGGAATTCAAACTATTGAGAGATGACACAAAAGTTATAGGAGAAATATACTCCACATAGCAAAAGAAGGGTGGCTGACCTCGACGCTTGGTTGAGACTATTTCTAGCTACATTGCGAGGAATTGCAATTGACTAGCATCTGAAGAGGAAGAGGATGAACGCCCTCATAACTCGGCAAGACCTAGGGGAGGAATTCAAACTATTGAGAGATGACACAAAAGTTATAGGAGAAATATACTCCACATAGCAAAAGAAGATGACATAAAGTCCTATAACAAATAACTCAAGGAACTCATTGACAAAATAGAAGTGCAACCAACAAATGGGTTGTAGAAGAGGTGGTTCCTTGATGGATTGCTATCACAATATAAGAAAAATATGAAGGTAGTACGACCTACCATGTAGGAAGAAGCATATGAAAGAGCAAGAAGTTTGCAAAGTGAAGCAAAACAAACAATGACAACTTAAGCCACTTTTGAAGTGATGACTCTGATAGTGACAAAAAAGACCTACATATAGCAATCCAATGAAGTGAAAGGCAAAAAGAAAAAAGGAAAGAAAGAAATATGGTGCTTAGATTGTAAATCGGAAGGGCACACGAATGTTAACTGTCTGAAGAATGCATATTGCAATATTTGTGAAGTTATGGGGCATGCAATAGGAGATTGTCCATTTAATATGAGTGCGAGGCACCAAAAAATGTTGGTGTATAAGGAAAAAGAAGAAAAACCTACCACTTCTAAGAATGGACAAGAAATGACGAGTGGTGGTTACAGGAATAATCGTCGCGATGGAAGACATCCCCAACAAAGTAATGGAAACAAGAGGGCAAAGTCGATTATAGTACGACTTGGACAATAGACCCATTATTCAATGCAAAAGATGCTAGGAGTGGGACATTTAACAAGAAACTGTCAAAACCCACCAATAGGAGGGACTAACGGAAACAAAAATACAAATATGTGTAGGCGGTGTGGACCAAGCAATCACAAGGAAATGAATTGCCCAAAGAAATCCAGTTCTAGTGGAACGCAAAATCTTAAATCTTATTGGCATAGAACCTATGAGGGACCAACAATATAAGGATAAACGTGTGCTTGCAGTAACAAGGGCTCAAGCAAAGAAAGTCAAGCAACATCCAAATCTTGCCAAGGAGAAGGGGAGATGGTAGGAAGCGCATGATTTGATAGAGGAAGAAAACGAAAAAGAGAAACAAGAGAGACTCCTCCAAGAGAAGAAGTTGAAGAAGTCGATCACTCTAAAGGAAGTTCGAGAAAAGCAATCAACAGAACAATTAGTAGCACAAGTGCTAAACATGACAGTGGAAGTGAAGGTGTCTAGTTTACTTGGCACAATACTTGAGCTATATGCAAAGGTAGGGAGATCGCACGCACAAGGAAGGTTGTGGAGCCAAGATGTCAAGAAGTGCCAACAATCAAGAAGGATCAGTTTATTGATCCAACAATGTTGATGATTGAAGTAGGGAAGAAACCAACATTGATTCATATGGAGTTGTTGAATCACAAGCTGACACAAGTGATCATTGATGGAGGATCTAGTGTAAATGTAATGCCAAAGAAGATCTAGAAGGATATTAGAGCACTGTTCTTGTGGTCTCCAAATATTCGTTTATATGGTGCAGACAAATATGGAATAGAGATGAAGGGCACATTGACGAATCAAAAGGTGAAGATTGTCGATCAGGATTTCATCATGGATTTTGTGGTGATAGCCATGCAAAAACAAGCGTATGATGCATTGTTGGGCCGCAAATGGTTACGAATGGCAAAAGTGAATCACAACTGAGAGAAAGAACGTCTAACATTTAAGAAGGGGCAGCACAAGTACATGGTAAATCTCAAAAACGAGTCCATAAGCCAAGATATTGCAACATTTGATGAATTAAGAAGTTCTTCATTGGATGAGGACAACGGACATGAGCCAAATGAAGAACGCATGTTGGAACTTCAAGATTGCATAGAAGATGACGAGGACTATGATAATGGACTTCTCCATTGGCAAATGGAGGACTATGAAATTTTTCTCCCACATTGTTTGTGCATTCAAGCTGAAGGAGATGGCCATGATGAAAGGAAAAACATTGTGCATGAAGTTGGCAAGTCAAACCAGAAAGAGAAATTTGCACCAAAGAAAGAAGAAGAAAAGTGGACATTTCCCAAGAATTTTGCATAGTACATTGTTGGAGACGCAGAAATTGATGAGAAACCAATTGCAACATTTGATGAATTAAGAAGTTTTTCATTGGATGAGGACAACGGACATGAGCCAAATGAAGAAGGCGTGTTGAAACTTCAAGATTGTACAAAAGATGACGAGGACTCTGATAATGGACTTCTCCATTGGCAAATGGAGGACTATGAAATTTTTCTCCCACATTGTTTGTGCATTCAAGCTGAAGTAGATGGCCATGATAAAAACAAAAACATTGTCCATGAAGTTGGCGAGTCAAACCAGAAAGAGAAATTTGCACCAAAGAAAGAAGAAGAAAAGTGGACATTTCCCAAGAATTTTGCAGAGTACATTATTGGAGACGCAAAATTTGATGAGAAACCAGCCCATCTGATTGACATACTCAAGGCAACGAATGAACCTAACATCATCCAATATGAATGTCCAAAGATAGTGCAGATAAACCTCGGTGAACAAGGAGAAGAAAAGACCATCCAGTGTGGAGATGAATAGGACCCAGTATTAAAAGCGGTCGCTTTTAAAAATTTTCTGCAATACAAGGATGTTTTTGCATGGACGTATAAGGATTTGAAGGGGATCCCACCAAAGTTGTGTGTACACCAAATCCCATTGATTCTAGGTGCGCAACCAGTAAGAAGGCCATACAAGATGAATCCAAAGTATGTAGCCTTGGTGAACATGAAGATACAGAAAATGCTAGATGTGGGTATAATCTTCAAGGTGACGGTCAATGAGTGGGTGTCGCCCATAGTAATCACCTTGAAGAAGGAAGCAAGTCAAAACCATATCTATGTGGATTTCCGCAAACTGAATGCTGTAACAATCAAGGATCCCTTTCCCATTCCTTTCACGGAATCAATACTAGAAGTAGCGGGACATGAGATCTATTCATTTTTGGTTGGATTCTCGGGTTATAACCAGATCGACATTGCCGAAGAGGATAAATTGAAGACCACCTTTGTTGTGGAAAATGGAATATATGCATATAACCGGATGTCTTTTGGGTTATCCAATGCTCCCACAACATTTCAAAGAATAATCTTGTACATTTTTGAGCAAATGTTCATTGGGTAATTCAAAGTCTTATTAGACAATTGGTCATTATAAGGAATAAAATACAAGCATGGAAGGAATGCATGACTTTGTTTAGGAAGTCTCGTCTAGCATTGAATCTGAAGAAGAATAAATTGCTGGTTCCATATGGAAAGTTACTAGGACATAATATCTGTAAGGAAGGTTTGAACACAGATCCCGATAAGGTACGAATTGTAATGGGCATGGAAGAGCCGTACGACGTTAGTTTAGTAAAGTCCTTCGGAACTATTGGGTATTAATGTAGATTCATCAAGATTTTTTCACAAGTGTCCCACCCATTAGATGCCTTGATGTGCAAGAATATTCCTTTCAAGTGGATTGAGGAGCATCAAAAGGCCTTTGAGGAATCAAAGGCAAAGTTGGTGTGTGCACCCATTTTGGTATTTTTGGATTGGGATAAAGAATTCCATGTCCATAGAGACATATCGAATTTTGCAATTGGATACAGTTTGGCTCAGAAGGGGCAGTTTGGTCTTGATTAGCCCATCTATTTTTCAATTCGGTTGTCTCGGGCAAAGAAGAGTTACAACACCATGGAGAGATAAGCCTTAGGGATGGTGTGTGCAGTACAAGAGTTCTGACATTACCTACTAGCCAATCCCTTCACCTTCTATGTAGATCATCAAGCATTGTTGTACTTGATCAACAAATCGACAATACATAGATAAGTTAGTAGGTGGCTCATCACGTTACAGGAGTTTGTATTCCGGGTAATGGTGAGACTTGAGAAAAAACATTTAATAGCGGATCAGCTATCAAGGGTTTGCTCAAGAGAACTTGTTGAAGGAGTACCAGATGAATTTTGGGATGATTAGTTGTTTATAATGAGTGCAGTATCATCATGGTACCGGCAGGTTGGTGAATATATGTCAAAGGAAGAGCTGTCAAAGGAGATGATGACAGCAAAAAATAGATCCATCATTATCAAGTCGATACCATTTCAATTGATTGTAAACTTGCTATACAAGATCGGACCTGATGTAGTTCTGCAAAGATGTGTGATGAATGAAGAAGTAAATACGACATTGAAAGAGGCTCATGAAGGACTAGCAAGAGGGCATATGGGGCCAAACACAACAAGGAAAGTATTATTGGCAAGGCTATGGTGGCCCAATATTTATCACGATGCTAGAGTGTGTGAAAGCATGCGATACATGCCAACGAACAGGTAAGTTGCTAAATATAAATTTCATGTCGTTACATCCATCACAACCGTAGGAGTTGTTTGAACGATGGGGTCTTGATTTTGTTGGACCACTGAAAACAAGCCGAAGAAGGAAGTGTCGGTATATTGTGGTGGCAATTGAATATTTGACAAAGTGGGTAGAAGCACGGGCTTTGCCATACAATTCTGCAAGGAGTACAACTTGATTTTTGTATGAATAGGTAATTACGAGGTTCGAAATTCCCTTGCAGTTGATGAGTGACAGAATAGGCCACTTTGTTAGTGAGATTATTCAAAATTTGACCACAGAGTTCAATATTTAGCATTCCTTGTCAAGTCTGTATTACTCCAAAGCATATGGATAGGCGAAGGCAACAAAGTTCAGGTCTCAATTATATATGACTTGTGGTGTGGAAGGAATCAACTAAGAAGAGAGTTTGACAGTTGTTCTGTAGGCATTTAGGACAACATTCAAGCCAACAACGAACCAACTCCATTCCAATTAATGTACGAACAGGAAGGGGTAATGATAGTGGAGTTCCTAGTACCCAGTTTGAGGGTGGAAGTATAGAACCGTTTGGATGACCAGGAGAGTCGCATCACTAGTACAACTGGATGAGAAAAAAGTAATGGCTTAGTAGGCAATGGAGATTGCCCAACGTTGACGAAAGTAATGGCATGACAAGCACCTAAGGAAAATGAAGTTGAAACCAGGTGACTTGGTGCTGAAATTTAATGGCAAACAATAGATCAAACTAGGGAAATTGAAGACCCTACGACTTGGGCTCTTCCAAGTAGTCGAGATGATGGATAATGGTGCAATTAAGTTGCAAAAGTTGGCCAGGACATAATGTCTCGAAACGGTCAATGGCTCAAAATTGAAACCATACAAAGTAAAGGCACAAGTTAATATGGTTGATTTCAAACCAATGGAGGAAGAGACCATAGGAAGACTGGTTGAAGCACCACAACAATATTCAAAGAGCTTTGAAGGCATATTGGTCCCGGATACAAGAGAGCCAAGTAGGACCAATGAGGAAAATGGTGCAGCACAAGAAAATGAAGATATGGACCTGGGATGGTTGTTCGGGACAGAAAATGGAGAGCAGCCCATCATCAAACAGGAGTTGGAACCACATCCACCTAAACAAAGAAGATTACAAGTACATGTGAGATTCCTAGGAACAGTTGAAGAGTAAGAGCAGCAATTACTGGCAAATGATGAATGGAGAAGAGCCAGCCAATCACAAACCTTGGAGTGAAGATAATGCACAGGAGATGAGTCAGCTAACACAATTTGATAGTGCACAGGAGATGAGTCAGCCAACACAATTTGATAGTGCACAGGAGATGAGTCAGCCAACACAATTTAAAGGTCGTCGTACACGTATAGTGGCTATCGTACAGGTAACAAGAGGTTGTCGTACGAGCGACATCACTATCGTACAAGCTGGAGTTCTAACAACGGGGGTTGTACAAACAAAAACTGAGGTTAGACAAAGTTGCTGAAGAGACAAGATGTAGAAAAGGCCAAGTATCATGAAGCAGATTTGTCGAGTGGAATAACAACAAAGAAGAGCCCCGTCTGGCCAAATGTTGCAAGAAGAACCTCATTCTTGGGGAGAGGGTGTCAAAGGAAGTGTGAGAAGTCTCACATGGTCGAGGAAGAGAGAGATGACTTAAACACCGAACAAGGCAGTAGTACACATGCAGGTCATTCAAGAGAGAGGCCTAGAGTCAGCACTCCAGTGGACCAAGAAGTTGAGGCTTCGCCTTAGGAGGAGGAGAAGAGTAAGGGAAAGGACAGGATGGTATTTCCCTTACAAGAAATCACATGGACTTAGCCAATAGGAGAATATTGACGAACATGGTGGGAAAAGAGTCTGAAGGATCATCCATTGAGGACAACATTCAAAGATGCAAGAGTTTTATACTACAGACACTTAATTTCAATAAGGATTTCTTCAAAGGTTACTTGTTACAGATGCTACAGACATATAATCAACAGTAGAATGCAAATAAAGTCAGAGTTGATTGATATTTGATAGTGTTGTTTTCAGCTAGCAACTTCAGAAGGACGTTTGGGTTGCCAGGACATGGATTACCGATGAGAAAGGAGCTAGTGGATTCAAATCGATGGAGGGAGTTAATCCATGAGATCACAAACATCACTCCAGAAGAGGCAACAAAGTTATTGAAACATGGGAGTCGTAAAGTGAAAATGCAACAATTGAAGATGCTAGAACTGCAGTGTGCGATGAGTGTTATTATGTCCAAACTTTCTGGAGAACAAAGATCCTCGGAAATGCCCACTTGGCTTATAACTTATGAAAAATGAATAGCCTATACAAGAGGAAGAGAGTGGCGATTCGGAAGAACAACCAAGGACGGAGTCGATGCAGAAGGAAGTGGCATAGGAGGTTAGAGCAATAGTGGAGGAAGATTCAACCTGAAGAAAAGCACCAACCAAAGGAGCAACAACCGCCACCGTAGGCCACAACGGATGTTGGTGGCAGTGCGAAGAGGATAGTGGAGAGTAGAAGCGAACAACATGGAAGGCTATGGAAAACAATGTGATTGGAGGAACCTGCATAGCCAGTGAGTCAAACTGTGCAGGGGGGCACTATAGGCAGGGATATAACTCAGGAAGGGGCTATAGTGGAGGAGTAATAACCTAAGTAGCCTATTGTGTAAGGTGAATAGGAAGAGAAATGCAGAATAGCGCAACATGTGCCAATCGAAGTTATGGATGTAGAATAAGAAACTACAACACCAAAGACAATGGAAGGACAAGAAGAGAAATAGGTAGGAAATATCGAGTCACCTAATATTTTCAATGTTCCAGCATCCTCAGTACAACAAAAGGACCCGTGTGGATCATTGCCATTGGAGGCCGATGAAGATTATGAAATTACATTCGCAGTGGAAGAGTTGGCCAAAAGCAAAATAGTGCTATCCGAACAAGGAGAAAAGAGAAAAGAGATTGCATCAGAAATTAAAGTGATAAATAAAGGAAATGGTTGCAAACGGTTAGAACAAGAAACAGTGACAACTGATGCAACACGACTAGTACAAGGAGGCAAGGCAACCGTAAGACCTATCAACCTGAGAGGTGATGGTGGAGAAGGCAAGAGAAGAAACCACCATTGAGGAAGATACATACATAGAGGTGGATGGGACTGATTATTTCCTGATAGAAGTGCCAAATCTTAGGACACCACCAACTCTAGGGGACTATATAGATGAGCACGTTGATACTTTCTTCAAGAAAATTTATGAAGCCATGGATAGAGCAAGGTTGGAGTTCCAGATTGGTTGTGTTGGACAATGGTGGAAATGGCAGTTGATGGTGGAGAATGAGATAGGCAATCTAGTATGATCGGCGCAAGATAATTAAAGGAGAAAGAAGCTTGCAAAAATCCATCAAAAGCAGCCATGGGAGTTAGAGATTGGTAATGTGAGGAGCATGACTGGAATAGAAAACTTGCTAGAGGGAACTCACATGATCTATAGGCAGACAACTAGGATTTACGTTAATGAGGAAAATGGGACACCTTGTCCACAGGATGAAGCAGGTGTGAAGTATGTGAAACTTCCACCTAAGCTAGTGAAGACATATGCCCGAATAAATTTTTTGGCATACTTGATTGAGTGGTTAGCCAAGGGTGTGGAGAAGATTCATGAGTCCAAAGAGGAATTGGCTAACCAAGTGGAGGAGAAACTTTGACTGATGAAGGAGAGTGCTGAAACAGAATTGGCAGCGCTTAGGAAGGAGGTTGAGGAGAAGGAGACACTGATAAGACAGCTGAAATCCGAGTGTTCGATAAGGAAACAACTGTTAAAAAAGAACGAGGAAGTCAAGATGCGCGATTAGCTCATTGCAAAGAAGGACAAGCAGCTAGAAGATGCAGCCAGACATGAGGCAACTGCTGAGGCAGCAAGAAAAGAAGCAGAAGCTAAATTTGCAACTGCTGAGGCAGCTAGTTAAGTTTTCTAAGAGTGAGCAAAGAGCAAATAACTATGGGATACAATGGGATCAATACCTCAACTATGCCAAGAGACATAAGGGAGAGACAAGGACCTCAAGCTGCAGATCATAGAGATGGGAGGCATACCTACTTCTCAACATCAGCAGGACCCTAGCCCATAGGAGCAAAGACCGCCATCGATGAGGACATCGACCAAGCCAAAGGGGAGGGCAGATGTAGGCACCAGTTCTGGCAAATCACCAAAGCAACCGAAGTAAACATTGTACATAGTGCGAAATATACATTATACACTAAGTTTATAATGAAATATAAATGTGAAGTCAAATGTACTGTAAATGCAAGTGAAATGTGAATGTAATGCAATTTGGTCATGAGATTGAGAAATTGCAATATAGTATAACGGTGCCAAGTGTACGTCCGAAGGGGGAGACAGTTTAGTGATGAGGTGTCCTGGAAGTCGTTGCTGGAACGACCAAGACCAAACTATAAATATGTTAAGCTACGGATTGCCATCAGACAAGAGTGCAACCGTGCCGTACAAGTGTTTGTCATACAAGTATATGTTGATTATGCCATACAAGTGAATGTGCCATTCAAGTGCTGATGATGTGTGACATTGGACCAGCAATGACTGCAGTCTTAGTTGGCTCCTAGGATCTGTCATTCCAATTGTTCCTCCAACCATCAAAATACACATTACCAACACTAATCTGTAGTGGGATATAAAGTAGAAGCATAGTTGTCATCATCACCACCTATCCCAAAAGGGCCAACATAGGAACAAATGAAGAGAAAATTAAAACCATAATTATTGTTAGTCAATCTTTATGAGAACAATGATAGAATAGTGGAGAAAAATGAAGTTAGCCTCACAAACCAGATAATGATTATAATCATTCCTTTTGCACCATTTGCACATCTATCAAGATGACTACTTGACTATGTCAAATTTTCATATACAAGACACATAATACAACAAAAGGACCTCAATATTAGACATCATCAGAACTGCAAGCCATTGCCTGTTAGATACCTTCCATAACAGATGTATCTATTAAGATTATTATGCCCCTGATTTTGAACTTTTCCCAACCTGGGGAACTGTCACCCATCAAATGAATACTGGGCAGATATAATTACTGAAAGGCACTGCATAACTGGTTGTAAGTAGTTTCCCAATTGTCAAACTTGGTCATTGTGTAAGTCCAATCCTGTAGTTACTGTGGGATAACCCCTTAAATCTGAATTCCGAAGATCCATTACTTGAAAACAGAAGGGAATAATTTCCTCCTTTTGGGGACACAGATTCCTCACCCCTGAAGAACACATATCTGCATTTTCCCAAGATTGTGAGTTAATTTTGTTGAAGAACACAGCCACTCTGCTATTTGTTTAGATACTTAAGGATGATGCCTTTCACAAGTATTCGACCCTACCACCCTGCAGTATAAATAGATGAGAATCAGATACTAGAGAATTCAGAAACAGTTTTGATGCACAGATGGATAATCATTTCCTGTTGTAGCACTCGTTGTGTTTTGGAAAAAGAATGAGACATTATGTTCAATAGCTTTCATATTGCCCAACCTGAAGTAAACGGTATTTGCATCGACGCCTCCTAGTAGCTTCTACCATCATCATTTTAATTGAAGATAACTTGATAGACTAAGTCCAGTCCAAATGTCCGAAATCACACAGCAAAAAGACTAATCAGACATCAATAGACAAGACCCTTAAGAGAGATTTGGGTTGAGAAATATGGTTCTGAGGCTCTTGGCCATCCCATTGAGAATTAATAAACGAGGTTTTTTGTTCTGGCTTCTCTTCCTCGTGGCCACAATATTATCTACCCTGTTGATTGGGCATACATGTAAGCTTTATGGCACTTTTTTAACATGAAACTCTCACAACTGCTAGATCAAGACAAAGTTTGAGCAAGAGGGCGTGCTGGTTTTAGAAGTGATCATCAGACTTTGACCATGTAGGCTCATTAACAATCTTCTAAAGTTTTCCATTGTTTCATGGACTTGAGAAAGGCCTTTGACAATGTTCCTAGGCATCTTTTGTTTCATAGACTACATGACTTCATCATCTCATAGCTATTTGTCATTGCCATCAAGAGACTATACGAGTTGGCTGTTGGTCATTTTTGGACAACATTTGGTTTCTCACAGCATGTCCAAAGCACCATTGGCATCAAAGAAGGATGCCCTCTTTCTCCCTTGCTCATCGGGAGTTTCATTGACAAGTTTAAAGAATTTAATCATCAAACACACATGTTGATCATGATTGCCTTCTACATCATGTTTGTACAACTATATTGCTTTTTGCAAATGATGTGGTTCTTGTTGCTCACACTCCCGAGGGCCTGCAAAGACAGTTGGATGCTTTTGCTACTTAAAATAGCTAGCAATCAACCTTAGCAAGACTAAGGAGATGGTTTCAAAACACCAAAGAGTACCCTTCTAAGTTTCGGTTCTCCTATAAGGTGAGTTGATTGAGATTACCACTACTTAGACATATTTGGGGTTCAGCTCATAGGTTTGTCCTTATTTTTGGCCAGTTTCATAGTCACTACTGCACAAGGGATAAGCGTCCTTCTCCATATTGGAACACCAATGTTTCCAGCAGCGCTTCCAAGGTATACCTACAAAGATGTGCTTCTTTGATAGCATTATCAAACCCACAGTCCTTTATGGATTTGAGATTTGGGAGCCGAGCTGGCAATCAACCTTAAGAAGACTAAGGCAATCTTCAACATGTCAAAGAGTACCCTTTCTAAGTTTTAGTTCTCTTGCAAGGGTGATTTGATTGAGATCATCAATGCTTACACATGGGGGTTTAGTTTACAAGCTCTTCCCTTAATCTTCTAATAGCTTCATAGTCACTACTTTCCAAAGGATACGCATCTCTCCTAGTCTTGGAATGCCAATGTATTCAGCAGCACTTCCAAGATAATTTTTTTTGTTGGATTATAAGGGGTTGTACTCGGGTCCCCCACCCTTGACAAATTACATCTCTCTTCTTTAGATCTTGAGTTGACAAAAGACACAAAGCTGACAAAAGCAACAAAAAGCGGTTGATGCTTGACCTCTGTAGATAAGAAAGTGATGGCAGTGAGGTCCACTTGCAAACGTGTCAACTCCGCAACGATCTGGCGGTTGAGAAGCTAAGTGGCTTGAATGAGAGTAGATAGAATAAGACCTGTCAGTCCATACCCATCCAAATAGCACTTGAGCAGCCCAACTTTTGTCACATCTTGACTCGGATCACGAGACGGGACACCTGTCATCATCTGGAGTTCACTGATGGAGAATAAGGGGGGGAAGACACTTAGCTGCTCACGAATTATGATTCTGCCAGGCAGCGCACAAGAAAGGAGTGCAGTTGAGCGGGATGACTTGAAAACAGCGCAGTCGGACGAACTCTGCCTTAGCCAATTTTATCTTTCCTTGTCTTCCCGCCCGAGGGCGCACAAAAGGGGGTGCGGCGAACTTGGGCGGATTCCATGCCTTAGCCAAGTTTAGACATTGCCCGAGATTCGGCCGGTCCCTCAGTTGTTCCTAACGACATCTTCAGTTCCTACGAGCTCGCTGAGATGGACCTATCGGTCTGTTCTCAAGAGCACGTAGTAATGGGTTGGCTTGGACTAAGTTCTCAGATGGCCCTTGCGGTCCAAACTGAGAACCAATCAACCTATTGGTAACTGGAGGGTAATTTCTTCCTCTCGAGCTACCGAGATGGAGGTCAACCATGCTCCTCCCTTGGTCAGGTGCTCTCAGAATTCCTGGCGGTCTTCCGAGAGTACCTAAGTTATCTCGGTTACGGGCTTCGTTTATCAGTTGTGCTCTTGTTTTTGGTGGATGATGTAAATGCGCAGGTGTTAGTTGGTGCAAGATCCTCAGTCTCCTATCGGTCCTTATCAGTCTTCGTCTCCACCTACTTTTCTCAAAGTGTCGTTGCATGGCACAATAAGTTAAATTCTCCTGATATTCTTCTGAAAATACTGAATCAGTGCTGGAGTCATTCCCTTCTGCCATGTTCATTGGCCATTTTGAGGTTTCTTGAACCCGTTGTTGCAATCTTCTTACTTCCCTTCTATGCTGTCGTAAGTCAAGTGCAGCCATCCGATACCTGGCTACCTCTTCCCGTTCAGTTGGACGTCTCATGGCTCCAACATATGGTGTTCTCCATGCATGAGGTGGTAGTACTTCTAGCATCATATCGTCATTCAATCCTCTGTCGTACTCGTCTTGTGGGCTTAGTGAAGCATCATCTTCGATTATGTGTGCAGTTTCTATAAATCTGACACATGCTTCTCGACTACGATCTTCGTCCCTCTATCTCCTACGATCTGGGTTAGGACTAGCATATGGTATATTAGGGATATGAGGTAGGTTTTTCTCACTGCTTGATTCTTCCCACCAACTTCCGGCCTTTGGTTTTTCTGGTACCATTTTGATATCCTTCCATATAAAGGCTGCCATTTCCTCCTTGCTTATCTGATGTTTGGCAGTCGAGCTTTGTCCTGCTTCCCATATCCTGGGTCTTTCTTGAGATTCTCTCATCTCTTTATGGTTCACTGACTTCGAGCTTGGGGACTCTTCTGAATTAAGCACGATTTTTAACGTGGCTGAAGAACTCCTAGAATGTGCACCTGTTGCTATTGCTTTTCCTCTTCTATTTGCTACTGGGCTTACAGTATATTCCTGTTCTTCCTCCAAGGAAAATAAACTGCTTTTTGAAGAGTTGCCTGTTGCACTTCCTCTTAGTTCTCCCTGTTCTAATTCTACCCATTCCGCTTGACGTGCTTCATTTCTTTCATTCACTCGTCGCATGGTTGTGTCCAACTCCTGAATCACCTCTTCTCGCAGCTGATTATTGTATTGTCTTAGCGTTTCATATTCTTCTTGCAACCTTTGGGTCTCTAACCGCATTCGTTGCAGAAGTCTAGCTCCCTCTTCTTCATCTTCTTCTTGTTCTTCTTCTTCTTCCGGAACTTCTTGTAGAGCGACCTCCTTCAAAATCTAGAGTCGGTCTTCCTCATTATTTGGATTCTGGACCTGCAGTTGCAATCTCTGTTGCATGTCTTATACATGATTGAAACCAAAATTTTATTTGTTGCTTTCGCCTGCCCATTTACTCTAGGGTAATACGGACTTGACAAGGAGTGAAAATTTTTGAATTCTTCCGTAAAGTTCTGGATAATTGCATTCACAAAGTGGCCTCCTCTGTCACCTGTCAATTGTAGAGGTATCTTGAACCTTGTAATCACTTGTTCGTATAAAAAGCGAGCCGTACTTTTTTCCGAGTTTTCCGGTAAAGCTCTTGCTTCTACCCATTTTGTGAAGTATTCCGTAGCAACTACGATATATCGTCATTTCCTCCTTCGACTTGTTTTTAAAGGACCTACAAAATCCAGTTCCCATCACTCAAAGAGTTCCTGAGGCTGGGATGGATGTAATGGCATGAAGTCTCTTTTCAATGGTTTCCCTGTTGTTTGACACGTATCATATGCTGTCACAAAATTCTTTGCATCGTGAAAGAGGGTGGGCCACCATAGACCTGCCAACAGTACTTTTATGGCTGTCGCATTTGGTCCCATATGTTCTCCTACCAATCTCTCATGTGTCTCTTTCAAGGTTTGTTGTACTTCATCCTCCATTATGCATCTTCGCAATATGTGGTCCTCCCCCATCTTGTAGAGCAATCCTGCAATCAAGGTGAAAGGTGTCGATTTCGTAATCACTTTTCTCCATTCGGCTGTCGTTAATTCCTTTGCCAGCTCTCCTGTCGACAAATATTTCCCTATATGCTTGTACAATCTTGGTATTACACTAATCATAAACAACTGGGCATCAGGGAATTCGTCTGGTATTCCTCCCTCTACAAGTTCTCCGAAGCGAATCCTTGACAATGGGTCCGCTATTACGTGTTTCTTCCCTGGTCTTACTACCACTCTAAACACAAATTCTTGCAAGGTGATGAGCCATCGACTCACTCGTCCATAGATTGTTGGTTTATTGATCAAGTACAACAGAGCCTGATGATCCACATAGAAAGCAAAGGGGTTTGCTAGTAAATAGTGTCTATACTTCTGCACCGCATACACCATTCCCAATGCTTCTCGCTCTATTGTGCTATAATTCTTCTCGGCTCTGGACAATAGTCAACTTGCAAAGTATATGGGCAGATCTAACCCGAATTGGCCTTCTTGTGCCAATGCACATCCAATGGCGAAGTTTGAGGCGTCCACATGCACATGGAATTCCTTCTCCCAATCTGGGTAAACTAGGATAGGTGCTTTCACCAAGTGTCCTTTCAATCCCTCAAACGCTCCCTGGTGCTCCTCTGTCCATTTGAATGGAACACCCTTTCGTGTAAGTGCGTCTAGTGGATGAGATGTCAGGGCATAGTTCCGGATAAACCTCCTGTAATATCCGATTGTCCCTAAAAAGGTTCTGACTGAGCTCCCATCATGTGGCTCCTCCATTAGCAATATTACCCATATCTTATCTGGGTCGGGTTTCAAACCCTCCTGGCATACTATATGCCCCAACAGCTTTCCGTATGGCACCAATAGGACACATTTATTTGGATTCAATGATATTCGTGCTTTCCTGCACAATCCCATACATTCTTCCAAGGCTTTTAAATGTTCTTGTGTCCTGCCATACAATGACCAATCATCTAGGAAAGCTTTGAAGTTTCCTGTGGACATCTTATCAAAAATGTACAATATGATCCTCTGAAAAGTAGTTGGTGCATTGCATAGTCCAAATGGCATGCGGTTATATGCGTATATTCCATTTTCCACAACAAAAGTGGTCTTCAACTTGTCTTCTTCCGCTATGCTAATTTGGTTATAGCCCGAGAATCCATCCAAGAATGAATATATCTCATGGCCGGCTACTTCTAATATGGAGTCTGTGAAAGGGATCGGGAAGGGATCTTTTATGGTTACGGCATTCAAACTTCTAAAATCCACACAGATTCGGATTTTATCTACTTCTCTTTTTAGAGTAATCACAATCGGTGAAACCCATTCGCTTGTCGTAACTTTGAAGATAATGCCTGCATCCAACATTTTCTCAATTTTGGCATTCACCCTTGCTGCGTATTTGGGATTCATTCTGTAAGGTCGCCTTCTTACAGGTTGCGCACCTTCAATCAAAGGAATCTTGTGTACGCAGAGTTCTGGTGGTACTCCCTTCAAGTCCTTATATGTCCAAGCAAAAACATCCTTATAGTCCAAAAAAATCTTTAATGCTTCTGCTTTCAGGAATGGACCCCAATCATCTCCACATTTGATCATCTTCTCCTCACCATTTTCTCCCAAGTTTTACATGAATCATTTTAGGACCTTCATATTTGATGGATTCAAGGTCTTTTGCTCCTTTAGTGCAGCAATGGGGTGGGCTGGTTTATCTTCAATAACTGCCTCCCCCATTGTGAATTCCTCAAAATTCTTGGGAAATGTCCACTTCTCCCTTTCCTTGCCCTTCTCTTCTGTTGTTTGTCTTCTGTTGCTAGTTCCCTTCTCAGGTTCTTGTATCTCATCCTTCTAAATCTCCTTCTCCGCATCGATGCAAAAACATTGGGGAGAGAATATCTCGTAGTCTTCCAACTGCCAGTGTAATAGACCCTTGTCCTGATCATATTCATCTTCCGTGAAGTCTTCAAGGTGCAACACTCCTTCCTCATCTGGTTCATATCCCGCCTCACCATCTGATGAAGAGAATCCCGAATCATCTGAAGTGGCTATGTCTTGACTCACAGTTTGATTCTTCAGATTGATTATATACTTGTATGGCCCCTGATTGAAGGATAGACGTTCTTTATCCCAATTATAGTTGACTTTTGTTGTTATCAACCATACTCGTCCCAACAGTGCATCATATGCGGGTTTCTGCATAGCAATGACAACAAAATCCAAAATGGAGTCCTGCTCTGCTATGCGTACCTTCTGATTCATCAAAACGCCTATTGTTTCAATGCCATATTGATCAGCGCCATATAGTTTGAAATTTGGAGACCGTAAGGTGAATTGCCCCAGAATCCGCCATGTCTTCTCTGGCATCACGTTCACACTAGACCCTCCATCTACAATCACCTGATTCAGTCTATGGTCCAAAACTTCCATCTGGACTATAGTTGGCCTTCTCCCGGCTTCAATCATCAGGATTGTCGGATCGATGAATTGTCCTTGCTTGATGGTTGCTACCTGTCGAGTTTCATCCTTCCTCTTGATGGCTTCCCCGATCGTAGCATACAACTCAGGTACTATACTAAACAGGTTGGCTACCTTCATTTCCACCTTCGTGTTTAGTACCTCTGTTACCAAGCCTTCTACTGATGCCTTCTTGGTGATCTCCGGTCTCTTCAATACTTTCTCCAGAACTAGTTGTCCCTGCTTCTCCTTTGCTAGTTCTGTTTTGATTAATTCTTGGGCTTCCTGCCATCGTTCTTTCTCCTTGGCAGGGTTTGGGTACTGTTCCGTTTTCTTGGTCTGTGCTCTTGTTACAGCCAAGACTTCTTTGTCTACCTCTGTCACTTCTCCAATGCCAATGAGGTTGATATTCTGAGTTCCACTGGTACTTGCCTTCTTCGGACAATTAGCTTCCTTGTGGTTTCTCGGACCACACCATTTACACATTTGGGTAGTGTTGTTACCACTATTGTTACCTGCATTCTGGGGTTTGGAACAATTCTTCGCAAAATGGCCCCATTCTTGACAATTCCGACATTGAATAACCGGCCGACCCTCAGAGTCGTATTGTAGTTGACTCTGGCCTCCTTGTCTTCCTCCTCGACGACTATTCCTATATCCTCCGCTAGTGGCTCCTTGTCCATTCCTTGGCATATTTGGCTGCTCCTCCTGTTGTATAGCCAATGTCTAATGCCTCTTGCTTTTCAGGTTGAATGGACAATCGGCTAAATGATGTCCCGCTATCTCACATATGTGACAGTATGCATTCTTTGGACAGTTTACATTTGAATGTCCTTCTGCCTTGCAGTCTGAACACCAAATCTCTTTCCGATCCTTGCGGCCTTCTCCTTTCGCTTCCTTTAGAATTTTGTCAAATTCTCTCCGGAAGGTGTGAATTGTGCTCTGAACTTTATCTTCTGCTTCACTATCTAAATCATCGTTATGCTTTAAGTAACCTCCGATACCTGCGGTCGTTTGTTTGCCTTCACTTTCGAAGTTTTTAGCCTTCTCCAGTGCTTCCACATATGTTGAGGATGGTACTGCCTTCATTTTCTTCTTGAATTTCGGTAGTAACCCATCCAAAAACCACCGCTTTATCATACCGTCAGCAAGTGTCATCTCCATTTTATCTGTCAATTGTTTCAATCTTCTATTGTAGCTTTTTACATCCTCATCCGATTTTTGCTTAGTGACGCATATTTCTGTGATGATGTCAGTGTCATCCCTCAGTGGTCGGAATTCTTCTATGAATGCAGTCTTCAAATCCTCCCATTGTGTAAATGCTTGCGTGCTTTGTTTTTTCAAGTACCAGTCTATCGCCATGCCTCGCAATGTGGCTAGGAATAGTTGCAACCATTGTGTGTCTTGTGTGACCCCATTTGCTCCCCAAATGGTAATGCAAGTTCCCACATGCCGAGATGGGTCCTCCTTTCCTTCACCTAAAAAAGGTGGGCATTTCTGTTGTATTGTTCTATTGGCGAGATTTGTCGCCATAGTATTTGTTCTGTTGTTCGTATTTCCTGGTGTTGGTGGTTGTGGAGTTCGATTTAGTTGTCTGTCTGCTGTTGGTGGTGCAAAATTGTACTCAAATAGCCTTCTACCCGACTCCAATTGGTCTCTACTTCGCGACCTCCTCCGCGAATATACCAAACGTGGCTCCGGTCTTCCTCCCCACGAACCTCCGCGTAGTTGCCCTGATACAAGGTTCTCTCCTTCAGTATCCTCTGGCCAACCCTCCCTCGTTGGTTCTGGTGTTGCCATCTAGTTCTCAATGATGGGCTCTTCCTCAGCTATTTGTTCTTCCTCGTTTTCTGCAGTCACCAACAATGTTTCAATGCTCGGATTATCCTCGTCTTCTAGGTTCCAGACTCTCTCCACTTTCGGGTGAGAGACTTTTGTTGCCTCTTGTGTCCTTAAGTTCGCCAGTCGTGCACTTCTTACCGGTATTTGATTTTTGCTTTGTGACCTGAAATCAGTCATTCACCTTTTACACCTATCACTTATGTCGCTAGACTCTGAGTTCACTTAGGCAACGACGCCAAATGTAGACAAGGGTGAGTACATTCCCGGGATAGGGGTGATGACAATCGGGACAGTCAGGTTCCAACTTATACACCTATAGACTAGTTATGGACGTCAAAGATCAAGTGTCTAGAGGCAATAGGTAGACGTCTAAGACCAAACGTCACAGGTGCTTGACGTCACCAACAACCAGACGTCACAGGTGCTTGATATCACACGCCAGCTAGACGTCACAGAAAGCTAGATGTCACACAAGTAGCTAGACGTCACACAGATAGCTAGACGTCACGCCAGGTGGGTAGACGTCACAGGGGCTAGATGTCACGCCAGGTGGGTAGATGTCACAGAGGCTAGACGTCACGGAAAGCTAGACGTCACACCGGGTGGGTAGACGTCACACAAGTAGCTAGACGTCACACCAGGTGGGTAGACGTCACACAGATAGCTAGACGTCACGCCAGGTGGGTAGACGTCACAGGGGCTAGATGTCACGCCAGGTGGGTAGACGTCACAGGGGCTAGACGTCACGCCAGGTGGGTAGACGTCACAGGGGTTAGTTTGGACGGCTAGCCATCTGACGGCTACCCAAACGTCAAAGGCTAGACGTCTACAGTTTGTTCACCTTGTACCTGCAATAAACCTCGCCCAACCTTGTCCTTGCTGCAACCATCAACCTGCAATGCTTATCAAGATGAAACCCTGCAATCACTAGTCAGTGCAATACAACCTGCAATCTCATAAACTCACAACATCACCATACACAGAACAGAACTTCCGTACAAGAGCATTGGCATTCGTAGCAAAATGTGATCATGATGATATATGTACAATGTTTGAAGAGGGGGTATAAATAGGGAGGCGAAGTAGTTACTGCAACTACTTCGCTCTCAACTACCCCAACCGTCTTGCCTTAACATAATTAGACGCTAACTAATCTTGGACGTCTAACAACTAGACGTCTAACCATGGACGTCTAACTAGACGTCTAACACACTAGTTAGCCCATTAACAATGACGGCTAGTTTTGTCATCTAGTGTCTTGCACGTTTACAATCAAGCCTTCCTTTTCATTGGCTGATTTTACAAAATCACATGCAACATATATATTCCAAAATTGCTATGTACAATCAAAATTGGTGGACAACATTATTCCAGCCAGTTCTAGGATTTGTCTTGCTTAGAACTATTGTCTACATTCCATGTTTGAGCTATCACATCAACAAATTGAGGGTGGTCTTCCCACGTCTGCTCATATTTAAAAGATGATCTTTTTTTGAATTTACTTACCACCATTTTGACTCTTATTGGCCAATGATCTGAACCAATCCTTGTTAAGGTGTTCATTTTAGCACAAGTTCCTTCATCTAGCCAATGATCTGAGAGAATGCATCTGTCTAATTTTTCTGCTATTAGGTTCTAGCCTCTCCTATTGTTGGTCCAAGTATAGTTGTCTTCTTCAAACTCAAATTCCCATAGATTATTGTTTTGAATAAAAGCTGAAAAATATTTCATACTTGGGTCAATTTCCTAATTCCCCCAAATTTTTCATCCAACTTGGTTATGGCATTAAAATCTCCAATGATCATGAATCGGGTTTCCTGGTCTTTACTTCTCATAAAGACTTCAATCCCACTCCAAACTTCTAATCTACCTGACTAAGTTGTAGGTCCATGACATTGATGAGGATGAAACGAATATCTGCAAAGTAACAAGTGACTATAGAGGCTATCCAATGCCTAGTTTTATGAATGGTTTACACAAGAGGTTCTAGAAGGATTCCAACAAATTAGAATTCCCTCTGCCGCTCCTTCAGAATCCATAGAATCCCATTCACATCTTGCCCATACTGCTTTCATAGTTTTTGAAACTTCTTCTTTTGTCATTTTAGTTTCTTGGATACAGAGAATATCAGGTTTATTACTTAAACATAGGTCCCTAATACACCTCTGGTTTGAGGGGGCATTAGCACCCCTTATTCCATGAGATGATAATCATGTCTCATTAGGGGCTTTTGGCCCCTCCTGCGTATTACCAATATCATTTTGTTGTTTGGTGAAGAGAAGTTCAACCAACTTAGTTTGTGTTCCTTTCTCTATGTTTGCTCTTACTTCCCTGGATCTTACTTGCTAATTTAAGGGTTTCCCTCTTTTTGCCTTACCTATATCAGGAGTAGGTCTTATTATTCTATTCCTCAATATTCTTTCACAATTTTGTTTTTCATCAGATTTATCCTCTCTTGGCTCTATTATAGAAGCTTTTGACTTGTCCTGCTCATTTTCTGGTATTTCCTTATTAATGGCAAAGGTATTAACTTCTAAAATTATATTTTCCTTACCAATCATTTTCTCTTGAATGGTGCATGATACTTCAAGAGAGTCTTCAAATTCTGCTAAGACAGATTCCTTAGGTTCATTGAGAATGTTCTTCCTTAAATTAGGATCATTCTGAATAGATGGTTCCTTGTTAATATGTTGAATTTGTTGTACTGTGTCCTCTAAGTTTTGATCTACTTTTTCTTCATAGGCTAAAGCCTCAAAAGAGTTGGTATTTCTTACAATATCCTTCCTTATTGGTCTCCACTGATTATTTTCTATTATTTTTCTAGATCTATTTTTTGGAAGTTGAAAACCATCTTCATCCATAACCATTTGTAAGTTTCTCTTGCGATTTTCTACAAATGATTCTGTTGGGCTCTTCTTAGGGCATGATCAATATGCCCCACCTCATGACATCCTCTACACCTAAAAGATATGTTTTCATAATCTATAGTTTGGGTCCACATCTTATCCCCATACTTAAGAATGATTGATTCTTGTAAAACTTTACTTATATCAATCGTGACCAATATTCGAGCATAAATAGCCAAAAATCCATCTTTTGTCGTATCTAAAATTTCAAGGAATTCTCCTAGAGTGTTGCCTATTGCCTTGAAGGTATCTATTTCCCAAAATTCAATGGGCAACCCAAACATCCTAACCCAGACTGGTACTAGGGATAGATTTACATTTTCAGGTGAAAAGCCTTCATACCAACGGGTAAGGAAGAAACCTGCTCTTCCCATAAACAAAGGACCCCCTTTTAGGATTCTTTCTCTTTCTCCCTAGAACAAAAATTGGCTAGGAAGAAACCTTTGGGAAGAATTGATAGAATCACTCCTAGAGACTTCCAACTCCTATCAATCCATTTTCTCAAGGCTGAAGCCCCTGGCCAATACCCATTAAATTTACCAAAAACTGCCCTATCTTGAAGCAACAAGGATCTCTCTGAGGTGCGCTCACTAACCTCTACCACTAGAGATTATTCTAAGGATTTAACTACAAATCGGTCCATGGAAAGTAAACTAAAACTCAAAATCTATTGAAATTTATCTAAATGTCCTATAGCAGCTATAATATTTGATAAAAACTTAATTAATTTTTCATGCACAATTTCTAAGATAAAGAAAGGGAAAAAAAAAACTTTGCTGAAAAATTCTGTCTAGATAGAATGTCTTGCCTCGCTGAAGTCCTAGCCCTTCATTGCTCTTCCCATCGTTCAAACCCTAGCTAGCAAATATTTGCAATTTCGTTTTTCGCGACTTGAAAAATCGTCACTGCCCTTGTTCTGAATGGTTGACTTCACAGGATCGTATCTCCCTCAATATTGCTCAATTTTACATGTGACCACTCATTTTAAAGCTATTCAAATGCTACACAAATTGGTCTAAGAATCAGCTGAATCGGATACTTCCAAGATATACTATAAAAATGCACCTCTTTAATTGCATTATCAAACCCATAGTCCTTTATGGATCTAGGATGTGGTGGCATGGAGGAAAACTCCATGAACCAGCTCATGGCACCAAAAAGTTGTGTTTTAGCATGGTGCAATAAAAACAGGGCACAATAAAATTTTCTCACAAGAATGCAACTTTATTATGCAAATGTAAATATACAACAAAACAAAATGCTCATGTATCAAATGAAATTAGCTCAACCGATTAGATTCCTCGACTTCAAGAGGGAGACGTGAGTTCGAATCTTGCCAAACAATACATGAATAATAGCCAAACCGTTGGAATACCACTATGTAGTCATGATGTAATATAGGTGGCGCCGGTTTCAATCCCATATAACCAATTGAAAAATAAATAAAAGGCTCATTTTGCCATGTTGACAACAACAGAAGTGCTTTCTACATGAGGTGCCTGGTGATACAAGGTGCATTGCACTTTGTTCTAATGCAATAAAGAAGTAGCAGAACAAAAGCTTAGGCATTGCACCCAGGTGTTGTAGGTGAGTTGGAGAGGAGAGGGCAATCTTCCAAGAGAGGTCCCAGGTTCAAATCTCCACCTTACCAAAAAGCTGAATTGGGTATCCAAAATCCAATTGATAATGTTGGTGTGGGCAGGGTCGGGTGCGACCCCCGGGTGACTTTGACGGTGTAGAACCCCCTGTTCGTGGTCTCTTAGACCAAGGTGGCCCCGCAAGGGGTTTTTTGCTTTAAAAAAAAAGCTTAGGCATTGCAAAGAGACAACCTAGATCTGAAGGTGAGAAAGAATACGACCACAAGAAGAGGAGAAGAACAAAAGAAGTAGCCTTAAACAATCCTAAGATATATTACAAAAATGTACAAAAATTACAAAACAATTGGGAGGCCATGCGGTTTATCTTCCCAACTGATCAAGAAGCAATTTCAATTTCAGTTACAGAACTATCCATTCCACTTCCTCTACAGCTAGAAGCAGCAATCCAAGAGATGACAAGTAGGAAGACTAGACAAGTGCAGATGTGTTCCGAACGCCTGAAAAGATGTCTATGCATTCTGGCATTTGGCAATGACATCACCACAAGTATGTCTATTTGTGCAATGTCGCTATAGGCATTGGCAACAAGGCAAGATTGGAGCCATAGTGGTCATGACACCATAGGTCGGGTTGTTGCAATGAGGAAGTTTGATTTGTAGAGAGGAATGACATTTGCCTATCTATTAAGAAGTCCAAAAAGGTGCCAAATCCTACAAGCTAAGAATGTTGTGGTGTCATTATCCTTGGAGGCTTTAGCAACCTCTACTTTGCTCAGATCATTTGTCCCCCATTGTAACGTGATGGTCCCCATCACGTTAGCCTCCAAATTTGGGAAAGAACGCTTGAGTTGGTCAAGCATGTACCACTTAGCCCATGCTAAAAACTGACCTTGCTTAACCACCCTGGATACGTTGCGTGTCCCCTAGAGAGTACTCTTGCTAGTGACATAGATCAGTCAATTTGTTGTTGTAGGTTCCAACTCTAACTTGTATAAATCCATAGGAGGATGTATTGACACATGATCTAATAGAGGAGGCTGGTATGGATTGAGGAGTTTTGCATGAAATACTGGATACATCCCCAAGTAAGGTGGCAAGTCAAGACCAAAGGCATTATTACCTGTCGTCCACTGAATGGTGTAAGGACCATAGCGCAATGGTTTGATCATCTAATGTGGGTCAAAGAAGCATTCTTCTTCAAGTGGACGCCAACCTTATCTCCAACCTAAAACTAATGTGGCATTTTGTGTTGATCATAACGCTCTTTGTACTTCTATTGTTGGCACTACAAAATCTCTTGTACTGGAGTTTGGATGTGCTGCAAATATTGCTCAACCCCATCTACTTCCATTATCTATGCTAGTGTTATGGCGTCACTTAGAATATGGAAGGTAACATCCATTGGAGCATTGGGCTAAAATCCAAAGCATGCTTTAAATAGGTTATGACCTATGGAGGTGTGCAGGGCCCTATTGTAGGAATGTTGAATGTAAAGGCAAACTCTCATCATCCCGCATCAGAGGATGTTGATATTTGTACATCCAAAGTAGATGCATCACAAATCTATTGACAACCTCACTCCATCCATCTATCTATGAATGGAAAGAAGTGGAATGTTGCAGCTTGGTGTCCAATTGTTCCTAGATATAGGGCTAAAAGTTGTTATGGTCCAAGAAAAATGAGCTTGGGAGGAAAGCAGTGGAATGTTGGAGCTTGGTGTCCAACTATTTCTAGAGATGGGACCAGAAGTTGATAACGAATTTGTTGTCCCAGTCTAAGACAAATGAGCTTGGGAGGCCAAAGTAGACCCAAACTTGCTGAAAGAACAGTCGGGCGATCTCGCCTACATCAATACTCTTCTTGTAGGGCACCATGATCACCATTTTTCTGAGAATGTCCACAACCACAAAAATATTGTCTTATTGATGCCTTGTAGTTGGTAGCCCTGAGTAGTCCATGCCGATGGATTCCCAAGGTCTTGAAGGAACTAGAATGCTATGTACAGCCCTAGCTTCCTATTTGTTAGCTTTACAATATTGTATGGTGCACATGACCTAAAATAGAGCTCCACTTTTTGGGGCATGTGTGCCCAGTGGAAGTATTGTTCTATTGTTGCAAGAGTTTTGTTGACACTGAAATGTTCATCTGCCTTGGAGTAGTGTGCTTCTTAAATAAGCAACTAGCATGGTGCACTAGAAGGTACATAGAGCTTTCCACAATGGTAGAGCAACTTGTCCTAAAAATAATGGTCTGGCACTGATTTCCTTGTGTCAACTGTTGATGGATGTTGGCAAAGTCGACATCATTTGGATACAACACCTGCCAATTGTTGGTGCATGCCCACTGACGACCATAACTGTCAACATTGTTTGCACCGATGGATGACTAAAATAACCTACTATCTCAATCTCCTTGCCCTTGTAATGCTTGTTTGTAACTATTATAGGGAAGTCATCCACTTCATATCGCATGCATTCTCTAGCTTACTCTATGAGTGCAACAATTGTAGAGGGCTATGATTAGAATGGATGACAGTCTCCTTCTCCATTATATAGTGGTGCCACTACCAAACAACTTAAACAATGACATACAACTCCCCTCCATATGTTGAGTAGTGTAAAGCTGTGTCAGAATGTGTCTTGAAATGGTATGCCACCAAATGGCCATTAAAGATCAGGATGGCACCAAGTGCATAGTCTGATGCATTAGTCTCAACTTTGAACGACGAAGTGACTTTTGGCATGGCAAGCATTAGCGTTGAATAGAGACATTTGAGCTTCTCAAATACTTGTTGTTGTTGTGAAGTCTAGTGAAACTTCACCTTACCATGTATGAACTGATTGAGAGGCCATGAAACATATGAAATACCTAGCATGAACCTATGGTAGAAGTTGGCAAGGCCAAGAAAACTTTTGAGTTTCGTCAAATTATTTGGGGTTGGCCATTCTTGGATAATGTGGATCTTCTTTAGGTCTATAGGTATGCCTTGGCAATCAATGATGTAGCCCGAACATGATATTTATGTAACACCGAAGGTGAACTTGCTCAGGTTGGCTTAAAGCCTATTCCATCACAGTGTTCAGAACTTGGCACACACACTACAAATGTTGCTCCCATGTTTTGTTGAAGACAAGGATGTCATCTGTCAGGTACCTATGGATAGGAATGTGGGGATATTATATTATATTGTATATGGGTATTATGAATCAATTGCCAATCTCTTCCACAGTAACGCAAGTCACCAATACAGAAATGGCCATGGGGAACTGTAAAGATTTAGTCAAGATGGCTGGCTGCCATGGAGAGGAGATACAAAGAATTTCAAAATTCTGAGATACTCCATGTTTCTGTCTTTGAAGCAACATTCCCCTGTCCTAAATTGGTACTTGAATGTGCCAAGGACTTCAATAAAGACATGGTGGACATCACAGACTCAGAGGGCCAGAGAGTGGCAAATCTCCGACATCTCATAATTGCTGCCCTGTTCAACATACCTAACTGCCCAAACCTCAATTCCATATACTAAGCAGCAAAGTATAGCCCACTGGGTAAAGAAAAGGATCAAGTATATGAACTTGAAGTTTACGATCAACAACTGGGCCAAAAAAGAATACCAACACATCTCTTAACTAGGATATTGTTGATACCACAGTTCTGCTCAGAAGACTGGGTCAAAAGATGATCCCCTCAAAGTTTCAACCATAGATATATGCTTTATGGAGCTAATTTTTATACAGAAGTCCAAAGTTAATCAGTCATATTTAATCAATGAGCAGCTTTGGGAATAGTTGGCAATAGTATCCCATTTAAGGAAGTTTTTCATGAATTCCTATCTATTCTATATTCTTTTGAGGATGGATCCTCATGCTAAGTCCCTAGGAATCAAGGAAAAACCCAATCAGATGAAACCTGCAGCAGAATGCTTCTTGGCTTTTTATGCCAAGAAATGGATTCACAATTACATGCTTGTTAGTGACACCTTTTTGAAACCTTGATGGAGACGCAAACAGGAAATAGAAATACAAGAATATCTAAAGAAGTAATAACAGCCATTCATCGTTGGCCGATTGATACATTCATCAACCATTTCAAACATACATCAAGGCCATAAGTAAGGACTCTAGGCCATACATCTTGGCCCTGTTGGTCATGGATCCACCACCTGGGAACGACTTGGTCTATCAATGCGCCCTAGACCCGGACCAACGTTGAAAGGCAGGAAGGAAGGGATGCCTTCTGTGCCAATCGCCGGAGAAATCCGGCTCCTATACTAATCTAGTTGGGGGTTTTTAGATAAGAGTGCTGGAAAGGGATAAATGTGCAGAAAGAAATAAAAATATCATTTGTTTCAGGTGGGGAAGAACAAGCAACACGATTACAAATTAGCATCCAAACCAACAACAATCAAAACAAAGCATGTAACAGAAATTGCAGCTGTTATTCTACCCTATGTATCCTTCTGTTTTGTATTCCAGATCCAAATAATCACCAATGCTCAAATCCAGAGTTCAGAATTCAAACAGACAAAAATATAAATGGACATGAAGCAGAAATACTAGCAGAAGGCAGCATAAAAGATAGAGACAAGAAGCAGAGCCAAGGATGCTTTGAATTAAGTAGAAGGTGATCTGTCACAGCAGAGTTCTCTAGCAATATGTTCCCCCCCTTTTTACAATCAAATGAACTGCATTTTATAGCAAGAATTTCCCCCCAAAATACAATTATGCACGGATCCCAAAGACCGGCAAAAGCTGTAAAAGCTATAAAAAGTTGCTCGGATGAGACCCCTGTCGGCTGTACTTGTACTTGAGATATGGCCGTTCTGAAAACTGTACATCTCCGGACAGGTCTGGTGGGCGGGAAAGCCAGGTCCGGTTGAATGCGGTAGATGAGGTACAATTTGTTCTTCAATGTTCATCTACCCTGTACCTCGGCAGCACACAATCTGTCACCTCCTGACAGGCACTGATCTCGAAATCTGCGTGTTTGGCCCAGGTCAGAAGTCCACTGATGTAAGGGGGTACTGACCAAAGTCACCCGCTGAAGAGAGAGCCTCCGGGAGTCGCTCCCAGATGGAGCGAACTTGGGAGGCAGCGACTTTGGGCGGCAGCGACTTTGAGCGACGGCGGGAGGCTCCAGACTTAGAATATTTTCATCATTTTCTCTTCTTCCTCCGCCCACGGTCGCCCGAAAAAGGGAGCGACGACGGGCGGCGCTCCAAAATGGAGCGACGACGAGCGACGCTCCAAAATGGAGCGACGACGGGCGGAGTGGGCGACTTTAGGAGGCGCGACTTTGGGCAGCAACAACTTTGGGCGACAGCGACTTTGGGCAGAGTGACTTTGGGTGGCAGTGACTTTGGGCGACGACGGGAGGCTCCAGACTTGGAATATTTTCATCATTTTTCTCCTCCACCGAGATTCGCTTGAAAAATGGAGCGACGACGGGAGTCTCTCCCAATCTGACACTCAGCCAAATTTTTATCTTTTTTGTGCCTTGGCTCTCGGTTGCTCCCTTTTCAACACAGTCATTTTTTGGCCTTTTCCCAGATCTGCCGAAGCTGATTTTTTGTCCCGAATTTGAGCTTCCTGGTTCCGCTTCCCGGGGCCATAACTTTTGATCCGCTGACCCGATCGCCTATTATAATATATCGTCGGAAAGCTTGCGAAAAGATCTGCAATGATAAAATATCCAAAGCTCATTTCATCCATTTTATCATCCCCGTTTAGGGCCCGCGAAAACCTAACACCTCTGCATGCTCTTTGCCGCCTTGAAGCTCCAAATTTTATCAAAAAATTTAATGTGGCAAAAATGCCAACATTTCTGGCGGCTCGCGGGGCATTGAGCTCGCCTCAATGTGAGGACCCAGGCCTTTATCCATTGGGCAACGGAGTCATACTCGATGTCCTCTTGATACTCACTGTCAGCGGCAAACTCTTTCTCCAACTCCTTGGCACTCAAAAAAACACGAACTAAAAAAAAAAAAAAACAACTGAAACTTTACATACTAGCTGGCCTATTTACATTATTTACACAAAAGTTTGCGACATGATTGGCATGCCGCCACAACAAACCTAGCTTCGAGTGCCTATCCGGTGAATCTGTAGTGTCCGAACCAGATCTGATTGTACTTCAGTCGATCTTTGAAGTCCAGCTGGCCTCCCAAAGTTTGCCAGGTTGTAAACATGGTGCAACGTGGCAGGTTATCATTCATGCCGGTACCCATACAATTGATGAACAATGTGGCAAGGAGATTCGCCACACGAGAGCCCTCTTCGGGTATCGATTGCAGTGATGGTTGGAGCCAATACCACCACTTTAGAGAGTCCACTACCTGTGGGCTCTCGAGCACGGGTTCCTCCAACTCCTTGATGCGATAGCAGGACTCTTCCGACGATAGGCCTTCTGCCGAGATCTCCTCAGGATCAGCCTCTTGGTGAGGCATGCTTATTGGGCTTTGGCAGAATGCTTGCGTGCTATGCCCTAGGATACAAAAAGGTGCAAAAGTGTGTCCTCTTTGTACTCAAAATTTGCCACTTGAGCCTGTTCCTCTTCTTGGCCCGTCTCTCGATGGAAACTGCAAAACCATATTATTCATCGCTTGGGTGGTGTTTGCATACTCCCACTGTTGGCTTTGGACGAGATCTGCCTCTTGAGCTCCACACGACTGCATTCGAGGTCTCTGCACAGTATGAGGGGTTTGCCATGGTGAATACTGCGCAGGATAGACAGGAGCTGGAGCAACAACTATCAAAGAAAGTGATGGAGTTTCTCCCCACTGCCACTTTCCTGAAAGGAGCAAAAGATGCTCCGCACGTACTGCTTCCTCAAAGATTTGAGGGAATCTCTGTTCACCTGATAGCAGCAAGAGGAGGCTTATGTCCGGGTGGAAAGCCCGAACATAGAAGAGGCGGGCCTGGGCGGGTGTCGACCGAATGTCCCCTGGAATCCTCTTCCAACTCCTCCAGAATCGGGCATTGAAGTCTATGATGTCCTCCAGAGGTGCTCTTGTGATGGCGGAGAGGTGCATCAAGAGCTGGAAGGGATCCTGAGAGCCGTTAAATGTGTTAATGAGCGCTCCCACTAAGTCGCCCCATGAGCAAATGCTCTTACGCCTGACCAATCTGTACAACTGCAGCACCCTTCCTTCCAGAGACAAGACCAGAAGTTTGATCATGACATCTTTGTGGGTTATGCCATGGAAGTTTGCTAGAGCAACAACATCTTCAAGGTGCTCTCGAGCCATTCCCTTAGTGCCATTGTATTTTGTCAGGGTCTTCCGGGAACTTTTAGGACTTGTGCCAACTTTGGAGATTCAGAGGGCCATGATCATCCCAGATGGGATAGTCTGCCATTATAGCAGTAGTCTGCAGAGATCACGGTTCTCGCCATTGAGTCGAAGTCGCCAGGTGAACATTCTTTTCTCCGCTTGTGAGGTCAAGGCTGCTCACCCAACCTTGATTCCTCCGAGGTGTCTTCTTTCAGCTTAAAAGGCGCCTACGATCAAGAAATCTGGATCTTCAGCTCGATCGGAGTCGCCAGATGATTTTTCCAGATGAAGGCAAGCCAGAGATTCACCAAACTCGGGATTCCTTAAAATATGGACACTGTTCGTCCCACCGGGCGTGCCAGAAACTATTGGTCACGGATTCGCCACCTGGGAAGGACTTGGTCTATCAATGCGCCCTAGACCCGAACCAACGTTGAAAGGTTGGAAGGAAGGAATGCCTTCCGTGCCAATTTCCGGAGGTCGGCTCCTATACTAATCTAGTTGGGGGTTTTTAGATAAGAGTGCTGGAAAGGGATAAATGTGTAGAAAGAAATGAAAATATCATTTGTTCCAGGTGGGGAAGAACAAGCAGCACGATTACAAATTAGCATCCAAACCAACAACAATCAAAACAAAGCATGTAATAGAAATTGCAACTGTTATTCTACCCTATGTATCCTTCGGTTTTGTATTCTAGATCCAAATAATCACCAATGCTCAAATCCATAATTCAGAATTCAAACAGACAGAAATATAAATGGACATGAAGCAAAAATACTACCAGAAGGCAGCATAAAAGACAAAGACAAGAAGCAGAGCCAAGCATGCTTTGAATTAAGTAGAAGGTGATCCGTCACAGAAGAGTTCTCTAGCAATATGTTCCCCCCCTTTTTACAATCAAATGAACTGCCTTTTATAGCAGGAATTTCCACCCAAAATACAATTATGCACGGATCCCAAAGACCGGCAAAAGTTGTAAAAAGTTGCCTGGATGAGACCCCTGTCGGCTGTACTTGTACTTGAGATATGGCCGTTCTTAAAATTGTACATCTCCAGACAGGTCTGGTGGGCGGGAAATCCAAGTCTGGTTGAATGCGGTAGATGAGGTACTATTTGTTCTTCAATGTTCATCTACCCTGTACCTCAGCAGCACACAATCTGTCACCTCCTGACAGGCACTGATCTCGAAATCTGCGTGTTTGGCCCAGGTCAGAAGTCCACTGATGTAAGGGAGTACTGACCAAAGTCGCCCGCTGAAGAGAGAGCCTCCGAGAGTCGCTCCCAGATGGAGCGAACTTGGAAGGCAACGACTTTGGGCGGCAGCGACTTTGAGCGACGACGGGAGGCTCCAGACTTAGAATATTTTCATGATTTTCTCTTCTTCCTCCGCCCACAGTCGCCTGAAAAGAGGAGCGACGACGGGGGGGGTGGGCGACTTTGGGAGGCGCGACTTTGGGCGGCATCGACTTTGGGCAGCATCGACTTTGGGCGGCGGCGGGAGGCTCCAGACTTAGAATATTTTCATCATTTTTCTCCTCCGCCAAGATTCGCTTGAAAAATGGAGCGATGCCGGGCGGTGCTCCAAAATGGAGCGACGACGGGAGTCTCTCCCAATCTGACACTTAGCCAAATTTTTATCTTTTTTGTGCCTTGGCTCTCGGTCGCTCCCTTTTCAACACTTAGTCATTTTTTGGCCTTTTCCCAGATCTGCCGAAGCTGATTTTTCGTCCCGAATTTGAGCTTCCTGGTGCTGCTTCCCGGGGCCATAACTTTTGATCCGCTGACCCGATCGCCTATTATAATATATCGCCGGAAAGCTTGCGAAAAGATCTGCAATGATAAAATATCCAAAGCTCATTTCATCCATTTTATCATCCCCGTTTAGGGCCCGCGAAAACCTAACACCTCTGCATGCTCTTTGCCGCCTTGAAGCTCCAAATTTTATCAAAAAATTTAATGTGGCAAAAATGCCAACAGGCCCATCGAGTCATTGATGATTTTGTCTTGGTGAAATTCATGACGTGATTGAAGCCTCATTTCAATAAATGTGAAAGTATACATGTAAAGCAGCCTATAAACTTCCCTTTCACAATTGGGAACTGTTTTTGCAGGCCAAGTAGTCAAGCTGAAGACTTGGCTTCTGAAATTGTCAGATTTGATTTTGAATTGGCCCCCAGCAGAAAGAAGTATGACAGAAGAGGAATCCTTAAAACTTGTATAAATATCACATTCACTATCCTCTTTAATCACATACATGGGCAAATTGCGAGGATGAGTAGGGAAACCTTATGAGGAATACTGGTTTTGCAGTTTACTCATATTAGGCCTATGAAGAACCATCATATCCCCTTGCCGCAAAAGAAAGTCAGAGAGGAGTCAAGAGAAGAGCAGGAAGAACCAGGAAAAACTCACATTGAAGAAGAGCGAAATGGATCTTCTGCGAAACAGACAAAGGACTCATCCAAACGACCTCAACCAGAACAGCAGACTGTTGAAGAACAAGTTGAGGAACTTGATGGAGACCAGCCCATGGCTGAGGTGTCATCCATTTTCATGTCTCCCACCAACCCAATGACGTCTCTTGGAGGAGGATTCCAAACTCCTTGTGCTTCTGCTTACCCTTCCAAGCCAACTGATACTGCTGGGCTTGGACAAAGCAAATCTCCAAGCAAGAAACCCTCTACTCCCACATCACAAAAAGGACTTTCATGTGCTAGCGCTAAAGACAAGACAAAGAAACAATTAGCTGCAGCTCAGAAGGCATCAGGAGGATCATGGTTGTCTGGGAGTGGTGATGATGAGTGATGGTGAAGGTGATGATGACTTGAAGAAGCATAAAACACACTTTTGTCCTGAAATCCCCAGCAAGAAAAAGAGAAAATATCCACAAGGTAAACCTTCCAAGGATGATTGTCAATCTACCCCTTCCCGACAGCAGAGTCCAGTTGCTGAAGAAGCAAAAGCAGTTAAACAGCCAGTTGGAGGAGCTCCTGAAGATAACCCTTCATCAGAACAGACTGAAAAGGGGAAAAAATTGTTGAAATGCCATCAGATTCTGATGATTTTCTTATGAAAATTTGCGCAATTGAACAACAAATGGCTCAAGTTGACCAAAGTAAAGATATTTCTACCCATTTTCCCAAGGAACCAGAACAGCCAAGGAAGAAAAACACGAAATCTGATGGGAGGCTAGACCCCACTGGAAAAGGAGTGGTGGTCAGAACTATGTAGTGAAGACGTGGGGTATCAAGGGAAAGAAGCCAGCTTGGGAATACTATGTAATGTCCCCTTTTTCTAGGCAGTCAGTGTGCAGAACAGTTTAGCCTACTCACGGGTTCTCGTAGGCTAGGGCAGATTGCAGGGGAGCCTAACTGGAATTCTGGGAGCAGATAATTGAGCGAAATGGGTATTTGAATCCACTCTCAGATGTTGAATCGGATGGACAGAGCCTTGACTTACTATTTTTAGTAAGTTAGTTTTTAGGGTTTCTGGTCGAGCAGACAGTGGAATTATATTCTTCAGCGAAATGGGTACTCAAAACAGGTTTCAGTTGGTCAATCGGTTCGCTGGAGGTCAGAGATTTTAATGCCTGAAGGTTTGGCTATGTGAAAAGTGAAATATTAATTATTTTTATATAGTCAAACTTTATGATATTAAAAAACTTAAAGGGAAGTCACTTAAAAGTGAAATATATTATATAAGTGACTAATTTTTGGAGCAAAAAGGGATATTATAATATTTTATATTATGTGCAACCCTAATTAGGGCATTGCATCCTGTGGGTTATAAAAGGGCATTGAGAGCTTCATTTGATATATTCTGGATTTTAGTTATTTTCTCTAGAGTTTGAGGCCAGTGGTTGAGACTTCTTCTCCGAAGGGACGGAAACCCCAACGGTGTGGCTGAGGACGAAACCCCTCAAATTTTTGGAGCTGGACGAAACCCCAGTTCTCTGTTGGTGAATTCACACAGGATTCACGCTTTGGTGCTTCAACGATTTCAGAGGTACTTTGGTGTTTGCTGATTTAGTATATTTCAAGGGTTTGCAGACATATTGTGGAAAGATTATATTTTGAAAATATTGTAATCTGAACCCTATTTTGAAAGAAATTTGAAAAATAAAATTGTTAGTTATTTCCTGTTTCTTGGAGTTGTATTTTCTGATTTTAAGAAACAGTATAGTGTCCCAAATATTAAAATATCAGAACAGGGGGGGAGACATTACAGGACAAAGCAAATCTCCAAGCAAGAAACCCTCTACTCCCACATCACAAAAAGGACTCTCATGTGCTAGCGCTAAAGACAAGACAAAGAAACAATTAGCTGCAGCTCAGAAGGCATCAGGAGGATCATGGCTGTCTGGGAGTGGTGATGATGAGTGATGGTGAAGGTGATGATGACTTGAAGAAGCATAAAACACACTTCTGTCCTGAAATCCCCAGCAAGAAAAAGAGAAAAGATCGACAAGGTAAAACTTCCAGGGATGATTGTCAATCTACCCCTTCCCCACAGCAGAGTCCAGTTGCTGAAGAAGCAAAGCAGTTAAACAGCCAGTTGGAGGAGCTCCTGAAGATACCCCTTCATCGGAACAGACTGAAAAGGGGAAAAAATTGTTGAAATGCCATCAGATTCTGATGATTTTCTTATGAAAATTTGCGCAATTGAACAACAAATGGCTCAAGTTGACCAAAGTAAAGATATTTCTACCCATTTTCCCAAGGAACCAGAACAGCCAAGGAAGAAAAACACAAAATCTGATGGGAGGCTAGACCCCATTGGAAAAGGAGTGGTGGTCAGAACTGTGTAGTGAAGACGTGGGGTACCCAAGGGAAAGAAACCAGCTTGGGAATACTATCAGCTCATCAAAACTGTCCTTCCTCCCATGGATTCTCAAGGAGGAGTTCGTATCCTGTGCATAACAGTTCAAGGCACTGAAGAGACCATTCAAGAGTTAGAAAAGAAGAATGCCAGACTTAGAGAACAAAACAATTATTTCAAGAATTTGGTAAGGAATTGTGTTAAGTCTCAAGGATTCCCTGAGTCCACATAAGTCTCCCAACAAAAGACAAAGGAAGTTAAATCTCGAATTGCAACTCAAAGTCAAGAACAAGCCTCAGCAAGTGAAGCCCCTCCAGGAAAACCTCCAGAAGAAGAAAAGATGGATATTGATTACAGTGAGGTTGATCATATTGTTGTGTTAGTTGAATATGCCAAAAGTCTGAAAAAGGATGCAACTAGGCTTGGAAAGAAGCTTAGCAATACTACTGTCAAACAATTCAATTCAACGCAAAGGTCAAATACGCTGAATCAAAATATCATCAAGAGATGCAGCAATATTCAGCATATACCAAAGAAAAGGAAAGAGTTTCCTTGGCCAGTGAAAAAATGGGCTGAAGCTTGTATAGAGTATAAAAAGTCATTTGGAAACCCAATGCAGTGGTGAGTGGTCATTGAAAACAGGGACACAGTTTTAGTCAAAGCCTCCAAATTTAATAGAAATGTAAGAGAAAAGCTTGAAGACCTTTTGACCAATGTTGGTGCAGAAACGGGTGAAGCAAATGAAAAGATGATTATGCAACCAGAGGAGAAAATGAAATGAACAAATATTGCGATGATGAAATTCTCAATTTTAAAGAGTATAATGAAGAGAGTATTGATATTTTTATTGATATCTACAATCATATCAGTTATATTGAAGGTCATTTGAAGGATGCACCACAGTTGCTTGACCTAGTTAGAAAACGTTTGAGCTCATCCAGCTTGAAGTTCAGGAAGTTCGAGTTCCCAACATTCACTTAACCCACCCTACTAGAATGAAAATACTTTATTTGAAATATGTAATATTTTGATACTTTGAAAGTCACTTTTAAGCTCATGTTTTAAAAGAGCTTAATAACGACTTAAACATTGTTAACTTGAGATATTTCTTTTTATTTAGGATATAGTTATGATAGTTAGAAATACATAACCCCCACTCTTTTCTATAGAAAGAGAATAGTCTTGAAAAGATGATTATGCAACCAGAGGAGAAAATGAAATGAACAAATATTGGGATGATGAAATTCTCAATTTTAAAGAGTATAATGAAGAGAGTATTGATATTTTTATTGATATCTACAATCATATCAGTTATATTGAAGGTCATTTGAAGGATGCACCACAGTTGCTTGTCCTAGTTAGAAAACATTTGAGCTCATCCAGCTTGAAGTTCAGGAAGTTCAAGTTCCCAACATTCACTTAACCGACCCTACTAGAATGAAAATACTTTATTTGAAATATGTAATATTTTGTTACTTTGAAAGTCACTTTTAAACTCATGTTTTAAAAGAGCTTAATGACGACTTAAACATTGTTAACTTGAGATATTTCTTTTTATTTAGGATATAGTTATGATAGTTAGAATACATAACCGCCACTCTTTTCTATAGAAAGAGAATAGTCTTTGTAAAATGGGTCTCATTTTTCATATATGCCCATGGAAAAGAAAGCTGCACAAGTGGAAGAAGAAAAAAAAACTTGTAAAGAAACTGTTGAACACAATGCAGATAAGCATTTTGAAGCTCTTGTTGTGAGAATTTGTGTATGTATGTGTTGAAGCTATTCCTGCATGAACTCCGTGTTGAAGATGATGTCTTTGCATGTTTATATTTTGACTTTCTGTTCAATAATATTCAAATAATCTCATAGAAAGTCCATTGAAAGTCTGGTCACGTTATATCTTTTCCAAAATCTTGAATTCTCCTTGTGTTATTTACCTTGCATGTTATTTATGAAGAAATATCAGTGACAACTTTCATGAGTGCATGCTAGTTTTAAGTGGCCTATGTTATTCCCTAACAAGTGGATCAACCGCATCGGCTAGCGAACGAAAATTAAGTCATCGACAGGACCCAGCTTCGAATCCCACGGCAATTTATATCACTTTTCTGGGCTACAGCCCTCCCCCCTCTGATCTCCCTTTTCTTTTCCCCTTCTCTTTGGCCGGTTGTCAGGTTTTGTCTTGTATTTATCTTAGTTCTTTTCTTTGTTGGGTTTTTTAGCCTGCCAGCTGGCAGTCATTATTGTCCTTCTTATAGTCCCTTGGGTCTTATTTTGGGCCACCGTGGACATTAATAAAATTTCATTTCATTTCCTCAGAATCACTTGTGTTATTTACCTTGCATGTTATTTATGAAGAAATCTCAGTGACAACTTTCATGAGTGCATACTAGTTTTAAGTGGCCTATGTTATTCCCTCAGAATCACTTTTTAGCAAATGGGTTCCCATTCTCTAAAATCAGTCTTTTTATCTTCCATCTTTATGGAAAAATATACAAAATCCTTGTAATTAATACCGTATATGATCTATGTTGTTTTCCAGCATGCCAATGTTAGTTTCAATGTTATTGTTCCTAAAACCCCAAACTCGTTCTTGGCCAGTGTTGTTTTTAGGTTTTAGACTGAACCTTTCAAGTTCAGGTTTTCCAAAAAATAACAAAAATCTCTTTTGAGAGACCACCCCTTTACATGTTAGCGGAAGGAAATTATCTCTGAATTCCCTAGTGACTGCACTCATAAGACCAATCTCCAGACCAACAAAGCCTTCAAATGTTCCTCAGGTGAGCGGAACCAAATGAGAATATGCCTTTAAGGCTACCCAATCCCAGTAAAATATTATATCCTTCATATCCAATGTGTAATGCAAGGAAACATGGCCTATCGTTAAGGGATCAACAAGCTTAGGAAGACCTCAAACTCGAAGGTTGAGATCTTTGGCTTGATGTGTCTTTCCTTCATCATATTTGGCTTCTGTTACTAACTCCATAGCAGGGGGAGTCTTTTTGCCCTTGAACTCTTGAACCCATGAATTATGTTCTTCAACTTGTTTTTGAAGTGATTGTTAATGATCATTTGTCTTGTTTTTGAGATTTTTGTTGGACGAAGATCTCTGTTAACTTGTGTTGTATATCACAAAAAACCTCTTGAAGATGATGGAGATCCTTGGTTTGAGATGTATGGGCCCTTAAAACTATTTAGTTTAACAATATTTGCACCTTTTGCCTAGATTCGATGTTGTAGGGCCTCACTGGTGGTGTCCTTGTGAAGCTGGTTTTGGAACTATGATATTTGTCGTTGAAGCTCCATCCCAAAACGCTAGACTTCTCGAAATCATCTGGTGAGGTGATTGTACATGAATTTGGTAGTTAACATTGTTCGGAGAGCATGTGAATGCAGAGTTCCCATGTCAAATCGAAAACCTTAAAGCTCTGGTTTCAATTGGAACAGGTGGGAAGAATTTTTTGTGTAATGGCAAGGCAAACGCTAGCTTTGATTTCAGGTGGAATAGGTAGAAATGAAGCAAACTCTAACTCCACTTTTAGCTTAGAATGGATGGGAAGAATTTTCTGCATAAAGGTAAAGCTACCCTACCTTTGATTTCAGCTAGAAGAGGCAGGAAGAATTTTCTGCATAAAGGCAATGCAAGCCATACCCCTAGTTTCAGTTGGAACAGGCAAAATAATTTCTATGTAAAGATGAAGCAAACCCTAGCTTTGTTTTCAGCTGGAACAGACAGGAAAAATGTTTTCATAAAAAGAAAGCAAACCCTAACTCTGGTTTCAGCTTCAACAGGAGGATAATTGTTTTTGTATAAAATCCCTAATGGCCATGATGTGCCTTTAACATGGATTTGCCTCTTGTGATCATGAGAGTTGCAACTTGAGCATCTTTAATTCTTGATTCATTGATAATAGGATAGGACATGGACATGGCCATAATGCTAGAGTATTACAATACTTGGGTTTGCACATATTTATGCACTGTGCATGTTCACGCGATTGTTCTTGTTGGAAGCCACAAGAGGATTTTGTGTGTAGTGGAAATTCTAGCTAGAAGTTGAAGGACAAGCCTTTGGTCTGGTATAGAACCCTATCATGTTCTAGTGGCAAAAGAAGAGTATTCTTTACCTCACATAAGGTAAAAGTGGCTTAGAGGTGCTAAAGCAAACCTCATTTACCCGTAGAATTATGACATGGGGACAGAGTCATTATCAAGGAACCATCTGTCATGGGAACAAGATGAATATTGCCAATATCAAGAGTGAGGACTCTTCAAAACATTGTGATGGTCCAATAGATCTATTATATAAAATCCATAAAGGATTCTATATACAATGTTCTGTATAAAAGAGATATGAATAGATAGATGCACACCCTCCCCAGCAAATGATAGAGGGATATATGTGTGTATCTAATCCAAGGGGTATAATATAAAGAGTCATAACCCCTCATACCTACCTCTTAATAAATAAGAATTTAGTAGATTATTAATAAGGTAGGTTATAAATTATAGAATAATATAAGGATATAATATAATATCAACTTCAAGGTATTATATGAGATATAATAAAGTAGTGGTTAGGCCCACTACATATCCCCCTTTCTTCAAAAAGCTTCGACCTCAAAGCGTTATTGGAAATTTTCAAATGGCAACAAATATCTTCTTTTTTGTGTTAATCCTTGCATGTTTCATTCAAAACATTGTTCAAAAGTGATTTTTTCTTCGTTGAAGCACAAGAAGACATATAATCTATGAATGCTAAAAATATTGAGAATATTGTCTTGTTGAATTAGGACTAATCCATCCTGTATCAACCTTGAGAGGCATTGAAATTAAGTAGGAATCCTGTGAGAATTTGCTTCAATCTTGAATCTACAAATGTCCTAGAAATTTTGGATTATATGACTGCTTTTGATAAGAATAACAAAAAAAGAAAGAACGAAAAAAATAGACTTTTAGAATGATGCAAATGTTGATAAGTTGATTGTCCATGATGACAGATTCCCTGATTAAGATTTCTTATGTATACAAGGTTCAATGTTAAGATGCTTTTCAGGAATAGTTTGAGCACCCTCAATTTTTTCAAGTGTATTATTGAGGCTCTTCGTAACGGTTGTAATTACAGAATTAATAGAAGCCAACTTGTTAACATGTTCCGTATCACTTGTAGATGTCTCTTTATCAACAAAATGTAAATTTGTTTTAGAAGGAAACGTTTGATCATTCTTCAAACTTTTGACATCTATAAGCAAGATCTACTTTTGATTCTTCAATCGAGCAATTTCTTTATCCATGTTGAACAAAATTTGATGCAAATCCAAAATTTTATGCAAAATTTTATCCAATGTGGTTGCTTCTTATGAATTTTGTGTGCATTCACAAAACTTTTAATTTGCCTTGATAATGTATTATTTTTATCCTTTAGTATATGGATTGCATAATCTTCTTTCAATTTGGCCTTAAATGATAACATTTTATGTTCTAAAACTTTTTCTAAGACTTTCTCAGACCATTTTCCTAAGGATAGCTTTCCAAATTTGACCCAAGTCAAATCTTCTGTTAGTTTTGAACCAGGGGTTTTTTCCACGATTTCCTTGCCTCATCTATGAAATGGAACTCCGTGAAATTGCTTATCAAAGAATAATTCTCCTTAGGTACTCTACCAATATTTTGCACCCTCCTTCCCTAAAACGTTTAAGAGTATGAGCCTATAAATATATATATATAGTTAGTTAGTTAGTTAGTTAGTTAGTTAGTTAGATAGATAGATAGATAGATAGATATAGTATTTGTTTTAAATATTAGGTGTTGGGTCGCACCCTTCCATATCTCAAATTACACCTCTTCACATCTTAGGTAGGTTAGAGTTGAAATGTTAGGTGGGTCTTGGGTGGGTGATATGAATAGCAAAAAATAACTGGTTGATAATATCCACCTGAGAAGAGGGAAAAAAAGAAGAAAAAAATTTCCATTGGCTGAAACCGTCTCGACCACAAGCCAAAATGAGTGTAAGTCTACAAGCCCAAAAAAATACTGGTCATGAAGGAAGAAATATACAATGTTGTATATAAAAGAGATATGAATAGATAGATGGATACCCTCTCCACCAAATGGTAGAGGGAATCCAAGGGATATAATATAAAGATCATAACCCCTCATACTCACTTAATAAATAGCCATTTAGTAGGTTATTAATAAGGTGTATTATACGTATTAGAATAATATAAGGATATAATATAATATATTATAAAGTTATTATAAAAGATATAATAAGGTAGTGGTTAGGTCCACTACAAAGGTTTGCGCCGGTCATAACTTTACCTGATAGGATGGTATGCATGCATTTGAACGTCAGTTGCATACCCTATTTCTACCTAGGATTACATTGCTTCTTTTTTTGCTTAGAGAATCAAACTCCATTTCTTATCTTGCTTGATACGAGGCATTTCTTGGTGATGTGGATTTTAGAGGCATATGGGCATTTGTCTTCGAGAGGTGGACTATCAAGTTGAGAGAATGTCTTTGAGATTGTTCACAAGATTATATGGATTTTGATTCCCATTTTAGGTATTTAGTTACATTCATTTAGGTATAAAAATTTACTTTTGTTGGATAAGTGAACACACCATGACTTCTTCTCCAGACCTCACTGGGAACAAAATAATTATAACCATCCCAAACTTTTCATGATAAACTCATGCCTATGGCTATACTCTATGCCATTCAGATTCATAACCTCTCTGCATTTAACAACATTAATTTGTAGTAATACCCTCTTATCACAAGTCTTGAACACAAAGTTCTGATTGTGATTGAGCCCCCTTTCCAATTGATGAGACCAATCCAATGGCAAACCAAAATGTAGTGAGATAATACCCCTATGTCTCTTTAAAATTAAGCATTTGCTCTATCTTTCCTTTAATTGCCCTAATAAATTCACCTCCTTTTTGTTAATAATACATTCAATAATATAATTAGATGATAATAATAATAGTATTGGACCTAAAATTATTTGCTTTACATTATGTAAAACTAGTATTGGATCTAAAATTTTGCTTTACATTATGTAAAACTTAAGTGTGTTGATGTGTGCATGCCTTCACAGAAATGCCTTAACAAGAACACACTTGGATTGCACCTTGAAGATTGACTGCACACTAACATAGACTAGCTAAATCCTAAGATGCCATTGTAGGACACTCAATGTAATTGAAGCAATTTATTTGAGACTCCAGATCATAATCATCTCCATGTAAGATTGTTGGACAGAAGAATAGTGTGTATGGCTTTGTGGAGGTATATGTGAGACACAAAAAAATTGATGTCCATGGATAACAAAAGTGCTTTGAGATAAATCATTGAGATGCATACTGCAAGTTGTCAAACTTCACTAACATGCAACCAAAAGAGAAATAAAAACAGACAAATAACTTCTAAGAAGAGTAAGGTGCAAGGTCTTACTTTTTCTCCAATGGCCTTTCCTTCCCATTCAGCTGCCACATCATTTCATGGATCAGATTATAATATCCCCACCAAGTTCTATCATACAATTTGCAGATGTTGAAAGTTAATATAACCTGGGAAGTGGAAATTCATGGAGTATAAGATAAACTGTGGAAATTACCTATTCTACATATCTCTTGATCATCATAAAAATCATGTTCTTCAGACTTTGTCTTTGATGGCATTACATAGCGTGTTGTATAATGATTGAGTCCAATAAAATCGAATGACCCACGTAGTAAAGCAATGTCACTAGGAGTAAATTGAGGAAGACGATCCCCAAGCTTCTCACGCATGGATGCAGGGTAATCACCAAAAAAGAGAGGATCCAGAAACCTGCAATAGCAATTATAGTTGACTCATTCTGAGACATACCAAAGCATAAGTGTGCATATTTGTTTTGTGATAAACTGATAATGTCACAGTTTTGATGGAAGCTAATACCCTTACATTAGTTAGGAAAACAAGTTTTTAGCTTTTTCGTATCTTAATATTATGCATTGAATCCATGTTTTAGAAAACAAATCCCGTTAAAGAGAACCAAAGTGCCTACTAAACTACCATCTCAAAAGGTCTATTATCTCTTAGCAAAATCTATAACCAACATAGATAGGCTGCATTAATGCAAGTTATTACCTACAGCCTATATATAATTTTTTTATACAAAGAATGAAAAAAAATTGTACTTCCCGAATACCAAAGAAAAATATATACAGATATGGTACCAGCCAAACTGAAATTCAAGGCGCCTTTGTGCTGCTAGCTTATCCTCTTGTGTTTCTGTGAAAGGCTCAGCTCCTTCACCATCTACTGTTATACCTATAACACCACCTTGTTTACCCTGAAAAGTGTAGAATTCCCATATGTGAATGAAAGAAAGATAACAAGGCTGGATGATTTGTACATTGTAGATAGTTCACCAATAAAATTAATGATACAGCAGAAAAACATTTAATTCAGACTTGTCTTGCTGTAAGCCAACTTGGCTTGGGAAAAATAACTTTACATCAATCGCTTTCATGCGATATGACATTTTCAACTATAAATAGATATATTAGAGCCAATCTTTGGTTGACATGTTCAGATAAAGTCTTGAAAATCATTCATATTACTAGTACAAGATAACATAAATTGGCACATTAACCAAACCAGCAAGCCTCAGTTAAAATACAATAACCTATAGTTAAGTTTGGGATTAACCTAATTTCATGGTGCACTACAGGTAAATGCTTACTTGAACTAATACCACATTTTTCAGCTTAAATTTCATGAAATATATATGCTAGATTTTGTTGTAAGCAGTACAGACATGGTAGATAAGAACTCTGAACATAATATCTATCTATTTATTCATCTCTAAACACCATGTATTGTGACCACATTTCCCACAACAAGTGGACCAGAAATAGGCACTAACATTGACAAGTTCATTGTCTCCACTCATAAGCACATCATGCCCCTGAAACCAGCTTCCACTTCCCTTGTTCTACTTAATGTAAACCTTTAGCTGTAGATAATAGACATGATGTGATCCCTATGAGTTTGTTATAAAGAACAGACCCAATGGTAATTTTCTGTCATGTAAAACATTCTATATTATAGGCATTCATCTCCCTATAATTTACACTTTTTCAGAGCAAATGCACTTTAAACATTAGAGATTCAGCTCCTTGTTGAGCATTAACAAGATGATATTATTTTCCAACCATGTAAAACCATTGTGAGAAAGAATGTACATAGCCTATATAATAACTACCAGTTCCCTAACTATATACATACACATGAAGTAGGTGTAATGATGAAAGCACCAAATGACACATGATATAAACTTTTGCATTAGTTCTGCTTTGATATTCATTGATGGATTTGGCACCAAAGGCATTGATGATAGATTGAGATTACATGCCAAGAATACAATGAATACCCACAACAAGATGAGCATGGGCAGTGCAAAGGAGTCAACCCAACATCAGTTATTATAGACGTTTCCACCCAAATGCTTACACAACAACCAAACATGACCTTAAACCATGATACAAAATGCATATAAATCTCACAATGTTAGTACCCAAAAACCCATAAGGTCTAAGACAAATAATAAATACCATCAACAAACCCATCCAATGATGACTATCCTTTCATGTCTGTTAGTAAACGCACCATTAATTAGGGCATCCAACAGACGTACAACCTGAGTGGGTCTAAGGGTGGAGACCTTAGAAATCTGAATAGAGGTCCAAGGTTTGAATCCTGCAGGGGTAGATTGTACACCATACTTCAGTAACCAGAGTATGGTTGGATAACCATATATTGGGTAAACAACATCCTCCATGAGGGTCGTCTCATATGACCTATGGCCTCGTGGATGTTAAAAACTACTTCACCTTTACTTTTTACCTCTTCACTTTCTTACCCACAACATTCATTATATTAATATAATAACTATGCATACTAATGTACAATCATCAAGACTCCAAACCATAACAATGATTTATAGGCATCTTCTTACACATTGGATGGCTCTAGACAGTTACCACCATGAGGACAACTAAGAGATGTCAAACCAATCAGATCTATTTACAAGTATTACCCATTGTAGGCAAATGATTTGACACAAAGAAATGTCACGTTTGCATGAGTGCATATCTGCATGAACGCATGAGCCATTTGTAAATAAGCATGGTATATGAATGTTGTCATGTAGTGTTGTTGTGTGCATATGGCAATAAGTGTTGGTAATAATGTAATGTGTTATGAGATATAATTTAATATTTTAATGTACACAAGTAGTTTAGTGGTAATTAGGTAGTTGTCAACTGCCTACCAATCTCATGATAGCTATATGTATGCATTTGTGTTGATGAATGATATTCGTTAAGGTATGATGTCGGTCAATGTTGGTCAAGGCAAGTTTGTATGTGTTGTATGCTTGATAGGAACATGATAATATATTGTAGATAATTGGGTTGTGAAAGATACATACTATTGTAATGTATCCACATGTAACAGCTATTCTCACTGTGTACCTTAGTTTATATATTTATAATGGAATTATATTGTAGTGCATCATATTTTATTTCTACATTTTGGCATTGTTGTCTTTACAAAGCTGGGTTGAACTTTGTGACATGGAGTTGTGATGAGCATATCACTCAAGAATGTATAGAGTGATGACAATGGGATGATTACAATGTAGTTGACAGACAATGTAGTCTAAGTGTGCCATTGCTCCCCCAGGAGGAGAGAAAATGGGAGTTTGCAAAAGAATGTGATGCACTCTTGTTCATAGATGCAGACAAAGGGACAAGTGACGAAGTCATCCGTGATGAGAGACTTGTGTAGCACAATAGTTTGGTATTTCCACAATTGAAGGCTCAAAAAAATATCAAGACAACAATGCAATATTAATAATAACAATACATCAATATGCACAAGTAAAGCATTCACAAAGAGATTTATATTACTAGAATGGAACAATACATCATCTGCAGCTATAGAATCAACACAACAACACTTCACTCTTCAAAAACCATGTCGTCTGTGCTATTGTGTCAAGTTGTCTAAGTGTTTTGCTAGGCCATTTGGACCTCAGATTCGGCCATCTGACTTGTTCCTGTGCAAGGTTGTCGGAGACGAGTTAATGTAGGCCGTCTTGGTTGCATCATGAAGAGTTGTTGAGTTGTCAAAGTGTCATTCCTAATTGTTCCTCCAAGTGTGGAATACCACCTCCGTGCTACATTTGGCATTGTTGTCATTTGAAGTTCAAACTAGTATTGTGCGGAGCTTGTAGATGGGAGATGTGGATGACAAATAACTTACCACAAGGATGTGAGAGACGTGGATGTTAAAGAGCAAGAGAAAAGCCAATACAACTGAGTTTGAGGATCATGGAACAACAAGAACAAGAAAAGCGTGGACGTGCTAAGCACAAGGATGACTTGCATGATAGTGACAAATACTTGCATGAAGGTAGAGTACTGACAGAGTTTGTTGGCAAGGAGATACAAGCACTAGAAGTTTAACGTGTTTGAAGCCCTCAAGAGGAGGGAAGTTTGGGCGAGGAATGCAAAAGGTGGCAAACGTTGTTTTTAACAAAGAAGGACGAAGTGGAAGTGGAGGCGCAAAATGCAAACAAGGTTCGAGCTGAGAAGAATATTCGTGCAAGTGGTGAAGAAGGCACCAACGTGGATCGTGCGCAAGACAAAGCGGAGGAACTGGTGACGCCAACACGAGTGCAAGGGAGAGTGCCAAGAAGTGCAAAGGACAAGATTCAAGCACAAGGGAAACTGCAAGAGAGTTTGCTCATGCGACAAAAATCCAATCCTCGTGTATTCGCGAAGGAGATTACAAAGTGTGGGTGTGCAAGGTAGTGGCCAAAGGTTGTTTGTTGAAGACTTGTTGTCAAACAAAGGTTCATTGAGTGGAGATGAACAACCACCTATGGCAAACATTGTTGCACTGGTGAGCAAGCAAAAGTGCCCAAAATTCATGGGAGATGAAAGGGACAATCCAAAATGCCATATAGAACAGTAGTTTGTATACCAACTCTTGGAGGAACAATTTGAAAGACAGATTTAATAATCATCCAGGACTCTTCACTTGTATGGCAACATTACTTGAATGACAACACTTGGTTTGCAACTTTCACCCTATATCGGAAACTTGACGGTAACAATATAGAACCTATCTACTGCAGCAATCAACAATGCCAACACATGCAAATATACAGACAATAACAATAGCAGATGATAAATGAACATGAGAAAATCTTGTATTAACAATAGCCTATACGGTTAACTACATTACAAATACAACTTACTTTCCCACATCCTCAGGGTTAATTATCTGTCATCCACCTCTCCAAGTTTCACTTAGTGTTGGTTTGCTCTTAAAAAGCAATGGCAACAACGCCAAATGTAGAACGGTTTGTATTCCAACTCTTGGAGGAACAATTTGAATGACAGATTTAATAATCAGCCAAGACCCTTCAGTTGTATGGCAAAATCACTTGAATGGCAACACTTGGTCTGCGACTTTCACCCTACATCCGAAACTTGAAGAGAACATTATAGAACCTATCTACCGCAGCAATCAATAATAACAACACATGCAATATACAAACAATAACAATAGAAGATGATAAATGAATATGAGCAAATCTTGTATTAACAATAGTTGTACGGTTAACTACATTACAAATACAACATACTTTCCCACATCCTCAGGGTTAATTATCTATCATCACCTCTCTAATTTTCACTTAGTGTTGGTTCGCTCTTAAACGGCAATAGCAACGATGCCAAATGTAGAACAACGGTTTGTATTCCAACTCTTGAAGGAACGATTTGAATGATAGATTTAATAATCAGCCAAGACCCTTCATTTGTACGGCAAAATCACTTGAATGGCACCACTTGGTCTGCGACTTTCACCCTGCATCCAAAACTTGAAGGGAACAATATAAAACCTATCTACTGTAGCAATCAACAATAACAACACATGCAATATACATACAATAACAATAGCAGATGATAAATGAATATGAACATATCTTGTATTAACAATAGCCTGTACGGTTAACTACATGTAACATTTTATTACATATACATCTGTGTGGAATATCTCCTTCCAACACACCTACATGCTTCAGCCAACAACCACCGGCCAGCTTCCCGACAATTGTAGACAAGGGTGAGGGTGTTCTCGAGACGAGGGAATGACAACAATTTAGGAATAGCTTGGATTAGACGTCACAGGGATTAGCCGTCTAGGTGCATTGGTAGACGTCTAGGGTATACGTCTAAGGTGACTGGAGTAGACGTCTAGGGGTACTAAGGTTAGACGTCCGGGTTGACTAGGCTAGACGTCTAGGAGTAGACGTCTAGACGGTTCGGAGTAGACGTCTAGACGGTTCGGAGTAGACGTCTAGACGATCCGGAGTAGACGTTTAGACGGTTCGGAGTAGACGTCTAGGTTGAGCATGTCTTGTTAGAGTAAACGTTTGGCGATCAGACGTCTAGGTTGCAAAGATAGACGTCTAGGTTGCAATTATAGACGTCTAGGTACTTAGACGTCTAGGCGCTTTAACTGGGCAGGCTAGACAGGTAGGCTGGGCGGCTGACGGCTTCGTCAGACGGCAGGGTTAGACGTCTAGCGGGGTCTGGATCCACAGTCTTCAATACCTGCAACCACCATTAGTGTTACCTCGTCCTCCAAGTGATGAACACAACCTGCAACATGTTAGAAAAGGTAAGTCAAACAAAATAATTCAAATCATAAGCATTAGACAGGATTGATATTGCGTAGGGTTTAAATAGGGACAACAATAGGCTATGAATAGCCTTAGAATAATATAAAAATATTATCCTAAAATAATGCTAACTAACATGTTATAGGTTACCCCACCCTAAAGGTAGCTAACAACTAACCTACTAACCAAGATAAATATCCAGGTTAAAAGTAAATAGTAATAGTAATAGTAAAAAGTAACAAACTACTTTTTACCATGAGGTAAATAAAATCTACCTAGGTGAATATTACAAATTACCAAATGAGGTAATAATTTATAGTTATTGTAGCATAGTAACTCTAACATCCCCCCTTATTAAATTATTTGGGTAATGTATATAACTGTCCCAATATAGTGAAAAAGATGTTGATCTGCTAGCTCTTGCTCTGTCACAATGCTCTGGTTGCTCCTAAGCAAAAAGTGGGTCATTCCTCACTTTGTCTTCACATCAACGAATGTCCTTATTGTAATCTTGTCATCCAACCGGATTGCATGGGTAACCATCCGCTGCAACCGCTAGGTGTACTAGAGTAGATCACTATATATGAGGTTCATTTGGTTACAATATGATTTTGCAAAAAGTTTTGATAAGGTAGCTAAGGTGTCGGTCGCTGCCAAAAATGCACCCTTATAAGTTTCCCCCTTTGTTGCAAAACATGTTGTAATGGAATTTCTTAAAGAAGTGTGACTAAGGTGTCGGTCGCTGTCGAAAATGCACCCTTATAAGTCTTCCTCCCTTTTTACAAAAATTTGTGTGAAGTAGGAAAAGAAATGTTTATCCCCCCTTAATTGCAAAAGATGTGCAACTCATGAAGCTTGTTTTGGGGTGTTACAAAGATTGCCTCCTAGGCAAATTTACACCAAAAAATCCCCTCCTTTTATTACAAGTACTTCAAACAAAAAGAGTTTGTTATTTATGAAGTCTAAAAGAGGTACAATCACCCCTTTTATTGCAAGTACTTCAAACAAAATCTTATGTTATTTATGAAGCCTAAAAAGAGAGTTGGAAAGGTGCTTCCCTAGGGTGACAAATTTGTTTCCCTTTATAATATTGTTTTAGCCATGAGCACTTTGTGTGCTCTTTCTGAACTAGAATCAGAATCGGAATCAAACACTTCACTAGCAACATTGCCTTTGTTTTGCTTCTGTGATGTGCCCTTGCCATTTTTGTTTTGTTTGTTTTTAAACCAACACCGATTGGTGTCATGGTTGTCCTTTTTACAATTTGTGCAAAACTTTACCTCCTAGGCAATTTTATCAAAAACGTTCACCAAACAATCCTTCCTTATTGTAAGTACTTCAAGCATGGTTGCTATTATGAAGCCTAAAAGAAAATGTATAATTTTGATGACTTCTACTTTTCTGATTGCCTTTACAAGTTTTATCTCCCTCTTGTCAAAATCTGTGTTTGAAGGAAGAAAGGAATTATCCCCCCTTAGTGCAAACAATTGCTACTTTGAAGGTTCCTTATTTTACAAAAACTTGTTCTTTCTTTCGATATACCCTAAAAGAGTACCAAAAGATAATTCACTCAAAAAGATATTTAATGGCACCTGCCTGAAAATCCTCCTGAAGAAGGATAATCAGTTTGAGGAAATTGAGCCAAACAAATAAGAGTGAATTAGGGGTTTTGATTTAGGAGAGAATATCAAGAAAAATTGGCTTTATACCTGTGCAATGAATTACACAAGTGAGTGTGAAATTTGGGGTTTTTGAGTGCTCTTGATTTTGTGACTTATAATTGCATAAAACAAGAAATTAAATGCAATAATCAATCAAAGAGTGCCCACAAATTATTATCACTTAGGTGTCGGTCACTACCGAAAATGCACCTAATTTGCCAATTTGTAATAAAGGTGTCGAGTAATATCGAAAATGCACCTTTATTATTAATTTTTGCAACAAAATTTGGATTTGTGTTGTGCAAAAATTTGATATTTTATGTCTCCTCTTGTTTTTCAATTTTGCAAAGAATGTGGCATAAAACAATTGCCTTTCATTTTTGTGTTTGCAAAATTAACAAGTTTTGATTTTTTTAAGTGCTCCTCACTTTGTGTTACAATTTTGCAAAGAAATACAATTTCTTGTCTTCCCCCCTTTGATTTGCAAAATTAACAAATTAGCACTCCTTTCAAGTCAAGTTGACACATGACCCGCATTTGAAAGGCTTCCAAAACCAATCGACAAACGACTTCGTTTTTATGGACCCAAAGTCTTCAATCTCTTCTCGCCACGAGCTTGGCGGTTTTGCAAAAAAAATGTGCAATTTCTTGTATTATATCCCCCATTGGAAAAAACAAATGCACTATTTCCCTTAGAATGTTGCAAATTTGGTGTCTCCTTGTGTTACAATTTGGCAAAAAAGAATTCAAGTTTGATCCTTTATTGTTTGCAAAATTAACAAGGGTTTTGAGAAGATTTTAGGCTCCCTAATTTTGCAAAGAAAAATGGTGCTCTTCTTTGTCTTATATCCCCTTTTTTGGAGAAAACAAAAGCCCTCTTTTTATTGAAGTTGCAAAATATAGGTCCCTTCCTTTTCTTTTAATTTTAATTTGCAAAATTTAAAAAAAAAATTTAATCATATAATTTTAATCAATAATAAAAATAAACTAATATTTTATTTAAAAAAATCAATTTATAAAAAAAATGAATTTTTAAAAATACAAGTCATTTGAATTATTAAAAAATATATATATAAAAAAATAAACATTAAATTTAAAAAACAAATTAAAAAAAATAAAATTTAAGATTTTACCTTGGCCCATGCGGCCCTCTTTAGCAAAAAAAGATTTCAGAGGGCTTTTGACCCCGACGAGAGTCGAACTCCCGACCTCTCGTCAAGAGCCTTAGCTCCTGGCCCGTCGTCAATCGGGCTCGCTAGCCCGACTGGAAGCATTGAGGGTTGGCTTCAATTTGAAGGCGATTTCTGCCTCTAAGTGGAAATCAAAAAGCCTTTAGAAGGCTTGGGACTAATTGTCCCACATCGCCCCTGCGGCGATGTTTGAGTTGCTTAAAAGCAACAGAGCACATAGTGTTCTTTGATTGCCTGCGGACAATCAGTCCCCCGCATGGCTGGTTTTGCTACCAACCAGGTGGACTCTGTCAGCGTCACGACACGTGGCTAGTCCGCCATGTGTCGTCAGTGTGTCTGGTCCAGTGGCACGTGGCTTGTCGCCACGTGTCACGACTATCTATGTCCACATGTCAGGTCAAGTGGCACGTGGCTTGTTGCCACGTGTCACGTCTGTTTGTGTCCACATGTCAGGTCCAGTGGCACGTGGCTTGTTGCCATGTGTCACGTCTGTCTGTATCCACGTGTCAGATTCAGTCAACGCTCAGTAAGTGCCATGTCACCACCTCGGGATCTGTGCCCGGGTGATGTCAGTAGGGGTCTATCCACTCCAACTCACCAGACACATCTACCTCGGGATTCGTGCCCATCAGATTCGAGTCGCAACTCACCCGACACGTGTCTACCTCGGGTTTTGTGACCGTCAGGTTCGAGTCGCAGTTCCTTGGTCCGCATGCGGTGTCATTTCTAGGTTCCGTGCAGGCCGGATCCGGTATCAATGCCCATCTCGGTGGTCGCCCCGGTTGTCATGTCAACGCAAGTTTTGGGTTGTCATCGCCTTGTGATCTGCGTCGGGCTCTGCGGAGGGGGCAACTAGCAATGTGTCGCTTGGTTGGCCGATCGTCGATGTGGCTTGACTACTGGCCGCCTTGTGATGGGCCGCAGTTCAAGTTTGACTACGGCCCCTGTCCTCACGTGGCCTGCCCGGTGATGTGGGATGCCCCATGTGGGCCTTTCAGGCCTGATAGGTCTGACAACAACTTGCTGTCAGATCTGTGGGCCTACGGGCCGTTTCAAAGGAAAATCGGGCATACGGGCCCCGATTCAACTGAAAATCTGGCCTGCGGGCCGTTTCGACGACATTTATTCCGTGTAGATCAGATGTCGTAGGTCCTCGAAATTTGTGCAGCTTCCAAATGCCTCAAAATGTGTGCCTATCCAAGAGGTTCCGAGTCTCGGGATTTGAGCCCCCTGGTCCAACTAGAACGGGTCGCTGCGCGCCTTGTCCAGTGTCGCTCCGAGTGCCTAAGTAAGCTTCATGGCTTTGATACCAATGTTAGAAAAGGTAAGTCAAACAAAATAATTCAAATCATAAGCATTAGATAGGATTGATATTGCTTAGGGTTTAAATAGGACAACAATAGGCTATGAATAGCCTTAGAATTATATATAAATATTATCCTAAAATAACACTAACTAACGCGTTATAGTTTGCCCCACCCTAAAGGTAGCTAACAACTAACCTACTAACCAAGATAAATATCCAGGTTAAAAGTAAATAGTAATAGTAATAGTAAAAAGTAACAAACTACTTTTTACCATGCGGTAAATAAAATCTACCTAGGTGAATATTACAATTACCAAATGAGGTAATAATTTATAGTTACTATAGCATTAGTAACTCTAACACAACACAATTCTACAATACAACACATCTACAATCCACAACTAGTAACACGCATTCCAGAACAATGGCATTGCACCAACAAGTAGATTCATATGTACAAAATGAATAGGGGGTACTTATAGGTGAGCAAAGTAGTTAGTGCAACTACTTGCGTCAACCGTCTCAACTGAATTTACCCTAACTACTTGTTTTAGACGCCTAACACAGCCTGCAGGACATCTAACTAACTAGACGTCTTAACTCAGACGTCTAACTAATTATCGCATTTTAACAATGACGGTTGCATTTGTCTTCTAGTGCAGTTTGTACGTAATCAAGCCATATTCATCGATTGGCTGATTTTACATCATTAAACATAGCAAAATGACATTCCAAAATTCTTATGTACAATCAAAATTGTGGGACATTCTTGTCAGCTAGTTCTAGGATTTTATTTCTGTTTAGAACTGTTGTCTACATCTATCCTCCCCTTCGAAGAAGTCGATGTCCTCAACGACTTTCTCCGCTCAGTTTGAGGAGTTTCAGCATCTGTGTGCACTGGAGTTTTTGGATTGGCAGCCTGAAACGCTTTCTCATATTCCTGTAGCTGAGCCTGCATGCTCTTGCGTTCCTCCTTGAGCCTCTTCGAATAGTTGAAATATTTGGCCCATTCCACTCCCAGGGCGTTAGCACTGTTGGCGATCGAATCGGCCTAGTTATAGATTTTCTAAGTCTATAGTGCCCTAGACCCGATGCCAAGCATTGAATGTCCAAAGGAAAGGAATGTCCTCCGTGAAAATCTCCAATAGGGATGGTTCCGAAAGTAAAAATGGGGTTTTGAGATAAGGGTTAGGAAGATACTGAAAGAAAGGGAAATTACTGAAAGGAATGGGAAAAGGCTAAAAGCCAGAAATACGGGGTGATGGACAGGAAGCACGATACACAGCCAAATACTTGAACCAACAACAATCAAAACAATAGACTTTTAACAGAAACCAACATTAAACCTTTTGAACCGCATAAACTGCAAGGGTACTAACAACTAAATCCAGAAAACAGAATTCAAGTTGTATGATAAAGAGACTAATTTAACAAAAATAACATGATAGAAGTCATACATAGAGATAGAAGATTCAAGACCAGAGCCAGAAGTCTGTATTTTGGAAGCAAATTTCAAAGTATACAGCTGCTTTTCTAGCAGAGATTGTCCATCCTTAATTACAGAGAAAAGAGCAGCTTTTATAGGGAATTCTGCTTCCTAAAACTTTAATGCCCAACCACTCCTCAGCAGTGACAGGTAGACTTGGTCCGGAACTGACTTACAGCATTTAATTCGGCCTTGCAGATAACTCAGCATTGAAGGTAGAAGGTTTCGGCGATCCACCATGATCGAATGGCTTAGAGCGCAGCTTCGGGTCGGTTTAACCAGTCAATGCCGAATCCGGGCAGTCCCTGACAGTTCCGGGCATTCCATGGCGGTTCTAGGCAGTTTGCACTGTGTTTGGGGCCCGCCAGGAGCTTCACTCCATAACTGGAGCGACAACACTTTTCATGCCTTAGAAACTTTTTGGTGTTTCTGCCTTGGGTGTCGCTCCCTGGGTGGAGCGACAGAAGCTTTGAGTTCCTGGGACCTTCGCTCCACTTGTAATGTGCTGCCCTGTTCTGAGTTTGGTTTTTGACTGTTTTTTTGGTTTTTGAAGTATTCTGAATTTTTTTGTAATTTTTCTGAGTTTTAACAGCTTCAAAACCACTAACTTCGAAATTGAACAGCTTTTAAACTACTTGATGAAAAAATTCTAAAAACTTGGAAATAGCAAGACGACACCTTCATCTAAATTCCTACAAAAGGAATTGACAAAATACGATCAATACCCGAAAGATATGAATTTTTGAAAATGATAGGAATAACTGGTTATCAGCAACTCCAGAAAACTTATATTTCATTTCAAACTTCGAATATAGTTCATCAAATTGTTCAAAGATTAATACAAATAGCTTCTAAATGTTGGGCGACCAGGTACTGACCATAAAATCACCGTAAATTGCAGATTTCAGATTGGCACGATTTCCAATGTATTCACCAGCATGTACGGCTAGACATGGAATTGTATGGCCTGCTAATAGAAATTAAATCTGCCTTGGAAACAATGCAAAAACCCTTCAAAACTGGTCGCTAGGCATGAGAAATGGATTTGCAAATATTATTGTAAGAAACCCTAGCATAAACACCTCGCCACAATGCTGAAATGGTGGCCAAATGTACGGCCAAGCTGTAGCTGGAAGGAGCTTAAAATGCAGCAATTAAATTTGAAACCCTTCACCAAACTATTCACAAAATACTTCGAAAATTTGCTCAATGTAATCCAAATGCACTCTCTGAGTGAGAATGCCCGAAAATCACCCTGAGGGTATCTCTCAACCCCGAAGATGATGATCCTGCTGGAGGTTTCCGTCTCCGAACAAGCCAAGAATTCCCTGCAACAACTGCAAGAAAAAATACTCTCCAAGAGATATCCAGAAATAATCACCAATAATCTCCAAAATGAGGAGCTCAACCTCAATTTATAATTTCTCCAAGGGACCCCATCCTTCCAGAAGCTTCTTTTTGCACTTATAATATTCTTTTATTCTTTATTATGTCCCCTTTCATGATTCTTAGACATACTTTAAGTTATATAACTTAAATTTTATTCTTAGGACCCGTTTACAAAGTCACTCTATAATATTAACTTGATTTTAAGTGAGTATAATACCATCTTATATCTCCCCATTAATAAAATAATATAAAGTAAACTATATTAAATATTTACTTTAATATAATTAATTTTACACATTAAAATCTCTGCCTTCTGGAATCCGGAACTCCAAACAAAATATGGAGAGGGATACCCATTTCGCCGAAGTGTCCAATCGTACTTTCCATTTCCACTGATAACCCCTAAATTTGATTTACTAAAAATAGTAAGTCTCTGCACCTGTGTCCCGAAAAGGGCCAAAACCAAGCAACTGAAGAGATATCTGGGTACCCAATTCGGCGAAGAATATCATTACCCTGTCTGCCGGACCAGAAACCCTAATCACCTACTTACTATAAATAGTAAGTCCCTGCAAAGATGCCCAAAACGGTCCAAGAAACTGACAATCTGAAGTACTACTCGTTCTAACATCATCTGAGAACTCCCAATGGGCTCTCACTCAACTGATCCTGCCTACGAGAACCCGAGAATAGGCTAGAACATCACAACTAGTTGACTGCTTAGAAAGGGGACATTACACCACTAGTGGAGCGCTTGGCCCTTTGACCAAGATGTTGACTTCTCTTCGCACTTAGTCTCATTTTTGCTCCACTGGTGGAGCGCTCGGGGGATTTGCTCCACTGGTGGAGCGCTCGGGGTATTTGCTCCACTGGTAGAGCACTCGCAAGTTTGACAGCCTTTGAATTCCTTTGTACACTCTTAACTATATTTGCTTATTTCTAAGCCCTTCTGGCCCTTCGCTCCACTGGTCGAGCGACAGGGCCTGTCGCCCCACTGGTGGAGCGAAAAGGCCTTTGACCGACAACCTGACCTTTCTCTTTGCACTTAGCCTGAACACTTGCTTTAATATGTCATTGCTTGGTTTTCGCTCCACTGGTGGAGCGCTTGGGAGATTCGCTCCACTAGTGGAGCGCTTGGTGCTTTGACCAAACTCTGACCTGCTTTGCACCCTTTCTTTGCCAACGTTTTAGCTTTGTACCTTTTGGGACCTTCGCTCCACTGGTGGAGCGACTGGGAGGTTCACTCCATTGGTGGAGCGATAGGTCCTTTGACCCAAAAGTTTGACTTTTTGGGACTTGCCTTCGCCAAACGCTTCACTGCGCGCCTTTTCGGAGTGTCGCTCCACTGGTGGAGCGACAGGGAGTTTCGCTCCACTGGTGGAGCAACTGAAGCTTTGACCACTTTGACTTTTTGTACTTAACCCTTCTAACCTATTTTTTGCTTGGAGTGTCGCTCCATAGGTGGAGCGATTGGGGAATTCGCTCCAGTTAGCAGAGCGACTGGAGCCTTGACCCTGCTTTGACTTTCTTTCACACACTTAGCCATTTTTGTTTCTTTAAAACCCTTTCTGGCCTTTCGCTCCACTGGTGGAGCGACTGGGAGGTTCGCTCCACTAGTGGAGCGACAACACCTTTTAACAGAAAAACATGCTAAAAAACGCCTAAGTGCTGGAAATCACTACCATATGCGCAGATATGAAAAGAACTTTGCAGAAAAACAGTAAGGAAGAGAACATATCCATAACATCGCCCATGCTAAAACATCTACAATTTTGCATGCGATACGATCGGAAAAGTATAGAAAAGGTAAAGGAACCACAGAATGTGAAAGAATACAGTCTTAAGCTAAAGAGACAGCTGGTGAAAACACAGCAATATAACAACGTTTTGACCATTTTAATGGAAAAGAATAAATTTTACAATGATATTGTCTCAAAAAATACATACAACATGAAATTTGACAAAATGTGGCTAGAATGCCAACAAGCACGTTCTTCAGTTTGCTTGAGACTGGATAACAGGTCAGCCTCCCTTCTTAGGAAAATCTCTTTCATGCGTTGTTCTGATACTGATGAAGAGGGAGTAGCTTTCTATGCTAACTACCGTTGCACCTGTTGCAATTCTTCCCTCAAGACTGCCTGTTCTTGTTGCCAACTCTCCTTTTCTAGTTGCCAAGCGAGCTCTTGTTGATTCTTTTGAGCTGCCAATGTTTCTATTTGTTTGATTAATAGTTCCTTAGCACTTTTAAGTTGTGAGACGTCAGCTTCCAACTGAGAAATTTGCTGATCCTTTTCCTCCAGTTGGGTGGTCAGGTTCTGTAAATTCTGTGTTAGTCCCCGAATATGCTGCTGAACTTCATCCATCCGTGCCATTCCTTGCTCTAAGAGTTGATCCTTTTCCTCCAAGGCTTCATTGACAGTTTGCAATTCACTTTCAACTGCCTGCTTTGCTGAATGCAAACATTTAATCCCTTCTCCAAGCCAACCCAACAAATGTGCAAGGAAGTTCAGTTGAGTATATATCGGCAGTAATTCTGGCACTAACTCCACTTGTGAGCCTTGCTCTACAGGGTGCTGAGGAGGATTAATGTTGTGGCCGTAGACATACACCTGCGCTGTCTCCAGATAGAGGTTGGGCATCTTTTCAGGCAAGCGCTCAATGCCCTCCATAGTTGTCAAATTGGTAGTGGGCAGTGACCAAGGCTGAGCCAGGTATATGCTGGAAATATCTTTACGCCAAGGACCTTGTGCAGCCCATTTGACCAATCTGTCCAGTTCTTCCTCTATCATTCCTTACCACTTTTTCCATTGGCCCATACATGCAATGTCAAACTGCAAGCGTAAGCTATCCATGATTTCCCCCAATCTTGAGAAACAAGTTACTGCTTGTTGATCCATAGAATCTGATGGATCCATAAAGTTGGGCACTCGTACAAGAAAATATTTGGACCATGTGTCCCTTTGTTTCTCCTCCTGTTCTACCTCCTTCCCCTTTTCTGAGAGGTCCACAATCTTCTTTTCTGCCTTCCCTTTGGTTACTACAGACTGCATTGGAGCCTGGCTGCTCTGGCCTTCCTGCTCCACCAAATGCTGAGAGTCTGTTATTTGTGGGGGTTGTTCTCCTTCACCTGTGTTGGTCTCAGTTTCCCTCGAGACCTCTGCATCCTCTGCAATGATGTGCTTTTCTACCTCAGGTGTCGGATTTCCCTTATCCGGGGGTGGTATGCCCTCCTCTCCCAGGGGGGTGATAATCACTCCTGGATTACCTGTGTCGATTGATCCCTAAACTCTATCTGCGGCTAACATCTCTTCAAGTGAAAATGCGCTCAATGTTGCTGCTAATGTGGTTGGTCTCGCAAAAGATTCCCCAATTTAGCTCAAAATTCAGCCTCCGCTAGATAATCGTTGGGTCCAATCTGTACAGTCGTGCTGGATCCGGCTACAAGGTTATGGAGAACTGAGGGGATAGCAAAATCTACTTCGTCCCTGTGTACTGTCGGTTGTAGCTCCAAAGCGCGAGCTACCTCCAAGTTTTCTGTTATCTTTTGCAATGCTTCCTAAGAGAATGTTGGGGGTGGTTCATCAAATCGCCCTTTCTTTTTCTTCCCTTTCGGCTCTTCTGGATCGAAGGACTTGACATATTCACTCCTGTGCCATTATTGAAGTGTTTGTATAGTGGTAGGCATAGTTGAGAAAATTGGTAGAATCCCGATTTTTTGCCACGACGATGCAATCAACAAAGAATCTTTTGAAAAAAAACGGAATCATCGATTTTTTCGAAAAAATTGACCGCAACCGCACGTGTAGAGGCCTCGACCGATATAAGGAAAAGTGCTTTTTTTCACACTTATTTTTCACCTCTCCTTTGCTAAGCTAGGAAAAACACTGCCTACCTGCTACCACCCACCCAAACATGCTAAGGCATCCTAGGAGCAAGCGATTGCGGTGTGAAGGAATCCGACAACCAACAACAACCGCCGAGAAGATTCATCCGAGGTAAGAAATTCTTTGAAAACACTTCATTTTTTTTCCCTCCAACTTAAAATTCTTTGAAAACTCTTTTTTTAAATTAGATCAGGTCTGTTTGCCGATTTTATCAACTTTAAAACCCAAAACTCTAGTCTAGGGTTTCGGGTTTTTTTTCCTTCTCTATTTAAGTAAATATTGTTGCCTGATAACTATGTATGCAAGCCCATTTTTCAGTTGTTAATGTTTGAAACTTTGAACAAAATACCCTAAACCCTAGGCTAGGCCCTAGGGTTTTGGGTTTTGGGTTTAGGGTTTTTTTCTCCTATTTTTAAGTAAATATTGCTACCTAGTAACTATGTATGCAAGCCCAATTTTCAGCTGTTAATATTTGAATTTGAAACTTTGAAGTTTAAACCTTAGTCTAGGCCCTAGGTTTTTGGGTTTAGGGTTTTTTTTCCTCCTCTTTTTAAGTAAATATTGCTGCCTAATAATTATGTATGCAAGCCCATTTTTCAACTATCAATGTTTCAATCTTAAACCCTAAGGGCCTAAACCCTAGTCTTTTGGTTTAGGGTTTAGGGTTTAGGTTTTTTTTTTTTCGTTTTTTTCAAGTGATTGTAACTTTGTTGTTACTAACTTACTTGTTTCCAGGTGCAAGCATATAAAAGATGAAACCATTGGATCCAGCATGGGCATATGGAATGCCAAGGCGAAGAAAAGGGGATTTTAAATGCAATTTTTATGGCGAGAATCTTACTAGAGACATTTATGGCCTCAAATTCCATTTGGCACAGATACCTAACAAAAATATCAAGCTATGCAATAAGGTGCCAGAAGAAATTAAAAATAAAGTAAATGCCATGATCACTGTAGCAAACGAAAAAACTGATCTCAAAAGAAGTCATAACGATGCCATCTCATCCCCCCTATCCCGAGATCCTCGTACCGGCAGCAGCTTTAGCCGATTCCAACAGAATAGTTCAAGTCCTCCAAGTGCACAAGCAACTAGTGGGATGGGGGAGTTCTATTTTATAGACGGTTCCGTGTCAGGGTCACAACCCACGCTTGAGGGTATGGCTGCATGGAACCAAGAGAAGCACAATGCAGCGAAGACAGCCATTGCCACATTTTGGTATAATTCTAACATTCCCTTCAATGTGAAAAGGTCTCCATACTGGCTGTGCATGATAGATGTTGTCACAAGTTGCGGCGCAGTTTTTAAAGCGCCGACTTATGATGACCTTCAGGGCCCTCTCTTTCGACAATTTGTGGACAACATTCAAGTTATGGCATTGCGCTTGACTAAATTTATATATATATGGCATGACTAATTTTATATATATATATGATAATATCAATATGCAAGGTGCATGACTAAAAATTTTTTTTATACTTCAGGTTGTGCTTGACAACCTGCATATGATGTGAAGGAACAAGGGTTGCACTATACTGTCTTATGGCTGGACAGATGGAAGGGGAAGGACCCTTATTAATTTTTTGGTTTGATCTGCAGGAGGAATTGCATTCCTCAAGTCAATAGATGCATCGACACATGTTAAGAGTGTTGAAATGCTTGCAAGGTTGTTGGAGGAGGTTGTGTTGGAGGTTGGGGAGAAGAATGTTGTCCAAATCATCATGGACAACGTAATGGCATATAAGGCATCCAAGAGGATTTTGGAGGAGAAATTCCCCACTATTTTTTGGACCCCATGTGCAGCCCATTGTCTCGATTTGCTCCTCGAAGACATTGGAAAATTACCTTGGGTGGTAGAGGTTGTAAGGAAGGCTAAGGCCATCACAAAATTCATTTACAACCATACATGGGTCCTTCGCCTCATGAGGGAGTTAGTGCGGCCTGGCATTACACGCTTCACCACAAATTTTGCGACATTGCAGAGCATTTATAATGCAAGAGGGACTCTAAAGCAAATGTTTGTGAGCGATGATTGGAATTCTGAAGCAGTTGCAAGATACCGAACGTCACCTGAGGGGCAATCTATCTATACTTGTTTGTTTGAGAAGGACTTTTGGATGGCCATGGATGAGCCCATCAAGGTAAAAGACTGTGCTTATTAATTTATTTTATTTTATTTATGTTGTAAACTATTTTTTATTTTTTATTTTTTAGGTCTCAAAGCCTTTCGTGAAGGTTCTTCATCTTGTTGACGAAGAAATGAATGAAAATGAAATGAAATATTATTAATGTCCCCGGTGGACCAAAATAAGACCCAAGGGACTATAAGGACAATAATGACTACTAGTTAGCAAGCTAAAAAGCCCAACAAAGAAGAGAACTAAGATAAATACAAGATGAAACCCGACAATCGGGCCAAAGAGAAGGTACAGAAGAGGGGGGAGAGTTGTCGTCCAGAAGAGTGGAGTGCACGCAAAGAAGAACGGAGAGAGAGAAGGTAGGGGGAGGGAGCAGCCCAGGAGGAGCAAGCTTCAAGAACCCCCCAGAAACTAATCTCTCCAATGGGATTTGTATATGAGGCTATGGACATGGCAAAAGAGGCAATTGCTGCATTTTATGGGTATGCCCGCACCAAATATGATGCCATTTGGACTATCATTGATAACCGATGGACATCACAAATCCATAGCCCTCTTCATGTAGCGGGTTACTATTTGAACCCCAAAATCTTTTATTCTGCTACATTTCGTGTTGATTATGAGGTGAAGGTTGGCCTTCAAGATTGCATTGACCGCGTGTTCTCAGCTAGTAAACAATTGCGCGATAAAACACATGTAGAGATACAAGAATATAAGGAACGTCGTGGCCTCCAATTCCCATCTGAGCAATGCATAAAGGTTGTTGAGATATAGAGGCCGGGTAACCCTCATCGAATTATTATTTATTGTCTTTTGATTTTGTTTTAAACTTTTAAGTTGTTACATGTGAAATATTAATTTTTTCTATTTGTTGTTTCTAGATTTATAGTGGGAAGACTTTGGTGATTTTACGCCCAATTTGCAGCACATGGCCATTTGAATCTTATCTCAACCATGTAGCTCTTCAGGTTGTGAGCGTAATTGGAGTATGTTTGAGCACATACACTCCAAGAAGCGCAATAGAATTACACAAGAAAAGTTAAATGATCTTGTGTTTGTGCATTACAACCTTCGTCTCCACAAAAAAACTTATAAAAAAACAAATACTGAGCCCATTTACCTAAGTGACATTGATCCATCATTTAAATAGTTCACAGATGCAGCACAGGAGCAGCAGGAACAAGAAGACCCTCCATTCACCATGGAAGATTTACAAAACTATTAGAAACTAGCAGAGGAGATAGCAACCAAGGACCAACAAGAGGCATTAGCACAAGAAGTTGCGTCAACAACTACAAGCACACATCCACAAAGAGAGACTAGGTCTTATGCTAGGGCAAAGGAAGACATTAGATAATATGATAATGGGCCTATTGAGGCATTTTGATACATTTTGTAATTTGTACCTTTTCATATTATAAGCAATACAAGATGTGTTTTATCACTTTCATGTGTACTTAAAGCTTGAGCCTTGTATGATGTCTTGACATGAATTATTGTTTTTATTGCAATATTTGATTTGCATAATGTTAATTCATTGTACTATGAATGAAAAAAACTTTTCAATGAAAATTTTCATTTTCTTCGGGTTTTTTTTTGTCGATTCTTTCTCTGATTTTTTGCCAATTCCCAATCTTTGCCGATTCAATCACTTGTTGATTCTTTGCCGATCCCGATTTTCTCAACTATGGTGGTAGGGGCTACAACCAAAAGATACCACATGGGAGCCATTGTAGGAGCTTCAACAGCAGTTTCCAACCATTTAGCTTTGAGGACAAAGCTTCTCTAAGGGGGGTAGCATGTTACGTACCCCTTAAATGTAACTCATGTTGGCATATGATATTGTACCACATGGGGTATGTAAAGTGGGCCACGTGTTAAGTTAGAAATAGGTAGGAAGGTGTGTCATAGAATCATGCAACTACTTTGGAATCATGTGTACAATTGTCATAGAATATGTAGTCCGGAATTTTGTCATAGAATATTAACATAGAATATTGTCATAGAATGTCAAGAAATATGGTTGTAAATATTATAAAAAGGGAAGGATGTAACCCTCATAGGACTAGTGAAGATTTGGAATATTTTGTAAGGAGGTTGCCCCCTCGAAGAGGCCAACGATAGTAATATTACTTGTCCCAAATTTCTGCAATTGTGGTTAATTTGCATTTTCGTGTTTTATTTAGTTAATGCTTCTATTATTGGATATGCAATATTAGTGTTGCTTTAATCAATAATCCTCGTAATCGTAGTTAAAATTATCTTCGGCCCTAAATTTCTTATCTCAATACGGCTTAGAACAAAGAATTTCGAGGTGAAATATTTGCATGAGAAGGAGGAGTTCATTGCATTGACACGAGGACCTGGGAAACATGGACACACAAGGATGGGCAAAGCGCTGACAAGGAGAAGTCAGAGGATTGTGCAACACCAAGTGTGAAGAAATTTTGGATGCATAACATACATAGAGGAGTTGCCCAACGATGACGGTAAGTTACCTATCGAAGGCGAAGAATTGCATGTCGTCGGCGAAGAGTAAGGAGAAGTCAAAGGATTATGCAACAGCAAGTGCGAAGAAATTTTGAATGCATAACGTACATAGAGGAGTTGCCCAACGATGACAGTAAGTTGCCTATCGGAGGCGAAGAGTTGCATGTCGACGGTGAAGAGTTGCATGTCGACGGTGAAGAGTTGCATATCGATGGCGAGTTGCATATCGGTTGTGAGTTACATGTCAACAGTGAGTTACATGACGACGGAGTTAATTGACAACAATAGAAAAGCACACAATGACGAGTTATGCAACGATGGGGAATTGTGTGATGGCGAAGTTGTTGATGTGCGAACCGCCAAAGTACCAATAAAACTTGCTTGTGAGGAGATAAATGCATTAGAAGTTGAACGTGTGTGGAACCCTTGAGAGGAGGGCAGTTTGGATGAAGAACGAGTGGAAAAGTGTTGGATGTCGTTTCTGATGACAGAGGACGACACACAAGTGAAGGCGCAACATGCAGATGAAGGTCAAGTGGACGAGAACATTCCCACAAGTGGTGAAGGAAGTGCCAACGTGGAGCGTGCATAGGACGATGCAAAGCAACTAGTGACTCCAACAAAAATGTGGCAGAGACCACCTAGAGGTGCGAAGGATGGGAATCAAGCACAAAAGCAACTGCAACAGGGTCTACTCGAAGACCAAAGTTGATGCTCATTTACTTGCAAGGAGATTGTGGGGCGTAAGCTGACCAAGAAGAGGTTGAAAATTGTTTGAAAAATCGTCGCCAACATAAGGTTCATTGAGTGGAGACAAAATCAACAAACAATTGGCAACAATAGCAAATATGGCTGCAACAAAAGTGCCTGAAGATCATAGGAGAGAGGGAGGATCCCAAATGCCATATCAATACGTGTGAAACGATATGGAAGGCAAATGGAGTGAATGACGAGGTTGCATGGCTGCAACCGTTCCTAGCAAAATTGCACAACATGGCAATTGCTAAGTACTCAAACTGAGAAAACCCTTTCATATATTGGGTTGAGTTCAAACAAGAATTCAACAATGAGTTTTGATTGCTCATTGATGACACAAAGATAACTGGAGAAATATATTAGACAAAGTAGAAGAAAGATAAAAGATATCAAGTCCTACAACCACCATCTAAAGGAGTTGATCAACAAGATGGAAGTGAAACCTGTTGACGTGTCACAAAAGCGATGGTTCTTGTTGGTCACAAATCTGCCACAGGAAAGGATTTTGGTATGTATACGCGCCCTAGACCTGGACCAACATTGAAAGGCCGGAGGGAAGAGATGCCCTTCGTGCCAATCTCCGGAGAAGGCCGGCTCCTATACTAAACTACTGGGGGTTTTAAGATAAGAGTGCAGGAAAGAAATAAAAAGATAAGAGTGCTGGAAAGAGATTAAAAGAGTGAGGGTGCAGGAAAGAGATAAAAAATACAGAAAGAAATGGAAATAACTGGATATTGCAGTGGGGAAGAACCAGCAGCACGATCACCAACTAATACCTTGAAGTAGCAGCAATAAATACAAAGAATAAAACATAAATGAACACCACGCTAGCTTCCCTATGTATCCTCTGGAAGAGCTCCAGGATCCACCTATCTTCCTACGCCTAAATCCAGATTTCAGAATTACAGAAATTAGGAAAATATATGAATGGAGCAGAAACAACTAACCACAGGCAGCATACAAAGAATTTAACACATTATTTTCTCCCCTATGTATCCTTCAGGAGAATTCCAGGGTTCTGTCCCCAATTACACACCTAAATCCAAGATTCAAAATTACAGTATGCAAATGAAGAAACAGAATAGCAGAAATAATCATAGAAGGCAGCATACAAGAGAGAAATGACGCCCAAAGTTCTTAATATCAATTGCAAAAATCAAGTTACAGTAGCTTTCTAGCACAAGTTTCCCCCTTTTTCATTACAATGCGTGGATTTTTATAGAGGACCCGACCCTCTGAGCCATTAATGCGTTGGATTCGGAAGTACGCCCCTGGCAGCCGAAAAATCCGCGCTCACCCTCTTATGCAACTGAGGTTTCACATCCATTTCTATAATTAGCTACCATGGCCGCATCAGTCGGGGAAACCTGCATTTATGAGCCGTTGTCCTGTCCTGGGCCGCTCCGAGGTGAGGTGCTCGAGTGGATGCGCAAGTTGCCCTGGCTCTCCTCTGCAACTGATAACTCATATCCTATTACCCCAAATGGGCGTCGGGTCTTTCGGGCAAGAAAAAATGCATTAATGTGCCGCACAAATGCCTTGGACAAATACCCGGCCTTGGAACGTGTGCCCCTTGGGAGTAGTGTCGTTGTCAGGAGCGACCTTGGGGGAGCTTCGCTGAATTTGCACCCGAAGTAGCAGCCTCGCAATGCAATCGGGCCGAAGTGGAGGTCAGGAGGATGGACAAAATCCCCTAAGTCAAAATGGCCTCATGAGAGGGTGGTTCGCTGAAATCTAGCCCTGGAAACAGCTTCGCTAGAAAAACTGGCCGAAGCGGGCATTTAATTTAATTTTAGCCGAAGTGGCCAACTTTGTTGTAGGGAATGAGGCGACCCAACTCCCTGTTTTGCTGCTTCGCTGGAAAATGGGTGCTTCGCTGAAGAAGGGGGCCGAAGTGATACTTCGGAGAAGCTTTGGCCGAAGCTCCCCCTCTGCCTTAGAAATTTTACCAAGCTCAAAGTGAGCTTTCTGCCTATTTTCTTCGGCGAAGCTGCCTGTTAACCCTTCTTTGAACGAAGTTGTCCCTTTCTGCCCTCTTCTGTTGCTGTCTCAACGTCTAAAAAACGCCTTTGCTGGAGTTCGCCCAAACAGGGTCCGAGGATGAAGTCCGTTGAACAAATGGCCCGAAACTAGGGTTTGGCAGGAGTGGAGGCCGAACTTGGAGGTAAACCTGCTTTAGTGTTTTTTGGGAGCATGTTAAAACCGAAGTTTGCTGCAGTCCGCCCCCGGAGCTGAGGTTCGCAGGTGATTCGGACGAATTTGAGCATTTCTGGCCGACATAAAGGGTTTTGGCCGACATAAAGCATTTTTGGCCGACGTTGGGATTCTGGCCGACATTGGAATTCGTTCCTGGCCGACGTGGAGGTTCGCGGCCGACATTAGCTATTTTGGCCGACATGAACTTCGCGGCCGACATGGAGCTTCGCTGGCGAAGTGGAGTTTTTTGGCCGACTTAGACATTTTGGCCGATGTTGAACATTGTGGCCGACATTGCACTTCGGGGCCGACATGGAGCTTCGCTGGCGAAGTGAACCTTTTGGCCGACGTTTAACTTTTTGGCCGACGTGAGCTTCGCTGAAGTGGAGGCCCGAAGTGGCAGTTCGGCCAAATTCTGGGCGAAGTGCCCCTCTTGCCTTAAAGATTTTTCTGCCAACTGGATGGAGGTTCGCCAAAACTGTGGCCGAAGTGGATGCTTCGCCAGGCTCAAGCCCGAAGTGGCAACTTCGGCAGCATTCTGGGCGAAGTGCCCCTCATGCCTTAGAATTTTTTTCAAGCCCGAAGTGGACTTTTGCTGGATTTGCTTCCGGGGCCATAACTTTTGATCCGCTGACCCGATCACCTATTGTAATATATCGCCGGAAAGCTTGCGAAAAGATCTGCAATAATGAGACATCAAAAGATCAATTCGTCCACTTTATCATCCTCTTTTAGGGCCCGCAAAAATGCCAACGCCTCTGCATGCTCTTTGCCGATTTAAAGCTCCATACTTAGGCAAAATTTTGTAAAACAAATTTAATGTGGCAAAAATGCCAACAGTTCTTAGACAAGTTATTGTCAAGATACAAGAAGAAGATGAAAGTGGTCTCACCAACCACATACCACAAAGCATTTGACCATGCCTTGAACCTGGAGAATGAGATGAAGACAGCAACAAGCGGTAGAAGCACGAGTCATGACAAGGATAATGACTCTGACAGCGATTAAGATGACCTCAATGCAACAAACCAAGAGATGTTGAAGGACCTAGGAAGGATGATCAATAACGTCAAGGTGGACAAGAATGAAAAGGACATTTGGTGTCGAATTGCAAGCTCAAAGGAAACACAAATGTCAACTATTCAAAGAAAGCATATTGTAGCATTTATGAAATTGCAGTACATGCGGTTGTGGACTATTTATTCAATCTACGAAGCATGAGGCATCAGACGATGACGGTGCGAGGGAAGAAAGAGGAGAAACATGGCAATTCGAAGAGCGGGAAAGGAGCAACCAGTGGTAGATATTGGAAGAACCTCCAAGGAATACGACAACCGCAATCGGGGAACCAATCAGGTGGAAGCAGTGGTGAAGAAAGGCTGCAATACGACTTGAACGGAAGCCTAATCATCTAGTGCAAAAGATGTTAGAAGTGGGGACAATTTTCTTGGAATTGAAAACACATTGATAGGAGGAAGTGGGAACACAACAATGATGTGCAGATGGTGCGGACATAACAACCATAAGGAGGCTAATTGTCTGAAGAAGGCAACCACTCCATTCTATATTAAGAATCCTTTATGATGTCCATTCCCTTGTCCCTTTTTGTTTCCTTCTCTATTGCTACACATTGTACCACAAAAAGCTATTCAATTACCAAATACGTTAGGCTTGTAACACATCACCCATGCATGAATTTGTAGTCTTGTCTTAACTACACTCCTCATGGATTCGAAGTTCAGTGTTCCACTCAAGAATTCTTGAGGCCTATCTTTCTTTGGTAAATAAAGGTTTAGTAAGAGGCATCGACTAAACCCTAGCAATCATACCTTCTTATTTTGTGCACATTGGGTAAGGGGAATCACTCAGAGAATGACCAATCGGTATGTACTTACTTTTCCTACATTTTTCAAGACATTGTACAACATTGTGCGACTTTCAAGATTCAGGAAAGACAAAGGGTTCTAAAAAGGGAAATATTTGTTTAAAAAACAGCTAGGGCTTTTGTTATAAATTACTATGATATTTGTGCACTTACTTTCGATGCATTACCTTATGTTTTCCTTTCATGCATATTAAAGGACAATAAATTTTACTTGTAATCCAAAACTTAGTCTACTACAAGATCAAAGGAAGGTGCAATTTTCTATAAAGAGGATTTGGGAGCTTACAATATCCACTTTCTTCCACCGTATCAAGCCATGGTTCTTGAAAACATTTCTTTGAATTGGTTGTCACCTTCAAGTGTAAGGATCTACATAGGACCTTGATGGCTACTAGACGTATCACCTGCTCCTTCCAAACATTTCAAACATTTAAAGTGGTGCACAGCTTTGGTTACCAATGCTTCACCTATCAACAAAGATAAGTTGTGAAACTATGTTCCTCCCTAGAGATCACAACCAGGATATCCCTCCATCCCACTCTAGACAACACAACTCTATTTTTCAATGACATCGAGGAACTTGTAGACCTTTTAACAGATGCTACCAGCTTCAAAGGCAGTCAAAAATCACCAAACTCCTTTCCACTTCAAAGTTCTAGCAGTCCATTAGCCACAGATGTTAAGAGACACTCTAAGGGGGAATCCTCTAATCTTCCCACTAATCTGTCGACATGGCCCTCACATCCTTCAACTCTCATTGGCAGATATTATTATGTCTTGAGACTTGCATCGGCCACTCTGACGCAATGGATAACAATATTGTCAAGTTCAGCTACAAACACACAACAATGTTATCTAACAACTTTTATGTCCAACACTAATATTTACCAGCTGCTGACCTATAGAGAAATCTCTCCTTCTTATGGTTGTTTGTACTTATAGCTGAATCATATGTTCTACGGTTTAATATTTCATTTCACTCATCCTTGTTTTAAAATTTTCCTTGCTTTTTGAGTTTTATTTTCTCGTTTATTTTTACTCCTAGGGTTCTTATCCTAGTATTTTATTTTGTATCATGTACTCTTAAGGCCCATTGAACTACACCAGTCACTTATAATTTCATTTTAATCCTATCATGCATAGCCCTAACGAAAGTAGTTTCCTTGGATAACACAGGAATGCTCATTCTGTCATTCGCTGACTCCTCTTTATTCTAGGAAACAATATGTTGTCTGCATCCCCTAGGCTTTTTAAGGCCAATATCAATGTGGACCCAATGGCAGCAGGTGCCATCATAAAGCTGGAGTTACTATAACACTACTACCACCAATATTTCCTCTCTAACCAGTCTTGAATACATTCAAGAGGAAAGTCTATTATTTAGAGTGCAAATTCTTAAGCCTATAAATATGACAAATGCATGTAAAAGACTAACAATGATCTGCATCCAATGCATGAGGACAAGAGAAAGAAAGATTAAGGTGGCTCTAAGAAAGGAATCACAATTTGTCTATAGTAATGAGAAAGAATTCATTCATCTACTTGTTGAAGATTAACTTTCAAAATCTATACATTATTCATATCACCACTATGTGAAACCCAAACATGTAAAAGCTACATTGACCTCGCTTAAAAAACTGATCTTTTAATATCCTTATAACTTCACTTCTTTAGTTTCTTCTGTTCAATTAAATCCTTGCTTTCCATTTTGGCATAATAATAAGCTGTGCAGCAACAAGTTAAATCCATAATTCATACCTGGAATTTTTTTCTATAAACATCAACTGTAGCCGCATGTGCCAAAAGTTGATTATGTGCAACCAAATATGGTTCTGTAGACGAATCACCAGCAGGGCTCAATGATCGATTAGAACATCTACCAGGAGCAAATATACCAGTGGCATAACCATTTACTGCAGTCTGCAAAGGCTCATTGAATGTGATCCACTGCTTTACTCGATCTCCAAATGCACTAAAGCATGTTTCCGCATAGTGTGAAAAATATTTTCTGGAAATTAACAATGCAAGAGCTTAACAAAGGGAAACAAGCACATAGAGGAAAGCCTTTTCTAGCAAGTCGGGAGCTAAATTTGAAATACTATTTCTAATATGATGTACTTGTAAAACAATAACAGGTGATTTGCAATAAATAATTGCTTTAACACATCTTGCCATTCTTATCACTGCCTCAAAAATAGATCTGTAAATTCAAATCTCAGAAAACATGGTCTTACACAATCTCCTGATTAAGCCATCCACCTATTGATTCATGAAGCTTTTGAGGAAGATCCCAATGGTAAAGTGTAACAGATGGCTGGATACCTGCAACTTAAAGCATATCTACTGAAAAAAGTAACACAACAGTACACATCATTTTAAATATGTTTGCACCAGTAAAAGTAAGTACCTTTCTGCAGTAGAGCATCAATAAGGTTGTTGTAGTATGCTAACCCTTCCTCATTCACTTCAGTTCCAAATCCATCTGTCAATATCAGGGAATGCAATTGAACTCAAACAGTTGCAAATGAGAAAGCATATTATGAAAAGCAGCACTTGTTTGATATTACGTTCTAGACTTTGAACAGTAGTCGTGAATGTCTATGAAGGCACGATCGAATGTTTTACAAGTTGAAATAACTCACTTTGATTCTGCAACAAGATAGACCAACCAAAAAAAAATCGAAGTTCACCAATAGGCTTTTTTTCCCAATGCAAACCACTAACTACAAGCTTTCATTTCAAGAAATTAAGGGAAAAAACACTTCTACCATTGTCGAGTTCAAGTGCAAGCCAAATTTGATGAGGAAAGGGTACATCAACCCAAAGAACTCAACCTTTAAGTTCGAGGTCTTCCAAAGCCTGTTGATCCCTTAAAGGGAGGGCATGATTTTTGCATAACACATTGGATATCAGAGATATTATACTTGATTGGGCTTGGGTAGCCCCTGATGGCATTCATGGCACTGTTCTAATCTGATTCCACTCATTTGAGGAACGTTTGAGGGCTTTAAGAGCCAAGAAGAAACTTTTTACTTTGTCCACAAAAATTTACTTGGATGAGGACCTCACACATCTTTAGATGGAGGAACTACAAAAAGCACATGCACAAGTGATAGCTGCTCGAAAGGACAAGTGGGCAGTTATCCGTGACCAGAAAGCTGTGATTCATGACTTCTCTCCTCCATGGTGGTCACGTCCTTGGCCTTTACGATGAAGGTCTTTTCAGGTCCCAGTAGGCGTTGAACAAGGAAATCGGCAAGTGTGATTTGTTACCATGACCACAGTTCAACAAAGGATGGGGAGGTTTCTACTCTCCCCAACCTTCATATCTCGGGCCGATTCCCTTTTATCTTCTATCTAATGCTGAAAATAAATAAAGAAACTAATCTAAAACATGCAAAAAATGAATAAGCAACTAATCTAGAAATGCAGAAAACAAATCTAATCTACTTTTGTTTGAGGAGTTAAGGGTGCAAGAGAAAGAAAACGGAAAATACGGCTGAAGCAGCAGTAAGGTTTAAGTTCTAGTGCAAAATTGCAAATGACTTCCTCAATAGAGACCGAATAACCGCAGCCTATAAGATTCTTTGAATAACCTACAATATCAAACAAAGAGGACTAACAGGGGGAAAGGAGGGCAAAGCCACTGATTCCACACATTCATAAACAAAAGGTCAAAGACACAATTGGATTGGAATGCCACGCACAACTCTTTATTGATTTTGCAATTTCAGTTGTTTGGCATTGGCCCAAGAGGGCAGTTTGGGCTGGATCAGCCCATCTATTTTTCTAGTTGGTTGTTGTCAAGGACAGAAAAGAACTATAGCACAACAAAGAGGGAAGCTCTAGGGATGGTCTATGCAGTACAAAAGTTCATACATTATTTGTTGGCCAACCCTTTTGTTTTCTATGTAGATCAACATGCGTTGTTGTATCTGATCAATAAACGAACTATTCATGGGCGTGTTAGCAGGTGGGTTGTCATGTGGCAGGAATTTGTATTCCAAGTGGTGGTGGGACCTGGAAAGAAACACGTGATAGTGGATCAGTTGTCAAGGATTTGCTCAGGAAAACCTACGGAAGGAGTATCAGACGAGTTTCCTAATGCTCAATTATTTGCAATCACCATGATACCGTCGTGGTACAAGTTGCTCAGTGAATGCTTGTCGGTAGGAGAGCTGCCAAAGGAGATAACGGCAGCAGAAAGAAAGTCATCATCAAGTTAGCACCTTTTCAGTTGATTGCAAGTTTGTTGTATAAAATGGGACATGATGGGATTTTTGAGGAGATGTGTGATGGAAGAAGTGAACGTAATGCTAAAAGAAGCCCATGAGGTATTTTGTTAGGAGGGCACATGGGGCCAAATGTGACAGCAATGAAGGTGCATTTGATAGGGTTGTGGTGACCCACCCTCTATGCAAAAGGCAAGAAATACGTGCCAACGAGCTGGGAAGTCGTTACAAAGAGACTTTATTCCATTAAACCTATCACAACCACAGAAGTTACCCGAGAGATGGAGTCTTGATTTTGTCGGACCCTTGCAAACAAGCCGAAGAAGAAAATGTTGGTACATTATGGTGGCAACCGAGTATTTGACAAAATGGGTAGAGGTAGGGGCATTGCCGGATAATTTTGCAAAGAGTACAACTCGATTTTTGTACAAGCACCATCACAAGGTTTGGAATACCTTTGCAGGTGACAAGTGAGAGAGGAGGTCACTTCCTCAATGAGATTTTTAAGAAGTTGACCACGAAATTCAAGATTTTATATTCACACTCGAGTCCGTATTATCCTAGGCGAATGGGCAAGAGGAGGCAACGACCAAAATGTTGGTTTCCATCATGTATAAGGCTTGCAAAGTCGAGGGTGTTGATTGCGAGGAGAGATTGCCAACGGCTCTGTGGGCATATAGAACTACATTTAAACCGACGATGAACCACATGCCTTTCCAATTGATGTATGGGACAAGAAGCAATAGTGTGATTGTAGTTCTTGGTTCCATGTTTGAGGGTGGCAATACATAACCGTCTTGGTGACCAAGAGAGACTACAAGAGAGGTTGATAGCACTTGTCAAACTTGATGAGAAAAGGGTGATGGCTCATCGCACAACGAGATCGCCCAACGTCGAAGGAAGTTATGGCACAACAAGCACTTGCGAAAGATGGAATTGAAGCCAAGGGACTTGGTCCTGAGATATAATGGCAAACAAGGAATCAAGCCAAGAAAGTTGAAGACTTTGTGGCTTGGACTCTTCCAAGTAATCGAGATGATGGACAATAGCACGGTGAAATTGAAAAAGCTGGACAAGACGATGATTCTTGAAATAGTTAATGGTTCGAAATTGAAGCCATACAAAATGAAAGCAAAAGTAAACATGGTTGGTTTCGAGCCAGGGAGAGAGGATGACAAGAGTATAGGAAGGTTGGTTATAGCACCAAATTAGTCTCCACAAGAATTTGAAGGAATAGTGGTTTGGGACGGAGGAGAACCAAGCCGAACCAAGCAAGAAGACAGTGCAGCAAAAGAAAAGGAGGAACCCGTAATCAAACAAGAATCCAAGGTTAAGGTGTTTGTTTGGGAATGAAGGAGAGAAGCAGCCCATAATTGAACAAGAAGAGTTGGAACCTCTTTCCACTGAGAGAAAGTGCATACTGGTGCATGTACAACTCCTAAATACGAAAGCAAAAAGAAGGCTCAAACCACTTAGAGATAAAGATGTGCGGCAAATGGCGTTTATAGAATGAGAGCGACCTAAACATGAACCTCAAAGTGACAACAGTGAGCAGGAAGAGATGAGTCAACCAACACAATTTGATGTCCTACAACAAAGGATGCACCTAGAAACACAATTGTTGTAGGAGGAATATGAAGATTTACTAAGGCATAATGCATAGATAAGAGCACAAATTGTTCAAGAAATTTAAGGACAATACAAAATCTTGACAAAAGAGAAATAAGGAAGCAAGAAGTGTTAAACAATTTTGGGTAACAAAGATTAAGCAAAGAGGAAAAGGCTAAAATATTGTGGAGGGACGTTTCTGAAGAACCCACGTCCAAACGAAGAAAGGAGAAATTGGAGTACAGACACGAGTAGCACCTCTTCCACAAGCTCACATGCAAACAATATCAACACCAATATTGAGAACTCAAGTTCACTACTACTCACAAGGCGAGCTAGAAGGAATGCATCAAGACCTCAAACAACTCTTGAACCAAAAGACATTAATCAACAGACTCACTCCGAGGAGGGAAGATGAACGACAAGGTGCTTAGATGATACGCTGGTAATGGCAGCGGAGGGCATAGAAGGTTCTAGTAGTTCTTAAAGACTGTTAGACACCCTCACGTTGGTATAGAAAACAGGCAATGTAGGCAATTTGGGAAGGCCATCAGGTTTTCTTGGTTGTCTAGGATTGACCCCCAAGGGTGGAGTTTGGTTGGTAAGGTTGGATCATCATAAAGAAGAAGGTGAAGGCGATGACATAGACAAAGACAAGGACGAGAAAATGAAGAACCTGATTGGATGGGACAGGTACTGTTGGTCACAAATCTGCCACAGGAAAGGATTTTGTACGTATACGCGCCCTAGACCTGGACCAACATTGAAAGGCCGGAGGGAAGAGATGCCCTTCGTGCCAATCTCCGGAGAAAGGCCGACTCCTGAACTAAACTACTTGGTATTTTTAAGACGAGTGCAGGAAAGAAATAAAAGGGGATAGGGTAAGAAGTGAGAACGATTTTGGTGGGAAAGAACCAGCAGCACGATTATCAACAAATACCTTGAAACAGCAGCAATAAATATGAAGAACGAAACTAAAATAAACACTGCGCTATCTCCCCTATGTATCCTCTGGAAGAGTTCCAGGGTTCAAGTATCTTCCTATGCCTAAATCCAGAATTCAGAATTACAGCAATTAGGAAACACAAGAACTTGACAGAAACCACTATCCACAGGCAGCATAAAAAGGATTTAACGCATACATAATCCTCTGAATGATTCCAAGGTTCAATCCCTCATTACACACCTAAATCCAGAACGCAGAATCACAGTATGCAAATGAAGAAAAAGAATAACAGAAATCAACACAGAAGATAACATTTATGAGAGAAATGGAGCTCAAAGTCTTCAATATCTATTGCAGAAATCAAGATACAGCAATTCTCTAGCAAAAGTTCCCCCCTTTTCTCATTACAATTCATGGGTTTTTATAGAGGACCCGATCCTCTGAGCCATCAATGCTCTGAATTTGGAAGTACGCCCTCGACAGACTACAAAATTTTCGCCCACTCCTTCTGAGAATGAGCTTTCACATCCTTTTCCTTTATTAGCAAGTATGACCGCATCAACCGGGGAAACACACATTGATGAGCCGTCCAGCTTGTCCTGAATTTCTCCGGGTGCGATGCTCGAGTGACCTTCAAGTGGCTTTGCCTTCCGGTCTGCAATTGATATCTCCCTTTCCATTGCCACAAATAGGCCCCGAGTCTTTCGGGCAAGTAAAAATACATTTATGAGACACTTGAATGCCTCGTGGAAATACCTGTTCTTGATGTGTGTCATTGGGGAAGGTGCCCTAGGAAGAGCTTCGCTAGGTTCTCATTTGGAGCTATGCTTCGCAACAATCATGAGCCGAAGTTGGAATGATGAACCCACAAAAATGCTTCGCATGAAGGGGCTCTCAAAATTGCTTCGCGAGGACCAGATGTCGAAGCTCCTATATCCCGCAGAAAACACGACTCTTAACTACCTACTACTTTGCCAAGGATACGAACCGTATACTACTTCGCCAACAGCTCCGTCAGAAGTGGACTACAACAATGCTTTGCCGCAAACCTCTTCAAAAACAGCCGCTCGGGAAGAATTTGGGCGAAGCTCATCCATGCCTTAGAAAATTTTCAGGGATAATCAGCCTTCGGATGGGGGAGCTTCGCACTGAAATCACCCGAAGCAGGTGCTTCGCAAAAGTTTTGAGCGAAGTAGATTTTTCTTGGGGGCGGTTCGCCAAAAAGGAAGGCCGAAGCGGGTGCTTTGCTGGAATTTTTGCGAAGTGTTTCTCCATACTTTAGAAACTTTTGCATTTCACATTTTATGCTTCGCAGAGTTTCGGCCCGAAGCAAGTCTGGCGGGAGCTTCGCTTGCGAAGCTCTATCTATGCCTTAGGAGATTTCAGGCATGCACCTATGTTTTCCCTATTTCTTGTTTACGAAGCTGCCTGTTTCTGCTAATGCTGTAAGCGAAGCTTTTTCTTACACAGTTATCTACAAAGGGGATTCAAAAATGACAACCAAAATTGCTGCAATGCCACTATCAACAAAAATAAAGAAAACCAGAACAAGAAAATCCTTTACACAACATTAATTTTCACTACCCCTCCAATGTGACGAAATTGTCGACAGTACCAAGACGACCATGCAAAATCGGTGAAAGAGGTAGGATGTTCGGCAGTATAGCCACAATAACACAAGAAGAGGCTTGTACGACAACCATGGCTGTACAAATCCTGGTCATACAAGTCCTAGATGTAGAAGCTACGCATACCGAACAAACGAGCAGGAACGTATAGTTGGGGCCTATTGTGCAAGTGGCATTAGTCATGCAAGTGAGTGTCGTACAAATGATGCCACTTATACAATACGTCGTCGTACAAATGACAAATATGGAGAAAATTGTCGTGCGAATGGAGGAGATCAAATGGCAAAGCAATCGAAAAGATTATGTCGATAGGAAGAGACAGATGTGTCAGAAAAAGTAGTAAATGAAGTAGTAGTTGCGATGGCCGTACAAATTGTACGACACAATTAGGATAAAAAGGCATGTTTCCCTTAAAAAAAAGTGAAATATAGAAAAAGACAAAATAAAGCACCTGTAGAAATGAAATTTAACATGCTTACACACAATTCCATTTCTACTTAAATAATTCTATAGATTTGCAGTCATTGTAGTACAGCAATAATAATGCACAAAACCTGTAACAGCAATAATGACAGCAGCAATAACAGCAATAGAAGCAGCAATGGTAGATAACAGTAAATACAGGCAGTTTTATATTAACAATGGCATTTACAGTACAGCATTACAGTTTCAGCATTACAATCTGCAGCCTGCAAACCCTATGCAGATTCATGGCTGCATACAAGATTGGACTGCATCATGCCCTACGCACATATGCATCAGTCCTCTCTCACGTACCATGCTGTTCCATTAATCCACCAACCTGCATGACTGCCTTCAATGCCCTGGCTGAATGAATGAACCCCTGAACCACTTCAATGAATGAACAACTTGAATGAATGAGGGGAGGGCTTATTTATACACCCAAAAAGTAGTTACCCTCCAACTACCTCATAACTTCCCCAAATTACATTTCATATGCATTTGATCTTGCATTTACATGACATTTCCCACTACAGGACAAACTAGTTTATGACTTATGATTTAGCCGACATAAATGACTTAACATCACTTTATTATTACGTACAATATTAAATTGCACTTTATAACATTATTAAATATATGTACGCATATTTCGTCAAACACTTTGCGTACAATTACAAAATAACACATAATACCAAAACTGATTCACCAAATAAAGACATATCAATTTGCCTGTCTACAGCACCAATCATATAAATAGGGGCAATGGGGGAGGCCCAAGCATCTCCTTTCCGCTCAACACCGAACGGATATGGAGTATGAAGCTTGCACTGTGGAGCAGTAGTTGGGTAGACGCAGTTTGGAAAAGAAGTGAGCAAAAGCATTGGTGGACACAGTTTGGTGGAGAAGTGCATAGAACCATTGGCTAGGAGAAGAGACATGCCGATATAGATGTTGTCGACAGAGGACAAAAATAACTGCCAACGAGGAATTTGCAAAGGAAGGACAATACCCTAAGAAAGATTTTGCGTAGACGAAGAATTGTGAAAGCGTACAAAGGTATTTGTGAAAGAATTGGTTGCAGTCGTATGGACGAAATTCTGGAGCAAGGCTGAGGAATTTGTGTGCCTAGGAAAGGACGAAGTAGTTGTCGTACAAGCGGTGATAGAAGGGTTGTATAAGTCAAGAAGGTGAACGGCCAAGTTAAAGAAATCACCATTGCAATACAACTGAAGTGAGGAGGTACAGTAGCACTGTAAAAGTCAGTGACTGATGCCAGGTGTCGTACAAGTGAAGCCCGACGACTACCATACAAGTCAAGTAATTGTCATCCAAGTGGGTGGACTTGTACGGCAGGTGCAGCATAGGTATAGGATGTGTACAATAAGGACCATACAAGCAAAGCTGAAGACCGACAGAGTGATTTGCAGTTGAAAATATGCAAAGGTCAAGTATCTGAGAAAAAATGAACGGGCGGAATAGGAACAAAGAAGGATTCCACCTAGCTCAAGGATGTGGCCTGAATACCGTATTCATGAAGGCGTCAGACGTAGTATGAGGAGTTTCGTCGAACGTATCCAAGAAAGAGAGAAAGAACATAATTTTGACGTAGAATGAGGTCAAAGCAAGGAACGTGGTGGACATTCACAAGAACAACCTTGAGCCAACACTCCCGAGGATCAGAGACTTTAGGCTTCGCCTCAGAAGGGGAAGGAGAGGATGCTAGTACCATTATAGGATATTACATGGCAACAACCAACGGAAGAATTTTGCCATAATTGGTGGAAGGAGAGTGCAATGGATCACCTGCCAAGAGCTGCATTTAAGAATGTAACTCTGAGTTCTATACTGCAGATTCCAAATTTTGATGAGGAAATTTTTAAGAACTATTTGTTGCAGATGCTACAAACGTATATTCCATAGCAAAACACCAACAGAGTTAGGATTGGTGACAATTGCATGAAAGTGGTGTTTTCACCTGGCAATTTCCGAAGAAGGTAGTAGATTCGAACCAATGGAATGAAATAATCTATGAGATCACCAATATTACTCTAGAGAAAGCAACAAAGTTGTCAAAGCCTAGGAGCCACGGAGTGAAGCAACAACAGTTGAAGACGGTGGAACTGCAGTGTGCCATGAATGTTGTTATGTCCAAGTTGTCAGGAGAACGAGCCTCGAAGACGCCCACCTGGCTCATACCATATGTGAAAGGAATCATGGAAGGACTTGAGTATGACAGGGCATCGTATTTGTCACAACATATTAAGAATTTCCTAATGTGGTATGCACGAAATTCTTCATTGCATTCCACTCTATCGCCCAATTGATGAATGTTGTGACACAGGAAGAATTGAGGTTTCCAAGATTGAATCCTCCAAGGGACATAGTGGAGTAGGAGCCAACAATTTTGAGGTGGATCAATGCGATGCCACTTACAAAGCCAAGGACTCCAATAAAAACAAAGAATATATTGAAAAGGAAAAAGGACCTGGTGGATGATGAAGTGAGGATTCAAACGATGATGAAAAGCAGCCAAGAATAGATCCAAAATATTTCCTACTCTATACACTACTTTTTCTAAGGTCCAGAACCAATGCCTACATCTGTCCTCCCCTTTAATTTGGTCAATGTCTACTTTTGTTCCTAGGGACTTGGATGCTGCCGTTGAGGTGTCGGAACAGGTGCTCCTCCCATCTCCATGATCTACAACTTCAATGCCTCATTCTCATCCTTCAGTCTCTTGGCATAATTATGATATCTTGCTCCTTCTATACCATAATGATTGGCCCTCTACTCCATCTCAGCCAATTTCTTTAAGAGTTCTTTCTCCCTCTTTGCCAAGGCATCTTCGGATTATTTCCTAGCTTTACTAGCCTATTCTGCAAGTTGCACGTATCTTTCTGAAATTAGCTACTCTTGTGCTCTAATTCCTTAGTCTTCACTTCTACCATCTGTTCTCTAATTGAGTACTCTAATTTCAACTCTGTAATTAATACATTCTATTCCTCTCACACCTTTGTCTTCTCCTCAACCTCTTGCTTTAAAGTAACCAATTATGCTTCAACTTCTTGTTTCAAGGGAACAAGTGTTGTCTCAGCTTCCTCCTCCGCTCTCTTCATCTCCTCATGCTAGTTAGCGTATGCTTCCTATGATTGGTGGATCTTCTGTAATCCAATAGCTAATCACTCTATCCAGTATGCCAAGAAATTAATTCTTGCATACATCTTCACTAATTCAGGTGCGATCTTCCTGTACTCCACACCTGTTGCATCTTCCAGACAAGGCACTAGATTTGCTTCATCAAGATATATTCGGGTTGGTTGCCTATATATTGTCATCGTTCTTGCTAGTAATTCCTTTATTCCAACCATGTTCTAGATGTTACCAACCTGCAATTCCCATGGCTGCTTCTGATGGATTTCAATGAGCTCCTTCATCCTTTCTTCATCTTAAACCCATTGTATAAATTTATCTATCTCTTCATACACCATCAACTGCCACTTCTTCAACTGTCCAATGCAACCCATCTTGAATTCCAATCTTGTTTGATCTATGATCTTCATCTTCTCAAAGAGTACAGCAATCTGTTCATCGACATGATCTCCTAGGGCTGATGAATGTCTGAGATTTGGCACTTCAACCTTGAAATGCTCACTTGTTTCAACTGGAATTTCAACCTCAGTTTCTTCCTTGATGAGGATCTCCTCTTTGTTTCCTTCACCCTCACCACTTAGATTGATGGTCTTATTTGTTGCCTTGCCTTTTGTTATCGGCTGCTCCATAGTATCAGCCAACAGTTCCATTCTTTGGTCGTTGTTTCCTTTCTTTATCGCTTTGTATTTTCCTACTAGCTACCTTCCTTTCTCCATTGCTTCTGCTAGTTTTGCTAGCACTGCCTCTTCCCTTGCCAGTTCTTTCCCTTTTTTTGTCACTTTGACTGGCACTATTTCTTACCTAGCCAGCTCCTCTATTGTGGATATGATTTCAAACAAGGGCTCCTCTCAAAATTGAAGTGATGCACATGGATCTATCCTCAAATTCTACAAAAATATCAGGTGACTTCATTAGCATTGTTCCTACTGCTTCCACCTTAATTGCATCCACTACATTTGGTACCTCTCTATCCATATCCATAACTCCTATCAATATCTGCACCTCTTGTCCAGCTCCTCCTCCTTATTGTGTAGCCTTTTCCACATATTTTTGTTCTCTCTATGTAGCATCTTCTTAGGTTTGGTGTACCAACCTCCTTTGCTTCTTCTGTTTTGGTATCGATTGTTGTTTATCACCATCTAAATCCTCACTTGCTTCATCATCTGGCAAGTCCTTCCTCTTCAATATTTTCTTCATTCTCACTAAAGTATTTGCCTTTGTGAGTGGCACCACAATCAGCCACCTCAAAATTTTTGGTTCTTACTTGGCTATCTCCCTTGGAGGATTCAGTCTAGGAAACTGCAACTTTTCCTATGCCACAACATTCATTAACAGTGCAATAGCATGAAATGCCATTCAAAAGTTCTTCGAACATCGCATCAAGAAATTCTTAATGCGTTGTGACATGTATGATGCCCAATCGTATGCAACACCTTCCATGATACCTTGCACATACAATACAAGCCAGGTAGGTATCTCTGAACGTCGTTGTTCTCCTTGCAAATTGGTCATTATCATGTTCATGGCACACTGCAACCTTGTTGTTTTCAATTGTTGTTGCTTTCTTTCATCACATCCATGCTTCGTCAACTTTACAACTTCGTTTGGAGTTATATTGGTGACTTCACAGATTATTTCATTCTCGCAGACCCGATTTATTACCTCCTTCCTAACTGGTAATCCACGATTCAGCAATCTGAACATTGTTAGGAAATTGTCGGTGAAAACACCACCTGCACCCTTTTGTCACCAATCTTCACTTTGTTGGCGTTTTGTTGTGGATTGTATGTTTCCAACATCTACAACAAGTAGCTCTTGAAGAATTCCTTGTCAAAGTTTGGGATCTACAATATGCAACTTACACATGCGTTTTTGAACACAGCTTTCAATGGGTGATCTATTGCGCTTGCCTTCCACTAATTGCAGCAAAATTCTCCTACTGGTTGTTGCCATGTGATATCCTTCAGCGATATCAGCATTCTTTCCTTCCCCTTCTTAGGTGAAGCCTTCACTTTCTGCTCATCCAGAGTGTTAGCTTGAGGTCGTTCCCACGAGTGTCCACTATGTTGCCTGCTTCTACCTCGTTCTGCATCAGAAACATGTTCCTTCTCTCATTCTTGTATATGGTCATCGACACTTCCCGCTTTGCTTCTAACACTTTCTTTTCGCCTTCTTGAGTTGGGTGGATTCCTTCTAGACTCTTGTTCCACCTGCTCCATCCTTTTGCAAATGCTCGGTCTTCTCTACATCTTCTCTAACTGCAATCGCTCTTTCAAACAACTACAACTCATATGGCCCCTATCGTCTGCTTCCACTGATCGTATGACAGATAAACTTGTACGGTAGCCATCTAGCACTAACTGGTACAACAACCCTCTACTTCTTACTAGTATAGCACCCTTCTAATTGTAAATAGTACGCTACCTACCATTTGCTTTTGACTAGTACTATAGATACTTAATTGGTATGGCATTCGTTTGACTTGTACGACAGATTATAGGTCTTCAATTCTATGGCAGCCATCTACTCCCTCACTCATACGACAATCATTCCAGGGCAAGGCTTGTAAAACACAACTCACTCTGGCAACTTCCTCGCATGACTCACACAACAACCCCTCCTGCACGTCTCTATGTAGTTTGCGTCACTCGTGTCCAATCTTCACATCGTTCGTCTACAGCTCCTCACATCTACAACTGGAAAATTTCATGTCTTAGGTTTGTACGATTGTGCAATCATTCATATACCTGCAGTTATTCTTCAAAAAAAAACCTACTACGCAATTATTAGTCTCCATCTACACAATTTCTCCTAGGGTTCTATTATTCTGCAACTCTCCCGTTAACAACAATTGCTTCTTCCTCCATCGATGGTTTCTCTTGTTGCCGACAACTCTTGCAATAATGCTTCTGTGCACTCATCTACAATTTGTTCCACCATCCACTTTGTAGATGCAGTTTTCGTCCTCCCTCTCCTACAAACAATGAGCAATGGAATGCTTAGGCCTTCCCTAAGTGCGTCTATTTATAAGATTGGCAAGGGTAGTTCCCGCCCATACAACTGTTTTCTGGCCGCCACCTCGCCACCCTACATGTGACTACCTCTCATGCTTTTGTCTGCCTTTTTCTCTTTTTCTATTTTTTTTTTAACTGTATATATATATATATATATATTTCAAAAATTGGAAACGTGCCATTTTAGTTTTAAGTGTGTTGTACGATTTGTACGACAACCGCAACTGCCACCTCGATCACGTAGTCTGTTGACGAATCTAGCTCTTCCTATCGTCGGTGACCTTCTACCCGATCTGTCGTTTGCCCTATTTTGTTTGTAGGACAATCTTGTCCCTTTGTCGTACTAATACCTGCATCTATCGTACCAATGCCTGTGTCAATCGTTCAACATTCACTAATATAGCCTAGATCAATATGACACTCACTGGTACAACCTAGACTAGTATAGCAAGGTGTCATATGAGCCACCTTATTTGTATGGCACACTGCATTGGAAAGGTAATTCATCTTGCTACTTCTTTCAGCGTTGCATGATCGTCTTGGTACCTGTCACATCCAATTAGGTACTTCATTTTCTCTTTCTTGACTTTGTCCATGTCATCACCCTTTCCTTCTCCTTCACAATGATCCACTCTCAGGAAATGTTTTGTTCTTCAACTCTCCCTTCCAAGCGGGCCTCCCTGACTTGGGACTACCTATTCCTTTCTCCAGGCTATCCGAGGTCCATCCACACTCTTCTTTGATTCCTCGAACGTCTATTGTGGCATCTTCGATTTGGACATGAACCAAGAGGCAGTCCTGACGGGCCAACCTGTTGGTTATGTCGTCTCCAGTTGCTTTGTACATAAACAAGGAAAGGTCCTTGTGGGACTTGTGGTTGATCATGTGGCCTACGGATAGCCAAAGGGAAGATCCTTCCCTACAACTACCAGGAGGAAGGCCAACCAAACTCCTCCCTTGGTCAGGCAATCGTAGACAATGGAGAAGACTCCTATGTCGCCTCTTTTTGGTATTGATGTGACAACATCTAGTAGTTTGTGTGAACTACTAGGAGGTTCTTCCTCGACAGCAATTACTAGCGTATCATTTACTCTCCTTGTTCGCATTCCATCCTCGGAAAGAGTAGATTATCATCTTCCACCTCAGGAATTGGTTGCAATCTTAATACATTCCTCCCAAATCGCCTTGTAAGTGTTGATCTCAAACTACCACTACTTGTGTCAAAATTTATTGCGTATGAGCTAATACTTGAATCACTGGAGCTTGTGGAGGAAATGCTAGTGGTATCCATCTACCAGTGCTTTCCATCTCCTTCTTGAGATGTTGGTGCTTCAAAAACATCCCTCCACAATAGTTTAGTTGTTTCTTCTCTTGCCCATTTTTGTTGCTCCATTTCATTCAACATTTCTTGTTTCTATAACGTCAAGGTTCTAAATAATACTTCCAATCTTATGAGCAATTTGTGTACTCATTTGTGCATTATGCCTTCACAGCTCTTCATACTAAAACATTTGTGTTTGGAGGCGTATCCTTTGTTGTTGCACACCAACTTCTGTTAACAGGCTCATTTCCTTATGCTCATTGTCATCACTCCACAGTTCATGCTCTGGTCGTCGTCTACTGACAAACTCCATTCGTCACACATCAACATTTGTAAGTTATCTAAGTCATCTTTCCTCTTTCATGTCGGGAATTGTACATGTACCGTACACGTCTTCTTTTTGTAGAAAGAGGTTCCAACTCCTCTTGCTCTACCACAAGCTACTTCCGAATTTCCAATCAATTGCTTTAGTCCTAGATCATTGTCTTCTCTTCCTTCTTCTGCACCTTCTTGCTTGGTTTGACTTGATTCTCCCTCTTCCCAAACGACTATCCCTTTATATTCTCGTGAATACTGATGTGGTGTTCTAGCCAGACTTCCTATATTTCTTTCTAGCTCGAAACTAACCATATTTACTTCTGTTTTCACTTGAAATGGCTTCAATATCGAACCATTAACTATTTCAGGAATGACTATCTCATTTATCTTTTGCAATTTTACTATGCCATTTTCCATCATCTCACTCACTTGGAAGGATCCAAGCCATAAAGTCTTCAACTTTCCTGGCTTGACTTCTCTTTTGCTATTATATCTCAAGACCAAGTCATGCCACAACTTTCTTCATAGTTGGGCAATCTTTGTTGCCCATTGTGCCATCACCCTCGTTTCAACCAGTTTCACCAATATCGTGAGTCTCTCCTCTAGGATCTCCAGGTCACCCAAACACCGCCACTCTCAAACTTGGTACGAGGAACTCCACCAACACAACAACTTCCTACCCATACATCAACTAGAATGGTGTATGGTTTGTTGTTGGCTTAAAAGTAGTTCTATATGCCCACAGAATTGCTAGCAATCTTTCCTCCCAATCAGCACCTTCAACTCCACAAGTCTTGTACATAATGGAAACCAAGACTTTATTCATTGCTTTTGTCCGGAGGAGCTGGTATTTTCAGGTCTCTGTCCTCCTGACCAGCATTCAGATACAGATAGACATTCTCCCCCCTTATTCTTGAGTGTTCTCCCCCCTTCGAGGCATAATAGGGAGAAGATGGTCCACGAGATCATGAAGGATGTTAATCTCTAATACACTAGATGCACATGGATATTTCCTATTCCCCTCTTTCCCCTAAGCTATCTTTCCACCATGAGCACTTCTTACAGATTCAAGAGGGCAAAATAGTTCCACCACAATACCTTCAGCAGCATACAATGCATAGTCTTCGGATCCCGATTGCACGACTCAACGTATGTTCTCACCAACTCCGGATTGAGTAAGATCACCATCTTCTGATGAAGGAGCGGGTTTGCTTGTTTTGTTCCTTGGGTTAAGCTGAAACCCTGCATCACTTTATTTTTTGTTCTCCCATTTATTACGACATCCGAGGCAAATTCCATTGCCTATTCAAGGACAACTCTCAATCTATTTCTACCTTCTTCACCCAAACCAGTGGTGTCTCGCACTCTTTCTTATGGAGAACTCAGTTTCATCAACATAAAAGCTCCGACAAACCAGGTGACACCGGACGAAAACGCCCTACTTCATCCAGTTCGGACGGGAACAAGGTCACTACACAATGTACCCACAGTTTGTTAGGGTCCTGAGGACAGAGACATATCATGGACTTCTTCAACTCTGATACTTTGGCCTCAACTCTTAGGAGAGATTAGTTTCTAGGGGTTCTTGGATCTTGCCCTTCTTGGGTTGCTCCCTCTCTCCTCCCTCTCTCTTCGTTCTTCTTGGCATGCACTCTGCTCTTCTGGACTACAACCCTCCCCCCCTCTTCTCTCCCTTCTCTTCCCTCCTTCTCTTTGGCTCGATTGTCGGGTTACGTCTTGTATTTATCTTAGTTTCTTTTCTTTGTTGGGCTTTTTAGCCTGCTAGCTGGTAGTCATTATTGTCCTTCTTATAGTCCTTTGGGTCTTTTTTGGCCCACCACGGACATTAATAATATTTCATTCTATTTCATTTCATTTCTACCTTCCCATTTGCTCTATGGTAATACGGACTTGACAGTGAGTGTAAAATCTTGAATTCTGTGGTCAACTTCTTAATGACTTCATTGACAAAATGGCCTCCTCTGTCACTTGTCAACTGCAAAGGTATTCCGAACCTCATGATCACTTGTTCATACAGAAATCAAGCAATACTCTTTGCAGAATTGTTTGGTAGTGCTCTTGCCTCTACCCATTTCGTCAAGTACTCCGTTGCCACCACTATGTACCGACACTTCCTTCTTCGGCTTGTTTGTAGAGGTCCCACAAAATCAAGACCCCATCTCTCAAATAGCTCCTGTGGTTGTGATGGGTGTAATGGCATGAAGTCCCTTTGTAACGACTTCCCAACTCGTTGGCACGTATCACACGCCTTGACAAACTCCTTCGCGTCGTGATAGAGGGTGGGCCACCACAGCCCTGCCAGAAGCACCTTCCTTGCGGTCACATCTAGCCCCATGTGCCCTCCTGCCAACCCTTCATGAGCTTCCTTTAACATTGCATTGACTTCCTCTTCCATTACACATCTTCTCAAAATTCCATCAGGTCCCATCTTATACAACAAGCCTGCTATCAATTGAAAAGGTGCTGACTTGATGATGATCTTCTTTCTTTCTGCTGTCGGTATCTCCCTCGACAACTCTCCCATCGACAAGTATTCCCCAATCAACTTGTACCACGATGGTATGGCACTAATTGCAAACAATTGAGCATCAGGAAACTCGTCTGATACTCCTCCCTCTGCAGGTTCTCCTAAGTGAATCCTTGATAGTTGATCCGCTATCACGTGTTTCTTTCCAGGCCTGACCACTACCCAGAATACAAACTCTTGCAACGTAACGAGCCACTTGCTAACTCGTCCATGAATAGTCGGTTTATTTATCAGGTACAACAATGCCTGATGATCCACATAAAAAGCAAAAGGGTTGGCTAGCAGATAGTGTCTGAACTTTTGTACTGCATAGACCATCCCTAACGCTTCCCTTTCTGTCGTGCTGTAATTCTTCTCAGCTCTCGATAGTAACCAACTAGAAAAGTAGATGGGCTGATCTAGCCCAAACTGCCCCTCCTGGGCCAATGCACATCCAATCGCGAAATTGGACGCATCTACATGGACGTGAAATTCTTTATCCCAATCTGGAAACACCAGAATGGGAGTACACACCAATTTTGCCTTCAGCTCCTCGAAGGCCTTTTGATGTTCCTTTGTCCATCGAAAAGGAACATTCTTGCGTGTTAACACATCCAATGGGTGGGACACCTGGGCGAAGTTCCTAATAAACCTTTTGTAGTACCCGACCGTACCCAAAAAGGATTTCAATGAGCTCACGTCGTATGGCTCCTCCATGTTCATCATGATGCGAATTTTATCAAGATCCGTCTTCAACCCCTCTCTACTCACTACATGTCCCAACAACTTTCCATATGGTACCAACAACTTACACTTTTTTGGGTTCAGTGCCAAACGAGCATTCATGCATAGCCTCATGCATTCCTCCAACGCCTTTAGATGCTCGTCCTTCCTCCTGTACAATGACCAATCGTCCAAGAAGACTTTGAACTTTCCAATGGACATTTGCTCGAATATATAGAGAATAATTCTTTGAAACGTGGTCGGGGCATTACATAGACCAAATGGCATTCTATTGTACGCATAAATGCCATTCTCTACCACGAACGTTGTCTTCAGCTTATCTTCCTTAGCAATGCTTATCTGATTGTAGCCAAAGAACCCATCCAAAAATGAGTAAATCTCATGTCCAGCTACCTCCTCCAAGATTGAGTCAGTGAATGGTATTGGAAAGGGATCCTTAATTGTTATGGCATTTAGACTTCGAAAGTCTACACATATGCGGATCTGGTTCGCTTCTTTCTTCAAGGTGATCACAATTGGTGACACCCACTCACTCACCATGACCTTGAAGATTATGCTTGCATCGAGCATCTTCTGAATTTCCGCATTGACTAAGGCTGCATACTTAGGATTCATCCTGTATGGCCTTCTCCTTATCGGTAGTGCACCCAGAATCAATTGAATCCGATGTACACACAGTTCTGGTGGTATCCCTTTCAAATCTTTATAGGTCCATGCGAAGACATCCTTATATTGCAAAAAAATTTTGAAAGTTGTTGCTTTCAACACTGGGTCCTAGTCGTCTCCACAATGGATTATCTTCTCTTCACCTTCATTGTCAAGATTAATCTCCACCATCTTTGGTCCCTCGTACTTGATGGTTTCCGGTTCACTTGCCGCTTTGACCACGTCTATCGGGTGTGCTAGCTTCTCATCAATCACAACATCACCAACAGTATATTTTGCAAAATTCTTCGAAAATGTCCACTTTTCTTTTTCCTCTTTTGGTGCAGTTTTCCTCATTTTACTGTTTTTGCCAATCTCGAACACGCTTTCTCCTTGTTTGTCATGGTTTTCTTTCTCCTTTGCCTTAATGCAGAGACAAGTGGGCTGAAATATTTCGTAATCCTCCATCTTCCAATGGAGAAGTCCACTATTTGATCGACCTTCATCTTTCGTACACTCTTCCAGATGCAACACTCCTTCCTCGTTTGGTTCATGTCTGTTGTCTTCCTCCGAAGACGAACTGCCCGACTCATCGGATGCCATGATATCTTCGCTTACGGACTGATTCTTCAAATTGATCATATACTTGTGCTGGCCTTTCTTGAAAGTGAGTTGATCCTTCTCCCAGTTGTGATTAACCTTTGCCATGCGCAGCCATCCTCTCCCCAACAATGCATCATATGCTGGTTTTTGCATGGTTATCACAACGAAATCCATGACAAACTCTTGATCAACAATCTTTACCTTTTGAGTCGTTAAGACTCCTTTCATTTCAATCCCATACTGATCCGCACCATATAGCTTGAAATTGGGAGACCATAAGAATGGTGCTCCAATCTCCTTCCATGTCTTCTTGGGCAAGACGTTGACACTCGATCCCCCTCGACAATTACTTGCATCAACTTGTGGTCTAGCAACTCAATGTGAATTAATGCTGGCTTTTTGCCAACATCAATCATCAATACGGTTGGGTCAATGAATGAATTGATCCCTTCTCTTCTTGGTTGCTTCCTATTGGCTTTGGATCTTCATCACTCTCTTTGGTTGCATTATTTCTTCTACCATCACATATAGCTCTCCTATAGCGCTAAGTAGACTCGACACCTTGACTTCAACTGTCATATTTAGTACTTGCACTGCCAGCTCTTGTGTTGACATCATCTTCTTAGGCTTCTTCAACTTTTTCTCTTCAAGGAGTCGTTCTTGCCTGGTCTTCCTCATTTCTTCTTCGATTATGTCATGCTTCCTGCCATCTCTCCTTCTCCACAACAAGGTTTAGGTACTAGACTACTTTCTTTGCTTGACCCCTTGTACAAGCACATTGTTCTCTTTCCGTTGCTAGTTTGTTGTAAGTTGCTTGAGCTTGCCTTCTTCGGGCAATTTGCCTCCTTGTGACTACTCGGTCCACACCAATGACACATCAAGGTGTTATTATTCTCGGAGTTGTCTCCAACTGGCGGGTCCTGGCAATTGCGTGCGAAGTGCCCCCACTCTTGGCATCTTCGACATTGAATAATTGGTTTGCCATCTGCATCATACTGCAACCGACTTTGTCCTCCTTGTTGTCGATTGCCTTGTTGCGATTGTCTCCCTCCTCGACGGTTGTTTCTATATCCGCCACTTGCTGCTTGTCCATTCTTCGACGTGCTCAGTTTTTCCTCCTTTGCTTCTTGCTGCACCAACGTCTGGTGTCTCGAGCTCCTTATGTTGAATGGACAGTCTCCAACCGCATGCCCTTTCACTTCGCAGATGTTGCAAAAGGCATTCTTTGGACAAGTAATATTTGTGTGTCCCTCTATTTTACAATCAAAACACCAAATATCTTGCCTCTCCTTTTCCTCCTTTGCATCTCTAGCCATCCTTTCCAAGTCCTTCCTCATGGCCTGGATCGCCACATGTAGGTCGTCATGGTCACTATCGGAATCAGATTCCTTATAGTGACTTAGGCCTACTGTCGTTTGCTTAGCTTCACTCTCCAGTGTGATAGCTCTGTTGTATGCCTCTTCGTAGGAAGTTGGTGGGACTATCTTCATCTTCTTCTTATATTTTGGCAACAACCCATCGAGGAACCATCACCTTTGCAGTCCATCTGCTAGTGCAACTTCCATCTTGTCGATGAGTTCCTTTAGTCTTCTATTATAGGATTTAATATCCTCGTCCTTCTTTTGTTTTGTGGCGTAAATTTCTCCGATGATCTCAATATCGTCTCAGAGTCTTCTGAATTCTTGGATAAAGGCTTTCGTTAATGCTTCCCATGATGCAAAGGGTTGGTATTTTGTTCCTTCAGGTGCCAATCCATTGTGATTCCTCCCAATGTCACTGGAAATAATCTTAACCATGCTTGCCCATCTTCAACTCCATTTGCTTGCCATATGGTTACACATGTTCCTATATGGTGTTTTGGGTCTTCCTTTTTGTCACCCAAAAACAATGGGCACTTCTGCTTGCCCGCAACTACTACAATTTGTTGCAAAGTCGTGGTTGTTGTTCTTCACATCGCTCTTCATCACATGGCTCTTCCTCACCTCGTGAGCTATCACAACAAACAATCTCCGACCAATATCAACACTTTGTGAATATACGTGCATTGGTTCTAGTCCATTCACCCAAGCACTCTCCTACAGTTGCCTCTTGCGCCTGACTCCCGTCCTTTACGCCTCTCGACAAACTCCCCCATGCTTGTGTCGGCGTTAACCAGCCAATCATCATCTCCTCATGCTCTCTCCACGTTGGCACTTCCACTTGCACAAACATTCTCCATGGTCTCTGCTTCGTTTGCTCGCGTATTCTCTTGAACTTTTTCATTGTTAACAGCAACGTTTGCCACCTCTCATGTGTTTCACTTGGATTCTCCTCCTCCCGAGGACTCCACACATGTTCAACTATTGGTTCCTCAAGTTTAGTCTCTTGAGACTATAGTACTTGGTTGGCAATATTTTGCTCAACACCTCGTTGTTGAGCGATCCTCGTACTTCTCATAGGAATCTAGTTTTCTCCACGACCTCATCTTCCACGTCCTTGCGGTAGTGAATCTGTCATTCACCTCCTCCCACTTCACGCGTGCTGATCCTTCGTCAACTGGACCCAATTCCGATTCGATAATGGCAACGACGCCAAATGTAGCATGGTGGTAAGCATTCCAGAGATGGAGGAATAGGATGACAGATTAGGGGCCAAACAAGATTGCAATCAATGCAATTTTGCTCATCATTCTGCACTAGAATGGCATCAACACTTGACTTGTACAGCAATGACACTTCCACTAGTATGGCACTTGCTAGAACAAGAAGTACTATAACAATATGCACTGAAACGGCACTTGCTAGGACGGTAGTTCCGCTAGACTAGCACACACTGGAACGACGATATGTTGGGATGGCAAGTGCTAAAACAACACTTGCAAGAACATCAATATCAACTCCACATAGAATAGAAACTTACTCCATACTACTAGAATGGCAACATGCAATGGAACGACCACAATCAAGCTAGTAGAACTACATTGGAATGGCACCCTCAGTAGTTCCACTCGTACGGCGTTCTAGACTGCAACTCCCCTATTCCACATTCTGACTACACCAATGACAACACAACTACAAACACCAATATGGATGGAAGATGAGTCAATTGCATACATAATCCACAACACAACTACAAACACCAATGACAAACACACATATACTCAGATCACACACAATAAGGATAGAAGATGAGTCAATTGCATTACTCAATAGTATGACATTACAAAACATTGTACAATGCATATACAATCTGCACATACGCTACACTGTCTGCACATATTGTTTGCCAATACATGGCTCTAGTCTCTCCCTAGACACAAATAGGTATCATTAGTACATAGCATAGCATCGATAGCCTGTATGATCCTCAATCTAGATAGTCTCAAATGAAGGAGGGGGGATCTATTTAATCTTGTGTCCTAGTCATTGCCAACAACGGCTTCGAGGCAAGCGCACCACCCAACTGTCTCCCCATTCATACGTTCACATATTACCCTTAATGCAACTATAGTCTATTGCAATTTATCAAATTTCATGATTAAATTGCATTATATTAACATTTCATCCACATTTGCAAGTCATTACATATGCATTTGACTCTAAGGGACAACTCTCGACCTAAGAAGATGAGGATTTGTGATGCCTTGGTCAAGCCAACTATCACTTATGGGTCAATGGTTTGGGTTCCTAGTCTTGGCCCGACTGAGTGGTCACAGGTTGAACGTGTCCAGACACTCTTTCTTCAACGATTCATTCGTTGCAAGGGTACTATCCCCCGCTCTATTATTATGGCAAAGTTTTGGGCTTCTCCTCTCCAACTTGAGATTATCTTCCTGATTATCGGTTCTCTTCACAGTATCCGTACTTTCGGAGATACCCTTGAGGGTTGCAGGCGGTACCCTTACCTCGCCCTTCGCTCCTTTATGGAACTCTCTCCGAGTTCTCTAGGAGGCCAGAGGAGTTGGTACTTTAAAGTTTTTGCCCTCCTGGCCAGCATTCGGATACAAATAGACAGGCTCCCCCCTTATTCTTTAGGTGTTTCCCCCCCTCTCGACTAAGGACAGGATGCTCCACGAGATCCGACAGGATGTTAGTCTCCACTACACCAAATGCACTTGGATCTCTCCTGTTGCCCCTTTTTCCCACAAGTTGTCTTTCTACCATGAGCACTTCTTACTGATACAAGAGGGCAGAATAGTTCCTGCACAATACCTTCAGCAGCACACAATGCATAGTCTTCGGATCACTATTGGAAAACTTTGGGTGTGTTTTCACCAATATGGATTGAGTCAGATCACCATCTTCCGACAGAGGAGCGGATTTGCTTGTTTTGCTCCTTGCGTGAAGTTAAAAATCTTCATCACTTTATTTTTTGTTGTCCCATTTATTATGAGATCCGGGGTAGATTCCATTGCCTTTTTAGGGATAACTCTCGATCTGTTTCTACCTTCTTCAGATACCCAAACCAGCGGTGTCTCGCACTCTTTCTTAGGGAGATAACTCAGCTTCGACAACATAAAAGTTCTCCTCTAGATGGATCTCATCCTCCTCAACATTGGCTCATCACAACATACTTCACTAGCTTCGATGAACTAGAAACGCCCCACATCATCCAGTTCGAACGGAAGCAAGGTCACTAGACAACGCACCCACAGTTTGTCAAGGTTCCGAACTAACGTTGGTCAGAGACATATCATGGACTTCTTCAGCTCTAGTACTTTGGCCTCAACTGTTAGAAGAGAATAGTTTATGGGGAGTTCTTGGAGTTTACCCCTCTTGGGCTGCTTCCTCCCCTCTCCTCTCTCTCCATTCTTCTTGGCGTGCACCCCTCTCTTTTGGACTGCAGCCCTCTCCCCCTCTGCTCTCCCTTTTCTTTTCCCTTTCTCTTTGGCCCGGTTGTTGGGTTTCATCTTGTATTTATCTTAGTTCTTTTCTTTGTTGGGCTTTTTAGCCTGATAGCTGGTAGTCATTATTGTCCTTCTTATAGTCCCTTGGGTCTTACTTTGGCCCACCGCAGACATTAATAATATTTCATTTCATTTCACTCTCATTTACATTACATTTCATTACAATTATTTACACTTAGTGCATTTTGCACTACTTTTTCTTGTGAGGTCCAAAACCAATGCCTACACGAGGAAATTGTGGAAATTGGCAACTACCATCCCATTCCCAGGAAAAGTATAAGTAGACCCCTTACATTTCTCGAATACATGATAATTTATCATCCCTCTATTTGTTTGTATCTAAGAGGGAGGTGTGCATGTTGTCCAAAGTGTGTTGTTGATGGTTCGTCGGAGTATGGTGTATTGCAAATAGTTGTTGTGTGGGATATATGTTGTATGCACAATGTATCCATTTGTAATTGTAAGTTATTACCATTGTATGTATTGTTTATCTTACTGGTAATGGAATTGTATTTAAATGTATTGTATTCCATTCCTACATAAAGTCTTTTGGCGCACTATTCTTGTTGGAATACATAGTGGTTAAGCTACACTGGACGCCACGACCAACTTTTGTATTATACTTTGTATAAGCCTTTTGGGTCCTTGTACACTTTCTACAAGTAAATATTTTATCATATTTTATTATTTAAGCTAAAGGTCATTTTTTTAACCTTGACCTAAAGGTCTCTTGTAATTAAGTATAAATACTCCTTCCTAACAAACATTTTAAATCGGTTCAAGTGTAATTCTATTTCCTTTAGTGATATATTTTTGTGTCAACAAACACCCTTTTACTTCATGTGTTTCCTTTTTATGATCTGGGTAATGTGTGCATTTTATTTGTTTTCTAGAAACTATTGTGAAATCCATTACAGTATCAAGACAGGTGTGAATCTCCATTACTTGATTGCTTGTCTTCGACAACACATCTTTTATGGCAATTCCTACGGGGGCAATATTGTTTGGAAGCTATTAGAAGAAATCTCATTGGTTTCCAACAGATTTGCTCCAAGAGAAATATTCATTGCCAAGTTCCTATTTCCTCTCTTCACACTCTTAGTTTTTTTTATCTCACAAGATGGATGCCCTAACCTCCAGATTACGTATTCTTAGGTTCCTTGAAAACTTCCTTTTGTAATCCCCATCTTCAATCACTTTAGCATTATAGTTGGACCTAGCTCTCTCGGAATCCGTCAGACGTGTCAAAGGGGATTTTTGATAATAGCAATGAGCTCAGTGGTCTAGAGGACCCCGATGACACTTTCTGAAGTTGTACCCACCTTCTGGTTTGTTCTCCAAGATTCTTGGAGAGAGCGTATATTTATAGTAAGTCACCCAGTTAGGTCCGGTCATCAATATTCATCAACGGTATCACTCCTATGCAGTCAAATTTCGATTTCGATGCTTTCCAACCGTTTTCGTAATTTGGGTGTTAATACGAGCTATATTTAATTATTTTCTTCTAAGGTTGCCATTTTAATTAAATTATTTAATGGGCGCCTAAGTGTTATAGCTCGTTGGAAAGGGAATTCATAGACGCTTTATTGTGGAGCCCTGCACATCATATATCAATATTTTTAATTAAAAGGGGTCTTTTGGAGCAAAAAGGCGTTTTTAATTATAAAGTGACTATGTTTTATCCCACATTGAGCCCACAAGAGAAGATTTCTCAATGAGAAGTCTATTTATATGATTGTTTGCTCTCATATTGAACATTCTGGACATTTGATAATTTGGTTTTCTCTGAGGAGAATTTGGAGCTCTGGTTGCAGAACTTCAGAAGGCTGTTGGGGACGAAAACCTCCTTCAGTAACAATATCTTCGGGTGTGGAAGATCACCCTTGGGTGTTTATCTGCCAGCTTCATTTCAGGAGTTGGGATTGTGCATACAAAGAGATTTTGCAGAGGTAATTTCAGTATTGTTTTGCATTAATATTTCAAGGGTTTCCAGTAGGCTGTACCTTTCTGTGTATGTTGGAAACGTTAAATGCAGAGATTCATCTAGGGTTTGATGATATTCGTCTGGGCGCCATTATAGAAGGTGATTTGCTTGTGAAGTAAGCTGGAGATAATTTCCACAAGGTGTCGTATAACTGCTGATAGTTGCGTACAAATAAATGGCAATTTTGGAACCATTAAATGGTTCATAACTAAAGAAAATAAAGGAATCTCCATCTGAGTATAAATCTAGACGGTCTCTGCAAGTTGGGCGACCATTTTAAGCCCATTACTTTGGACCTTGGGAGGCAGAATTAATTTATTTATTTTGTCGTTCAGTTCTGGTCACATACACAGCTGTACATCCGTTTCTTTCATTGCTGATGAGTGTTATAGAAACTGTTTCTGGGTGTTTTGCAAAGCATTCTACATTGCCGGAGCAGGTCACATGAATATCAGAGCCTCAGCCTTTCCTTGAACGGTGTTAGGTCTTCTTCAAAACAAATTAGTTGAATTCATAAGTGTAGAAGACCTTGGGGGACTATATGATTCCATGTTTCGGAGAGTGGATGTTCATCACAATCAATTGCAGACCTGATTTCTAATGTAAGTTGCTACAGTTCAGTAAATATTCTTATGTATTTCAGCTACTGATAATTTACTCCATTGCTCCAAGGCATTTAAGATTGGGTTATCATTAGTTTCCAATGAATGAATGATGCTATGATTTCTGCACTCTTAAAGTAGACTGTTTAGGCGAGGTTTCAGACCATATACACTTGCAATCAGTTATGTCAGTGTTTGGGGTAATCTGATTACATGATTACCAACAAGTTCATTGTGTCCAGGGCATGTCATGTAAATGTTATGAAAGGTATATAATACTCATATCAGACTCCTGGAAGCAATATATAGTAAGTGACAAGTGTATTGTGATTTTCACAATGCAAATCATTAGCAATTTCATGCAATTAGTATTGTAGCAGTTAGTGTTCACATTGGCTCTATTCCTCCTTGTTCTTTATTTGCAAATTATTCTCTCTGCCATATCAGAAAAAAATAAGTGCAACTTGGGTAGGACATTACACATTTGTCTTTTACGGATACATTTCCTTTTTTTCTTTGGATTTTTTTGGTCTAGATGCAATACAAATGAGAGCACAATTTGCATGATCACTAAAGAAAAGAAGAAGAGGCAAAACATTTTATGGCAGCCATAGTATTCCAAAAAAGTCATGGGCAGACTTTCGTGCATGGCATACCTCCAAGCCGCTTCACAAAGTTGCTAAAATGGACAGGCAACTTTTTTGTTGAACTAGTGTGAGAAGATGACTTGATTGATTGTGTTCACGAAAAAAGTTGTGTAAAGCAAACCATGATAGATACGAACGAATAGTCAATGTTTTTGGATACTTTGCAAAATTTCAAGGAGGTGCCAGTTCAATACTTTTTCCTCTTTTGCCTCGTTTTGCTGCATCAAAATTTTGCTCTATTTCCCTCGAATTTTCAAATTTTAAAATAAAGAATATTCCATGGAATATTATCAATGGGGGCCAAACGGGATCCCCATTTGAATTAGTACATTTTTATGGCGAACAATTTAGTTTTTGGGTGTATGGCACGCAAGGCAAAAAACTCTATGTAAAGGGGTCAAAAGGCTTCCTTAAAGGAAGCATCATCCTCCTCTTTATTTGCATTAGCGCCCAAGGCACTGTGGATAAGGGGAGGTTCACTAGTCCTTGGGACCTACAAGGTCCAAGGTTCAAACATCATGCCCTTCACCTTTCTTATGATACTAATGACGTCACCACCCACCCATGACATTGCACTTGTGTAGACAGCAGTTCTAAGCAAGACAAACCCTAGAACTAGCTGCAATAATGTTGTCCACCAATTTTGATTATACATAGCAATTTTGGAATGCATGTGTTACATTGGATTTTTGTAAAAATCAGCCAATAAGAAAGAAGGCTTGATTGTAAACGCACAAGGCACTAGATGACAAAACTAGCCGCCATTTGCTAACTAGTGTGTTAGACGTCTAGTTAGACGTCCATTGTTAGACGTCCAGTTGTTAGACGTCCAGTCCAGAATTAGCGATGGTTAAGGGCAAGACAATTGGGGTAGTTGAAAGCAAAGTAGGTGGAGTAACTACTTCGCCTCCCTATTTATACCCTCTTCAAACATTGTAGATCGTCATTATCCATCTAAATACAAATGCCAATGCTCTTGTGCGGATGTTCTATTCTGTGTATGGTGTTGTTGTGAGTTCATGTTATTGCAGGTTGTATTGCATTGATGTGTGAGTTGCAGGTTTTCCCTATTGATCAGTATTGCAGGTTGATTGTGCAGCAAGGACCAAGCAAGGGATGTTTGTTGCAGGTGCAAGAGAACGCCAAGGAACTATGGACGTCTAGCCTTGACGTCTAGACAGTCGTCAGACGGCTAGCCGTCTAACCTGAACTATCCTACGTCCAAGCCTTACTGCACTGTTAGTAGACGTCTAGCCCCAACCGTGTGACGTCTAAGCTACCTGTGACGTCTAACCGTTGTGACATCTATACCCCCTTGCATGACGTCTAACTTGTTGTGACGTCTGCACCAAGAGGCATCAGACATTGGCTATACAACAGGAAGATCAGCCAAATATGCCAAGGAATGGACAAGGAGCCACTAGCGGAGGATATAGGAATAGTCGTCGAGGAGGAAAACAAGGAGGCCAGAGTCAACTACAATACGACTCTAATGGTCGGCCGGTTATTCAATGTCGGAATTGTCAAGAATGGGGCTATTTTGCGAAGAATTGTTCCAAACCCCAGAATGCAGGTAACAATAGTGGTAACAACACTACTCAAATGTGTAAATGGTGTGGTCCAAGCAACCACAAAGAAGCCAATTGCCCGAACAAGGCAAGTACCAGTGGAACTCATAATATCAACCTCATTGGCATTGGAGAAGTGACAGAGGTAGACAAAGAAGTCTTGGCTGTAACAAGAGCACAGACCAAGAAAACGGAACAATATCCAAACCCTGCCAAGGAGAAAGAACGATGGCAAGAACCCAAGAATTAATCAAAACAAAACTAGCAAAGGAAAAGCAGGGACAACTAGTTCTGGAGAAAGTATTGAAGAGACCAGAGATCACCAAGAAGGAATCAGTAGAAGGTTTGGTAACAGAGGTACTAAACACAAAGGTGGAGATGAAGGTAGCCTACCTGTTTAGTATAGTACTTGAGTTGTATGCTATGATCGGGGAAGCCATCAAGAGGAAGGATGAAACTCGACAGGTAGCAACCATCAAGCAAGGACAATTCATCGATCCGACAATCCTGATGATTGAAGCCGGGAGAAGGCCAGCTATAGTCCAAATGGAATTTTTGGACCATAGACTGAATCAGGTGATTATAGATGGAGGGTCTAGTGTGAACATGATGCCAAAAAAGACATGGCGGATTTTGGGGCAACCCGCCTTACAGTCTCCAAATTTCAAACTATATTGCGCTAATCAATATAGCATTGAAACAAAAGGCGTTTTGATGAATCAGAAGGTACACATAGCAGAGCAGGACTTCATCTTGGATTTTGTTGTCATTGCTATGCAGAAACCCACATATGATGCACTGCTAGGACGAGCATGGTTGAGAACAGCAAAATTCAACCACAATTGGGAGAAAGAACGTCTATCCTTCAAGCAGGGACAACACAAGTATATAATCAATCTGAAGAATCAAACTGTGAGTCAAGACATAGCCACTTCAGATGATTCGAGATACTCTTCATCAGATGGTGAGACGAGATAGGACCCAGATGAGGAAGGAGTGTTGCACCTTGAAGACTGTACGAAAGATGAATATGATCAGGACAAGGGTCTATTACACTGGCAGTTGGAAGACTACTAGATATTCTCTCCCCAATGTCTGTGCATCAATGCGGAGAAGGATATTCAAAAGGAAGAGATACAAGAACCTGAAAAGGGAACTAGCAATAAAAGACAAACAACAATAGAGAAGGACAAGGAAAGAGAGAAGTGGACATTTCCCAAGAATTTTGCAGAATTCACGATGGGGGAGGCAGTCATTGAAGATAAACCAGCCCACCCCATCACTGCACTGAAAGCAGCAAATGAACCTGAATCCATCAAATATGAAGGTCCTAAAATGATTTAGGTAAACTTGGGAGAAAATGGCGAGGAGAAGATGATCAAATGTGGATATAATAGGGATCAAGTCCTCGAAGCAGCAGCATTTAAGGTTTTTCTAGACAATAAGGATGTTTTTGCTTGGACATATAAGGACTTGAAGGGAGTACCACCAGAACTCTGCGTACACAAGATTCCCCTTATTGAAGGTGCGCAACCTGTAAGGACCTTACAAGATGAATCCCAACTACGAAGCAAGGGTGAATGCCGAAATTGAGAAAATGTTGGATGCAGGTATTATCTTCAAAGTTACGACAAGCGAATGGGTTTCACCGATTGTGATTACTCTAAAAAGAGAAGTAGATAAAATCCGAATTGTGTGGATTTTAGAAGTTTGAATGTCATAACCATAAAGGATCCCTTCCCGATCCCTTTCACAGACTCCATATTGGAAGAAGTAGCCAGCCATGAGATATATTCATTTTTGGATGGATTCTCGGGCTATAACCAGATTAGCATAGCGGAAGAAGACAAGTTGAAGACCACTTTTGTAGTGGAAAACGGGATATATGCATATAACCACATGCCATTTGGATTATGCAATGCACCAACTACTTTTCAGAGGATCATCTTGTACATTTTTGATAAGATGTCCACAAGGAACTTCAAAGCTTTCCTAGATGATTGGTCATTGTATGGCAGGACACAAGAACATTTAAAAGCCTTGGAAGAATGTATGGGATTGTGTAGAAAAGCACGAATATCATTGAATCCAAATAAATGTGTCTTATTGGTGCCATATGGAAAGTTGCTAGGGCACATAGTATGCCAGGACGGTTTGAAACCCAACCCAGATAAGATATGGGTAATATTGTTAATGGAGGAGCCACATGACGTGAGCTCAGTCAGAACCTTTTTAGGGACAGTCGGATATTATAGGAGGTTTATCCGAAACGATGCCCTGACATCTCATCCACTAGACACACTTACACGAAAGGGTGTTCCATTCAAATGGGCAGAGGAACACCAGGGAGCATTTGAGGGATTGAAAGGGCACTTGGTGAAAGCACCTATCCTGGTTTACTCAGACTGGGAGAAAGAATTCCATGTGCATGTGGATGCCTCAAATTTTGCCATTGGATGTGCATTGGCACAAGAAGGCCAATACGGGTTGGATCAGCCCATATACTTAGCAAGTCGGCTATTGTCAAGAGCTGAGAAGAATTACAGCACAACCGAGCAGGAGGCACTAGGAATGGTGTATGCGGTGCATAAATATAGACACTATTTACTAGCTAACCCCTTTGCTTTCTATGTGGATCATCAATCTTTGTTTTACTTAATCAATAAACCAACGATCTACGGACAAGTGAGTCGATGGCTCATCACCCTGCAAGAGTTCGTGTTTAGAGTGGTAGTCAGACCAGGGAAGAAACACGTAAGAGCGGATCAGTTGTCAAGGATTCGCTCAGAGGAGCCTGTAGAGAGAGGAATACCAGATGAATTCCTCGATGCCCAGTTGTTTATGATTAGTGCAATACCTGGATGGTACAAGCACATAGGGGAATATTTGTTGACAAGAGAGCTGCCAAAGGAACTAACGGCAGCCAAACTGAGAAAAGTGATTACGAAATTGGTACCTTTCACCTTGATTGCAAGATTGCTCTACAAGATGGGGGAAGACTGTAGACAGGGGTGAGTACATTCCCGATACAGGTGATGACAGTTAGTATCAGGGTTAGGCGAGGTAACAAATGGTCTAATTGATAGGCTAACTCTGGCTATCAAGGGTCCAGACGTTGGATAGACAGGTGCAGACGTCCGAGACTATGTCAGACGTCTGGTCTAGACGTCTGGGAGCCAGACGTCAGGTTATGGCTGGACGTCGGGTGAAGGGGTTGACGACTAGCCGTATGGTGGTGACCAAACGTCCGGCTAGACGTCTGGCCTCAGCGAACGCTCAATCGCCATAACCGCTTCTGCTCCAGCACCTATTCGTCAATACGCAACAGCAAACATGCAACAATAATTCACCAGTCGAAAACCTGCAACATAGCCATTAATGCTTCAAACTTGCAACAACTCCATTAATGGCAGCAACCTTTAACTCAACTCAACACTCAATGCATACACAGAATATGGATCAGAATAACAGTATTTGTATTATGCTTCAATCACAATTACAACATACAATGGTGATCTCAAACCAAGTCTGTGCTCTCTCTGTCCGTCTCTGATTTCCTACAAATGTTTGAAAAGGGGATATTTTTAGAGTTGGGATTTGGTTATCCCAACCAACTTCCCCCAACTTCCCCAACCACTTCTACAACCGAATCTGCTAACTAATTGCTAATTAGACATCTAACTCTGCTAACTAGCCGTCAGACGACTAGGCCAGACGTCTAGCGGCCAGACCAGACGTCTGACGGCCAGTCCAGACGTCTGACAGCCAGTCCAGACGTCTGACAAAACTGGACGTCTGGTGACTGGCAACACTGGACGTCTGACTTACAGACTGGACGTCTGATGCCAACACTTGGACAAAATTGCTCAATTACATTCAAAATTGTTCGGTTACATTCAAAATTTTTGGAGGATGTGCCAGTCAGTCCTAGGGCTTAGAACTGTTGTCTACATCTATCCTCCCCTTCGAAGAAGTCGATGTCCTCAACGACCTTCTCCTCTCCGTTGTTGAAGTTCCAGCCTTAGTTTGTTGTACTTCTGTTGGTGTAGCAGCCTGTTGTGATTGTTCATATTCCTGAAGCCTTTGACGATATTGGTCTCTTTCGTCTTTGAGTCTTTTGGCATAGTTATAATATTTTGCCCATTCAACTTCAAAGGTATTTGCTTGCTCTTCAGTCTTCTTCAAGTTCATCAGTAGTTCTATTTTTCGGCTGCGGAACATATCCTTCAACAATTCCTCTGAAAGAGAAGCTGTTGGTGCACCTGTTTGCTGTTTTGCCCTCCGCAGTTCTTCCTCCAAAGCTGCATTTCTATTCAGAAGTTCTTTTTCTCGAGCCCAAGTGCGCTCCTGCTGGCTTCTACTGACTGCAAATGCGGTTGCTCGCTTAACCAACAGCTTCTTTTTGGTTCTTGAGTTGGTCTATCTCTTGTGCTGCTGCTTGCAATTCCAGATTCTTGTCTAACAACTCAGCTTGTAAACTTGCATTGACCTCCTTCATCACTTCGTGAACTTTTTCCATGCGTTTTGACTTTTTATGTTGACTTTTGAATTTTTATAATTTTTATTTTTATATTTTTTTTTTTTTTCAAAATTGTCTTCGACGTCTATAACTTAACGTCGACGGGTGAACCGCATGGTCAAGCCAATGCGCAGTTCCCATGCATCTAAGGTCGAATTCTGCTGATGACAACTATTTTATCCGAAATTACTAAAGTCGTCATCACTATCAGTGTTTATCTCTTTCGTCGCCTGCCGTCTTCGGCGATTGTTTCGTCTTGGGGAAGTTCCCGAGTGTGACTGTGGCTGTTGTCTTATTCTTTCTCGCGGTATAATGCGCCAGTCTTGTTCTTCTGTTTCTTCCGTCTGCTGTCTTCTTGCTGGCTCTGGGGACTGATTCCTACTATCCCATCATCTGGCATTATTATTGACTTGTTCATTTCTCGGGCTAATCTGTTCCCATCATTCTTCGGCCATCCGATCTTCTTCCCCATCTAGACTGATAATATTATCCCGGGTTCTGCTACTCCCTCCTGGTGGCTGCTAGTCTGGTTTGGTCGTTCGAGATAATCAGGCACCAGTGGAATTTGTTCAGTCCTTCCATCATTATGTCGGAGTATTATACAGTCATCCAAATAAGTATATATTATTCCCCCATTTTCTTCCTGATCAATTTCCGCCTACCGGGTCAGTTGTTGTCCTTGGTGTTCTCCATTCTCATGGGGTCGTCTAGATCTCCGACCTCGTCCTCGACCTCGATCATTACTTGCAACTACCCGTGCTTGATTTCTTTGCTCTAGATTGGGATTACGGTCCCAATCTCTCCTTTCGCGGACCTGGTTACCGCGTCCTCGGCCTCTAACCGATCGAATCTCCCTAATGTTGGGTTGTCGTACTCCCAGCTTCCCGAGACTCGGTCGGTCCCTCAATCGTTCCTGACGACGTCTCCGCTTCCTACGAGCTCGCTGAGATGAACCTCTCGGTCTATTCTCAGGAGCACGAAGTGATGGGTTGACTTGGACTAAGTTCTCAGATGGGCCTCGCGGTCCAAACTGAGAACCAGTTGACCTATTGTTAGCGAGAGGGAAATTTCTTCCTCTCAAGCTACCGGGACGAAGGTCAACCACGCTCTTCCCTTGGTCAGGTACTCTCGGGGTTCCTTGCGGTCTCCCGAAGGTACCTAAATTATCTCTGCTACGGGTTTCGTTTATAGGTTGTGATCTTGGCTCAGGTGTTAGTTGTTGCAAGATCCTCAGTCTCCTACCGGCTCTCATCAGTATTCATCTCCATCTGCTTTGCTCAAATTGTCGTTGCATGGTACAATGAGCTAAATTCTCCCGGTACTCTTCCGAAAAGTCCGAGTCGGTACTTGAGTCATTTCCATCTCCTACCGTATTGAGTGGCCAGATTGAAGTTTCTTGAACCCTCTGCTGCAATCTCCGTACTTCTCTTCTATGCTATCGCAAATCTAGTGCAACCATCCAATACCTAGCTACCTCTTCCCGTTCAGTTGGGCGTCTCATGGCTCCAGCATAAGGTGTTCTCCATGCACAAGTCGATGGTATTTCGGGTATGCCATCCCCATTCAATCCTCCATTGTGTTCATCTTGTGAACTTAGTGAAGTATCGTCTTCAATTATCTGCGCAGTTTCCAGGAATCTGACACCCGCTTGCCGACTACGATCTTCCTCCCTTTGCCTTCTATTGTCTGGGTTAGGGCTAGCAACTGGGATATCTGGGTCCCGCGGTAGATTATCGTTGCTGCTGGAGTCTTCAAACCACCCTCTAGTTCTTGCTTTTTCAGGTACCGTTTCTATATCCTTCCATACTATTGCTGCCACTTCCCCCCTACTTATGTGATATTTAGCAGTCGAGCTTTGTCCTACTTCCCATCTCCTGGGTCTTTCTGGAGAATCTCTTGTTTCCTGAAAGTTTGGTACTTCTCTACTTGAGGATTCTTTTGGATTTAATACAATTTTTAGCGAGGCTAAAGAAGAACTCCTAGAAAGTGCAGCAGTTACTTTTGCTTTTCCCCGTCTATGTTCCCTTGGACTTGTCACGACTTCCTGTTCTACTTCCAAGGAGAATAAACTGCTTTTCGAAGGGTTCCCTGTTGCACTGTTTCTCGATTCCCATTGATTCAGCTCTGCCCACTCGCTAGGCGAGCTTCATGCCTTTCATTTACCCCGTGCATGGTTGTGTCCAACTCCCGGATCACCTGTTCCCGTAGCCGATTGTTGTACTGTCTCAGAGTTTCATATTCCTCTTGCAGCCGATGTGTTTCCATTCTCATTCGCTGCATCAATCTAACTCTGTCTTCTTCATCTTCTTCCATAACCTCCTGTTGAGCGACCTCCGTCATGACTTGGAGTCGGTCCCCTTCATTGTTACTTGAGAGTTCCATTGATTGCTATTCCTCACTCCCAAACAACCAATCCAGGTTATGCATTTCCTCCCCTCGAACAGCGCTACCCTGCTCATTATTTCTGGAAGGTTGTGTGCCTAAATCTTCTTCTTCTGTTCTGGAAGTTCCCGTTTGTTCCAAGTTAATCATGTTGATTTCCGCACATGGCTTGTATAACTTCAACTTGGAACCATTGATTACCTCGAGGCATAATGTTCCATCCAATTTCCTTAGTCTAACTGCCCCGTTTTCTAGTATTTCATCCACCTGGAAGGGTCCAAGCCACGTGGTTTTTAATTTCCCCGGCTTGAGTTCTCTCTTACCGTTGTATTTTAGAACTAGTCCACCAACCTTCAATTCCATCTTCCGAAGGTGTTTATCATGCCAAAACTTCCTTCTCTTCTGCGCTACCTCCGTTGCCCATTGAGCCATCACCCGTTTCTCATCTAATTGTACCAAGGCTGTCAGTCGCTCCTGGACGCTTTCTTCTTCACTCAACCGGTTGTTGACTGCTACCCTCAAACTTGGTATAAGGAATTCAACTAGTACCACTGCTTCCTGGCCGTACATCAGTTGAAAAGGTGTGTTATTTATAGTTGGCTTAAAAGTTGTTCTATATGCCCATAGAACTGCTGGTAGTCTTTCCTCCCAATCGGCTCCCTCTACTCCACATGTCTTGTACATGATGGACACCAGGACCTTATTCGTCGCCTCCGCCAACCCGTTTGCTCTCGGGTAGTACAGACTTGATAGTGAGTGTAAGATCCTGAACTCCTCCGTTAGATTCTTTATAATTGCATTCACAAAATGGCCACCTCTTTCACTTGTCAGCTATAGAGGTATCCCAAACCTTGTAATTACTTGTTCGTACAAAAAGCGAGCCGTGATTCTTGCCGAGTTGTCTGGTAAAGCCCTCGCTTCGACCCATTTTGTGAGGTACTCCGTTGCAACTACGATGTATCGACATCTCCTCCTTCGACTTGTCTTTAGGGGACCTACAAAGTCCAACCCCCATCTTTCGAACAGTTCATGAGGTTGCGACGGATGTAGTGGCATGAAGTCTCTTTTCAACGGTTTCCCTATTCTTTGGCACGTATCACATGCTGTCACAAACTGTTTAGCATCGTGAAAGAGGGTGGGCCACCACAGACCTGCCAACAACACTTTCCTTGTCGTCGCATCCGGTCCCATGTGTCCTCCTGCCAGTCCCTCGTGTGTCTCCCTCAGGGTCTGTTGTACTTCATCTTCCATTATACATCGTCGAAGTATCTGATCCTCCCCCATCTTATATAGAAGTCCTGCAATCAAGGTGAAGGGTGTTGACTTTGTAATTACCTTCCGTTGTTCCGCTGTCGTCAACTCCTCTGGCAACTTCCCCGTCGACAAATATTCCCCGATATGCTTATACCATCCTGGTATAGCATTAATCATGAACAGTTGTGCATCGGGAAATTCATCCGGTATTCCTCCCTCTACAGGTTCGCCTGAGCGAATCCTTGACAACCGATCCGCTATTACTTGTTTCTTCCTTGGCCTTACTACCACTCTAAACACGAATTCTTGCAGAGTGACGAGCCATCGACTTACTCGTCCATAGATCGTTGGTTTATTGATCAAGTATAACAGAGCCTGGTGATCTACGTAGAAAGCAAAAGGGTTCGCCAATAAATAGTGTCTGAACTTTTGTACCGAGTACACCATTCCCAATGCTTCTCGCTCTATTGTACTATAATTCTTTTCGGCTCTTGACAATAGCCCACTTGCAAAGTATATGGGCTGATCCAATCCAAATTGGCCTTCCTGTGCTAATGCGCGTCCAATTGCAAAGTTTGAGGCGTCCACATGGACATGGAATTCTCTCTCCCAGTTAGGGTAAACCAGGATAGGTGCTTTTACCAGGTGTTCCTTCAATCCTTCAAACGCCACCTGGTGTTCCTCTGTCCATCTAAATGGGGCATTCTTCCGTGTAAGTGCGTCTAGTGGGTGAGACATCAATTCATAATTTCAGATAAACCTCCTGTAGTATCCGACGGTTCCCAGAAAATTTTTAACTAAGCTCACGTCATGTGGCTCCTCCATTAGTAACACTACCCGTAACTTGTCCGGGTCAGGTTTTAATCCTTCTTGGCACACTATGTGTCCTAACAGCTTCCCGTATGGCACAACCAGGACACATTTATTTGGGTTAAGTGCAATTCGCGCCTTCCTGCATAAACGCATACATTCTTCCAGAGCTTTTAGATGTTCCTGCGTCTTCCCATACAGCGACCAATCATCTAGAAAAGCTTTAAAATTCCTTGTGGACATTTTATCAAAGATATATAAGATGATCCTTTGAAAAGTAGCGGGTGCATTGCTTAGGCCAAATGGCATACAATTGTATGCATATATTCCATTCTCCACCACAAAAGTAGTCTTCAACTTGTCTTCTTCTGTTATGCTGATGTAATTGTACCCCGAGAATCCATCCAAAAATGAATAGATCTCGTGGCCAGCTACTTCTTCGAGTATGGAGTCCGTGAATGGGATTGGGAAGAGATCTTTTATAGTTACGGCATTCAAACTTCTAAAATCCACACGGATTCGGATTTTATCTACTTCTCGTTTTAGAGTGATCACGATTGGTGAAACCCACTCGCTTGTCGTAACCTTGAATATAATGCCCGCATCTAGCATCTTCTCGATTTCGGCATTCACCTTTGCCGCATATTTGGGATTCATCCTGTAAGGACGCCTTCTGACTGGTTGTGTGCCCTCTATCAGAGAAATCTTGTGTACGCAAAGCGCGGGTGGTACTCCGTTCAAGTCTTTATACGTCCAAGCAAAAACATCCTTGTAGTCCATAAAAATCTTAATTGTTGTTGCTTTGAGGACTGGATCCCAATCGTCTCCACCTTTGATCATCTTCTCTTCACCTTCCTCTCCCAAGTTTACCTGAATCATCTTCGGGCCTTCATATTTTATTGATTAAGGCTCATCTGCTGCTTTTAGTGTCGCGATGGGGTGGGTTGGTTTCTCCTCGATGACTGCTTCCCCCATCGTGAATTCTGCAACATTCTTGGGAAATGTCCACTTCTCCCGGTCTTTGTCCTTTTCCGCTGCTGTCATTCTTTTGTTACTAATTTCTTTTCTAGGTTCTTGCGCCTTATCCCTTTTGGTCTCTATTTTTGCTTCTATACACAGACATTGGGGAGGGAATACTTCGTAATCTTCCATCTGCCAGTGTAGTAGACCCTTGTCTTGGTCATAGTCGTCCTCCATGCAATTATCAAGTTCCAACACTCCTTCCTCATCGGGTTCATATCCTGCCTCACCATCTGATGAAGAGGATCCCGAATCATCTGAAGTTGCTATATCCTGACTCACCGTATGATTCTTCAGATTAATAATATACTTGTGCTGCCCTTATTTGAAATATAATCTTTCCTTCTCCCAATTATGGTTAACTTTGGCTGCTCTCATCCATCCTCGTCCTAGAAGTGCATCGTATGCGGACTTCTGCATAGTAATAATGACAAAATCTACCACAAAGTCTTCATCTGCTATGCGTATCTTCTAGTTCATTAAAACGCCCAATGTCTCGATGCCATACTGATCAACTCCATATAGCTTAAAGGTTGGAGATCGTAAGGCGCGTTGCCCAATTATCCGCCAAGTCTTTTCTGGCATTACGTTCACACTCGATCCTCCGTCCACAATTACTTGAGTCAGCTTATGGTTCAAAACTTCTATTTGGACGATAGCTGGCTTCTTCCTTGCTTCAATCATCAGGATTGTTGGATCGATGAACTGGTCATGCTTGATAGTTGCTACCTACCGAGGTTCATCCTTCTTCTTGATGACTTCTCCGATTGTAGCATACAGCTTCGGTACGATGCTAAACAAGTTGGTTCACTTTGACTTGATTGTTTGAGGGCACTAATGGTTGATTATTTGAAGGATTAGGTACACCCCCTAAAAACACAACTTGACTAATCAAATGAGATGTATTTGGCAAAGCTTGATTCATTTGAGGCATTGTGTATAAAGTGTTAGGAATCAAATGGATGATGATTGGTCCAATAGATGCCCGGGTTTGATATGGAATAGCAAACACATAGTCAAAAACCAAGAGATGATTGAGACATTCACCTCCTACAACCATAACAGAGTTATCGATCTTGATCTTGCTTAGATTGGTTGGCCATCAAACTTTTCCCCTTTAATGGAAATGGACTAAAAATTGGATCAATTTTCCGTTTGTCGTCTTCTTGTATCCACATGGCAACTTGCTTCTTTTCCTCTTTCGCATTCTTTCATTAAAATGCTATGAATTCAATTGGGCGGAATCCTTGGTCTAATTGTTGCGCCTTGGAGCACGTATTCATAAGCCTAGATCCTACCACATACATACTTGCACAAATAGAATCTGAAGATCAAAAAAACATAAAATTTGGTTAGAGGGGCAAATCGCTTCAAAAGCTTAAGCCAATTGCTTCCAAAATACTTCGAGAGAATTTCAACAAAAATAGTTGGAGAGAATCACTCCTACAAAAGGACTTCGAATTTTTTTGGGGGGAGGTGATTTACTTTGAGGGCGAATCACTCCAAATGGGACAAATCCCTTGGATGAAGACTTCACAAAAAAATTTCAAATTTCGGCATATCGTTTTTTGTAAGTGGCAAGTACAAGTTTGGCACCAAAATTGTAGAAACTTGATGATTCTTGTGTACTTTTTATGCCACTTCGTGAATTTTTTTTTTTTATAAGATTCAAAATGTAGTTGCCATTCACAGAGCACCTACAAAATTGAATGCAAAAATGAAAGATATGAAAAATTAGATTTCAAAGGAGGATTAGGCTCGATTTCAACATGGAAATCAAGCCCTTGGTCCCACCAAGTGTGCCAAAAACTGTTGAATTGTGGAAAGGTCTGGCTTTTTATGTTCACACAATGCTATTTCAACATTTGAAAGACGGGAGATCGTGCTCGCTTCGACCTCTAGATTTAGGCTAGGTCCCCACTATCCTTGCTAAATCGATCTAATCTAATCTATATACTAAAAGAAAATGCGAAAATTAAATGCATAAACATACAATTTTGAAGATTGGGGTGCAAGAGTTAAGCAAATTGCTTGAAATTAATTATGGCCTTAGTCATAACAAGGAGTGCGTGTGATCAATGGGTCCGAGGGCTTGGTTCAACGGTCAAAAACGCTTCTATAGGAGCGCAGAGACCAAGGTTCCAATCCCTCGGGCCCCGTAGTAACAGTGGGCGTGTCGCATCAGCGTAGCCGGCTACGTAAAAGGTTTACCCAATGCAACTGGAGGTTATAGTGGCGACAAGGAGCGAGATTCGAACCCACGAAGAGGCATAGAAAATTGTAACGAGTTACCGATTCCTCTAGTATAATCAAAAAAATACAAAGAGTGTGTGATCAATTAACACATGAGAAAATTGAATAAAAATAATATATACCACACGTGTGAAATGGTGTTAATAAGGAATGACAAGAACATAAAAGGACAATGCCACAATTGTCACGCATTCCACAATCCAAAGGAGTGCCACAATTGGAAAGCAAAAAGTCTTGCACAATCTCTTATTATTTCCAAAATGAGAGCAATTACAATGTAGGACTAAAAGTGTAGCCATGATTCTCTCAAGGGCAAAAGATTGTTTACAATGGAGCCAAAGGCTCCTATTTATAGAAGGAATTCACCCCTAAGTTACCTTGGGTGATAAATTTCTACTTCTAGTAAAAGTAAAGATTTGGGAGCATCTTTACCAAAGTGATGCACCTCCAAATGTTACATGTCTCTAAATGCACTCCTAAATGGCTTAGAAACCTTCTAATATGGTTAGTGGCACCACTATATGACAAAACGTTGCTTTCCAAAGATTCCCCTCAAGATCTATGCACTCTTGCTCTACTTGGCCTATAAATGAACTGGAGTGAATCACTCCTACCTTGGTGAGTGATTCACTCCTATAAAGCCAATCACATCTTTGGAGTGGATCGCATCTCAAGATTCAACTCCGGGAATTGCTTTTAGGAGGCTCTAATTGATCAATTCCTTAGATTTCCACTCCTTCAAAACATTGGTAACCCCAAGGTAGTAACCGGGTTACTACATACATATAAGAAGTCAATGGACCATGTGGAGTGGAGTAACTACCATGGTGTTAATACTAAACATATGCAGGAACTAGAAATCAGGATTTTGTCATAGCTGCACTTTCTAAAGTCTTTTTTTCCCCTCCTAAATTAAATTTGTATTCTTTGACCTTTATTTATATTTTATAATTTTATAACATGAAACTTTGTAAATTATAGGTAACAACTTCTTCTTCAGCTAAGATAAACTGGAGCACATACAGCTTCATCCATTTAGTGAGGCATAATCGATTGGCAGCAAGTAAAGCAGAGAACCATTTATATGCACATTCCAATCTTCACTTCCTATGACAATCTAGGGTAGACTACAAAACAGAACCTACTAGGCTTTGAGATGTGGGTCCTAAGATGAGTGATATATCAGTAAATGGATTGACACATTTGAAGACCATGGTTAAGAATTCTTTCACACAACCAGTTCTGCTAGTATAGCTTCATCTAGCTCTAGGAGTGCAGTTTGCAATTATACCCAATCTAACAATCCTAGCCCTCTAACATTCCTAGCCCTCTAGAGGATCTTGATGATCTAGATATTCATTTTGATGACAACAGAGATGAAACTTTTTAGAACATGTGATTGTATGATGTTTTCATTTTGATGATCTATAGACATATTTTGGCATATTGTACTAGCAACCATACACTGATCCTCTAATTAATGAGTCTCCTATTTAAAGCTTAGGTGTGTTTATTTAATTTCTAATGTTCTTTCATAGAGATATGTTCTTGAAAAATTTATAATATACATGCTTTTACAAATGCCATATCCAGCTGTATTCATCTTTGTTACCAAAATAGCCCAAAAAATCACCAAGTCCCGATTTTTTCGGAGTCTGCCAGAAATCCAAGTAAAATCGATGCAGAATCAGATCTTGGTGATTTTCTGCCAATTTTTGGAAAAAATCGCGATTCCTGATGGAAAATTGGCTGCAGCTACACAAAGAAAAAGGTATAAACTCTTTTTTTTTTTTTTCAGTTTCCTTCATTTTTACCTATTGCAAACTGGAGAAAGGGGTCTGCCTACTTGCTACCACACCAAACCAAACACACTACGGTGTCCTAATAGGAGATATTTTTCAGTTTGAAGGAAGCTGGCAACCACCAACAGCCACCAACAGCAATGCTATGCTATACATTATTAACTGATGAAATTCTCCATAAAAAGATGTTGAACTATCAATCCAAACTTATTGCTCAATATGCTTGTATATAGGAGTAATATTTAAAAGCACAAGTGATTATTTGTTTTGTAGGTTCATTAGACCACATGGGTCTTAAGAGATAGTAAAAAGTTAAAACCAATCGCAATCATCATTTAAGTTAATTTGTTGTTGTTAAAAAGTTAGACCATTTGTTGTTCTGAGTTGTTGAAGTCCCATATTAGTAATTGCAGCATCCTTTCTACACCAAAATGCAAACAATGAGAAAAATTTGGTTTAGACAGTGAAGGTATTAATGGTTTCTGCCCCTCGACCCCGCAAGGGGCGCTGCCCCTTGACCCTCAACACAGGTGGCAACCAGCATTAGCAGCCAAGGCACAAGAAGAGGCATGGGCAAAAGCGACAAAGAGAGACATTGTATTTGTCATGAATCATGACACATTTTGGAATTTGTATATTTTTTATATTATAAGCACTACAAGAATATTTGAATTTTGGACACAATAAAATATCTTTATCTAAGATGTGTTTTGTCATTTTCATCTGTAGTTTAAGGCTTTAAGCTTGTATCACTTACATTATTAATATTTGATTTGCATAATGTTAATTCATTGTGATATGCATGAAAAAGCTTTTTTTCAATGAAAATTTGTGTTTTCTTCGGTTTTTTTAACCAAAATTTTCCTGATTCTGAGCCGATTTGGATTTTCTCTACAATGGTATTCATACCTAGGGGTCTTGAAAATCTGGCATATCTATATACAATCCCATATCCATTTCCATGCAACATAGCTCGGATCAAACATGTGTGGAATGAAGTATAAACAAACGAAAACTTATATTTTACACCACTCAACATTAAGTAGTTAACATTTCCCTAGGAAACTCAATAGGAACAATTTTGAAAAGTTCAGAGTTAAATTGAAAATTAATGGTTACAAAATAAATGCTGAAGGGAATGTCAATAAATCACTTATTTTGTAATATTTATTTGGTAAATTTAAGATCATAAAAGGTTATAAAAGTTAATATTACAGATTACTAGCAGTAAAGCAATTATGTTCCTATGCTGAAGTTGATTTCAATAAAATACCAAAGTAATTAGGTATTTACCATTCCTAATTAGAATAATGAATCAAGTCGTTTTTATAAGCTGGGATAGATCTTAAGTAGATCAAATAAAACATGCACTTCTATACTGTCCTAATTCTCTTCCCAAACCAACACATTTACATTATCTTCGAGTTAAAAAATAATAGATGTGTGGATTTGGATTGATTATCAAACATTGTAGATTAACAAGGTTTTCTTAGAAGTATGATTCTAGCATGCATCACAAGCAAAAGTTCCAAAATGCACAGCCTTTCTTTGATTTTCTTAACAAAAAGTTAACAATCATTCCACTTTTGGTTGTTATTGTTTGCTTTCTTACCTTGCTTTCTAGTTAAATATTGTGCTGTGAATATTGAATAGCATGCCTTACCTGGAAAGATGCGTGACCAAGATATCGAGAAACGATATACATTAAATCCCATTTCAGCTATGAAATTTACATCCTCCTGCCAATGTGAGATGCATGAAATTAATCTCAATGCTATAGCTAGTAAAAAGAACATTAGGGAGTGAGAATACCGTGAATAATGTCAATAAACAGAAAATTATAGCAAATTCCAAAGTCATGCATTGCAATTGAAATGTTCTTATTTATATATAAATCAATGTCAATAACCTGGAAGATTTTACATTTAAAGACCAAAATTGTCTTGAGAACAGGAGGAAATCTTTGCCCTTCAGTTGGAGGGAAGACAAAGGCAAGTGGCGCAGAATTTTTGAGGTCCAAAACAGTTTTGTAGGAAGAATGTGGTTGTCACTCTCAAAGGGAGGGATCCTCTCCTGAGAAATGTCTTTGCAGATTTATATAACAAGAACTGCGTAGAGAGAGGACTTGATTCATTTTGAAAGATTGATAATCACCAACAAAGAACTCAAGACTAAGCAAAAATTGGAGAATAATATTGCAAAGATTGCTCAAGGTCCAGAGAGTATGAAGAGTGGTGGACCATGTGCCATGAAAGCAGCCTCTAGTGTACTGTCAACAAAGGAGGATAAAGCACATTAAGGAATGCCAAAGGTCTAAGCGGTATGGAAAAAATCCTCAAAGTGCACAACTGGTTCAGGAAGAGGGCCACCTATCCAGTGTCGAGTCAACGTTACAATGAAAAAAAGCTTTGAGGTGAAGCACAAGTGCCCCAAGTTCCATCACGATACTAGGTAAACCCTATTAGACATTGTCGAACGCATTATCATTTGAAATGCTAATTTGTAGCTAACAAGTATACTAGATGAGGGTGTTCCTTGCAACTATTTGGGGCGGAGTGGTACATAGAATTATCAAATGTAAGCAGATGAGTTGGGATATGAATGCATCAGCATCCATGTGAGCATGAGTATAAATGCAGTCATAAACACTGCAAACATATCAAATGAAGTTGTGTCTATGACATGCTGTATAGTGTGTTGTATGTGTTGTCATCCTAAAGTGGTGTAATATATTTAGGTGTGATGAAATGTGTTCGTAATAAATATTACCTATCGTGGTATGGGGTATATTTTATGTTTCATGTATACATGTACTTCAATGGTAGTTAGGCAGTAGACAACTATGATACCTATATATATGCCATCTAACTTAGTTGAGGTGTGATGTTGGTCGATGTATGTCATGTGTTAAGTCTATGTGAGATATGTTCTAACACACCATGATGTATTGCAAATGATTCAAATATGAAGCATGCGTGATGTTTGTGCAGTATATTTATAATTTTATATGTATCTATGAGTTCTTCCCATTGTGCACCTTTCATAAAATAATGGAATTCTATTATAGTGTGTTTCACCGTACCACTTTGTACATCATTGTAATACTCCTACTTGCAACATCCTATGTCAGACAAGTACCAGATGCAGAAAAAGTTGAAACTAATCTTTTTGAAGGAATTTGTGTTACTTCAGCACAAAATGAAAAATAGTTGCTGAAATCTATATAAAAAGATCACGATGGAGCTTGTCTAGTCCTATGATTGAAGATTGAGGAACTATTGAATAAGTTGGAAAAGGAACTGATAAACATGTTGAGGAAGAAATGAAATGAAATATTATTAATGTCTGCGGTGGGCCAAAATAAGACCCAAGGGAATATAAGAAGGACAATAATGATTGCCAGCTAGCAGACTAAAAACCCCAACAAAGAAAAGAACTAAGATAAATACAAGATGAAACCCGACAAACGGGCCAAAGAGAAAGGGAAAAGAAAATAAAAGGGAGAGCAGAGGGGGGAGGGCTGCAATCCAACAGAGAGGAGTGCACGCCAAGAAGAATGGAGAGAGAGGGAGGGGGGAGGGAGCAGCCCAAAAGGGGCAAGCTCCAAGAACCCTCCAGAAACTAATCTCTCCTAACAGTCGAGGCCGAAGAACTGGAGCTGAAGAAGTCCATGATATGTCTCTGCCCATTGCTAGTTCGGAACCCTGACAAACTGTTGGTGCACTGTCTAGTGACTGTTGCCACATTTTGCACGGGGTGCCATGTCTTCAATTTTTTTTGTAAGGATGTTGCTCTCCCTTCCCTCCTCCTTCTCTCCCTTTCTCCACTATCCCCTTTCTTCCCTTCCATCAGTTTCATTCCCTTCATTCCCCCCCTTCTCCTTTCCTTTTTTCCTGACAGTTTCTCCAAGAGGGCAAAAGGCCCTAAATTTGACTAAGTATTGGTATTGCGCAACCCGACTTCGCAGCGAAGTCGGGCTGCGCCCTTGAGTTTGAGCGCACTTGGGGAGCCAAAGTGCGGAGAGCTGAACCCAAATTTTGCTAAGTATAGAGCGAACCCCGACTTCGCAGCGAAGTCGGGGTGCGCTCTCATTTCTGTGCGCACCTGGGCATCAGTGGAGCCCTGAAAAATTCTAAGTGTTGAGTGCGCAACCCGACTTCGCAGCGAAGTCGGGCTGCGCCCTCAAGTTCATGCGCAGTTGGGCGACTCAGCTGAAGAAGTGGCTAAGTGTTGGGTGCGCAACCCGACTTCGCAGCGAAGTCGGGGTTCGCCCACTTACTTATGCGCACTCGGGCAGAATGTTGAAGCCAGCCCAAGAATTTTCTAAGGCACGGAGGCCTCCCCAACTGCGCTACTTCCCCCTTGCGTTGTCTGATTGCGCTCCAATTCCGGGCGAAGTCGGGCAAGAAAGAAATACGAGATCCCAAGGCAGATTTTTCCCCTTATCAGATTCTGACAGGTGTCCGACCTCGGGATTCGAGTCAGAGATGTGACGGGTGGTGTGCGAGCGTGAACTGGATTATTGTACTTAAGCTGCCCTCAGTCAAGCTGACTCGGAGCATCATCCCCACACTGCCACGTAGCTGCCAATCTTCCAGGTGGACCTTGCTGCAAGCACATTCCATGCCGGCAGAGGTCAACATCAGCCGCTTTTTGCCGCTTTTGTCAGCTTTGTCAGCTTTTTCAGTTATTGTCAGGTCTGGGATCCTGTGCCCAACGATGTAATGGGGGGAAATTTACGCTATAAATAGCTCGGCAATATCATTGTAAAAGGGTGGAAGGGGGATATATTGCTAGGGAACCATTGTAGCTGTGCGTTTGCTTCTAAATACAAAATACACTTGGCTCTATTGACTGTTCTTATCTTGTATGCTGCCTTTACTTAGCATTTCTGCCTCATGTTGCTTATGTTATTGCTTACTGTTATTACGCTTTACGGATATCGGTATTTAATAGTTAAGTATTCCTGGAATGCAAAGGTAGAGGATACATAGGATGAATGGCATTGATAGGTTACTGCAACTTATTTTGTGTTTAATTGCTGTTAGTAGTGGTGATTGGTTGTTGTTGTGCTGCTTATCCTCCCCACCCATAACAAACACATTTACATTTCTTTCTGCATTTATAATTTCTTTCCTGCACTCTGAGCTTATAAACAATTGAGAAAACATAGGAAGTCGGCCTCCTCCGGAGATTGGCACGGAAGGCATTCCTTCCTTCCGGCCTTTCAATCTGTTGGGCGAATCTAGGGCGCATTACACTAAATCCTATCCTAGTGGCAGATTCGTAACCAACAGTTTCTCTGGCACGCCCGGTGGGACACGGGAGTTTCCCACCCCAAAACAGAATCGAAGCATTGGTGTTCGCTTCATTGCTGTCAAATCAGAACACCTGGCGACTCTGCAAGTACCTGAATATTCTCTGAGTCCGTGAGACCGGTCCAAGCGCCTTCATGCATACAAGAAGGTGGAGAGCAAGGAACCCGGGAAACCAGCCTGATCTCTACGAAATCGACATCAACGCTCCTGGAGAGCGCGTAAGGCTGGCTGACTACCAAGCTCACATAGACGAACTCGAAGCTGAAATTGAAGAAGCCGAGATCGAAGAAGCTGAAGTCGGAGAGGCCGAAATTGAAGAACAACCTACAACTTCGGACAGCACTGATACCGAGTACACGACCGGAGAGGAAGAAGACATGGCTGCCCAACAAAACGATGACGACCTCTTTCCAGCAGTTGACTCCACAGGGCCCTTGGCTCTAGTTGGACAAGAGGTTGTGCCCCCTGCTGCCTTGAAATCCATTCCTACTTACGATGGCTCTGGGAAAACAGCATACGAGCACATCCAAGACATTCTGGCCTTGGCTGCACTGCACTCTATCACGAGTGAGAGTGTTAAGACCCGTCTATTGGCCCTTTCTCTGAGAGGGAAGCTTCTCTACTGGTGGAGATCTTTGCCAGAAGGAGCTATCACGGGGTGGCCCCAGTTGGCAGGCAGGCTCGTAAAGGGATGCAACGAGTCCGCTGACCCCTCTTCATTGCTGCATCAGTTTCAGAGTATTCAACGCCACCCGCAAGAGGAGATATCAGACTTCAACATAAGGTTTGCGAGGTCCTGGAAGAGAGTACCTCGCGAACTGCGACCTCCGACGGGACAAGCTGCACACTATTACCTGAGGTCTTTCAATTCGGATATTTGCCTACTTCTCAAGATAGCCCGGGTCGACACTTTCCCTGCCCTATATGAAGCTGCCCAGCAAGCAGAATTAGACATAATCTCTATAGGCAGACTTCCACATAGAATGCAGCCTCCCATTTACCCTGATTTCCCTCAGTCCCAATACCCATCGGCGTCTGGTGTAATGCCATCCTCGTCAAATCAGTACCCCCAGCAGCCATGGAATCCAGCGCCGGTTATAAACCCCTATGGTCAGCCTCAGATCCATTATCCTAATCCGCCACCTCCACCTCCGCAGTATCCCGCACTCCCAGCTCCCCCTCATTACGCGGCGTATTCTGCACCTCCACCATTAGCTGCAATACCTCCGCCGGCCCGGCCGGCGCCTGCTGATAATGACATTCAGAATAAAATCCTTCAGGAGGTACGGGCTCTGGCCTCTGGTTATCATACTATTTCCAATGATATGACAATAATGAAGAAGAAGCAAGCCCAGATGGAGTTTCTTCCGAGGAGACCATATCCTCCCCCGGCGCTAACAAAAGATCAAGCTGCGCAAGCGCAAAGGCCCCCGGCAAGGAATGCTGCCAATGAGGTTCAACCTGGCACTTCTGACCAGGTTAACTGGTGCTCCACATGCAACGATCCACATGGAGAGGAGGGTTGCATGTTGCATCAGCATTATCTTCAGACTCTTGCGGGCAGCGCCATGGAGGACGAAGCATACATGATCCTAGACGATGAAGGCAACTTTGCAGTCCCAGAAGAAGATCCTGTGTCGCTCTTGACCAAGGAAGGCAGAAGGCCCATTGAGGCTGCCACGGCCCAAACAAAGCCGTTGAAAGTATACGCCAGAAGAGAGAGGGCGCAGCCTGCTGGGCTACCACTTGACAAGTCACCTTTGCCTCCTACAGCCAAAGAGAGGTTCCCGACGCTCAAGGCTCCCGCGATGAAGGCTCCCACAGCCCAACCTCTAGCCGAAACAAAAGAACAAGCTCAAGAGAAGCTGAGGTATCCATCGCTGACGAAGAGACAGAGAGTCGAAGCCACGCAGCAATACCGGACCAGGTATGAGCCAGCGAAAGAGATAGAGGGAGCCGGCACTTCAACCTACAATATAGTTGATGAGCTCAAAAAGACCCCGGCAAAGATAAGTATGTACGAGGCTCTTCTGCTCCCAGGGCAAGTAGACCTATTGCAGGAATCCTTGAAGAGCGTGAAAGATGGAAAGCCGACGCAGCCTGTTGTGTTAGCTCAGCCCTTGACAGTATCTGCTACCGGGAAAAACAGGCCGCCACCTTTCTATCTGTCTTTGCGGATGGAGGGCTATATAGTACACAACTGCATGGTGGATTCTGGTGCTTCCACTACTGTCATGCCGAGAGCCGTCTGCGAGGAGATTGGTATGGAATATACAAGGAGCAGCCAAGGTGTGCTGCAGCTAGACGGCACTCCTGTCAAGACGGTGTCATCAAGGATATCCCGATCCGACTGCATAAAGCCCTCGACATAGTGGTCATCCAAGAGGTCGTTGTGGTCGACTTGGAACCCTACTTCGGCATGTGTCTCTCTAGGGAGTTCACTGCGAAGCTGGGTGGATATCTGTCTCTGGATTATTCACATATGGAAGTGCCCTTCAAAGGAAGAAGATTGAAGATCTATAATGAAAAGCCTTCCACATTTCTGGTAGAGAAGATACTAGGGAGGAGCAGCAGAACGGCATGGTTCAGCTGACAACCGAAGAACTGGTAGAGGTGGATATGGCAGAAGAGGCCCTCGAGCTGTTACAAGTGGAGGATGAGTTCTCCTTGCTAGACTTCAATGCCATGATTGAGACCGAGCAAGGTTGTTACTCCGTCACCCAGCCTGAAAGACTTGACCAGTCAGCAAAGAAGGATGTTGGACCTGCACCAGAAAAGCTATGGAAGCTGTACTTTGATGGCGCCCGATGCAAAAATGGCGCCGGTGCAGGTGTACTTCTGGTTTCCCCATCCGGAATCCAAAAGGACTACACTTACAGGCTGGCTTGGAGTTGCACTAACAACGCGGCGGAGTATGAGGCTTTGTGCTTGGGTTTGAGAAAGGCGGAGAGACTGGGGATAAGACATTTGCAGATCTTTGGCGACTCAGAGCTGGTGTGCAACCAGATTACGAATAAGTGCGCCTCCAAGAAGCATTACCTCAAGGCGTACCGTAACCGTGTCTGGGATCTGATGGAGTCATTCGACTCTTTGAATGTCAAAGCCATATCTCGTGAGAAGAATAAGCATGCTGACATTCTGGCGTCCGTTGGAGCCAGGTACGTCCCGGCTGATGACACTGTCCAGAAGCCGAAGCCGGTTCGTACCATCTACAAGCCTTATGTGCCTGATAAAGACACCCACTGGCAGGTGTTCGACTGTGACGAGGATATCGTCACTTTTTTGATAAACGAAGCAAGTACAATCGAAGGTAGAGACCATGATGGCGAGCAATACGAGGGGTTGATACAGTTAAAAAATAATCATGTCCCGAAAGGACTGATTACTCTGGAGAGTCTCTTTGATCAGAACGATAGAGCCATATCCCACAGAATCAAAGTGGACCCCAAGCAGTACATGGACCTGGAACTGGAACCTGGAAAAGTGATCAAGGTCGGGACAGACTGCACTGAAAAGGAGCTAGAGCAGATCAGATCTTTATGCGAAGAGTTCCCTGATATTGTGGCCTGGTGCTACCAAGACTTGAAGGGGTATGACAGAGAGATGATCCAGCATACTATAGAGCTGGAAGATAATGCAAAACCTTTCCGACAGAAGCAAAGGGCGGTGAACCCAAAAATTGAAGCCATGATGAAAGCGGAACTCTTGAAGATGCTGGAGGCCAAGATCATCTACCCCATCAAGCACTCATCTTGGGTCGCGAATCTGGTCCCTGTGAGAAAAAAGAATGGAGACATCCGCCTCTGCGTGGATTTCAGAAACCTCAATCAGGCTTCACTGAAGGATCATTATCCGCTCCCCCAAATTGATCAAATCCTCCACGTAGTTTTTGGAGCTCAGAGGTTCTCTCTCTTGGACGGGTTTTCTGGATACAACCAAATATGGGTAAAGGACGAAGATCAGCACAAGACAGCGTTCACCACCAAATGGGGAACGTTTGCGTATCAGCGCATGCCCTTCGGCCTTTCTAACGCCGGTGCTACATTTCAAAGAGCTATGGACTTGGCGTTTCGGGAGCTGCTCAACAAGGTCATTGTCATCTATTTGGACGACATGACTGTGTTTTCACATAAGAGAGAGGACCATGCCTCCCACTTGCGGCAAATATTTGAGAGATGTCGTGAGTTCGGCATTTCCATCAACCCGAAGAAGTCAGTCTTCGCGGTAAAGGAAGGCAAGCTGCTAGGACATGTTATTTCTGAGAAGGGCCTTGCAGTTGATCCTGACAGAGCAGAAGCTCTTCTTCGCTTATCCATCCCAGTTGACAAGAAGGGGCTACAATCATTTTTTGGCCAAATCAACTTCGTGAGGAAGTTTGTACCGGACTTCGCACAAGTGATCAAGCCCATGGCCGAACTCCTAAAAAAGAATGCTGAATTCTTGTGGGTGACGAAAGGAAGCAAGCCTTCGAAGAAATCAAGGCCAGAATCGCGCAAGCTCCAGTATTAATAAATCCAGATTACTCCAAGGATTTCATCCTGTACGCGGTGGGAGAGCCCGAGAGCTATGCCGCAATACTGACCCAGAAGGGAGATGATGGCGAAGAGCGCCCCATAGCGTTCCTAAGCCAGGTGATTCAGCCGCATGAAGAAAAGTACAATTTTATTGAGCGGCAAGTGCACGCAGTCATGAGATCTCTCAGAAAGTTCAAGCACTTTGTCTCCCAGAGCCGGATAACTATCTTTGTGATACATCCGGATGTCAGAAATTTCATTATACAAGGGGAGGCAGGTCACAAGAGGGCAGGATGGATAGCTAAAATCCAAGAGTTTGACATAGAGGTACGGCCAACGAAGCTAATCCGAGGTCGGGCTCTGTGCCAAGAGTTGGCCCGAAGTGCTGCAGCTGAAATCTCTGCCTGCCAGTGGGAGGATCCAATGACGGAAATTAACCTTGCCAACTCCTTATCAGAGGAGAGTGACTGGACGAATGACCTGGTGTGGTATTTTAGCACAGGGAGATGTCCAGATCATCTCAATGCCTCACAAAGAAGGAGGTTTAGGCTGAATGCCTTGAGATATGTACTGCGCCCCGAGGGGCTGTATTTTAAAAATATTGACGGCATCCTGTTGCGGTGCGTCAAGGAATCAGACAAACCAAAGGTTCTCGGAGAGTTCCACTCTGGGATGCCTGGAGGACATCATTCAGGAAGGCCTACGGCCTTAAAGATTATCAGAGCCGGCTATTATTGGCCCACCCTCTTCACAGACGCACATGCGATACTGTGTAAAATGTGAAAAATGTCGGAGGTTCGCCGGCAGGAATAGGAAGGCACCCTTGCCCCTCCAGCCAATTCAAGCCGAGACTCCGTTTCAGCAGTGGGGTCTGGACTTCGTCGGGACCATCACGCCCAACTCTTCGGCGGGACATAAGTTCATCCTTACGGTCACTGATTATTTCACTCGGTGGGCTGAGGCGATTCCCACTAAGCATGCAGACCAGGAAACGGTCATTGGGTTCCTTGAGAGCCTCATTACCCGTTTCGGGGTCCCAGAGGCAATAGTTGCAGACAACGGTCGAGGGTTCGCAGGTGCTGTACTCACGGAGTTCACCAGCAAATACGGCATCTATCACAAGATGTCCTCAAACTACTATCCGCAGGGGAATGGCCTGGCCGAGTCCACTAACAAGAATCCATTGAAGATTATAAAAAAAACAGTAGAAAGGAACAAGAGGTCGTGGCACCTACTTCTGGACCGGGCGTTATGGGCGGATCGCATATCTTTCAAGAAATCTATCAAGACGTCCCCCTACGCGCTTGTATACGGCAAGGAGGCAGTTCTGCCTACCCACATAGAAATGCCCACACTCTGGTTGTTAGATGAAGAGAAAGGCGACGGGGATCCAGTGGATGTCAGACTTTGTCAACTGTTGCAGTTAGAAGAGGAAAGGGAGAAGGCATACCAGGCCTTTACCAAACATGCCGAGGCAACTCAGAGCTGGTTTGCAAAAGGGACCACCACCCGAGTTTTCAGAATCGGGGACTTAGTGCTCAAGTGGGATTCACTCAAAGCGAAGCCGGGCAACCATGACAAATTTGATGCCCTCTGGGAAGGCCCCTATCAGATCGCTCGGGTAAACCAATTCAACGCGTTCGTGCTCAGGGACATGGAGGGACAGCTTCTCCCGATCCCTGTCAATGGTTTCCACCTAAAGGCCTATCACCACTGAAGGTGCCCGAGAGGTCCTTCCTTGTACATATTTTTCTCATTTATTTCCTGCATTTCAGTTTATGTCAGAATGTAAATATTTCCTTCAGTTGTTCAATTTTAGTCTTTGAATCCGAAATGGGCTAAGTGTGAGAAAAGGAGCAAAATTTTGCGTTGCTTAAAAGTCTGACCAAGGCAGAAAATCGCCCGACTTCGCAGCGAAGTCGGGCGTCGCTCCATGAATTGTGCGATGTCGGGAGTTTGAGAGAAAAGAGCCAACAAAAAAAAAAAGTCTCAAATTTTTCTAAGTGCTGGGTGCGCAACCCGACTTCGCAGCGAAGTCGGGCTGCGCACCATCTTGGGAGCGCAGTCGGGCAGCAGGAAGAAGAAAAAAATCGCCTAAGTGTCGAATCCCTACTGCGCAACCAATTCCGGGAGAAGTCGGATTGCGCGCATTTTTTGGGCGAAGTCTGATTGCGCTCTTGGTTTTGGGCGCACTTCGAACGACCCGCCAGGGAGAACAAGGGGCATGACGAAAAGTTTCTAAGTATGGGCCCCAGAAGGCGCAATGTGTATAGCGCGAAGTTAGACCGCGTTCCTTCTTGAGCCCTGGGCCAGAGTCTCCCTCAAAGTGTGTGCCCAAGCGACGGCTATGACGTCATTGGAAGCACGAGGTTCAAAATTTTTAAGGAATGATTGCGCGGATTTCGAAGCAGATGTCATTAAGAAGAAAGCGCATTAGGACCAACCTCGTACAAGGTGAGCCTTCCAATGAAAAATCCCACGCGCGGCCGCCAAGGAATAACGACGCTTTCTACCTACTTCGGGCAAATCACTTTAAACCCCTCCTCGCGCCATTAATGCTATGTTTTCATTCCTAGAAAAGGGCCTTGGCGTACTCAGAACATCCGAATTATCAGGGTAAATCCGAGCTGCGCGGTTAAGAGGAAGAAAGGCGCAGAATTAAAGACTGTGGTGACTAAAATTCCTGTCTCTGCCACCATGAGCGGAGAACAGAAAATGGACAAGGGGAAAGCGCCAATGCAGCCGCAGTCCAGCGATACAGAACAGGAGGCTGAGGAACGCACGGAGTCCAGCGCTCATGAGAGCGAAGTGCCACAAGAGCAGACAAGAAAATCCAGGTCGAAGAGAAGCAAAGGGCAAGGTCCTAGAATGTTATTGCTTATTGTTATTCTGCTTTCTGGATATCGGTATTTGATAGTAAAGTATTCCTGGAATGCAGAGGTAGAGGATACATAGGATGAATGGCGTTGATAGTTACTGCAACTTATTTTGTGTTTAATTGTTGTTAGTAGTGGTGATTGGTGGTTGTTGTAATGCTTATCCTCCCCACCCATAACAAACACATTTACATTTCTTTCTGCATTTACAATTTCTTTCCTGCACTCTGAGCTTATAAACAATTGAGAAAACATAGGAAGCCGACCTCCTCCGGAGATTGGCACGGAAGGCATTCCTTCCTTCCGGCCTTTCAATCTGCTGGGCGAATCTAGGGCGCATTACACTAAATCCTATCCTGGTGGCAGATTCGTAACCAATAGTGACCCTGCTTCTGCCCGAACTAGATGATGTGGTGCGCTTTCGATTGAAGTCACCTGGTCCATCGGAGTTGGTGAAGTATGTTGTGATGAGCCGATGTTGAGGAGGGTGAGAACCATTTGGAGAACTTTTGCAAGAAGAGATGGATCATCAGGGGACTTCTTTCTAACTATTGCAAGAAGAAAAAATTGGTCCCTCCAATGATTTATAAAGACGACCATGACAGGGAAAGAACACTCGGAATGAATCTAAGATAGTTGGAAGTCAAGGCCGTGCTTTAGCAAAATGACATCAACAATGCCAACACTGACAAAAAGACAACATCTACTGATCCTCTTCAGAAGGATATGATGATGTATATGTTCAAGGAATTCAATGAGACCAAAAAGAGCACAAAAAGATCAATTCGCACATTGAAAGGTGGGTCATACCAATGCAACATACCCACAAGAAGCTTTCTGTAATATGTGATGTCAAAGGGAATTCAACTAAGGAATGTCAATTTAACATGAAAAATAATCAATAGGTCCTCATGATGCGAGGACAAGCACAAAGAGAGAGTTTTATCAGTCCTTCTAAGGGTGGTGCCATGAGTATTGGATTTTGAAATTCTCAACAAGAAAATAGATAGAATATTAAATAGAATGAGGTTGGCAATGGTGGCAGAATCCAGCATGATGCGAATGGGAGACCTATTATTTACTTCCACAAATGCAAGGAATCGAGGCACTTCACAAGTGATTGCCCAAACAATACAAACTAAAAATGCCACCGTGACATGCAGATGTTATGGACTGAGATGAGAGGAACCCAGTCGTGGGTCATTCCATTGGCAAATAAAAGATTATGAGAATTTCATTGTACGATGTCTTTGTTTCCGGTAAGAAAAGAGTGTATATAAGGGTGAATCAAGTAATCCTCCTTGAATGCCAACCATAGACAAAGTAGATCAAATAGAAAGAAATTTTCCCTAGACTTTGTTGATTACAAAGTGGGATACACAAAATTGCATTTTAGAGCTTACGACTGAAAAAATACTGGGATATTTATATATCAAAGAACTGTATTGATGAGATGACGAGCAGTTCAAGCCACAACCATGGACTATAAATACCAATGAAAGGGCCTTCTGACCAATGAGATATAAACTAGGATAATTATTAGTTTGTGTTCTTAACAAGTCCTGTTGGCCAAAAATGCTTCATCAACAAAGCATAGAAAGCAAGTAACAAGCAATAATGAAGGATTGGAAATTATGCAAAGCTTCCTCCTGTGGAAGGCCATTCCATTTAACTAAATATTTATGAAGTTGGCAAGAGCAGAGAGACTTGGTACACGTTTCCAAAATGTCTTTGCACTCCAAGATCAGTCGACCTTCCTCATCTAAAATAGGAAGCTTTGTCTGAACTGGATTAAGGGTGCCGAACATCTGCTTCAAAAAGAAACAATGAAAGAAAGCATGGATACGGCATTGACCTGGAAGCTCAAGGGCATAAACAAACAGGACTGAATTTCATGCAAATGTGACAAGGACTGTAATATCTGTGAGAAAACTGCAGCTTTTTCCTGTTGTTAAGAGAGGCTTGCTTGTATGGTCAAAGGAATATATAAAACCAATCATTCCACTGAAGCTCTTTCTCAAAACAATGACTTGTTTTATTCTTTTTTTGACACATTCTAAGTTAGAATGTTAATGATAGCTTGGGATTCTTTCAGGTAATTGCATACTGTAGTATCACGGATTATTCAAGTCATGCATAAACCAGAAAAAAAAGTAAAGGAGAACAGAATACAAAGTGCAATAGTAATCTACTCGACAAGAATTGAAGGTACGCGCCAATTCTGGACAGCCTAAATCCTAACTGTAAATAGTTAGAATAATAAAAATATTACAAATGAAATGAAAGTCAATGTAAATGTGCATGAACTGTAATTAGAACGTCCAAAGGTGATGACTTTATGATTAATATTTTATAATAGTCTAAAGTTTTATGTTATGTGCAGAAGGGAAAAGGCAGTTGTGTGAGGTGGCCGGCAAACTGTTGTTGGCAATAGCCCGAGCTCAACCTTAAATAGGCCCCCCTTCATTTGTTCAGGATACACACAGAGACCACAGAGATATGCATAGACACCTTTGGTAGATCAGGAGAGAGACGGGATATATGTGCATTGCATATTTTGTAATGAGCAAGACTGTATGGTGAAACCCTGTAACACCATACATATGATGAATACAATGATGATTATTCCTTCTCTATGCTTTGTGTATGATCTGTGAATGTGCTGGTAGATTGGTAGTGCATATGTTCAATTTTGTATGCAAGTAGAAGTGCTGCAGGCAGACGGAGACAAGGAGTGCGCAGTCAGAGCAGAGATGATGGTTATAGTACGGAACGTGAGACAGAGTTGGCCGTACAAGAGGAAGATGTGCAACACCGTTCCAATGGAGTTGCTGACTGATCCTTGCCATTCTAGCAAATGGCCATTCCAATGCAGAACTAACTGTCATTTAGATGATCATACTGATTCCGTACAAGCTAAGTGTCGTTCCTATCTAAAGAATGGTCTTGTTTGATTTGGCAATGATTGCATTGCCTATTGGCTTCTAGGATATGTATCCAATTGTTCCTCCAACTGTTGAATTACTCACCGTTGTACGACATTTGGCATCATTGTCGTTTGAAAGTTCAAACCTAGCACGTGTGAAGATTGGGGACGAACCTGTGGGAGAGATCAAGAGCAGCCTGGGAGAAGAAGTCTATCAATTGACAACCCAGGATTGCAGTCAAGAAGAACAAAACTTGAGCAACCAAGGGTTGAAAGAGTATGGAATCCTCAAGAGGAGGATAGTTCTATTGACAAGAACAAAAGGTGGCACACGTTACTAACAACAAAGGACAAGGTGCGAAGTGAGTTGCAGCAAACAAATGAAGAAGACGTTTACGTAAGTCAAAACACCAACGTGGAGAGTGCACAAGGAGATGACGAGTGGATGGTAACACCGGAGTAAGAGTGGACGAGTTTGCCAAAGGGTGCAGAGGACGGGAGTCGGGCACCAAAGCAACCACACATAAGTGCTTGGGTGAGTAGACCAGATCTGTACATGTATTTGCGAAGGAGTTCACGAAGTAAAGGTACACCAGAGTCTGGCCAAAGACTATTTGTAGGCAACAACATGGAAGGTGAGGAAGCATCAAGAATTGAAGAAGTGTCGAGAACAGAGGCACTAAGTGAAGAAGTGTCGATAACAGACACACATAGGGAAGAGTTGCCATACAAGCAATCATTGAGTGGGGAGGAATCAGGTGAAGAGAATAGACCCCCAATGGCAAACGTTGCAAACATGGCAGGAAAGCAAAAGTGCCCATCTTTTTCTAGATACGGGAAAGAAGATCCCGAACGTCACATAGGGACATGCACTACAATATATAGAGCTAATGGGGTGCGTGACCCAGACGCATGGCTGCAATTGTTCCTAGCCACATTGAGAGGAATTATGATTGATTGGCACCTAAAGAGGGAAAGAACAAATGCCTTCACAACATGGACAGACTTAGTGGATGAGATCAAGAAGGAATTCAGATTGTTGCGAGATGATACGGAAATCATAACAGAAATACATTCAACTAAGCAAAAGAAAGACAAAGATATAAGGTCCTACAACAGATGACTGACACAAATTACTGACAAAATGGATATGCAACTAGCAAACGAATTGAAGAGATGGTTCATTGACGAACTATTACTACGTTATAAGAAGAGGATGAAGATAATACCGCCAATAACATACGAAGAAGCCTACGAAAGAGCAAGGAATGTAGAAAGCAAAGCTAATCAAACAATGGCAAGAATAAGTCACTGCAAAAGCAATGACTCTTATGGTGACAAGGAACACTTGCATGAAGCAATCCAATCAATCAAAAAGGACTTTGAAAGAATGATTAATGAAGTTAAATGCAAGAAAAAGAAGGAAATGTGGTGCTCAAATTGCAAATCCAAAGGGCATACAAATATAAACAGTCCATTGAACTTGTGAAGCACAAGACATCAAACTATGACAATGTAGAAGGAAGAAAATGAAAAAAAACCAAATACTTCTAAGAATGGACAAGGGGCGACAAGTGGAGGCTATAGAAACAATCGTCGTAACAGACGATAGTTCTAGAAAAGCAATCAACAAGGTAGTAAGAGTCGATTACAATATGACTCGGATGGTAGACCGATTATTCAATGTAGAATTTTCCAAGAGTGGGGACATTTTGTGAGAAATTGTTATAACCCACAAGCAGAAGGAGCAAATGGAAACAATAACATGCATGTGTAGATGGTGCAGACCAAGCAATCACAAGGAAGTGAATTGCCCAAAGAAAGCAAGTTCCAGTGGAACCCAGAATGTCAATCTTATTGACATTGGAGAACCTTTGACAAACCAACAAGATAAAGACAAGCATGTGCTTGTAGTGATGAGAGCTCAGGCGAAGAAGACCGAGCAATAAGAAAACCCTACCAAGGAGGAGCGATGGCAAGCAACACATGATTTGATCGAGGAAGAAATGGAAAAGACCAAACAAGACAAACTCCTCCAAGAGAAGAAATTAAAGAAATCGATTACTATAGAAGAATATCCAGGAAAACAATCAACGGAATAGTTGGTGGCGCAAGTACTGAAGACAACAGTAGAAGTAAAGTTGTCCAGTCTACACGGCGCGATACTTGAGCTTTATGCAAAGGTAGGAGAGATCGCATGCACAAAGAAGGCGGTGGAGCCAAGATGTCAAGAAGTGGGGGCAATCAAGAAGGATCAATTCATTGATCCCACAATGTTGATGATTGAGGCAGGAAAGAAACCAACGTTGATTCACATGGAGTTGTTGAATCATAAGTTGATGCAAGTAATCGTAGATGGAGGATCTAGCGTGAACATGATGCCAAAGAAGACATGGAAGGATATTGGAGCACCATTTTTGTGGTCTCCAAATTTTTGTTTGTATGGTGCAGATCAATATGGTATAGAGATCTTGCCGGACTGAACGCTTGTCCCTTTCCTGGTGCTTCAGCGGCGTAAAAGGTTTAAAATGATTGTGGCATGGCGGTTATAGGGGCGGACTGCGCGAAGATCTGTGTGGCGGCTTCTGGGGCGAACAGCGCAAAATATTGTGGCGGCCATAAAAGCTGGACAGCCTGCCCGGATTCGTGGCGACTACCGATTCCACCATGCAAATTTAAAAAAAAAAAAAAATTGGTATAGAGATGAAAGGCGTATTGACAAATCAGAAGGTGAAAATTGTTCACCAAAACTTTATCATGGATTTCATAGTGATCGCAATGCAAAAACCAGTGTATGATGCATTGTTGGGATGTGGATGGCTTAGGATGGCAAAAGTGAACCATAATCAAGAGAAGGAACGTATCACGTTTAAGAAGGCCCAACACAAGTATATGATAAACCTTAAGAATCAATCCGTTTGTCAAGACATTGCAATGTCTGATGAATCGAGAAGTTCGTCGTCAGATGAAGAAAACGGATGAGCCCAATGACGTAGGTGTGTTGGAACTTCAAGACGATGAGGACTCTAACAATGGACTCCTTCATTGGCAGATAAAGGACTATGAGGTGTTTCTTCCGCATTGTTTTTTGTATCCACGTAGAAGAAGAAAGCCATGATGAAAAGAAAAGTATTGTGCAAGAAGTCAGTGAAGCGGCCAAAAAGGAAAATTTGCACCGGAGGAGGAAGAAAAAGAGAAATGGACATTTTATAAAAATTTTGCGAAGTGCGCGATAGGAGATGTGGTAATTGATGAAAAAGCAGCCACATTTCAGAGGATAATCTTATATATTTTTGAGCAAATGTCCACAAGGAAGTTTAGAGTCTTCCAAGATGATTGGTCGTTATATGGAAAAACAAATGAACACTCGAAGGCTTTGGAAGAATGCATGAGTCTAAGCAGGAGAGCTCGTTTGGCATTGAACCTAGGCAAATGTAAGTTGTTGGCCCATTACTCAGAAACGTGCGAAGTGTAATGTCCCTTTTTAAGAAACAGCAAACCCTTACTACGAAAAATGCAGAAATTAAGTACAGCAAGGAAATAACTCAGAAATTGCTCATAAAATAACACGAGGATGAGGAGAAATCAGCCAGTATCATATATTAAATATTGCCAAACCATTACAACAGCTCCCCAAGGCTGAACAGATGCAAAAACTCCTCAAAAATGACCCCAAATACAAGCGTAGGGTTTGGGGCTGCCAACAGATTTGAAACACATGACACAAATGCTCCCAAAAATGCCACGAACTCCTCACGGATGCCTCTTTTTTTGTATTTTTGATATTTTAGGGCAATAACACCTGCAATGATATTGCCAAGACCCCAACCATGCACCTCCAATGCACTATGGGAATGAGCAAGACTTGCAATCTCAACTCATGGAACCTCTAGGGTTTCAATATTCAATTCTGATATCAACATAACATGCCCAAAATGAGACGTCTCACTCCCTTATATAGGGTGAGGTTCTAATTTGGAGTTGACATCTCCCAACCCTAAAATCACTTAAAGTGCTCCCAACCCTAAAATCACTTAAAGTACCTTATTACAACATAAAAACATAAAACATAAATAAACACAACTTAAGTTATGTCTCCTAGTCACATGAACCCTTTTTCACTTTTATAATTAAGTGTAGGAGACATTTACAAAAAAATATTTATTTTTGGGACATTACATGAAGATTCATAATCTCGTTAATACAAACAACATGACCCGACGAATTCCTATAAAGGATAAATAGTTTGCATTTCTTGGGGTTGGGTGAAAGTGAATCCCGAGTTTAGGATCCACAACTACATACACTCCTCCACGAGTGGGCACTAGCTTTGTCAAAAGGCACAAGGAGCGCATATACCACAAGAAGCAGGAGGTGCACAAGATGGAAGTTGAACGGGGGAGAACAAGACAACAAGGAGGAGGACGAGACCACTCAAGGTCAAGGTCACAAAAAGGAACTCTAGAAAACCGACAAGGCCAAGGAAAGGAACAACAACTTCACCGCAACAAAGAGCGAAGGGGGAGGAGCAAATGCAAATCCTTTTAGACAAGATTACCTAGATAATGCTTGTTGATGAATTTTACAGGTCATGGTGGTTCAATAATCCGTAGGAATACCAACTGAAAGCATCATTTAGAAACACGAGTACATCCCTTTTTACAAGTTCCTAGCTTCAACAAGGATTTTTTTTTAAAAGTACCTGCTGGAGATTAGATGTATGATGCCAAGAAGAAACGGAGTAAGGTAGTGTTGGGTGAAAACAAGGTGCAAGTATCATTTTCACATAACAACTTTTGGAGGGTGTTCGGTGTTCGGACTACTTGCTGCCAATAGCAGTAAACCGATGGAGGGAGTGGAGCCCTATCAATTACAAAAGTTTGTAGACAAGGTCATCGATCTCAATCCAGCAGAAGTTGCGAAGCAGACAAAGCATGGGCGTCATAGACTGATTTTGCAACACCTCAAGTTTGATGAATTGCGTTGTGTAATGAATGTCATAATGTCCAAGTTATTAAGTGAACAACAAGCCTTGAATATGCCCACTTGGCTCATACTGTACGTCGAGGGAATAATGACCAGAGAAAAAATTGATTGAGTAATATTTTTGTCTAACCACATACAGAATATTCTGTTGCGGTTTATGAAAAAATTCTCTATATCGTTCCATGCCATTGCGCTTCTATTTGATGTAGAAGAGTACGAGAAGATTCAGCTTCCCAAGTTGGGTCTTCCTCAAACATTGCCAAAAGGAGTGCCAACAATTTTCCGTTGGATATTTGTAGCCCATTTGACCAAGGCTAGACCAACTAGAAAAGTAGCAACAAGAAAGAAGGTGGCCACAATGACAAACAAGAGAAAGGCAACAAAGGTGTTGTCACTTGAGTCTTTAGAGGGGGAGGAAGGAGATGACATAGATGCATTGGCTGAAGAACGTTCAGATACTGATGGAGCTGAGGAGCAGTTGCCAAGTCCAGAGGAACCAGTGAGAGAAGAGAAGAAGCAAAAGCAGCTAGAACAGTTGTTGCAGCAAATGGGGCAGCATCTACATCAACAGTCTATGGAGCAACATCCTCAATACCAACCAATCAAGCAAAAGATACAAATAATTCCACCTTGGGGACCACCACATGGGGCTCTAGTGGTAGGTACAATTGGTGGAAGTAAGCGAGGACTAGTGGCAGGTCAACATTATCAGTTGCAGCCATTGTTGTGCCACATGACACTCCAACACAATCAGGAGGCCAGATTGTGCAAGGCACCATAGGTGCCATTGTAGGTACCAAGACAGAGGCTTCAAGAGTGGTTGCCAGAGGAGGCCAACAGCCAGAATAGATGAGAGCAGTTGTGCAACGAGAAAGGCGTGTGGAAGAAAAAGCACAACAACCAAAAGGAAGAGAAATTGTGCAATGAGGGGCACAAGCGATGCCAATTGTTGAAGATGTAAGCGAAGATGTGCAAACTGCAACGGAATCAATGGCAACATCACCACCATCGGAAATATTCAAGAGGGCACCTAGATTGTATGTGGGAGAGTATGTAGGTGATATTACAATGGACTTGGATATGCCGATTTTCCAATAAGAAAGTTTGCTACAACACCATTACGACAGTTTGCAAAGGACGTCGAAAGGTGTGGCTCACCAACTTTGGCAAAGACACACCAGCAGAGGTAACATCTGCAACTATGCAAATTATGGCACCCATTTCAAGAGTGTCAAACAGAGGAAAAGTAAAAAAGGGCAAATTACCTGCATCAAAACATGTGTGGTGGCAGAAAGGACAAAGTAGTCAACCACCAACAGAACAACCAAAGAAAGGGAAGGACATGGAGGACACTACGGGTAAGCGGGCTGATTTAGATGAAGCATAGAGAAAAGAACAAAGGATTTAGGAAGGCAAAGTTGCCAAAGCAAAATTCAACCTGAAGGGTCATGGTGGGGAGGAGATTGAAGAAACCACCACGAGCAATAATACGTAAGAGGAACCTAAGCTTGGGGAGGAAGGAGAGATGAGTGCGCACTTCCTCATTGAAATGCCAAATTTGAGATAACCCCTAGTTCATGGAGCAAGAATCAATGAACAGGTTGATGTATTTTCAAAAAAGGTGAGTGGGTTGTTTGACAAAGCATGAAGAAAGTTTCAAGTAGGTTGCCTTGGAGAATACCGATTGTGGCAATTGCGGATGGATGCTAAGTTGGGCAAGTTGCCAATTTGAGCCCAAGAAGAGGAGCAAATGATACAATTTGAAGAAATCCATCGTATTCAGCAATGGGAGCTTGGGGAAAGTAGCAATAGCATGCAATCAATGATTGGAGTGATGAAGCTGCCTAAAGGAACTCCATCTTTGTACCAGTACTCACCATGATTGGATGAGTATCCTGAATTGACAGGTGTCAAGAAAATCAAACTAGCACCAAGATTGGAAAAATCCTATGCCATAATGAATTTCTTGGCGTATATGATTCAATGGTTGGCAGTTGGGTTACAGACATTTCAAGAAATGATAAAAAGCCTAAATTGAAGGAGCAACAATCTAGTTAGTTGCAAGAGGTAGAGGGGCAACTTCGGCAAGTGTAGCAAGAGGCCAAAGCAGAACTAGCGAAGACAAGCTATCCATCTCCTAATTATCTTCACACACAGACTGATTCTTCAAATTTATCATGTATTTGTGTTGTACTTTCTTAAATGTCAAGCGATCCATCTCCTAATTATGATTGACTTTTGCCATGCGCAACCATCCTCACCCTAACACGGTTTGATCAATGAATTGATCCCTTCTAATCTTGATTTCTTTGTGTTGGTATCACGGCTCCACAACTTTTTTCATCCGCGTCATCCCCCCTACCTTTGCATCGAGCTACGATATGCCACTAAGTAAACTGGACACCTTCACCTCCACCATTGTGTTTAGTACCTATGTCGCAAGTTGTTTTGTAGATGTTAGTTGTACTTCTTCCTGCGTGATCGATTTCTTTAGGTTCTTCTCCTGGAGGAGTCGTTCGTGCTTGGTCTTTTGTAACTCTTCTTTTAGAAAATCATGTGCTTCTTGCCATCTCTCCTTCTCCTTGGCAAGATTTTGGTACTGCTCAGCTTTCCTTGCCTAAGCCCTCGTCACAGTTAGCACATGTTTCTCTTTACTTCATTGGTCCACTAGAGGCTCCTCTATATCAATGATATTAGCATTCTGTGTAACTAGAACTTGCTCTCTTCGGGCAATTGGCCTCCTTATGATTGCCCAATCCACACCATCTACACATGAATCCATTGTTACTATTTTCGATACTTCCTCCTGTTTGTGAGTTTTGGCAATTTTTTGCAAAATACCCCCGCTGTTGGCATCTCCTACATTGCATTATCAGTCTTCCATCCAAATTTTATTGTAATTTACTTTGTCCTCATTGTTTTTTCAATGAGTTTACACAAGTTTTATGAGGGGTCTTGGTCCCCTCATACTGAGTGGTGTTTGAACCTTGGACATCTCAAAGAGATTTTAAAATGGGCTTACATAGGTTTTTATGAGGGGTCCTGGTCCCCTAATACCGAGTGGGGTTTGAACCTTGGACCTCTCAAAGAGAGGCCAAAGCCCTTACCACTACGATAAGCTTGCAGCTTACTCTGTCCTCCTTGTTGTCAATTACCCTGCTGCGATTATTCCGATATCCTTTGCTCATTGCCCCTTGTCCACTTGTCGAAGTGCTTCGTTTTTCTTCTCTCTTCTTCTTGCACCATCAAAGTCTAGTGCCTTACACTCCTCAAATTGAACGAACAATCACCAACCGCATGACCCATGACTTCACATATATTGAAAAAGGCATTCTTTGGATAGTTAATGTTTGTGTGTCCTTTCGTCTCACAATCAGAACACCAAATCTCTTCCTTTTCCTTATTTCCACCTTCACGTCGTTTATCATCTTTTCAAAGTCCTTTCACATGGCCTAGATGGCAATGTGCAGATCATCTCCATCACTATTAGAATCATCATCTCTAAAGTGACTTACTCTTGAAACTGTTTGTTTTGCTTCGCTCTCCAAATTGAGAGCTCTATCGAATGCCTCTTGATAGGTAGTCGGTGGGACTACCTTCATTTTCTTATACCTTGGGAGTAGTCCATCTAGAAACCATCGCTTTTGTAAGCCATTAGCTGGTTGCACCTCCATCTTGTCAATCAACTCCTTCAATCTCCTATTATACGACTCGATATCTTCATCTTTCTTTTGTTTGATGGAATAGATTTCTCCAATAATATCAGTATCATCTTGTAATAGCTTGAATTTCTTTTTGAATTCAGTAGCCAAATTTTCCCACCTCGTGAAGGGATTTCTTCTCACTCTTTTCAAATGCCACTCCATTACAATTCCTCGCAATGTTGTGAGAAATAATCTTAGCCATGCATCCTCATCATCTACGCCATTTACTTGCTATATAGTTACTCAAGTCTCGATATGATGTTCTAGATATTCTTCCCATCACCCAGAAAAAGCAAGCACTTTTGCTTGCCCGCTGCTACTATGATATTTGCCATTGGGCTAGTTTTTTTCGCTTTGTATCGTGTCTCTCCGTGCTTCTTCATTCAACAACCCTTCACTAGCAAACAACCTTCTACCGGTTCCTAGTGCACCTACACGTCGTGACCTCCTTAGCAAATATACGAGCATTAGCTATGGTCTCCACATACTCTCCTGTGGTTGCCCTTGCGTCTGACTCTCATCCTCCATACCTCTTGGCAATATCCCCGCACTTGTGCAAGCATTACCAACTGTTCAACCTTATCTCCTTATGCACTCCACGTTGGCGCCTCCACTTGAGTGAACGTCTTCCTCAATCCACCCTTTGTTTACTTGTTGCACCTCACGTGGCACATCATCCTCTGTTGTTAAAAACACATTTGCTACCTTTCTTGACTGGCACTATCCTCCACCTAAAGATTCCAAACTTGTTCCACTTCAAGTTCTTCAAGTTTTGTTCCTCTTGACTGTAGTTTTTCATTGGCAATGTTTTGATCAATACCACGTTGTTGAGCAATCCTACAACTCCTCACAAGTTGGCTCTCGACTCTTCTACGGCCACGTCTCTCACATCCTGGTGGAAAGTAATTTGTGATTCACCTCTCCAACCTTCACGCGTGCTGGTTTGAACTTCAAACAGCAATGGCACAAATTGTAGCACGGTGGTGAGTACTCTAACAGTTGGAGGAACAAATTGATTTCAAAAATTCTAGGAGCCAACCCAGGCTGCAGTCATAACTGATTCACAATCGCTTAGCATTTCCACTTGTACAGCAATATCAACATGCACTTGTACAACAAAGTGATGTTCACTTGTACAACAAGCACATGTACGGCAATAAGCAATCCACTTGAACGGAAAACTCCACACATGCTTTAACGACAATCACTTGTATGGCAATGATTCCACTCAACTATCACTGTTGCCAACAAGGCTTGTACAACAACACTCCTCATACAGTGCTTCTATATTGCCACTACATAGTGCACACAGAACCAAAACAACACAACCTACAATTATTCACAACAATGGAACCATACAAAACTCATTCCACATAAAATATGGAAGAATAGTATTTGCATTACCTCTTCCTGTATGGCATTTGTGTTACAGACTCATATATGCACAGCAATGGATACACAATATCCAATGTACTCTTCTCTCTGATGGTGTCTTCGTACACAATCTATGGATGAGGTCCTTTTTACCTTTGGGCCCCAACAGTCGCCAACAACCGCTGCCCAAGACACCTCACCCATAATTGTTTCCCCATTCATACATGCATTACATACATTACCACATATTACAATATATTTTCCAATTAATCAATAATGACATCATCACCCTTGACATTACATACTATAAAATTGCATTTCATTTCATTACATTTACATTTACATGTCCATTTCACACTTATCACTACTACTATGTAAGTTATTTCTTTGGCTGGTCAAAACTGGCTCCTACACGTTGCCTATTCGAAGTTGGGTCAAGCCTGGTTACATGGACTTGTGAGAAGCAAATCACTCGGGAAGGTGCACAACAACAACAATGGAATGATTACAATGCAATAGACAAAGCAGATGAAGATGCAAACTTGTTTGTTGATGCTAACAAAGGGCAAACACATGAAGCAAAAGTGCAAGCAAATGCACAACCAAACATGCAAACGGGCATACATGAAGGAGATGCACAAGGGTTTGTGCACGGAGATTTGCATGACAATGAAAAAGAATTGCATGTTGGCAACGGAAAGTTGCATGACGGCGGTGGAGAGTTGCATGACGGCGGTGGAGAGTTGCATGTCGACGACAGAGTGGCGTGGTATCAACAAAGTTGCATGTCGGCAATAGAGAATCGCATGTTAGCAGTGGAATTACATGATAACAACAGAGAGTTGCTTGATATCGGCAGAGAATCATGTGATTGCAAGGTGGTAAGGAATTGCATATTGGCGAAGTACGTATGGTGTTGGAGCAATTGCAAGTTGATGTGTCCGATGGTGAGCTAGACGAGAGTCTAACATAGGTACAAATGCAAGATGATGTGTTTGATAGTCTACGAGACGAGTCTAGCACTAGAGCAACTGTACGTTGCTATGCTCGATGGTGAGCAGCATGTGAGTCCAACATTGAAGCAACTACATGTTGGCGCATTTCATGGTGTGCAGGACAGGAGTCCGACACAAGCAATTGCAGTGCAGTGCGCTTGATGATGTGCGTGAAGAAGGAAAGATACTGCATATGATGTGCATGAAGTAGAGATACGCAAACAACCACTACCAATGTCAAGTCGATTTATCAAAACAAAGACCAATTTTAGCATACCGTTTAAGTGTTTAACGTTTCATGAAGGCAAAATAGAGGATCCAGTAAGGCATTGGAAAATCTACCTCACGATGTGAAAAGCGAATGGGCAAAATAATAATGCAGGTTGGAGGAGGTTATTCTCTATGACATTTCGTGGAATCGCAATGGATTGATACATGAGACTGCCAAGGGGCAAGTACTAGACTTGGGCTGAGTTGTGTGTATCATTTGTGAAGGAATTTCGATTGTTCCAAAATGACGATGAAGTCATTGCTGAAATTTATAGAATGGAACAAGGTGAGAATGAGTCTATTCATTTGTACAACTAGAGGTTGAGTGGGTTGTTTACCCATCTGGAGGAAGATCCATCAGATGCATTGAAGAAAAGGTGGTTTGTGGAAGGACTTCTTCCTATGTACAGGAAGAAGATCAAGGGTGTCTCTCCGACATCATATCAAGAGGCCTTGGAGCGAGCCTTGAACTTAGAAAGTGATGCAAATGCATGACAAGAGATTCCAATATGGTGTTCAATGCTTCTATCCCTAGTGTTTAGCTCATGTGTTGTCGAGGATGCCGACAAGTCTAGAGGAGGGGATAGATGTAGGCAAGCGAATTGACATGTCTACGTAATCAGTGAATAAGTTTTGTCATTTTGTGTTATTTTGTAGTTTGTATGCAAAGTATTTGATGAAATGTGCATACACATAATTAATAAAGTTATAAAGTCATGATGTAATATTGTATGTGACAATGTGTAATGATTAGTTATGTGTAGATAAGTCATTAGTCATAAAGTGAGTCCTGAAATGAAATGTAAATGTAGGTCACATGTATGTCAAGTGTAGTTCAAGAAAATGATGAGGTGTCGAGTAGTAAGTTAAAGGATGCAACTACCTCCTTAATTGTATAAATAAAACCCTTCCCTCTTCATTCATATGGTTGGCCGAAGTGGGTTGTTGGCCAGTGTGTGTGCTTGGAATGGTTCTAGGTACAAACACACATACGAGAGAGTGAGTACGATATATTTGCACAAAAATTGCATTGAGGGAGATATTTTGCACAAAGATTTGGTACTATGTATGTAAGAAGAATGTCATACACATTTCACCGTACAGGCTATTGTTAATGCAAGATCTACTCGTGTTCATTGATCATGTGTTATTGTCATTCATGATTGTTGCAACTTGCAATAGTTTAGATTCGATCTATTGGTTGTACTCTTTCAAGTTTTGTTACATAGGGTTGTACAGGTCGTACAACGAAGTTGTTGTACAATAAATTGTAGTATAGTGCGTGTGTACAATGAATGTTGTACAGTGAACATTGTACAATGAATGCAGTACAGTGAACGTCATATGCAGTATAGTGAGTTGTCTAACACCATACAATGCATTGCCAAATGTCATACGACAAAGTTGTGTCATACAGTGGAGAATTCAATCCATACAATGAATGTTAGTAGTCTAGAAAAGGGTATGCTGTCCTATTGTAACTAGGTTGTCTCCGTCCAAACTGTCGTGTCGAGCAATCTAATTACGGTATGCATTGTAATTGAAAATTATTCACATTGTATATTTTATTCATTTAAGTAGAAATGGAATTGTGTTGCAGTATGTTGTATTCCATTTCTACAAAAATAAAAGAACCCTTTCTAATCCCATTCACTGATTCATTTTTGGAGGAAATAGTAGGGCATGAAATCTATTCCTCTCTAGATGGATTTTCAGGCTACAATCAAATCAGCATCGCAAAGGAAGATAGGCTGAAGACAATTTTTGTCATAAAGAATGAGATTTATGCATATAATCGAATGCCCTTTGCTTTAAGCAATGCTCACCCCATATTTCAAAGGATCATTTTGTATATATTCAAGAAAATGTCGACAAGCAAGTTCAAGGTATTCCTTGATGATTGGTCGTTGTACAGGCAGAACGACGAGCATTGGAAAAATGCATTAATGCTTGAATTTCCCTAAATTCGAAGAAGTGTAAGTTGCTAGTACCATATGGAAAGTTGCTAGGGAATGTTGTGTGCAAAGAGGATTGACGATCGACCCCGTTAAAAATCATGTCTTAATGTACATGGAGGAACCATACGATGTGAGTTCGTTGAAGTTGTTCTTGCAGCATGTCAAGTATTATCGACTCTTCATCTTACACAAATGTCCCTTTCGTTGGATACATTGATGTGCAAGGGTGTTCCTTTCAAGTGGACAGAAGAACACCAGAAGGCCTTCGAAGAGTTGCAAGTGAAGTTAGTTTGTTGAAAGCAAAATTGGTTTGCCATTTTGGTGTTTCCAGATTGGAAAAAGGAATTCAAGTCCACATTGATGAGTCCAATTTTGCAATTGGATGCAAGTAAAGAGGATTGACGATCGACCCCGATAAAAATCATGTCTTGATGAACATGGAGGAACCATATGATGTGAGTTCGTTGAAGTTGTTCTTGTAGCATGTCAGGTATTATCGACGCTTCTTCTTACACAAATGTACCATTCGTTGGATACATTGATGTGCAAGGGTGTTCCTTTCAAGTGGACAGAGGAACACAAGAAGGCCTTCGAAGAGTTGAAGGTGAAGTTAGTTTGTTAAAAGCAAAATTGGTTTGCGCAACCATTCTAGTGTTTCCAGATTGGAAAAAGGAATTCATGTCCACATTGATGAGTCCAGTTTTGCAATTAAATGCAAGTTAGCACAAGGACAATTTAGGATGGACCAACCCAAATATTATAGAAGTCGGTTGTTGTTAAAGGTGGAAAAGAATTATAGCACAACCAAAAGGGAAGCATTAGGGATGGTGTACGAAGTGCAAGAATTTATACATTATTTGCTTTCTATGTCGATCACCAAGCATTGTTATACCTAATCAATAAGTTAACAATCCACAGACAAGTTAGCAAGCGGCTCGTCACATTGTAGGATTTCCTGTTTAGAGCAATGGTTAGACCAGGGAAGAAACATGTTATAGTAGGTCAGCTGTCAAGGATTCACTTGAGAAAACTTGTAGGAGGAATATCAGATGAATTTTCCGATGCTCATTTGTTTTCAATCACTGCTTTGTCGTTGTGGTACAAATATATCAGAGAATACTTGTCGACTAGAGAGCTACCGAAGTCGTCAACCAAGAGGAAGAAGATTATAATAAATTCAGCACCATCCCAACTAATTGCTACACTATTGTACAAAATCAGACCAAATGGAAATTTGAAGAGATGAATGATGGACGTGGAGGTGAACGTAGCACTAAAGGAGGCTCATGAAGGGTTGGCAGGAAGACATATGGGACAAGATACAACAATGAGGAAGGTGCTTCTAGCAAGGCTATGGTGGCCCAACCTCTAGTGTAACACGAAGGAGTTGTGATATGTGCCAACTAGGTGAGAAGCCGTTGCAAAGGGACTTCATCCTATTGTACCCATTTCAGTCGCAAAAGTTGTTTGAACACTAGATAATCTTGGAACCCCTACCCAAAACATTAACTCCATAATCTTGGTAGTGGTGCAACTGAAGACACTATGCGTTCATCTTGTTAATGGCTCCAAGTTGAATCCTTACAAGGTTTGTATATAGGTCAAATTCACTGACCTTAATGAAGAGTGAAAAAGGACTACCTAACATGTCTTGTCGATCCACAAAAGGATTCCTTTCAAGGAGACACCACAAGAGAAATTGCAGAAGGCAATCACTTCAACGAAGTGGAATAGACGACAAACAAGGCTACCGACAACACAATTGAGATGCACAATAAGGAAGTTGGTTGTGTGTCATGGCCATTGCGTCATGACATGGCCATTGCGTCGTGACATGTTGACCAAAGAAGTGTATCTGCTAACACATTCTGTCAGTATCGTTTAGATAGAGTTCGAGTCCATTTACTATGGCCCAAGGAGATTGCAAGTGCATGTGTAGATAGAGATCCAACATTGCAACAAAACCCTGCATCAAGAGCATGGGTGTCCCATCATGAGGCATTACGCCATGCAACATCTCATGAAGCAATGGAATCAAAAAACTTGTTGCACTAGGCCCAGGAATGACAATCAAAGTAGCACACCCCAATGTCACACCATGAGATCTTAGTGTCACCAACACCACAAAGAACTAGTATCCATTATTGCTAAAGTTGAAGATTGGAAATAGATGCATGCATTCCATTTTGCAAAGTGAAAGCTCATTTTGCACTGCAGTACATCAGACAAAGATATGATGAGGAAGTATCACCATCCTCTACAGCATAGAAGGGAAAGGGAACACTCAGTGGCAATGGTGGTAAGCCAAAGATTCAACTTGACAATATCACCTAGAAGATGTTATTAGGTAACTGATGATGCAAGTGATGGGAGTCACATAGTGATGACCATGAGTTGAAGAAAGTGGTGACAAAGGCTTTGATGCATTACATTTTTCAAATTCCAAAATTCATATAGGAATCATTCCAGTCATGCTTTATTGAGATGCTTCAATCATATGACCTACACATGAGAAAAACCAAGTTCGTAGAGCCATGCACATTGCACATAATGTTCCAACTTGAAGATTTTGTACATGTGATCAAATTGCCGAAACCAAAGTATTTCCAACCGCAAAAGGAGAAGTTTACCAGCAAAAGTATTAGAATTTTATTCCGCAATATTAAAACATTAGCTCCATTATCTAAGAAGAGTTGAAGAAGTTGTCTAGCCATGGAAACCTAGGGCTGAAGCTGAACATATTGCAACTTAGGTACATGTGTAATGGGACTGATCATGTCACAGTTGTCCAGGGAATTGCAGGCCTTAGACATCCCTACATGGGTGGGTGTCACACATAGAAGGGATCATAGACAGAGTACAAAGTTAGGAACAATTGGGTGATGCATCTCTTTAAGAAAATTCAATTTTCTCTCCAATGTGAAAACAAGCACTTCTTGATGGTGTTTCATGCTATCCCACTAAAGTTCAACATAACTTGCCTTCATAACCTTCCAGCAATTGAATTGGGGTGCCCAATTTCTATGACAAAGGCAACACCAACCATGCTTTTTTGGGTTGAAGTCCACTCAAAGCATCAGCATCGAGTGAATAGTACAATGGTGAGGGTGGCTCTTGTTGCAAAGCAAACAACCCGCACCATGATAACTCTTAAAAGGAGCCCATTCAAGAGAAACAAGATGAGCAATCAAGTGAGGAATATGAAGAGTTATGTAGGCATCGCAAGCACTTTGCAATCACTCTGAGAGAATCATCTCCCCAAGGGGATGACCTGCCTCATACTCTTTCAGTTGATGAGATTGATAAACCTTTGGTGTCTAATAAATTCATCAACAAGTAGACAACAAAGTCGTGAGATCAAATTTGAGTGCGATTCAGTACTCACCAAGAGGGCGATAGTGGTAGGTCAATTATCATTGATGACACGAATGAGATGGATGTCAACAAGGTCAAGGATTTGGGTGTGGGATTATTTCATGACAACAGCTTGTTATTGAGGAATTTGTGACCATTGGTAGCCCCTTTTCTCTAATGATTCCTTCTCCTAAGGATGGATGCAGCAGCATGCACAGTCCAAGTTTTCCAACCATGAATTAGTTTTTCCCTGAGACATTATAGGTGGTCTTTAGTTCCACATGGCCTGCTTTATGTTGCTGGAAACTGTTCAAATGGACATTTGCATTTTTTCTAACCTAAAGAAACCACTGGACAAACATGAAGAAATAAATTCCATTATCAAATCTTTATTAAACATTAAAAAATGGGAATTTTCCCATGATTTCCTAGATGAAAATGTTTTGAAAATTTTTCCATAAGGTAAACAAGGAGGGTGAGGCAGTTTTTTGCAACATAGCCTGTCACCTGGACACCTGACCTGTGAAAACTGTGCATTCATGGTTACACACATGATTATTTCTCCTAGGATTTGCCTGGACATTATTTTTCAAGGATATAGATTTGATTGATTCCAATTGGTAATGTGTTCAGTTACTTGTAATCCAACTAGGATGAAAGTCTCATGCCTATGACCAAAACCTTTAATTTATTACCCAAAGGGTAGTACGTGTTAAAAAGCTTTAAGGATAGGCATAGAGTTATACATTCAGGATGGTTAAAAGCAAGGCATGTTCTGATAAATAAGGATGGTCAAAAGCAAGTCATATTCTGATAAATAAGGATGGTTAAAAGCAAGGCATATTCTGATAAATAAGCAATGACTGATGATCATGTTTCGTACACCATTGCAGGCTTGGATGCAACCTGACATTACAATCCTTTCTCCTGCTTGTCCTTGTCTTTCCACTGAGCAGGATAAGATCACAAAAATCATTTGTACAAGATGTTCACTGTAATATGCAACATGCAGGTCAGTTTGAGTTCTTCAAGTTACATTTTGCATTTTTTATACATAACAAATATGAAAGATATGGAGTCAACAAAGTTCAAGCATCTCTTTCAATATTTATTTACATTTTTGCAACCACTAACATCCAAAATGCATAGCAGCCGTTGGTCTTGTCCAGTATTGTTAACTAGGGCAAGTTTCTAAAACACACCACACACAACCTTCCATATGGGCAATATCAGTTGACACCTATAAACGGATTCAATACACTATCTAAATTCTTCTAAATTTAAAGTAACAGTAAAGCTTCATTTCATATGTAAAGCTTAAAGTGATAACTCCACTTGAACTATCTACTTGCCTTGTACCGATGATACTGATCAACTGCAATGTCTCCATTTCTTCCATCAACAATTTTCCCTAATATTGAAAAGGATTAGTGTTTAATGAACCATATCATTTACATTTTGTGTGTATTTAAAAGGAAAGTACTGAGTAAATCCAAAAAATTATTGCAAACCGATATGTCCAGTGGAAATCTGATATCTTGAGGGTACCCTATTCTAGCATAACAACATCCATACAGAAATCACAAGAGATGAAAATAGCATACATATAAATGACACTTGAAAGAAGGAAAGCAAAACAAACCAGGTGTGTGTGAAAATACATCCCAAATGCTAGGGCCTCTTCCTCCATCTTTGGCAGCACCTTCAACCTAAAGAACAGAATAATAAGGAAAAAAAGAGAAAAGTATTAATATCCAATGTGACAAAATTAAGTAAATGAGAGTCAAATAAAATAATCACACTACAATAAATGGAGTGACAAAACAACTCCTCCAAAGAAGATTTACTGAAATGAAAAGGTCATAACCCAAGAGCACCAGAATATGAAAGGCAGAAGCTGAAAAAGAATAAATACAAAACAATTAGGGGAAGGAGGAGGAAACCATTCTTTCATCCTCCTTGAGGAAGAGTCATTATTTACATCCCCTAATGATGGATTCTAAAAGTGGCCTCGAAACGTAGGGAAAGGCAATGCCAAGCACAGTGACACCAGAAAGACCTTTATCCAACATTGCATGGCATGGAAGCCTAAGCTCATGAGTCATCAATGATCATTTCAGCAATAATATCTTTAAGAAAGTCATAGGGTGATCCAAGTGAATCAAAATGAGGTCTTTTGGATGCCCAAGTGTTGACCAACAGAGTTAAAATGGCTTTTGCAAAATTGAACACTTGGTCTATGTATATGTTTGAGTTCTACAAGGACAGGGACTGCTTCATATTGCAACCAATAGTCACCAGAATAGTACTTGCACCAATGGACATCATTTTGGACTCCTAAAGGTATCAAATTTTGTCAAACCACATCAATTCAGTTTATTTGGACCAACTTGGATGGTTTACACAATCGACAAGTTCGGTTATGGGGTCTATTTTAGAAACGTTTCAGGCCTGAATAAGCTATTGGAAGGCCACAAAATCAACTTCAAGGCTAACTAATAAGGTTGCCCTCCAACTTAGCTAAAGCATTGAAGCTAAGTTTCTAAAGATCAATGGACATCTTCCAAATGATAAGGAGGATTCAGAAGGATCTAGCCTCAACTGCAGAGGCCCACTAGAGCATTCATTATGGGGGGAGGATATTATTGTCACTAATATCTTCTCTCCTTGGCCCCTCAATTCAAATTATGAGGGTGTGTTGAAAGTGTAATATGATTCATGGCAAAGGCCGACATTGTATGATGTAATCTTGGATAGGTTTAAGGGCAATTGTGTACAATGTACTTAATTTATTAGAATATTTTAATATGTAAGCCCTATGGGCTGAGGTTAACATTGTCATGGTTAAACCCATCTTATAATTTGTAATTAACCTTAAAGCCCTCTTATTATGTAGGCTTAGGTTAAACTTGTTGATGTAATTTGAAAATTACATATTGGTATAAATAACCCCCAACCACTCCATCCATTGCATCGAAGTGTTGTGACTCCTATCCATGAATAGTACAGTGATCATTTATGGTGCACATAATTTATGGTGCCTATGTGCACCCCATAATTTTTGTGTCTCTTATTTCTTTCTTTCGTCCTTTTACACTTTTTATATAAGATTTCAGTGGATTAATTGCTTCTTATCATTTCTGGAAAATATTGTGAATTCCAACAAAACTTGGAAACAAATACAAATACCAAAAGAGAAACACAAGCTCAGAGACCCCTTGGAAATGCAAAACCATAAACAATAATAAATAGAGTAAAATTTGGATAAAGACAAAACTATTCTTTGTAGCACAACGGGAGTATTCCACACTTGGAGGAACAATTTGAATGACAGATTTAATAATCAGCCAAGACTCTTCACTTGTACTACAATCACAACAGCTGCTTGTACGACAACATCACTTGAATGGCAACACTTGGTCTACGACTTTCACCCTGCATCCGAAACTTGAAAGGAACAATACAAAACCTCTCTATTATCAACAATGACAACACCTGCAGTATACATACAATAACAATAGCAGATGATAAATGAATATGAGCAGATCTTGTATTAATAGTGGCCTGTATGGTTAACTACATACAGCATCTTCTTACATATACATCTATGTGGAATATCTCCTTCCAACACCTACATGCTTCAGCCAACAACCACCAACCAGCCTCCCGACAACATCCACATGACCCGAGAACCACATATTTCGGCCTTCGACACAATTCCAACCATCCTAATGAATGAAGGAAGGGTTTTATTTATACAAGTAAGAGGTGGTTGCATCCTCCAACTACCTAACACCTCATCATTTTCATAAATTACATCTGACATACATTTGACTTACATTTACATTTCATTTCGTGAGTCACTTTATGACTTAACCATACATAACATTACACATTATCATATGAAATATTACATTATGAATTTATTAATTATACATATGCACATTTCATCAAGCGTACGAACTACAAAATAACACAGAATGGCAAAACTTATTTACTAATGACGCAAACATATCAATTTGCCTGCCTACGTTCTCTATAAAAGTAGAATGCTTAATGTAGAAAGCTAGCCTTTATTGATGCTACATGTGTCATGCCAAGACAAACTATAAACTTAATCTCTTAATATTTAAAATTACCACCACCAAAAGAGCCAACCAAAATAGCTCCAACAGAAGGTACACAAAAGGATATTCCTCATCCTTGAGATCAAGACCAGCCAAGAAAATGTTCATGATGAGATTTGCAAAATACATGCACTATGTTTTTGTTTGCCTAGTTAAATAATATATTTTTTTTTTGCCTAGTTACATAGTCTTATTTCTTACGAGATTAAAAAACAAGTTCTAGAATGCAAAAGCGAGAGTCCCTTGCCTCTTTTATTCCAAATTGTTTCATTTCTAAGTTAATTGTTTCTTTTTCTCTTTTTTTCAACATCTTTGATTCTTTTCAACCTTGACATATACTTTATTGGAGGTCGGTCACATGTGTTTCATGTAGATCTGGTATCATCCTACACAACCCCTCCAAAAGCCAAAGCTCGACTTAGCTTTGATTAAAACAGCAAGAAACTGTTGGGAATAGGTGTCATACACCTTTCGGGAATAGGTGTCATACTCCTTTCAACATTAACTATCTCATGTCTTATGTTAAGAGTATATATAAGGAAGAAAAACTGGTGAACTATTTCTAGCACTGTGCATTGCAAGACTGCAGGTCTATGCATTGCAAGACTACAGGTCTATTTCCAGCACTGTGCATTGCAGGACTGCAGGTCTATTTCCAGCACAGCTGGAATACTGCAGGCCTATTTCCAACATTGTGCACTGCAGGACTGCAGGTCAATTTCCAGCAGTATGCACTGCAGGACTGCAGGTCTATTTCTAGCACTATTTACTGCAAGACAGCTGCAATACTGCAGGTATATTTCCAGCTGTGTTATTGCAGGTCTTTTTCAGCTTTCCTAATAAATAGGACTAAAGAAGTGGATACCTATGTGGGAATTGTATTGTAAGAAGCAGATTGTTGATTATTTAATAATATAATTTTTCAGTGCTCCTTGATTCTTGGGATTTTTCCGAAAAGGTTTCCCAGGGTATATGTTGCTTCTTGTGTGAGATTTATGTGATTTTGCTTGTTGAATTAAAAGTCTAGTCTGTTTTTGCACTACTTTCCTCTAAAGAAATATTAGGAAGTTGTTCCGCATTAGTCTAACTTCCTTTCAAAAACATGAGGAAACACCAATGGAAATGCTAGAAAATGCCAATCGATACGTTCCTAAACATGGAAAACCTAAATGACAAATTTTTAGGTATTTCCAAGCCCATCAGGCTTTAGGTCAAATGGTGAGAAATGAAAAGTTTGACAACATAAGCCAAGGTTCAAATCCAATGGTTGGAAACTTGGACCTTTAACAGTTTCTAATAAAACAAAGCAGGGAACAAGTGTAGGCGAGAAGTGATCTCAACTTTTCTCATTTTCGATCTTTCAAAAGAAGTAGGGAACAAGTGGAAGCAAGGGCAGAGTGTGAGTAATAAGCGAGTGTCAGCAAGCTAAGCGAGTGTGAGCAAGAAACCAACCTCTCTTTTTCTTGCCCCAGATCTTTGGAGAAATTCAAAAAATAAAGGATTCTCATGAGAAAAAGCTACATAGAATGAAAAGAAAGTCATTTTTGAAATCCCAAGAAGGAAGTAAAGATGCCTTAACTAGAAGTATGGATGTCCCAATTGGAGACGAGGAAGAACAAATCTATGGAAAACCTATCTAGGTAGCAGATGTCACAAGTGATTATCAAGGATGAGATGAACAAGCATCACGTGATGGTTCTTAAAAGCAGAGGGTTAATATATAACTTGCATGGATACTGTCTAGGGTTTTCATAGATTCAATATTGGATCAAGTGGAAGTGGGGCTTGAATTCAAATTACTCCATGACTTTTCTTCTCAAAAAGATCTTCCTCGTTGTCTTCTCCAATTTGCAAAGCAAGGATATAATAATGGATGGTGGCCCATGTTTTAGGGGGAGATGCCCTATATTCAAGACCATGGAATGAGAATATTTTTGTCGAGAGAAAAACTATAAAAAGCCTTCTAGTATGGGTTAGACTTTTCAAATTTCTATATTTGCTTATCAATAAGAAGGCTTTGAACAATATTGACAATCCTCTAGGGGAATTCTTCTAGGAGAGACCAACTACTAAGGAGTGAAAGCATGCTATATGTACCCGAATATGTGTTGCTATGGTTATTTCAAAACCTTTGCCACAATCCATTAAGATTAAAAATGAATCAAAAGAATTGGATCAACAAGTGGATTATGAAAACATTGCATTCTAATGCTGCAAATGTTATGAGACTAGACACATGGCAAGAGATTGCAAGGTGAAAACAATGGAAAAAGAGACGGAAAATAATAGTCATGAGACAAACTTCAAGATGAATCAAGGAGATCATACTGTAGTAAAATTTGGATTAGATCAAGTATTTTCCACTCCCAAAAACTTAAAAAGAAATCCCACTACATCATCAGATGGCAAAGGCTATCACAATTCCCTCAAATCAACCATCAGAAGAAACAAAAAAGGATACAAGGATGAGGAAGTACAATGAGCAAGTTCATATTCAAAAGAAATTAACGGTATGAAGGAAGATGTGGAGATAAACTTTAAAACAAAGGAGGAAGAGGTCAAGTTTAATCTAAGTAAATCGTCATCTTCCTCAAGTAGTATACAATCCTCTCCTTGCAATGAAAATTAAAGTAAGTGTTTATCCCTTAAACTTTAGGGTTTTAAGAGTAGCATAAGAAAGAAATGAATATGGACGATATCCTGGCAATTTAAGATTTTCAAGGCAGCATAAGAAACTATTTTCTATAGAGGATCATCCTTTCACTTTAGGGTTTCCAGGCCAACATAAAGAAGAAAGTGTTATTGAGGCTATTCCTTGCACTTCAAATTCTCCTAAGTAGCACAAACTTATAGATGATAAGTCTCATAGAGAAAATTTGTCCCAAAAAACGACTCATATTTGAGAAACTATATCTTTACATAGATTTGTCCGATTCAGAAGATTCTTGTGTCATTTTGTGCAAAATTTGAAGAGCTTTGAAATTAGAGGTAATACGAAAGAAGAGCTTTGAAATGAGTGATTATAGAAAAGAATCCAAGCAGTATTCAAGGAGACATGAGCATGTGAAGACAGTCGTCCTAAACAAGCACAACATTAGGGAAATATTTTCCCAAAAAAAGGTCTCATTTTTCAAGAGCCATATCTTTGCAAAGGGTTGTCCAATTCAGATGATTCTTGGACCAATTTGTACGAACTTTTAAGAACTTTAAAAAGAGTGGCCATATGAAGGAATCTAAGCAATACTGAGGGAGATACAACCCTATGAAGTCAGCCATCCAAAACAAGGGCAGTGACGATTTCTCAAGCCGCAGGAAACGAAATTGCATATATCTATTAGCCAAGGTTCGGATGATGGGTGGAGCAATGGAGGGCTAGGGCATCAGTGAGGTGGGACATTCCATATGGGCGTAGAATTGCAGGTATTTGTTAACCAAGGTTTGGATGATGGGAGAAGCAATGGAGGGCAAGGGCATTAGTGAGGCGGGACTGGGTGTAGAATTTTTCAGCTAAGTTTCATTTATCCCTTCATTATCTTAGAAGTTATACATGTAGATTATTGTAGAATTGTTTTCAAATAATATATTCACTATAGGATATACTGGTAAATTTCAATAGATTTCAAGTTATAATTTCCTCGCATGGACCAATTTATAGCTAAATCCTTAGAATCATCCCTAGAAGTAGAGGTTAGGGATGAGCTCACAAAGCATTGATCCTCGTTACTCAAATATAAGTTAATCATTGGTAAATTTAATGGATCTTGGCCAGGAGCTTCAGCTCTGAGAAAATGAATTGATAGGAGATGCAAGTCTCCAAGAGTGATTCTATCCTTTCATCCCAAAGATTTCTTCCTAGCCATTTTCTCTTCCCGGGAGGAAAGAGATAGAATCCTAAACAAGGGTCCTTGGTTTATGGGAAAAGCAAGACTTTTCCTTACCTGCTGGTATGAAGGCTTAGCACCTAAAAATGTAAATTTACCAATTCGGTCAGGATGTAAGTTAATTATCCAGTCTCAAGAAAACAGAAGACCGTGCTAATGCCTTAGGAGTGGAATGGGCCAAATATTTCAACTATGGTAAGAGGCTCAAGGAGGAACGAGACAGCATGCAGACTCAGCTACAAGAATATGAGAAAGCGTTTCAGGCTACCAATCCTAAATCCCCAATGCGCACAGATGCTGAAACTCCTCCAACTAAGTGGAGAAAGTCACTGAGGACATCGACTTCTTCGAAGGGAAGGATAGATGTAGACAGCAGTTCTAAACAGAAATAAATCATAGAACTAGCTGACAAGAATGTCCTACAATTTTGATTATACATAGCAATTTTGGAATGTAATTTTGTTATGTTTGATAAATGATGTAAAATCAGCCAATCGATGAATATGGCTTGATTACGTACAAACTGCACTAGAAGACAAAAGCAATCGTCAAATGGATAATTAGTTAGACGTCTAGTTAGTTAGACGTCCAACAGGTTGTATTAGACGTCTAAAGCAAGTAGTTAGGGTAAAACTCGGTTGAGACGGTTGACGCAAGTAGTTGCAATAACCACTTTGCTCACCTATAAGTACCCCCTATTCATTTTGTAAATATGTATCTACTTGTTGATAATGAAGAACTGTTGTGCGAAGCCATTGTTCTGGAATGCGTGTTGGTAATTGTGGATTGTAGACGTGTTGCAAAATTGTGTTGCAGGTTGCGTTCATCACTTGGAGGACGAGATACAACGCTTTGTGGTTGCAGGTTGCGTTCATCACTTGGAGGACGAGATACAATGCTTTGTGGTTGCAGGTTGTGTTCATCACTTGGAGGACGAGATACAACGCTTTGTGGTTGCAGGTATTGAAGACTGAAGATCTGAACCCTACTAGACGTCTAGCCTTGTCGCCTGACGAAGACGTCATCCTCCCAACCTACCCGTCTAGCATGGGCAGATACCTACCTAGATGTCAAAGTCCCTAGACGTCTACCCCTGCGACCTAGACGTCTGACCACCAGACCGATGCGTCTGATTGTTGACTAAGTCGTCTAACAGGATTCACCCTAGACATCTACTCGTAACAGCCTAGACGTAGACCCTGTTGTCACATTTTGCACGGGGTGCAATGTTTTCAATATTTGTAAGAGAGCTGCTCTTCCCTTTCCCTCTTCCTCTCTTTCCCCTTCCTCTTCTCCCCCTATCTCTCTCTTCCCTACATTCTCATTCTTCCCTCTTTCTCTTGAACCCCTCAGTCAAATCTCAAAAATGACAGCAGTTGCCCTGAAAAATGGCTAAGTGTCAGGGCGCAATCCGACTTCGCAGCGAAGTCGGAGTGCGCCCTCCAGTTGGAGCGCAGCAGGAGTGCAAAGTGCGCAGTGTGACAGAATCAGCCAGAAGAACAAGTGTTCAGGGCGCAATCCGACTTCGCAGCGAAGTCGGAGTGCGCCCTGCTTTCTGGGCGCACTTGGTAGCAGGCTGGCAGGAAAAATGACTAAGTGCTGGGGCGCAACCCGACTTCACAGCGAAGTCGAAGTGCGCCCCCTTTCCAAGGCGAAGTCCGTACGGCGGTAGAAATCAGCTTTCACCTGTGCGCAACCCGACTTCGCTGCGAAGTCGGAGTGCGCCCTTCGACGAGTGCGCGATGGGGAATAAACTCAGAAAAGTACCCAAGGCATGAAGGCCTTCCCGACTGCGTTGTTTTCTACCTGCGCAACCCAACAGCGCTCTGATCCTGGGCGAAGTTGGATAAACTGCCTTTCAAGGCAAGCACGTGTCAAGCAGCATCATCCGACAAGTGTCCAACTTTGGGATCCGAGCCGAGACGTGTCGAGCACAAGGACAAGCATGGGATGCACTACTTATGCCAGTTACCACCTTTAAAACTGATAGGAGGTTCTACCTGCTTCAGCTACCCGCATTCCTGCCGATGAGAAGTTCTACCTAACGCGCTGCCACGTATCTGTACAGTCTTCAGGGAGACCATGCTGCGGATACAGTCCAGCCCGACAGAAGTCGACATCAACAATTCCGCGGCTGCTTTTGTCAGCTAATGTTTGATCGGGACTTTGTGCCCATAAATGTAATCGGGGGGTTCTCAGGCTATAAATAGCCACCACGTTTTCATTGTAAAGTGGTGGAAGGGGAATGTCTGTTAGGGAACCATTGTAGCTGTGCTTCTGCATTTTAATATAATACATACACTTGGTGTTGTTATACTGTTTTTATTTTGTATGCTGCCTCTCCTTGACATTTCTGCCTTACGTTTTCCTGTGTCATGGCTTGTTGATTCACTTCAGCATTTGGTGGTCAGGTATTCCTAAGGTGCATAAATTAAAGGATACATAGGGCAAACGATTAGTGGCAGTTTTCTGGTTATGTTTTGTGTTATAGTGTTGTTAGTAGTGGTGATTGATGCGTTGTTGTACTGTTAGTTCCTTGGAGGGAATGTCTGTTAGGGAACCATTGTAGCTGTGCTTCTGGCTCTTAACACAAAACATATACCGGATTCTGTTCTACTGATTGGTGACAGCATCCATAGTGGTGTGTTATGGTTATATTGGTGTTAGTAGTGGTGATTGATGTGTTGTCGTACTGTTAGTTCCCCCCACCCAACTCCAATCTAATTTGGAATCCCTTTCTGCATTTTTATCTCTTTCCCTGCACTCTTATCTTGAACCTCAAAACCCCAAAGGAAGCCGGCCTTCTCCGGAGATTGGCACGGAAGGCATTCCTTCCTTCCGGCCTTTCAATGTTGGTTTGCGGGTCCTAGGGCGCAAAAGCAACAAATCCTTTCCTCATGGCGGATTCGTAACCAACAAGACCCCTAGATGTCTAACCCAAAAGTCCCAGACATCTAAACCTATAGACGTCTACCAGTGCACCCAGACGTCTAATCTCTGTGACGTCTAAACAAAGCTATAATGAGTCTAATCATCCCTTCCTAATTGTTGTCATTCCCTCGTCTTGGGAACACCCTCACCCTTGTCTACAAGAAATACAATGATGATTCATCCTTCATCCATGTGATGTGTATGTTCTATTTGTGATATTGTTGTTGTTAGTAGTTGAATTGTGTGTGCATTGAGTTCTGTGTGTAGGTGTGGAAGTGTTGCAGCCAGATCAGAGTACAAGTGAATATAAGTCCAAAACATCATACGAAAGTTGTCGTAAAAGTGAAGTTATTGGTTGTGTCGTTTCAGTCGATTGCATTGTGTTGTTTCAGTAGGTGAACGTCGTACAAGCACTTGTCGTACAATTGGATGTCAAGCTTGTCGTACAAGTGAATTCAAGCTTGTTGTATAAGACCAACCTCCCATACGAGTGTGTGATGGTAGTGTGATGGTTGATTGTCGTACAAGTGCATTATGTGCCATTTCATAATTGCATTGACTGATGTCTTGTTTGGCCTATAAAATGTCATTCTATTCCTCCACCGTTGGGAAACTCACCACCGTGCTACATTAATCACCATTGCACACATTGGTTGGCTGGTTAAAGTCATGGTCTTTGGTTACAACCGACTCAAGGTCGATTCTCATCAGGCCTCATATTGCATTATGTTGAATGATGTGAACATACGATTGACGTGACATTGTTATATGCCACGAAAATATATTTTAATACTTAAATGTGTTCCTCCAATCAAAGAAAGGCATCTATCAAAATTGCACTAAAAAATAAACATTGAAGTGGCAAAATACCAATGGAAAGCACTAGCGAATCAAAGTGCGACAAGTGGCAACAATCGATTGGACAGTGCAATTCTAAGGTTTGAGCCTTTGATTTTTATTTTTTCAAGGGCTATTAGGGCAAAACTTTTGGAGGCCATAATGTTTGCATATGAAAGCATTTTGAGACCATTTTTTAAATTTGCACGATTTTTCAAGCTCTACACATCGATGACATTAGTCTACAAACATGTTCCTATGTTTGGGACCAATTTGTGTGTAATTGGGGTTTTGGTATTGATATAAATACCCCCCTTCCACTCGTCATTTGATCATCGGAGTGTTGTGTAATATTATCTACGGATATAGTGATTATTTATGGTGCCTACAGGTGCCCACCATATCTCTCTTTCTCGTCCTTTCTCTCGCTTTTTGTATAAGATTTGAGTGGATGATTTGCTTTTATTCGTTTCTAGGAAATATTGTGAACTCTAACACAAAATCCATTTCATTTTATGTGCCTCCAAGACCCTAATTTCTTCCATATGATTATGTTCTGGTGGAATGAAGCAAGATTTGAAAGATCATGTATATACATATTTTTTTTAAAAATGAAAATCGAAAGGGGGAAATGAAGATTTCAAATACCAAATCTTTTTGTAACATATTTAGAATAAAAGAGGAAATTAAATTCAAGCTCACCAATTTCCAAGAGATCATAAAAATCAATGGAATGCACCAAGATACTTATGTGCAACAAAAATGATTACTGTGTAATTATCATAATATATTGAAAAAGGAAGAGTCATATTGGTCCCAAAAATCCAAGGGGAGATGGCTTAAGGAAGGAGATAGAAATACCAAATGTTTTAATCCTACAACTTAAACATATTTGTCTTTTTACCGAATCAAAATATTTCATCTTCAAATGGAAGAAATATTGAGGAAGAAGATATTAAGGAGCAATTAATTATTTATAAGATATTCAATTAGAAGTTGGGCAAGATAAGGAGGCTCACTGTAAGCTTTTGCAAAATATTCCATCAATTATCACACAAGGACGGAATGAAAGATTGATGAGGAAGATCTCTATCCAAAAGCTATGGGAGGCCATTTTCTTTATCCACCATAACAAGGCACTTGGCCCCAATGAATTTCCCGCAATTTTCTTTAAGTGTGACATGTTGGTTGTGGTTGAAGAGGCCAAGAAAAAGAAGGCTACAATAAGTGAGATCAATGTCAACTTTATTGCATTGGTTCCCAAGAAAGGCAACACAAAATATTTCAATAATTTTTATCCAATAAGCCTTTGTAATATGATTCATAAAATATTTTCTAAAACTATGGAAAATAGATTGAAAAGCAATCTAGATTGCGGTATCTCAAAGGAAAATGGCATTTTTGCTTATGGCAAATAAATTCTTGATGGTGCAATCATTGCACAAGAGGCCATGCATTATCTTCATTCTATGAAAAACCAAGTATGCTTGTACGAACAAAGCATATGATAGCGTTTGTTGTAGTTTTCTACATGATATTTGTAGACACGGAAAATTGACCCACTTCAGTGGGCAATCTTCCTTGAGCCCTATGGGATTCCCCCTAGACTTGCTTAGGGCAAGGGTTAGGCCTCTCTCCCTCTCTTTCTCCATTTTTCCCTCTCAATGCGAAATCGCGCTCGCCCTTTACAGGGGGCGAAATCGCGATCGGCCTTGACGGGGCGCAATTTCGCATAGGACGAATCGCGGTCAGCCTTGACGGGGCTCGATTTCGCATAGGGCAAAATCACTATGCGAAATCACGGTCAGCCTTGACGGGGCGCGATTTCGCCTTTTAGGGTTTTTCTCTAAGGACACCCTAATTCTTCGAAGTTGGCGTGTTTTACGTCGGCCCTCCTCGATTTTCCTACCCATTTTGCCTTCAAATCCGCTATATAAGGAGGGTTTGAAATCATTTTGAGAGCACGACAATAACGACAATGAAAGTGAATGATAATTCAAGCAATTTTAGAAGTGCTTGCTAATTGATCTGCATTCTTCTTCTCCTGCAAGCAAGCTAACTTTGAAGTGTGAAGTTTGATTTGTTCTCTGCTACATTGGATTGATGATTGTTGTTGCTCGCTTTGGTGGATTTGTGTTGAAGCCCTAAGGAGAGATCAACAATTCAGGAGGTTTCAACCCTTCTGCTAGCTTCTTCGCTGTTTGCTAGGTGATTTCGCTCTTCTACATTCATATTCTGATTTTCTTATTGACATAATTGAGTCTTTGCATATTTCTTTTATTTTTCGCCTGCGAAATCGCGCCCGGGTCTTTGCGGGGCGTGATTTCACCTGTGTGAAATCACGGTTGCCTGTTACGGGGCGCTATTTCGCCCAGACTGTGTGACTGTGTCAAGGGGTAAATAGATGTTCCAAACTCTAGATATGTGTTATAGACTGCATTTAGGCCATATTAGGGCATTTTGTACTCTGTTTTACTATTCAAATATGCTATATTATGTTATGCTTGTTTACCTTCAAAGGTCAACTTCCGCTTATGTTTTCAAAGGTCAGCTAAAAGGACCTAGGGGGCTTGACTGCTGCACCTCCAAGAATTATTCTATAGCGGCCTAAGAAAGCCCCCTAACGGTGATTATATTTTCCAAGTGTTTGCCAAGTTATCTTGCAGGAACCAAAATTGTTGATATCACTGGACTACGGATAAAAGCTACGATCAACAAACGGATAAAATAAGTGCCCTAATTAATATTTAGGTTGTTTGTTGAGTGCCTTCTATTTCTGTTATAAACCCTAGATCAGATTTTAATAGGAATGTATTTAATTGATTTCTAGGCATTTGAAAGATAAACAGCATATAGTGTGCACTTAGGGTTAATACTGTTTGTGCATATTCTCTTGTGCCTTTGCTTAAAGGTTTTCTATCTTAAAACCCTAGGGTTAAAAAAGCATTCAAAGAAAGAATTATTCTAGGGTTAGCTCTTGTCTTCTTGCATTCTGTATTTTTGCATTGTCCCTTTATCTTTTATAGCATAGATCTAGAAAGGCTAAACCTAGGTGATGTCTTGAATCGAATACATCGAACATTCTTGAAAACCAGAGGACTTGGAGCAAGTCCTTAAACCGTTCCTGGTGAACACTTCCCTCCTTCTTTAGCACTGAGTGTAGAGAACAACATACCCCACGGTCACCTTGGCTTTCTCTTGCGGATCCAACCAAGAATCGTACACGGTAAGGTAGTTTTCCCCCTCTACAATATTCTCATAAAATTTGGTTTTGATCAAGGCTAGTGTGATGGATAAGATATTATCACATCACTCCAAAATATTATATTTTGATCATTGGATCCCCCATTGGATATTTTGAATTATCCCATAGCCTCCACCCAGGTGACCTACTATCTTCTTATCTATATATTATTCTTGTTGAGACATTGGGAAGAGCTTTCTCAAAGGCAAAAAAAAAAAAAAAAACCTATTTAATTTGCAACAAATGGTACCTTTGAATCTCATCTCCAATTTATTAACAATACTATTCTTTTGGGCCATTTCTATGTTAGGGAGGCCATGGAGATTAACTTAACCATAGCTGGAAGGCTACAACTCATAAAGACTACATTGCAATCTATACCTGTATATATGATATTACTTTCAAGATTGCCGACAGGTATAGCATCTAAATTTGATAAAATTCAAAGAGATTTGTTTAAAAAGAATGTAAGGAAGACAACTCCACCAGCTGAACAAAAAAAAAAAAAAAATTGTAAGGAAAATAATTAGGTTTCCTCTTTGTAAGTGGGATAAGTTCGCACAGGAAAGAATATTGGAGGGGCAGGTTTGCAAAATTGCTAACTTATGAGTTTGGCATTAGGCAAAAAACTTGGCTAGAAATTATTCAAAGATCGAGGAAAGAGTTGGGCAAAAATTTTACTTTAAAATTATGTGTTCTCTTGATGCAATAATTGTTTAGGAGACAAACCCTACCTAGAGGGTCAACAACATGAAGCTTCGTATCAAATAGTTTGCAATTGATCAAGAAACATATTAGATGGTTAGTCAATGAAGGGGACTTTGCAAATTTTTGTTTGATGTTTGATTAAAGCATTATCCTCTTATTTCCAATCTAAAATGTCAACCATTGTCTTGAAATGTTTAGCTTGTAAAGGTTCAAAGGTCAAAACTTATATTGATGTGAGCCGCAACTTCCAATCATGGATTTCTAGTAGCAACCTGGTTGAAGGAGAGGACCTCAAACAAATAGTGGATGAGCTTCAAAGGATGCTTCAAGAGTTGTTTTTGGCTATTTTTATGCTAAAGGATGACTTGGCTTGGAACAAGGAGTTTGTCAAAAGATGGTGGATTCTCGATTAAGTTGGAATGTAAGGCTTTAGAGGAATCAAAATTTCCTACTAATAATTCCCTTGGAAGAATGTTCGGTCACTCGAAGCCCTCCCTAAGGCCTCAACATTCGTCTGGTTAGAAATCCAAAGCAAGATCCTTAGAGGTGAGATTATGAAAAGAAGGGGATACCATGGACCTTTCAAGTGTGCCTTGTGTAAGAAGGATATAGAAACATTAGATCATTTACTTCTTTGTTGTTCCTTTGCTTACATCAGTTGGGGCTGCTTTTTTAGAAATATGAGAATATATTGGGTACTTCATCAACATTAAAAGAGTTGATGAAATGTTGGATTGATTGTTTCAAAGCTAAAGCATTATGCATTTTGTGGAGGATTGTTCCTGTTGGTTACAAATCTGCCATTAGGATAGGATTTAGTGTAATGCGCCCTAGATTCGCCCAGCAGATTGAAAGGCCGGAAGGAAGGAATGCCTTCCGTGCCATCTCCGTAGGAGGCCGGCTTCCCATGTTTTCTCAATTTTTTATAAGCTTAGAGTGCAGGAAAGAAATTAGAAATACAGAAAGAGATGTAAATGTGTTTGTTATGGGTGGGGAGGATAAGCAGCACAACAACAACCAATCACCACTACTAACAGCAATTAACCACAAAATACTTTGCAGAAACTATCAATGCCATTCATCCTATGTATCCTCTACCTTTGCATTCCAGGAATACTTAACTATTAAATACCGATATCCAAAAAGCAGAATAATAGTAAGCAATAACATAAGCAACATGAGGCAGAAATGCTAAGTAAAGGCAGCATACAAGATGAGAACAGTCAATAGAGCCAAGTGTATTTTGTATTTAGAAGCAAACGCACAGCTACAGTGGTTCCCTAGCAATATATCCCCCTTCCACCCTTTTACAATGATATTGCGGAGCTATTTATAGCGTAAATTTCCTCCATTACATCGTTGGGCACAGGATCCCAGACCTGACAATAATTGAAAAAGCTGACAAAGCTGACAAAAGCGGCAAAAAGCGGCTGATGTTGACCTCTACCGGTATGGAACGTGCTTGCGGTAAGGTCCACCTGAAAGATTGGCAGCTACGTGGCGGTGTGGGGATGATGCTCCGAGTCAGCTTGACTGAGGGCAGCTTAAGTACAATAATTCAGTTCACGCTCGCACACCACCCGTCACATCTCTGACTCGAATCCCGAGGCTGGACACCTGTCAGAATCTGATAAGGGCAAAAATATGCCTTAGGAGCTCGTATTTCCTTTCTTGCCCGACTTCGCCCAGAATTGGAGCACAACCAGGCAACGCAAGGGGGGAGGCCTCCATGCCTTAGAAAATTCCCGGGCAGGCTTCAACATTTTGTGCCTGAGTGTGCGTAAGTAAGTGGGCGAACCCCGACTTCGCTGCGAAGTCGGGTTGCGCAACACTTAGCCGTTTTCGGAGGTATCATGATGGGCTGCTCAACTGCGCTCTTCTTCCGGGGCGAACCCCGACTTCGCAGCGAAGTCGGGTTGCGCACCCAACACTTAGCCGCTTCTTCAGATGAATCGCCCAACTGCGCATGAACTTGAGGGCGCAGCCCGACTTCGCTGCGAAGTCGGGTTGCGCACCCAACACTTAGAATTTTTAGGGCTCCACTGATGCCCAGGTGCGCATAGAACTGAGAGCGCACCCCGACTTCGCTGCGAAGTCGGGGTTCACTCTATACTTAGAAAAACTGGGTTCAGCTCTCCGCACGTTGGCTCCCCAAGTGCGCTCAAGATCAAGGGCGCAGCCCGACTTCGCTGCGAAGTCGGGCTGCGCAATACCAACACTTAGTGAGAAGGGGAAACTGTCAGAAGAAGGAGAAAGGGGAGGGGAATAAGAGAATGAAATTGATGGCAGGGAAGAAAGGGGATAGTGGAGAAAGGGAGAGAAGGAAGAGGGAAGGGAGAGCAGCATCCTTACAAAAAAAATTGAAGACATGGCACCCCGTGCAAAATGTGGCAACATTCCTGGCGGCTCGAGGGGTGTCAAGCTCGCCTCGATGCAATGAACCAGGCCTTTATCCTTTGGGCGCAGATGAACTCCCTTCCCCTGCATCCTGCTGCTGCTGAGTCCCCTTCTTGGGTAACTGTTCTTCTTCGGACTCACTTTCAGCAGTCTCTTCTTCTGATTCTTCTTCTTCTTCTCTCTCTGAATCTGAATGCTCACCACCGTCGCCCTCTTGCTCGACAGGTTGCTCCCGCTCGCGGACGTGCTTGTATGCGGTCTTGGCCTGATCCCAAGCCGTTGCCTGGAAGGGCTCTAAATCGCTGACATCTTTTAGCGCTGCTCTAAATGCCGCAACCATGTGCACATCGATGGTGTCATACCTTTCTCCCAGTTCCTGAAGGGCGGTGTTAATCTTGCAAAACCTTGACACCATTTGGGTCACCTGCGCCTCCTGGACTGGCTCAGTCCAACCATCAATTTCTGATGTATCTGCTTCAAAAGACAGCCAATCTAGCTTTACTTGTTCAAGGGGCAGAAACTCCCCATCTTTGACAAAGCTCGGAAATCCGAGCGCAGAAAGAGTGTTGAAGGGGGCCAGGCAGATATTCATTTCATGGTTCAGCACGTCCAGCATCTTCCTGGCGGCCCTGATCTTCTCCGTTTTTTCAAAATAATTATGCAAGGTTACCCTTGCATCCGCCCAATCTAGGGCAATCTGGGACATAGGGGGGAATCGGAGGCCCTTGCGCGCAAACTCTTCAAGTTTTATCGCCAAGTCCAGCCACTGCTTCGCTTGGCGTTCGGCCTCCTCTACCGCAAGCTTTCCCTGGGCAGATACTTCTTGGATCCTGGATGCGAAATCCAGGACGGACAGGGACCTGACCACATTAGCCCTGCAGCAAACCAGCCCGCATCTCCTTGATCTTGTTTTTCGAAAAGGCAGCCGCCTGGGACGCCTTCTCCTTCAACTGAGATTGGGCCTGCTTCAGCAAATCCTGCAGCTGGGAAATATGTTCCAATGCTGCCTTCTTTTCTTCCGACAACTGTTCGACCGTCTTCCTTTGTGCTGTAGCCTCCTGCTGGGACGCGGCGAGCTGAGCTTTCAAGTCTTCAATCTCTTTCTAGGCAGACTCCAGTCGCGTGGTGGCCTTGGCCAGATCTTCCTCCAGCTGTCTCGAGTTGTTCTGAAGCTGAAACAACTTCTCTTGATTCTCGAGTCGCTTAACAAGGAGATTGTCAGTCCTGCGACGAATACCATTGATTTCGTATTCTTCGCTTATATCATCGAAATTCTTCTCCTTGATCCGGTGTTCATAATCGGCCTCGGTCATCTCCCGGAGAGGTTTCTTAACTTTAGGGATCAATTTCTCGGTTCGCAGCACCCTCCTGTCCAAGTCGAACTTGGTGCGCTTCACCGGGGCGGCTATCTCCTCGGCTCTTCTTCGTTTGACGCCCTGGAGGAAAGAGGCGGAACACCCTACGGCCTTCGCGGCTAGGGGCTGATCGTCTGTAATTTGCAGCTGCTCTCCCATGAGGTCAAGTTCTGCCAGCATAGGGTACGCCGAGGCCAAATCCTGCTGCGGCATCCTTCCTGCAAACAATGAAGCAGGAGATATTCCAGAAGATGAGGCCGCTTTCAAGGGCGACCGGGTCCTAGGGGAAACGGGCGGCTGAGTGGGAGGCGGAGACGGGGTCTTGAATGATGCGGGTGAGCGGCGCGGCGATGTAGGTATGGCTTCAGCACCGGCCGCGGATGAGGGGTCTAGGGTTTGACCCTGGGTTTGGAAAACGTTCAGGTCCTGGGCAAACTGTTCGAAAGAATGGGGACTGCGGAAGGATTGGGAGATAGGCGACAGGGATGATGCGACTAAGGCTTGCCCTGATACAGAGGGGGACGGTGTTACGGCAGGGCCAACTGGGATTTGGGTAACCGGGGAAGAGGACGTACTCGCGGGCTCCGCCTGAGCCGATGCTTGGAGGACGCCTGCTGCCCAGACCTCTGCTTCTTTCCCTGGGCTATCCAGAGAGATGATTTCTGGCGCGGCTGCTTCTGTTCGTGGAGCCGCAGCTGTCTGCTGCGCAGCCTCTTTTTTCGGCCGCTTTGTCTTGGTCTTCTCGCTCCTTTTTCTCTTCTTTTCTCCTGGAGCGGCAGTTTGCTCGAAGGAGGCGGAGGCGGTTGATGCGGCGGGCAATGGCGCTCCCACGGTAAATTTGTACTTGGGCTTTGACGGAGGGACGCCTACTGCCGCTGGCCCACCGGTTGACCCTTCTGGCGCCTTTTCTTTTTGAGGCACTGCTTCACCGGTTGACCTTTTTGGCTCCTGTTCCTTTTGAGGCGACATTTCGGGAGCTGGAGACAACATCGGGCCCACCTGACTGCTTGTTGGCGCCTTGCTGGGAGGTTTTCGAATGGACAATTGTTGGGGTGGGGGTTTCCTTTTATATCTCTTCCTGGCGCCTAGGGGGACGCAATCTCGAAACGCGAACGGCTCCCATTTGCCGACGTATTTATCATATAAGGCCGAAAACTCATCATCTACGGCCAATGTCTTCCGGTTAGACTTATCGTGTTGCGTGCGACACCTCATCTTCCAACATTCAATGATTTTGTCCTTTTCCCAGCTGAGGGGCGTCACCTTTGTGAGGAATTTTCTGAAGCCCGCCGAGTCTAACCTGTGATCTGGATTGCGCTCCGGATCATACTCCACCTCCACACAGTAAAAGTCCTGCCATGGTGGCCATGATTGCATCCGCTCGATGTGCCATTCTAGGTCTGCGCTTGTTTTGTTGCACCTCTCCTCCATGATTTCTGCTCGGGGGCAAATATGCACAAACTTTCCCCTGACCCCAATCGGGTCGTATTTCCAGCGCTGCGGTAGCTGTATCAAGCCCATGTTGAGGAGTTCCTGTTCTAGGTAGATGTGCTGCCCAATTTCATGCACTTGAATGTTCGCCCAGGTAATAGGATACTTAAAAATATGGCCTCTCTTCTTTCCCTGGCCGAATTCCTCTTCGACATAGTCCATTTGGCGCGATGTCTCCATGTCGAACTGATGCTCAGTGCAAAAATAGGGCAGCAAGAACGGCTTCCCTTTGAATCCATAGATTCTGATAACAATGCCCTGAGTCAACCGGAAAGTATCCCCGCATTTGTATTTCCTCAGGTAGTTCGTCATGGCCAGAGGAGGGCGAGATGCCTTGTCGTTGAACAGCGCCAGGGTCATACCTAAAAATTTGAAATTGAAGTCGTAGTAAGACCCTCTTCTGTACAGGGCTTCCGTCCACTCGTACACCGGCAGCGGCGCTCCCTTCTCATTTACCCTCTTTAGATCAAGCACTTTGATTTGGTAGTGCGTATGGTAAAGGCACAACCATGTGAGGAATGAGCAGTGCCGGAACTCGGTTGTCTGCTCTGTCGTATCCTGACCAGGTTTGAATGTATGGCATACGCCACCCAATCTGCCCAATCAAAGAAAATCGGGCGCCTTCCGCTTCTTTGTGCAGTGGAGTCATAAAACTCTCCATGTAAGATACACTCCGCGAGTGCCAGCTGATACGGGTGCACCATTATGTCCGTGCCGCAGCCGAGGACCCATGCAAGGATAATATAAATGTACTTGTTTTCGAACCTCTCAAGGGGTATGGGGCCTGACGGCCATTGTCCTGCTGGCAGTGGGGACTTCAGCTCTGAATCGAGAAACTCTCTCATCCTTCTGCTCTGAATGAACCTGCCCGCCTCCTCGTCCAAGTTGGCATCGGGGTCGTACTAGAGCCCCGGGACGAAGGCTGGCTGGACGCTTTCTTTGAAGAGGGTGAACAACACCCTTCCTTGGTAGTCACACACTTGTCGGGTAGCTGGTTTGTAATATGTCACAATTGACTCAACCAGCTCCGGGCAATGGTGGACGGGAGGGCACAAGAACCAGTATAGGTTCGACTTATACGCAGCTCCGACATGGTGCGAGGGCGAGACTTTGCCTGCCCACTTCGCAATATTGGGCCGCAACTTGGTGAGGCTAATGGAGTACTCGCCATCTTTATACCCGGCCAAGCGATTGATGGGCGGCGGCGAAGGACCTTGCCCTTTGCTTCGCCTTGACCTGGATTTCCTTGTCTGCTCTTGTGGCGCTTCGCTCTCATGAGCGCTGGACTTCGTGCGTTCCTCAGCCTCCTATTCCATATCGCTGGACTGCGACTGCATTGGCGCTTTCCCCTTGTCCATTTTCTGTTCTTCGCTCATGGTGGCAGAGACAGGAATTTCAGTCGTCGTAGACCTTGATTCTGCACCTTTCTTCCTCTTAACCGCGCAGCTCTGATTTACACTGATAATGCAGGTGTTCTGAGTACGCCAAGGCCCTTTTCTAGGAATGGAAACACAACATTAATGGCGCGAGGAGGGGTTTAAAGTGTTTTGCCCGAAGTAGGTAGAAAGCGCCGTTATTCCTCGACGGCCGCGCATGGGATTTTTCATTGGAAGGCGCACCTCGTACGCGGTTGGTCCTAATGCGCTCACTTCTTAATGACATCTGCTTTGAAATCCGCGCAATCATTCCTTAAAAATTTTGAACCTCGTGCTTCTAATGACGTCACCGCCGCCGCTTGGGCACACACTTCGAGGGAGACTCTGGCCCAGGGCCCAAGAAGGAACGCGGTCTAACTTCGCGCTATACACAGTGCGCCTTCTAGGGCCCACACTTAGAAACTTTTCGTCATGCCCCTTGTTCTCCCTGACGGGTCGTTCGAAGTGCGCCCAAAACCAAGAGCGCAACCGGGCTTCGCTCAAAAAATGTGCGCAATCCGACTTCGCCCGAAAAACGTTGCACAGTAGGGATTCGACACTTAGGTGATTTTTTTCTTTTCCTGTTGCCCGACTGCGCTCCCAAGATGGTGCGCAGCCCGACTTCGTGCAGTCGGGTTGCCCCCGCACCCAGCACTTAGAAAAATTTGAGGCTTTTTTGTTTGCTATTTTCTCTCGAAGTCGGGTTGCGCACCCAGCACTTAGAAAAATTTGAGGCTTTTTTGTTTGCTCTTTTCTCTCAAACTCCCGACATCGCACAATTTATAGAGCGACGCCCGACTTCGCTGCGAAGTCGGGCGATTTTCTGCCTTGGTCAGACTTTTAAGCAGCGCAAAATTTTGCTCCTTTTCTCACACTTAGCCCTTTTCGGATTCAAAAGCTGAAAACTGAATAACTGAAAGAAATATTTACATTCTGAAATAAACTGAACTGCAGGAAATAAAAGGAGAAAAGTATGTACAAGGAAGGACCTTTCGGCAACCTTCAGTGGTGATAGGCCTTCAGGTGGAAGCCATTAACAGGGATTGGGAGAAGTTGTCCCTCCATGTCCCTGAGCACGAACGCGTTGAATTGGTTTACCCGAGCGATTTGATAGGGGCCTTCCCAGAAGGCATCAAATTTGTCATGGTTGCCCGGCTTCGCTTTGAGTGAATCCCACTTGAGCACTAAGTCCCCGATTCTGAAAACTCGGGTGGTGGTCCCTTTTGCAAACCAGCTCTGAGTTGCCTCGGCATGTTTGGTAAAGGCCTGATATGCCTTCTCCCTTTCCTCTTCTAGCTGCAACAGTTGACAAAGTCTGACATCCACTGGATCCCCGTCGCCTTTCTCTTCATCTAACAACCAGAGTGCGGGCATTTCTATGTGGGTAGGCAGAACTGCCTCCTTGCCGTATACAAGCGCGTAGGGGGACGTCTTGATAGATTTCTTGAAAGATATGCGATCCGCCCATAACGCCCGGTCCAGAAGTAGGTGCCACGACCTCTTGTTCCTTTCTACTGTATTTTTTATAATCTTCAACAGATTCTTGTTAGTGGACTCGGCTAGGCCATTCCCCTGCGGATAGTAGTTTGAGGACATCTTGTGGTAGATGCCGTATTTGCTGGTGAACTCCGTGAGTACAGCGCCTGCGAACCCTGGACCGTTGTCTGTAACTATTGCCTCTGGGACCCCGAAACGGGTAATGAGGCTCTCGAGGAACCCAATGACCGTTTCCTGGTCTGCATGCTTAGTAGGAATCGCCTCAGCCCACCGAGTGAAATAATCAGTGGCTGTAAGGATGAACTTATGTCCCGTCGAAGAGTTGGGCGTGATGGTCCCGACGAAGTCCAGACCCCACTGCTGAAACGGAGTCTCGGCTTGAATTGGCTGGAGGGGCAAGGGTGCCTTCCTATTTCTGTCGACGAACCTCTGACATTTTTCACATTTTACACAGACTACATGTGCGTCTGTGAAGAGGGTGGGCCAATAATAGCCGGCTCTGATAATCTTCAAGGCCGTAGGCCTTCCTGAATGATGTCCCCCGGGCATCCCAGAGTGGAACTCTCCGAGAACCTTTGGCTTGTCTGATTCCTTGACGCACCGCAACAAGATGCCGTCAATATTTTTAAAATACAACCCCTCGGGACGCAGTACATATTTCAAGGCATTCAACCTAAACCTCCTTCTTTGTGAGGCGTTGAGATGATCTGGACATCTCCTTGTGCTAAAATACCACACCAAGTCATTCGTCCAGTCACTCTCCTCTGATAAGGAGTTGGCAAGGTTAATTTCCGTCATTGGATCACTTCGGGCCAACTCTTGGCACAGAGCCCGACCTCGGATTAGCTTCGTTGGCCGTACCTCTATGTCAAACTCTTGGATTTTAGCTATCCATCCTGCCCTCTTGTGACTTGGCTCCCCTTGTACAATGAAATTCCTGACATCCGGATGTATCACAAAGATAGTTATCCGGCTCTGGGAGACAAAGTGCTTGAACTTTCTGAGAGATCTCATGATGCGTGCACTTGCCGCTCAATAAAATTGTACTTTTCTTCGTGCGGTTGAATCACCTGGCTTAGGAACGCTATGGGGCGCTCCTCGCCATCTTCTCCCTTCTGAGTCAGGACTGCGGCGTAGCTCTCGGGCTCTCCCACCGCGTACAAGATGAAATCCTTGGAGTAGTCTGGATTTATTAATACTGGAGCTTGCGCGATTCTGGCCTTGATTTCTTCGAAGGCTTGCTTTCTTTCGTCAGTCCACAAGAATTCAACATTCTTTTTTAGGAGCTCGGCCATGGGCTTGATCACTTGTGCGAAGTCTGGTACAAACTTCCTCACGAAGTTGATTTGGCCAAAAAATGATTGTAGCCCCTTCTTGTCAATTGGGATGGATAAGCGAAGAAGAGCTTCTGCTCTGTCGAGATCAACTGCAAGGCCCTTCTCAGAAATAACATGTCCTAGCAGCTTGCCTTCCTTTACCGCGAAGACTGACTTCTTCGGGTTGATGGAAATGCCGAACTCACGACATCTCTCAAATATTTGTCGTAAGTGGGAGGCATGGTCCTCTCTCTTATGTGAAAACACAGTCATGTCGTCCAAATAGATAACAATGACCTTGTTGAGCAGCTCCCGGAACGCCAAGTCCATAGCTCTTTGAAATGTAGCACCGGCGTTAGAAAGGCCGAAGGGCATGCGCTGATATGCAAACGTTCCCCATTTGGTGGTGAACGTTGTCTTGTGCTGATCTTCGTCCTTTACCCATATTTGGTTATATCCAGAGAACCCGTCCAAGAGAGAGAACCTCTGAGCTCCAGCAACTACGTGGAGGATTTGATCAATTTGGGGGAGCGGATAATGATCCTTTAGTGAAGCCTGATTGAGGTTTCTGAAATCCACGCAAAGGCGGATGTCTCCATTTTTTTTTCTCACAAGGACCAGATTCGCGACCCAAGATGAGTGCTTGATGGGGTAGATGATCTTGGCCTCCAACATCTTCAAGAGTTCCGCTTTCATCATGGCTTCAATTTTCGGGTTCACCGCCCTTTGCTTCTGCCGGAAAGGTTTTGCATTATCTTCCAACTCTATAGTATGCTGGATCATCTCTCTGTCATACCCCTTCAAGTCGTGGTAGCACCAAGCCACAATATCAGGAAACTCTTCGCATAAAGATCTGATCTGCTCTAGCTCCTTTTCGCAGTGCAGTCTGCCCCGACCTTGATCACTTTTCCAGGTTCCAGTTCCAGGTCCATGTACTGCTTGGGGTCCACTTTGATTCTGTGGGATATGGCTCTAAAGTTCTGATCAAAGAGACTCTCCAGAGTAATCAATTCTTTCGAGACATGATTATTTTTTAACTGTATCAACCCCTCGTATTGCTCGTCATCAGGGTCTCTGCCGGTATGGAACGTGCTTGCGGTAAGGTCCACCTGAAATATTGGCAGCTACGTGGCGGTGTGGGGATGATGCTCCGAGTCAGCTTGACTGAGGGCAGCTTAAGTACAATAATTCAGTTCACGCTCGCACACCACCCGTCACATCTCTAACTCGAATCCCGAGGTTGGACACCTATCAAAATCTGATAAGGGGAAAAACCTGCCTTAGGAGCTCGTATTTCCTTTCTTGCCCGACTTCGCCCGGAGTGGAGCGCAACCGAGCGGCGCAAGGGGGAAGTAGCGCGGTTGGGGAGGCCTCCGTGCCTTAGAAAATTCCTGGACTGGCTTCAACATTCTCTGCTCGAGTATGCGTAAGTAAGTGGGCGAACCCCGACTTCGCTGCGAAGTCGGGTTGCGCAACACTTAGCCGTTTTCGGAGGTATCATGATGGGCTGCTCAACTGCGCTCTTCTTTCGGGGCGAACCCCGACTTCCCAGCGAAGTCGGGTTGCGCACCCAACACTTAGCCGCTTCTTCAGATGAATCGCCCAACTGCTCATGAACTTGATGGCGCAGCCCGACTCGACTGCGAAGTCGGGCTGCGCACCCAACACTTAGAATTTTTTAGGGCTCCACTGACGCCCAGGTGCGCATAGAACTGAGAGCACACCCCGACTTCGCTACGAAGTCGGGGTTCGCTCTATACTTAGAAAAATTGGGTTCAGCTCTCCGCACGTTGGCTCCCCAAGTGCGCTCAAGATCAAGGGCGTAGCCCGACTTCGCTACGAAGTCGGGTTGCGCAATACCAAGGAGAAGGGGAAACTATCAGAAGAAGGAAAAAGGGGGGGGGAATAAGAGAATGAAACCGATGGCAGGGAAGAAAGGGGATAGTGGAGAAAGAGAGAGAAGGAAGAGGGAAGGGAGAGCAGCATCCTTACAAAAAAAACGAAGACATGGCACCCCGTGCAAAATGTGGCAATAGTTCCTGCCATTATTTGTTGGAATTTATGGCTTGAAAGGAATAATAGATTTTTCAAAATCAAACCTCAAAATAATTGCATGAGTTTGGAATCGTATTATTACCTCTCTTGCAGAATGTTTACAAACATGATGCCCATCATGGAAAGTCTCAAGTGCAGACAAAGAGGTACTAGCCTCTTAGTTACAAGATTTGAATATACAGGGAAGAGATATATTTAACAATGGAGTTAACACAACGAATCTACTTCGATCTCTGGTAAATGGGAAATGTCCAAAAGTTGGATTTATCATAATTAATTTTTATGGTGCTTCCAAAGGAAATCAAGGAAAAGTTGGTAGAGATGGTGTTTTTTGAAATAATGAAGGCAAAATTCTCCTCACTCACTCAAAATCATATGGAATACTTCACTTAGCAACTTTGTAGAGTCTAGGGCACTTCTTACAGGGATCAACATTGCCATTGAAAAAGGATGGAAATATATTTCAATTGAGGGGGTTCATAAATTATTGTTGATGCTATCAAGAAAAATGGATGTTTGGATTGAATCAAGAATAACATTATTTTTTATGTCAATTCACTTCCCCAAGGGCCAAGTGGATTGGTAAGTGCTTGTATGGCCAGGCACTTACCAAGAAGAGATTTGGGTTCAAACCTTGGGGGTGCCAATTTGCAAAGGTAGTAGTCTGATTTGAATCCTCTAAGTGTGCGCCAAACCAACGACGACCACAAACCCCGAGCAACCGATGCTCTCCCTCTCACGCCAAGTCAACAACAACGAGATGGAATAAGCTTGTTGGGAGCAGCCTCTGTGGTTTGAACCCTGTGCTGACAGTTACTAAAAATAGTGGTTGTAACCAACTCCCCTATGTACCTAAAAAAAAAAAACATTTTTTTTATGTCCAACTATTGTTGAAGGCAATATCTTGGAAATGTCAACATATCTATAGATAAGGAAACCCGGTAGCAAATAAAATTAGCCCATCATGATGTTAGTCTTGGTAAAAATCATTTTTTAGAAGGTAACTGACCAAGTGAGATTTTATCTTTTAATGAAAATGATGTCAAGAAACTGATTACAGAAACATAAAAATTTGAGGATGATGAAGAATATATTTGATAGTTCAGAAAAATGGTGAAGAATAACTTTGATAAAAGGTAGTCTGATATGGTCTAATTGACCTGACAGCAATGTGATGTTTTTATATTTTGATGGGAGTGGTTGCCAATAGAAGCCTTATATAGCTTATTAAAAAAAATGGTCTCACATGTTCACAAGGTGTAATAAGCTACCCTGATTTAGTTTGGATTTTTGACAAAGTCTGATTTTGGTTTTTTCCTTTTTCTGATGTTGTGTGATTTTGGTTTGCTGCAGTTTTGTATTTTGAAATGCCAGATATGGGAAATGCAGGAATGAAAGCAAAGCATAAACCTATTCTACTTTCTTGAATTTCACAAAACTCGAAATATGGACAGTGGATAGCATATATTACAAACCCACTATATAGAGTAAGAGAAATGCAAAGTACCAAGGTTACTTGTAATTCTGAGTAAGACTGATTTCTCAGCTACAGCCAATCTGGACATAAGTAAATTGTTTGCAGATCCTCTAAACTTCACTTCTCCACGCCACAAATCAATGTTGAATGTTGTATTAATGATGTCGCCCCTATCTAAGGTGTTTGCAGGCCTAGCGAGAGGGCGATTCACCCCAGAAATTGCACGCCAGCTCTTTGCAAATGTAAGGTTAGCAACTGTACGGCCAGCAGCAATTAATAACTTGCACGGCACCCCTGGAATTGCTTGCAAAATACCTTCAACTGTACGGCAGGGCATATTTAATAAAGTTCTTCAATGATAAGCAAATCCCTCACTGTATTTGATGACCAATGCTCAGAATATGACAACAATGGTACGGCTGGAAGAGAAATAGAAGATATATCAACAGCCACAATATTCCTTACTTGATTTGATAATAATTCTCCACTCAGCAATTTGAAACCCTTGGAATATCAATTATTGAAGCCCAATTGTGAATGTTGGATGCACACACCTCGAATCCACTAGGATTGATCTCTCACAATCGAAATGGATGTCCTTGCTGTAGATGATCGTCTCCAGCAAGCTTGAAAACCCTTGCAATTCCTTGCAAAATGTCTTCTCCAAAGCCAAAGCTCTCCAAATTCCCAAAACATGAATGCCAAAATGATTCTCAATTTGCACTTGAATATCTTTTCCCAATGGGTCGATTCACTTGGCCAAAATAAACATTTAATAACATTAAATACTCCACTTTATAATTGTCCTTTTGGGCGTCCCACTTAATATAATAAAATATGTCGTGACAATTACCCATTATAATATAAAGTCATAAACTTTATGAATATAATTAATATTTGACTTCATTTAAATAAACTGCGGGTATTAAAATATTTGCAACCGTTCGCCCGAACAAACATCTGATAGCGGATTTGGATACCCATTTGGCCAAAGTATTCGCCCGTAAAACTCGCTCTAGCAAAAACACTGACTTACTAAAAATAGTAAGTCCTAGCACCACTGCCCAAAATAGCCTCCAGAACTGGCCACTGAAAGATGAACTGGATACCCAATTCGGCAAAGAAGAATACTGGACTGTCTGCCCAACCAAAACCCCAATAAACTGACTTACTATAAATAGTAAGTACTGCTAAAAATAGCCAATAACTGCTCTGAGTTCCAAACGCTCTGAATTGGTCACCAAGGACTAGAAACTTAACTCAAAGCACAAACTCTGATCCCACACACACACACTTACTAAAAATAGTAAGCGTCCAAATATAGCAAGTGACAGCCCGAAACACCAAGATCAAAACAGCTCATCTCGCCGAACAGAAAACCCAAAAACTGTCTGGTCAAACCTTACTAAAAATAGCAATGACGACCAAACTGCTTCGAAAGGCCACCGGAAAAGGGCAACTGAAAGCACACAACATCACCAATGGCCACTACACACTGGAATTAGCCTACAAGACCTCGTACAAAGGCTAACCACTGCAAAAAAGCTATCTGGCTAGAAAGGGGACATTACACAAGGAGTTTCCAAAGTTCTTTTAGAAATGTTTATAAAAAAAAGAAATAGGGTTTCCCACGAGTGTCCCGAAACATAATTACAATATCATTATAGCCACAACTAATTTCTACATTGGAGGAAATGCGATCTCCTTTTAGCTGGCCTGGTTAGCCATTTATAGCTGGCCTGGTTGGCCATTTATGCAAGGTAATAGATATCTCTAATATGGTTACTTTGTTAAATGCCTAGAACATCCATACACATCATCATTCCTTTATCTTTTTTACGAAGACAACAAAGGCTCTAAAAGGGTTGAGTGTGATACTTTTCTAGTAGTTTTTTTTTTTTTTTTTAAATAATACAAAGGCAAGTCAACAAGGAGTGTTTCAAATCAATTGGCAAATAGATTTTATTTGTATTTGGGATCCATTTCTTATTTTTCCCTAGTTTGATTAGAGGTCATTGAAAAACCATCTATAAGTTTATTGAACAAGCATTACAACCATAGTAGCAAGACTCAAACTCTACAAAGACTCAACAAGGCCATTTTGGAATTAGAGTCGATGACTCCACAAAAACTTGGCCAGTAAATAATCTACAAAATAATGCAAATTCAATGAAATAAATGCATTTTAGTGCATCACATCTAATTAATTGCTCCTAATTTGAAAAATATTGAAAATGAGGAAAAGCAATTTTTTTCTTTTTATGCTTTTTGCTGATGTATTCTCTTATTTTTGCCCAGATTTTGGGAGTCCTAAGTTTTCGACGAGTAATTTTAAAAACTTCGAAACTTTTTTCTTTCCATTTTTCCTCTTTTTTATGAAAGGGACTCATAAGTCAAATGGAAAAAAACTCGTTTTACCCGAATCACCTCGTGATTTAGCGAGATTTTTAAGAACTTGCCCAATTTCATAACTATGATTACAACTTTACAATTAATCTAGTTTTTATCCATCATAATATTTCCTGGCTAGTCATTTTATTTGAACATGAGAAACTAATAATATTGCACATTGTCCCTATCTCCACATAGTTTTGTTCCATTCCTCGTTGAAATTGTAGTGTATTGTTCCTAGAGTATATCAAAATGCAATACATATAAATCTATTTATATTCTAGTGTTGCATCATATCTACCTAGTTCCATTACATCAATTACAAGTTATCCCATATTGTTCTATATCCATTTTAACATTAGGTCCGTAGATATTCTTACATCGTCCGTTAGCTAATTCTACCATATGGGAGTAAGATGTTCAATTTCTTGGGAGGTTACCTTTTGATGCAGAAGCATCCGGGTAAAAAATAATAGTAATAATAATAATAAGATCTTTCCAGCTGCCAAGAGAAGAGGAAGGGACGCAACTTTTAGCCTTCCATATCCCGCCTTCATTAGAAAAACATAAATTAGATGTATTGTTGCATTTCCAGTGGCCCAGCAAAGGAAGCAAATTAATGGAGTTTTGAGTTTTGCTGTAATTTTCAATTTACTAGCAAGAAAAGGTTGAGATTTGCTGCAATTTCCGGATTACCGGAAAGAGAAGGTTTGAGTTTTGCTACAATTTCCAGATTACCGACAAGAGAAGGTTTGAGTTTTGCTGCAATTTCCAGATTACCGGCAAGAGAAGGTTTGAGTTTTGCTGCAATTTCCAGATTACCGGCAAGAGAAAGTCTGAGTTTTGCTGCAATTTCCAGATTACCGGTAAGAGAAGTTTTGAGTTTTGCTGCAATTTCCAGATTACCAACAAGGGAAGCAATTTAATGAAGTTTTGAGTTTTGCTGCAAATTACAGTTTACTGGCAAGAAAGTTTTTCAGTGACTGCACTTTTTGCTCTTTAAATTTTCCTGCTAGTTTTAATTTTAGATGTTGAACAGTTTCCAGTCAATAAAAAAATAATAATAATGCAAATAAACTGTCGTTGTTCAGTTTCCGGTTTTGTGAATTTGTTGTGAGACAGTCTCTTCTAGCAGTTTATCGGCAAGGAAAATTTTTTAGTGACTGCACTTTTTGCTGCTGCAATTTTTTCCTGTTAGTTTTAATTTAAGATTTTGAACAGTTTCCAATCAATAAAAAGAAAATAATAATGCAAATAAATGTGAATTTGTTGTTAGACATTTGGGCTGCTAGAAGAGATTGTCTTTCATTAGACCCCCTCATCTAGACTGCATCAACTTTTGTGAATCTTCAACAATGAAATTGTAAATTTTTATGTGCAACTCATGACTACTAAAACATACGCCTTGATAACATTATCCGTCTAATAAGTGAAGGGCCTAATTAGAGTTATAGAGTTCATTTGTAAGCCTTTCCAGATTTTATGCAAGGTTTCTTAACAATTTAAGACTATTTATCCTACCAATTGCCACTTTGTTACAAAAGTTGCATTGTATAGAGTATAGACCACCTACAAATGTGTTGGTGATGATTCCACATAAAAACTCTATTCTTTCCTTACATCATTTTGAAATCTATTTTCTTGGATTACTTGGGTATTTGGTGCTATGCATTCTTTTAGTTTCAGATGCATGGTTTACTTAGAAAAAAGTAGAAAACATCACAAAATTTGCCTAGGTACCTTCAATCTCCACAAATGACATAAGTAGAAAATTTTGAGAGTATTTCATGATCAAAAGCTTCTAGGAAGTCACTTCTTAAGATAAGATAATTCTATTAATATCCACAGATGAATTTATTTTATTGACGTCAAAGAGCGATAGCTTCCCTAAAGTACAGATCCAAGCATCTTTGGTTCGGATGCTGAAAAAAGTGTCAAGGGATCCACCTGAGTTTCTATACAAGCAATAGTAAATCCCTTGATTGTCATAATAAAGAGGACACCTAAAGATGCAATTAAAAATATATAATATTTGAGTTAAAAAACTTTTTATTAGATGTTGTCTGCAGGTTGCTTTAGCAACTCTAGGTTTTTCCCTATCCTCCTTAAGGTTTAAGCTTGGAAAAAATAGGTAACAATGTTCTACTTTTACTTATGTAAAAGATATTGGTGTGTTCCCCTATTGGACTTGACAAGTTTGGGAAAAACTACCTGAGTATGCACACAAGAGTATACCCTGGTTGCTTTTAGACAACAGAAAGTCAAACTCAGCCACTCGATGACTAGTCTTCTTACTATCCTTGCAAATGATTATAACTGCAGTATATACATTCATGCAACAAAGAGTGCAAGCTCATTCTAGGGACGAATCACTTGACCAGTTTTAGAAACCAACAATGACTTGTATCAACCCCAGCTAAAACTCGAAGCAAATACCAGCAACAATTCGTGTTGAATCTGGATGAAAAGCCATCTGAAAGAACCAGTATTGGAATCCCTTTCCACAAATTTCTCCTGAGAGCAGAAGAAACAGCACCGAGTCTTTCCAAAAGAAAAAACAAACGAGGCTTAAAATATGAATAGAAACAGCAGTGAACCTTCTGGAATGAAAACTCAAATTGACCCTGGGAGTAGGCAACAACACATAGACTGACCTAAAACAGAGCTTGATGTATTTGCATTCCTCAATTTGATTAGGGACACTATTGATCCAAGTGACAGTTTGACACAGGAATCTTATCACAGAGTGGAATATGTACTAACAGCGCTGCACAATTGGATGCGAACTTCCAAAAGAATCACTTCATATTGTTAAATTTCTAAGGAATTGATAATGTAGCACAGCTCTTTTATTGGCTTGACCATTAACTTCCTTTTCAACTGCCAAAACTGATAACTAACATCATCTTCAACATCAGTACCAACTAAGCACCAAGAGTTGAATTGTTGTCACAATCTCTTAGCAACCATTGGCAGATGAACCACTTCATCTCCGAAAGTTGTCTCTTGATTTCACATTGTACATAGTCATACAGAGACATGTCACTTGATTGTGAAAAATAGTCAGTCATAGTCTTACATCTCTTCTCAGAGATCCATTATATGTAAAATTCATGATTCAGTAATATTTGATATTTTTTTTTTCTGTATATTAAATGGTTCCAACTAGAAAGATTTGAAAGCATTAGACTTTTACAGGTCACTTCTCTCATATGGTCTTGATGAAGACCCATTTGAAGCTTCCTTTAATTTAAGAGGTGCGAACTTCCTTGAAGCTCAAAGTGTCCTCAGGTTCCATGCAATTCCCTTATCATATCCTGCCTTTCCAAATAAAGACTTGTTTGGGTGTACCGACGCTTTTTCATGTATATGAGATTTCAAAACTGGCATCTGTTATGATCGACGGACACCTTTATCGCCTAAATTTCTAGAAACATAGCCAACTACCTGCTTTGCTACTACACATCAAAATTTTATGGCACTTGTTTTTAAATAGACAGCTGATGCTTAGAAGACTGTAATTGTATTGTTTTGAATTATAAATGGAATAAAAAGGCATTTGCTAAAGATTCCACCAATGCTTAGGATTCTAAATTATCGTCTTGAAAGATAAATGGGAATTAATTGTGATTGCAAACCACAAAAGACAACAAGGCATTTACTAAACAAGAAAAAGGACAAGGGAAGCAAAAAGCAAAACCCTTGTCTTGATTGGTTGACTGGCCGACCTTGGACATTTGTATGCCAATATGATAATTAATTCTGAACCTCTTTTATTTCTATTCTCAATTGATGCTAATTTATGTTATAAATTATGACCAGTCTTACTCTGGGTTGGTCTGAACTTCTAATGATTTAATTTTAGTTAATCTTAAGTAGGCCCTCAAGTAATAGTTACGGAAACAAAACATTAGCAATAAGGGTCTGAATAGATGTGCATCCTCTGACCTCAACCTTATTTACGAGGATGGAACAAATAAAAATGAAAAGGTATAAATGAACTTAACAAGAAGGTAGTTCGTCCTCTTATTGTCCAGTAATGTTTTTCTTCTTATATCAGTAATGTTTTTCTTCTTATATCAGTGGTATATTCCTATAATAGAATTTCCTTCTATATTAACAACTCTTCAATAAAAGCTTGGCTTATTCGTAATAAAAATGAAACCGGAGGAAGGAACAAATGTCAGCTAAATCTGATGAAATTTGCCGCGCTTAGAGACCCTAACATACGCCCAACTAAGACAAAGAAGATTCCAATAAATATTTCCAGTAATTTCTAAAACAAATTGGATAGCCACGATTTGTACAAATGTAATAAAAAAAACATATTAACTTGAAAAATATTCAGGGCAGTCCAAAGCATTTTTAGAATACTAAAGGATTTCTAACGAACGTAACAAAAACCGTAATAATTTAAAGATGAATCGTTGCAAGCACGATAAGATTCTTGTTAGAGGGTATAAATTTTAAAAATAATTATAATAATCTTGTAAAAGGGTCAAAATTCTTATAAATGTGTATGAATTATAAAAGCAAAAAAAATCAGGGTAATGTGAAAATTTTTCAGAATACTATTACAATTTATAATAAAAAGTTTTAAATATACAAAATCAAATTTATTTAAAAATAATAATTTGAAGCTTCCGCAATATAGCGTCGACTAAGCATCGAATCTCTATGAAATGTAACAGAAAAACATGCTAATTCAAAACAGATTACTCATAATCTGAAACAATGTGAGGATAATTTACTGTTTGGATAAATGTAACGAAAACCACATGATTTAAAAACTTTTCACATTATTTTCAACTACTTTTGAGTAATTACTGAATTTTCATCAAACGTATCACAAGCAGATAAATAATAAACACTTACATGCGAGAAAAACAATTTGAAGCGTTTTTCAGATAATGTACGTTTGTAAACGAAAATAAAAATAACAATACCACGGTAGTTTGAAACAATTATGACATAAAACACGATCCATACAAATGTACTAAATATAATTGTGAATCTAGTATTCGAACCTTTTCTACCACATCATATTATTTTCTTAATAATCTAACCCCAAAAATACATTAAATTAAACTAAAAAATAGAAATTGAACACATTTTTCGAATAGCAGAAACTCATACCAAACATATTTCGCACCAAAATTTCCTTGAGCCAAAGGAACAGCAGTCTATAGGATTTGCATTCACTTCAGCAATCAGAACACGCGTCACTTTAAGGATTTTCCGCCAACTATTATTATTATTATTATTATTGACAGACTTACTTGGTAAGCGGACGTAGCAACTCCAAACAGAAAACCGTCGGGAAAATCGTCTCTCGAAATTTCTTTTCCATCCTCACATTCTTCCTGCAGCTGCTCTGGAGCTTCGCCAGCAGGCGCCATTGCTTGAACAAAATGCAACGCCTTTCAGTAACAGACAACACAAACACTCCCGTAAAGCGTTTACGCTTTTGACCACGCAGGCCTTTGCATTGAAAGCATGACAACATTTTTTGGGCGCCTATCGCGGTCATATTGGCAATGTGACCGGAACCGAACCTTCTAGGAGTTCCAAATAAATGCCACGTCACTCCGATCCATAATCATGTTCAATTTTTGAGTTACAATGGTATATTTTATGTTGAAATTTTTTTTATTTTAATATTTTTTTCTATTAAATAAATAACACATAATTAAAAATAAATAAAATTGTATTAAAAGGTTTTTGTAAAACATTTTGAATGTATTGTCGTCGTATTTTTGGATAATATAAATTCAAATCACTAAAAAAAACCTTCTCCTATTGTTATACCTCCAAAAAAATGTAACCCCAATAGTTACTTCAACAAATTATATTAAAAAACATCTCCCGATAACCTGTTAGACTACTCTCGATACGGGAGATATTCGTCGGTTGTCGAGCGTCATGTGTTTTTACCGAGGCTATTCGTCAGTTGTCGGGCGTACGTGTCACAAATGGTTGGGCGTAAATCAAGGAGAATTAAATTAAACATTTTAAATGCATGCGTTAAATAAACGCCATTAAAATGTTTGCCATGTATTATGATGTCTTCGTGAAATTTGTTCAATCCATTCGACGGATCGTGTGGAACTGGAAAAAACAAAAAAAAAAAACAGGTACTGGCATAAATTTCCTTCGTATAATTGCCACGTATAGAATGGAGTTGTTGGCGATGATAAAAATAATTGAGGTGCAATATTTTTGAAGTGGTCCCTCACGCAAAAAGCTATCTTCGTACAAATGCACAATGAAAGTAGCTGAGGATGTCCCTATGATTATTTAGCTTTATCAGGTACCCTCGAAAGGCATTAATTTGAGTGACATCGACTGCCACATAGGTAGGAAAAGTTAAAATTGCACCCGTCCTTTAGAAAATAATCAATTATGTCGTTGTAACTTGAAGTGATTTCTTTTTAAGCCTTCAGAGTTGAGCTATCACTATCCGAATACTTTTTATATTTTTTAAGAAATCAAAGAAAAGATGGTTGATTTTAAAGGTTAATTGGATTGGCAATTATTTTTTTAATTGAACATCGTTTACAAATATTAACAAACAACCACATGGATGATAATAACCAGGCAACTGCCATTACACCAAATGCCCTTCGACCATTGATAATTATTTGTTTCAACAAGCATTTATTTAAAAAACTTAGATTTAATCTTTAAAAACTTTGTAAAAATAATAATCTACTTTAAGGTTTTTTCTTATTTCCTTAAGGTTTAGAAAAAAACAGGTAACAATCTTCTACTTTTACTTATGTCAAAGATATTGGTGTGTTCCCTTATTGGACTTGACAAATTTGGGAAAAACTACCAATATAAGTGATTTTCTCTAAACTGGATGAACTTGACCAAGTTTGACCTGAGCATGCACACAAGAGTGGACCCTGGTTGCTTTTAGGCAACAGCAAGTCAAACTCAACCACTCGACGACTAGTCTTCTACCTATCCTTGCAAATGATTTTAACTGCAGTAAATACATTCATGCAACAAAGAGTGCAAGCTCATTCTAGGGACGAATCACTTGGCCAGTTTTAGAAACCAACAATGACTTGTATCAACCCCAGCTAAAACTCGAAGCAAATACCAGCAATAATTCCTGTTGAATCTGGACGAAAAGCCATCTGAAAGAACCAGTATTTGAATCCCTTTCCACAAATTTCTCCTGAGAGCAGAAGAAACGGCACCGAGTCTTGCCAAAAGAAAAAACGAACGAGGCTTAAAATATGAATAGAAACAGCAGTGAACCTTCTGGAATGAAAACTCAAATTGACCCTCGGAGTAGGTAACAACACATAGACTGACCTCAAACAGAGCTTGATGTGTTTGCATTCCTCAATTTGAGACACTATTGATCCAAGTGACAGTTTGACACAGGAATCTGATCACAGAGTGGAATATGTACTAACTACTAACAGCGCTACACAATCAGATGCAAACTTCCAAAATAATCACTTCATATTGTTAAATTTCAAAGAAATTGATAATGTAGTACATCTCTTTTATTGGATTGACCATTAACTTCCTTTTCAACTGCCAAAACTGATAACTAATATCATCTTCAACATCAGTACCAACTCAGCACCAAGAGTTGAATTGTGGTCACAATCTCTTAGCAACCATTGGAAGATGAACCACTTCATCTCCAAAAGTTGTCTCTTTGATTTCACATTGTACATGGTCAGACAGAGGCATGTCACTTGATTGTGAAAAATAGTCAGTCATAGTCTTACATCTCTTCTCAGAGATCCATTATATGTAAAATTCATGATTCAGTACTATTGGATTTTTTTAATGTATATTAAATGGTTCCAACTAGAAATATTTGAAAGCATTAGACTTTTACAGCTCACTTCTCTCAAATGGTCTTGATGAAGACCCATTTGAAGCTTCCTTTAATTTAAGAGGTGTGAACTTCCTTGAAACTGAAAGTGTCCTCAGGTTTCCATGCAATTCCCTTATCATATCCTGCCTTTCCAAATAAAGACTTGTCTGGATGTACCGAGGCTTTTTCATGTATATGAGACTTCAAAACTGGAATCTGTTATGATTGACGGACACCTCTATTGCTTAAATTTCTAGAAACATAGCCAACTACCTGCTTTGCTACTTCACATCAAAATTTTATGGCACTTGTTTTTAAATAGACAGCTGATTCTTTAAAGACTGTAATTGTATTGTTTTGAATTATAAATGGAATAAAAAGGCATTTGCTAAAGATTCCACCAATGCTTAAGATTCTAAATTGTCGTCTTGAACGATAAATGGAAATTAATTGTCATTGCAAACCACAAAAAGACTGTATTTGTATTGTTTTGAATTATAAATGGAATAAAAAGGCATTTGCTAAAGATTCCACCAATGCTTAAGATTCTAAATTATCGTCTTGAACGATAAATGGAAATTAATTGGCATTGCAAACCACAAAAGACAACAAAGGCATTTACTAAACAAGAAAAAGGACAAGCGAAGCAAAAGCAAAAACCTTGTCTTGATTGGTTGACTGGCCGACGTTGGACATTTGTATGCTAATATGATAATTAATTTTGAACCTCTTTTATTTCTATTCTGAATTGATGCTAATTTATGTTCTAAATTGTGACCAGTCTTACTCTAGGTTGGTCTGAAATTCTAATTTTTTAATTTAGTTAATCTTAAGTAAGCCCTGAAGTAATAGTTATAACAGAAACAAAACATTAGCAATAAGGGTATGTGCATCTTCTGACCTCAACCCTATTAAAAATGAAAAGTATAAAAGAACTTTTCTTATGTGGGGCTGAGTCACTGTTCTCCGATCCTAGTTGTTGAGAGTAACGAGCAGCAGTGGTATGGGACGTTGTTCTAGGTGATAAGTCTGTTAGAGGTGGTAATAATTATCATCTTTTCGGGTTGGGAAATAAGTCAATCCACCACATGACTAGAGTGCTACTAATGCAACAGACTACTCCAACGATAAATGGTTATGGGCAGCATTGTCGTCAGTCCGAATGTGAAATAATTATCTAACCCATAAGCCTTGTGATGGCGGGCTCTAGTCAACCCTTGAGCAGAAGGTCAATTGACTAGCACCGACATACGGACGTTGGTTCCAAGGCAATGTGTTGAACACTTGAAGAGCTGCGAGTTCTTCCGGCTTTGGACAAGGAAAAATAGCATACCCCGTTCAGGTGATATGGGCCCTGAACGGACAACCCTTTGCCGGATTCTGAAAAGACTCATGAGAGGAGTCAGAATCCTACATGGCGAGTCGCGAGATTAGACCAGTCCCGAGCACTTAAGACACCAGCTGCAGTGGTGGCCATTCTTGAAGTGCGAATTTAGTATGCCTGAACTAACATTACGATAGGATATAAGCAAAATAATTATGTTTTTAAAGAAATTTTTTTATGTTGAATATGTTGGGTTGTGACATTTGTTTAATTAATAATGTTTGTGTTATATCAGTTAACAAGAAGGTAATTGGTCCTCTTATTATTTAAATAATAATGTTTTTCTTATATCAGCAGTATATTCCTACGATAGAATTTTCTCTATATTAATACTTCTTCAATAAAAAGCTTAGTTTATTGTCAAATGGTATTTGGTGTAATGGCAGTTGCCTAGTTATTATCATCAAGAAAGCTTAGTTTATTATCGAATGGTATTTGGTGTAATGGCAGTTGCCTAGTTATTATCATCCATGTGGTTGTGAGATCGATTCCTGTTCGAGCAAATATTTGTAAATATTTGTGAATAATGTTAATATAAAAAAAAACTTAGTTTATTCGTAATGAGGAGGAAGGAACCAATGTCAGCTAAATCTGATGAAAACTAAAACAAAGAATATTCCAATAAATACTTTCAATAATTTCTAAAACAAATAGGATAACCACGATTTGTATAAATGTAATAAAAAAACATATGAACTTGAAAAATATTCAGGGCAGTCCAAAGCATTTTTAGAATACTAAAGGATTTCTAACGAACGTAACAAAAACCGTACTAATTCAAAGATGATTCGTTTCAAGCACTATAAGATTCTTGTTAGAGGGTATAAACTTAAAAAATAATAATAATACTCTTGTAAAAGGGTAAAAATTATAAAAAAATTATTCTTATAAATGTGTATGAATTATAAAAGCAAAAAAAATCAGGATAATGTGAAACATTTTTCAGAATTCTATTAGAATTTATAAGAAAAAGTTTAAAATATACAAAATCAATTTATTTAAAAATAATAATTTGAAGCTTCCGTAATATAGCGTCGAATAAGCATCGAATCTCTATGAAACATAACAGAAAAACATGGTAATTCAAAACAGACTTCTAATAATTTGAAACAATGTGAGGATAATTTACTGTTTGGATAAATGTAACGAAAACCACATGATTTAAAAACTTTTCCCGTTATTTTCAACAACTTTTTGAGTAATTACGGAATTTTCATTATACGTATCACAATCATATAATGAAAAAACATTTACATGCGAGAAAAACAATTTGAAGCGTTTTTCAGATAATATACGTTTGTAAACGAAAATAAAAATAACAATACCACGGTAGTTTGAAACAATTATGACATAATACACGATCCATACAAATGTACTAAATATAAATGTGAATCTAGTGATTCGAACCCTTTCTGCCACACCATATTATTTTCTTATAAAATCTAACCCCAAAAAATACATTAAATTAAACTAAAAAATAGAAATTGAACACATTTTTCGAATAGCAGAAACTCACACCAAACATATTTCGCACCAAAATATCCTTAAGCCAAAGGGAACAGCAATTTTATAGGATTTGCATTCACTTCAGCAATCAGAGCACGCGTCACTTTAAGTAATTTCTGCCAACTATTATTATTATTATTATTGACAGACTTATTTGGTAAGCGGACGTAGCAACTCCAAACAGAAAACCGTCGGGAAAATCGTCTCTCAAAATTTCTTTTCCATCCTCACATTCTTCCTGCAACTGCTCTGGAGCTTCGCCAGCAGGCGCCATGCTTGAACAAAATGCAACGCCTTTCAGTGACAGACAACACAAACACTCCCGTAAAGCGTTTACGCTTTTGAACACGCAGGCCTTTGCATTTAAAGCATGACAACATTTTTTGGGCGCCTATCGCGGTCATATAGGCGATGTGACCGGAGCCGAACTTTCTAGAAGTTCCAAATAAATGCCACTTTACTCCTACTGATGACGATGTCCAAGAATTGAGTTTACTTTTTTATGTTGAAATTTTAGTTTCATTTTAATATATTTTATTACAACATAGATTATTAAAATTAATGAACATTTCAACTACAATAATTTAAATTATAATTTATATTTTTTAATTTAAATATATTATAAATTAAAAGATTATAATTAAAAAATAAATAAAATTATATTTTAAAAACATTTACGATATGGTTAAATTTTATTTGGATAACTTGAGGTTAAATTTTATGTCTTCAAGAGTTAGTGGATTGGTAAGAGCTTAACACTTACCAAAAAGAAAGTGATCTAGGTTTAAATTTTGGAGGAAAGCTAGCTCTTTGCAAAGGTAGTAGTCTGCTCCGGGCCATAATGATGATGTCGATACAAACCTCTAGATTTGGGCTTACCCAGTTACTAAAAATGGTTGTAACCAACTCTCTAGGTTACTTCAACAAATTATATTAAAAAACATCTGCCAATAAACTGTTAGACTACTCCCGATTAATATGATATCAGTACGGTCCGCCATAAACACGGGAGATATTCGTCGGTGGTCGAGCGCCATGTGTATTTTACGGGCGATGTTCGTCGGTGGTCGAGCGTCATGTGTATTTTACGGGAGATGTTCGTCGGTGGTCGAGCGCCATGTGTATTTTACGGGAGATGTTCGTCGGTGGTCGAGCGCCATGTGTATTTTACGGGAGATGTTCGTCGGTGGTCGAGCGCCATGTGTATTTTACGGGAGATGTTCGTCGGTGGTCGAGCGCCATGTGTATTTTACGGGAGATATTCGTCGGTGGTCGAGCGCCATGTGTATTTTACGGGAGATGTTCGTCGGTGGTCGAGCGCCATGTGTATTTTACGGGCGATATTCGTCGGTGGTCGAGCGTCATGTGTATTTTACGGGAGATGTTCGTCGGTGGTCGAGCGCCATGTGTATTTTACGGGAGATGTTCGTCGGTGGTCGAGCGTGAGCGTAAATCAAGCAGAATTAAATTAAGCATTTTAAATGCATGCGTTAAATAAACGCGATTAAAATGTTTGCCATGTATTATGATGTCTTAGTGAAATTTGTTCGGAACTGGAAAAAAAATAAAAAAAATCATGCACTGACATAAATTTCGTTCGAATAATTTCCATGTATAGAATGGAGTCGTTGGCGACGATAAAAATAATTTAGGTGTAATATTTTTGGAGTGGTCCTTACCCGCAAAAATCTATCTTTGTACAAAGGCATAATGAAAGGATGTGGTATCTCTATGATTATTTTACTTTATCAGGTACACTCGAAAGGCATTAATTTGAGTGACATTGAGTGGCACATCAGTAGGAAAAGTTAAAATTGCACCCGTCCTTTAGAAAATAATCAATTTGTCGTTGTAACGTGTAAGTGGTTTCTTTTTAAGCCTTGAGAGTTGAGATATCACTATCCGAATACTTTTTATATTACTGGGGAAGGTATCAAAGGGAAGGATTGTTTTATTACTGGGGAAGGTATCAAGGGGAGGATTGTTCTTATTTTTTTAATTAAATTTTATATGGTTACTTAATATTTAATAATTATTTTTTTTATAAAATTAATTTTTTTTTTAATGAATGAAAGATTTTAATTAAGTTCGTGAGACCCAAATATGGTTTATGAGACCTCAAATATGGAAATACAATCACTCAAATCATATCATATGATCTTTAATATCTTTGAGAAGGTTGTCCCACTTTTTTTATTTTACTGTCTTCAAATAAATCTGTCATAAACCCATTTCCAAGTGTTTCTTTGTATTTGTCACGGATATCTGAAAAACTCGAGCATTTATAGATGAAGTGTTTCTCTATCTACTGTCCCTGTCTTGCATAGAGTACATATCCTTTCTTCCCATTGTTCTTTGGGCGTTGTCCATCTCCATGTTTCACATCTAAGCCTATGAGAGCTAGTCCTTATCTGAGCAATGAGTATTTTTTCCTTCCACTTGATTTCAGCGCCTATATACTTTTTTTCCTTGTGGTCATACGTTGGGTTAAAATTTGCAATATAATATTGTCTTTTCCTGCTTGTATTTTTTCACATTCCACTTCTAAACTTTTCATTCACATTATTTTTTATGTCTTTGTTGACATTTGGGCATTCATTTATGTTGATTTCTCAGTGTTTCATCCATTTCTGATTTTGTTTCATCCATGTATTCTTTCGCCTATGCAACTCTTTGTCCCTGGCTGCCCTAGGCCATCTATCATCTTTCATGTTTTCTGTTTTTTTTAAGTAACATAACAGCTTGGTCATAGCAATTGCTTCTAAAGGGAACATTCCAATTTCAACTAGAATAATTTCATAAGGGGTTGTGGCCTTAATTTTGAGAAAATTTGTGATTAGATATTTTTGAATCCTTTTTATTTGCCTTCATTTTACATTTGTTGTGTCACTAGCCCATACCTCGCAACCATACTAAGACCTTGGTGGTCTTCCAGTCCCACAACTCGGCATTCCTACACCTGTTTTGAAGTGCATATAGTGCTCTCCAACCACTTAGAGTTATTTTCATCCTACATGTCTTCCAATTAAGTTTGTCATGAAAGTCTATGCCCAGGTATTTGTATTCTACTACTACATCAAGCGGTTCTTGTGCAAATTGAAATTCGAGTTGTTGCTTCTTCTTTTTTGTTGAAAAAATCATAATTTTTGTTTTGCTCGTGTTCACCTGCATCCCAACTTCTTTACAAAAGAGTTTTAGAGCTTGAAGGTGGTCTTTTAGATCTTTGGTTGTTTTGGCCATAAGAATTACATCATCTGCATACATGAGGAGTTTTACCACATATTTGGCTAAATGCACACCCTCTCCCCCAAATTTGTTTATCCATTCTTCTAACTTGTCAATGTACAACCCAAATAAGGTCGAAGATAGAGGGCAACCTTGTTTGACACCTATGTCACTACCAAAACATTCAGATAACCCTTCATGTATTATGATTCTAGCCTTTACATGGTCATATAGTCTGTGAAGTGTTGCCCTGTAGTGAATTGGAACCTCTAGCTCTTCCATTCTGCTCTAGGTGTCAATTGGTTATAGCTACTATTTTTAGTAACTGGTCAGCAAAAGGTTCAAACCACAGGGATTGCAACCACTAAACCTATCCGTCTTGTTAATTGTTGACCCGCATGAGATGGGGACCACCGATTGCTTAGGGTTCGTACCATCGTCAATCTAGCACGCACTACGAGGATTTAAAGCAGACTACTATCTTTGCAAATTGGCACCACCAAGGTTTGAACCTAGGTCTCTTCTTGATAAGTGCCCATCCAAACTAAACTAGCACTTACCAATCCACCTAGCCCTTAGGGCTTACGATAAATATTTATTTTAATTAAGGTAAAAGAAAGTACAAGGGGTATAATTAGGACCACATTCTCTAGAGCATAAGTCTTATTTCCCGTGATTCAAATTTTGGTAGCTTAAATAACAATCCAACCACAATAGAGCATAAGTCTTATTTCCTGGGATTCAAATTTCGGTAGCTTAAATAACAATATTTTTAATTCTTTCATTTTTTAGATTTTTAGTATATAATATGTATTTATATAATAGTTTATTTCTTTAAATTTTTCAATTTTTTAGATTTGTTTTTAGTAATAATATATATTTATGAAATATTAAGTTAACACATAAATCTTAGACAAAAATATATGTATAATTCTTAGATTAGTATAATAGTACCATGATATAATATAGGTGGAACTTGATTTAATTATATACAACTCATTAAAAGAATATTAAATTTATATAGTATTTTTAACTTTTATTTAAATAAAAATATATTTTAATTAAAATTAAAATACAAAATGTTTAAAAATAATTTATATGTTTGTTTAAGTGATTTGGGACAATTTGAAAAAAGATATGTAAAGTTGTCAAAATTTACAATAATTTTAAGAAATTTACACAAGCAATCCATCCATTTGAAAAAACATAGAAGAAAGGATAAAAGAGAGAAATATATAGTGGACAGTGGACATCCATAGACACCCTAAATAATATCTCTAGATTAAGATAGACAACACTCATTTTTTTTTAAAACAATTAAGATTTGTCCATAAAAAAAACTATAATAAGTGAGATCAATATCACTTTTATTATATTAATTTCTTACAAAATACAAACCAAAATATTTTGATAATTTTCATTCAATAGACGTTTGTGATACGATTTACAAGATCATTTCAAAAATTATGATATACAGGTTGAAAGACATTAGATTGATTGTGTTTTCTTTCAACCTAACAAGATAGTTTTCTTCATCGTAAACAAGATGGTTTAATTATATGTTCTTTTTAAGTTACTTCAACCTCAATTATATCAATACTTATATTTTAAGTTACTTCAACAAACTATATTAAAAAAACATCTGTTGTTAACCTGTCAGACTACTCCCGATGTGAATGATATTAGTACGGTCCGCCATAAACAGTGAAGATATTCGTCGGTGGTCGAGCGCCATGTGTATTTACCGAAGCTATTCGACAGTTGTCGAGCGCTATGTGTAGCAAATGGTTGAGCGTAAATCAAGCAGAATTAAATTAAGCATTTTAAATGCACGAGTTAAATAAACGCAATTAAAATGTTTGCCATGTATTATGATGTCTTCGTGAAATTTGTTCGGAACTGAAAAAAAAAAAAAACCATGCACTAACATAAATTTCCTTCGAAAATTTCCGTGTATAGAATGGAGTCGTTGGCGATGATAAAAATAATTGAGGTGCAATACTTTTGGAGTGGTCCTTACACGCAAAAAGCTATATTTGTACAAAGTCATAATGGAAGTAATTGACGATGTGGTATACCTGTGATTATTTTACTTTGTCAGGTACAGTCGAAAGGCATTAATTTGAGTGACATTGACTAGGAAAAGTTAAAATCTTAATCAATTTGTCGTTGTAACGTGATGTGGTTTGTTTTTAAGGCTTGAGAGTTGAGATATCACTATCCGAATACTTTTTATATTTATTGGGAAAGTTATCAAAGGAAAGGATTGTTTTTATTTTTAATTAAAAGTTACATTATATAAATTATAAAATAAATATTTATTTTGATTGAAGTAAAAGAAAGTACAATGGGTATAGTTAAATCCATATTCTCCCTAACAGAGGTCTTATTTTTCTTTTGGTAGTTTAAATAACAATCCAACCACAATAATATTCATCTATCAAATGAACTTCAATATCATAAAAAAACAGCATTAAAATTTTATTAATCAAAATTCAAGCAATGCATAAAACAAAGTTTATTTGAGTTGCATTTTACAAAGCTTTGTTTCCAATATAAAGATACATGAGATCTTATTTCTTTGGTAGCTTAAATAATAATCCAACCACAATAATATTCATCCATCAAATGAACATCAATGTCACAAAAAAAACACACTCAAAATTTTATTAATCAAAATTCAAGCAATGCATAAAACAAAGTTTATTTGAGTTACATTTTACAAAACTTTGTTTCTAATATAAAGATATATGAAACCTTTTATATTTTCCTTCACTCAAACTCATAGAAGAACTTGATCTTCATATGTCTTTCTTGTATAGTAAGTCTTATATATTATATAAAGACAAAATATCTCATGATTGCATATAACTCCCTACTTTTAAATAAGATATATCGCTCAAAGACTCTTCACTTCTTAGCTAGACACCTCACACACTTAAATAAATTATACATACACAATCATACTACCTTAAATATACAAAATCAAACTCACATTCTAATCTAAATATTTAGAATAAGACTAAATAATAAAATACCTCCAAAGCTACTAACAAAAAAAATGACTTGTAATAAGTCTTTCAATTAATAATAAGAAAAGACAATTTTGATAATGACTTATTTAGTATTTCTAATGTTACTTTAAATTGACATTCTAATAATATTGTTGCATATAACTCTTTACTTTTAAATTATTCAAAAACTTTTGACTTTTAACTGGACACCTTACACTTGCATGGTCTTACTACTTTAAATATATAAAATCAAACTCACATTTAATCTAAATATTTAGAGTAAGACCAAATAATTAAATACCTTCAAAGCTACTAACAAGGAAAATGACTTGTAATAAACCTTGCAATCAATTATGACTTGTAATAAACCTTGCAATCAATTATAAGAAAAGACAATTTTGACAACTACCTATTTAGTATTTCTAATGTTACTTTAAATTGATGTTATAATTTATTTATCCTTGTTAGATATGATAGAGAATAGTCCCCATCCTGTGTAGAAGATTAGATGTTAGAGAGAATAGTCAACATCCTCTATAGGAGATCTGTGTAGAAGATTAGATGTTAGAGAGAATAGTCAACATCCTCTATAGGAGATTAGATGTGAGAAAAAATAGTCCCACGGCCTCTCTTAAAACTTGGCTTAAAAACCTCCGCGGCCTCTTAAATCTTGGTTTAAAAGCCTCAATCTTAAAGTAAGACCAAACAAGGAAATATTTAAAGACAGACCAAACAATGGAATACCTCCAAAGCTACTAACAAGGAAAATGATTTGTAATAAACTTTGCAATTAATTATAAGAAAAGAACAATTTTGACATCGATCTATTTGGTATTTTTAATGTTACTTTAAATTAAAAATATGATTTTGACATCATTAGATATGACAGAGAATAGTCCACATCCTTTATTAAAAATTAGATGCAAGAAAAAATAGTACACATCCTCTATAGAAGATTAGATGTGAGAGAAAATACTCTGAGGCCTCTTAAAACTTGGTTTAAAAACCAAAAGGCAAACATGCAATTTTATTTTCAAATAAATTAATTTAATTATCTCATTTATGGAAGAAAAAAAAGCATATAAAATAATTATTTATTTTTAAGGTAAGAAGTGATTTCATAATTCTGTTTTTCTAATTTTAGAGACATCCATGAAATATCCGATGCAGACGGTAAAATTTGAAACAGATATAACACAGAAACACGCCAATTCAAGATGAGATAGAAAAAACATTATAAACATATCAATTCAAAACAGATATGTATGTAGCTAGAAACCCATCAAGAAAACGTGTGAACCTAAAAACTATTCACAGTAATTTAAGATATTTTTTCCATTTTGTCAGAAGAAAAGAAATGAAGCATTTTGAGGACGACATGGAGTTTATATGACATGTGACAGAAACGCCTGGGATTCAAATAAGATTGACAGTAATTTGAAACACAATATAACAATTTCAAACCCTTCTACAATATTATAAAATTTGTACAAATATTAAAAAAAAAAAACACGTAAATGCAGCAAAGATTCACCACAACCTGAAGCATTCGACGGCTTTTACAGAATTCTCAATCAAATTTAATCGAAAACAAAGTCATTTCTTCCGTCCCAAAAAAATCTTGGAAGTCCATCAAGTTAATTTTTTTTGCAAATGAAATTGTGTGGACTTACTTGGTAGGCGAATGTAGCAACTCCAAACAAAAATCCTTCGGGAAAATCGTCTCTACAAATTTCGTTAGTTTCTGAAGCCTCTACAGCGACCGCCATAGCTTGAATAAAGATGCTTCAACGCGATGCACACTAGACCAGTGAACTGGTAACAATCTAAATAATTTGTTTTCTTTTCGTGTTTAGAGCACGATAAGAATTCTTTAGCCCTCTTTCCGCAGATACGAATAAAGCTGAGACATGAGATCTGGCTCTAAAAGAGAAGCCACGTCACATCCGCGGACGATGATGCGCATCTCGGAACTAAGATAAAGTAGGTGATGTGTGACGTTCGATCAAGTATTCAACAGGACAACAACTACAAATCTAATAATACTATGGGATAAACACGTGCTACCTAATCCCCCATTGTTGTGATAGAGGCAATAGAAACGAGACGGTGGATGTGTTGATGCTTTCATAGTTTGAATTTTATCTGTTGTGTTGGTAGGTAGTTAGTGAAAATTGTGATTGTAACCAATTTATTTATGTAACCAAAAATAAATAAATAAATATATTTGAAGGAGTTGGGATAGTGTAGTGGTATGGTTTTAAGTTTTCATTTGTTGAATGTAGTGTTATGGTTTCAGGTTTTCATCTACGTTGGTTTCTTTTTTAACAACTAATCATATGGTTAAGTTTGCATTATCTCCAACCATTTTTTTATATATACATAAAAAATAGGTAACTATCTTTCCTTTTTAACAACTATTCACAGGTCAAGTTGCTTTACCTCCAACAATAAGAAAGGATTTGGACCATTTTAAAAACACATATTTTATTTTATAAGTTTGTTTTAGGTGTTTGTAGGGGCTAAGAGCTTGATGGAGGGTTAGGTTAATAGGGCTAATGTGCATACTAATTTTTTTTTTTAAATGCACTTATACACTTTTGTTGTTTTTATCTAGCAACTAGGATTATAGGGTTAATGCCCTTATTGAGGTTTTTTTTAGAATGTACTTATATACTTTTGTCGATAATAAAAATATAAATTTAAAAAAATGGATGGTATGAAAGAGCACTCCAAAACCTATACAAGAAACTAGAGCAAGAGTTAAAAGGATCGAAGAAAACAAAAAAACAAACTAGGAACAAATCATCAAGAGATATGTAGTCTATATTGTAAAACTAAATAAAAAAAAGTTTAACTTGAAAGATCTTCCTTAAATTTTATGTAAATAAATCTTCCAAATAAACTTATGTCGTAAAATCAATTAAAACAATTATATTAAAATAACTTTTCAAATTACTTAATAAAAATACTATTTATTATATTGTATACCAAATGTTGTTTTGCCTCCATGATTGCAACTATGAACCCTTTAACCACCAAACTTAATCGTGGTTTTTATTTTTATTTATGTTTGTATTTCAACCTTAAAATATTTTAAGATAAGTAAATAAGAAATGAAAAGTTTCACCAATTTAATTGGTAGATGCCTTATAAAATCATTAAAACACCACTACTTCTAAAAAAAAAGGCTTATTAAAACACCACTACATCTAACAAACACATTACCACGCGAGCACTTGAAATTATGGGTTAAACTCGTCACATCACATTCTTTGCAAGCTTTATCCAAATGTTAACATTTTATACCAAAAGTGAGCCAAGTTAATAGCATGGCATAAATTCTATCCAAAAAAATATAATATTCAAATCCAAAACAAGGCAATCATGGGTTGTATGCTTGATATTATGGTTGTTTAGTGAGTACATTTATGAAGGTAATATTGTATGAGAGGTGCCAAAGGTAATTTCAAATGTTGTTAAAAAAATAATAATATAAAAGTTATTTAATATTATTGTAATATTTTTTTAATGAAAAAACATTATATTAAAATGGTTTAATCATACAAAAAATGGGTGGAATTAGCATACTCGAGCACACAACTAACACATTAACTATGTGCTAAACAACTAGCAGAGCTACCAAAATAACTTACAGAAGTTCACAAGAAAGCCAAACAGAGAACTGCATAAAGAAAACAACTAATAGACTATGCATCATTGTTGTGTAGGGATTGGAGGAACAGGATTCGTTGCACAAGGAGCATTACCCCAATGATCAACAAGGTTCGTAAGTGATGAAGCTTTATATTCACTTTTTCTGCTTACACTGAGATCTGCAGCCAACAATCATAGAAAACCTGATACTTATCAACAAGAGAAAAACTAGAAGAAGGTTCCTACTGGCTAAAAATGAGTTTTTCACAAATGAAAAAGAATCCCCACTCTAAATATATGCCACACAGGAACAAGCTTCTCAGAAAACTCAAGTGGATCCCCTAACAAAATATTCACCCAAGAACAAGGGCCTATCATATATGGTCTGAAAAAAAGAGAAAATCCACTTCCAAGCCTCTTGAGCTCTCACACAAGACCAAAATAGATGATGCACATCCTCCTCTGCTCCACAAGATCTACGGGAAATATCATTCACACCCAAATATCTAAGCCGCTGAGCAATAGGAAGCCCTTGAAACAATAAACTCCAAGTAAAAAAGGCTCGCTTAGGTTCAAGATACTTTGCCCAGAGTGTATTAAATCTGAGACTCCATCTGGACTGAAGAGATAATAAATCCCACCTAGAATTAAGCTTCTCAGCCATAGGCTCAACAAGGGAAATCCAAGAGTATCCCAAGTGAGGTTTATATTTGGTGAGAGAAACATCTTTGGGCCAAGACCAATCAGTCCACCAAGGTTTATTATAATATCGAAAAAATTTACCCCAAACAGATAAAGGAGTGGAATCAATAACAACCTCATAAGTAGTCTTCTCAGTAGAAGATAAACCAAAAAAAATTCGAAGGTATCGAAGACCTTGAATGAAAATCCATGAAATCAAATAACTGAGCAATACCTCATTTATAAAATTTATGAGCATGTAGCCACTGGACTTGAGCAAGGGAAGTTCCATGCAAAGTGATGGCTAAAGACCACTAGACATTAATCAAAGGTATTGAAGCCCCCAACTTCCCCTTGTGACCTTTCGAAGAAATCTAGGGTTTAATGGCCTCCGAGGCCTTCCAAATGCTTTGCATAACAAAGGACCCAAAAAATTTTATTGGAACAGGGGTTGTAAGAATGGTTTGCAAATCAAGCCCTTTCCATACCTTCTTACCAAAAGGAAGCCCTGTGGAGAGGCAGTGATGAATTAAAAGTTTCCAGGCTTCCTCCCCCTGTAAAGCTCTCACAATCCATTTAGCACAGAGGGAAAAGCCTTGTCGCTGACAGTCAAACAAACCCATTCCTCCAAATTGTTTAGGAAGACGACAAATATCCCAAGCCACCCTATGAAATCCCTTCTTACCAACAACATTGGACCACAGAAAATCTCGAAGCAACTTCTCCAATTTGGCATAACAAGTCTTGGAAGGGACCCAACAAGAAGAGTAATACACATGAGTAGAGGCCAATACCTTGGAACAAATTTGAAACTTGCCAGCTAAGGATAATTTTTTGGTACACCAGTACAAAAGCTTCTTCTCAACCTTTTGAACAAAATAATCCCACAAACGAGCAAGAGAACTGAAAAAAGCAAAAGGAATACCCAAAAATTTAAAGGGTTCCCCAGGTTGAATCCACTTCCAAGGCTTATCAGCTAACCAGGTAGGCATATCTTTTCCAAATTGTCTATAGCAAGAAGTTTTTCTCCATTGAATATTAGAGCCAGAAGCTAAGCAAAATGTATGAAGACAATCTAAACCATGAGTAACAAAGATCTCATCTTCTGTAATAGTCAAGAAAGAATCATCTGGAAAATGACCATTAATCAACTTCTTGGGGGAGGAAGGGAGATAAATTTCCTTGATCAATCCTTGAGCAGATATATGAGCTAGAAGATAACCAAAGGCCTCAGCAACAAGAATAAACAAAGAAGGCGTCAATGGACAACCTTGTCTAACAGAACGAGCTAATTGAATATTCTGAGATTGTCTCTTGTTCATAGATAACACAACAGAGACATCTTTGAATAAGATAAGTACAGTCTTGATAAAATAAGGGTCAAACCCTAGATCCTTTAGCATAGAAGTAATAAAGAACCATTATATTCTATCATAAGCCTGATCAAAATCAATCTTAAGGAAAATAACATCCTGACCAGAGGATCTACCCCATTCCATCCCTTCCCAAACAACAATAACATTATCCATAATATATTTGTTCTGAACAAAACCAGTCTGCTCAGGCCTGATTATCTGAGGAAGAATAGGTCTGAGTTTAAGAGCTAAAGCCTTGGTAATTATCTTATAACTAACATTAAGCAAGGTGATTTGCCACCAATTAGAAATAAGTTTAGGGTCTCTCCCTTTTGGAATGAACTTAACATTACCTTTGTTGATGAGATTCCCCAATGACCCAGTAAGCATAGCCTCTTTATACACTTGCAAAAAATCAGAACCCACCAAGTCCCAATATTCTTTATAAAATTCACAAGGAAAACCATCTAATCCAGGTGCTTTGTCATTTGCCATCTGAGACAGATCCTGTTTGAGATCCTCCAGGGTTAAAGGTGCATCACAAAAATCTCGTTGAGTTTGAGTAAGCTTAGTAGGTATGACTTGACAACAGGATTCTAGAGCTTGCACTCTATCATGGGTAAGGCCCTAAGAAGCAAACACTCTTTGATAATGATTAACAAAAGCTCCAAAAATATCATCAAGAGGTGTGAATATTTGACCATCAACTTGCAGAGCAGTGAATTGGGTAGTATGAGCAGGTGGACGAAGGTGCTTGAAAAATTCTTTAGAGACTTTGTCACCCACCTTTAACTAATGCATCCTGGCCTTTAATTGTGCTCGTTTGGCTTCATACATATCGACTTGTTTAAGCTCATGTCGAAGGGCAGCCATGAAAGCTTGAAGATCAGAACAAAAAGGATTAGCCTGAAGCTGCAAAGAAACTTTTACTAATTCTGACTTCAAAACCAAATTAGCTTTCTTCCTCCTCTTGGCTACTTCCACTCCCAAAGTGTGAAGCAAATAAGTGGTTCTAAAAATAGCAACATTCCACCAATAAACCCAACCAAAGTCACCAGAGGGTCTCGAAAGCAAATTCCAAATTCTACAAATATGAGCCTTCATAGTCGGGTGATGAAGGAAGGAAACATTAAGATAAAACTGGGTCTGAAATTGCCAAGGCTAATGAAGAATGACTTCCATAGAAAAAATAATAGGAGCATGATCAGACAAAATAGTACCTGGGATAACCAAAATAGGAGGTTGAGAAGGTTAAACCCTAGAAATTTTAAAAGTCTCATTGGAAGAGATCATGGCTCGATCAAGGCGTTTTAACACCCTAGCTTCACCTGCTTGAAAATTTGACCATGTAAACCATTGAGCTTCAAAAAAGTTTGCAGGAGAAAAATAGATTTTAGGATCATTAAGACTCGGCTTATTTTTCATAAAATAAAAAGCTTCCCGCTCCCCAGCACACCAGTGGTTAGGAGATAAACAAACTTTATTAGAATGTTTTTCCACCATATTAAAATCCCCACACATCACCCATGTGGAAAGAGGCAGAGACAAAGACAACCACCGCCACAAGGCACACCTTTCTGGAGCATTATTCGAAGCATAAACATTTATAACTCCAAATGATTTACCATGTAGTTCCAACAAATTCCAGATTGCTTGATTGGATGGATCCACTTCCCACGTCACAATATTCGAGTGCCACTTAGGGGAAATAAAAGTGACAGCTCCACCTGTCCCACTGGAATGATTCGTTACATGGAAAACACCACAAGGCCAGAAAAAATTACAGATACAATACAGATTAAAATTAACAACTTTCACTTCTTGTAAACACATCACATCAATACTGCCAAACTTATGAGTGACAGAAGTCATCTCACTGCGGATCATATATTTATGGACTGTATCTGTTAGTCCTCTTACATTCAATGAGAAGAAAATCATTAAGACCTTTAAGTATGCGAAAGTTCCAGAACATCTTCAAAGGCTCCCAGCTGAACAAGAGACTTGAAGGAGTTAGAAGCATACTGATCCTGACCATCCTGGTAAACACGAGAAGCCTCCTCCATTTGGTGGCGCTTATCATAATGCAGATTATTTCTCGAAGGGCTACGGGAACAACGAACTTTATAACCAGAATGACCTTCTGATGAAGGTTTTCGAAAGGCATCAGAGACATATTCCTCCAGAGAGGTAGTATAACTCGGCATGTTCGTCACAACTTGAGCAAAATTTGGAGGAACCCAAATGGATTGCACTTCTGGAGGAGCAATAGGAACTTGTCGAATAGAAACATCCTGAGGCACAGAAGCTGGTGGTGTGATAACAGGGGCAAAGTGTGACAAAAGGGGCTGTGAAGCACTCTCAGGAGCTTGAGACTGTAATGCACTCTGGGAGCGATTTCGTCGATTAACCACCTGCCATTCCTCTTGCCCCCCAGTAACCCTAGCTGCTTGAGCACTAGATGTCGAGGCACCAGGTGCCTGAACAGAATAATTATTAGGAGCTGCAGGAGGGTTTTGCTGGAATTTACCTGCCATAAGTGGGCAATATTTTATCTTATGGGAAGCTGATTGACAACGAAACCAAGTATTCGACAGATTAATATAGTCCACCCTTTGTCTGTGGGTATAATCTCTAGCATTAATCTTAATTTCCTCAGGTAAATCCTTGGAAAGGTCAAGCTTGACGCATACCCTCCTAGTGGGTCGGGCTGAGAAGAAACGAGGAGGCTCAGAACGGATAAAATTTCCCAAGGGAGCAACCAGTTTATCTAAAAAATTCCAAAAGGGAATGGGAAGACCAGGGAACTTGACCCAGACAGGAACCTCCAGGGAAGAGACCTTAGCAACAGTGAAATCCCGTGTTTAGGGTTGCAAAATAAGCAAGGAATTCCTAACCTTCCAAGGTCTTTTAGCCAACATCTTTTGTGCATGCACAAGAAACAAAAAATACCCTTTGGTAAGATTATGAACATTCAAAACCTTGACACCATAAGGACCCCAAACTTGGTTGACCCAGGTACGAAGCAAAGTATAATTAGGGATTGTACCCATAAAATACCCCATAAAGTGGTGACATTCAAACCATTGACAAGCAGACTGAAATTCATGAGCAGGGATAACAACTTGAAGAAGAGCAGCATTACCTCTTGGTACATTTTTAGATTGAGCTCCGATAGCGACAGGATCAACTGAGCTTCCCGAGTGAGCGATCGCCATGAGGTAAAGGGTAGAGGCACCGCCCGAGGCGGCAGAAGAAAAAGACATGGCAGTATCTAATGCCAAATCTTGCACAAAAACTCCAGAAGAAGGGCGCAGTATTCCTCTAGAATCCCTTGTTTGCAATTTCGTTCACCATCAAAACCCTAGCTCCCTTAAGAATAAAGGATAATTATTGTGATATTTTACTAACAAGGAAAATGAATTGTAATAATAATTACAAATTTGGACGACTTGCTATGTAAAGTTACTTTAAATTAAAGTTGATCGTATTATTTAGTATTTATAATGTTACTCACGAGCCTTGCTATTTAGTATTTGTAAAGTTACTTTAAATTGACGTTGACGTGGATCTTACTACTTAGTATTTTTAATGTTACTTGACGACGACCTTACTATTTACTGTTCTAATGTTCCTTTACTAATTGTCTCATAATTTAGCAAATATTTTTTAAAATAGCTCGTCCTTTCCTTTACGAAAACAACAAACTTTTTTATCAATGTAATTAGATGAATATTGTTCACGATTTAAATGTTTGCTTTATTAATTAAAAATACTTATTTGCTCAGAACACGTGAATGTTGTAAAATAATTTGTATCAAATGTAGTTCAAACCAATAAGGTTGCTTACCAAGTTTTTTTTAATAATAAAAAATTTAAATAAATACTGTAAACGCATCAAAATTTACTGTCGATGTGCATATTTATCGAATCACTTTCATTTGATTGTAGTCAAATTTACTGTTTCCTATAGATGGTTAAAATGTTGCATTTTCTCTCCTTGGGTTCGAATATTATGTCGTTTGTCACAAACCATTGCGAATTTCTAATTTTAAATTCAAATAATTTAATCATAAAATATATCATTATATATATATATATATATATTGAAAATCGTATAACTTATATTAATAAATACAACCTTGATACAATCTTGATAATAGTTACAACCTTGATACAACAGATACAACCAAAACCAGTCTAAAAAAGCCACTTAAACAAAAAGTGGCATGAAACAAAACTCCTAAAAAAAAACTGAAACCTGCAGTATATACAAAATAAACTGACATCAAACTAAAACTAGCTGATAAACAATGGGCTTATCATAATTAGCCATCTATTTTCGACAAGTTATATATTCGCACAAATTGCTATAAATAAACCTGTAGAACCAAAACCTGATTATAACTGTCCATATCATATCTAAGATTCTGAAGTTGAGGAAAAATCATAGCATCATTTGTTCTGAATATTGTCTTGGAGCCAATCATCACACGAGCAACCTGGAGCAAAACTTTAAACATAGTGTGTCTTCTAAAAGACTCAGTAAGAACCCTCCGGACATTCTGAAACAACTCATCATTTCTAGATAACCATATGAACCATAAAATACCACCCCTTCCAGGGCTATGCATGGTATTGAAAAAAGTAGCCTCTTTCCAAATTACCTTCATAGCCACTTGTAGAGCAAAATTATTAGCTTTAATCTCCTGCAACATAATACAATCAATATTCCTGAAGGACTGAATATAATTCCTAATAGCATATTTTTTGTCAGGGGACTCCAGACCCCTGACATTCCAACTCAAACAATTAAGAGGCATTAGTTATTTTTAAAAGATTTGGAACAATTAAGTTCCCTGGATCTTGCAGCCGCCTTAGTGGCTCTCATAGAGTTATCCTTCATTTCAGAGTCCTTAGATCTCCTCATTTTATTAGATTCAACTTTCATCCATTCATTTTCATCAGAACAACTATCAGCCATTGCCTTACTATCATTAATTGAGTTATCAATACTCTGCGAGGAAGGATTAGTCCTATCAATGACATCCTTCTTAGCAAACTCTCCTATTACCTCGACTGACTCAGGATTATTCCTTAACTCATTTAGTTTATATTGCAAAGCACTTTGATTAATAGTTTGAAGGGCAAGCTCCTGAGCATTCAGTCGTCTTCCCTTAAGATTACTTTTATCATTAACTGCCAAAACTGGCTTATTATTCAATTCATCAGCTTTAGACACATTATTATTATTGATTTCATTCTTAATATTTTGAAATGCCTCTTCAAATTTAGTAACATTCCACCCTGCTTGCTCAAGTTCTGCATTAATAGGATTTGTATTGTTATTTAAAATCGAGCCAACCTCCTTAAGACCCTCTTCACAAGGAGAAGGATTAATATCTGGAATTCCATCAGTGTTAGAAACCTTACAATTTATTGTAAAATTATCAACTGCATTCACAGGATTCATAACATAATCAGACACTCCATGCCCAGACTTCATCTCACAAACCATCTCCTCATAAGTAACCGTGTTTGGCGATTCAACAGGATTAGGGTTATTGACATCAGTACCCTTACCAGAGTTAGAGTCATTATTAACTGACTTTTGGGGAGACTTATTAATAACATTTTTTGGAATACCAACTACGGGATTTCTATCCATATTCCTTTTCCTTTTAGCCAAAATAGGACAGTTTTTCTAACATGGCCCTCGGTTTTGCAAATATGGCAGGCATTAAGACCACCCAAAAGCTCAATCTTACAGGCAAATATGGCAGGCATTAAACTTTAACCTATAAAATCTTTTTTTTTTTTTTTAATTTAAATCCCTCCCTCCATTCATAGCTCCTTTTTCATATAAAGATTATTGTTATAGATTATTTTTAAGATTAGATCCCTCCTCCTATGACCCCTTTTTCATATAAAGATTACTAAAAATTATAATTTAAAAATAATATAGTATAATAAACTAGAATAAAAATAAATAATATAATATAATGATTTTGTTGTTAAAACAAGAGTACAATACAAATAATTTCTAAGAAAATAAGAGGCTATAACATAACAAAATAATATAATATAATGATTTTGTTGCTAAAAAAAGAGTGCAATGTAAATAATTTCTAAGAAGAGAAGAGGTTATAATATTTTATTTATTATTGGTGCATCTTTCTATACATAATAACTATTGTATTGGAAATCTATCTATTAAATATAGAAGGTCATCCATATGAAAAGGTGGTGGTTCATCTTTGGTGAGTTAGAAGGTCACCTATATAGAAATGAGGTGATTCACCTTTCGTGAATTACAAAGTACATATAGTTGTGACTTCTTTTTTGTGTGTTATGCATCAATTTAGCTAGAGATGCATTTTGACTATGAAAAGTTAAAAATAGATTTTTTTGACGAAAAAAATCTAGATTTTATTAAACATAAACCAAATTACATAGTCACGAGGCTTTCCATACATGGGTAACAGCTTGGAAGTACCTCCAAATCTACATGTCTATAAACCCATGAAAATTAAATGCCCAATCAAAGAATAGACCAAAGTTGCATAGAAAAACATTGCTACACCAAATCACTGAATAACATATCAGAGTAGGACTCCTTAAAACTAAAATAATATAAACCCATCATTTTATTTTTCTTCTCGAAACCATATTTGAGAGGTCTTCATTTCCTATGGTAATTGCAAATTTTTGCACGAACAATTCCTAACCATGAAACACATGAGTTTCCATGTTGTTACTTACTCCCCCATCATTCGGGTAATCTTATCGAAGTAAAACTTGTAAGTCCATATAATCTTCCCCCGGGTTTTACCCCCTATCATAATCCCACCAATGATTACGTCTTTATATTCCCCAATTAGCCAATATATCTACAAATTTGTTCTTTTCCCTCACTACAAGGAGAAATTTTATTTGTGATCTATTTTTTAAGCACAATATTATCTAAACCACATTGGGCCCTCCATTCTATTTTCCCCCATCCTCCTACTTGTTCAACCTATTGATTAAGACCCGATAGTCAGACTCCACCTCAATTCTCAAGTATCCTTTCTTAAGAGCCATGGATAATTCTTCACATATGGCCATGGCCTTTGACACCATGTTGTTATTCCTCTCAATACCCCGATGGAAGCCAAAAACCATCACCCCTTCATGTGTACAACCCAACCTTCCAATATCTGCCTCCCTAAGATTACTAAGAGCAACACCATTAATGTTAACCTTAACCAAATCCATCGATAGAGGCTTCCACTTCCATCCCATGTCCAACTTTTTAGAAGGAGGAGACTTATTCCCAAGCTACAATTCCATAATTATTGGGATTGAACCCACCTCGAAATCATAATCCCAAGAAGATACAATAACTCCTCATCTCTGGGAATAAGTTGAAAACCTTTGATTCCTCTTACAACCTCTTTAATAATTGACTCCCTAGATGAGCACTCATCACGAAAAATATACCTATTACGCTCCAGCCACGCCTACCACAAAGTGAAGGCCTTGAAACAATGAACTAGAAGGGCAAACTATCAACGTGCCCCCCTAGAGCCCCATAGATCAAAGAATTGCTCCAACAAGACATCACCCACATGGGGCAGATTAAACAACATTTTGTCTTGCTCCTAAATCCAACCAACAAAGGGGTAACAAACTAGAAGATGGTCAATAAATTCTCCCACCCCATAATAGAGCACACACCATTTTGGACCTATCAAGCCCCTCTTACGAAGATTATCTTGGGTCAAAATCCTATTCTAAATGGCTAACCAAATAAATTTTTTTACTTTCAAACAAATACTTAAATTCCAAACTTCCTTCCATATCATCCTCTCCCTACCCAATCCCTCTACAAGCCAATGGTATCCCTTCTTGACAAAATATCATCCATTTCCTTTGTCTCCCCATCCCAAAGACTCTCTTCTAACCACGAGCACTACCTTTGATCCAAAATATCCCTTAAACCATCCCTATCTTCTTTTGGTATTTGTATCCAAACACAGAGGTCTTTCCACCTCCTCAAACCCACTCCCCCTTCATCTTCCTCCCATAAGTCCTTAACATAGACCCAATTTATGTTCTTAAAAATATTTGCAACATTACCTAGGTTCAGGAATTAGGAAGTAATTGGTTGGTATTGATCCCACGCATCATCCCAAAATTTTATTTTTTTCCTAGTTTTGACTTTCCAAAACAACTCTACAATAATAACAGTACTAGATTTTTTAATTGCAGTCCAAATGATTGATCCCCCATTAAAAGGAAGGCTATATACTGGTTCCACCTCATCCCCATACTTCACAAAATGAACGTTCGACTTAAGGCTAGACTGGTCCAGAATTCAATTCCACAAAAATTTAGTTGATAAAGCTAAGTTTTGATCATCCAATCTGCAGATACATAACCCTCCTTTAATTAGTAGGAGGTAGACTGAATCCCACTTTACTAAACTCTATTTCTTTTTCAACTTTGAGCCTCAAAGTATGGCAATATCCTTAACACAGTGCCTAGGACCAATCATAGTTGTAAATTGAAAGACTAGAATAGCCTGCAATATTGATTTTATCATAGTCAATCTTTCCCCTAGTTAGAGCCAACAATGGGTCCAATGATTTAACTTACATGAAATTTTATATGTAAGAGTCCTCCAGGATTCCTTTCCAAGATGTATTCCTACCATTGGAAGCTCATGTTGTTTAAAGGAGACCAAGCCTATCTTGAAATTTAAATTATTAAGGATACGAGTTTGCACCCTATTATCAAAATTTAAAAAGAAAACTTTAGACTTATATTTATTGATAACTTGACCCAATGCTCTTTCATATAGATCCAAACATATTTTGAACCTCTTGGACTTCTTGATCTTCGCTATCCCCATACAAGCAAAATCATCCACAAACTGCAAATGTGTTAAAGGCATGACCCCCTAGACGCTGCAAAGTCTTTTATTTCCTAGGATTCTTAGCTTTATGAATAGTCCTACCCAAGGCTTCCGCCTAAAGAATGAACAAGTAAGGAGACAAAAAGTTTCCTTGTCTCAAGCCTCTACTTTTCCCAAATTGCTCCAATGGGACACCATTTATCAAGACCAAGAAAGTAGGATTGGAAAAGCAAGCTGCCACCCAATCAATCCATCTATCCTCAAACCCAAACTTTTGTAGAACCTTAATCAAAACTCTAATCAACTCAGTCATAGGCTTTGGACATATCTAATTTAATAAGCATATTACCTTCCTTACCGAGTCTCATGGAGTAACTTCCTGTGCTAACATAATTTGATCCATGATTTATCTTCTTTGCACAAATCCATCCTATTCCTTAGATGGCTGGTAAAACCACTTTCAAGTCATTTTTTCATCCCAAAAAAATCTTAGAAGTCCATCAAGTTCAATTTTTATGCAAATGAAATTGTGTGGACTTACTTGGTAGGTGGATGTAGCAAATCCAAACAAAAAGACTTTGAGAAAATCATCTCTACAAATTTTTCTAGTTTTTGAAGCCTCTACAACGAACGCCATAAATTGAATGAATATGCTTCAACGCGATGCACACTAGACCAGTGAATTGCCAACAATCTAAATCTTTTATTTTTCTTTTTGTGTTTAGAGCACAATAACAATTCTTTAGCCCTCTTTTCGCACCTACAAATAAAATTGCTACATGAGATCTAGCTCTAAAAGAGATGCCACGTTACATCTGCAAACGATGATGCACATCTTAGAACTACATAAATTAGGTGATGTGTGACATCCAATGCAAGTATTCAACAAGACAATGACGAATAAGCTAATAATACTAATAGGAAAATCTAATCCCTTGTCAGATTGTTGTGATAGAAGTGATTAAAAAAATAATTTAAGTGAAATAAATATGATGTGTGTCTTTCATTGGGATGGTGTAGCAGTATGGCTTTGGGTTCTTATCCACCTTGGTTCAAACCACTACACAAGGGATCCAGACCAATTTTAAAACCCACGTTTTAGCTTAAAATTTTGTTTGGAAATGGATAGGTCTATTTGTAGCGGTTGAGTGCTTGACAGTGGTTGCCTTTGTTCGATTCCTTGGAGGGTTCAGGATCCCATTGACTTCTTCTTATCGAACAAGCTAGGATTTATAGGACTAATGTGCTTACCCAGACTATTCTTTTAAATGCACTTATACACTTTTGTCATGGTTTTTTTTAAAGTGACTTAATCTTAAAAAAATGGATGGTATGAATGCACACCCCAAAGCCTATGCTAGAAATTAAACCAGAGCCAAAAGGCATGAGAAAACAAAAAACGTTGAACAAATCATCAAGAGATCTGTTGCTTACACTATAAAACTGAGAAACTGAAAATAAACTAGAACAAAAAATCTTTAAATTATAAAATTGTAACTCTAGAGAGATCTAACTTGTAAAATAGTTGGTTTCGACAAGCATCTTTGTAAATATATCTTTCCAAATAAACTTATACTATAAAATCAATTTGAAAAATTATATTATAAATAACTTCTCAAAGTACTTGACAAGAGCACTATTTATTATATATGTATCAAATGTTATGTTGCAACCATGGTCCACTTAACCACCAAACTTGACCGTTGGTGTCAAGTCTCTATTTATGTTTCTATCTTCAATCTAACAAGATTGGAGTAAGCACTAGGAAATAAAAAGTTTCACCATATAAGTGAAAGTTCCAAATTTCATGGGTGGGTGCCTTATAAAACCATTAAAGCACCGCTACCTCTAGCAAACACGTTATAGCCATGAGAATGCTTGAAATTATGGGTTAAATTTATCACATCGTATTCTTTATAAGCTCTTTAATATTTTATGCCCAAAAGCCAAGTTCGTAACTTCACATGAATGCTATAAAAAAAAAACATATTCAAATCTTAAACATATGAATGAGTTGGGTGCTTGATATTATGGTTGTTTAGTAAGTAAATTTATGAAGGTAATTATGTATGAGTATTAGAGGTTCCAAAAGTGATTTCAATAATTATAAGATTAATGATAAAAAAAAATTAAAAGTTGTTTAATAATAATCTTATTATTTATGGTTTTACAAGTGATTGTGATAAAAATCATTTGTATTTTATTGACAAAGAAAATGATTTATAATAATAATTTTAAGATAATTTTTAAAGGTTAGGCGGAATGGTAAGTGAAGTGTAATTGGTTACTTATCAAAAAGAGATCTAGGTTCAAACTTTGGAGGAAGCCAACCCTTGCAAAGGTTGTAGTTTGCTTTGAATCTTTTGAGTGCAAATGAGACCGAAGACCGATGGTATGAACCCTGAGCGAGACCGACAACAATGGTATGAATCCTGAGCGATCCGATAACGATGATATGAACCTCGAGCGATCAACGTAACATCTCACGTCACATCTCACGTCGGATTACCCAAAAATAAGACGGAGTATGAACCCTGAGCGAGACCGACGACAATGGTATGAATCCTGAGCGATCCGATAACGATGATATGAACCTCGAGCGATCAACGTGACATCTCATGTCGGATTACCCAAAAATAAGACTGATAAATTTGTTAAAAGCAATCCGTGCGGTTTAAACAATGCACTCACCAACCACTAAAAATAATGACTGTAACCAACTCTTCTATATAATAAAAAAAAGTAATCTTATAGATAACTCTACAACGACATTATTATTTAGTATTTGTAAAGTTACTTTCAATTGAAGTCGACCTTATTATTTAGTATTTCTAACGTAAAGTTACTTTCAATTGAAGTCGACCTAATTATTTAGTATTTCTAACGTTACTCTACTTACTATTTACTGTTCTAATGTTACTTTAATAATTGTCTCATAATTTACCAGAAAATTTTTAAAATAGCTCGTCATTTCCTCTACGAAAACAACAAACTTTTTATCAATGTAATTAGATGAAAATTGTTCATAATTTTGCCTTTAATTTTATATCCATTGCTTTATTAATAAAAAACACTTATTTACTCATAACACGTGAATGCTGTAAAGTCATTTGTATCATTTAGCATATCTCCCATACATCGAGTGGGAAAGCATTAAGTGACATGGATAATGTAAACGCCTCGAAATTTACTGTCCACGAATCAATCGAACTACATGCCAATTGATTGTAGTCAAATTTACCGTTTACAATTAGACTTTCTGTCACTAATCATACAGAATTCCTAATTTTAAATTCAAATAACTTAATTAAACCAAAGGAAACCATAAAGCAAAATATTATGATCATGCTTTGGTTTTAGGTTCATAAGAATAAAGATTAAGAAATATTAACAAATTTTTAATATAAAGAGATAAGGGTTAAGTTGATTTTTTTTTAATATAATTATTGAAATTTAAAGTTAAAATATTAGAATAAAAATAATATAATGATTTTATTATTAAAAAAAATTAAAAAAAGACACGAGATCTAATATTGTATGCATGATTTATATTTTTTATATTTATTTACTTTTAATAAATCATAAAGTATATAGTTTATATTAAATGAAAGGAAATATTTTAATTAAATATGGTGTATATTGGACTTCAAATATGGAAATACAACTACTCAAATCATATTATATGATCTTTAATATCTTTGAGAAGGTTGTTCATTCTCGTGTGCTGATTTGGGTTAGCAATTCCCCAACTTTTTTTATTTTAATGTTTTCAAATAACTCTGTCATAGACCCGTTTCAAGTGTTTCTTTGTATTTTTCATGGATGTATGAAAAACTTGGGCATTTATAAATGAAGTGTTCCTCTGTCTCTATTGTCCCTGTGTTGCATAGAGTACATATCCTTTCTTGTCATTGTTCTTTGGACGTTGTCCATTTCCCCGTTTCACATCTAAGTCTATGAGAGCTAATCCTAGCAATGAGAATTTTTTCCTTCCACTTGATTTCAGAGCCTATATACGCTTTTGCAATATAATATTGTCTTTCATGTTTGCATTTTTCCACATTCCACTTCTAAACTTTTCATTCACATAATTTTTTATTTCTCAATGTTTCATCCATTTTTTATTTTGTTTCGTTCATGTATTCTTCCGCCTATGCAACTCTTCGTCCCTAGCTGCCCTAGGTCATCTCTCGTTTTTCATGTTCTATGTCTTTTTCAAGTAACATAACAACTTGATCATAGCAATTAGCAATTGTTTCTAAAGGGAACATTCCAGTTTCTACTAGGATAATTTCATAAGGGGTTGTGGCTTTAGGGCTAGAATAATTTCAACTAGAATAATTTCATATGTAAATGAAAATTACATGTGATTTATTTTTTTGTGTTTTATCTTCTAATAATGTGTGCATTTTGGTTTGTCTTTCTATATTTTATCTTCTGATAATATGTGCATTTTTATATGAAAATTGAAAAATAAAAAATTATTATTTTTAGTTAGTATTTTGTTTTGTATATTTTAGAGTTTGTGTAAAAATTATTGTTCTCTTTAATCTTTCCAACACTTCTTAAATAATGAGATCACAAGCTCAAAATTATACTTAACAATGTAGTTAAAAATAATAATAATAATAATTTAGCCATAAAACTATATTATAAAAGGCAAATGGATATTTAAAATCATATTTAAATCGAGGGTTTCAGAAGTTTGGAGGTGCTTCAGAGGAGATCTGAGGAATCAAACTGGGGTTTCAGAAGCTAAGGTAGAGGGTTGTCAATAGTAAGGATCACGGCCAAGAATGGGGGACATAGGTACTTCGGTACCAAATCCTCCAAACGAAGGAATTTCATTTCGGGATAAGCTATGTGGAACCCAAGATAGTTTCAACGACTGTCAAACACAAGCAAAGAAAATCATAAACACCATGGGGAAGCGACAAAAGGAGGATTCTCTGGCCCTGGGAGGGTGAACGGATGTCTACCACAAGCAAAAGAAATACCGATGTTGGAAATAGCTGAGGACTGGGTAGCTGAGGATATTGTTTATAAGTCAAAACACAACCTGATAGGTAAATTTGTGGGTTTCAAACCATCTGTGCACTTCCTCCACACATGGATAAGGAAACAATGGCATCTGGAAGGAGAATACGAAATTCTAACTCTCGCAAATGGGTATTTTTCTGTGGAGTTCACATCGGTGGCAGATCGACAAAAAGTATTTGAGGGAGGACCATATCATCATGGACCAACGGGACTATTCTTGCAGCCATGGAAGATGGGATTTGACCCGAGGGTGGAACCGACAACAGTACCAATATGGGTAAGATTATTTGCCCTTCCCCTTGAATTTTGGAAAGAGGAGATACTTGAGGCAATAGGCAACTTATTAGGGCATTATCAAGGTAGATCAAGAGAAACAGCTTTTAGGAGGATCGGCAATGTTTGCTAGGGTTTGTGTAGAAATGGACCTCAAGGAAACCTCTTCCAACAGAGATAGACCTAAAAATAGGGGATTCTGTCTAGCGCCAACAACCGGATTATGAGGCTATTCCATTCGGATGTCGGGTGTGCCACGCTCCTGGACATCTAGCTAGAATGTGCCCAACAGCCTAAGGATCATCAATCTGAACAAGAGGGGACAAAAGAAAATTTTAACATGGTAGGTCAATCTCTTCAAAAAAATGGAAATCAAAAGGAAGGGAAAGGCCCAATAGATTCTGAGGGTTTTCAAAAAGTAATGAGAAGGCCAAACAAAAAAAATCACACAAGAATCTGAGACAAGGAGAAAGAGTTGTAAGAACAACCAATAGATATGAGATATTCAAACAACTCGGGAAACTTGGAAACCGAAGGAGATTTTCAAATGGAAGGGTTAGAGGAGGATACTCAAGCAAGTCACAATAGTTGATCAGGAACAATATTCCAATCTAGTGTTAGGGAACAAGCAAGGAGCAAGACCAGACACAACCTCTCTCATGGAAGAGGAGATTCAACCCACAAGAGAGACCATAGGAGGGGAAATAGAGCAGAGGATGTTTTTGACACAGGAAATAGAGATGAAAGAAGGAAATAAGAACAAAGAAAGCCCTACTCTAGGAATTCATCAAGTGGAGAAGAAACAAAAACCAAACCAATCTGCAGGGAGGAAGTCAAACAAGGAAAAGATGGAGGAACAGGGAAGAGATTTGAGCTATAACGGAAAGGTAAAATCGATGGCTGATTTTTTCTCTCCTAATTCTCAATGATATTAATCACTTGGAATGTGAGGGGTTTAGGCAATCGTCCCAAACAAAAGGCAATCAAAAATATTATCATAGATATGAGTCCGGATATAATTTTGTTACAGAAACCAAAATGCAAGGAGAAGACTTACAAAAAATAAATAGGAGGATATGGCAAAAAGGAGAGATCCTTACTCAATCGTCACAAGGGAAATCAGGTGGACCGGCCAATATGTGGAATCACCAACTGTTCCTAGAGATAGGGGGGCCTCTACGAGAGGGGTGTTGATGGTCCGGTTACAAAATAGGGAAACTGGAAAAATTTGGACTATAGTGAATTTTTATGGAGCACAAACAGTTAGATTACAGAGGGATCAATGGGTAGCCATCCAGACTTTCAGAGAAAACTACCCGGAGGACCAATGGATTGTGGGAGGAGACTTCAATGCAAAGCTTAGAATAGAGGAACAACAAGGAGGCAGAGCCATGCTTGAGGAAAAGGACAGGTTTTTTTCAGCAATAACATGTCAAATGAATCTAATAGATATCCCAACTGTGGATAGCTCCATGACTTGGACTAACAGAAGAAAGGAAGGTGAGATGGTCAAATCTTGCTTGGATCGTTTCTTCATGGGGGAGGAATTATATTTGCATACCAAGCATCAAGCAAGGGTCATGGATAGGCTTTCTTCAGATCATTTTCCAGTAAGTTTAACCATAGAAGAAGATAATCATAAAGTTGTGGGAACTTTTAAATTTGAGCTATGGTGGCTGAAAGATGAGGAGCTAGGGGACCGTATAAAGGAATGGTGGAAATCAGTGGAAACCAAGATTTGGGACAGCCCAATTCAAACTCCACAAACAACTAAAATATGTAAGGACCCAACTAAAGGAGTGGAGTAAACAGAAGAAGGAAATAACTAGAATCCAAAAGAATGAAATCAAGGATCAAAAGGAGAAGATTGCTCAAGAGATAAGACAAGGAACTATCACAGAAGAACTGTTACAACGTGAGGCAGAAATTATTAGAAAAGAGGAAGCTTTGGAGGAACAAGAAGAAATCTATTGGAGGCAAAGAGCCAGAATCACATGGTTAAAGGAGGGGGACCAAAATACAACTTTCTTCCATAAGACAAAAACAACCAAGAGACAACAAAATAGAATTATGGGTCTTACAGATATGATGGGTCATGTAAAAACCAGTGGAAGTGAAATGAAAAGTATAGCAAATCAGTACTTCCATACACTTTTTAGCAATAATGAAAATTTGAATGCAATATGGCAGGAGAAGATACTAGAGGCAATTCCACAATTAGTTAAACCTGAACACAATAAATTATTAATGGAGGAAATTTCTTTGGAAGAAACCTCGCAGATCATACAAAAAATACAAACATGAAAGACTCCAGGACTGCGACGGATTCCCCATTGAATTTTATCAAAATTTTTGGGAAATTGTGGGCCAAGCAAGTGGTGGAGGCACTCGGAGGAAATCGGACAGAGTAAGCAAATGTTAAAAGCCTTGAATCATACTTTTATCACTTTGGTTCCTAAGGGCCCATCTAGTGAGATAATTGATAATTATAGGCCTATTTCACTATGTAATGTAGTATACAAGATATTAACAAAGCTTATGGCATAAAGGTTGAAACAGTTTTTACCAAATCTGATTTCAAGTGAGCAAGGTGGTTTTGTTGAAGGCAGACAAATTCTAGATGGAATAGTAGTGGCCCAGGAGGTGATACACACAATGTCAAAACAAAAGGACCCAGGTATGTTTATTAAATTAGATCTTTCTAAAGCCTATGACAGAGTAGACTGGTCCTTTATGCAAAATATTTTAGAAAAAATGGGCTTTGCGAGAGGGGTGGAGAGATTGGGTAAGAGCCTCTACACAAACTACATCATTCTCGCTTCGGTAAATGGCAGTCCCTCTCCCATGTTCACAAGCAGAAGGGGGCCGAGGCAAGGGGACCCTCTCTCCCCTTACCTTTTTATCCTTTATGCAGAGGGTCTCGGGAGACTGTTAAAAAAAGGGAGACAAGAGGGGAGGTTAAAGGGCTTGAAAATAAGTTCTCAAATTGAGATAAATCACCTCCAGTTTGTGGATGATACTGCTCTTATTAGTCAAGCCAATCTCATAGTAGCAAGAAACATAAAAGAAGTTTTAGATGGGTATACTCAAGCCATCAGGCAAACTTTTAATGAAAAAAAATCTCAAATTGTTTTTTGATACAACGAAGAGGGTGAGAGATAAAATTATACAATTGTTGAAATTCATGGAAACTCCTTTACCCATACAAGCATTTAGGAGTACCTTTATCTCGCAAAGAAAACAAAAAGTAAAGAGTGGAAAGGGTTGATGGATAGACTTCAAGCTAAGCCGAGCAACCGGACTCATAAATGGCTAAGCTTAGGAGGAAGGCCGACAATGATTAAAGCCGTGCTACAAGCTCTTCCAGCCTTATAAATTTTCCATACTTCGTGCTCCAAAGAGAATTCTAAAAGATATTGACAAACACACAAGAAATATTTTGTGGTAAGGTGCAAGGGAAGAACAAAAATAGCACTAGTGGGTTGGGAGAAGATATGCCAACCAAAAAAACAAGGAGGATTGGGGATAAGATCAGGATCCCATAGCAACAAGGTACTAGCTGGGAAGCTATATTGGAGATGGATTACAACTATTGGGGGTTTATGGAGTAGACTCTTACAAGCTAAATATTACCCAGGAGTGGATGAGAAAAACATTCCAAGATACAAAGTGGAAGGAGAGGGATCTACCATATGGAGGACAATGTTAGTAGGCCAAGAGTTAATAAAGCCATACCTATATTGGCAGCTAGGGGATGGAAAGGATGCTTTATTTTGGGAGGATTCATGGAATCAATCACAACCAATTATTCAGACATTCCCAGAGATGGAGAGCTGGAAATCATAGCTCCAAAAAGCAAGGTGGTGGAAAGCCTCTTACTATATGAAATCATGGAATCAACATGTGCCGGATTTATTACAAGTGGAAACATCCCCAAGAATGGCCCAGTGAGGGGTACAGAGGAACTAATGGAAAAACTGTGGAGATATCTTCAAAGACACCCAATTCAGGATGGTTCTAAGAGGGATATACTTGGATGGGGAGGAAGTAAGTTGGGAATTTATAAGGCAAAGGAGGGATACAAGGTAGTTTGTGGATACGAGATTACCCCATCACCCTTTCCATGGACATTTGTCTGGCAAAAGGAAGGATGGCCAAAAATTAACATTTTCTCATGGTTGATTAACCACAAAAAGTGCTTGACTTTTGATAATTTGATAAAAAGAGGTTTCTTTGGGCCCTCTAAATGTGTTTTGTGTGGAAAGGCAGAGGAGACCTTGAATCACCTCTTTTTTGGGTGTTCTTTTGCTAAAGACATATGGATCAATTGGTGGAGACAAATGAGACAACATTGGGAAGTTTTTGAGAGCCAGGAAAGCTTTTATGAGAAATGGAAACAGTGCAGCTTTAAGACTAAAACAATGAAAATTGCATGGAAACTAGGACCTAGCTTCATATGGTGGCAGTTATGGCTAGAACGAAATGCACGCATATTTAGATCAGAGCACAGAACAAGGGAGCAAGTATGGGAGAGTATTATGAGCAAGGTAACAGAAACACTATTTATCAGATTACAGGAGGAAACAAATATAAAAATGGAGGAAGTGATTATTCTACGGAGCCTTGGAATAACTGTAACAGAGAAACAACTTAAGGATGGGTACACAGGTGTGATCCCCTTGAATAACATAGAGTGGAGGCCACCTCCTAAAGAGTGGGTGAAGGCAAACACAGATGGGGCTTCTACTAAAAATCCTGGGAAAGCTGGTTTTGGTATTATCATGCGAAATTGGAAAGGAGAACAGGTGTATTGGAGAGCAGAAGGCATGGGGGAGGCAACTAATAATGAAGCGGAAGGACAGGCGATCTTGTCAACATCAGTGATAGCTGCAAATCTACAAGTACATAAGTTGTGGATAGAGACAGACTCTCGGGTATGGGCTGGAATATTAGATCCGATAAGGCCCTTTCAAGTGCTAGGAATTGGAGAGAGAAGGAAGGTGGAAGCAATCCAGAAGATCTGGCAAGTTTTTCAAGATGTTTTTATTACACATATAAAGCGAGAGGGAAATAGGGTGGCAGACTATTTAGCAAAATGGGGAAAAGATCTGGAGAAAGGGCAATATGTGGACTCTCAGATGGAAAATCAGATAAGCTTGTGCCAAAGAATCCAAGGGATGCAGGAGGTGATACAAGCAGATAGTAGAACAAGAAGAGTAGACAGTGAGTCTAATGAATCTATCACAGTTAGGCCACAGAGCAACACAACATGAAGATAAATGGATAGTTTACGGAATTCAGATAAATTGGATAAACTGGAATTCAACTATGGTAGTGCTGAGGGTTTGGATATCTGCATTATGTAAGGTAATGTTTTATGGGTAATTTTTGAGCTAGGAGGGATTGGAGGAGGATTTTCTTTCTCCCTTGATGCCTATCCAGTTCATTTTACCTTGTAATACAGCTTCTATAAATATAACATATTTTTCATTTTTTTCAAAAAAAAAACTATATTATAAAAAAGTCATAAAAAAAGTCACATCATAAACAATATCTTTCTTTAGCTTAAATCCATCTATAAATACATAATATCTAAAAATAATAATAAATAAACTAATAAGATAGGTGAAGTTATAGACCTTAACCTATAATTTTTTTTTTTAAGATTAGATCCCTCCCTCTATTCATGGGCCCTTTTTCATATAAAGATTAGGAAATAGTATAATTTAAAATAATAGAGTATAAAAAACTCCAATACAAACATATACGTAAAATAATATAATATAATTATGTCGAGAGACGTTCTTATAATGACAGACAGGGGTAGGAGGCAAAGAGGTCATACATGTCACGCCGTAAACAATTTTTTTTAATTAAAAAAACCTTATCAATCTCGAGGTGCCTATCTTGGAGATCACACCCCCAAGAAATGAGATAGGTGTCTTGAGATTGATAACTCTCGACTTTTTTAGATATATATCATTTATATCTAAGCTAGTTGTACAATGCAAATAATTTTTAAGAAGAGGCTATAACATTTCATTCATTATTGGTGCATTTTTATTTATTGTATATAAAAGGTCACTCATATCTTAAAAGGCCATGGTTCATATTTTATGAGTGAGAAGATCACCTATATGAAAATGTGGTGATTCACAATTTTTTTATTGAGTATATATATATATATCCGTCGTGGGGTTTGAATTCGGGTCACATCATCGATAATGCAAGTGGCGTCCTTGTCAGTAGACCACATGAGGCGGATTCACAATTACAAAGTACATATTAAATAAAAATTTCATAGATTTTAATATTACATAGATGTAAAGCTAAAGCTAAAGCTTACTGTAGTGATAAAGACTTTGACCTTTCTTTAAAAGGTTCAAGGTTCAAATGCCACTCAATGTGAAGGAACAATGAAGACCCCTCATAAAAATTTGTGTAAACTCATTAATTTTTTATTTTATATAAATGTAACTTATTCTTTTATGGTTCAAACCCCACTTAGTATGAAAGAATAATAAAAATCTCTCGTAAAAACTTGTATAAACTCGACGAATTTTTTTACATAGATGTAACTTATTTTTATCTAACTATAAATAAATTTCAACAATAATTTTTTTTTTTAAGGGCTCTAAATCAAATTTTCTAGAAACATGTTTACAACTTATCTATAAAAATTACATGTAAAAATTGTTGTTCCCTCATCTCTAAAACTTTTCTTAAATAAATCAAAACGAAATGCCAAACACAAAATTATATCCCAAAAAAATTATTTTATTATTCCCTTATCTCTAAAACTTTTCTTAAATAAATCAAAACGACATGCCAAACACAAAATTATACCTCTAAAAATATAATTAAAATTAAAAAAAATATCAAACATAAAACCATATTATAAAAACATCACTTTTTAAATCACATTTAAAAAGTTACATTTTTAAATCACATTCTTTCTTAATATATAATTAGATTAATAAGAAAGGCGAAGTTCTGCACCTGAACCTTTAAAATCTTCCCTCTTTCAGATTAGATCCCTCCCTCTTTTCATAGCCCCATTTTCATATATGAAGTGATTTCATATATAAAGTGAAGGCCCTTGAGGAGATGGTGCATTATGACCATCTGTCAGTTTTATGTCCGAACACTGCCAAAGTTTTTAAAGGTAGTAACTTCACAACCGTGTAGTGTTATAAATCGTTCACTTTACGGTGCACAAGCTCCCCCCAAAATATATTGTTAACGAATACCATATAAACATTATATTTATACTACGCTTGGATATAAATGATATATATTTAACAACGTCGGAGAGTTCTCACACCTATCTCATTTCTTGGGGATGTGATCTCCAAGAAGATAGGCGTCTCGGACTGATAACTCTAAACGTTTTTAGATATATATCCTTTATATCTAAGCTAGTATATATAATATATATACATTTTGATAAATCAATGAAACCCTAAAAATTAATAATATAGTATTATAATATATATATAATAATATAAGCAATTGCTTTGTGAATTGTTTTTGGTATATTACAATGGTTGTATGTATTTATACAATATTTTATTAAACAGTTGCAATGGTTGGTTAATCGCCTGTTTTAGTTTAAATATTTTAAATGTTTGCAACGAGTTGGTTAGTCGACTGGTTTAGTTTAAATATTTTACATGTTTTTGTTAATGTCGACTTTTTTAATAAAAAAAAAATTGTTTACGACGTGGCATGTATCACCTCTTTGCCTTCTACCCCTGTCTACCATTGTAAGAACGCCTCTCAACATTATTAATAAATAAACAATATTTTTTAATGGTAAAAAGTGATTAAAGATGCTTCAACGCGGTGCAAACTAGACCAGTGAACTGCCAACAATCTAAAGCTTTAGTTTTTCTTTTCGTGTTTAGAGCATGATAATTTTTTAGTAGTATTTGAAAAGATAAGTTAGTTAATAATGGTCTAATGTTTTTTTTTTTTTGAATAATTTGAAAAAACTTGTATTAAAACAAAGATCATTTACAAGTTGGGATGAGACTTTTCCCAGCCTTAGTCAGAGAGAACACATGTTTACAACAGTAAAAGAAGATTTGCATTGGAGCCAAATCTCTTAAACCATTACCTAGCAAACAGGGGAGTCGGCGAATCTGACATTCAAGTATGGAGAGACTCCCTCCCCATTGGCCTAAGGCACGATCCTACAAGTTTCAATGTTTGCACAATGTGAGATGTTGCCAGGGGGATCGGTTTGGTCTGTTGATGCAACTTGTCGCGATATCGCGACACTTTTTTCTTCTTCTCCTTTGGCCGCGAAAATGCAACATGTCGCGATATCGCGACACTTTTCTCTTTTGGCCGCGAAAATGCAACATGTCGCGATATCGCGACACTTTTTCCTCTTTTGGCCGTGACGTTGCAACATGTCGCGATATCGTGACACTTTTTCCTCCTTTGGCCGCGACGATGCAACATGTCGCGATATCGTGACACTTTTTCTCTTTTGGCCGCGATGATGCAACATGTCGCGATATCGCGACACTTTTTCTCTTTGGCCGCGACGATGCAACATGTCGCGATATCGTGACACTTTTACCTCCATAGGCCGCGACAATGCAACATGTCGCGATATCGTGACACTTTTTCTCCTTTGGCCGTGACGTTGCAACATGTCACGATATCGTGACACCTTTTCCTCCTTTGGCCGTGACGATGCAACATGTCGCGATATCGCGACACTTTTTCTCTTTTGGCCGCGATGATGCAACATGTCGCGATATCGCGACACTTTTTCTCTTTTGGCCACGATGATGCAACATGTCGCGATATCGCGACACTTTTTCTCCTTTGGCCGCGATGATGCAACATGTCGCGATATCGCGACACTTTTTCTCCTTTGGCCGTGACGATGCAACATGTCGCGATATCGCGACACTTTTTTCTCTTTGGCCGCGACGATGCAACATGTCGCGATATCGTGACACTTTTTCTCTTTTGGTCGCGACGATGCAACATGTCGCGATATCGTGACACTTTTTCTCTTTTGGCCGTGACGATGCAACATGTCACGATATCGTGACACTTTTTCTCCTTTGGCCATGACGATGCAACATGTCGCGATATCGTGACACTTTTTCTCCTTTGGCCGCGATGATGCAACATGTCACGATATCGCGACACTTTTTCTCCTTTGGCCGCGACGATGCAACATGTCGCGATATCGCGACACTTTTTCTCTCTTGGCCTGACGATGCAACATGTCACGATATCACGACACTTTTTCTCCTTTGGCCGACGATGCAACATGTCACGATATCATGACACTTTTTCTCCTTTGGCCGTGATGATGCAACATGTCACGATATCGTGACACTTTTTCTCCTTTGGCCGTGATGATGCAACATGTCGTGATATCGTGACACTTTTTCTCCTTTGGCCGCGATGATGCAACATGTCGCGATATCGTGACACCTTTTCTCCTTTGGCCTCGACGATGCAACATGTCGCGATATCGTGACACCTTTCCTCCTTTGGCCGTGATGATGCAACATGTCACGATATCGTGACACTTCTTCTCTTCTGGCAGCGACGTTGCAACATGTCACGATATCGTGACACTTTCTCTCCTTTGGCCGCGACGATGCATCTTGTCGCGATATCGTGACACCTTTTCCTCCTTTGGCCGCGACGTTGCAACATGTCACGATATCGCGACACTTTTTCCTCCTTGCTTTCTCCCTTTGCTTTGGACCGCGAAAAAGCAACATGTCATGATATCGCGACACCTTTCTCCTTGTGGTGCTTTGCTTTTTCTTTGATCTTTAGCTCATGGGCCTCTTCGGTCTTCTTGGAAAACATGCAAAAAAAGTTAGTTCTTCTAGTTGGTTCCTCTGGGCACCTTTACCTTAGGTGGCCCCTACTATTTTTAGGCTATCTCGATCTACTACCATCATTCTTCCCCTTTGCCTCCCTCTTCGGAGGCCCACGACTACTTTGTACAAGGTTCAGGGACCTTTCAACACCCTGCCTAATCACCTCATCCTCAATAGCCATGTCACTGTGCCACTGAACCCCTACCTCCTTCTCAACACCCATCTTAGCCAGAAGTCTGCCACTTTATTTAGATCTCTACTCACATAAACTGGAATCACATCATCTAATTCCCTCCATAATTCCTTAATTTGAGTGACAAGAATCCTCAACCTCCAAGTTTTCAAAGCAAAGTTCCTCATGCAATCTAGAGCTCCAACCATTATTTGAGAATCTGATTCTAGTATTATCCTCCTGTGGCCTTGTTTTACTGCCCAAATAGAAGCAGATTTGATAGCTAAGGCTTCTGCTTCATTGTTTGTGGCTCTTCCCAAGCCTTGTAGTTCCCAATAGAGCATTGTTCCAACATGATTCCGGCAAACCACTCCAATTCCAGCTCTACCCGGATTGCCTTTTGCAGCTCCATCAGTATTAATTTTAATCCAACCTTCTAGGGGTGGTTTCCAACTAGCTCTATCCTATCCCTCTTGCACTTCAACTTCCTTTTCCATTGCCCCAATAACAACCTGAGTTTCCTCTTTAGCATAGATTGCCACAGTTTTTGTGACTTTGCTCCAAATGACCTGCCAAACTCCATCTAAAGAAGAAAAAGTTTCTCTAAAAATTCTAGCATTTCTCTCCAACCACACTTGCCACCAAATAAAGTTTAATCCAAGCTCCCAACCAATACAAAGAGCTTTAGATTTAAATCTACCCCTCTTCCATCTTTCCCAAATATTAATCCGATTCAAATCACCATTAACTTGAATTTTATAATATAAAAACCATCTCTCCCAAATCTGGCGCGTGAATGGGCACTCAAACATCAAGTGATCAGTTGTTTCCTCGCTCTTGTAGCATAAAACACATTGAGATGGACCAATGATTCCCTTACATCTGAGATTATCAAAAGTAAGAATTCCATTATGCATGAACTGCCAGGCAAAAAAGTTTACTTTCGGCCAACCCTTGGATTGCCAAATCTTTCTCCAATCCTCAACCTGATATGTATGAGGAGGAGGCTCTGGAAGGATCTTATCATATCCGTCCTTCACTATGTAGACACCAAGGCTCCCATAGCCCCAAGCTAATTCATCCTCCTCGTCTCTACCTGTGAGAAATATTTTTGCCAAGATTTTAGTCATGATGGGTGTCAAATCTGGAGGGATTGAAATTGGCCACTCATCCAACTTCTTAAACTCCTTAAACTTATAATCCCCCAACTGACTAGTGTTGAAATAACTTTCAATTTGGACCCATCCCTTGGTTTCTATGGCTATTTTTATTGGTTGCAATTCAAGAAATTCAACAATGATAGGTGGGTATTGATCCCATGAATCAGTCCAAAATCGTGCCTTCTCCCCTCTCCCCACTTTCCAAAATAATCTATCTTTTACTACCTGAGATCCTAACTTGAGAGCCTGCCACACTAAGGATCCATTACCATCCAAAGGGAAATGACCCACCTCATTTGGGTTTACATGTCCCAAATATTTACTAGTTAAGATTCTACTGAATAAAGAAGTTGGTTGGGAAATCCACCTCCAATAAAGCTTTCCAGCCAAAGCTTTATTATTTAACTTTGATCTTCTCAGTCCCAAACCTCCTTTTACCTTGGGCTGGCTTACTTTATCCCAACCTACTAAGGCCCATTTCCTCTCTCCTTTTACTCCTTCCCATAAAAATTTTCTAGCCATCTTGTCCAACTCTTTCCATATAGTATGTGGGGCAGCAAGGATAGAAAATTTATAAATTGGCATGGCCTGAATGACTCGATTGTAAAAAAGTTAATCTACCCCCATAGCTTAACCATTTGTGAGACCAATGATTAATTCTATCCTTGATACAATCCAAAATATTCCTCCAGATATCTATTTTTAGTTTTTTAAAATGCAAAGGGACCCCCAAGTATACCACTGGGAGAGAAGTCCTTGTGAATCCCAAGATCTCTAAAACTCTGTCCTGAAGCCTTTGATCAAGATTGAAAAAGACCACTTTGGATTTTTTATCATTGATGACTTGGTTTGTAGCCCTAAGGTAGACATTAAGTGTATCTCTAATCATTCTTGCTTCCCTGAAGCTGGCCACTCCCACCAATCCTGTGTCATCCACAAACTGTAGGTGAGTCAAAACTTCCTCACCCACCTTGATACCTGTTAGCAAACCTTGTTGTCTTCTCCTCAAGATAAGTCTACCCAATCCTTCAGCCAATATGAGAAAAATATAGGGAGAGCAAGGATCTCCTTGACGAAGGCCTCGAGTAGCTCCAAACGGTTGCGAGGGAAGACCCTTGATTAACACCGAGTAAGTCGGAGTAGAAACACAACTCATGACCCATTCTATCCAATCCTGAGAGAAACCAAAGGCTGCCATCATCTTTGACAAGAAGCTCCACTCCACCCTATCATAAGCCTTTGACATATCTAATTTTATGAACATTCCTCTATTACCAGATGTTTGCATTGAATGGATTGCCTCCTGAGCTAGAACCACACCATCCAAGATCTGCCTACCCTCTACAAAACCCCCTTGCTCCGAGGAGATAATGTTATGTAGAAGAGGTTTTAGCCGCTCAGCCATTACCTTTGTGATTATTTTATATATGACATTGCATAAGGCAATAGGTCTATAATCTGAAATATGTACCCCCTCCTCCCCTTTTGGAATTAAGGTAATGAAAGTATGATTTAATGCTTTAAGCATTCTTTTACTACCTTTGGACTCCTCTATAACAACCATTACATCCTCCTCCAAGTTATCCCAAAAGGCCTAAAAAACTCAATTGGAAAGCCATCTGGACCTGGAGTTTTTTCGGTGCTCATTCCAAAGACTACATTCTTCAGTTCCTCTCTATCAATGGGTTTAAGAAGGGTCTGATTTTCTTCTTCAGAGATAACAGAGGGTATGACAACAATAACGTCTTTTTGAGCCTCTTCATCTTGCACCATACTTTCCTTAAATAGTTTAGAAAAATAATCCATTGAATGGAAATGCATACCTGGAAGTGTATCAAAGGAGTGTCCGTTCTCATCTTGAAGAGCTTCCATGTTGTTCATCTGTCTCCTAGCACAAGCAGTCCGATGGAAAAATTTGGTATTTTTATCACCTTCTAATAACCAAGTGGTTCTTGCTCTCTGTTTCAAGTAGGTCTCCTCTTGGTTGTCAATGTCCTCAACCGCTTTACGCAATGCATCATCCTCTTCTTTGAGCTGCTCTGTAATTGTTCCTTCCCTAAAGTGTTTTTGAACCTCATCCCATCCGGCCACCAATGGAGCTCTTTGGACCTGGAAGTCTGTCTTGTTAGCTCGCCTCCATTGTTTCGAGTTGAACTTTGACATAATGAAGTTGTTTGTGGAATCTAAACATTGTTGTCCCATATGTTGGGCGACCTTCTTCCCACCACTGTGGAATTTTCTTTCGAAGTTCCTCTTTTTGTAACCAAAAGTTTTCAAATTTAAATGGTTTGTGATGTTGCACTGTCTTGATCCCTCCTTCCAACAAAATGGGAAAGTGATCTGAAACTGGACCCTCCAAAATCTGAAATTTTATATTCCATTTTACAAATGCCTCCTCTGAAACCAAAAAATGGTCTAACTTCACCTTCCTGCTATGTGGCTCCCTCCTCTTATTAGTCCAAGTATAGTTGGTTCCAGGGCATTTAATATCCACCAAGTGTAATGCCCGGACTTGGGCAATCATAAGTCGATCCCCTGGGTCCAAAATTGGGGTTCCCCCTTCCCGATCTCTAGAGGATAATTTAGCATTAAAATCCCCAGACAATAATCCAGTCTAAATCTTCCCTTGAGACTCTCATGTTATGCACAACTTTCCATTGATGCATCTGACCATCTAGGTTTTGAGCCCCATAAAAATTTGTGATTAAAACATGTTCAACTGTGACATTATTTCTAAAATGTGATGTGAGAACACCCCTCCAAGCTATATGTTCTATTGCAGTCCATTCAAGAGAGTTCCAAAGAGTAACTATCCCCCCTGAGGCACCTTGGGCAGCCACTTCCATATGACCAGCACCCCTCCAAATTCTGTTAACTGTTTTACACATAAGATCTAACGACATTTTTGTCTCCTGGATAAGCAAAAAATCTGTTTTACATTTTTCTAAGAGTCTTCGAACAACAGATTGATGGGTTCTACTGTTTAAACCCCTAACATTCCATGATTGTATAATCATTGGTTACCTTGAGAGCAGTAAAAATCTATTGGCCTCACCGATCCTCCAGAGATCAGTTTGTCTCCTTGAACTGCTATCAATTCCTTATTTGATTTTCTACCCACTCCTTGAGAGTTGCTATTTTTTGATCTCTTTTCCACCCGAGTTATCCCTAAAGTTGGCCTTTCTCTATTCTTTTCTGCTATTCCCATGCTGACATCCTTAATTATTGGCTGCTCTTGGTTATGCACTATCAATGCCCCTGCACTCTCCGATCGCGGTAACTCACTGTACTCAATTACCTGCTCTATGACGGGGGGAGATGAGAGAGGAGCTTGAACATGGATGTTATTATTTTCATTATTCCCATCCACTCCTTCCATGAATTGTTCTTCTTGGTCCATTAGTGTCTTAAATATCTCATACCTATTGGAGGGCTTGAGTTGGGTTTGCTCTTTACCATCTTTTTTCTTTTGCCTTCTCCTTCTTTTGGGCTGTTCAAAACCATCTCTCCGTGCTTCTTTACCCTGAGAAATATTGGTTGGTTCTTTGTTTATTGTTGACTTACCCTCCTTAGGAGGATTTGACATTCCTAGAGGAGCCTCCATTTTTATGTTCATATTATTTGGGCAAGATCGGGCCAAATGCCCATGTTTGTGGCAGACTCTGCATCTGAAGGGCAATGCCTCATAATCCAGCCTGTTGAATCCAAGATAGTCCCGCAAGTTCAAGTTCCACCTCCGTCGGTAGAGGCTGGCTAAGATCCATTTCCACACATAATCTTGCATAAACAATTGTGTTTCCTTCTATTGTGTCTTTGGAAACACCCAAATGTCTTCCAAGGGAATTACCGATAATTTCCAATACCTGCTCACTCCAAAACTCCATTGGAAGTGCATACAAATGGATCCAAACCGGGACAACAGTGGGTTCAATTCGAGGATCAAATCCCACTCTCCAGGGTTGAACAAATAATCCTGCCGGACCATGATTCCTCTTTTTTGATTCGAAAGCCCTATTTCTATCGGCAAGTGAAGAAAAACTAACAATAAAATATCCATTGCTAATAAACCATAAAGAATACTCACCAAGAGGCTCCCAATTTTTTCGGACCCAGGAATGCAAAAAATTTAGGGTAGGGCGAATACCCATGAATTTACAGATCAAATCATGATTGGCTCTATATAAAACTGTTTCTTCAACCATCCTTTGCTCAATGACAATCTTTGGCCTTGATTCTGACTGTGGCAAGCATCCATTAACTCGTTGAGATGTTGATCTATTTCCAGCATCCGTAAAGAGCATTTTTAATGCAGTTTTTTGTGCTTCTTCAGTCTTTGATGGAGATTTATCCTTTAACAAATCTGCAAAAGAACTATGTCTCTCTAGAAGAGGATCCGGAGGTGTCCCCATTGGACCCTCCCGGGGCAGCAATCTTGTCTTCAAATCCACAGTAACCAGAAATCTCTTCGGCTACCCAACTGATGCCCTAGTTTTTCCCTAGCTCTAGGAACCCTAGTTCCATGGTCTAATGTTTGTTGGTGATTTGTTTCTATTTTATATTTTGGGTAGTCAAGTTTTTATTGATTTTGTTTTTACTCAATAAAGTAAGATTATAATAATGAGTATAGTGTTTGTTGGTGACCTGCCTCCATTTCATTTTTTGGACAGTTAGGTTGTTATTGACTTCATCTTTACTCAGTAACCTAAGAATTATAATAATGAATCACCTTGTCTGGTGTTTACCAAGAAGAGATTCAAGTTCAAATCTTGGAGACATGTCTGTTTGCAAAGAGAGTGGTCAGGATTGGGTGACCAATAGAAAAGTGGCTCTATAAGACTTAGCCAATCAAGAGAAGCGGTCCTCTAACACTTAGCCAATCAATTTCTCCAAAGTGGCCAACACAAGTTGATAATTTGGCAAGAGTCTTGTTACCGGGAGAGTATGTTATGCAAATGGGAGCTCAATACTTGTATTTATAAAGTTTTGGGGCATGAAAGGAGAGGGAAAGACATTAATTGAGATGGTTGAATTTGAATTTGGGTAAGGGAAGAGGGGATGTATGATTATCAGAGTCTAATGAAGTGTAAGTATTTGCAATTTTTGTTATAAATCCGTATAAATGCAATCTAAAGTTAAATAAAGTCGAACAAAGAATAATCTTTTTTTAATGTTTATATTGTGTTTGTATGAAAGATAAACTGAATCAAATAGTTTATCAAGTAAAATTCAAGTTCAAGAGGAAAGATAAATTGAATCAAATAGTTTACCAAGAAAAATTCAAGTTCAAAAGGCATGCCTGTTTGCAAAGGTTATCTGACCTCATTCCGCCGAGTGATCACTAGCCCAACAACTAGAATCCTGCAGACCCTCAATGCAGTCCCTCAATGTTAGGTCGTCAACAACAACAATATGGCATAGCGGTTATAGGAGGGAGCTCCAAGATTTGAACTAAACAAGATGGCATAAGGGTTATAAGAGAGCTCCAAGATTTAAATCATACTTAATAGTAAAAAAATATTGTAAATCTAACCAATTTCAATATATATATAAATAATTAATAAACCTCATCCACCAAAAAAATGTTATTAATTCTCCTATTAAAAAACAATTCTTTAACCCTCTTTCCGCTACAAATAAACCTGCGACATGAGACCTGGCGCTAACAGAGATGCCACGTCACATCCGCCGACGATGATCCCCATCTTGGCACCACATAGATTCGGTGATGCGTAAATGATGGAAATATAGGCAACATAACAATGATAGGAAAAGACGTGCTGTTTAGTCACCTGTCAAATTGTTGTGATAAAGGCAAGCCAAAAAAAAAACATGAAGTTGAACTAAATATTACGGTCTATTCATTAGAAAAGATGGGGCCGGTGATTAGGGTTAGGCTTAGGGGATTTTTTTTTAGGTTTTTTAATTTTTTTTGGTTACATTAATATTTTTTTTTATTATTAAATAGATTATAAATTTTTGGGTTTTCTAATAATACCTATTTCATCTTTAGTGTGAGGAGAAGCATTAGGGACTTGAGATTAATTGTTATTTAATTGGGTATAAAGAGAGTCATTTTCTATAATAAAATAGGTTTAAAATTTTAAGGTTGCCTCCAATAATACTTATTCCACCTTATTATTATTTAACTCGGTGTGAGAGGAGTGCTCGGACTTGAGATTAGTTGTTATTTAACTAGGAGAGTGAAGAGAGTCATTTTCTACTATCAAGTAGGTTTCAAATCTTGGGTTTACCTTCAATAATACCTATTTCACCTAATTGTTATTTAACCTGACAAGAAAAGGAGCACTGAAGGTTCAAGATTAGTTGTTATTTGACCTGCCAAGAAGAGGAGAACCAAAGGTTCAAGATTAGTTATTATTTAACTCGACGAGAAGAGGAACACTCGAAATTAGTATCGTCTTTGTCAAGCCGACGTGCACTCAACGGTTTGAAGGTTCGAGATTAGTTGTTATTTAACCCGACAAGAAGAAGAGAACCGAAGGTTCGAGATTAATTGTTATTTAACTCTGGGAGAAAAGGAACACTCGAAATTAATTCCATCTTTGTCAAGCCGACGTGCACTTGTTGTTATTTAACCTGACAAGAAGAGGAGAACCAAAGGTTTGAGATTAGTTATTATTTAACTCGACGATAAGAGGAACACTCAAAATTAGTACCGTCTTTGTCAAGCCAACGTGATTAGTTGTTATTTAACCCGACAAGAAGAAGAGAACCGAAGGTTCGAGATTAATTGTTATTTAACTCTGGGAGAAAAGGAACACTCGAAATTAATTCCATCTTTGTCAAGCCGACGTGCACTTGTTGTTATTTAACCTGACAAGAAGAGGAGAACCAAAGGTTTGAGATTAGTTATTATTTAACTCGACGATAAGAGGAACACTCAAAATTAGTACCGTCTTTGTCAAGCCAACGTGCACTCAATGGTTTGAAGGTTCGAGATTAGTTGTTATGGTTTGAAGGTTTGAGATTAGTTGTTATTTAACCCGACAAGAAGAAGAGAACTGAAGGTTCGATATTAATTGTTATTTAACTCGGAGAGAAGAGGAACACTCAAAATTAATACTGTTTTTGTCAAGTCAACGTACACTCAACGGTCTCAAGTCAGATTAATATCTTTGCACAAACAGGCATGTCTCCAAGTTGGGTTTGAACGTAGGTCTCTCACATTAATATCTTTGCACAAACAGGCATGTCTCCAAGTTGGGTTTGAACATAGGTCTTTTCTTGATCATTGCCAAAACTTAGCAATCCACCTAGCCCTTGGAGACAAGAGATTTTACGTATTAAAAAAGAAGAAGTCTCGTATAAGCTCTTGCTTATGTTTTGAAACTGTTGAGATTGGAAATTCTTTTACATTTATAAATTTAACATGTTTTTTAATATATTTTTAATTATTAATTTTTTTTTTGAATTTACATGGTGGAATCAGTAACTGCCATGAATCCGAGTTGGTTGTCCGAATTTTTATGGTTGTTACAACATTCTGCGTTGTCCGCCTTAAAAACCGTCACACATATCTTCGCGCAATCCGTCCCTATAACTACCATATCACAATCATTTTAAACCTTTTATGCCGCTGAAAGCACTAAGAAAGGGACAAGCGTTCAGTCCGACGAGGCTCGAGATTTGAACCTTAGACCTCTCGCCTCCTTACGGGGTTTGGTCGAACCAATTGGTCTACACCTCGAACCTAATTATTTAAATTTAAAAAAATCTACCTCGAACCTAATTATTTAAATTAAAAAAAAACCTAATTATTTAAATTAAAAAAAAAAAAAAATTAAATAATTAGGTTCGAGGTGTAGACCAATTGGTTCGACCAAAACCCGTAGGGGGGCGGAGGTCCAAGGTGTATATATATATATAAATATAATATGTATTCTAGCCCTCTATCCATGATAAATTACTTTTTGTTTTTTCAATTGAGTTGCCATAGCTTGATACATATATTTTTTTATAAGAGTTTGAAGTCTTGATTTTTCATTTTGTAGATCTTTTTAAAAAAAATTGTAAACAAATATTCTTGAATTCAAGATCCTATTTCACATTTTCAGTAGCACCCTTCACAACACCAAAACTCCCCCTTTAATGTCTACACAATGCGTCTAGTAGAATGATATTTCCAAAACTTTTCATTATCATAGTCCACTTTAAGAGCTATAGATTCTTAGTTTCCTTCCTTAAGTATAAATGCAACCAAAGGAACTGTAATAAATAGTTTAACATTCTTAAAAAGTTAAAATTTCACGCCCTTCACAACACCAAAACTCCACCTTTAATATATACACACTGCATCCTAGTAGAATGATATTTCCAAAACTTTTCATTATCATAGTTCACTTTAAGAGCTATAGATTCTTAGTTTCCTTCCTTAAGTATAAATGCAACCAAAAGAACTGTAATAAATACTTTAACATTTTTAAAAAGTTAAAATTTCACGCCTTTCACAACACCAAAACTCCACCTTTAATGTCTACACATTGCATCCTAGTAGAATGATATTTCCAAAACTTTTCATTATGATAGTCCACTTTAAGAGCTATAGATTCTTCGTTTCTTTCCTTAAGTATAAATGCAATCAAAGGAACTGTAATAACTAGTTTAACATTCTTAAAAAGTTAAAAGTCCACGCCCTTCAAAACACCAAAACTCCACCTCTAATGTCTACACACTATTATCATAGTCCACTTTAACAGCTATAGATTCTTAGTTTCCTTCCTTAAGTATAAATGCAACCAAAGGAACTGTAATAAATAGTTTAACATTCTTAAAAAGTTAAAAGTTCAGATTAAATCTTATCAAGGAACATATGCATAATAACTAGACCATAGGTCATTATATAATACAAGTGGAATTCATTTTAATTCCAAATAACCGATTAAAAAAATATATTTTATCATTTTATTGAGTTATGAAATGAATCATATTCATTCATAGTTTAATGACATTTTATCAACTCATAATGGTATTATTTTAAAAAATAGTTTAGCAATCATAAAAAGTTAAAGTTTAAATCCATACTCTTTCCTACTATCTAACCAACAACTAACAACTCAAATAATCCATTTAGCCATGAAGTTTCTCATATCTTCTTCAGCTTCAACATACAAAATTTTTCCTTGCTTTATGAAATCATAGTCTACTTTACTAAATTTGGAATATTAGTTTTCTCCAATGTATTGATCTATAAATGGATCCCCTTAAACATTTTGTAATCCTTTGGAATATTATTTTGAATTCTCTCCTTTCATATTTTTCTTATCAACTTTAGCTAAACTTACTACTTCCTCTAACCATGGAAAAGAGAATTTAACTTCATGATCCTCTATTAAAACCTCTTTATTGGCTAGCCTATTTGCATATTTGTTCCCTTCCACTAATGTATGTGTACACTTGATTTCTTTAAACTCTATAGCAAGGTCTTGTATTTCCACAATGATCTCTTGTATGTCCCATGAAGCCTTTGCTTTTCTCAAAATTGCATTTAGTACTAAAAATGAATTACCTTCCATCCATACTTTGTTCCATTTCATTTGTCTACATATTTTTTATCCTTCCAAAGCCACCCAAGCTTCAACTTCATTATTTGTTTTAAATGCACAACTAAAAGCATAATGTGACAAAATCTCACTCCTATTATTTCTTATTATTCCTCCTCCTCCTATTGGTCTTGGATTTCCTTACAACCTCTATCAAGATTCAATTTGACTAACTCTACTTCTCATGGTTTCCACTTTATATTTTTTGGCTTCCTTTTGTTTCTTATGTACACACTATCATAATTCCAATTGATGACTTGAGTCCATCTATCAAGGCTCTCTAATTCAAGATTAGGGATTGGGTGAGTTGATAGGGTTGGTTTACACTCTCTAGATAAACAAATATTGCTTTTCATTACCTCTAAATTACTTTCCTTTCCTTTAAATATTATTTTGTTCCTTTCCAACAATACAATCTAAAGTATTATATCTTTTGATGTATCCCAGATTGTTTGTAGTTCCTTATGTTTAAAAGTGCTCTGCAATTACATTGATTATTCTTCATTTATGTCATTCATCACCATGCATTTACCAAACATATTAAGAATCACTTACCATAATTCACAGACTATTGAGCAGTGTCCCAAGAGATGGTCTATTATCTCCTACTTTTTACATAGAACACATTGTATGTCCCATGGAGCCTTTGCTTTTCTCAAAATTGCGTTTATTACTATTAATGAATTACCTTCCACCCATACTCTATTCCATTTCATTTGTTTGCATATTTATAATCCTTCCAAAGCCCCCAAGCTTCAACTTCATTATTTGTTTTAATCCACAACTAGAAACATAATGTGACAAAATCTCAATCCAATTATTTCTTAGTATTCCTCCTATTGGTCTTGGATTTCCTTAGAAGCTCTATCAAGATTCAATTTGACTAACTCTACTCCTCGTGGTTTTCACTTCATATTTTTTGCCTTCATTTTGCTTCTCATGTACACATCATCATAATTCCAATTGATGACTTGAGTCCATCTATCAAGGCTCTCTACTACAAGAATAGGGATTGTGTGAGTTGATATGGTTGGTTTACACTCTCTAGCTAAACAAATATTTCTTTTCATTACCTCTAAATTGCTTTCCTTTTCTTTAAATATTATTTTGTTCCTTTCTAACAATACAGTCTAAAGTATTATATATTTTTATGTATCCCAGATTGTTTGTAGTTCCTTATGTTTAAAAGTGGTTTGCAATTGTATTAACCATTCTTCAATTCTGTCACTCATCACCATATATTTACCAAACATATTAAGAATAATTTACCATAATTCATAGACTATTGAGCAGTGTCCCAAGAGATGATCTATTCTCTCCTACTTTTTACATAGAACACATTGTGAGGGGTCATGAAAACCCATTTTCATTAGGTTATTCAAGGATAAAAAATTCCTATGACCTACGAGCCATACAAACATTTGACTTTTGGAATGCTCAAGCTATCCCAAATATCTCTCTATATTCTTGCAATATTTCTATTTTGTTGGTGCTTTACATTATATCTACTTCTTGTTATGTATTCTCCTAAACTATTCAACTCCCAAAATGACTTATCCTCAACTCCTCTTGAAATAATCACTATTGTTATCTTTTTGTTCAACTACCTCCTAGCAACAATGTCTAGTATACTTGTAAAAAAATATTTTTTCCATTTGTATCTTCCTTCCTGATCCTTGTACATAATTTTTAAAACCCTATCACCACATTTGCCTTGAAGTAATCTCATCCATGGTTTCAAAATTGGATCTAGGTTGAGTGGTTTTTTATCACACCAATTATCCATCCAATTGGAAACTTTTTCTCCACTTCCTACCACCCATATTAGACCTTTAGTCACTAGAACCCTCTTTCATTTAAATGATTTTGTTATGATCCCATTGACCGACACTAAATATGATAATATAGGGACACAAGATTTAATCCATTGACCTATTTCTTCCCAAATTCAAACTTTTCTAATATTAAAAAAAAAAAAAACCCATTTATCCTTTTCGTAAGTGTAGTGAAAAATCACTACATTGGCAAAATATTGCTTCAAAAGGTAATTTTGATTAGAATGTGTACCTAAAGCTAAAATAAAAGTCCCTAAAGCCCCTACTACTTATGAAGTGGTCGAAGGCAGAAGACCATCCAAAGTGCAAGTGAGGAGGAAACTTTATCACCAACTAATGTTAAACCTGAAGATCCCCACATCACATAGCCTACCTGACCCACCAAACCAAAGCCGAGCAAGGATCTAAAAACCTTTGTGGTAGTAGCTAAAAAGAGTTTTAGCATGAACCATAGTCCCAAAATCTTTTCATGATAGTTGATTGAACTCCACTTATGGTAAGATTATGCTCCATCCAAAGCTCATGAACTTCTCCCCTCCCTAGGTAGGAAATATTACTTGCCTAGATTCCTTCTGTGTCACCTAGTGTTCATGATTCCTTGGTGAGGTTGTAAGTCATCATAAATTAGCAACCTCCAAGGACTAAACCCTTTTACACAAAGAAATAAAGTGGGGCAATATAAGAAAACCAATCGAGAAGGTAACCATGAAAGCTTCCTCTATCAAGAGGGGCTTGAAGCTCAAAGGAATACCAGAGGTGTAGCATCTTAGAGGTTCCAAGTTGCAAAGCCTCTACTATGCTTTGAATCTACTTAGCCCCCACAAGGTCTTCCCTAAAATCCATGGCAAGAGAATGGTAAAAGGTACAAGAGGAGAACACCCAGAGACATGCCCACCAAAACTTAGAGCTCGACATCCCCAATTCTCATTGGGATGTCGATTGAAATAGTAAGGAATGGATCACTAATGAAAGGCATTGTTACACTCCAAATATAGTATACGTCGGCTATGACGTCCAAGCTTGTTAAATTTAATATATATGGATTCACAAATAGTTAAATGAATTATCATCTTATATCTTTTATACTTTCATCTGCGTTTGCGCAAGGGTGTGCCCACCTTAAGTGGCCATTGATTTATTCCTTTTGTTCTCTGCATTTTTATTATTGATATCTAAGTTCGTCTTCCATTCGTTTAATTATTTTATCTCTGCAAGCTTCTGGAACCGAAGGATAGAAAGATCCTTTCACGTGGTATCAGGCATCTCCTCCCAACAATGTAAAAGGCAACAACCACTACCTCTATAAGATGCACTACGAAGAACATCTCCATTAAGAGAGTTGTTAAGACCTCATAAAAGGCCAAGTACTAATTACCATCGAGGCCACAAGATCGACCCATAACGATTGAACACAAGAGAAGGCATAATGATTCAGTTTTAGTCCTAGTAGTCCACAACCAAATATAGTTCCTTATGGTGATAGTTGGTGTATTTAAAACAGTGATACAATGAGTAGCCCCAGGGGCAACACTAAACCCAAGATATTGATGACAAAGGATCCCAAGGGTCTAACCATGGAGATATCCAACTTAAAATGGCTCTACAAAAGGAGTAACCAAACTAGCCTAAAAACAACACTTATGGTTGCAGATCCTCAAGGTCTTAAGGATCATATATTATTGATGTCAACTAGGCCACGCAATTTTAGACTCAATATTTTGTAATTCTTGCACAAATTTTGGGAAAAATATCCCACTTATTCTTATAAATACCTCCTTCATTGTAAGCATTAAAAGCCAGCCATGCCTTTGCCTACTATTTGGTCTTGTATGTGGTTTTCCTTCATTCTCTTCTATATCATGGCTTAGCCTAAACCTGTATGATTTTGATCGATTAGATTTTAACCTCTTTATTAGGTGTGTATGTATCCTGGTATTCATATATATAAGCCAGATTATTCTAGTATTTTTGCTATAGTTTTTGTATGGGTGTTATGCATGATGTGTGCTTTAGGAAACTATGTTCCTTGTGTATTATTACCTACAATGCATGTGTTCATCAAACTCATCGTAGTGCAAAGAGTCTCTAGACCTTTGGTGCATCACCATGTTTAGTCTAGGCTAGCTAGATCAAATTAGATTTAATTTCCTTTCATCTACTTTTTGTTGTTTATCACTTTCCCTCCTAACCCCTTTCCCCGACAAGGACCTCGTTATATTAGGATAGCTTAGGAACTAATGCAAAGCATTAGAGATCACTTTAAGACAAGGATTCAACCTTGGTAAAACATCTTGGAGGTCATCCAAAGAAGCCACATCCCATGCTCCCCAGGCTTCCTAGAACTGGCATCCTAAGCGAGGTGTGGGCACTGGACATACCTAAAACAAACAACCGCCTATGCAAGTGATTATAATGCATGATGTGTAGGGGTTATTTTTGGACTCCAATAGCTCAAATTGGTATGCTCGATGGGACCCAAATTGCCAATATTTATCTCTTGATCAAAAATCAAATTAAGGTCTTAATGCCTCAATCCTCGACTTGTTGCAACACCATGAAGACTTACTAGCAACTCCATTTGTCAATGAGCCATTCAAATTGAATGGATCCACTAAAAAAATGATCTTGAAATATGCCATATAATAAATTCAAAGTAGAGATCTCATTTAGAATCTCTATTTATCAACCTATCAGAGTAGTATGAAAGCACCACACCTCATTTGGTTCCCCTATGGTAGTTGAAATATGGTTGTGCAATTTACTTTTGGGAGAATACCAACATGGAACAATTAAAATTCCTTGGTTTTCTTGATTCCACCTAATACGTGGGACCCAATCCCTACTATAGCTCTGAGATCCTTGCCAAAATTCATTGAAGAAAATGTAATCATTGCATTAGAGCATTTGAATCATATTCTAACTGTTTACACTATACACAATGTGGTTACACAAAATGTGGCATTAGCAACATCTTTTATGGGATAAGTGTGAGACTGCTATGCGTCCCTTCCTACTCCTTCAATAAGAGATTAGGACCAGCTGGCCATCCAACTAGCAAATAAATTTGGGGAGAGGGCAAATAATTATTGACTACTAAAACACCTAAAGAGTATCAAATGAGCTCCCATTGAGGCAATGTAGGATTTCAATGATCCATTCCAAAAACCTTGGTACAAAATCCTAGACGATATCATACCTCCCTTAGGTATAGCACTCAATTTCTATCTCAATTCCTCCAATTTAAAAAATTCCATGATTATTAAAATTTAGGGAGGGAAATGACCTATATAGATAGGTAACCCAGCCCCAATATCCCCAAGACCCTTATCTCCACAACCCATGCACCTTATATTCCTAATCATGTAGCATACTAAAGAACACAAGCCTATACTGAGAGGGGGGGTGAACATTATAAGGTAAACTTTTACTTTTCTTTCCAAACAATAATATCCAATGTTATCAACTGCAGTATCAATAGCAATAACAAATAAATGCACAAATCATCACACACATGAGAGACACAAATTTAATGTGGTTCACCCAATGTGGATTATGTCCATGAAGAAAATATTTCTTCTAAATTTTCTTAACAAATTTCTTGAGAATCAATTCCCTATTACAATATTTATGGACCTCTGTCAAAATAAGATCTCAATACCCAATGCTCTGGTTTGTGGATATCTCTCCATAGGATAACTCTATCCCCTTTGATCTGGTTTGTGGATCTCTTTCCACATGAGAACTCCATCCCATATGCTTTATTTTATGGATCTCTCTCCACAGGATAACATTATCCTCTCTGCTCTAGTTTGTGGATCTATCTACACAGGAGAACTCTATCCCATCTGCTTTGGTTTGTGGATCTCTCTCTACAGGAGACCTCTATCCCCTCTGCTCTGGTTTGTGGATCTCTCTCCAAAATAGAAATCTATCCCCTCTGCTCTGGTTTGTGGATCTCTCTCCACAAGAGAACTCTATTCCCTCTACTCTAGTTTGTGAATCTCACAGGAGAACTCTATCCCCTTTGATCTAATTTGTGGATCTCTCTCCATAGGATAACTCTCAACTTTGTCTAAAATTTATAACAAACCTTGTCACAAGGCTAGCACAAATATGCTACAATTATGCTCACAAATCTGTCAAAATCTACACACATTACATGCACAAATCTGCATTCTATCTTTGCCCAAATATGCACCAAACCTCATTACAAAGTTAGCACAAATCTGTCTCAAATTCTTCTCACAAATTTGCCTAAATCTACACACATTACATGCTCTATATCTACCCAAATATGCACCAAACCTCGCTATAAAGTTAGCACAAATTTTTCTCAAACATGCTCTCTATTACTGCCCAATTATGCTTCAAGTCTTCTCACAAGACTTGCTCAAATCTGCCTCAATGCTACTTCAAGTCTTCTTACAAGACTTTCTCAAATATTCCTTAATGTTGCTTCAAGTCTTCTCATAAGACTTGCTAAAATCTGCCTTAATGTTGCTCACAGAACCTACTCAAACATTTCCAAATCTTGCATATAAACAATGCTTATATCTCTTTCAGAAATGCTTTCTTCAACTAGGCAATTCAAATATATTCTATCTAGAATTCGTTTAGAATCTAAAACATATATAGGATGATATGCTTTATCAAATACCCAATATGTTATTCGCATTCACAACTCTTGCATTCATTCAATCCAGTATCTACCTCTTGCAAATCCCTCTCAAATAAAATCAAACTAGTGTATAACTTCGTTTCATAAAACTAGTCTCTATTCTTTGCAAATTTACTTTTAATGATCAAACATAATAATGCACAAATTTCCTTCACAATATTGATCTCAAACAGTACACAATTACATTCAATGTCTTTCAAACCATTTCTCAAAATGTTTCACAATGATGTACAAACTTGATCTCAACCCTAGCACAAGTATTTCAGATTAATTTCAAAAATGAAGCATATGTAGATCTCAAAACCTAATACAACTGTTTCCACTTTCTTTCAACAATGATGCACACTTTGTTTCACAAACCCTAGCTCAAATATTTCCAAAAATACACACTAATCAACCCTTTTATCTCCACCTTATAATTTTGAAATATTTGCTCAACCAACCACCTTAGAGAAGGAATAATGTTAACATACCTCTTAACTTGCTTTGATGAAAATGAGCCCTCAAAACCTGTTCCAAAATAATTTCCTTTTTTCCACTTCAAAAGGTTAGCCAATCTTCTATTCAAAACAATCACAAAAACCTTCCCTCAAATTGTGCACAAAAATATTTGCTCAATACTCCTTTTATTTTCTCAAAATAAGGTTTTTAATTAAAGAACAAAAACCTTTAAACTTTCCTTCACCATGCAAAGATACAAACAAAAATTAAACCATAAAACACCTTATAGCTCCTACTCTTAAAACACACACAATCAACTCATACAATGGAGGAATTCATATCACACCTTATTTCTCCTTCTAAACAAATTTTAAATTTCAACACCAAAAGACCCTTTTCACACCTTATTTTAGTTTTAAATTTCAAAACAAAAACACCTTTTTCACATCTTATTTCATATTTAAATTTCAATACAAAAAGACCTTTTTCACACTTTATTTCTCCTATATCAAATGAGCACAATTTAAATAACAACTCAACCTTATAACTCCACAAAATCAAATGATCATTAAAAAATTAAATATCTATTTTATTCCGTCCTCAATGTGATTTAAACCTCTCACCTTGTGAGAGAAAAGCACCCAACCAAGGGGCCACTACTGGCTGCGCTAGCACTGCTTGTGAGACGACAAAGGCGTCAATCATCTTTTGTATCCTCATACCATGAAATTCATCCAAACAAAACAAAATATCCGTGATTGGTTTCGAACCCAAAACCTCCTCCTCACAACTCTTTCGCATCGGATCAACCACCAGTTGGTCTAGTTGGTTAGACAAGATGTGATATGCACCAAACCAACCTTAAATCTTCGTCGTTCACTGTAGAAAACTGCGCTGCTCTTCCTTTTCTTCTCTATCGCATGCAACAAATCATATATTGATTTAATGCATGCACGAATTTCACACAACCTTTGCAAATTATTTTAGGCATGGGTATTTATATGTTTTAACTTGGTCTTCGATCAACGTTGGTGTCACCTTGTCCTTTTCCACCCCATACGATGTTGGTCTCCTTAATTCGAATTTAATTCAAAATTAATTCGAATTTACCTTCAATTACTTGGTGCTCAATTATAACAACTTGAAATATTTATATTATAATAAAGATATTATAATATTATAATAAATATATTATAATATTATAATAAATATATTATAATATTATAATAAAATTATTATAATATTAATCCTTTAAACTTTGCCTTCACATTTAATATTATTGCCTTCAATAATATTAATATCTTGTCTTCATTTTTAAACCATTGTCTCAACGAACTATTTTGTCCTTAATTATAATATTCAAATATAGATATTGTAATATTTTTTCTCAACCAATATTATAATAATAAACATTATAATATTTTCCTTGATATTAATGACAACCAATGACATCTTATCTTTTGACATCAACCTATGACATCAATCCTTTGACATCAATGAAAACACACTATACTCAAAATTTCCAAAAATCTTCCCCTTTGTCATTGATGGCAACCCTTTCTAAAAATTCCTTTTCCAACCACTGGATTCCAAATTTTCTCCCCTTGAGAAACTACTCCCCTTCACTGAATGCTCTTCCCCTTACTCAAATATCTTCCCATTTGATGTCAATGACAAAGGGACTCCTTTGGGCCTAAAGATAACACTCTTAGCTCAGCCCAATCCCCACCTCCTTTCCTTGAGGTGATTAATTTTGCGGTGGGAATATCTCTACTCCCAACATACAATGCTCTTTTCTTTGTCAACCTTATTTTTTGAAACTTTTGTAATCATACCCTTTTGATCCTTTTAAGTGTTCTTGTTCTTGCTTGACTCTGGAAGTTTTGAAAACTCTGTTCTACACCACTTGGCTTTATGCCCAAGATTATTTTACTTGTAACACCTAATGTTGTAGTTCTTGAAAGGTGTAAATGACTTGAAGTTCCTCTTGGTGAAGCCATAATTATTTATGTCATGAATCCTGCAGTGGATCGCTTTATGACCAAAGCGATTACATGAGTAGAAATACCCTTGAAAGAAATATCCATCCTTTAATGAGTTGAATTTCCTCTTAGTGAAGCCATGCTCCTTATTTCCATGAACCCTACAACGCATAACTTTGTGACAAAAACTATTACATGAAAAACAATGTCCTTTGAAGACATATTCATCTTATCTTGAAGCCTCTAATATCTTAGTCATTTCTTTGCCTTCTCTATGAAGATCTCTGTCTCTTGATGGTGCATTGTTTGCTTCCTCTTTGATATTGTCACTTCTCAATACATTAGTGTAAGTCTCAGGTTCTTCTTCAATCACTTATTTTGATGCTTCCTTTGAAACTTATTTTTCTTTTGAGCTTGACTTCCCTTTCTGTACCTCTTGACCTTCTTCATAGCCTAGTCCTATTTTTATAAATGAAGATCTTTGTGCTTTGGTAATGTTATCCAATTCTTTTGAACTTTTCCCAAACTTGTGTATCTTATCATTGGCATATTTCACTTCCATCCTTAGGGAAACCACCTCACGTTCCAGTCTTTCACACTCTAGCTCTTTTGTCTTTAATTTTTCAACCATAACTTCTTTATTTTTCCTTGACTCTTCAACCTTAATCTTAAAGTTAGTGAGATATTGTAGAAACTTTGCCTTTGTTTCCTTATCCTATTGTACTTGGGCTTTCAATATTGAGTTTTCTATTTTTAATTCTTCAAAATCAACAAGTCTTTCACATTCTAGCTCTTTTACCTTTAATTGCTCAACCATACCTTCTTCAACTCTTCTTGTCTTTTCAATATTAACTTTTAAGTCAGACTACCCAGGTGTTGTAGGTGAGTTGGAGAGGAGAGGGCAATCCTCCAAGGGAGGTCCTAGGTTCGAATCTCCACCCTACCAAAAAGTTGAATTGGGTACCCAAAATCCAATTGATAATGTTGGTGCGAGCAGGGCCGGGCGTGACTCCCGGGTGACTTTGATGGTGTAGAACCCCCTATTCGTGGTCTCTCAGACCAAGTGGCCCCATAAGGGGTTTTTTGCTTAAAAAAAAAAAGAAACTTTTAAGTTAGAGAGATCTTGTAGAAGCTTTGTCTTATTTTTCTCATCCTCTTGTATTTGAACCTTCAATTCTAAGTTCTCCATTTTTAGCACAACAAGTTCCTCAATTGTGGCTTCCTCCTTTTCCTTTTCTGAATATTCCTCTTTTTCTAGATTTTTAATCACAAGAACATCTTGTTTCTCTTCTTCTTGGTCATAATTGTGCCTGTTTTCTTTTCCATGATAAAATCTTCTTTCATGTTTATGCTTTTGATCTTCAACAAGAGCATTTTATTTTCTTCTATTACTGAAAGTAGAATTTCCTCTACATACCCAATATGTTCTTCACATTCACAACTCTTGCATTCATTCAATCCAGTCTCTACCTCTTGCAAATACCTCTCAAATCAAATCAAACTAGTGTATAACTTCATTTCACAAAATTGGTCTCTATTCTTTGCAAATTTACTCTCAATGATCAAACACAATAATGCACAAATTTCCTTCACAATATTGATCTCAAACACTTCACAATTACTTTCAATGTCTTTCAAACCATTGCTCAAAATGTTTCACAATGATGTACAAACTTGATCTCAAATCTAGTGCAAGTATTTCATATTTCTTTCAATAATGAATCATATGTAGATCTCAAAACCTAATACAATTGTTTCCACTTTCTTTCAACAATGATGCATACTTTGTTTCACAAACCCTAGCTCAAATATTTCCAATAATACACACTAATCAACCCTTTTATCTCCACCTTATAATTCTGAAATATTTTCTCAACCAACCACCTTAGAGAAGGAATAATGTCAACATACCTCTTAACTTTATTTGATGAAAATGAGCCCTCAAAACCTGTTCCAAAATAATTTCCTTTTTTCCACTTCAAGAGGTTAGCCAATCTTCTTTTCAAAACAATCACAAAAACCTTCCCTCAAATTGTGCACAAAAATATTTTCTCAATACTCCTTTTATTTTCTCAAAATAAGGTTTTTAATTAAAGAACAAAAACCTTTAAAATTTCCTTCACCATGCAAAAATACACACAATAATTAAACCATAAAACACCTTATAACTCCTACTCTTAAAACACACACAATCAACTCATACAATGAAAGAATCCATATCACACCTTATTTCTCCTTCTAAACATATTTTAAATTTCAATACCAAAAGACCCTTTTCACACCTTATTTCAAAATTAAATTTCAATACAAAAAGATATTTTTCACGTCTTATTTCATATTTAAATTTAATACAAAAAACTCTTTTCACACCTTATTTCTCCTATATCAAATGAGCACAAATTAAATGACAACTCAACCTTATAACTCCCACAAAATCAAATGATAATTAAAAAATTAAATACCTCTTTTATTCTGCCCTCAATGTGATTCAAACCTCTCACCTCGTGAGAGAAAAGCACCCAACCAAGGGGCCACTATTGGCTGCGCTAGCGCTGCCCGTGAGACCACAAAGGCACCAATCGCCTTTTGTATCCTCCTACCACGAACTCAGCCAAACAAAATAAAACATCCATGATGGGTTTCAAACCCGAAACCTCCTCCTCACAACACCTTCATGTCGGCTCAGCCACTAGCTGGTCTAGTTGGCTAGACGAGATGTGATATGCACCAAACCAACCTTAACTCTCCATCGTTCACTGTAGAAAACTATGCTGTCACTTCCTTTTCTTCTCTACCGTGTGCAACGAATCATATATCAATTTAATGCATGCACGAATTTCACACAACCTTTGCAAATGATTTTAGGCACGGGTATTTATATATTTTAACTTGGTCTTCGATCAACATCGGTGCCACCTTGTCCTTTTCCACCCCATACGACATCGACCTCCTTAATTTGAATTTAATTCAAAATTAATTCAAATTTTACCTTCAATTACTTGGCGCTCAATTATAACAACTTGAAATATTTATATTATAATAAAGATATTATAATATTAATCCTTTAAACTTTACCTTCACATTTAATATTATTGCCTTCAATAATATTAATATCTTGCCTTCATTTTTAAACCATTGTCCCAACGAACTCTTTTGTCCTTCATTATAATATTCAAAAATAGATATTGTAATGCTTTTCTCAACCAATATTATAATAATAAATATTATAATATTTTCCTTGATATTAATGACAACCAATGACATCTTCTCTTTTGACATCAACCTATGACATCAATGACAACACACTATACTCAAAATTTCCAACAATCTCCCCCTTTGTCATTGATGGCAACCCTTTCTAAAAATTCATTTTCCAACCACTGGATTCCAAATTTGCTCCCCTTGAGAAAATGCTCCCTTTAATTGAATGCTCTCCCCCTTACTCAAATCTCTCCCCCTTTGACATCAATGGCAAAGGGAATCCTTTGGGGCTAAAGATAAGACTCTTAGCTCAGCCCCCTCCCCACCTCCTTTCCTTGAGGTGATTAATTTTGGGGTGGGAGTATCTCTACTCCCAACATACAATGCTCTTTTTCTTTGTCAACCTTATTTTTCAACACTTTTGTAATCATACCATTTTGATCCTTTTGAGTGTCCTTGTTCTTGCTTGACTCTGGAAGTTCTAGAAACTCTATTCTACACCACTTGGCCTTATGCCCAAGATTATTGCACTTGTAACACCTAATATTGTAGTTCTTGGAAGGTGTAAATGACTTGAAGTTCCTCTTGGTGAAGCCATAATCATTTCTATCATGAACCCTGCAGTGGATCACTTTATGACCAAAGTGATTACATGAGTAGCAATACCCTTGAAAGAAATATTCATCGTTGAATGAGTTGAAGTTCCTCTTAGTGAATCCATGCTCCTTCTTTCCATGAACCCTGCAATGCATAGCTTTGTGACCAAAACTATTACATGAAAAACAATGTCCTTTGAAGAAATATTCATCTTGTCTTGAAGCCTTTGATCTCTTAGTCCTTTCTTTGCCTTCTATGTGATGATCTCTGTCTCTTGATGGTGCATTATTTGCTTCCTCTTTAATACTGTCACTTCTCAACACATCAGCATAAGTCTTAGGTTCTTCTTCAATCACTTCTTTTGATGCTTCCTTTTATTTTGAGCTTGACTTCCCTTTTTGTACCTCTTGACCTTCTTCATAGCCTAGTCCTATTTTGATAAATGAAGATCTTTGTGCTTTGGTAATGTTATCCAAATATTTTGAACTTTTCCCAAACCTGTGTAGCTTATCATTGACATCTTTCACTTCCATCCTTAGAGAAACCACCTCATGTTCTAATCTTTCACACTCTAGCTCTTTTGTCTTTAATTTTTCAGCCATACCTTCTTCAATTTTCCTTGCCTCTTCAACCTTAACCTTAAATTTAGTGAGATCTTGTAGAAACTTTGCCTTTGTTTCCTCATCCTCTTGTACTTGGGCTTTCAATCTTGAGTTTTCTCTTTTTAATTCTTCAAGATCAACAACAAGTCTTTCACATTCTAGCTCTTTTACCTTTAACTGCTCAACCATACCTTCTTCAAATCTTCTTGCCTTTTCAACATCTTAACTTTTAAGTCAGATATATCTTGTAGAAGCTTTGTCTTCGTTTTCTCATCCTATTGTATTTGAACCTTTAATTCTAAGTTCTCCCTTTTTATCTCAACAAGTTCCTCAATTGTGGCTTCCTCCTTTTCTTTTTTGAATCTTCCTCTTTTTCTAGATCTTTAATCACAAGAGCATCTTCTTTCTCTTCTTCTTGGTCATAATTGTGCTTGTTTTCTTTTCCATGATAAAATATTCTTTGATGTTTCTACTTCTGATCTTCAATAGGAGCCTCTTCTTTTTCCTCTATTATCGAAAGTAGAATTTCCTCTACATACCTGATTTGAGTATCCCTATTTTCCTTTTCATCTTCACTGCTACTAAACCCATTACAATAAGTTGCATCATGGCCAAGGTTACCACAAACAAAATATTCTTCTTCACTGCTACTATACCCAATTTTTGAACAATGATATTCAAGATGACCAAAGTTACCACAAATAAAATATTTGAGTATTCTTAGTTCCTTCTTAGCTTCTTTTCCACTTTCTTGGATTTCAATTATAGGAGAATCTTCCTTTTATTTCATAGCTATGTGTGTTCCTTCCTTCTTAGGTCTCATGGTTCTTCTTTTGTCTTTTCTTGCCATGTGTGTTCTTGTAAGATCTTCCTTCAAGTTGTTAGACTTTCCCGAAGGAACCCGCTCTAATACCAATTGAAGAACACAAGCTTATACTGAGAGGGGGGTGAACAATATAAGGTAAAATTTTACTTTTATTTCCAAATAATATTATCCAATGTTATCAATTGCAATATCAATAGCAATAACAAAGTAATGCACAAATCATCACACACATGAGAGACACAAATTTAACATGGTTCACCCAATGTGGGTTACGTCCATGAAGAAAATATTTCTTCTAAATTTTCTCAACAAATCTCTTTGGAATCATTCCCTATTAGGATAACTCTGTCCCCTCTACTCTAGTTTATGGATCTCTCTCCATAGGAGAACTCTATCCCCTTTGCTCTAGTTTATGGATCTCTCTCCATAGGAGAACTCTATCCCCTCTGCTCTGGTTTGTGGATCTCTCTCCATAGGAGAACTCTATCCCCTCTGCTCTGGTTTGTGGATCTCTCTCCACAGGAGAACTCTATCCTCTCTACTCTGGTTTGTGGATCTCTCTCCATAGGAGAACTCTATCCCCTCTATTTTGGTTTGTGGATCTCATAGGAGAACTCTATCCCCTTTGATATGATTTAAGGATCTCTCTCCATAGGATAACTCTATCCTCTCTACTCTAGTTTGTGGATCTCTCTTCATAGGAGAAATATCAACTCTATCTAAAATCTGCACCAAACCTTGTCACAAGGCTAGCACAAATCTGCTAAAATTTTGCTCACAAATATGTCAAAATTTGCACACATTACATGCACAAATCTTCTCTTTATCTCTACCCAAATCTGCACCAAACCTCGTTACAAGGTTAGCAAAAATCTATCTCAAATTCTGCTCATAAATCTGCCCAAATTTGCACACATTACATGCACAAATCTGCTCTCTATCTTTGCCCAAATCTGCACCAAACCTCATTACAAAGTTAGCACAAATTTATCTCAAACCTGCTCTCTATTACTGCCTCAATTCTGCTTCAAGTCTTCTCACAAGACTTGCTCAAATTTACCTCAATGTTATTTCAAGTCTTCTCACAAGACTTGCTCAAATCTACCTCAATGTTGCTTCAAGTCTTCTCACAAGACTTGCTCAAATCTACCTCAATGCTGCTTCACAAAACTTGCTCAAATATTTCCAAATCTTGCATACAAACAATGCTTATATCTCTTTCATAAATGCTTTCTTCAACTAGGCAATTTAGACATATTCTACCTAGAATTCATTTAACCTCTAGAACATATAGAGAATGATATGCTTTATCAAATACCCAATATGTTCTTCACATTCACAACTCTTGCATTCATTCAATCCAGTCTCTACCTCTTGCAAATCCCTCTCAAATCAAATCAAACTAGTGTATAACTTTGTTTCACAAAACTGGTCTCTATTATTTGTAAATTTACTCTCAATGATCAAACACAATAATGCACAAATTTCCTTCACAAGATTGATCTCAAAAACTTCACAATTACTTTCAATGTCTTTCAAACCAATGCTCAAAATGTTTCACAATGATGTACAAACTTGGTCTCAATCCTAGCACAAGTATTTCAGATTTCTTTCAACAATGAAGCACATGTAGATCTCAAAACCTAATACAATTGTTTCCACTTTCTTTCAACAATGATGCACACTTTGTTTCACAAACCCTAGCTCAAATATTTCCAACAATACACACTAATCAACCCTTTTATCTCCACCTTATAATTCTGAAATATTTGCTCAACCAACCACCTTAGAGAAGGAATAATGTCAACATACCTCTTAACTTGCTTTGATGAAAATGAGCCCTCAAAACCTGTTCCAAAATAATTTCCTTTTTGCCACTTCAAGAGGTTAGCCAATATTCTTTTCAAAACAATCACAAAAACCTTCCCTCAAATTGTGCACAAAAATATTTGCTCAATACTCCTTTTATTTTCTCAAAATAAGGTTTTTAATTAAAGAACAAAAACCTTTAAACTTTCCTTCACCATGCAAAAATACACACAAAAATTAAACCATAAAACACCTTATAGCTCCTACTCTTAAAACACACACAATCAACTCATACAATGAAAGAATCCATATCACACCTTATTTCTCCTTCTAAACAGATTTTAAATTTCAATACCAAAAGACCCTTTTCACACCTTATTTCAGATTTTAAATTTCAATACAAAAAGACCTTTTTCACACCTTATTTCTCCTATATCAAATGAGCACAAATTAAATAACAACTCAACCTTATAACTCCACAAAATCAAATGATAATTAAAAAATTAAATACCTCTTTTATTCTGCCCTCAATGTGATTCGAACCTCTCACCTCATGAGAGCAAAGCGCCCAACCAAGGGGCCACTACTGGTTGTGCTAGCACTGCCCGTGAGACCACAAAGGTGCCAATCACCTTTTGTATCCTCCTATCGCAAACTCAGCCAAACAAAACAAAACATCCATGATGGGTTTCGAACCTGAAACCTCCTCCTCACAATGCCTTCACACTGGCTCAGCCACCAGCTGGTCTAGCTGGCTAGACGAGATGTGATATGCACCAAACCAACCTTAACTCTTCGTCGTTCACTGTAGAAAACTGCGTTGTCACTTCCTTTTCTTCTCTACCACGTGCAATGAATCATATATCGATTTAATGCATGCACGAATTTCACACAACCTTTGCAAATGATTTTAGGCACGAGTATTTATATGTTTTAACTTGGTCTTCGATCAACGTCGGTGCCACCTTGTCCTTTTCCACCCCATACGACGTCGGCCTCCTTAATTCAAAATTAATTCGAATTTTACCTTCAATTACTTGGTGCTCAAATATTATAACAACTTGAAATATTTATATTATAATAAAGATATTATAATATTAATCCTTTAAACTTTGCCTTCACATTTAATATTATTGCCTTCAATAATATTAATATCTTGCCTTCATTTTTAAACCATTGTCCCAACGAACTCTTTTGTCCTTCATTATAATATTCAAAAATAGATATTGTAATGCTTTTCTCAACCAATATTATAATAATAAATATTATAATATTTTCCTTGATATTAATGACAACCAATGACATCTTCTCTTTTGACATCAACCTATGACATCAATCCTTTGACATCAATGACAACACACTATACTCAAAATTTCCAACACCTACCATCTCCCACATAATGTCCTCATAAATCTGGTTATCCCTCCTTCCCTATATCATTTGACCTTGATTTTCATACTTAAAGCTAAAATGGATAAAATGAGGAGGAAGGTATAGGTTCTTCTCGAGGAATTATTTAGCCTAAGGAGACATCGAGACAACTTAAGTACCCCATACTTTTAATCATGGGGCCACCCTCCTCACGTGCTTAAGGTTATGAACCATAAACCGATTTCAAGGGCTTATCTCAATCATCAGCCTTGGCAAAGTTCTCAATCTATGATACAAATGCAAAGAAATTAATACCTACAACACTTACCTAATGCCAACCAACCTATTGCTAGACCATTTTCTCCCCAAGAATCATGATTCCAAAGAAAGCCCTATTCACATGGGAGCAGATAAAAGAGTGTGGGACAAATAACCAGACTACTGGAATACCTTTTTAAGGAACATTCAACCTCTTAAATTAAAGAACAAGAAGCATAAAATCTCAATTCTAAGCTTACTCCGAAAGAGCAACCATGTCCAAAGATATCAAAAGTTTTCAGGAAAATGTACTGACCATACTAAAAGAGGTGACTACCACCATCAACATTCTGGAGTTGCAGCCATCAAATCGTCAAGTGGAAACCAACATTAACACCTGGTTTCACAAAAAAATTCCAAGTGAACAAAAGTGAAATTTGGGCCTCAACCACAACCAATATCCCTACCATAAAAGGACCTAAAGGAGTCCTAGCCAAATCAAGGGGAATATGAGATATAGTTACCCATTCAAACCAAACCAAAAAAAGTATACCTAAATCTAACTTGTGGGGGTAGACCAATTCAAAGCTATCTAATGGATCATATGCTCATCTCTTCCTCCTTACCGAAAGTGGTGGAAGATGCATTAAAATCAACTTGATTATTGATCAGAGGAAAAGTAGGACAATTGGTTGAGGGGCTTAACCTACTGATCAACCTCTCAGTAATAAACCGAGACTATATTCATTAAACCCAGAGCTAGAAGGACATAAAGGAACAATATAAGCTTAGAAGACCCAACAAACAAATATCAAGACCAAGGTCATCCTCTAAAAAGTGACATGGTATGACCTGGTATGACCATTGCTTTCTCATTGCTCAACATGGATCGAGGTCCTTCATTACATGGCGGTACGATGGCCTTTCATTTAGCTTGAAGGCACAACACAACACAACATACAGGATGGCTAGGCAAAATGGGTGCTCGATCGGCTCATAGATTGTGAGGTTTTTTAGCTTGTCCAAATAACACAAGAGCTTGAGGAGCTCACATAACGAAACATAACATAGTGGCTCAATAGGAACATAACACGGTGGCACAACAAGAATTCAGCACAATGACATAATAGGAACACAACACGACTCCTCAACATACTTTGCTCGAATATGTTTGGATGGGTCAGTGACCCATTTATGGGAGTTGTTGGTCTTAAGGTTGTCATTCTAAATGCAAAGAAGGGAGTTGGTTCCCTGTGCGATGATTTGGTTGAGTTGGTGCCACCGAGTACCAAGTGGAGGAAGGTTCCTCATGGGTTATTGTTGAGCATTATTGTAAGCAAGGAAGAGGATGTGCTCCTCGTTGGTTAAGTGAATTTTTATGGTGCCAAGGGTGTTCAAGCAAAAGGAGGAAGATCCCTTGTGTGTTAACCTAGTTAACACGTCACCGTGGGTGTGAGTGAGGAGATAGTCGTGGTTCAAAGTGTTGAATTGGACGTTGATAGCACACGATATCTTGGCCCCCATGTACAAACTAACTAAAATGCTGAAGGTTATCTGTGCTATGTGAGAGAGTCCTTACCGTTACAGGGGGGTTTAGATTAAAGTTTTGGTTGGGGACTGACAAAGTCTTTGATGGAATGACTTGAGATCAAGAGGGTTTGCCTTCAAGTAAAGTCTAATTGTTTCTTCGTTGTTTCACAGTGTTGTAGCAGAGTCACGTGTTGAGGAAGTCCGTCGTGTAGGGAAGGTTCATTGTGATGCCAATTTGGTTGGGTTAAACCCCAACACTAAAGAGAAAAAAGGATGAGCCTTAGTGGGTTCACATCACTGTGACCACCATAGCGGTTTAAAGCTAACTCCAACATGTTTAAAGGTTGTGGTTGCTATTGTCGAAGTAGTGATAGCTGACAACAAGGTCGGATCCTCGATTCCTAAATTGCATGGGAACCATAAGGATGCTCATAGAGAACCAAGGACTAAAAGGTTGAATCGTTTTCCCAGTCAAGCCAAGAGATTGGATGACCTAGAGAAGCGAGAGCAGATCAAGTTGGAGAGATTGAGGAGAAAATCCTAAGAATGGACTTAGGGACTATTGATTGGGGGTCATCGCCTAAGGATAGGTTGCATGCCTAACAATCCTAGAAGTGATAGCAATGATGGCAGTGAAGTTGGAGCCAACCGTCACTTCCATAGGAGAGGTCACCCATATGCTAACCAAACTACGTGAGGTAGTGTAGCACCCTAAAATTGGTGCAGTTAAACCTTAGTAAAAGATTAAAATTTGAATTTTAACCCAAACCACCTGTTACCCGCTTTCCTCATTTTTCATGCCATTTTTAGGATTTGTTTTGACCGTTGGATGATATCGTCTAAGATCAGACGAAATCGTCCCAGATCTGACGAATTCGTCTGGAACAGAACGTCCAGACGATTTCGTCCCAAAACCAAATTTTCATAATTAGCTTCTGTTTCAACAACTTCTCTAACTTGGGCAGAAAGCGTGTCTGCGCAGTTAGAGTCTCCCCCATTGGAGATCTCCCAAATTGGGATGATTTCCAACCTCCTAACCTCTCCCTAATCCTATATAAACTGGGATTTTCTTAGTTTATCCCCCTGAACCCCCTTGAACCCCTAGTTGATAGATTTATCTACAGAGTTAGCTCCTTGTGCATTAGAACATCCTCGTACTATTGTTTGTATTTGGTATTTCAAGTCTTCTTGCAGGAATCTTATTATTTTTCAGTCGGAGTAGGCTCGGATCGTCTCTGACGATTCCAGACAATTTTGGATGATCCTGTCGTAGATCGGCGATGATCTCGTACGATTGGAGGTGATCTCGACTGTAGTCCATATTGGGGGCAATCAGAGCCCAAATTTTGCATTTACTTATCTTTTCTCTTCATTTTCTTACGCATTAGCTTGGTTTATTTTATTTTTGCATCCTGGAGTTCACCTCATTTAGCATAGATATATGATAAAGTCAAAATAAATTGTCAAATTGATGCATTTCCTTTTAATTGCTATCTAGATCTACTATTTAGGAAAATTCATTATTACTTCTATCATTTCCCCTTGCTTTTGTAGTTGCATTTTTGGTATTTTGTATCTATTTTTGTGATTGCAGGTTTCTGACGAATTCGTCTGATGAATTCATCAGATCTCAGATGATCCCGTCTGATCTCAGATGGCCGACTATGATCTGAGATGATTCTATGAAATATCAGATGATTATGTATGATTCGAGATGATTTGGACTGCTACAAACCATAGAATCTTCATTCAGACATCCGAAATCAGGTATATTCTATCTTATTTAGCGCATTCTCTATGTTCAACATTTATTCATGTTTTCTGTATCCACAAAAAATTAGCATCGGCATATAGATTAGCTTAGATTCATTTTGGCCAAACCTAGGAATTGAATGATTGAACATAAAATGAACACATCAAACCTGTCATCAACCTAGGCATGGAAACTGCCACTTAAAAGTTTCCTGGTGAACCCACCATCCATCAAAAATTCACCCTTATACCCCTCCCCCGAGAGGCGGGACCTTCAAAGGGCCTCTCAGTCCGAGGTATTGTCCCATCCTTCTCGCATCCCCCTTTCGGGCGTGGATCCTATAGCCTGAAGGTAAGGATGCAAAAAATTTGGAGCGATACATTTTGGTGAACCCGACGTGAAAACTAAAAACCTTTTGAAAACAATCCAAAAAAAAAATCAAAAACATAAATGCATTTAGAATCAAAGATTGCATATCATATTTAGATGGTAGATTATAATAAAAGACGAGTTGTCACCATTAATGTTGAGAATCAATTAGCAGCTATAGAGATTAATTCTTTGCTTAGAGTATCTCAAACATATAGAGTCCCACCTTTATGGGACGAGCTTAATAGGAGATTGAATCTCATTTCATCTAGATCAACCGAACTTAGGCAAATCAAGAGGTTTGTCCTAGATAGAATCCTGGATCCTGATCAAGTGACCTTGTATCATGAGCTTCAGAGAGCTTGCCATAGGTGGTTAGCAGATAAAAGAGCCCTTGTGTCTTCTGAATTGTACACCTTTGAGGAATACCTCGACAATGCAGTTGTAGTACATAAATTTCTATCTCGTATAGAGGATCAAGAGGTCATTCTTACGGATAGAAAGAGATGGAATAGAGTTCCTAGAGCTGTGTTATATCGAGAGTATTGCCATGAGCTCTATTTTTACAAGTCGAAGTCAGAAGTAGATAACATCACCATAGCACACTTTGTTAAGTTCTTGAAAAACCATTTCCAATTTGAAGAGGAGCATTTCATGACTCCTGATGAACTTGATCCTATCAATGACATCTATAAACTATTTATAGAAAACTAAGCCATTCTTTTATTATTATTGTTTCTTGCGTTTAGTGTGTTGTTTGTTGTCTTTATAATCATAAAAACAAAACAAAAATTAAAAAAAAAAAAAAAAAAACAAAATCATAGCAAAAACAAGAATCAAAACATTTTCTTTTAAGCATCATAGTAGGTATATAATTAAAATATATACCTCCCAAATCTGTTGCAAATATATTAATATATATTTGCTAAAATCTAAATTTGAACATAATGACTAGACTCAGGAATGGAAAACAGACTGAAGTAGAAGAAGATTGGTTAGGAAAAACCGTAAATAAACCAGATGTTCTTCCTGAAGACCCAATTCAAGAAGAAGGAACCCTAGACCAACAAGAAGAAGAGTTTGTTGATGCAAATGAACAAAGAGAAACTGTTAGAGAGGAAGGATCCTCATCCCCTAAAATGTCTCCGGAAGGAACGGTTACTTTTGAGAACATGGAACATTTCTGGAAGTTCCTCAATACCAATATTGGCACTCTTAATAGAGCAATCCATATGGACAAGGATCAAATTAGTGACACTCAAGCAACCCTAGAAGACATATATCACACACGCACTAATCCCTTGTCCTTCGTTGATCAAGAAAGTGATCAAGCTGGACCATCCAATTTGGATATGGCCGCTATAATCCAAAACATGCAACAACAACAGGTTACCCAACCATCTAGAGTACCTATTACCAAGCCTAGAGTTATTCCCACACAAAAGAAACCATCATTCACTGCTCTATTTCACCAAGTTATTGATCAACATACCTCAAATCAACAAAAGCCTAAAACAAAACCAAATATCAATTTCCAACAATCTGGGGTACAACATAATGCTACAACAAATCTTCTTCATAATACTCTTCCTACCAACCATTTGCATAACAGCAATATAGCATCTAATCCTTACGTCACGCCATCCTACGCTCACAAATCCCATACTCATGTACCACCAAACCAATATGGTGGACAAACTGGTAATCTGGAAGCCATGGTGAAATAGTTAGTCTCTCGCATGGACCAGATAGATCCCTACCGTCCCTCGTACAATTATCGAGAGATGTGTAGTCAGCCTCTAGATCCTATAGTTGTAGCACAACCATATCCTAAACACTTTCCTATGCCTGTCCTACCAATATACAAAGGAACTGAAGATCCCATAGAGCATCTTCGTATGTTTAGGATAGCATGTCATGATATATCACATGATGACTTGTTATTACTAAAAATGTTCCCAAAAATTTTAGGAGGGATGGCATTAGAATGGTATTATCAACTACCCACTCATTCTTTGAGAAATTTCGAAGAAACCGTCGAGTCTTTTGTGCATCAATTTAGTGCCTACATTGAAAGGCATGTAACCATTAAAGATTTGTACAACCTAAAACAAGACAAAGATGAATGTTTTGCTGATTTCCTAGCTCGATGGAGACAGTTGATAGGAAAATTGCACTTTGTGTTACCTTACCGAGAAATGTTGGATATTTTTATCAATAATTTACAAGAACAACTATCCTATGAGTTATCAACTGCTACCTTGACCACCTTCGATCAAGCTATAGATTTAGCTCGAAGGGTGGAAGATGCTCTCATTAGGAGAGGTCAGCTCAAAAAGAAAGATGATGAGAAAACATCCAGAAATCAATATAAAAATAAACAAGTTGTGGGTGATGGAGTCACTGATAGTAGAAATATCGCTACTATTAATGTTGCAAAAACAACAGAGAAATTTATACTGAAACCTCCTGATAAACCACCCCGAGAATTTACTAGGTTAAATCAACCTTTATCAACCATTCTCCCATAATTACTAGCACGAGGATTGATCCAATTACCAAATATCCGGGAACCTGATCCAACTATACCCGGATACAGAGCTGATTTACACTGTGATTTCCATAGAGGACCTGGACACGCTACCAACTCTTGTAAAATATTAAAACATAAAATACAAGACCTGATTGATAACAATGAGATGGAGGTGCAAGCCTTTCAACCTAAACAAAATCCTCCTAATAATGCTCAAAAGAACATTCCCCAAAATCAGAATCAGAATGCCAATCAGTCATTGGACATATTTCAACATCCTTTACCAAAGCATGGTAAAGAGGTGGCTAATCAAATTGAGCATCATAATGTTCCCCCTCCTACCCGATATGTAGGAACTATTAGTGGACAATTACCTGTTCACGATCCGCAAATCTTTGACACAACTTTATCCATGGTTACGGCCAGACCTCTACATAATATTCGGACACTTGATCTTAGTGATACCGAATATGAGACTGAAAGTGACATGGAAATCACCTCAAATCAATCGAATAGTTCTGAAGATGAATCAGATGTTGTTCAACCCATCACAAATTCTATGGTTCCGGAAGAACCATTTCCTAGAAGAGTCACTACTCGACCATCTTCTCACCAAATACTTTCTAATGAACAAGTCATAAACACTAGACCAAGACCTATTCATCATCCACAAAATAATATTGTAGGTACCATCGGAGTTGTTACTCGACAACAGGCTCAAAACTCTCAACAAGATCAAACTCAGAATGATGGATCAGCTCCATTTGTTTTGAAAAATCCCAATAAAGGGAATCATGCGCCTAATGTTCAACCTAAACCTCCTTATAATATTAATGAACAATTATCAAATACTACAGCTAGAATTTCCCTTTTGGATCTTTTAAGGTCTTCTCCTACCCATAGGGATGAATTAATGCTCACATTAAGCCAAATGATGGTACCACAAAATATTCAACTTGAAGCCATGTCCAATACTATCATAACTCGAGAAGTCGATTGTATTGACTTTCGAGATAGAGATATACCACAACATAGTCTACATAAGGATAACCCCTTATATATTACTGCCCTAATTGGAGATGTAGCAGTTAAACGAGTCTTGATTGATAATGGTTCATCTTTAAACATATGCACTTTTGACTTCTACCAAATATTTGGGTTTAGAAGTGATGAAATGAAAAGAACTGATATGATTATAAAAGCATTCAATGACGAAACACAAGAAACATGTGGAGTTATTACTATTCCATTGCAAGTTGGTCCTAGAACCTTAGACACGACCGTGTTTATTGTGCATTGCCCTGCATCGTACAATATACTTTTGGGTCACCCTTGGATCAACGCGATGCGAGATGTTCCCTCAACTTTACATCAGTGTGTTAAATTCAAATTTAAAAATCAGTTGGTTACCATTCATGGTGATCCTAGACCCTTTGATATGTGTGCTTTGGCAGAACCTGTTGGAGTTCAATTTTGCCCTGCTTTGTCATCCACACATCCTAATTCTCATCATCCACCCAAACGTGTGAAACACACACTCATAACATCATCTCCTTCCTCCTCATCAACCACACCTCTACATATAGTTCAACCATATTCCGAACAAACCACATTAGGACCTCAAAAAGATCCTAAACCCACAACCAATGCTTCTTGTTTTACTCCTATAACTTCCATACCTTTAGACCCATCCATCGACATCTCTACAACGTCTACGCCTATCAAAGGCATGTTTTCCGCATCCGAAAACATAGGAAATGATCCTTCTACCTCTTACGCTCTTACTGACGAGCTCTTACCCGATTTATCTAAAATTCTTATATCAGAAAAAACAAACGTTGCTATGCAAGATTCCCATATTTTAAATAAATTGCCACCCTCTCCTCATACCTTGGGCCTCCCACAACCTATGGGAAGTATCTACCAAGTCGGGAGTTGTGCTTTTATTTATAAGGGATATGACTGGGGAAGAATACCTAGAAACATCAAGACTCATTATGATGGGTATGCTCATTGTTATTTTGCTAATGAGTATGTTAAAGCTAAACCTATAATGCTTAGATTGGGCTATAAAGGGAAAGGTTTGGGACCTTCCCAAAATGGTATGAAAGAACCTTTTGAGGTAGAACCATGGCCTCCCCGATGTGGTGTGGGCCTATTTCCTAGTAAAGGTCAGCCCTTCCCATTTGAGGATGATGACCATCTTATATGTTACCAAGATTATTTGGATAAACGTGATGCTTTGCATTTAAGGGATAATCCATTTACATGCAATATGCTATCCATAGCTTACCCTGAGATGATTGCTGAATCCGACGATGAGTTGGAAGGGGATATCTTCCATGATGTCTCCATTGAGGAATTGTTACATAACGGATTTTATTTCGATGGCTCTATACCTAGTATAGCCCAGCTTGAGGCCACGACTCCTCAAGATGAATTATCCAAGCTAACCTTGGAAGAATTACAAGAATTAGGTGTTTCACCCACCCCATCTAATTTTGAGAGAGATCTACATATGGAAGTTGAAAACGTTATAAAAATCAACATTGGAACCGAAGATAACCCTCACATCATCAACATTGGATCAGAATTGAGTCAAGAAAAACAAGATGCATACATTGCATTTCTTAAAGAATATGAAGACGTTTTTGCTTGGACATATGAAGATATGCCAGGTTTAGACCCTTCTGTAGTTATGCATCACCTAGTAGTCCATCCGGATGCTAAACCTGTTAAACAAAAACTTAGAAAAATGCATCCTAAAGTGGCCTTACTAGTCAAAGGAGAATTAGAAAAACTCTTGAAGGTTATTTTTATACAAGCCATTGATTATGCTGAATGGATCTCAAATGTAGTTCTAGTAACTAAGAAAGAAGCTACCAAAGTTAGGGTTTGCATAGACTTTAGAGATATTAATGTTGCATGCCCTAAAGACGATTTTCCTCTTCCCAACATGGATCAGATCATTGATTTTACTGCTGGGAGCGGAATGATATCCCTAATGGATGGATTCTCTGGTTATAATCAGATCAGGATAGCTCCTGAAGATCAGGCTAAAACAGCCTTTATTACCCCTTGGGGAACCTTTTGTTGGAAAGTGATGCCATTCGGTTTAAAGAATGCAGGTGCAACATATCAACGAGCCATGACTTATATCTTTCACGATATGATGCATGATATTCTACATGATTATGTAGATGATATTATAGCTCGTTCCATCAAAGAAGATGATCATTTAGATGACTTGAGAAAAGTATTTGATCGGTTAAGGGAATATCTTATCCGATTAAATCCAGCCAAATGTATATTCGGAGTTAAGTCCGGTAAATTATTGGGGGTTATCGTTTCTTTTCGTGGCATTGAAATTGACCCTCTCAAGATCGTGGCTATCACTGATATGCCCGCACCCACAAATATATCTGAATTACGAAGTTTACAAGGTAAGCTTCAAGCTATTCGCCGCTTCATCGATAAGTTGGCGGACAAAACCGGACCCTTTCTTAAGCTTCTTAAGAAAGATGTCTCTTTTCATTGGGATGAAGAATTCCAGGAAGCATTTGAACTCCTTAAGCAATATCTCCTTAAACCACCGATGCTTTCCCCACCTAGATCTGATCGTCCATTTATCTTGTACATTTTTGCTTCAGATTTTGCCTTAGGAGCTATGTTAGCTCAACTTGACGATGAGAAGAAAGAACGTGCTAATTATTACATTAGCAGAACCTTAATCAGTTATGAAACTCGCTACACAACATTAGAGAAACTATGTCTAGCAGTCATATTTTCTACACAGAAACTATGCCATTATATGCTCAGTCAGAAAACGTATGTTATTGCTAAATTCGACCCTTTGCGATATCTCATGAGTCGACCATACTTATCTGGTCGCACAACCAAGTGGGTTCTTGCGCTAAGCGAGTTTGAACTCATGTTTATAGGACAGAAGTCTGTTAAAGGTCAAATCATAGCAGATCAATTAGTTGTTGCACCCTTAGAGTCTACCCATCCCCTCATCATTGAGTTTCCTGATGAATGCCTTAAATTAGAGGTAGACCATCCTGAGCAATGGTCCCTATACTTTGACGGAGCCCGATGCATGAGTGGGGCTGGTGCAGGTATTATTTTAATATCTCCATAGAAACATCTTATACCTCTGTCCTTCAAACTAACATTTGCTTGCACCAATAACACTATTGAATATGAAGCTCTCATCCTTGGATTACGAGCTGCCTTGGCACTAAAAATTAAAAATTTATTGGTTTTCGATGATTCTCAACTTGTCATAAATCAAATCAATGATGTTTATCAGACCAGAGATGATAAATTATGCCCATATAAAGCATATGTCTTACAATTATTATCTTTATTTGATCAAGTTACCTTGGAAGCTATTCCTCGAACTAGCAATCGTGCGGTTGATGCTATGGCTGCAACCGCATCTCTTTTGCCCTTGGAGTTAGATGACGAATATGCTACCATCATTATTCATCGACTCCAGGAACCCGCTTCAAGAAAATCATGCTTAGAACCTTTGGATGTGTTTCTAATCAATGAAACTACTCCAGAACCATGGTACACTGATATATTTAATTTTCTTCAAAATGGGACCTTTCCTGAAGATTGTAATCGCAACCAGCATCGGTTATTACGTAGACGAGCAAGTCACTTCATAATTATTGGTAATACCTTGTATAGGAGATCTTTTGAAGGCATCTTACTGAGATGTTTGAATCTAGAAGAATCTAGATCAGCTTTGAGTGAAGCCCACAATGGATCTTGTGGGGGGCATTTTAGTGGTAGCACCATTGCTAAGAAGCTCCTTAGGATAGGATATTTTTGGCCTACCATGGAAAATGATGCACATGATTATGTGCGACATTGTGACAAGTGCTAGAAACATGCTGACCTTGTCCATGCGCCTGCACAAGAACTGCAGGCTATTTCATCTCCTTGGCCCTTTTCAAAATGGGGCTTAGACATCATTGGAAAAATCAACCCTGTGTCATCCGATGGACACAAATTCATCATAACCACCACTGAGTATTTCACGAAGTGGGTTGAAGCTATGCCTTTAGCTTCTTGCACTGGAACCCAAGTTTCCAAGTTTATTTTTAACCAAATTATTTGTAGGTTCGGCATTCCTGCAAATCTCATCTCAGATAATGGCACTTGTTTCAAAAATAAAGATGTCAAAAAATTATGTCAAAAATATAAAATTCAACATCGTTGGTCCACTCCCTATTATCCTCAGGGTAATGGCCAAGCAGAAGCATCTAATAAAACATTAATTAAAATCCTCAAAAGACTGGTCAATAAATCTGGTCGAGATTGGCACATCCAATTATATCCGGCTTTGTGGGCTTATCGAACTAGCGTTCGTACCCCCACAGGCACTTCACCTTTTGTTTTGGTTTATGGTGTTGAAGCCATTTTTCCCTTTGAATTAGAAGTTCCTTCTTTAGCTCTACTACTTCAAGATACTGAAGTAGGAGATGAATATCGTGCTGGCAGATTTAGTCAGTTGGAACTTCTAGATGAAAAGCGCATCAATGCTTTGGAGCATCTTCGTGCCTACCAAAACAAGCTTAAGAGAGCATACCTCAAGAAAGTTCATCCTCGATCCTTTGAGATCGGTGACCTTGTCTTAAAAGAAAATCAAAAAAATACTAATGCAACTAAAGACCTTAAAGGTAAATTTGAGCCCAACTGGCTTGGACCATATGTCATCACTGCTAAATTTGGATCGGGCGCATATCGATTAGCTACCTTAGATGGTAAATATCTTAAAGAACCTATGAACATTATGCATCTTAAACGTTATTATGCATAACATTGGGTCATTTCATCATTTGTATATATTGTATTTTGTATATTGTTTCATTTTAGCCATTTATATCAAAATATTTTTCACCAAAAAATAGTAACAGTCTTTATTCTTTCTTTTCATCACTCAAAATCAAAATATAAAAACATCAAAATCTTCAAAAACATCTTTTATTTTCGTACTTGTCAAATCTTGAAGTATTGCAGTTATATTTTCAATTATTTTGGATAAATTAGCATTTATTTGGAATCCCGCACTTTCACACTCACATGCATAAATGTCTTGATTTTATTTGATATGATTATTAATCTCTCATATATCAAAGTCCACAGTTGAATTAAATAAAGTTTTGAGCATAGAGAACTGATCTTGTTATTTACTTGAACCAAGTACATCTCTTCACATTAAAATGATTTCATTGCAAATTCAATATGATGCTACATAGTAGAAGTGGTTTCTTGAGCGAAAAGTTTCCCCTGCTATCCTATCATGCACATGGTCTAGAATCTTTGAGAATTGACAAAAGGACAAGCTCACCCCTACCCGGAATAAAAATCCCTTGCTCTACAGCCAATCCGAGCAAGTATCCCTAGTATAGGAAGCAAAAGAAAAAGTCAAAGCAAAAGAGAAAAAGAAAAATATTATTTTGTATCATCACAACAATATTTCAGCATTATCTCAATATCAAGCAAAAATACAAAAACAAAAAAAAAAAAAAAGAGAAAAAGAGAAAAGCAAAAGCAAAAGCAACAAAATCCCTTCCCTACCCCTTGAAAAGAAAAGAAGGGTGAATGAGCTTGAATCCCTGGAATTCTCAATTATTCAAAAACTGTGAGGTAAGCCCCATAACAAGTGGTTTGTGCCCAACCCGCTTGGCCTTGGGTAATTCCTAGCGTGGTGATATGTCTGTCACATTAGCGACCTTCTTTTGTACAGACCTATGTCGGCTTATGGATCAGCTAGCTCTTGATAACCTGACTTACATAGTAGTCTGGTACGGTTACATGCATATAAATCATGGTCAAGGAACACTCATTTGGTTAAGTCAAAATTACTTGTATCAAATTTTCTTGCTCAAAATTGGTGAATGAACAATACAATTGCACACACATTTGTATTTGAGAGATTCTGTATCATTATGATAAAGCAAGATCGGTAATGAACTCACATTTGCACATGAGGGTTCCTTATAAATCTACATTTGTCTTTGAGATAATGTAAAATATTTCTGCAACTTTTTTTTGGAATAATTTTATCTTCTTATTTCAGAACATCTGTTTAGTATAAAAACAATTATTGTTTTCAAAAATCACAAAAAGCTTTCAAACAACATATGACACACATATAATCAATAAAGTCATGTTCATATTATTATTTTCTGTTTATCAAAAACCAAAAAATCAATCATGCAATAAAACTAAAATATCAATTTCTTCTTTGGATTTCGTGATGATGGTATAAGTCTATACCTATAATTCTATGCCTAGCGCAAACCATTGTTCTAATTTTATTTTCCATTCATTTTAAACAAATTCATAAAAACATATGACTTACATCATTATGTTACACATTTGAGCTTTAAAAATGAACGAACACTTATTCTATTTCATGTCATTATGTCAACATTCAATTTTGCAATGATGGTATAGTTCCTAGGGACTTATTCAAAAAAATTTATCACACTTAGGAATTTATGCCTAGCAAAAATCATATTTTCTTTAAATATGTCATACATAATATTTTTTATGAAAATCTGAAAACAAATCACAAACCATCATCATTTCCATCATCACAACACAAAAGTCTTAAGACAGTCTCTTAAGCACCCTTTTACTTTTAGCAATATTTCTATACTGGGACTAGCTTGACGACCTAGTGAGCGGCGACTCCATGAAACGGTCTATACCAGCGACAATGTCCTTTGAAATTATTGTTAGAAGTCCCTTTTATTTTCATCCAATCACACCACAAAAACAACCAATTTATGCACATCAGATTATTTCATTTACAATTTTATGCCATGACATAAAAATTATAATTATTTCCAACGACATAATTACATGAATCATCAATTAATCACAAAATTCAAAATTAAAGCATCATACAACATATACACAAGTCATATCATCAAAAAAGATAATCTATATATCTCAATCAATTATGTACATCATCTGGATTGGTATGCCACAATCATACCCTGGCATACTCAATCCCCTCAAAAATATAATAATACAATCTGCCCTCTGTAGCAGCTAGCCTCGAGAAGCCCTCGAGCTCTCAGCCTCATCTCCTCCCCCACCCTGACATGGAGGAGGTGGTCCCATAGAGGTCCGAGCTATGTCCCGAGTCCTCATCATCGATCGTGAGGATGTCCTCGATGATCCCATCATGACCGGCTCCGCAATAGGGGCTGGCAGTGGTACCCTCTGGTCCTCTAGAACCACATGATAGTATAACCCCTGATAGAATGTGGTCTGAGCAATAGACCATGCTAGATCCTGAGTGCTCGCCCCTCCGCTCCGAGCCCTGAGCCATGTAGCCTCATCCTGTAGTGTCTGCACCTGAGCCCGGAGATGGGCAACCTCAGCCAGAGAGCCATCGTCTCGCTGCTCTCCCCTACCTCGACACCCTTGCCCTTATCGGGCGATGATGGTCTCTCCCCTGCTGAGAAGGGACTCCCCTCTCCCTCCTCCCTATCTCCTGAGGTCTCTGTGGAGCCTGACCCATCCTCTGGCATCTCTCCTATGGAGACCATCATTGCTCTCTCCCATCATGACCCCGCGCTGCATCAATAGCAGCCTGGCACCGCCTCCCCATCCGTCGCACCATGACGTGCACTAGACCCTATGCCCTCATCATCCGAGGAGGGTGGATGCCTGCATACCAAGCATCATACCCATCTATGACCCCAGCATCATCACCATCCACTAGCTGGATGGGGGCATCATCCACATCCTGACTCCAAAATCGTTGCATGTCTGGAGCCCCGCTCAATGTAGTACTATCTCAAATAGTCTAAGAGTACTCATAATCCCTGAGAGAAGGGATCCCTCTTGTAGACCAAACTATCATAGAACCTAGTCGTAGCGGTGGAGCTCTACCTCTCCCCACTCCATCCTTAGCCAATAGACTCGCTTGATGCGAGCCAGCTCCTACCCATCCTCTGCCCACCCGAGGTGCTCTCGCCATGGCCTCCAGGTGATCTGGTCTAGGATGAGGTCATCCAAGCAACCTTCATTGAATCTATCCATCCTTGTGACCCCCTCTATAACCACCAGTAGAAAACCTAGGGCCTCTCTCGGTCAACCCCTATCAGTGGGAGCCCTACCGGCCTCCGCACCATGATGTGCTCCTAGCACCAAACCTGTAGTAATGATGTCAAGACCAGACATCGACCTCCCTTGTATACGACCCCATGTAGGATCCTATACAAGCGGCATAGCACAAAACTACCCCAAGAAAACCTATAACCATGGTCTCTCATGTCGTAGACCACATCTGAGAGGAGCCATGGTAGTCTACACCCGCTCTGGTGGCACAACAGTAAGCCACCTACCACCCCTACCAAAACCTCGAGTCAGCCTAGATGCCCCAGGCATCTGCCTTAGAGACTCGATGTTCACTCCGCCCTTCTCCAGGGTGAAGCTCGGGTCTCCGATCAATCTCATCATCGCCTGGCCCTGATTGGCCATAGGCGTCATCAACCATCCCTGTATGGGGATCCTCATGATCCTCCATACGTCCTCTAGAGTGGGAGCCATCTCCCATATCGGTAACCGAAAGTAGGATGACCCCGGATACCATCTCTCTGCTAGGGCTGTCAATAGCCCCATGTCTATCGGTACTTGTGGCATCTCTGCCACATGTTGTAAACCGACCTGAGCTAGTCGGTCACGCATTGCCTGATCAAGAGCGGCTAAGTCATCTCACAACCTACCATATTTCCATTCTCGACTCTTTAGTAATCCCTTCTACAAAACAAACAATAAAACAATAAAATTCATTAATAAACCAATCATTAAAATAAAATTAAACACATTTTAATCAAGCTTAATTTCTTAAAAATGATGATATCGTCCACCATTGGATGATATCGTCCCAAATTGGGCAAAATCATCCTTTGTAGGATGAAATCATCTACTATTTCGTAACTTGGGGATCGCCCCTTGTTGGACGGGATCGCCCCTAGATCGCCGATTTCGCCCTCCGACGAAATCGACGATATAGGGATGATTTCGATGAAATAGGGACGATTTCATCCCGACGTCGTCGACGGCCTAAAAATGGCCGCGATGCCCCAAAATAATCTAAATTTAAAACAAAAAATTGCACAAATTAAATTCAAACCTAATTTACTAGGATTAGATCCTTACCCGTAGCCCGTCGCTCGACCTCTCGTGCATTGTCTCAACCATTTTTCTCTCTACGGAGACTCTAGAACAATAGAAATGAATAGTAAAAATGAATTAGGGTTTTACCCTATTTTTCTTAATTTTATTCAAAACCAACAACATTTTAATTTTGCTTTTTCGTATTTTTACCTCAAACGTTCGATTTGGGTAAAAACACGGAGGGGGCACCATAGTAAGCAGTCGTACGATTCGACCTAGAATCGTCGTCTAAAAAATTGAGTAAATTTTTGCTTTCTCATAAAACAGGAAAAACTCGTCTTTAACGCATTTTCTTCAAAAAATTCGCTAAAGAGGGGGCAAAATGTAGCACCCTAAAATTGGCGCAGTTAAACCTTAGTAAAAGATTAAAATTTGAATTTTAACCCAAACCGCCCGTTAAACCGCCTGTTACCCGCTTTCCTCATTTTTCATGCCATTTTTAGGATTTGTTTTGACCGTTGGATGATATCGTCGAAGATCAGATGAAATCATCCCAGATCTGATGAATTCATCTGGAACAGAACGTCCAGACGATTTCATCCCAAAACCAAATTTTCATAATTAGCTTCTATTTCAACAGCTTCTCTAACTTGGGCAGAAAGCGTGTCTGCGTAGTTAGAGTCTCCCCCATTGGAGATCTCCCAAATTGGGATGATTTCCAACCTCCTAACCTCTCCCTAATCCTATATAAACTAGGATTTTCTTAGTTTATCCCCTGAACCCCTTGAACCCCTAGTTGACAGATTTATCTACAGAGTTAGCTCCTTGTGCATTAGAACATCCTCGTACTATTGTTTGTATTGGATATTTCAAGTCTTCTTGCAGGAATCTTATTATTTTTCAGTCGGAGTAGGCTCGGATCGTCTCTGACGATTCCAGACAATTTCGGATGATCCTGTTGCAGATCGGTGATGATCTCGTACGATTGGAGGCGATCTCGACTGCAGTCCATATTGGGGGCAATCAGAGCCCAAAGTTTGCATTTACTTATCTTTTCTCTTCATTTTCTTACGCATTAGCTTGGTTTATTTTATTTTTGCATCCTGGAGTTCACCTCATTTAGCATAGATATATGATAAAGTCAAAATAAATTGTCAAATTGATGCATTTCCTTTTAATTGCTATCTAGATCTACCATTTAGGCAAATTCATTGTTACTTCTATCATTTCCCCTTGCTTTTGCAATTGCATTTTTGGTATTTTGTATCTATTTTTGTGATTGCAAGTTTTTGACGAATTCGTCAGATCTCAGATGATCCCGTCTGATCTCAGATGGCCGATTGTGATCTGAGATGATTCTATGAAATATCAGATGATTATGTATGATTCGAGATGATTTGGACTGCTACAAACCGTAGAATCTTCATTCAGACATCCGAAATCAGGTATATTCTATCTTATTTAGCGCATTCTCTGTGTTCAACATTTATTTATGTTTTTTGTATCCACAAAAATCAGCATCGGCATATAGATTAGCTTAGATTCATTTTGGCCAAACCTAGGAATTGAATGATTGAACATAAAATGAACACATCAAACCTGTCATCAACCTAGGCGTGGAAACTGCCACTTAAAATTTTCTTGGTGAACCCACCATCCATCAAAAATTCACCCTTATACCCCTCCCCCGAGAGGCGGGACCTTCAAAGGGCCTCTCAGTCCGAGGTATTGTCCCATCCTTCTCGCATCCCCCTTTCGGGCGCGGATCCTATAGCCTGAAGGTAAGGATGCAAAAAATTTGGAGCGATACAAGTAGCAATCGCCCATAGAGTCTCTCTTCATAGATCTAATCATCGAGAGGATCCAAGATGAAGTGATGCGCATGGGTGTAGAAGAACACCTAAGGAGGATCGGTGTGGTAGTGAGAACCCTACATCGAGATACCTTGCACCATGAAAGGACCCTTGCCACCATTCTATGTAGATTCTTACAACATGTAGAAGTCAAGGTGAAAGAGTCCCTGCGATGGAACACCATCCTCGATTGCTATTTGGAAGAGATGATCGATTGAAATATGGTGAGATAGGGTGGATGAATTAGCTCATCAATGAACGCGTAGAAGTCAAGGAACATTCATGCGAGTCTCCAACCCAATGGATTCGAAAGAAGTGATAAAATACTAGGAGTGCTAGGTAACCCACGTACAGAAGGAGTGTCCAGTCCTACGGGGAAAGCAGTCAACTGCTCAAAGGAAACAAGTACCCAACATGCCAAATGAAGAGTTATGGGCTAAAATTGCACGGTTACGTCTGATGGATGGCTGGCAAGAGTACCTCTATGAGTTCTTGGACATCATAGACCAAGTGGAATGGCTGCCAGAGGAGGAAAAGGCATCACTGTTCGTGAGCGAGTTGAAGGGATGGGCTAGGTAGAGGCTCCTCCAGGAACATCCAACATCTATCATTGAAACCCTCTCTTTACTGGTGAGTTTTCTTAACAAGGTACGTAAGTGAAGAAGAGTCATGAAGACCCTCCTTATCCCGTCGCATAAGGAGGTCTAATATAAGTCGATGATGGTTTACCTCAACTTATGATGTGACAAAGACAAGTTGTCATGAGTAGCATGTGCTGTTAGGACCTGGTCTTGATAAGGATGCTACTACAAACCCTCACTTTGTTTGGCTACTGAACATCTTTGTGTCGACATTGAGGACGGTATCAAATTTAAGTGGGGGAGGATTGTGGTAGGGTGGTTGTGCCCTTTCATCACGATGATATGAATCTTGGCACCTAATGGTTCATTTCAATGTACCCTTTTTTATAATAAAAAAATTTATATTTCTTATTTAATAAAAATAAAATAATTGCTTTAAAAATTTTGTTTTTTGTTTTAAAAACAATTAAGTTTTAATTTATTAAATATAATATAAATACTTTTAATATAATAATTTAAAAAAAAAGTTCAAGTATAGAAATGAGGGCAAAGGGTTTCAACCCTTGACATATGATGGCCTTGGGCTTTACAGCGTGTGCGTTTGCCATGACAGTAGCTCACCTGTCGTGAGCTAAGGAAGTCCAACTTCCTTATAAAGCCTAATTCGAACCCTTTTTAGATTTTAAAAAAAAAAAACTAATAAAACTTGTCCTCGTGGGATTCGAACCCGAGACATGCGATTCATAAACAATCTGCCTTCACCGATCGAGCTACGCCCACGGCTGGGTATGGAGGAGGAAGGTCATATATTTATTATGGAGTTTTGTGATAATTTCAAACAAAAAAGAATTTCACTGTCACTGGGTTTTGAACCCGCGACCTGCAGGGGGTCGGGCAACTTATGGCTAGCTCCTTGAGCCAGTCGAGCTACGTGGCCTGACGGGAATCCAAAGGAGGCTTACCTCCTTTATCTCATCGATCACGCAAACAATTAAAAAAAAAAACAATAATCCCACATCTGCTATGAGGAGGGGATTTTGTGCTTTAAAAGCACAGAGAAGCAATATGCTTCTCGATTGCCTTCGGGCAATCGCTCGATCGCCCCTTTTGCCTTATGTCTACCCACCTTTGTTCGCCACATTGCTCTTCCCTTCGCGTGCCACGTGCCTGTTCGTGTCAGCTCCTTGTGCCTCGTTGTCTGTTCGCATTAGCTCTTGACTTGTCTTCCTGCCACGACGTGTCGCTCTGTGATCGATCCTTCTGTGTTGCTCCTGTATCCACTGGCTGCTGTGCTGGCCTGCTCCAGTGTTCGCCTCGATCCACATGCCTTCGGGCTTCTCTAACCTCGAGCTTCGAGCTGCGGGTCCCACCTTGGTCTATCTACAAGCTGTGCTCTATGGGTTTCTCTCGCTTCGATCCTCCGGTTTCCTTTGCCTTGATTCTCATGTTGTCCTTGGCTTCGACACTCGGTCCTCGGGCCTCCCTCGCCTTCGGATCTGATACCAGATGTGATTTGAGAGAATTTAGGAGCGAAAATTAGATAATCAATATTATATTCAACCTTCGAAAACCTCAGTAATGTTGGAATATATACTCGTAGTATTAACCAAACTTAGGGAATATAGGGAAGTTAGGGAAATAGAAGAAATAGGGAGGAAAGAGAAAAAGGAAATTGAGTTGGTTCGCCTTGATTCTATTTTCGTCCAATCCTGCCCAGTCAGCTGCCGTCCAAGCCAAACTTACTTGTCCAGTCAACTGCCGTCCAAGAAGGTAAAAGGGGTAAGATCCAAAGCTTATAGTTGAAACAAAATTTTACACCTTTTTTACTCCTTTTTGGTCTTTTTACTAGCTTTATTTCCAACATGTGTGGCTTTTATTGAGGGCCACTCTCATTATAAAAACAAAATATTACATTACTCTCATTACATTTCTAACAAGATAATTAAAGCATATTCAACTGTGTTTCGACCAAAGAGATTACTCATTTGTTTTTCTATAAATCTTCATCTTCCTCAAATTGCTAAGTTTCTATAATCCACTCCTTTTATATCAAATGCCTTCTAAAACCCCAAGGGCTAGGTGGATTGGTAGTTGTTAGTTTGGTTGGGCATTTATCAAGAAGAGACCCAAGATCAAACCTTGAGGGAAGCCTATTGCAAAGGTAGTAAGTCTGATCCAAATCCTTTGAGTGCACGCTAGACTAACAATGAGAGTATGAATTCTGAGCACCCGGTGGTCTATTTCATGTCGGGCTATAAAACAATGAGGTGGAATAGGTTTGGTGGATGCAGCCCTATGGTTTGAACCCTGCTAGCTACTAAAAATAGCGTGGTTGTAACCAACTCTCCTATCAAGCAAAAATGCCTTCTAAAATTTAAATTCTACCAAGATAAAATTTAACACTGCTAATGGCTGAAATTTAAATTCTACCAAGATAAAATTCAATACTGCTAATGGCTAAATTTTAAATTCTTCAAAGATAAAATTCAAGACTGCTAATGGCTAAAATATTTATTGCCCAACTTCTATATCTATAAATATCTTATCTCTATCCTCATAATTTATTAATATTTTTTTAGGGTTCGTATCTTTTCCACTAATATTTAAGATATTATTTTCATTGTTATTTTATTTATTTATTTATTTATGGGTTTAGCCCCACTTCTTGTTATCACTTGTGATATTTGCTTTTGTTTTCCCATATCAATATTCCTCTTGGTTTCTTTTTCTTTTTGTTTTTGCTTCTTGGGTCTTCCTTATTTTTTTTCATTCCCAATAATACTTTCATCTTCATTAATATTTTCAATATTCTCACACTACTCATAGTAAGACTTATCATCTTTAGGTTTACCTTGTTTTGAAGGATTTGAAGTGCAAAGAATAACCTCAAAAGCACAATCTTCTTTATGTTGCCCTAGAAACCCTAAAGTGCAAGGATGCTCTTTTGTAGCAATTACCTTCTTATTCTACTCTAAAAAAACTAAATTGTTATGGGTTTCCTCCATCCTTATTTCTTTATTATGCTACTCTTGAAACCTTGAAGTGCAAGAATAACCTCAAAAGCATAATGTTCTTTATGTTGCCCTAGAAATACTAAAGTGTAAGGATGCTCTTCTGTATCAATTACCTTCTTATTTTACTCTAAATAATCTAAATTGTTATGGGTTTCTTCCATCCTTATTTCTTTATTATGCTGCTCTTGAAACATTGAACTGCAAGGGATAACATCTTCATCCCTTTCACTCTTATTACTTGGACAAGATTCTATACTACTTCAGGAAAATGAAGATGATTTAATTAGAACAGACTTGACCATTTTTGTTGTCTTTATTTTAGGATTTCTCTCCACATATTAATTTACACCTTTAATTCATTCTGAACTTGCCAAATGATATTATAGATAGACTTTATTTACCTCTTCTTTCAGAGTGGAATATCCTTGATTTGATCTAGCTTCTATTATTGTATGATTTCCTTGTTTCGTCTTGAAGTTTATCTCATGGCCTTAGTTACCAAATTCGAGTTCGTGTTCGAGTTCGACACTCTTGAAGTTCAAAAGAAAATCGACATGTTTAAAAATTTGGAATAAAATTTAATATATTATAAATGAAATACAGTAGCTGATATATGAGTTAATATATCTCGAGTTTAATAAAAATTATAACTTTAGGGGCAGAAAGAACCATGGACTCTTGTTGCTCATTTAGCGCGCTGCCGATCACCTCCTCTAATGTGGGAGGAGGCTTTTGGGACTCAGAAGAAGAAGATGTTGCTGCTGCATTTGATGCTTGAGCCATTGATGTTAAAGTCTTACTTAGTCCAAAAAAGAAAAAGGGACCCACCTTATACATGTTGACACCTTCCTTGAAGATACGGCCAAAGTACATAGCGGATCGATATCTGCTACGTAGTTGAAGATATCTTAGTTCTTTAAAGTTCATTAGTATTCCTCCATTGGTAGACGTTCTAATTCCCTCTTAATTTAGATTGGGAGTTTGTCCCTCTTAATTTATGGTAATAATAAGAAGTTTAAACTTTCCTAGGTCAGGCGAAAGGGAATGATGCAAATGGTGCAAGCTCTATATACTACAGTCTGCTCTTAAGTGAAGACATTACATTGCTTTCCTATGTCTGTCATATATTGACATTACTTGAATCCCACCATCAGAGCTTTAATTTGTCAATAAATATTTAAACTTCCAAATTTTACCAACAACACAGATTTAGTTTTTAAATAATTATTTAAACTTTCTCAATTTTAGTTATATGGTTTGGATGGCTTGTGGAGGGTTCTGGTTTTTCCAATTTCTTCAAATTTTGACAACTTGACAACTACTATCACCATGTGACTTATGAGTTATCACCACACCATCCGGAGGTCTGTAGATTTTCCTGTGCTCATTATTGTGGAAAATAAAATAAAATAAAATCCAAGAGGCTTTGTGGCTAAAGTGTCCGTGACTCAGTCCCTCTTGCCGCAACAAAAAAATGCATAGGAAAATTAAATTAAATTTTACTGTGCATTTTTTCCTTGTTTTCTATGAAAATGTTTTTCCTTTTTGAATTTAGGATTTATTTGCCAAACTTGTTCATTAGGGTTTTAAATTCGACGAATTTCAAATTTTATCTAAAAAATTGGACGAATTTGGTAACTAAGCTCATGGCCATATATTTTTGTCTCTATTTTCATAGTTTTCACTTTGTAAACTCTTGCCATTTGTCCAATCTCGTAACAATTGTGGTAATGATATGCAATATTTTTATAATCTACTTGTTGATCCTATTCTCTTGATTCATATTTTATCTTAATGAATTATAGCAAAGGTTTTGAAATATCCATAGCAACACATATTCGAGTATGTATAGCATGCTTTTGACCCTTAGTAGTTAGTCCTTCCTTGATGAATTCCCCTAGGGTATTTCCAATGTTCTTCAAAATATCCTTATTTATAAGCTGATATGGAAGTCCAAAAATCCTAACCCATATTGGAAGCTTCTTAATAGTTTTTGTCTCAAAAAAAAATTCATTCCATGGTCTCAAATAAAATGCATCTTTTTCCCTAAACCATGGGCCACCAACCATTATTTTATCCTTAATTTATGAATTGAAAAAGATGATGAGAAAAAAACCTTTAGGAAGAAAAGTCACGGAGTAATTTGCACTTAATCCCTACTTCCACTTGATCTAATTTTGAATCTTCAAAGAGAATATTCGACTACAACTATAGTCTTCATGAAAGGGGTGTAAGCCCTAGGTGCAATCAAGCGATGGAACAAAGTGATAAATTTGGCTACAGTCTTCATGAAAGGGATGCAAACCCTAGGTGTAGTCAAGCATTGAAGGAAGAGGATTGTTTGAAAGCCTCTTTAGTTAAAAAAAATATCTCTCAGGGATCTTTGGGTTCGCGGGTGGATGAACCTCTTCCCTCTATCAAGAATTTAGCGAATGAATTTGGATTGAATCTGATTGATCATGACACCAGAACAATTATCTAAAAACTCAAAGGCAAAAAACTAGGCTTGGAGGAGCTCAAAGAATACATTAAATATTGGTGGACCAATACATAATTTCAAGTAATTCTCTTATCCAAAAAATTCATTTGTGTTTCCTTTTCTAATTTAACAAATAGAGATAAGGTAATGTGTTATAGATATAATTGGTTTTTTACACAAAGGGGTGTCTATATAAGACCTTGGAATCCTAGTTTAAACCCCTTTACATAAGAAGTTAATGGCTTCCCAGTTTGGATAAATATTTATGCTCTCCCTATGGAGTTTTTGGGAGAGAAGATATTCACCAAAATTGGTAATTCCATTAGTGCATTCCAGTATATGGATGCCCAAATAGAGGAAATATGTCCAGTAAAATTAATATGAGTAAAGCAAGATTGGTTGATTGGATTGATGTTTTAGTTCCTAGGCCTCAGTCCATTGCTATCTCCTCAAGCAAAGGGGAATGGATCCAAAATATTGAATATAAAAACTTCTCCCTAAGATGTTATAGCTGTTAGTAATATGGCCACATGAAGAAGAGATGCCCAGTCATCCAATCATGCTCTGATTCCTCGTTGGTGAAGGAGAAAGCCTTGTATGTGAATGATTCAAAATCTTCAAATGTCCCAGCTCAAAAGAAAGAATATCATCCTCCAGATGCACCAATTATCCAATAGGAATCACACGAACAACAAAAGACTCAACACCAAAAGGAGAATTTGAATCAAATCATTAATAAAATCCATATGGTTACTAAAGACCATCCAGATGGTTTCATGGAAAAGATTAGCAACTCAGATGGTATTCTTGAAGCTAATTATGAAATAATCGGTGACGATCAATTTTCTAAAAATGAATATCCTACAAAATGTGTTACAACTAGATATTACCTCAGGAGCTTGAAGTGCAAAAATGCATTCTCAAATCTTGCCACTCTAAAAGAGGAAGAACCTCTACTATAGAAGAAAAATAATCAAACTAATTTCCTCTTTGATGGATGACTGTTATGTTTATTTTTCTTCTATCTGTTGGAGTTATGTGTCATGTAAGGGTTGTTCTTATTGGTAGTTCCTTTAAAAAAAGTTGATTATGTAAACTTAGTAGTCTGAGGAAAATGAAGAATATCTTTGATAGAAATACAAATATGGGTATGCTTTAATTAACTTGTTATAAATGTAATGAGAGCAATGTAATGTTTTAATTTTGTAATAGGAGTGGCCCTCAATAGAAGCCACACATAGCTTATTAAAAAAAATTGAATCTTAAAAAATCTTGGTCATGATCTATAGAATTTACATATTAACCTTCTACCTTTAAGAACAATTATATAATGCTCAATCATCTCATCATCCTTGATATTCACTTCTGGTGTAAAATCTGCTAGATTTAACTTGCCATGTGTTCGCTCTTTTCCTTATCTCCAACTTGGGCCTTCATACTTTCAACTAGGGCATCTTGACTTCCCATTGGAGCTTTCAAATATGACTTTCATTTCATACGAGCTAATGGAACTGGCTCTTGGCTTGCACTTCCTCTTGGATGACCTTCCCTCTCGACTTGCACTTACTCCTAGCTTACTCTCTCCTATGTTGCACTCACTCCTGACTTGCACTCCCTGTTGGCTTGCAATATCCCTTGTCTCTTTTTTTTCTAGCCTTCCTTTGCTTCAACAATTTCTTGGAAACAATGTTCTATGCATTCGTGATAAGGATTTGAAGCATTGATACACTTTGGATAAACCCACTAGTCTTCCACCTTGATTGAATATTGGCTTCCACTCCATCTTAGATCGTACTTCATATCGACTTGCACTCCCTCTTAGATTGCACTTCCTCCTGGCTTGCACTGGATTTTCTTCAACTGGATCACACTTTGCTTTCTACTTCTTGTTCACACTTCCTCCTCACTCTCGGCTTGCGCTCGCACTCCACTTCTGACTATACTTACTTCAAGCTCAAGTTTGCACTTGCTTCCGATTGGACTATCTTCCAACGAGTTTGTTGCACTCCCTCCTGACTCGAACTCACACTCGTTAAACAATCTGTCATTATTACATAATGATTACATAATAATATTATAATAAATTTTGACAATTATGTATGTATTATTTAAAGAGATTTAAACCCAAATATTTTCCTTGAAAATCAAAGAATATAAATGATTAAATTTATATACCATTTAAGAATTTTATTTAACCAATTTAAAGCTGCATATTTAAAATGTTTTTGTATAAAAATATTTTAAATAAAATAATTATTTTTTAATGACGATCTTAAGTTTTAATACTCATATTACATAAAAGTAAATAGAATATAATCATTATCTAAATTAAATAAATCATGGTTCAATTCTCTTAAATTTATAAATTTAAAATTATTTTTAAATTAAATAACTCGGTAAATATATTGATTAATATAATTGTTTTTAATATATATTTTTAATTTATTTTTTATCTTTTTTAATCTTAAATAGAAGGTTTAAGGTTTAGTAGGATAAGGGTTGTACACCATATTTTGATAACAAGAAAACAAACATACAAACATTAGTTTAACATTTATTTAAGTAGTTAGTGATAAATAATTAAATAAAAATCAAGTAGCATTAGCTTAATGAGTTATATTTCTTGTTCAAGGAGAGACCAAGGTTCAAATCTTGCCAATCGATACATAAATAATATCCTCATTTTGTTAAACGATACAACGATACATAGATGATGTAATAGGAATGGGACTGGTTTCAAAAATTAGAAATAAATAAATAAATAGCATCTGGGGTGCAATGCAATGGTTCGGGCTTTGACTCTTCTTTGGGAGGTCCAAGGTTCAAATCATGGCGTGGGCGAATGTGTGAGGGGGTGGATGTGTGATGGCTTTGTGTTAAATTCCCTATTGATAAGTATAACTCACCTTGTATGTCGGTCATAGGGTTTTCTCACAATAACCAAACAAATAATAATAATAATAATAAATATATATATAATTATAATTTTTAAGTCGTCGTTTATTCTTGATTATAACATCTCTTAGTTTTTTATAGCTTTAATGTTGCATACTAAGTTAACACAAAAGTGTATAATATTATTACTCTAGCATAGCTCACTAGGGCTAGGTGGATTGGTAAGTGCTTGTTTGGCAAGGCACTTACCAAGAAGACACCTAGGTTCAAACCTTGGGGACAACTTGTTTGCAAAGGTAGTAGTTTGATTTGAATTTTCTGAGTGTGTGTCAGATTGACAATGATGGTATGAATCCTTGGTTCCTTTCCAATCAGATCAACAATAACGAGACAAAATAGGTTTAGTGAAAGTAGTCTATGTGGTTTGAACCCTGCGATTGCTAGTTACTAAATATAGTGTGGTTGTCACCAAATCTTCTATGTAACAAAAAAAAATCATTGTAGCATAAAATATATTTAGGTCAGAGGATCGAAAGGCATAATAGGTTTAGTGAGAGTAGTCTATGTGGTTTCAACCCTGCAATTGTTAGTTACTAAATATAGTATGGTTGTGACCAACTCTCCTATGTAACCAAAAAAATCATTGTAGCATGAAATATATTTTAGGTCAGAGGATCCGACCCGTTAAGTTGCAACGCCATCGTTAGTTGCTAAAAATAGTGTGGTTGTGACCAACTCTCTGTAACAAAAAAAAAATCACTTCGAAGGATCCGACCCATTAAGTTGCAACGCCATGCTGTAACGTCATCATTAGTTACTAAAAATAGTGTGGTTGTGACCAACTCTCTGTAACAAAAAAAAAAAATCACTGTAGCATAAAATATGTTTCAGGTTGGAGGATCGGACCTGTTAAGCTGCAACGCCATCATTAGTTACTAAAAATAGTATGGTTGCGACCAACTCTCTATAATAAAAAAAAATCACTGTAACATAAAATATGTTTTAGGTCGGAATATCCGACCCGTTAAACTACAACGCCATCGTTAAACTTCTTTATGCAACACCATCGTTAAAATTCGTCAAGCTTTTGACCACTATTAAAAAGTTTACTTGGTACAAAGGTTATAATAACAACAAAGAGTAAGATTAGAATCACAATAAAATTATAGAAAAATGTAACAAGTTATCAATTCTTCTAAAAAAATTAAATAAAATTAAAAATAATTTAAAAATAAAAACATTAATTTTCACATTATACTCATGTTACATAAACATTATAATTTAAAAACATATGCTATGTTAATCTCTAAAAATATAATATTAATCCGTTCATGTAGAGGAGTTGGAGAGCAAGCGGGTAGTTAAAACTCTCTAGTTATCGAGAGGCCCAGGTTCAAATCTCTCCCCTCACATGTTACGGATATGTTGTATATAAAAAAGGTTCCTCGTCACGAATATATATATATTATTAAAAACATTATTAGATGAAAATACATTATCTTACTTAATAATATTATTAGATGAAAATACACTATAACTTAAACTCCATTAAGTTGCAACACCATTGTTAAACTTGGTTAAATTCTAGGACTACTGTTAAAAAGTTTATTAGGTACAATTGGAAATTATAATGATAACAAACAGTAAGATTAAAATCTATAATAAAACAATAAAAAAATGTAATAAATTATAAATTTCTCTTTAAAAAATAAAAACATAATTTTCACATTATATTGATGTTACATAAACACTATAATTTAAAAATCTATAAATATAATATTAATAATATTATTAGGTGAAGATACACTATAATATTATTAAGTTGCAACGCCATTGTTAAACTGGTTAAATTTTAGGATTACTATTAAAAAGTTTGCTCGGTACAATTGGAAATTATAATGATAACAAAGAGTAATATTAAAATCTATAATAAAATAATAAAAAATGTAACAAATTATAAATTTCTCTTTTAAAAATAAAAACATAATTTTTCGCATTATATTGATGTTACATAAACATTATAATTTAAAAATCTAAAAATATAATATTAATAATATTATTAGGTGAAGATACACTATCTTACTTAATAATATTATTAGATAAAAATACACTATCTTACCAATGGTGTTGGGTTATATAAGGAGAGATATCATAATGAATATTTTCACAAACATTATAATTTAAAAATCTAAAAATATAATATTAATAATATTATTAGATAAAAATACACTATCTTAGCAAGGGTGTTGGGTTATATAAGGAGAGATATCATAACTAAGACTTAGCATGGATATACAATATCTTTTATGACAATTTTGTCAAATTTTGAAATAAGAACGTATACTTAAATTAATATAAACAGAAAAACTTACATCACATAATGTCCAACAAACCTATCCATAAGCACAAAAACTAAATACTAAACTAAAACAATATCAAGAATATTTGTCCATGCAGATTTAAACCAAAATTACAAGAGTAGCAGCAGTTCAAGCTGATAAATAAACGACAAAAATCAATCATCCTCATATATCAATCTGTATCTATCATGAAACATACGAATGCACTGCAAAATCATGTCTAACTGATCATCACAATGAAGAATGCTTCCTCCATGACGTTCATTTCTTCTGCAATAGGATAACCTGTCAAAAAAATATTGGTACTTGGTCCTGTAGCACTGCATAATCCTCGCCACCTGTATAGAAATTTTGTAACATGTGAGTCTCCTAAGAGACCCAGTAAGTGACCTCTGAAAATTCTGATAAACATCTTTATTCCTATATAACCAGATAATCCATAAGATTTTCGAAGATAGAAGAAGCCAAAAATTATTAAAACATGTTTCCATATGAGGAATATGACCCAATAGAACATTTTGTCTGATCATCTTATCATTAATACTCCAACCTTTCATATTAGATAAAAATAAATACCAGATCTCACGAGCAAAAAAACACTCAAAAAAAATATGCTCAATAGTATTCGGAACCCTGCATATAGAACAACTCATGATATCATTAGAATTACTCAAAATAGGCAATCTCTGAAGCAAAATCTCCCATCTAAACCAAGATTTTTTTGGCTCCAAGTGACTGGACCAAATATGCTGCAAAATGACCTGTCCATAGGAAGCTGAAATATCCATATGCCAGGCTCTACTAATATGTATAATAATATCATTAGTATCAGTCAACATGCTATATAACTGCCTTGAATTAGTTTTATTAAACTGAGTATCATCCTTCCATTTCATAATATCAAACACCTGTCTCTCTTCTAAAACAAAATTAGAAGAGGCTAAATGCAAAAAAGATGACTTAAGTAAGCAGTATGTTCTCTTCTGCGAAAAAGGAAGATCATATTGAGTTCTAAGAACATCCCAAGACTTCAAAATGCCATTGTTAAGAATATCATTAAAGGTTCTAATACCCGAACTGGCCCAGTTTCTAGCAGAACAACCTTTCGTAAGAGCAATAAACTTATTATTATGCACAAGATTCCACCATATCGAGCTGTGCATATACAAAACTGAATTATTATTAACATATGAAGCAAAAAGACTGCCTCTTATCATCTCCCATGCTTTCCACAAACTTTTAAACACAATTGAACCAAATGGAGCAACAGGAAATTTGCCCAATAAGATATCTATCATGGGAAGGCCCTTCCAAGTACGAGCCTGTTTAGGAACAACCAAACATATATTATTTCTAACCAACACTTTCCAAGGCTCATTTCCATCAATACAATGAACAATCCATTTAATAGCAAGAGCCATGCCCTGAAAACGAAGATTCTTAAGCCCCAAACCACCCTTTAATCTACTCACAGTACACCATTCCCACTTTACACCATGTTTTTTCTTGCCAAACACATTTCCAGCCCACAAAATTTTTTTGATATATTTATGAATCTCATTAACTTGATAGGAACAGAAAAACCATGCTGAAGCATAATAAATAGAATAAGATGATAATTTTTTTTGACAAATCTGAAACCTTCCAGCACGGGATATAAACTTCTTATTCCATTTACTAAGCTTAGCAATAATCTTTTCTTTCACCCACATCCACATGTTTTTAAGATTAGGCTCAATAGCAAAAGGTATACCCAAATAACGAACCTGTTTAGTTGGACCTCCCCACTGAATATTAAACCTGGACAACCAATTAGGAGCAACAAAATCCCAACTTAACAGGATTGACTTAGAAGTAGCTATTTTAGCTCCTGAAGCATTGCAAAAGCAGTCAAGTTTTGTGAATAATGAAACAAAATTATCTTCCACCATCTTAACAAAAATTGAAGTATCATCAACAAAATGAATATTCAAAAGTTCCTGACCATTTGGAAGCATAATTCCTTTAATAGCTGGACTAATAACACTCTCTCTTAGCAGATAAAATAAAGCATCATTAGCAATAACAAAAAGAGCTGGAGCAAGAGGACAACCTTACCTTATTGATCTCTGTAGAACTATAGGATCAGAAAGAAGACCATTAACCTCAACATAGGCAATAGCATCAGCTAACAAAACCTTCACCATTTCACAAAACATGGAAGGAAACCCAAAAGCTTCAAGCACCTTAAGAACAAAATTCCACTCAACTCTATCATAAGCCTTTTCAAAATCTAATAACAACATTCCAACATTTTGCCCTGTGTACTTTGACCAATTCATTGCCTCCCAACTTGTGAGAAGATTTTCTAAAATGTATCTCCCTTTAACAAAACCTGTTTGAGATGGATTTATGAACTTAGGAAGACAATTAGCAATCCTCAAAGCAAGAATCTTAGCAAGGATTTTATATGAGACATTCAATAAAGTAATCGGCCTCCAATTCTTGACTAAAGCTTTATCACCCTCCTTAGGAAGTAATTTAATAATACCTGTATTGATTTCTTTACCAAGTGACCCAATGTGAATAGCCTCCTCATAGACCTGACAAAGATCTTCACTTAACCACTCCACATTCTTCTTATAAAATTCAATAGGTAAACCATCAAAACCAGGAGCTTTATCATTATGAATAGATTGAATAGCTTTAATGATTTCATCCTTAGTAATAGGATTACCTAACACTTCAGCCTCTTGCAAGGAAATTTTCTTAGGAATCAAGGAACAACAGTAAACTCTATCATTATGTCTAGAAACATTATCCTCTGAAGTAAAAATATTCTTATAAAACTGGAAAAACACCTTAAGAATATCATTGTCATTAGATACCAAAATCTGCCCATCCCAAATTCCAATAATCTTCTCTAAATTTCCTCTCTCTTTAATATATTTAAAGAAGAACTTAGACCCTTTGTCACCAACCTGCAACCAATTTAATTTAGCCTGAGCCCTTAATCTCTGAATCTTTTTCATTTGTAACCTCTTGAGATCATTTTTCATGACAATTAAATCATCCTGAGCTTTAAAATTATCAGGATTAAGCTGAAGAACAGATTCTAAATGAAAAATATTATTGTAGAGCATATTTTCTAACTTTTTACTTTCAAAAGCTTGTTGTTTACCAATGGACTGAAACACCCTTCTCCAACCCCTAACATTCATATTCCATATTTCAATAGGACTAACATGTTTATAAATCCATCTATTAATCTCTCGCAGAGTAAAAATAACATCATTACAATCCACAAGATCCAGTAAAGAAATATTCAACAAAAATTTCCATTCAGGTCTTCTAGAATGACTAGTCTCATCCTGTAATTTCATATTAACAATAATAGGAAAATGATCTGATAAAGCATTAGGAACAATTTGAACTCTAAGACCATCTCCCAGATTATCAAAATGAAAAAAGGAATTAGAAGCATAGAATCTATCTAACCGAGAATATATTCTACTAATTCCTTTTTGCATATTGCACCATGTAGACCACAATCCTTGGTGATGTTCCTTATAACCTTCCAAAGGATCAACAAGATTAAACTGAGATTTAAATCTGTTCTAACAGTGAAATTCATCACCTTTCCATTCAACCTCTAAACCTCCACTTTTATCCCATTGATGTTCTACCATATTGAAGTCACCACCAAATATCCAAGGAATATCCTGCAGGCTTAAAAGCCATTGCCATAAGGCACACCTTTCTAAATAGTCATTAGGGGCATATATAGAACAAATACCAAACCTGAAATTGTTCTTCTCAATAATTACCCAAACTGCCCGATGACAAGGAGAAGAGCCAAAATCAATAACCTTAGATGCCCAAAAAGGAGACAACATAATGACAGCCCCACCCTTTCCATGAGGATGATTTGTATGGTAATATGAAGCCTTTTTCCAGATCACTCTCAAAGCAGAATACAACTGAAAATCAGTAGCTTTTACTTCCTGAAGAATAATACAATCATATTTACAAACATATTGCAAAAAAGTTTTAATAACATATTTTCTCTTTGGGGATTCAAGACCCCTAACGTTCTAACTTATGCATTTAATTGTCATTATCAAGATTAAAAGTTCTGGTTCTGCCTCTAGCTAGTTCTTTAGCAGCTTTAAGAGACTTCCCTTTATTAACAACATCACCTACCCTTCTTCTTTTCTTCTTTTCTACAGTCATCCATTCTTTATCTATTCCTTCAACTTCATCTCCAATCACACTATCTCCTGCAGAGCTAGCAAGATCCATACTTGGAAGGGACTCCACATCAGAGATGTCATTATTAGACATCTCTTCAATAGCTCCATCTAATTCAACTGTGTTAGATTCAACAAATTTCTTATATGCTAAAGCCTTCTTATTAATTGACTGCAAAGCCAGCTCTTGAGCAGTTAATTTAACTCCAGTATCATTAGTAATTTTATTATTTATACCTTCATTCATAGATGAAGAAGAATCATTATTCAAAGCCACATTTTTCACAGCTCTCTCTTTAACATTAGCCATACTTTTAGAAAATGACTTCAGTTTACATATAGAATTACCATCCTTAACAAGACCATTTTCATGAGAACCCTTAGGAGAAGTAATCCCATCATCACGAACAGAATCAATTTGCAGCATATTAGATTCAGGCACTTCAGCCTGATTAATATTAGAAGGCTCCTTAATAATATTAAAACTATTACCATCACCATTTTCATATGAAACCTCCATATTTGACATATTTACATTACAGTCCACATTACCAGAGACCACATTAATCTGATTTAAAAACAGAGCCATAATAGGGTAAGGAATGAGGACTCTATATCACTTAAATACCTTATTGCATGAACTTAAGAGTTGGTAGTTGTAGGGATTCATAGTTTAGGTCCTACGTTAGATAAGAAATTAATTCTTACCTACTCTAATTTGTGCGAGGTTCTTTAATTTCCCCTTAAACTTAGAGAAGATAAGAAGAAAAAAATAACTTAGAAAACTTATAACTAAGTGTATCGCTCCAAATTTTTCGCACCCTTACCTTCAGGCTATAGGATCCGTGCCCAAAAGGAGGATGGGAAAAGGATGGCGTGGTACCTCGGACTGAGAGGCCTTACGAAGGTCCCGCCTCTCGGGGAGGTGTATTATGGTGATTTTTTGACGGATGGTGGGTTCACCAGGAAACGTTTGAATGGCAGTTTCCATGCCTAGGTTGGGAATGTGTTTAATGTGTTCAATTTTAGCTTTAACCATTCGAGTCCTAGGTTTGGCCAAATGAATCTAAGTTGTTCTATTATGAAAATGTAGACTAAATGAAATACAAAAAACAAATTTGAACAGAAACAAAGAGAAAAAGCTAAATTAAAGAGCCATACCTGATCTAGATGTCTGATGGAGGTTCTGATTCTTGAAGCAGACAGGATCATCTGGAATTTGACGAGATCATCTCCGACCTGCGGGATCGTCTGAGATCTGACGAATTCGTCAGAGACCTGCAAACAGAGAAATAGACACAAAATACAAAAAATGCAAGCAATGCTAATAGAGGATAATGATGTAAAATGACAATAAGGATGTTAACAGATAATCCTAAATAGAAATGCAAGTAAGTTGCAACACTTTAATAGCTAATCATGACCTTATTATGCAATTAAACTACATGGGTGAACTCCAAGATGCAAAATAATAAAGAATAATCATAAGATTAACTAAATGCAGAATAATGCAACAGAAAAGAATGAAGAAATGCAAACTCTGGGCACTGATTGCCCCCAATGCAGACTGCAGTCGAGATCGTCTCGAATTGGTGCGAAATCGTCTCTAATTGAACAGGATCGTCCACGACGAATTGAGCTTGCTCCGGCTGAAAAATACTAAGGTTCCTGCAAATAAATTTGGACAAATATGGAGGCAAATAATAATTTAAGACGGTCTAATGCATGTAGAACTTGTGTTACAAGAAATTTCAGCCAGGGGGATGCCAAGGGGGAGTCCTAAGTTTAAATAGGCTTAGGATGGAGGTTAGGAGGTTGGAGATCATCCCAATTTGGGAGATCTCCAATGGGGGAGGGTCTCTAACGGCGCAGACACGCTTCTGCCCGGATTAGAGACGCCGTTGGAACAGAGGCTAATTGTGAAAAATCAATTTTGGGACAAGATCATCTGGACATCCTAGCCCAGACGAAATCGTCCGATCTGAGGCGATATCGTCTGATCGGCGACGATATCGTCAAACGGTCAAAACAAACTCTAAAAATGGCACGAGAAACGAGGAAACGGGTTAAGCGACGGTTTAGGAGCGATTTTGGGGTTAAAATTTGAATTTGAATTATTACTAAAGTAATTGTAATTATTTAAGGTTTTACTGCGCCAATTTTAGGGTGCTACATTTTGCCCCCTCTTTAGCGAATTTTTCGAAGAAAATGCGTTAAAGATGAGTTCTTCTCGATTTACGAGAAAGCAAAAATTATTCCCATTTTTAGGCGACGATTCTAGGTCGAATCGTACGACAGCTTACTATGGTGCCCCCTCCGTGTTTTTACCCAAATCGAACGTTTGAGGTAAAAACGCGAAAAAGCTAAATTTTAAAAAAAATTGTTTAAGTGTTTTGAATAAAATTAAGAAAAATAGGGTAAAACCCTAATTCATTGTTACTGTTCATTTTTTTCATTTTCTGGTTTCTAGAGCTCTAGAGACAAAAATGGTCGAGACAACGCACAGATCGACAGAGGTCCGACGTGGGCTACGGGTAAGGGTCTAAACTTAGTTTAGAATGCTTTACTTTAGAATTTCATTCTTTTTAGATTAGATTTGATTGATTTTTGAGCATCGCGACCGTTTTTGGGCCGTCGACGTCATCGAGACGAAATCGTCTCGATTTCATCGAAATCGTCTCGATATCGTCGATTTCGTCCAAGGGCGAAATCGACGATAGGGGGACGATTTCGTCCAATAAGGGACGATTCCCTCATGCGAAATCGGAGACGAATTTGCTCAAATTTGGGACGATATCGTCCAATTGTGGACGATATCATCATTTATAAAATTGAACTTATTTTGACTTGCATTTTTAATTAATGATTTATTAATGATTTTTATTGTTGATTTTGTTTATGTTGCAGAGAGGATTACTAAAGAGCAGAGAATGGAAATATGGCGGGTTGAGGGATGACTTGGCCGCTCTATCTCAGGCAGAGCGAGATCAGCTGGCTCAGGCCGGCTTGCAACATGTGGAGATGCCACAAGTTTCTACAGATATGGGGCTATTGACGACCCTAGCAGAGAGGTGGTATCCGGGTTCTTCCTATTTTTGGTTACCAATAGGGGAGATGACTCCCACACTGGAGGATGTATGGAGGATTTTGAGGATCCCCATACAAGGACGGCTGATCACTCCCACGGCCAATCAGGGCCATGCGATGATGCGACTGTGTGGTGATCCAAGCTTCGCCCTGGAGAAGGGCGGAGTGAATATCGAGTCGCTGCGCCAGATGCCTGGGGCATCTAGACTCACACGAGTTTTGGCTGGGGTGGTAGGTGGACTTCTGCTGTGCCACCAGAGCGGATGCAGGGTACCATGGCTACTGATGGATGTGGTCTATGACATGAGAGACCACGGGTACAGGTTTGCTTGGGGGAGCTTTGTACTCTGTCGATTGTATAGGATCCTACATGGGGTTGTGTACAAGGGCGACCGATGTCTGGTTATGACATCGCTACTACAGGTTTGGTGCTAGGAGCACATCGCGGTGCAAAGGCTGGTAGGGCTTCCACTGACAGGGATTGACGGGGAGAGGCCCCGAGTTTTCTACTGGTGGCTCCAGAGAGGGGCACAACGACGGATAGATCTACCAGCATCCCGAAAACTACTAGACGACCTTGTCTCCGACTAGATCACCTGGAGGCCTTGGAGAGATCATCCAGGGTGGGCCGAGGACGAACAAGAGCTGGCTCGCATCAGGCGAGTCTGCTGGCTGAGGATGGAGAGGGGAGAGGTGGAGCTCCACCGGTACGATCGAGTTTTGAGGAAATTCGGTCTATAGCAGGGGATCCCATCTCTCAGAGACTACGAGTTTTCTCGGACTATACGGGATAACACTATAGCTAGCGGGGCTCCAGATATGCAATGATTTTGGAGTCAGGACGTAGATGATGCCCCCATTCAGCTAGTGGATGGGGACGACGCTGGGGTAGCCGACGGCTATGATGCCTGGTACACAGGCATCCGCCCTCCTCGGATGACGAGGGCTCAGGGTCCGATTCATGCAGTTGTGCGTCGGATGGGGAGGCGGTGCCAGGAAGCCATTGAGGTGGCACAAGGTCGCGACAGGAGAGAGCAGAGGAGACCACAGGCTTAGCAGAGGCCGCGATAGCGGGAGAGGAGGGAGGAGAGACCCCCTTCTCCACAGAGAGAGAGGCCACCATCGCTCGATAAGGGCAAGGGTGTTGACACTGGGGAGAGCAGCGAGACAGCGACTCTCCGAGCTGAGGTTGCCCACCTGCGGGCTCAGGTGTAGACATTGCAGGATGAGGCTACATGACTTAGAGCTCGGGGTGGAGGAGTGAGCACTCGGGATTTAGCACGCGCTATTGCCCAGGTTACATTCTATCAGGCTCTATATTACCAGGCAGTGCCAGCAGAGGAGAGGGTGCCATTACCAGCTCATATTGCAGAGCCTGTCATGATGGGGTCATCTAGGACATCATCACGATCGGCATCCAGGACTCATGGCACCACACGGACTGCGATGGGGCCACCTCCTCCACCTCAGGGCGGGGGAGGAGATGAGGCTGAGAGCTCGAGGGGTTCTCGAGACACGGCACAGAGGATATATGATTGAGAGGATTGAGTATGCCAAGATGTAGATTGTGGCATACCAATCTAGGTTTTGATATGATGTACATATATTTGAGATATATATATATATATATATATATATATATATATATAAATATATATATATATATATATATATATGATATTTTTTGATCATATGACTTGTCTTATGTATTTTTATGATGTTTTAATGTTTTGGTGTGATTGATTTGATGATTCATGTAATTATGTCGTTTGGAAATATGTATGGTTTTTAATGGATGCTTTAAAATTTAAATGAAATAATCTGATGTAAACAAATTGGTTGTTTGTGATGTGATGATTTGATAAAAAAAAAAAGGACTTCTAACAATAATTTCAAAGGACATTGTCGCTATTATAGACCATTTCATGGAGTCGCCGCTCACTCGGTCGTCAAGCTAATCCCAGTATAGAAATATTGTTAAAAGTAAAAGAGTGCTTAAGAGACTGTCTTAAGACTTTGGTGTAATGGTGCAAATGATGATGATGATGGTGATTTGTTTTCAGATTTCCATAAAAATAGTATGCATGAAATATTTTGAAATGATTTTTGCTAGGCATAAATTCCTAAGTGTGATAAATTTTTTGGATAATTCCCTAGGAATTATACCATCATTGCAAATTTGCATATTGACATAATGACATGAAATAGTGATAATGTGCATGCTTTTTTAAAAACATAATTGTATAACATAATGATTTAAGTCATATGTTTTTATGATTTTAAATAAATGGGGAATAAAAATTGGTACAATGGTTTGCGCTAGGCATAGAATATGTAGGTATAGACTTATACCATCATCGCGAAATCCAAAGAAAAATTTGATATAATAGTTTTATTGTATGGTTGATTTTTAATTGTTGAAAATAAACAGAAAATATGGAGATGAGGACTTGCGCTAGGCATAAGACTCCCATTTAAGTTCTAGAACTATACCATCGTCGCGAAAGTCGACAATATATATATATATATATATATGTGTGTTTTTATTGTATGGTTTGAAAGAAATTTTGATTTTTGATTATGCATGGTGTTGTCTTTATGCGAGAAAGGAAAAAATGAAATTATTCCAGACAATTTGCAAAGATATTTCAAAGTATCTCGAAGACAAAAGTTAGATTTATAAGGAATCCCATGTGCATATGTGAGTTCATTTCCAATCTTGATTTATCATAATGATACACAAAATCTCTCAAATACAAATGTGTGTGCAATTGCTATGTTCGTTTACCAGTTTTGAGCAAGATAATTTGATACAAGTGATTTGAATGAACCAAATAAGTGTTCATTAACCATGATTTAGATGCATATAACCATACCAGGCTACTATGTAAGTCGGTTTATCAAGAGCTAGCTAATCCATAAGCAGACATAGGTCTGTACAAAAGAAGGTCGCTAATGTGACAGACATATCGCCACGCTAGGAGTTACCCAAGGCCAAGCGGGTTGGGCACAAACCACCTGTTATGGGGCTTACCTCACAGTTTTCGAATAATTGAGAATTCCAGGGATTCAAGCTCATCAACCCTTCTTTTCTTTTCAATGGGTAGGGAGAGGGATTTTATTGCTTTTGCTTTTGCTTTCTTTTCTTTTGTATTTTTGCTTGATTTTTGAGATAATGCTTGGAACATTGTTGTAATGATATAAAATAACATTTTTCTTTTTCTCTTTTTCTTGAACTTTGCTTTTCTTCCTATGCTAGGGATACTTGCTCGGATTAGCTGTAGAGCAAGGGATTTTTATTCTGGGTAGGGGTGAGCTTGTCCTTTTGCCAATTCTCAAAGATTCTAGACCATGTGCATGATAGGATAGCAAGGGAAACTTTTCGCTCAAGAAACCACTTCTACTATATGGCATGGACGTTACAAATATAATCATTTTATTGTGAAAGGATGTGCTTGGTTTAAGTAAATAACAAGATCAATTCTCCCGTGCTCAAACTTTATTTAATTGAATTTTGTGGAATTTGATATAAGAGAGATTAGTAATCATGCCAGATAAAAATCAAGATATTTATTTTGTGTTTGTGAAAGTGAGGGATTCCAAATAAATGCTAATTTATCCAAAATAATTTGAAATATATAACTGCAACATTTGTAAGAAGAAATATATACAAATACTTTTGAGAAGTTTTGAGAATGTTGACTCTCTCTTTCTTCTTTATTTTGTTTTGGTTTCGAAAGAGTCAAGAATATTGTTGTTTTTATTTTTATTATTTTTGTTTGTTTTTGAAAGAATTAACAAGTGCCATAAATAAATACAACAAATAGTTTTGAATATTTTGATGATTTTGAATGTTTTTGGTATTTTTGAATTTATAAATTGAAAGAAATACAAGATAGTGATTTTGAAATATTTTAAACAAATATATACAAGGATGAAATGACCAAATTTATGCATAGTAACGTTTAAGATGCATAATATTCATAGGTTCTTTTAAATCTTTACCATCTAAGGTAGCTAATTTGTATGCTCCCGATTCAAATTTAGCAGTGATAATGTATGGTCCAAGCCAGTTGGGCTCAAATTTACCTTTAAGGTCTTTAGTTGCATTAGTATTTTTTTGATTTTCTTTTAAAACAAGGTCGCCGATCTCAAAGGATCGATGACAAACTTTTTTAGCATATGATCTTTTAAGCTTGTTTTGGTAGGCACGGAGATGCTCCAAAGCATTGATGCATTTTTCATCTAGGAGTTCCAGCTGATCGAGTCTGCTAGCTCGATATTCATCTCCTACTTCGGTATCTTGAAGTAGTAGAGCCAAAGAAGGAACTTCTAATTCAAAGGGAAAAACGGCTTCAGCACCATAAACCAAAACAAAAGGTGAAGTTCTAGTGGGGGTTCGAACACTAGTTCGATAGGCCCACAAGGCTGGATATAATTGAATGTGCCAGTCACGGCTAGATTTATTGACCAATCTTTTGATAATTTTGATTAAGGTTTTGTTAGATGCTTCTGCTTGACCATTACCCTGAGGATAATAGGGAGTGGACCAACGATGTTGAATCTTATATTTTTGGCATAATTTCTTAACATCTTTATTTTTGAAACAAGTTCCATTGTTTGAGATGAGATTTGCAGGAATTCCGAACCTACAAATGATTTGATTAAAAATAAATTTAGAGACTTGTGTGCTAGTGCAAGAAGCTAAAGGCATAGCTTCAACCCACTTCGTGAAATACTCGGTGGCGGTTATGATGAATTTGTGTCCATCAGATGACACAGGATTAATTTTGCCAATAATGTCTAAGTCCCATTTTGAAAAGGGCCAAGGAGATGAAATAGCCTGCAGTTCTTGTGCAGGGGCATGGACAAGGTCAGCATGTTTCTGGCACTTGTCGCAATGGCGCACATAATCATGTGCATCATTCTCCATGGTAGGCCAAAAGTATCCTATCCTAAGGAGCTTTTTAGCAATCACACTACCACTGAAGTGTCCTCCACAAGATCCATCGTGGGCTTCACTCAAGGCTGATTTGGATTCTTCTAGATTCAAACATCTCAATAAGATACCTTCAAAAGATCTCCTATATAAAGTATTGCCAATTATTACAAATCGACTTGCTCGTCTACGTAATAACCGACGCTGGTTTCTATTAGAATTGGCAGGGAAAGTCTCATTTTGAAGAAAATCAAATATATCCATATACCAAGGTTCAGGAGTAGTTTCATTGATTAGAAACACATCCAAAGGCTCTAAGCATGACTTATTTGAAGCGGGTTCCTGGAGCCGACGAATGATGATGGTGGCATATTCGTCATCTAACTCCAAGGGCAGAAGAGATGCAGTTCGCGGAATAGCTTCCAAAGTAATTTTATCAAACAAGGATAACAATTGCAAAACATATGCTTTATATGGGTGCAATTTATCATCTCTGGTCTGATAAACTTCATTAATTTGATTTATGACAAGTTGAGAATCACCAAAAACTAACAGATGTTTAATTTTTAGCGCCAAGGCAGCTCGTAATCCAAGGATTAGAGCTTCATATTCAACAAGTATTATTGGTGCAAGCAAATGTTAATTTGAAGGACAGAGGAATAAGATGTTTTTGCGGGGATATTAAAATAATACCCGCACCAGCCCCACTCATGCATCGGGCTCCATCAAAGTATAAGGACCATTGTTCAATATGGTCTGCCTCTAATTGAAGGCATTCATCGAGAAACTCAATGATGAGGGGATGGGTAGACTCTAAGGGTGCAACAGCTAATTGATCTCGCTATGATTTGACCCTTAACAGACTTTTGTCCTATGAATGTGAGGTCAAACTCGCTTAGAGCAAGAACCCACTTGGCTATAAGACCCGATAAATAAGGTCGACTCATGAGATACCTCAAGGGATCATATTTAGCAATGACATAGGTTTTTTGACTAAGCATATAATGGCGTAATTTCTACATAGCAAACACGACTGCTAGACATAGTTTTTCTAACGTTGTGTAGCGGGTTTCATAACTGATGAAGGTTCGGCTAATATAATAATTAGCATGTTCTCTCTTCTCATCATCAAGCTGAGCTAACATAGCTCCTAAGGCAGAATCTGAAGCTGAAATATACAGGAGAAATGGGCGATCAGGTCTAGGTGGAGAAAGCACAGGTGGGTTAAGGAGGTATTGTTTGAGAAGTTCAAAAGCTTCTTTACATTCATCGTCCCAATTAAAAGGGACATCCTTCTTAAGGAGCTTAAGAAAGGGACCGGTTTTGTCCGCCAAATTATCGATGAAGTGACGTATAGCTTGAAGTTTACCTTGTAAACTTCGTAATTCAGATATATTGGTAGGTGCGGGCATATCAGTGATAGCCGCAATCTTAAGGGGGTCAATTTCGATGCCACGTAAAGAATGATGAGCAAGGTGCAACCAAAGTATTGTCATTGTTGTCAACACAGTCAGGTTGATTAGTTGATGCAATGGATTGGAGTTGATTGATGAGCAAGGTGATGGACAGGAGTTGATTGATGAGGTAAGGTGCAACCAAAGTATTGTCATTGTTGTCAACACAGACAGAGGATCGGTTGATGCAATGGACAGGAGTGCAGAAGTCAATAGATAGATCAGTTGATGAAGTGAACAAGAGTTCAAAGGTCAGTCAGAACATGTATAATGAATTTCCAAGAAGACAGAAGTGGCCTAGATGCAAAAGCTCAAAGAAAAAGACAAGTAAGAAAATCGTTGCGATATCGCGACATGTTTTCTGTTGCGATTTTGCGACATCTTGGAGAGAGAAAATGCTATCAAAATTGTCGCGATTTCGCGACATATCGGAGGAGAGAGAAAATGCTGGGAAAACTGTCGCGATTTCGCGACATGTTGGAAGAAAAGAAGCCAAGTAGAAAAACTGTCGCGATTTCGCGACATGTTGGAAGCAAAGAAGCCAAGTGGAAAAACTGTCGCGATTTCGCGACATGTTGGAAGCAAAGAAGCCAAGTGGAAAAACTGTCGCGATTTCACGACATGTTGGCAGAGAAGAAACCAAGTGGAAAAACTATCGTGATTTCGCGACATGTTTGAGGAGAGAGAAAGCGCAAAAGAAACTGTCGCGATTTCGCGACATGTTTGGAAAGAAGGCGCAAGCAAAGAAAACTGTCGCGATTTCGCGACATGTTTCATTTTCGTGGTCCAAAGCGAAAGAAAGAGGAGAGAGAAAAAACTGTCGCGATTTCGTGACATGTTTCATTTTCGTGGTCCAAAGCGAAAGAAAGAGGAGAGAGAAAAAGATGTCGCGATTTGGCGACATGTTTCATTTTCGTGGTCCAAAGCAAAGGAAAGAGGAGAGAGAAAAAGATGTCACGATTTCGCGACATGTTTCATTTTTGTGGGCGAAAGCGAAGGAATGAGGAGAGAGAAAAAGATGTCGCGATTTCGCGACATGTTCCATTTTTGCAGGCGAAAGCGAAGGAATGAGGAGAGAGAAAAAGATGTTGCGATTTTGCGACATGTTGCATTTTCGAAAGCCGAAGCAAAGGTAAAGTGCAAGGAACAAAAGTGTAGCAATATCGTTACATGTTGAAGTATCGCAGGCCGAAGCGAAGGTAAAGTGCAAGGAACAAAAGTGTAGCGATATCGCTACATGTTGAAGTTTCGCGGGCCGAAGCAAAGGTAAAGTGCAAGGAACAAAAATGTAGCGATATCGCTACATGTTGGGATTTCGCTAGTGCATGAAGAGAAGAGTTGTACGAAAGCGAAAGGTGTCACGATTTCGTGACATGTCTTGATTTCGCTAGTGCATGAAGAGAAGAGTTGTACGGAAGCAAAAGGTGTCGCGATTTTGTGACATGTCTTGATTTTGCTAGTGCATGAAGAGAAGAGTGTACGGAAGCGAAAGATGTCACGATTTCGTGACATGTCATGTTTTCGCTAAGGCATGCGAAGAAGAATGTACGACAGCGAAAAGCATCGCGATTTCGTGACATGTCAAGTTTTCGCTAGTTGAAGCTGAGAAGAGTGCAAGGAAGCGAAAGATGTCACGATTTCGTGACATGTCACGTTTTCGCGGTTGCATGCCGAGAAGAGTGGAAGGAAGCGAAGAATGTTGCAATTTTGTGACATGTCAGGTTTTCGCGGTTGCATGCCGAGAAGAGTGGAAGGAAGCGGAGAATGTCACGATATCGCGACATGTCAGGTTTTCACGATCAACTATCAAGAAAAAGTCAAAGGGGTAGAAATGTTGCGTTAATGAGAAGCATACACAGGGACAATTACAGAGGGAGATCATGCAGCGTTAATGAGAAGTGTAATAAAAGTCAGTGCAACGGTTACAGAAACATGACAGTGGTAGACAAAATCTGTAGTGATAGACAGAATTTGCAGTGACGGATAGAATCTGAAGAAAACCTGGTAAAACATATTATAATAATATGACTACTGTAGTGGGTGCACAGTGTGGCTGCATGAATGCGTTAGTGGGTCCACAGTGCGGCAGAAAGAGCATGAGAAACGAGAAAAAGAAAGCACGACAAAATGTGAAAAGAAAAGCACATGGCAAACAAGGAAGAAGAAAACGCAACAGCATGAGTGCAGTTGTGGGTCCGCAGTGCATCAGGTTGAACGCAGCAGAAAAAGCTCAAAAAAATAAAATAAAAGTGTGTGCGGTAGTGAATCCGAGGTGCTTCGAGATTTGTGCCAAAAAGCATGCGCTGTAACTGGAAAGCATGCGCTGTAACTGGAAGTGAAAATAAGCGGGAAAAGTGTAAACCGAAATAGAGAAGATGTACTGCCAGACATAAAAAGAAAAAATTGGAAAAACATTGACTGTGGAGCTATGACAGAAAAGAAAAATTGTAAGAGGGAGTAAGAGTGAAGAATAACAGAGCTGTGAGAGTTGCAAGTGTAAGCCAGTATGCTGTAAGAAGTACAGAGCTGTGAGAGCTACAAGTGCAAGCCATATGAAAGGGCTGTAAGTGTGTAGAAGGTAGAACTGTAAAAGAGTGTATGCTTCCATAAGATTGATTTGAGTTAAGCTAGACCAGTGAGGGTCTTATAACACAGAAGGCATTTTTATGTCAAACAAGATTTAAATTAGAAATCCAAGTTGGTGCTTGGAATCAGGGGTTGGTGCTCCTTCCAGTTGGTGCTGGTAAATTAGGGGTTGGTGCTCCTTCCAGTAGTTGCTAGTAAATTGATTATAAATTTGGTGCTTTGCAATGGCTGGATTTGGATGGGAGTCCAAGCAGTCTATGTTTGAGGAGTAGCCAAAACTGGTGAACCTTGTTACATCTTGTGTTATGTGATGCTCTCTTGTGGTACTTGCTGTTTCTGGTTTTAAGCATTCATTTGTTTTGGCTTTAAGAGTTAAAGTTTTAAGTTTTAAATAACTGCACTGATTCACCCCCCCTCTCAGTGCCATTGTAATATTAACAAAGAAACTAAAACTCCTAATAGTTTACCGGACTTAACTCCGAATATGCATTTGGCTGGATTTAATCGAACAAGATATTCTCTTAACCGATTAAAAACTTTTCTCAAATAATCTAAATGGTTATCTTCATTAATAGAGCGAGCTATAATATCATCTACATAATCATGTAGGATAGCATACATCATATCATGAAAAATATAAGTCATAGCTCGTTGATAGGTTGCACCTGTGTTCTTTAAGCCAAATGACATCACTTTCCAACAAAAGGTACCCCAGGGGGTAATAAAGGTTATTTTAGCCTGATCTTCAGGAGCTATCCTGATCTGATTATAACCGGAGAATCCATCCATTAAGGACATCATCCCACTCCCAACAGTAAAATCAATGATTTGGTCCATGTTGGGAAGAGGAAAATCATCTTTAGGGCATGCAGCGTTAATATCTCTAAAATCTATGCAAACCCTAACTTTGGTAGCTTCTTTCTTGGTGACTGGAACTACATTTGAGATCCATTTAGCATAATCAATAGCTTGTATAAAAACAACATTCAAGAGTTTTTCTAACTCCCCTTTGACTAGCAAGGCCACTTTGGGATGCATTTTTCTAAGTTTTTGTTTAACATGTTTAGCATCCAAATGGACTACTAGATGATGCATGACTACGGAAGGGTCCAGACCTGGCATATCTTCATATGTCCAAGCGAAGACATCTTCATATTCTTTAAGGAATGCAATGTATTACTCTTGTTTTTCTTGACTTAATTCTGATCCAATATTGATTATGTGGGGATTATCCTCAGTTCCAATGTTGATTTTAATGATGTTTTCTACTCCCATGTGTAGATCTCTTTCAAAATTAGGTGGGGCGGGTGAAACGCCCAATTCTTGTAATTCTTTTAAGGTTAACTTGGATAATTCATCTTGAGGAGTCGTGGACTCAAGTTGGGCTATAGTAGGTATAGAACCATCAAAATAAAAACCATTGTGTAACATCTCTTCAACGGAGACATCATGGAAAATATCTCCTTCCAACTCATCATCGGATTCAACGATCATTTCAGGGTAAGCTATGGATAGCATGTTGCAGGTAAATGGCTGATGTTTTAGAGGTAAATCATCATGCCTATCCAAATAATCTTGATAACATATGAGTTGATCATCATCTTCAAAAGGAAAGGGTTGACCCTTACTAGGAAATAGGCCCACACCACAGTGGGCAGGCCACGGTTCTACCTCGAAAGGTTCTTTCATACCATTTTGGAAAGGTCCCAAGCCTTTCCCTTTATATCCCATTTTAAGCATTATAGGTTTAGCTTTAATATACTCATTAGTAAAATAACATCGAGCATATCCATCATGATGAGTTTTGATATTCCGAGGTATTCTTCCCCAGTCATATCCTTTATAAATGAAGGCACAACTCCCGACTTGATAAGTACTTCCCATAGGTTGTGGGAGGCCCAAAGTGCGAGGAGATGGCGGCAAGTTATTTAAGATAATGGAATTTTGCATAGAAGCATTTGTTTTTTCTGATATAAGAATTTGAGATAAATCAGGTAAGAGTTCATCAAAAAGAGCATAAGATGTAGAAGGATCATTCCCTATATCTTTAGATGTGGAAGGTATGATAGATGTAGATAATGTGGAGGTGTTAATAGATGGGTCTATAGGTTTTGAAATTATAGGGATGGAACATGAAGGATTGGTTATGGATTGAAGATCTTTTTGAGGTTCTAGAGTGGTTTGTTTAGAAGATTGTTGATCTATATATGAGGATGAAATTAATGGAGGAGAAATAGATGAAGTTATGGGTGTGTGTTTCACAGTTTTAGATGAAAAATAAGAATTAGGATGTGTGGATGACAGAGCAGGGCAAAATTGAACTCCAACAAGTTCTGCCAAGGCACACATATCAAAGTGTCTAGGATCACCATGGATAGTGACCAACTAATTTTTAAATTCGAATTTAACACATTGGTGTAAAGTTGATGGGACAACTCGCATTGCATTGATCCAAGGATGACCCAAGAGTATATTGTACGATGCGGGGCAATGTACAATAAACACGGTCGTGTCTAAGGTTCTAGGACCAACTTGCAATGGGATGGTAATAACTCCACACGTTTCTTGTGTTTCGTCATTGAAAGCTTTGATAATCATGTCAGTTTTCTTCATTTCATCACTTCTAAACCCAAATCGTTGGTAGAAATCAAAAGTGCAAATATTTAGAGATGAACCATTATCAATCAAAACTCTTTTAACGGCTACATCTCCAATTAGGGCAGTAATGTATAAGGGGTTATCCTTATGTAAACTATGTTGTGGTATATCTTTATCCCGAAAGTCAATACAATCGACTTCCCTAGTGATGATAGTATTGGCCATGGCTTCAGAGTTGAATGTTTTGTGGTACCATCATTTGGCTTAATGTAAGCATTAATTCATCTCTATGGGTAGGAGAAGATCTTAATAAATCCAAAAGAGAAATTCTGGTTGTAGTATTGGATAATTGCTCATTAATATTGTAAGGGGGTTTAGGTTGAACATTGGAAGCATGATTCCATTTATTGGGATTTTTCAAAACAAATGGAGCTGATCCATCATTCTGGTTTGGTTCTTGTTGAGAATTTTGAGCCTGTTGTCTGGTAACGACTTCGATGGTACCTACAATGTTGTATTGAGGACGTTGAATAAGTCTTGGTCTAGCATTTATAGCTTGTTCATTAGAAAGGAATTGATCAGAAGAGGGTCGAGTAGTAACTCTTCTAGGAAATGGTTCTTCTAGAATCATAGCATCTGTAATAGGTTGAATAGGATCTGATTCATTTTTAGAACTATTCGATTGGTTTGAAGTGATTTCCATGTCACTTTTAGTATCTGATTCTACATCACTAGGATTTGGAGTTTGAGTATTATGTAGGGGCCTGGTCGTGACCATGGATAAAGTTGTGTCAAATTTTTGTAAATCATGATTAGGTAAATGTCCGCTAATAGTTCCTACATATCGGGTAGGAGGAGGAACATTATGATGCTCAATTTGATTGGCCACCTCTTTACCATGTCTTGGTAAAGGATGTTGAAATATGTCTAATGATTGATTAGCATTTTGATTTTGATTTTGGGGAATGTTCTTTTGAGCATTATTAGGAGCATTTTGTTTAGGTTGGAAGGCTTGCACCTCCATTTCATTATTATCAATCAGATCTTGTATTTTATGTTTTAACCTTTTACAAGCGTTGGTAGAGTGTCCAGGTCCTCTATGGAAATCACAGTGTAAGTCGACTCTGTATCCGGGTATGGTTGGATCAAGTTCCTGGATAGTCGGTAATTGAATCAAACCTCTTTCGAGTAATTGAGGTAAAATAGTTGATAATGGTTGATTCAATCTAGTAAATTCTCAAGGAGGTTTATCAGAGGTTTCAATATAAATTTTTCTGTTGTCTTCGTTGCATTGATATTAGCAACATTTCTGTTGTCAGTGACTCCGTCACCTACGACTTGTTTGTTTTTATATTGATTTCTGGATGTTTTCTCATCATCTTTCTTCCTAAGTTGGCCTCTCCTAATGAGGGCATCTTCTACTCTTCGAGCTAAATCTATAGCCTGATCGAAGGTAGTTAAAGTAGCAGTTGATAACTCATAAGATATTTGTTCTTGCAAATTATTAATAAAAATGTCCAACATTTCCCTATAAGGTAGCACAAAGTGCAGTTTTCCTATCAACTACCTCCATCTAGCTAAGAAATCAGCAAAACATTCATCTTTGTCTTGTTTTAAGTTGTATAAATCTTTAATGGTGACATGCCTCTCGATGTAGGCACTAAATTGATGGACAAAAGATTCAGCTGTTTCTTCAAAGTTTCTCAAAGAATGAGTGGGCAATTGATAGTACCACTCTAATGCCATTCCACCTAAACTTTTCGGGAACATTTTTAGTAATAGCAAGTCATCATGTGATATATCATGACATGCTATCCTAAACATGCGAAGATGCTCTATGGGATCTTCGGTTCCTTTATATATAGGCAGGACGGGCATGGGAAAATGCTTAGGGTACGGTTGTGCTACAACTATGGGATCCAAAGGTTGACTACACATCTCTCGATAATTGTACGAGGGACGGTAGGGATCTATCTCGGTCCATGCGGGAAGCTAACCGCTTCACCATGGCTTCCAGATTATCGGTTTGCCCACCATATTGGTTCGATAGGGCATTAATATGGGATTTGTGAGCATATGATGGAGGGACATGAATATTAGATGCTATATTGCTATTGTGTAATCTGTTGGTAGGAAGGGTGTTATGAAGAAGTTTTGAAGTTATATTATGTTGTATTCCAGATTGTTGGAAATTGGTGTTTGGCTTCATTTTAGGTTTTTGTTGATTTGAAGCATATTGATCAATAGTTTGGCGAAGTAAAGCAATGAAGGAAAGTTTCTTTTGTGTGGGAATGATTTTAGGCTCAATAACAAGTTCTTTAGGAGGTTGGGTAACCTGTTGTTTTTGCATGTTCTGAATCATAGTGACCATATCTCTATTGGATGGTCCAACCTTATCACTTTCTTGATCAACAAAGGACAAGGGATTAGTGTGTATATTAAACACATCTTCCATGGCTGCTTGAGTGTCACTAATTTGTCCTTTATCAATACGAACTGCCATATTAAGAGCGCCAATGTTATTATTGAAAAATTTCCAAAAATGATCTAAGTTATCAAAAGCAATAGTTCCATCTGGAGTTATTCTAGGGGATGAGGATCCATCCTCTTTAACATTTTCTTCTTGTTCATCTACAACAAGCTCATCGTCTTGCTGGTCTAGAGTTTCTTCTTTCGGGATTGGATCCTCAGGAAGGACATTTGGGTTTCTTGTTTTGTCTCCTAACCAATCTTCTTCTTCTCCTTCAGTTTGTTTACCATTCCTAAGTTTAGGCATTGTGCTTAACTTAGATTTCAGCAAATATATATATATATATATATATATATATATATGCAACCAGCTTAAGAGGTATATATTAATTATATACCTACTACAATATTTAAAATGAAATGTTTTGGTTTTTGTTATGTTTTTTAGTTTTTTTTGTTTTAATAACAATATTATAAAGATAACAAACAACACACAAAACGCAAGAAATAATAATAATGAAAGCAATGATCTAGTTTTCTATAAACAATTTATAAATATCATTAATGGGCTCGAGTTCTTCAGAGTCATGAAGTGTTCTTCTTCAAATTGAAAATTTTCTTTCAAGAATTTAATGAAAAGTGCTATAGTGATATTATCTGTCTCAGATTCTGGTTGATAGAAGTAAAGCTCGTGGCAATACTCTCGATATAACACAACTCTAGGAACTCTCCTCCATATTTCCCTATCCGTAAGAATGACCTCTTGGTCTTCTACACGACCTAGGAACTGGTGTATAGTGGCTGCGTTCTCGAGGTATTCCTCGAAGGTGAACAATTTTGAAGACACAAGAGCTCTCCTATAAGCTAACCACCTATGGCAAGCTCTCTGAAGTTCATGATAAAAAATGAGTTGATGAGGATCCAGGATTCTATCTAGGACAAGCCTCTTGATTTGTTTAAGTTTTGTTGACCTAGATGAAATGACACCTAGTCTTCTATCAAGTTCGTCCCACAAAAGTTGATTTCTATCCTGTTTCATGCACACTAAGCACATAATTGATTTCTATGGTCGCTAATTGGTTTTCAACATTTATAGTAACTGCTAGTCTTTTCTTAGGAGCTACCATCTAAACATGATATGCAACTTATTAGTTTTAAATGATTTGAAATGCATCTATATATATATATATTTTTTTTGTTTTCAAAAGGTTTTAAATGCATTCACGTCGGGTTCACCAAAATGTATCGCTCCAAATTTTTCACATCCTTACCTTCAGGCTATAGGATCCGTGCCCGAAAGGAGGATGGGAAAAGGATGGCGCGGTACCTCGGATTGAGAGGCCTTGCGAAGGTCCCGCCTCTCGGGGAGGTGTATTATGGTGATTTTTTGACGGATGGTGGGTTCACCAGGAAACGTTTGAATGGCGCTTCCACGCCTAGGTTGGGAATGTGTTTAATGTGTTCAGTTTTATCTTTAAACATTCGAGTCCTAGGTTTGGCCAAATGAATCTAAGTTGTTCTATTATGAAAATGCAGACTAAATGAAATACAACAAACAGATTTGAACAGAAATAGAGAGAAAAAGCTAAATTAAAGAGCCATACCTGATCCGGATGTCTGATGGAGGTTCTGATTCTTGAAGCAGACAGGATCGTCTCGGAATTTGACGAGATCGTCTTCGACTCGCAGGATCGTTCGAGATCCGACGAATTCGTCGACGAATTCGTAGAGACCTGCAAACAGAGAAATAGACACAAAATACAAAAAATGCAAGCAATGCTAATAGAGGATAATGATGTAAAATGACAATAAGGATGTTAACAGATAATCCCGAATAGAAATGCAAGTAAGTTGCAACACTTTAATAGCTAATCATGACCTTATTATGCAATTAAACTACATGGGTGAACTCCAAGATGCAAAATAATAAAGAATAATCATAAGATTAACTAAATGCAGAATAATGCAACAAAAAAGAATGAAGAAATGCAAACTCTGGGCACTGATTGCCCCCAATGCAGACTGTAGTCGAGATCATCTCGAATTGGTGCGAAATCGTCTCGAATTGAACAAGATCGTCCACGACGAACTGAGCTTGCTCCGGCTGAAAAATACTAAGGTTCCTGCAAATAAATTTGGACAAATATGGAGGCAAATAATAATTTAAGACGGTCTAATGCACGTAGAACTTGTGTTACAGAAATTTCAGCCGGGGGGATGCCAAGGGGGAGTCCTAAGTTTAAATAGGCTTAGGAGGGAGGTTAGGAGGTTGGAGATCATCCCAATTTGGGAGATCTCCAATGGGGGAGGGTCTCTAACGGTGCATACACGCTTCTGCCCGGATTAGAGACGCCGTTGGAACAGAGGCTAATTATGAAAAATTAGTTTTGGGACAAGATCGTCTGGACGTCCTAGCCCGCACGAAATCGTCCGATCTGAGGCGATATCGTCTGATCGACGACGATATCGTCAAACGGTCAAAACAAACTCTAAAAATGGCACGAGAAACGAGGAAACGGGTTAAGCGACGGTTTAGGAGCGATTTTGGGGTTAAAATTTGAATTTGAATTATTACTAAAGTAATTGTAATTATTTAAGGTTTTACTGCGCCAATTTTAGGGTGCTACACTAAGAGTCAAGAAGAAAGAGATAGATCCTAAAACATAAAGGAGGGAGACACCCATCGAGGATTTTTATAGGAAGGAAAGGGGAGGTGAGGGACTAAGAATCTAAAAAAGAGCAAGTAAGGTGAAAGCTAAACATACACGTGACAAAAGTATGGTGCCGCCACAATTATTATAGTGTGAGATGTAGATGAGGAAGAATCAAACAATATAAACTATTAAAAAAACTTAAATGGCAGGTATGCTATTAATTAAAAAAACTTAAATTAAATAAGTATAAAATAATTTAGAGTTACTCCAATATATATATATATATATATATATATATAGCGAAAAAACCCTTGTGGGATCGCCTTGGTCTGAGAGACCACGAACAGGGGTTCTACACCGTCAAAGTCACCCGGGAGTCGCACCTGACCCTGTCCGCACCAACATTATCAATTGAATTTTGGATACCCAATTCAGCTTTTTGGTAGGGTGGAGATTTGAACCTGGGACCTCCCTTGGAGGATTGCCCTCTCCTCTCCAACTCACCTACAACACCTCGGTTGAGTTACTCCAATATGAAAATAATAAAAGATCTAAAATATAATTAATAATAAAAAAATTACTGGTTTTTTAATTCGTTATGCATGATTGAAATAGATTTTACTTATTTTATATTATGATTGCATATTGGTATTACAAAAACTTAACAATTATGTATTGTTTGAAATATTTAAATCTCACTTTCTTTCTTGAAAGTTGAAAATTTTAATTGGTTGAGCTAATACTAGTAGATAAAGTCATTAATGTTCTAATACATAAAAATTAACATTATATATAATATATAACAATAAAATAACATCAAATGTTATAATCTCAACCATTTAAATTCGTAGACTTTTAAAGAGGAGACACATTTTCTAAACTTGTTAAACAAGATACATGTATAATTATCAAGTTATTGTAAGTTAAGAAGTTTAACAACTTGAACTCATACCATATTATATATATATATATATATATATATATATATATATATATATAAACTCAACCATTTAAATTCATAGACTTTTAAAGAGAAGACACATATTCGAAACTTGTTAAACAAGAAACTTGTATAATTATCAAGTTATTGTAAGTTAAAAAATTTAACAAGTTGAACTCATACCATTTGATATATATATATATATATAGAGAGAGAGAGAGGGGGGAGTTGGTTACCTTCACACTATTTTTAGTAACTGTCAAGTGTAAGGTTTAAACCACACGGGCTGCTTTCAACAAGCCTATACCACCTCATTGTTGATGACCTAGCATGAGGGAAACTATCAATCGCTTTGAACGCCCACTTACCACCTCATTGTTGATGACCTAGCATGAGGGGAACGCCCACTTAGAGGATTTAGATCATACTACTACTTTTGCAACAAGCATGTTCTCAAGGTTTGAACCTAAGTCTCTTCTTGATAAGTACTTCCATTCATATAATTACCAATCCACTTAACCCTTGGAGGTAAAATTTAATATATATTTAACTAATATTTAAAAATATATATATCTTTTTAACATTACTCTTTATTTTATTTTTTAAAGGGTAAATACAAAGTTTTTTCTTGAAAGGCTCCATTTTTCTTTTCTTAGTTCTTAAAGATGGTAGGTTTTTGTTTTTTTAGTGGTTTAAAATTCAAACTAAAAAATAGATTAAATTATAATGGAAGAATATTTACTAGGTAACTATCTTAATTATATATCTTACAAAAGTTTATAGAAATACTTCACTTCAAATTTAAGGTTAATAAAAGGTTGGTAAGACTTTGGGCACTTACTAGCAGGAGACTTAGGTTAAGAATGTGGAAATTGTGTTTTACATTAGTATCTTATATTAATTTATGAGATAGTAATCCAACTAAAAGGTCTTGAAGGACACCCAGGTGTTGTAGGTGAGTTGGAGAGGAGAGGGCAATCCTCCAAGGGAAGTCCCAGGTTCAAATCTCCACCCTACCAAAAAGCTGAATTGGGTATCCAAAATCCAATTGATAATGTTGATGCGAGCAGGGTCGGATGCGACCCCCGGGTGACTTTGACGGTGTAGAACCCCTTGTTCGTGGTCTTGCAGGCCAAGGCGACTCCGCAAGGAGTTTTTCGCTTTAAAATATATATATATATATATATATATATATATATATATATATATTATTTTGTCTATTTTAATTTTAAAATATAAATATTATATATTCTTTTAGATTTGGTTACTATAAAAAATCTTGAGGAGTGATATTTAGGGCTAGACATTCCCATCTCATCATCACCTTTCATAATATAAACATTATAAATATAATTTAAAAATATTATTTTATTTATTTTTATTTTAAAATATAAATATATATATATATATATATATATAAATATATATATATATATATATATATTTATTTATTTTGGATTTGGTTACTATGAGAAATCTTCACGAGTGATATTTAGGGCTGGACGTTCCCATCCCACCATGACCTTTCATAAGGAGGAGAGTTGAGCTTAACAATAGAAAATTTAACACACAATCATATACATGCTGCAGTTTGAACCTTAGACCTCTAGAAGAAGAGTCAAAGCTCAAACCATTGCGTTGTGCCCACATGACTATTATAAGTATTATAATTAAGAGAGGTTTATAAATTATCGTTAACATTATAAAAAAAATGGATGTAAAGATTAAATAAAATATAATGTTATCCTTGATGTTTATTAACTATTATTGGAGGTAATATCTTGGAACTGTGAGCATATGTATAGGGAAGAACTAGTTGGTTTAATCATCGTGAACTAGTTGGTTTAATCATCGTCTTAATTGTAAAATTAAATTTTGATAATTGACAAGTATTGGAAGACAAGGGGTTGTACTCGGGCCCCTCATCCTTGACAAAACACAACTCTTTTCTTTCGAGATTTATAGTTTACACACATATTTATTTCTCATCTCAATTGAGTTGTTATAACTAAATACCTGCATCATTTTTCATAAAATATCTAAATTTTTTATTTTTATTTTTTGGATCTTCAATTATATTTTTGTGTGAATACAAATATTTTAAAATTCAGCATCCTTCAAACACCATTCATAATACCAAAACTCCACTTCTATTTTTTATGCATTGCCTCCTAGTAGAGTAATATTTTCAAAACATTACACTATCATAGTTTGTTTACTAGATCTGGATTGCTAGTTTCCTTCTCGAAGCATAAGTACAACCACAAAAATTATAATAAATAGTTTATATAAGAACACATTAATGTTATAAAATAAAGCAAATATTACCAATAGAAAATATTAAAGTAAATATTAATAATTATTTAGTTCAAGTAGGCAACATTTTCTTGTCAACTTCAACTAAACCTACTACTTTCTCTAACCATAGAAAAGAGAATTTAACTTCAAGTTCCTCAATTAAAACCCTCTATTGGCTAGCATATTTGCACATTTTTTTCCTTCCCTTAATGAATATGTAAACCTTATTTTTCAAACTCTATACCTAGGTCTTGAATTTCCACAGTTATCTCTTGTATGTTCCATGGAGCCTTTACTTTCTTCAAAATAATATTTATTACTATGAGAGAATCACCTTTCATCCATACTCCGTTCCATTTCATTTGTTTGCATATTTTTAACCCTTCTAAAGTTGCCCAAGCTTCAACTTCATAAATTGTCTTAAATCCACTATTGAAAGCGTAACGATACTCTCATCTATTATTTCTAATTGTTCCTCCTCTTCCTGGTCCTGGATTTCCTTTAAATATTTTATCAAAATTCAATATGACCAACTCCACATTTGGTGGTTTCCACTTTATATTTTTTCTTTTTGTATCTCTTATACCCAACATCATAATTCCATTTGATGGCTTGATTATGTCTATCAAGGCTCTCTGCTTCCAGATTAGGGATCAGATGGGTTGATAGGGTTGGTTTAGACTCCTCTATGGTTAAAAAAATCTTCCTTTTGATTAGCTATAAATTATTTTTCTTTCCTTTAAATATTCTTTTGTTCCTTTCTAACCATACAATCCAAAGTATTGTGTCTTTCAATATATCCCAAATTATCTATAAAACCTCATTTTTAAAAGTGATTTGGCATGCTTTAATCATTCTTCAATTCTGCCATTCATCACCACACATTTATCAAACATATGAAGAATCCATTCCCATAGATTCCAAACTATTGAGCAGTGTTCCAAGAGATGGTCTATACTCTCCTCCTCCCTTTTACAAAGAGCACATTACGAGGGGCCATGAAAACCCTTTTTTATAAGGTTATCCCAAGATAAAAAAAATCTATAACCTACTAGCCAAACAAACATTTTAACTTTAGAAATGCTTGGGCTATCACAAATATCTCTCCATATACTTACAGTATTCCTGTTTTGTTCGTGGTTTACATTATATCTATTTCTTGTTGTGTATTCTCTTGAGCTATTAAACTCCCAAATCAACTTATCCTTGGCTCCCCTTGGAATAATCATTATTGTTATCTTTCTTCTCAACTACCTTCTAGCATCAATGTCTTGAATACTTGTAAAAAATTAATTCCATTCATATATTCCTTCCTGATCTTTGCACACACTGTTTAAAACCCTATCACTATATTTATCTTGAAGTAATTTCATCCATGGTTTCAAAATTGGATCTAGATTTAGTGGTTTTTTATCACAAGTATCCATCTAAATAGATATTTTATCTCTAGTTCGCACCACCTATCTTAGACCTTTTATCACTAGATCAATTGATTTTTAAACCATTCCATAGAGCAAAATCATTTAGTAGTGAGAATGCAGTAGTATTAAGTTTGGGTCATTGGACTCAATATATTTAGGAGAATTCTTGCCCATTGTCTTTGACTCTCTTTGTATAATCAACAAATTACTTTTCCCTTAAGATCTAAGTTTGCATTTGTAAGAACTCTTAAATTGAGAGCTCCCCTAGTTTTATCATCACACACCTTGCTCTATTTCACCAAAGGAATATTCCTTTTATCATGTAATCTTGACCATAAAAAGACTACATACTATAAATTAAACTTTTTTCTATCGATTTGGTATAGTATACAAGGACATATAATATGTTTGAATGGCCTATAAGATTGATTTAGTTAGTTAAAATCTTCCTACTAATGATGATCATCTGCATTTCTATGTCGGTAGTTTATTCTAAACTTTACTTATAACTAGATTCCTTAATTCTATCCTCATTCTCCCCTCAAATAAGGGCATCCCTAGATAAATTGTTGGTAAATTTATCTTCTCCATTTGAAGTGACTTGCAAATCCCTACTTTGATTCTAGTTGGGGTGTTTAGGAAGTAATTTTTGGATTTTATACTATTAACTTTATACCATGACACTCTTTCATATTCCTTTAATAAGTTATTCAAAGCTTTAACCTCATTTATCCTTCCCTCCCAAAAAGGGATGTGTCATCTATAAAGTGTTGATGAGTGGTGTTGTTGATGTTATTACTAGCCTTAAGTCCACTTATAAGCCCATATTTTTAATCCTTCTTCAAGTTCCTTCCCAAAACCTCTACCATAATAACGAACAAATATGGTGATAGAGGATCTCCCTGTCTAAGACCTCTCTTGGCTTTAAATGATTATGTTACTAACTCATTGACCAACACTAAATATGAAATTGTAGACATAAGTTTTAATCCATCTAAACTATTTCTTATCAAATCCAAACTTTTCTAATATTGCAAAAATAAAATCATATTTAATCCTATCATACGATTTACTCATATCAAGTTTTAAGATCATTGCTCTCTTTTCTTGAAGTTGTTGAATGCAAAACTTCATGAGCTATTATGATCATGTCTAGAATCTATCTTCCTTTCACAAATGTTTCTTGCTCTTTTATTTAATTATCTAACAATGGGCTTAACTGATTCACCATCACTTTGGAGATATTCTTATATGTTATATTACATAGGATTATGGGCCTAAATATATCAAATAATTTTGCATCCTTATTTTTTGTAATCAAGGTAAGATATGTTGCATTTAATTTATAATGTATGCATTATTTTACCCTAGACTGTTCCACTACCACCAATAAAGAATCCTTCATGATATCCCAATTATGTTGATAGAATATTGTAGAAAGTCCCTCCGAACCTTGGGATTTATCTTTATCAAAAGAGAAAAGAACTAAATGAACTTCTTCTAAAGTAAGAGGCTCCATCAGTTTCTTGTTGTCTTTATTCGTTATAACTGAAGGTTATTTTTGTAGTTTATCATTAAGAACTTCAAACTCCTATAATCCTAGAATATTCTAGTAAAAAAACCTTACCTCCTTTTTAATTTTACTTTGGTCTTCGGTCCACAATCCTAATAATTTAATTTTACTAATTTTGGATGTTGATCTCTTTACTATTGTCATATTATGAAAAAACTTTGTAACTTTATCTCTTTGTTTTAACCAAGTATGTCTCGATTTTAATCTCCAAAATTTATCTTCTTTACTTAAAATATTATGATATTCACCAAGAAACTCCCTTTCTTCCAAGCTTGGATTATTATGATCACCTTTTTGGAATTTTGAAAATTTAATTTTTAGTTATTTCTTCTCAAAAATGTTTCCAAAAATGTTCTTGTTTCATTCTTTTAATCTAGATGTCATTGATTTAATTTGTTTAGAAAGTGAGTACAACCCACTGTATCCTAAATAATTCTACGTTTGTGCTATCATATCAACAACTTGAGGATGGTCTTCCCACATCTACTCATATTTAAAATATGGTATTTTTTTAATTTACTTACCACCATTTTAACTCTTATTGGCCAATGATATGAACCAAACCTTGTCAACGTATTAATTTTAGTACAAGTCCCTTCATCTAGCCAATGATATGAGAGTTTGCATTTGTCTATTTTTTTTGTTATTAAGTTATAGCCTCTCTTCAAACTCAACCTCCTATAGATTATTGTTTTGAATAAAAGTTGAGAAATATCTCATACTTTGGGTTGATTTCCTAATTCTCCCATTTTTTTCATCCATCTTGGTTATGGCATTAAAATCTTCTATGACCATAAATTAAAATTCTTGGTCTTGACTTCTCATAAAGGCTTCAATCCCACTCCATACTTCTAATGTGTCTGACTTAGTTGAAGGTACATAGGCATTGATAAGGATGAACCGAATATAAATGAAGAATATCTTTAATAAAAGGACAAACTCGATATGACTTAATTGAGCAACATAAAATGTAATATTTTGGTGTTTTGATGAGAGTGGCCCCAATAAAAGCCATATAACTTTTAAGAATAATAATAAAAATAAATATTACAATTATAAATATAAAAACAAGTTAAAATATAGTTTGTTAAGGTGAGCTTGGGTAGTTGCAACAAATTGTCTTCAATAAAGACAAATCAAGTCTAGATGGAATAAAAACTAATGTGTTGATGGAAGCTTCAACCCCAAGAAAGTTGTTGTGGCCTTAGTATAAACTAAAATTGTTAGCAGTCCATATTAAAAAAAATAATTGAGCGACATCAAATGTAATATTTCGGTGTTTTGATGAGAGTGGTCCCAAATAAAAGCCACTCAACTTTTAAGAATAATAATAAACATAAATATTACAATTGTAAGTATACAAACAAGTTAAATCATAGTTTGTTAAGGTGAGCTTGGGTAGTTGAAACAAATTGTCTTTAATAAAGACAAATCAAGTCTTAGATGAAATAAAAAACTAATGTTTTGATGGATGCTTCAACCCCAAACAAGTTGTTGTGGCCTTAGTATAAACTAAAATTGTTAGTAGTTCATATAAAAGATAATATTATTTTTTAACTGGTTATATGGAATTGAAATGGGTATATTTTATAATGGCCACATAATGATATTACAACAACTTGGCTAGTATGCATGTATAGCTTAATATTCTAATCTAGATCTTCTTAAAATTTAAGGAATTTAAGCATTGATCTAAATACTATTTGATAAATAAAATAAACTAAAATATATATTATTATGTTTAATGTATTATAATGAAAATAAATGTATATTATGGCATGGGTGAGTGTGTGAGGGGGTGGGTGTGTGGTGGCTTTGTGCTAAATTCCTTATTGATAAGTATAGCTCTCGAATTTAGGAGGGGTCATGGTTGGAAGGAGACTGCTCAACCCTGTACGTTGGTCATAGGGGTTTCTCACAATAACCAAATAAAAAAAAATGAATGTATATTTATTTTTATTATAAAAATTATTCTTGAATGAATTTGCAAAAAAAGACATCTTTAAACAAACTTTAAATAAAAATGAAAAATTATAGACAAAAATAAACTAATTCATCTTTTATTGCTTACAACATCATTTAATGTTATATTTGATCAAATTTGTATCGAGTTAGTTTTAGTATGATCAACATCAACTTGGTACTAGTGCTATCGTTGAAGATTAGTACTATATATATATATATATATATATATATATATATATATATATATATATATATATATATATATATATGTTACAATAAATTTTAGTGATGAAGACCTAGGTATAAATTGTAAAACTAAAAAAGAAATGGAAGCAAAATAAGTGTTTAAAACCATGCCCACGAAAAGAGTTGAAAGAAATGTTATGATTCAAAGGTACTTGGAATAATATTTTTACAACAACTAGATCCAACACAATAATATTTATGAAGAGTAATGAATAATAATTTTGAGATAGTCAAATCAATTAGTATTGGTTTTGTTTTTTTTTAAGTTGATAAAAAGGGAATATATGGTCAAAATGGTCTATTTGAAGCAGTATTTGATAACAATTTTTGGGGATTTTTTTAAAGGTTATATGGGATTGAAATGGGGTTCATCCATATTAAGTCATCATATATTGATATTAGAACTTGGCTATTATGTATGTATTTTTTGGCAAGATTTGAACATGAGTCTCTCCTTCAAAGTTGTGAATTTGAACTAATTGAGCTAATGTTATTTGATTTCTAGGGAAAAAATTAATGATTATGAAAGTAACTTTCATGATAAATTTTGATATTAATGATCAAATTGTCAATGTCCAAGTGTTGAAAACAAAATGGTTAAAGGTGCAATGTCTATTGGTGACTTTCTAAGAAAACGACTATGCCTTTATACCAATAAAGATCATATGATGATATACTAATAATGTTATTTTTAACTATTGGATTGAAAAGTGTCACATGATAGTTGCAAGGCGAGAGCGAGTCTGAGCAAGAAGCAAGTGCAAGAAGCGAGCCTCACCTTTTGTTGCTCCAAATATTAAAATAAAAATAAAAATAAAAATAAAGGATTTAAATGAGGGAAAGTTAGAATAGAAAGAATGTTATATTTAAAAGCCCTAATTGAAAGTAAGGATGCCTAACTTGGAGACAAGAGGAAGAGTAAATATATGATAAGTTTGATCTATAGAGTAGATTTTACACTAGAAGTGATTATCAAGGGTGAGATGATTGAGCATAATATAATGGTTCTTAAAAGAAAAGGGTTAATATGTAATTTCCATAGACATTGGCCAAGGTTTTTGGAGATTCAAAATTGGATAGTGGAAGTGAGGATTCAATTCAAACTATTCCAACTTTTCTTCCTAATAGGTTTTCCTTGTTATTTTTTCACATCGAAAATCAAGAATAAAATAATGGGTGGTGGCCCAAGATTTAGGGAGGAGATGGTCCATATTTAAGACTATAAAGTGATAACTTTCCTTTCAAGACAAAAAACTATTAAAAAGCTTTTAGTGTGTGTTAGGATTTTTGGACTACTATATCAACTTAGCAAAATTAATGTTTTGAATAATATTGGCAATACCCTTAGAAATTTCATCTAAGAGGGACAAACTACTATGAAGCAAAAGCATATTGTACATACCCATATATGTTGCTATGGATATTTCAAAACCTTTGCTACAGTCCATTAAGATTAAATTTGAATTAAGAGAATGGGATCAACAAGTGGATTATGAAAATATTGCATTTTAATGTTGCAAATATTATGAGACTTGACATGTGGCCAAAGATTAAAAAGTAAAACTGATGGAGAAAGAGAAAATTTTGATTATGAGCCAAACTTAAATATGAAGCAAGGAGATCATATTGTAATAAAAGCTAGATTAGATGAAGAATATTTCTCTCCCAAAAAGGAGATAAAAAAATTCCTTGTAGCATCAAATGGCAAAGGCCATCATAGATCACTCAAATCAATTATTAAAATAAAGAAAGAATTATACAAGGAATGAGGAAGTGCAAGGTGTAAATTCAAATTCAAAAGAAACTAAAGTTGCAAAGGAAGATGTGAAGAAAAATTTTAAAACAAAGGAGGAAAAAAGGTCAAGTTAATTCCAAATAAATCACCTTCATTTTCCTCAAGTAGTATAAAATGCTCTCATTGCAATATAAATGATAGTGTAAAGGTTGTTCCTTACACTTTAGGGTTTCAAGAGCAAAATGATAAAGAAACAAGGATGGATATCAATAGCATTTTAGGGTTTTGGGGGCAACTTTAGAAGGTCATTACTATGGAGGAACAACCTTGCATGTTAGGGTTTCCAAGATAGCATGAAGAATAAAATGCTTTTGAGGTTGTGCCTTACACTTTAGATGCTTGAAATCAAGACAAGCCTATAGATGATAAGTCTCGTTGTGAAAAGTATAAAAAAATTGAAGAGATTGGTGAAAATAAAAATGTTGATGAGAATGAAAAAAGAAAGAAGGATCCAAGAAGAAAAAATAAAAATGAGAGGGATATTGATATGAAAAAACAAAAGCAAATATTGTAAATGTTAACAAAAAGTGGACTAAGCCCAAAAATAAAAACAAAAAGCAATAATGAAAATGATATCTTGAATATTAGGGATAAGAATAATACCCCTAAAAAATGTATTAGGAAATTAACATGTTATAGCCAACATATTTATAGAAAACGAATTTGGGTAGCAGATATTTTAGTCTTTTATAGTTTTGATCTTTGAATTTTTAAATTTTAGAATTCAATTGATCGAGTAAAATTTTATCTTTTAATGAAGATGATATGAAGAAGTTGGTTGCAAAACATCTTATTTTGAGAAAAATAATTATCTTTAACAGAAAAACAAATAAAAATATCTTTAATAAAAAACAAATAAAACTATGGTTAATTAATCTACTAAAAATGTAATAAGAGCAATGTAATACTCTCTTAATTTCATAGGAGTAACCTTAAAAGCCACCAATTATATATATATAGACACCTGAAACTCATCATGTTTAGGAGACTACTCATATGGGCACATCCACAAACCATATGATTGATCTTGGACCTCTCCAAGAGCTAGCAGTGGTCCTAACCACTCAAAAGAGGCAATTCTAGCCCATTTAGTTTTGGCCTCTATCAACTAGAGCGATCGCCAATCCTAGCCACTCAAGCTGAGAGCGACCACAGCTAGTCGCTGCTGATGATAGCGGCTAGCATTGAAACGTGTACTTCCATGAGGGATTGCCAAAATCACGGGTAGTAACAACTGTTTGCATGCATTTTAAAGGGATCTCGACAAGGAACTCCCAGAGTTCCTCCTGACTGCCCCTTCCATGCCAAGTCATGACTAAAAATTCCCTCTAGGATAGTCAGTTGGCATGTAGATCTGGAGCTTGGCTTCCCTAGGAAGCCAAGCCCTAGATCTAGATCTAAAACCTGGAAGGCTACATATGTAGATTTCCAGGATGGCAAAAGAGAGACACGATTTTCAAAGCTTATGCAGCAAAGCCCTGTCGAAACAGAGAGCCAAGCTACATCCTTTTGAGAAGCATTGGAGCACCGCCCAGCCGAGCACGTCCACGCATCAGTATTCATATCCATCATTCTTAACCGCTAATCAGTGTAGGAGACATGCCTAGCGACCCTTGAATATCAATTCTAGCAAGGATGATAGCGCTACAGCCCCTAATTCACGAGGAGAAGAGTTTCATATCGCGATCGTTGTCTCAGACAGTGGCCCATAGGCATATTTTAGGGCATAGATATTATTTTCCTTTGCTTTAGCTTAGAGTCATTACTGCTTGATTTATTGATTAGTCATAGCTAAGATTTAATTTTATTAATGCATCTATTTTGTATTTCTCAGCTTTTCATGCATTTATTATTTTGTTTATGCTTATATTATCATATCTATCATATCCATTGAAAAAGACCTCATCCGGAGAGGCGACCCATCCTATTAAGCATGCTTTGTTGTTTACATGAGCGCAGGTACAGATTTCAAGATCGGATTGAAGCAATAGGAGCACAAACATCCCTCCAAGACCAGATCTGGAGAAGGGGGTGTAATCCCCCATACAATTTTGTGTGTGGGAATAGCGTAGGTGCACCGTTCCTTATGGGGAATATATCCAACCGCTACTCTATTGTGTAAATATTTATATCAAAATGATGGGTATCCCTCAAAGGGACAAACTTGTAACCGAGAACTTGAGATATCAATAAATAAAGCATCTTTATTTGTTTCTTATTTTCGTGTTATATGTGCTTTAAATACTTTTATTTTTTTTTAAGTAATAATATACATAATAAATAAAATTGCAATTAGGGTAGCCAAGGTGCGTGCTTCTTGGGATCGCATAGATGGCGATCACGGTGGGATCCCCACCAAGTTTTTGTTTTCAACCATTTTACTAATGTTTCGAACATTTTTTGTGTGCAGGTTTGGCCGCTTTGGTCAACAACGACCAACAGAGCTTAGCCACTCCTACAGTCAGCGACTAGTAGCAACCACCCTGGTCGACAGTGGCCAATAGAAAAAAATCACTTTTGAAGTCAACGGCTAGTAGCAGTCGCTTTGGTCGATAGCAGCCAGGAGAAAAGTGCCATAGAAGTCAGTCTGGGCTTCATCAAACGTGGATTTTAGGTTGGGGTAACTCTCCGCTTTTTTGTCCTTCTCTGTCTTTGTTTTTCTATCAAAATATAGTAGGAAAAATTTACATTTAATTAAGAAAATATAAAGAAAAGTGGAAAAATAAAATGCATTAGGTGTTTCTTAGAATTTTCTTTAGCTTCCTCTAGGCACTGCTAGGAACAGTGGGCCTCTGCTTGTAAGGTCTTCCCTAGTCTCCAGCGTGCTAGGATTCTGTGGGTTTAGTATGCTTGCATGCGACCCAACTAGTGGCCATTAATTCATAAAATAGATGCATTCTCTAAAGATCATATAAGCTGAATACATGCATCTTTCTGAAATGAAACGTATTTTATCTTAGTTATATAATAAAGATCATGTTGTTGGGTGATACATTTTGTTTACATGCAAGGTTAAAAAGAACCCAATACACTTGCACATATCACAATAACATTGGTAAGGTTGAATTTCATCACCAACCCCCAATTTAGATCGGTGACGTTGGAATTCACCTCCTTCCATCGACTTGCTCCCTAGATATCCTTAGATAGAATAGGGAACTCCTTTAAGTTGGTGTAGGTCACTTGTGTTCAAACTATCTCCCACTGTTGGAACAATTGTTGATTCAGAGTGGAAGAACTAGGTGAACCCTCCACTGGATTTTAAGTGGTGTACCCTAGACTCTTTTGAGAAATCATGTTTGGCACTAGTGTTCCTAGTCACCACTTTGATTGAGTTCCCTCATTCTAAGTCCAAAACACGAACAAGAAAGCAAGAGCAACAACACATCTAAAACACACTCAAACTAGTTTTAGGACACACATATAATATATAAAAGAGATAATCATATTCTCTACTTTGTGTTTCTTTATTGTTGGGTAATCAACCTAAGATCCTTGATATAGGACCAAACCCTAACCCTAATTTTTCAAGAAAATTTATTTAAAAACAAGTAAAAAGATACTTTTTGATTCTGCATCTAATGGATCGAGAATCGTGCAAATCAGAGCTATAACAAAAAATTTATTTTGGTTTTATGATTACTCTATTTATGAAACTGAAAATAGGAAAAAATTGCACTAAAACGGTCATAAAATGGGCTAGAAAACTCCAAAAAGTTGCCAAATTTATTTAGTTGTCTTAGTTAGCCCCTTGGGCACCTCTCCCAGAAATTTTTAGTTCTAACTCTTCATGGTTCAAAATTTCCTAAAAATTCCTAAAAGTGGACATTTCCCCACGACCCTCGGTTGGCCAATTATTTCAAAAATACAAAAATTTGATCCAAAAATTTTTAGAGTCATAGCCCATTGCAATAAACTCGTCGCACTGATCATTTTGGTATATAACACCCACAACCTTTTTCAGAAGTCAAATTTCACAAGGTTATGGTTAATACACAAGGCCATCCCCAGTCTAAGACTGAGGTTGCACCCAATGCTCCAGAGGGCCCAAACCGCCCTAGATGTAGCACACCTACCCAAAACATACCTAAATGAACTTTAGGTAGTCTCAGGGGAGACAACACCACTCACGACATATCTCACCAAGAAACCTCGCTCAGGAGAACCAGCACCAGATCTTCTCGTGACCTAAACGAGAATACTTCCAGACCCACCACTTCTCATTACACTGAAAGTTCAAATCAGCCCAATGAGGGGTAAGATAGAGGGAAGGCAACCATTCGCATACCCATTGTAATGCCAAATCCTTCCGAACATGGGGGATGTCAGTTTTCTGACCATAGTATTGGTGAGGAAGGAACTCCTCTTGCCCAATCTTGGAAGACCCGTCACCTTGACTTCTTAGATCAAGGTGCTAGAAGATCCCAACATGGGACATTTGAGCATGACAACATATATCATGATCATACCCCTCGTGGATCTACTAGATCTGTTGAAGAATACATCATGGATGAAGTAATTGTAACTCAATTGAATCATATCCGTACCCGTGATGAGTGTTCCCAACGAACATGCGACACCCCCGCAACATCCTTGTAGGAAGGTTGCACCCCTAGGTAAGAGCATAATATCAGTGGAATCTCGACTCATCAAGGGAAGAGAGTTGCCAACCTTGTTACGTAATTCGAAGCAAACAAGAACCCTCGCATGGAGTTGCAGAGTCATAGATCCAGCACAGCAAAACGATCAAATCAGTCACATAAGTCAGATGCAATTTAGAGAACAAATTCTCGAAGATCAATTAGAGGATTTACGCATTGAGCATGACCATTTAGAAAACGTAGAACGAGAAAGTGCAAAACAACAATGGTTGCACCAACAACGATTATATGAACACCACCTAGAAGAGCAGTGTCTCCTTCATCTAAAGGAGCGTGAAGAGTGATCAAACATATTGGCTCGATCAGAATTACCTCCCCATAGTGAGTATAGGTAGCAGCACAATGAGAGACGTGCTACTTCGCTCCTTGAGCTACATAATAGACGAGTAGATGATTATATTTGCCATACCTCTCAACATGCTTCTCGGCCACATGAGATTTTAGTGCCAAACAAGCCCGACCATAGGCATTATGAGAGATTAGATTCGAATGACTAGGATCAATAATATCTAGAACCATCTTCTGTAACTGTGGTTGATGATTAAAATTGACCACCCCTTACTCAAATAAAATTAACTCCGCTTGCACCCTAGAGACCCCTTTAGGAGGAAGAGATCATTTCTTCTCAAGCATACAAAGTGCTAGCTGAGAGCGTCAAGTGTCTTAAGAAGCAAGACACAGTTGGGCAAAAGCTGACCTTAAGAAAAATACACAACCAACCTCTATGTCCCTCAGTCCCGAGTCCTACATATCCTAGGCACTTTGAAATGCCTAGGCTAGACAAGTTTAAGGGAGAGGAATATGCACAAGAACACGTTACCAACTTCATGAATGCGTGCTTCCATCTTGAGTAAAATGATGCCCTAATGCTGAGAACATTCATCATGACGTTCTCAAGTACAGCGACTCAATGGTTCAATCAATTGCCCAAGCATAGCATTGCCAGTTTTGAGCAACTAGTGAATGCGTTCCTTGAATGCTTCTCCTTCGGTGCCAAGAAGAAAGTGATCTATCTGACCTGGCTAATTTAAAGCAGTATGAAGATGAGCCAATGATGGAATATGGGAATAGGTGGAGAAAAATTATGGCAAAACTATCATTCTCCGTGCCCATTGAAGAACTCACCCAGATGTTTACAAAGAGTTGCGTAAAACACATATCGTTGCTATTGCAATTGCAACAGTATGAAACATTTGAGGAAGCCTTGGCTTAAGCCAAGTTGATAGAAGATATAAAGCTAGAATAAGGAGACCTAAAACTCCGTAGCAAGAAAGAATGGAACAAGAGCATGCGATATCAATCACAATAGGCACAGCCTGTGCACGTCAACCAGATCATGTTAAACATTCTAAAAGTAGCCCAGAGCCAACAACAAGAAAACTATCAGGCTCAACCTCCTACTGCGCATTACAACTGACACAATAGGAATCAAGGCAAAGACAAACATAAACATACACCTCGTAACTATACGTCATTGCCTGAATCGTTGGCATAAATTTTCAACCATATTTGTGAGGCCAAGGTTTTAAACTTGCCTAAGGTGTGCACCCTGGATCCTAATTGCCCCAAACCTAAGGGGTATAGGGAAGATCTCTATTGTGTTTATCATCAACAAAATGGCCATGATATCCAGGATTGGTTTGCGTTCAAGAATGTAGTGCAGAATATGTTGGATAAGAATGAATTACAGAACATTGAAATATTCAAACATCATCTTTCCAATCATGGGGTCAACAATAATCAAATTGAGCACGTTAATGAGGTGCACATAGCCCCACCTAATGAGGGTTTTATCGGTATGATAAATACTACAACAGGAAGCAAAATATGCTTTGATAAGCCCAACATGCCGAAAAAGTCAGCTAAAGCTGATAATCTATCACAGTCCACACCAACAATGAGTTCAATTCACTCACAAAAGGACCCTGTGATTACCTTTTACAGACAGGAGATTAAGCCAATCTCTAAGGATGAATTTGATCCTCTGCTATACATCATAGCAAGCATCAATCAGATTTCATACAAGAGAGTCTTGATTGACATTGGGTCATCTATCAACATGATCACAACTGCAGCTTTGAAGCATTTAATTTTGTCGTTGTCACGCATTAAGGACTCAACATTCACATTAAGGGCCTTCAGTGATGTTACTTCCCCAACAATTGATACAATAATCCCACCTATATAGGTTGGGATAAATATGATACCTACGTTGTGCCATATCTTAGGGGATGAGAGGCAGTATAACATATAGCTCGGAAGACCATGGATAAGGGAAATGGAATGTGTGCCTTCCATAGCACACCAAAACCTAAAATTCACACACCAAGGACAATTGTATGTGGTCCCCCATGATCCTGAGCCATTCAAGTATTACAATAAGGTCGATGAGACACAAGAAAAAGTGCCTTCTCGAGATTTCGTGGTAATGGTCAATAGCAAGACAGAGGACCAAGTGACTCTAAAGCAGATAAAACAAGATGTGGTGCAATTAGATGTTGCTTCCCCTTTGAAGGGGTCAAAACCATTGGCATTAGTCACCCCTGACTCACTTATCATGGTGCCTCCTCAAGAGAAAAAACAAGTGTTCCCCCCACATCAAATTGGGGATACTCAAGTTGGCACTCAAAACCACGAAGTGAAACAAGAACATGAATTGAGTCACAAATGTGAGCATGAGAATGCCACTAATTAAGTGGATAATCAAGAAGCATCCACCTCATCTCACATGAAATAAATTGGTGATTTTCATATACTTGGGGGTCTTGTAGACCCCAATATTTCACTGCCTTCAAGTGACAATAATGGTATTTCAAACTAGTCATTAGAAATACACATGGCATCCTTGTCAGTTTTGCAATCCATTCTAAGTCGTATAGATAAAATGGAGTACCAAATAGATGAGAAAATTGAGGCGTTGCACTTCATCATGAACTAGCTTGAGAACCTGGAATTACAGAAGCAACCCTCATTTGAGGTCAAACCACCTCCTGTGCAGCCACAAGAAAAGCCTCAACCAAAACAAGCGCCAACCCGACCACCTCAGCAACCTAGCAAGTATCCCCCGTTGTCGAAGCCTGCATTATCGATTTTTAATCAATTATGTGTCGCAAACACCATCATCCTACCTGAGGTGCGACCTTTAGATCCAAATCATCTGAAACCTTAGGGATATGAGGAGGATGAGCATTGTGTATACCATAGACAGAACGGACATGACATTCATGTATGTCAACGTTTTAGAGCTCTAATACACAACATGCTAAAAAAAAAGCAACTTCAAATTGTCAACCAATAAGTGACCATAGTCAGTAATCCACCCCTTGCACCCAAAAACCAAGAGGAGCCCCCTAAGATAACAACCAAAATACCTATGGTTCAATCTGGTTACCAAGCTAGGCCAAAGTGTGCTACACGCTCAAAACACCAACAATACATTTGGACTCATTTAAATGAGTCTATGTGTGATATTTTTCAGAAGTTGTAGGAAGCTAAGGTCATCACCTTACCTGACATCAAACATTTAGACCCAAATAGAGCTAAACCTAAGGGTTATAGAGAGGACCATTCTTGTATTTATCACCGAATAGAGGGGCATGGCATTTACAATTGCTATGGATTCAGGAGTGTGGTTTAGGATCTCATATATAGTGGAGATTTTCCTATAAATGGTTCATCCATAGTGCCTCAACCTTCCAAAATATAGGCTACATCATCCCAATTGAGATACCAAGGTCAATCACAGCCTCGTAGGCCTAACAAGCCACCTCAGCAGGAGGTAACATTTGATATGACTACTGCAACTTATTTCAAAAGTTGTACAAGGCAAATGCATTTGTATTGCCTGAGATCAAGCAAAGAGCAACCAAGCATGGGTCCATTGATGAAAGCCTCTATTGTATGTATCATCGTATGTAGGGGCATGACTTTCATAGATGTCATTCATACCGGAAGGTGGTCCAAGATCTATTAGAACAAAATGAGCTCCACGCAGATGGTTCACTCATTTCATATCATCAAGACAGGGGCACCCCACAAAAGTTCATGTCCCAATTGAGAGATTTAATTTTTGTCACTCTTCCTAAGCAAGATGATTACATTGCGATGGAAAACATACGCAATGGGGGTCCTAAAGGTAGCATACCTTCCCCACCATCCACATCAAGTTCAATGAAGCAAAGTGAGACTTCTAAAGGTATCACACCTTCCTCACTTTCATTGAGTAGCACACACACGGGGGATACCTAAGGTATCATACCTTCCCCCTGTCAAAACAATAAAATTCAAAATTTCAAAAACATTCAAAATTACAAAAACAATATAAAACATCAAAAAAATCCAAACAAATCATAATACATTAAAATAAAAAACAAAAGGCTCCAAAGGCAACATAGCACCTTTGGTCAATTCACAAAAGGCTCCAAAGGCATCTCCAAGCCCTTTGGTCAAATCACAAAAATTTCCAAAGGCATCTTAACGCCCTTTGGTCAACTCACAAAAAGCTCCAAAGGCACCATAAACCCTTTGGTCAAAAGCAAAACATAAAAGCACAAAAACAATTTAAAGTCAAAATGTTCAAAAACATTCAGAACAGTCATAAATCCAAAAACATTTCAAACATCAAAATACAAAAACATTTGCATTATGCAGTCACACTTGCATCCATATAGTTGCATTGCATTAGGCACGTTGCATCCATTACATCTGCATTAGATACATTTGTGTTTGTAATATTACAAACGAAGCCATGTTTGTACCTCAATCATGCATCATAAAAATATGTCATCATCCATAACCCATGTGTGTAACTGTGTTTTTCAACACAACCCCTCCTGTTGCTATAAGGAATATACTAGGTTTTTTCGGTCACTCATACATACCTAGTAGTTTTATCAAACTTTGTAGAAAATTATCTTTGCTTTTAATAGATGAGGTTTGGTTTTGATAACACCTGGTATATTTCAAAATTCCATCAGTAATCAAGATAAACATTTGAGGATCCTCGATACAACAATGGGCTGAATGAATCTCGCCTGGTACTGGGGTATGCTTATGTTTTATCTAATATATTCATTTGCACACATAGGTATAATGAGTATCTAGGTCTTCATAACAAGAACTTTATCTTTCAAAAGCTCTGTATGGTCAGTATACAACTTTTGATCGAGTAACTAGGGTGTTTGAGTCTCATGGAAAACCTCAAAAATCCCCTCATAGCAACAAATCATTCCATCAATCAAATCAACTTTCTTTATGAGGTTTTGTTCATTAAAGGGTGTTCATGAAATAGGATAGATACCGGATGAATTTCAGCAATGATATTTAGACGGCCATTGACTACTTGGGAGATATATTTTAATTTACAGAAGCTAATCAAAAAAAGTACATACATATCACATCATCTCATCTCACACTTGGAAGTTTGAATAATTAATTCTTATTATAAGAGTTACTATTTACATTCATCACGATTGTTATACATTATGTGGTGTCACCCATTAGATTGTAAAACTCATATCACATTCATTCCTTATGTTTTAAGTGATTAAAGCATACAGGTTCATTTACATTAGATCATCATCATGTAAATATTATAGTGCATAAATTGCATTTACCATATCATAATTGCATAAATTAGATGCATATAATTATATCAAAACAAACATGCATTTAAACACCAATCATTGCATCCATATACTCATACATCGTAAGTAGTCCATCTACACATCTAGATCACATCATCTAATCATACATTCATCAGCTAGCTAGTGCATGTCATCAATACATCACATCCTATAGCAATAATCAAGTCATGTAAGCATTGCATCCACATATGCATACATCATAGTGCATCTATATATATCGATCATAGCATCTAAGCATACATTTATCATATACCTAGTATATGTCATTAGTACATTGCATACATATAGCATAATCAAATCATTATCTAGGCATAGCATCCATCATTGCATCCATAACATAAAATCAAAACAAAAATATTTGCTAAACATCAACTGGGGCATTATTGGTATCATATCTCGTCTAATCAACAATCAAACAATTAAGCAATCAACCCAAAAGGCTCCAAAGGTACCCATAAACCCTTTAGTCACCCAAAAGGCTCCAAAGGCATCATAAACCCTTTCGTCACCCAAAAGGCTCCAAAGGCATCATAAATCCTTTGGTCAATCTAAAAAGCCCCAAAGGTAGCATAAGCCCTTTGGTCAACTCACAAAAGGCCCCAGAGGTAGCTTAAGCCCTTTCGTCAACTCACAAAAAGCCCCAAAGGCATCATAAGTCCTTTGGTCAACTCACAAAAAGCCCCAAAGGTAGCATAAGCCCTTTGGTCAACTCACAAAAAGCCCCAAAGGCAACATAAACCCTTTGGTCAACTCACAAAAAGCCCCAAAGGCAGCATAAGCCCTTTGGTCAACTCACAAAAAGCTCCAAAGGTAGCATAAGCCCTTTGGTCAACTCACAAAATGCCCCAAAGGTGTCACAAGCCCTTTGGTCAAAAACAAAAAGCCCCAAAGGTAGAATAAGCCCTTTGGTCAACCCAAAATGCCCCAAAGGCATCACAAGCCCTTTGGTCAAAAACAAAAAGCCTCAAAGGTAGCATAAGCCCTTTGGTCAACCCAAAATTCCCCAAAGGAATCACAAGACCTTTGGTCAAAAACAAAAAGACCCAAAGGTAGCATAATCCCTTTGGTCAACTCACAAAAAGCCCCAAAGGCGTCACAAGCCCTTTGGTAAAAAAAAAAGGCTCCAAAGCTAGCGTAAGCCCTTTGGTCAACTCATAAAAATCTCCAAAGATGTTATAAGCCCTTTGGTCAAAAACAAAAAGCCTCAAAGGCAGCATAAGCCCTTTGGTCAATCCAAAAGGCCCCAAAGGTAGCATAAACCCTTTGGTCAACTCACAAAATACCCCAAAGGTAGCATAAGCCCTTTGGTCAATTGACAAAAGGTCCCAAAGGTAGCATAAGCCCTTTGGTCAACCCAAAAAGTCCTAAAGGTAGCATAAGCCCTTTGGTCAACTCACAAAAAGCCCCAAAGGCAACATAAATCCTTTGGTCAAATCACAAAAAGCCCCAAAGGCAGCATAAACCCTTTGGTCAACTCACAAAAAGCCCCAAAGGTAGCATAAGCCCTTTGTTCAACTCACAAAAGGCTCCAAAGGTAGCATAAGCCCTTTGGTCAATTCACAAAAGGCCCCAAAGGTAGCATAAGCCCTTTGGTCAACTCACAAAAGGCTCCAAAGGCATCACAAGCCCTTTGGTCAAAAACAAAAAGTCCCAAAGGTAGCATAAGCCCTTTGGTCAACCCAAAATGCCCCAAAGGCATCACAAGCCCTTTGGTCAAAAACAAAAAGCCCCAAAGGTAGCATAAGCCCTTTGGTCAACCCAAAATACCCCAAAGGCATCACAAGCCCTTTTGTCAAAAATAAAAAGCTCCAAAGGTAGCATAAGCCCTTTGGTCAACTCACAAAAAGTCCCAAAGGCGTCACAAGCCCTTTGGTCAAAAACAAAAGGCCCCAAAGGTAGCATAAGCCCTTTGGTCAACTCACAAAAAGCCCCAAAGCCATCATAAGCCCTTTGGTAAAAAAAAAAAAGCCCCAAAGGCAACATAAGCCCTTTGGTCATATCACAAAAAGCCTCAAAGGCATCATAAGCTCTTTGGTCACCTCGCAAAATGCCCCAAAGGCGTCACAAACCCTTTGGTAAAAAACAAAAAGCCCCAAAGACAGCATAAACCCTTTGGTCAACTCACAAAAACCCCCAAAGGCATCATAAGCCCTTTGGTCACCTCGCAAAATGCCCCAAAGGCGTCACAAACCCTTTGGTCAAAAACCAAAAGCCCCAAAGGCAGCATAAACCCTTTGGTCAACTCACAAAAAGCCCCAAAGGCATCATAAGCCCTTTGGTCACCTCGCAAAATGTCCCAAAGGTGTCACAAACCCTTTGGTCAACTCACAAAAAGCCCCAAAGGTAGCATAAGCCCTTTGGTCAACTCACAAAAGGTCCCAAAGGTAGCATAAGCCCTTTGGTCAACTCACAAAAATCCCCAAAGGTAGCATAAGCCCTTTGGTCAAAAACAAAAAGCCCCAAAGGTAGCATAAGCCCTTTGGTCAACTCACAAAAATCCCCAAAGGCATCATAAGCCCTTTGGTCACCTCACAAAATGCCCCAAAGGCGTCACAAACCCTTTGGTCAAAAACAAAAAGCCTCAAAGGCAACATAAACCCTTTGGTCAACTTACAAAAAGCCTCAAAGGTAGCATAAGCCCTTTGGTCAACTCACAAAAAATTTCAAAGGTAGCATAAGCCCTTTGGTCAACTCACAAAAATCCCCAAAGGTAGCATAAGCCCTTTGGTCAACTCACAAAAGGCCCCAAAGGTAGCATAAGCCCTTTGGTCAACTCACAAAAGGCCCCAAAGGTAGCATAAGCCCTTTGGTCAACCCAAAAAGCCCCAAAGGTAGCATAAGCCCTTTGGTCAACTCACAAAAGCCCCAAAGGTAGCATAAGCCCTTTAGTCAAATTTAAGCCTTCCATTTTGTTAGAAGCAATGATTTTAGGATGCGTGCCCTTTCTAATGACTGGGGCATCCAATGTTGATCAGATCAGTGACCATCACACACCCTACAATATGGTCCTAGGTGGTCTATTTTTGCTCTACGCTGTGTTTTCCCACGACACATCCCAAAAAGGGGCATCTGTAGACACCTAAAACGCGTCATGTTTAGGAGACTACTCATATGGGCACATCCATAGACCATATGGCTGATCTTGGACCTCTCCAAGAGCTAGTAGTGGTTCTAACCACTCAAAAGAGGTAGTTCTAGCCCATTTAGGTTTGGTCGCTATCAACTAGAGCGACCGCAAATCCTGGCCGCTCAAGCTGAGAGCGGCCACAGCTAGCCGCTATTGATGACAGTGGTTAGAACTGAAATGTGAACTGTCATGAGGGATTGCCCAAATCACAAGCAGTAACGACAGTTTGCATACATTTCGAAGGGATCTTGGCAAGGAACTCTCAGAGTTCCTCCTGAATGCCCATTCCATGCCAAGTCAAGACTGAACCTTCCCTCTGCGGGACGATCGGTTGGCATGTAGATCTAGAGCTTGGCTTCCCCAGGAAGCCAAGCCCTAGATCTAGACCTAAAACCTGGAAGGCTACATATGCAGACTTTCAGGAAGGCAAAAGATACACAATTTTCAAAGCTTATGCAGTGGAGCCCTATCGAAACGGTGAGCCAAGCTACGTCCTTTTGAGAAGCATTGGAGCGTTGTTCGGCCGAGCCACGTCCACGCATCAGTATTCAGATCCATCGTTCTTAACCGCCAAAGAGTGTAGGAGACACGCCTAGCGACCCTTGAACATCAATTCTAGCAAGGAGGATAGCACTACAACCCCTGATTCACAAGGAGAAGAGTTTCATATCGCGGCCACTATCTCGGATAGTGGCCCGCAGGCATATTTTAGGGCATAGATGTTATTTTCCTTTGCTTTAGCTTAGATTCATTACTACTTGATTTATTGATTAGTCATAGCTCAGATCTGATTTCATTAACGCATCTATTTCATATTTCTCAGCTTTTCATGCATTTATTATTTTGTTTATGCTTATATTATCATATTTATCAGATCCGCTGACAAAGGCCTCATCCGGAGAGGCAGCCCATCCTATTAAATGTGCTTTGTTGTTTACATGAGCGCAGATACAAAATTTTAGGATCGGATTAAAGCAGTAGGAGCACAAAGATCCCTCCAAGACCAGATCTGGAGAAGGGGGCATCTGTAAGCCCCCATACAGTTTCTTGTGCAGGATGAAGAGGCCTACGTAGACGCATCGTTTCTTGCGGGGAATATATCCAACCGCTACTCTATTATGTAAATATTTGTATCAAAATAATGGGTATTCCTCGGAGGGACGAACTTGTAACCTAAAACTTCTGATATCAATAAATAAAGCATCTTTATTTGTTTCTTATTTTCGTATTATATGTGCTTTCAATACTTTCATTTTTGTGCAAGTAATAATATACATAATAAATAAAATTGCAAGTAAGATAGGTGGGGTGCGTGCTTCCCGGAGTCGCACATATATATATATATATATATATATATATATATATATATATATATATATATATATATATAATTGGTGGCTTTTAAAGTATATATAAAAGCATAAATTAACCTATTTATAGATTTTTTAAGGTTTAAATAATATTGGTTTTACCATTTAAATTTTTCCAATTCTAATAAAAAACTAGTTTAAAACATATAATTATAATTTAAGTATATCTAATCAATTCATATATTAAAAAATATATCATATTACAATTATTACAAAATTATAATTAATTACATCATTTAGAAAATATATCATATTACAATTATTACATCATTTAGAAATCGGTATTCAAAAGAGGCTAGCATAATTCCCTATTTGTTCTCTGATCACATCATATGAAACTCAAGGTCTGACATTCTTCATGACGTATATAGGGAGGTGTTGTTAATTCAGATGGAAAGTATTTTACTTACATCCACCTAAGGTAAAATAACGACTAGATCCATGTCTTGAAATTAAAGTGGAGAGCGCTCCATGTCTAACTGAAATTAATATATTTTATAAACTAAACTATACCAGAATTCAATTGGTGTATTTTAGTACTTCCTTCTTTATGGTAAAATTTTATTATATTGAACCTATGGATTTAAATTTTTGAATAAGTGAGAAATGAAAAGCTATAAAACTAAATCCAGGTTGCATTTTACAAGGTGTATGTTTAAATTTTTTTAAATTAAAATTTGAAATAAATACAGTATTAATAAAAAAGTTATTGTAATTAAAAGGTTTAGATCTTTTTTAATTGAGTAAATACTTCTTATACATATACATATCCACAGCGGGGTTTTGATTTTTTTTTTTTAAAGGTTAAGGTTTAAAATTCATAAGAGACCAAGACCCCTCATAAAAATCTTGTGTAAACTTATTGAAAAAATATTAATAAAAATTTAAAATTAATTTGGAATTAAAATTATATAAAATTTAGGAAAATAAAATTTTTAAATATAATTAAAAAATATTTTATTAAATGGTATTTAGTTCAACCAGTTAATTTTTTTAATATTGAAAGAGGAGATTTCAGTTCAAATCTTGCTAAACAATAGTATAATTGTCAAGTTGTTAAAATACTACTATGTAATCATAATATAATACTTGTTTCAATTATATATAACCAACTAAAAATATTAATTAAAAAAAAAAAATTACAATATTAAAATTGAAAGCTGCAAGTTTCCTACAGTGGTAAGAGCTTTGACCTTTCTTTAAGAGGTCCAAAATTCAAATCCACTTGATATGAGGGGACTGAGACCCCTCATTAAAACTTGTGTAAACTCTTAAAAAAAACAATTTATTGAAGTGAAAAGTTACACATCTAAAATAATTAAAGTTCTCTTAATTATATAATTTGATACAATTGTGTATCAAATATAGTCAAATTCTTTAACTTAAAAAAAAAAAAAAAAACTTAGTTTTAAATATCACCAATATATACATAATTCTCACCTTGTAATACTACTATGTAATTAATTATCTAATATATAAAAATAATTAAAATTAAAATATAAAATAAAATAAAAATAATTAAAACATCCAATTTAGGATTGATAAATTATGTGGTGAGGTATTTTTCTTAGATGTCATAGTTATGTCAAAGGTTAGATAGGTATTGGAAATTTACTAAAAGAAAAGAGGTCCATTTATAATGGTGAAGGAGATTTTTTAAGTCGCATTCAAACTAGCATGTCTGTAAGAGAACCCCAAGGAAAGTTTGTTCATTATTTCATATTATTAGTTTAATTCTGCACCTATTTGGACCTTTAAGTACGTTATTTAATACAGCCCTTCAACATTTATTGCTTATGTCGATACAAGCTTTAGCTAGACGCAAACTGAATATAACACATTAACACCAACTTGTCTTTCTCTAATGCCCAACTAGCCAAATATCATATGATAGCATTCGAATTATAACGGGGCAAATTACTACTCCCTCCAAGGAAACATCCCAATAAAAGATGAAAAGAAGATAACTGAGGTATCGATCATCCTTTCATTGATTGAATAATAGTTGTAGAATGTGGGTCTCAATGACATAAGAAGATGCTTGAAGAAACACCTCAAGTTCTGGTAAAAGTATAATAGCTGGTAGTAGGGCATACACGGCCTAGAAGGATGATAATGAAGGTTCATCAATCAAACTGGTCACTGGTGGTTGGGAGATTTATAAAACCATGAAATTAAGCTAACACATGGGGAGACCCATTTACAGACATAAGAATTTTGTCACCATTTAACCTTACCACCACTTTCAGGCATGACAAAGTAAGCAGCAGTGCAAATAAGATATTCTGAATTGCGAATACATAACTAGGTCGCTGTGGTTATTCATGCATTATAACTACTTCTTGCTTGCTTTCTATATATCCAATATAATGATTAGCAAATAAGTGCCGGAAAAGAAGTACAATGCAACTCTACCAATATAGTTTGGCTTAACATTTCAAGAAGGCCTACCACCTACTTAGCTTCTTACAAAGATGAATGAAGCAACACAAAGATGGACCCACTGTTCATGAAATGCACTGACAAAAGATGTATTTTTTGTATGCTCCATTTTAGAAGCAATATTTTAGAAAGTGTTCTAAAATTTTCAATCAATGATATTTCATGTTATAGTAAAAATGGCTTCTCCAAATAACATCTAAAATGTCTAATAATTGCACTTCTTAAAGAATGGTTGGTTAATGCAATTGCTAACCACTAGCTAAAATTTTAAACCTAGGTTGAATCAACATATGTAAATGTAACAGGATGCACCAACTAAATCAGCACTGCAAATGTAACAACATGCAGCAACTAAATCAGCATGTGGCTTTTGAATTACTGCATTTAATCTGTTATGGTTGTTTTTTTCAAAACTTATACCAGCTATTAGAAAACCGTGTAGGCAGGCAAATTGATGTCTACATAATCAATGAATAAGTGTGTTGGAAGTCAAGTACGCCCACATTAAGAGTTTTGATATAGTTGATGTTATAAAGTGGTGATGTAATATTGTATGTGACAATGTGTAATGTTAAGTGAAGTATTAGTTATGTATGGATAAGTCATTAGTCATAAAGTGAGTCATGAAATGAAATGTAAATGTAAGTCACATGCATGTCAAATGTAATTTAAGAAAATGATGAGGTGTTGGGTAGTTAGTAAGTTGGAGGATGCAACTACCTCCTTAGTTGTATAAATAAGACCCTTCCCTCATTCATTCGTGTTATGGTTGGTCTAAGTGTATGGTTGGCTGAAGTAATAGATACAGACACACATACGAAAGAGCGGATACATTTGCACAGACATTGCATTGAGAGAGAGCTTCTGCAGAGGAAATGATAGTGTGTATGTAAGAAGAATGTTGTATGCATTTCATCGTACAGGCTATTGTTAATGCAAGATCTACTCATATTCATTCATCATCTGTTATTGTCATTGTGTGTATTGTCATTGATGATTGCTGCAGTAGTTTAGATTCAATCTGTTGGTTGTACTCTTTCAAGTTCTATTACACATAATTGTACACACCATACAACGAAGTTGTTGTACATTGAATTGCAGTACAATGAATGACATACAGTGAATTGCGGTACAATGTATGCCATATAGTGGACACCGTACAACTAAGTTGCAAAACAGTGAATGTCATACAATGAGTTGCCAAGGCCGTACAATGAAGTCACCAAACCGTACAGTGAATTGTCTAACGCCACATAGCGCATTGCCAAACGCCATACAGCAAAGTCACTGTGCCATACAATGAAAAGCCTAGGCCTCCAAGACTCAAGACAGGCCATCTAGTGAGTGTTAGCAGTCTGGAAAAGGGCAGGCCATCCTATTTGCAGACTGGGCCATCTAAACTGCTGTGCCAGGCAGTTTGATATATGTTGTGTGCACAGTGTATGCATTGTAATTGTAAGATATTCACATTGTATATTTTGTTCATTTAAGTAGAAATGGAATTGTGTTGCAGTATGTTGTATTCAATTTCAACAAACAGTGTCACCTAGAATGATTACTCGAAGACAATTATACCAGGTATCAAGCCTTTTTCATATTTTCTTGTAATTAAGAGAATGCCCTTTATTCAATGATTAAATGCATACTACTCTTTGTTCCCTCAAAATTGTCAAAATCTGTTCCATAACTGTGAAACAAATCAATTAGTTTCTAGCAGCATTGTCACATCATCTCAATCATAATCACCAGCAAATGACTAGGCGTACAAAATATATGTATGATAACTCACACATGAAAAGTAAAACATCTAGATGTGGATAGGCTTGTCAAATGTTGCCAAGGCAGCTTCTTTGACAGCTTCACTGAGTGTTGGATGTCCATGACAGGTTCTAGCAATGTCTTCACTAGATGCTCCATACTGTAAAGCAATACAAGCTTCATGAATTATTTCACCAGCATTTGGGCCCATAATATGGACACCTAAGACTTTGTCTGTTTCTTTTTCTGCAATTATTTTCACTAGTCCATCAGCATCGTCAATGGTTCTGGCTCTGCTGTTTGCCATAAAGGGGAATTTTCCTACCATGTAGGGAATGTTGAGGGCCTTCACCTGCTCCTCTGTCTTCCCTACAAATGCTACTTCTGGATGTGTGTAAACAACTCCAGGGACAGTATCATAGTCAACATGTCCAGCTTTTCCTGCAATAAGCTCCACACAAGCAACACCATCTTCTTCAGCCTTATGTGCAAGCATGGGGCCAGGTATGACATCACCAATAGCATAAATTCCAGGAATGTTTGTCTTGAAATGGTGATCAACTTCCACTCGCCCCATTCTATCCAGCTTCACCCCAAGCTCCTCTAGTCCAAGACCTTTTGTATAGGGTGATCTACCTGCAGAAACAAGAACAACATCTGCCTCTAGGATCATCTGCTCACCTCCTGAAGATGGCTCTACTGTTAGCTTTACCCCTGGACCTGATGCATCAACACCTGTTACCTTAGTTTTTAACATAAATTTCAATTTCTGTTTCTCTAATGTTTTCTGGAAAGATTTTCGCACCTCCGCATCCATTGTTGGAACTATATCAGAAGCAAATTCAACAACAGTAACTTCAGATCCCAACCTTCCCCATACAGAACCCATTTCTAAGCCAATGTATCCTGCACCTATAACTATGAGTTTCTTTGGAATTTCCTTCAGTGAGAGTGCTCCTGTGGATGAAACAATTTTCTCTTCATCAATAGTGATTCCAGGTAGGGGTTTCACTTCTGAACCAGTTGCTATAATTATATGCTTTCCTTTCACTAATTTGCTTCCACCATCTAAAAGATCCACTGACACCTCACTTCCAGAAACAATCTTTCCAGCACCTTTAACATACGTAACTTTGTTCTTCTTGAAAAGTCCTTCAATTCCTTTTGTCAGGCCAGTTACAGCTTTCATTTTCTGAGCCATCATTGCAGGAATATCAATTTCTAACTGTCCCACTTTCACACCATGGCCAGCAAATGAATGCTTCGCTTCATGATACATATGTGACGAATGAAGCAATGCCTGCAATAAAAAAACATCAAATGCCACATTATAAATGGTCAAATCAGATATCTTAGCATGTACAATAAAATTTTCCAGCATGAGTGGAAACGGTTTATTTGTACACAAAAACAATAAATAGATTACAAAGAAACCATTTCTACATTTCTAGATGCATTTGCACAAGACTGACACAAGTCGCAGTACAGAATACAAAGAATTAGAGGGAAGGTGCCCAGATTGCAAAAAATGTCGAGGCTAATAGGGGAGAGGAGCCAATAGTTGAGGAAAGGTCCAAAAGTTGTGATTGACATTGATACAGTCAAAACGAGAATGCGAACACTTTTCAAACATCAGTTCAAAAGAGAATCATTAACAATATAAACAAAAGAAGCGTGTTGGTTGTACATGTTATCAAACATGAGTGACAAATCTCTTCATAACACATGGTAGATAAACTGAAGGATCTTTGAAAGATGGGGTGACCACTCTTAGTGCAGGTTTATTTTGGGGTGCCAACATGGCACCTATATGGAGTTACATAACTTTCAGGTAAAAGTGCAAACCTGCAAGGGGATATGTGTGTAAAGAAATTATCCAACCATATTTTAAATGCAACATAGACATCATTGAGAAAACCAATTTAGAAAAAAAAACATTAAACATGATCTTCATAAAGATGAAATGAAACATATACCATGACACCATAGTGAACATACTACCTGCATATTTTAATGAATTGAGGTGGACCCCATATAATTTTATTATTTCAGTAAATGTTTTAACATAAGGTGCCCAACTACTAGCCCCTCTCTCCCATTTGTGGTACTCGTTTTCTTTTGAACTAGTTTCTATGATTAGTAGTTATCATAGAATAGTAAATGCATTTGACAGTAAAACATGATTTATTTGAACATCAATGCTTGTGCATGGCATTTGCAGGGCTGGTAGAGGCGTACAAGGACAACGGGTGAACATCTCCTTAAGGCAGCAGCAGCACAATCAATTTCAACTTCAACAATAAAAAAATGACAACATATACATATATACATAATGCTAATAAGAAATCATACAATGCATCAACATAATGTCTAAATTATAACAGGACAAGACAGATATGAAATGGGCTAATTCTACTAACATTAAGTATTATATTTAATATTTGTAGGTGCATCTTCTCCACAAAGTTTCCATGTGCATCTTTCTTCTCGTAGAAGCTTCCCTTATAATCTTTATATATACACATTACAATGAGTGTAATTCATGTACAATTCCAGAAATCTCTTTCGATGTTCCTTCTATGCTTATATCTGGTACTTTGGCCTCTAGATCTAATAATTCCATGCATCCTCATCTTTATCCTTACTAGATATCATTCCAAAGATCAAGGCCCTCAATCTAGTCTCTCTAAAAGTCTTCACCTCTCACCCTCTACTAGAACTACTCCCTTAAAGTGTTAAAGACTTGTGTATTTCGGTATTGAGATCTTAGAATAAGTATTGCTTCAGCATCAAAATCAGCACAATATCCTCATAAAAGGTTGTTTTGGTAGTTTTTCAATGCATTATGGATCTTTCTGTTAAATCCATCATTGTTGTACTTGCTGAGACTCCTCCAAGTTGTTAAAACAAATACAGGCTCAACAACTCTGAAACACCAAGCTTCAACCCAATCCAAATCAAGATAGAGCAAGCTTTGATCTAATCAAATCTAAACTGCTACTTATCCAACCCCAAATGACTGCAACAAATGATGATGAGGAATAGTCACAGCAATCTAATAATATTAAGTCACTTGCATAGAATTTTGCCATGCAAGCGCATTCAACAAATCCCAGATGCCAAGCTTTGATCCAATCCAGATCAAGACAGAGCAAGCTTCAAACTTATAGAAACTCTTGTATACTTGCCTCAAATTTGCTAAATATCCAAATCAAAATGGCTGTAACAATTGGTGGGGAAGGAATCATGACAAGAATCTACTAATACTAGTTCACTTGAGTAGATGTTTGCCATGTACGTTGGAAAACTTTGCCAGGATCATACAAGAAATGATGAGATCATTTGAGACATTCTTTTACAAAATAATCCAGCTTAATAGATGGCATTTTAACTTGAAGCCAAGATGAAGGTTTTCTAGCTTCAATGGTAAAAAGTTTGACACCTTGTTATGCGATCTTGATGCATATTGCAAGACTCACCCTGTAATCTCAAATGCAAACAAGATCCAAATTGCTTAAGTTCATATTTAAAAAATTGTCCTTGAATAGGGACAAAATCATTAGACTACACTTACAACTCTTCAAAGGGAAATGTTAATTCTCATCAGATTGCCAAATGTTATGAATTTAAAGACCTTGTGATGACAAGATTCCATGCTATTAAGTATCAAGAGAATTGGGAGGCACTGTGACTTCAACTTCAACTGCTTCCCAGTTAAATCAATTTAACAATGCACTAAACCGTTCAACAAGTTTCAACTTCAGCTGAAAATTCTAAATCCAGAAAAGGCACTTTAGGTCAAATTTCACTCTGGTTTGTTCCGCAGTCTTTAGAAAGAAATAGTTGTGTTTCAAGTAAAGTCTCTAGAAAGAGCATACACATGAACAATGTGTGTTGAAAATAAACCTAGACCTAGTTTTCAAAGAAAAATGATTATTCCAGCAAAATCTGTTATTCCTTCCTCTAACCCTTCTACCTCCAAGATTCAGTTCAATGGCCAATCGAAAGGTCCAACTAGCCATCTTCATCTGCTGGTAAAGAAAAGAACTTCTGGAAATACTATTAAGAAATATGGTTATTCCCTTGAAGAAGGCAGAGTTGCACACCCCAAAAGAGAGTAACAACCTGAGTCACTAGATGAGATTGCAGTTAACAATCCAATTGCTCCAGCTCTGGAGATTACCTTAATGCTTCAAGATTATTCCTAGATGGCAAAGGAAGTATTCTTCACTCAAAATTGCCAGGTAAAGGACCACTTGATTTCTCTTTTTATTATTAATATTGGCAGTCGAAATTCAGCGTGATGTCACTCTACTTGGTTATTCTACACTACTCCAAGGCCATTCTTACCAGTTACCACTATGCTTGGCATGCCATTTATGATGGTTAACACAAAACTTCAAAACTTCAAAAGAACAATTTCAAATTCACATTTTTGTCTTCTGGTTGCCCAACCCGTCTTTACTTTCTAGACAGAAGCGATGAAGCAGGTCTCAAAAAAATCCCAACAAGGTGTGTTGTACACCAAAGATAAAACATGCAAGCTCCCTCTTTCAGTTGTTCACGCCATTCTTGATGCATGTTATGATAGTTTTCACAAACCCACAAGCCTCCTCTTAGAACCATACAACACAGCATTGGCTTGGTTTCAGGTCTTTCTCTCCCTAATTTTACTACATATCACATGGTACCTGTTGAGAGTGCAGAAATAGAGAAGCAATTGCAAAATTGATAACCAACATGGTGTAAGTGCAGACCTGGAAGTCAATGCTATTATGTGTCACCCTACTCCATCCAATACTACAAAGCTGAAAATGTTTTCTTCTTAATATAAATTTTCATAGGAATTTCATTTGGCATTTTTCACATGTTGCTCACTTCATCAACCGTCCAATCAAAAGCATTTTTCATGGAATACAACTACAAAAGCATTTCAACAGTTCAAGAATGCCCTTTATTCTAAATTTCTACCACAGTCCTTCCTTTTCCTGATTTGCATCAGCCCTTTGAGACTGAAACAAACGCATTAGATTATGCCATATATGTTGTTAAACAGGAAGGACACCCCACTGCTTGTCATTCAGAAACAATTTTTTGCTGCAAAACTGAACTGTAGCACACATGACAATGAATTCTATATGTTTGGTTTAACCATGCAAAGGGAGGCACTCCATCCCTGGTAAGGAAATATTCCTTCAAACTGATGATCATCCCCATCATTTTTGACTTCTCATTCTGTGACTCAGAACAAAGACACCACTTCAAGTATTTAAAAAAAATGACTATTAATATAGTTGTTGGTGTGTCCAGTAAATCTCCTTCCAAGATTCTAAGTAGTCATAAAACCCACTTTGCTGCATATGAAAATTGGAAGACACTTTACAGATCCACACACTGGATCAAATCTCAACTTCTTATAGCAACTTATAGTGGTAAATCAGACTTCTTTTCTTGATTATACGTTAAGAGGTGATTTGTTGTACAATTTGCATTCCAGCTAAATGTCTCACACTCATTAAAAAGGTCCATTGTTCATCACAGGGTGGTCATTTTTCGCACACTGAAAACTTTGCAGCATTTTGAGAGACAGGCAACATTAAAATAGAAGATAATCATTATGCAGTAAACATCTTCAAATTCCCTTCAAAACTTGCGAATGAATATGCATGGACTTCATTAGCGGATTTCCAACTACTTTTCAAAAGCATAATTTTCTTTTTATTGTATGCAGATTGTCAAAGATTGTTGTATTATTCCATGCAACCAAATTATAGATGCCCCCAAAGTTGCTGAGTAACGTTTTGTGCATGCATGGTGGCAGTTTGACTTCTCACTCTCTATTGTTTCTAATCATGACCCCAGATTTCTTAGTCACCTGAAAACTTTAGGGAAAACTTTAGGATGTCAACTGAGATTCTTTACATCCTTTCACCCACAAACTGACAGTAAAAACCAAAGATGGTTAATTGCCCCTTGCTTCTTGCTCATGAAGCTCAAGGCCAAAGAAGCATGCCTACACTTATTATTCACCAAATCTAAAAGATTGATCATTCTTTTCCTAGAGAGATGCACTGACTGCCTACCCAAGCACTTCCAGTGACCAAGAATTGCATATAATCATAAAGAGAATCACCCCAACCCTACAAAAAGTAAGAATACCCCACTTGGCCCACCTTTACATGCCCAGCAAGAGGGTTTTCCCTACTCAAATGGGCATCAGCTCAGAGGCAGTTTCAAACACCAAAGGCCCAACCCTACTTAGGCTTGTTGTGACATTCCCTACCCTTGTCAAGATTAACAAGTTCAATTGCACAAGGTTAACACAACATACAAAGTCCTTTACAAAGATGGCAACTGTTGAAAGTCGTCCTCTAAGTCAAATCTACTAAGCCTATAACAATGGATTGTGGTCAAGCCCACTGCATAAAAATGGGGTAAATTTTCATCCCGTGTAGCATTCTATATATTCACAGATTTAATATTAATTTATTCTACTATTGTGTGAGTACTTGTATGATGTCTATTCAAGACAAGAGGCATGCGCACTCTGTCAGTGCCAGTGTGTGCAACAAAACATAACATTTGCTTCTTAAGTTGGAATTAGAAAACTAGACTGGGTAGTTTCATTGAACCTCATCCATCAAAGTACATTCCAGATGGTGGAATTTTTAAGTGCATGTTCAACCCCAAAATAATCTAATTGTTCAAATGAATATGGTTCTTTAAACGAATGAAGTAAAAGACAACATCCAGTATTTAGGCCAACAGTAGCATTTACGCCCCTAATTACAAATAGCAACAGCATATTGGACAAGTATGCTAAAAATCAAGTGAGACAGAATGTGTATCTAAAACTATGAGAAATGAATGTAAAAAGGGCCTACAATATATTTAAAAAGTAATGTAGTGCCTTCAAGGCAATTGGTTGATAAATTCTATGGCAGTTGTCCACATCATAATAGTAGTGTAGTGCCTCATTGTTTTGATGTTTAGATCTGTTTGCCATCAGCTCCTTATCTATTGGGGAAACTCCCTTCTTTTTGGCTATTCATACAGGTTAAAAGGTTCAACCCCCTTGGGTTTACACTCCTTTTTCTTCAGTTCCCTGGTTGTTTCTTCCCTAACTTTGTCTTCTTCTCTCCCAACATCATACTCCCTAATAATTCATACTGCACTTTCAAGTCCACTTGAGCTACTTTGGTCATTTGCCAGTTTTAATATAATTTCATCCATTTTCTAAGACATTATAATTTTCCAAAATCACAGCCAGATTGTAGCATTTGAAAACACAGTTGTAAGAGAAGGCATCTCTGAAATCTGTTATAACTATTCTAGAAAAGAGAAAACCACATAAAGATGTTTTGACTATGAAGTTTTTATTCCATTGATGGTTTTCTCCATGTAGATCTGTTGTTGAATTCGTGGATGGTTTTTTGTTTGTTATGTAATAACATGCATGGATACTACAAATATAAATATCTATTTCAATTTGTTTTAAGATGCATACTTTCTGGAAACAAAATGCATCTGTTAAGAAAGGATCTGTTTGATAGACTTTGCCAGTTTGTAGTACTGCAAAATTATAATTGTGGATCAAAATGCCTGGCATTGGAACTGCAGTCTAAACTGAACTGCATGAAATATTTTAGTGCAAAATGGAGCAAGACAAGTCAGTGGACGGTGGAAAAAACAGATAGAAATATCCCAAATAAGTGTGCATTTTTTACCACCATGTTCCAAAGATATTGTGACACAGAAATTGTGCCCTACATAACCGAAACATGGCAACTTCATAAAAAAGTACACAAACCCATTTTCAAGTGGATTTTTCATTCTCTAATTATATAAGTTGCTGTGCTAATTTTGTGGAAATAAACGAAGAATATTGAATTAGCAAGAAGTTCCCTGAATTTGGTTAACCATTCATTCTCTTGAGGTGGAATTAACAACTTATGCTGTAAGAGGATCTGTTTGATAGACTTTGCCAGTTTGTAGTACTGCAAAATTATAATTGTGGATCAAAATGCCTGGCATTGGAACTGCAGTCTAAACTGAACTGCATGAAATATTTTAGTGCAAAATGGAGCAAGACAAGTCAGTGGACGGTGGAAAAAACAGATAGAAATATCCCAAATAAGTGTGCATTTTTTACCACCATGTTCCAAAGATATTGTGACACAGAAATTGTGCCCTACATTACAGAAACATGGCAACTTCATAAAAAAGTACACAAACCCACTTTCAAGTGGATTTTTCATTCTCTAATTATATAAGTTGCTGTGCAAACGAAGAATATTGAATTAGCAAGAAGTTCCCAGAATTTGGTTAACCATTCATTCTCTTCAGGTGGAATTTACAACTTATGCTGTAAGAGGCAGAACATATACCATGAGCGATCTGAAAGACAATGGGACCCTATACAGGCACATGAATGTTTTTGTCATGGTAGATATACCAGTAGATTAAATTCTGATCAATTAAGATAAAGGCTAACAATCAACTACTCAATTGTGTTAGTTTTTCTGGAAGTAATGGCCCTGAGTGCCATCAGACTATTTCATCAACATACTCATTTAACACTTCTGAGTTTAATTTATTTCTGATCATTTCGGTTCAGTATTCATGTCACTTGTAGGAGTTTGCTTTAAAGATAATGCTTGGAATGTCTTGACTGAGGCATCCTCCCATCCTCTTTTTGATGTAACACTTATGTCCTAGAAGTTTAGTCTCAACATTGTAGTTAATTATTCATAAAGAATTATCATACATTCTCAAATCAACTACTCAACTGTGCTTGTTTGCCTCGAAGTAACACACGTGACACTGTCAGCCACTATTTCCTCACCATACTCTTTCAACGCTTCTGATTCTGATCTCTGTTCTAATCATTTTGGTCCAGCATTTACATTTCTTGCAGTAGTTTGCTTTCGAAATAGAAATCCTTCTCTCTACCTTTTGATGAATCATTTATGTCCAAATTTTCTTATCAAAAAAAAAAATTATTTGAGTGCCAACTACTCCAGAGACCAATAATAGTCTAAAGAGGCATGCCAAATCGATGATTGATTTGAGTGCCAGCCACTCAAGAGGCCAATAATCAAAGTTCAACCCTACTTGCTTTTGCTAACATATAAAATTGAGATATTGTAATGATTTCTTTATCTGTCTGTTTGATGCAGGAGCATCCAAGGGCAGCAGAGCAATCTTGCATCAACAAAAATGTTCTAAGCGTTTTGGCAAAGAAAAAAATAAGGTGTCGCGATATCGCGACAGAAAAAGTGTCGCAATATCGCGACATGTCGTGTTTTCGCGACTCAGGAAGGAGAGAGAAAGAGCGGAGGAAAAGATGTCGCGATATCGCGACCGAAACAGGGAATAGAAGAGCGGAGGAAAAAGTGTCGCGATATCGCGACCGAAACAGGGAATAGAAGAGCGGATGAAAAACTGTCGCGATATCGCGACAGAAAAAGTGTCGCGATTTCGCGGCCCAAACAGGAAAGAGAAGGCAGCTAGCGAAGATGTCGCGATTTCGCGGCCCAAACAGGAAAGAGAAGGCAGCTAGCGAAGATGTCGCGATTTCGCGACATGTCGCGGTTTCGTGACCCAAACAGGAAAGAGGAAGCAGCAAGCAAGGATGTCGCGATTTCGCGACATGTCGCGATTTCGCGACCCAAAGAGGAGAGAGAGAGCGAGGAAGCAGAAGTGTCGCGATATCGCGACATGTCGCATTTTCACGACGGAAAGGCAGAGAAGGAGCCAGAGACAGAAAAGTGTCGCGATATCGCGACATGTCGCATTTTCGCGACGAAAGACAGAGAAGGAGCCGGAGACAGAAAAGTGTCGCGATATCGCGACATGTCGCATTTTCGCGACGAAAGACAGAGAAAGCGGCCGAGACAGAAAAGCGTCGCGATATCGCGACATGTCGTATTTTCGCGCCCGAAAGACAAGCCGAAGACGAAGAGTCGGAAAGGGAGACGTTTCGAATACCTGGACGACGAAGCGACACGGGAAGGCGAACCGAAAGGTTCTGGAAGAGGAAACGGAGGGCCACAAGCTGGAAATGGAGCATCACCTGAGAACCTTTAAAAAGGAGAGCAAAGGCATGCACAGGGGCTGGAAAATTTCGAGAACGATAACCTATTTCTGTATTTTCAGAGTTTCGAAATTTTGTAAAAACGCAACTCTTCTGCGACTTCTGTAATATTCTATGTAACTGTAAATCTCTGTTGTATTTTAAATAAAATAAAGTTGTTTTTCTTCTCTGTGAGTTTGGTTCTCGATCACTATTCTACCTGAGTCTGTCAATGCATCAAAAGGGTTTAAGTCTGCAAGTCTCACTTAGTTTTCTCCAACTTTTTCCTCTCTCTCGCAGAAGCCATTGAGGCAAAGATAGATACATCTCGCAATTCCATTTAATCCAATTTCAGCCCCACTTGCTTTTGCTAACTTTTAAAATCGAAAGGTTGTTATGATTTCTCAGTCTGTTCTCGCTCTTTACCTGAGTCTATCAATGCATCAAAAGGGTTTCAGTCTGCAGGGTTTAATTCTGCAACTCTCACTTAGTGTTCTCCAATTTTTTCCCCTCTCTATCACGAAATACGATACATATCACAATTCCATTTAATCCAATTTCAGCCCCACTTGCTTTTGCTGACTTTTAAAATTAAGAGGTTGTCATGATTTCTCTGTCTATTCTCGCTCTTTACCTGAGTCTTTCAATGCATCAAAAGGGTTTCAGTCTGCAAGTCTCACTTAAGTTTTCTCCAATTTTTTCAAATCGCAACCGTCCATCTTTAGCCATTACGACCACGGAACCACTCCTCTTTTTTTCCTTTAGTCTCAGTAGCATAAAAGTGGTCTTCATTTCTTCATCTCTTAGCTAACTCTTCATGTGATCTGCTTATTTTGACTTTAAATGCCTTTTCTTTCACAATACTGTTTCTGATCCTAAGTAATTTCTTGCATCGTTAAGCAACCATGAACCAAGTAACCATATCTTGAACAGCATTTACACTTGAATGATGTACCTGCATAGTTGACAGATGATCCATTGAGTAATACCAGCATTTAAGTATGATCGACATAGCAACAGATTTAACATGTATCCAAACTAATAATATATATAATCCTGGCATATCATAAATTTGAGGGGTGTGCTGTCTGTTGGAATGACTGAATAAATTACTAATACCTTATGTATCTCCAAGAATACTGCCCAAATCTAAACTTAATTGGCAAGAGAAAAGTCTTACTCCAATTTGAGACGAAAAGGGTTTTCTTCAAGGGTGGTAAAGCGTACTCTCCATAATTTCTTGAACAGTCCCTATCTTGCAACTTTGAGCTTGCCAGCCTCCACCTTTTAGTGGTTTGTACTTTTGGCCAAATTCCCATAAAGTGCCAATGCTTAAGAACATGGTCATATTGCAAATGTACACCTGAACTTGCTGTAACACTATGTACAATCTTTGTGGTCAATAACAAACACATTTTTGTTACTCATAAACCATAAATACTTTAATAGTCAATTTCAAATATGTTACAGAACTCCAGCAGCACCATGAACACCTAAAATTGCTCATCGCTGCATAAGAAAGCTGCTTTTCACAACTACTGCATTATTATGACCCTACAACATATCTAATTGCCTCTAAAATGGCAGATCGAAGCCTTTTGCCTCAGTTAGGCTTCATACAAGTGACTTGCAGTGGATGTAATTCATGAATGACAAGTAATGAGAATTTATATAATTCATGAAGAGCTGGCAGTGAAATTGTACACAACGGAAAAGAGTAGCAAGTAATAAATAGATTCACCTTAAGAAAGCTTGGCCCTCCAGAACCTGTTTAGTAGCAACAAATTTTACAAATATGTTTGTTGCCAAAAACATTTACAATTAACAGGTCCGTTAGCAAACAAGCTAATGTAAAACATTTGGCCAACCTTACTTTATTGGTCTATGCAGTTCCCATTTAGGAATAATCTGGAAACCGACATTAAGGACACTGAATTTTACAAACATAGTATAGCAGATTAATTAATGAAACGACTAATACATCTCGGGATGAATTTCTTCGCAGAATTAAAGGCAGACGTGTTTATTCAAAGTTTGATTTAAAATCTGGTTTTTGGCAAATCCAATTTCATCCTGAAGATCGTTATAAGACTGCATTCATTGTTCCATTTGGTCAGTATCTTGAAAATTTATTTTATGAACCATAAGTCGATTTCAGCAGGGAGGAAGATGAACCACAAGTTGATCTTAGCAGGGACGAAGGTACATAGGAATCAAACTTGTAGCCTTGTACTCATAGGGAAATACAAGAGAAAACCTGATTTTGAAAAATAAAAAAAAACAAACAAGAAGTGAACAGTTTTATCAATTAAAAAAAGACGTCGGTATCTTTCTCACCAAATGCGGGGAAAAAGATATGGACATTACAAAAATTTTGTTTTATGGAAGCAAACTTGTGATTAATTCAAAGTTTTGGTAAGACTTCAAAAACCATATGCACAATTGAATTTTTTTTAAATTTTATATTCTCATTACAAATTTCGTACTTTTTTGTATGTACTTTTTAGGTTGGTTTAATGCGTTATCAAGTCATTGTTGTGAAAAAATAAAGGAAATACAATATATATTACCGCTTAAGGTTAGAGTTGGATGCATGCGGTAATCCATCTGCCATAATGGATAATTACGGCAAAGATAGATAATAACAGGGATTTTGACAGCCAGAAGTCACACGAGTCCAAAAGTTTTCATACAACTCTCTCTCGTGCTTTCGACAAGATAGGAGTCTAGAGAGGAGGATAAGCAGCATACCTAAATTAGAGATTTCCATACTCATAAGCATGCATACTTTCTAAGTTTTAGCGTCAGTATTCTTGTGAACTACATGATCAGAATTAATGATTTTTATTTAAATCCTGAAGTTTTAAAGGAATTAATTGAATGCCTATTTCTGTATTAAAATGATGAAAAAAAATAATTCTATGTCTCCTTAGGTGGCTGAATTTCAACATGAACTCAAATGAGGTCACTCAAGTTGTGACTCTTGCATATCTAACATTTGCTTTCAGTTTAGCTCATTTCTGGTTTTTAAGCTCACTGAGCAGAGTAGCCTCTAAAAATTTAAAACCTAAGTGAGATGTGAAAATAAGACAATGACTCCCGGGAAGGATCCTCCTACAAATTGAGCGAAAACTCTATTCCAACTTCCTCTATCTTAGAGCGTGGTTCCATGATACTCTCCATCACTGCTAATCTTATGAAGTAGCTCATCCTATGAAAAATTATTTGATTCTGCATCCATGTGTTTTAGAAACTTTGTAGAAAATGTAGAATGACTACTACTTCAGAATAAAATTTTAAGCTGCCTGTGAAGAGAGGAGGAGGCTAGAAATATGCGGCACCTACTTAGAAATTTTTGTCTTCCATAGCAAAAAATAAATGGTCAAACTTTCCTTTGATCTCTCCTACATTATGAAAAGAATGAAAACATAAAATTTGCTTCCTAAATTTTCTGTACAGGGTAGGCTTAAAAAAAAGGTCATGGAACCAAATTTGCTGCCAAAGACTTCCTAAATTATCTGTGCAGGCTCCTGCTAAAATTTCCCCGATGAGCGGCTCCATGGGACCATGTCTTTACAAACCTGTACTGCACAAGAGAAGATTGAGGTGTCCCAAGGTTTGTGGGTTAACGCAAATGGGATCACTTGTGCGTGAACCAGTCCCCTTGCCGAAAAACTGCATAATTGTGGCAAATGATCTAGCAGACACGAAGCACTTGGATACACTAAAAATGGAGTACACTGGGGTGTGCACTAATTTTAAAACTTAAGAATGTGGCCCAAACTTACCCGCCCGGATATAAAATGAACCATAAACTCACCCAAAATCTATCAAACAAGAAGAAACGATCCTAACCTCACCGAAAAATCTATCAAACAAGAAAAGAAGATCAGACCAACTTTTCAAGGCAAACTTACACCTTAGGACTCACTAATTCTACCAGATTGGATGTGGTAATTCGTCGCCCTCAAAACTACCCTAAAACAGATGCAATATGTGCAAGAAAAAGTTCAAACGGTAGAAGCCTAAGTGTTTAAATACATCGATTTTTGAAAAGAAGATTAAGTTTCAAATCTCGAAAGGTTATAATAGGATATTATTGTAAAGGACATATATGTGCATGGATCTTGTCAGATTGACCAGAAGAAGATCAACTTCAAAACTCATGTTATATGTAACTAGTAAAATGGTTTTTATTTAATGAGGACTATAAGGTATATAGGTCGATCTTTATTAAGAATATTGTTTTATTCAAAATATATTTATTCAACTAGTCTTTGATTAATATATAGCTATATCCCAGTGTCTGATTAGCATACGACCTTACTCAATGAAATCAGCAAAATCTGAATATTGGGATTCCAGGACAAAATTCAAAGGCCATCTCCAGAAAAGTTTGTACATCCTAAATTCAACAAAACTGCATATAGGTACAAGGACAAAGATCTCAAAACAAACCCCATAACTAAAATGAAGAAGCATCTCAAACACCAAAAAAATAATGGAAATAGACAGGAAAAAAGATAAATTAAATGAAATTTCAAAAAGCGAATACTGGTTCAAAATTATAAAAATATATTCACCTTGGAGGGTATGCAGCCAACATTAAGGCAGGTACCTCCGAGAGCGCCGCGCTTCTCAATGCAGGCGGTCTTGAAGCCCAGCTGGGCGGCCTTGATGGCGGCCACGTAGCCCCCCGGACCGCCTCCCACTACCACCACGTCATTCTCCTCTGCTGACGCGGACGAATACCTCCTCAGTGCCGCCACGCACCTTCCCACACCTTCCGAAGGCCTTTCGCTGGGAATCCTGACCCACCAGTTCTGGAAGCCCAGGCGGAGGGCGTGCTGCACCACCGCCGCCTGCGATCTCGTTCGCCCTGCCATCGTCACTGCTGGATCTCGGCCTTCCTCGTCTGAATTTTAATCGAGCGATTCAATTAATCGGGGTATTGATCGGATGTTGAGGGAAAACATGGAAAGATTTTCTACTTTTTTCTTGGCCTCTAAATAATTGATAATGGCTTTAAAATGGAAGGTGAGAATGAGTTCGTATTTTATTTGGAGAGTTTTTTTTAAGTTTTGGGGAGCGGCTGTGGAATTTGAAGTTTAAAGGCTTGACTGGGGGGTTGTGTATTTTATTTTATTGTATGCTTAGGTGTGGGGACGTGTGGAAGTCAGACAAAATAATTTTTAATTTTTGTTTTTAGTTTTTAAATTAACTTTTTTGAAATTGCTGTATGTTAGTTAAAATTTTAAGGGAATAAATACAATATTAAGGTAGATAGTGGTTTGGATATCAAGGTAAAGTGGCCTGGGTGTTTACATCCAGGCTTGAATATTTAACAACCTTCTTAAATAGTGGTTTATTTGAATATTCAACATTCTGAACCACGATACACTTCTTTTTAGTAGGGACACATCACAGGGCTACGTAGGGTACTCATTAAAAAAAAAAAAAAAAAAAAAAGAAGAGTATATTGCTTTTATTATTGAATTACAGCATGAGGTCATGAAGGATCAATATAGATGAGAATTGAGAAAGATTATGATACTCAAGGCACCCCCGACTACAAGCATTGAAAGTGAACAACCATACAAATGATCCTGTGGTAACCCATGTTAAAAACTGAGATATCTTAGTGACTGTTATGGAGATGAAAAAGCATGTTATCACCAAAACTCTAAAAAAATGTGCTGACATAAATCTAAATCTGAATGACTAGAGACTGTTGGGTTACTTCCTCTAATGCACGGAATGCACTTTATTTTTGTTTTTATTTTTATTATTATTATAATATATTTTTTGTGTCCTTCTATTTTATTTTTAAATGTCATTAATTATAGAAATTATAAATAAATAAATAAAAGTTTTTGTGTCAAGCAAGCAAGAGTATTCATGTATGTTTTTTTTTAATTTACATGGTGGAATCGGTAGCCGCTTTTATGGCCGTTACAGTATTTTGCGTTATTCGCCCCAAAAGTTGCCACACAATTTTTTTGCGTCATTCATAACCACCATGCCACAATCATTTTAAACTTTTTACGCTGCTAAAAGTACCAGGAAAAGGGACAAGTGTTCAGTCCAACAAGGCTTGAGACTTGAAACTTGAACCTTCGTCCCCTTACAATTGAACCAATTGGTCTATACCTCAGACCTAGTATTCATGTATGTTGCATAGAGAATTGGATCATTAACTATAAAATGTAAATATTCATGTATGTTGTCCCAAGGGGGACAGTGCAACGATTCAGACTTTGGATCTTCTTTGGGAGGTTCAAGGTTTAAACTGGGACGTAGACAAGTGTGTGAGGGGGTGGGTGTGTGGTGGTTGTGTATTATATTTTCTATTGATAAGCATAGGAGACTCCTCAGCCTTGTTGTCCCAAGGGGGACAGTGCAACGATTCAGGCTTTGGATCTTCTTTGGGAGGTTCAAGGTTTAAACCGGGACATAGACAAGTGTGTGAGGGGGTGGGTGTGTGGTGGTTGTGTATTATATTTCCTATTGATAAGCATAGGAGACTCCTCAGCCTTGTGTGTTGGTTGTAGGGGTTTCTCACACTAACCAAATCAAAAAAAAAAAAGTTCATCTATGTTGCATAGAGAATCGGGTCATTAACTATATGTGTTGGTCATAGGGATTTCTCAAACTAACCAAATCCAAAAAAAAAAGTATCCGTGTATGTTGCATAGAGAATCGAGTCATTAGATATAAAAATGTAAGTATTCATCTATGTTGCATAGAGAATTGAGTCATTAACTATAAAATGTAATTATAAATAAATTTAAAAACATTTTGTTTCCTATAAAATTATTCATGTGTTTTTTTTATTATTATGTTGCAATACAAGAGGATTTTAACCAGGGAAAAAACATGGATAAAATAAAATAAGTGGATGAATAAATAATTTTTTTTGCTAGAGAATAAGGGGTTGTACTTGGGTTCTTTATCTTTGATAAATCACAACTCTTTCTTTTAGACCTTTGAGAGTTTGTAAACATATTCAATTTTCATCTTTTCTTTTAGAGCTTTGAGAGTTTGTAAACATATTAAATTTTCATCTCAATTGAGTTTTTTTTAGAGCTTTGAGAGTTTGTAAACATATTAAATTTTCATCTCAATTGAGTTGTTATAACTAAATATCTATGTCATTTTTTATAAAAAGTCCGAATTCTTGATTTTCATTTTTTGTGTCTTCTTCAAATTTTTATGTGAATACCGATATTCCAAAATTTTGCATCATTTTTTTCGGCAATTTCTTGTAGCAGTCTTTACAATACCAAAATTCCACCTCTACTATCTATGCATTATATCTTAGTATAATCATATTTCCAAAACTTCGCACTATTATAGTTCACTTTACCAAATTTGGATTGCTAGTTTTCTTCTTGAAACATAAGTACAACCACAAGAAATGTTATGAAAACACATTAATGTTATAAAATTAAACAAATATTATCAATGAAAAATATTAAAGTAAACTTGAATTATTATTTGATTCAGGCGATCAATATTTTCTTGTCAAATTTAGCTAAACTTACTACTTCCTCTAACCATGAAAAAGAGAATTTAACTTCACGATCCTCGATTAAAACCCTTTTATTGCCTAGCCTATTTGTACATTTGTTTTCTTCCCTCAACGTATGTGTAAACTTGATAAATTCAAACTCTATAGCAAGGTCTTGTATTTCGACAATAATCTCTCGTATATTCCATGAAGCCTTTGCTTTTCTCAAAATTACATTTATTACTAATAGTGATTCACCTTCCATCTATACTCTTCCATTTCATTTGTCTATATATTTTTAACCCTTCCAAAGCCACCAAAGCTTCAACTTCATTATTTGTCCTAAATTCGCTATTGAAAGCAATTTATTACTATTAATGATTCACCTTCCATCTATACTCTATTCCATTTCATTTGTCTACATATTTGTGACCCTTCCAAAGCCACCCAAGCTTCAGCTTCATTATTTGTCCTAAATCCACTATTGAAAGTGATTTATTACTAATAATGATTCATCTTCCATCTATACTCTATTCCATTTCATTTGTCTGCATATTTGTAACCCTTCCAAAGCCACCCAAGCTTCAACTTCATTATTTGTCCTAAATCCACTATTGAAAGCGCAACGAGAAAAAATATCTCCCCTATTATTTATAATTATTCCTCCTCCTCTTGGTCTTGGATTTCCTTTAGATGCTCCTTCAAAATTCAAATTGTTCAACTTCATTTATGGTGGTTTCCACTTTATATTATTTGTCTTCTTTTTGTTTATCTTGTATCCAACATCATAATTCTAATTGATGACTTGACTTCGTCTATAAAGGCTATATGCTTCAAGCTTAGGGATTGGGCGAGTTGAAAGGGTTGGTTTAGCCTCCTCTACGGCTAAACAATTTTTCCTTTTCATTACCTCTAAATTACTTTTTTTCCTTTAAATATTCTTCTATTTGTTTCTAGCCATACAATCCAAAGTATTGTATCTTTTGATATATCCCAAATTGTTTGTAAAACCTCGCTTTTAAAGGTGCTCTCCCATTGCTTTAACCATTATTCAATTATTCCATTCATCACCATGCATTTACCAAACATATTAAGAATCCATTGCCATAGTTTCTAAACTATTAAGTAGTTTCCCAAGAGATGGTCTATACTCTCCTCCTCATTTTGACATAGAACACATTGTGAGAGGCCATGAAAACCTCTTTTCATAAAGTTATCCCAGGATATTATTCTTCTATGACCTACTAGCCAAATAAACATTTTGACTTTGGGAATGCTCGAGCTATCCCAAATATCTCTTCATATTCTTATGGTATTCTTACTTTGTTGGTGCTTTACATTATATCTTCTTCTTCTTGTGTATTCTCCTAAGCTATTCAACTCTCAAATTAGCTTATCCTCAACTCCCTTTAGAATAATCACTATTGTTATATTTTTGCTCAACTACCTCCTAGCATCAATGTCTTGTATACTTGTAAAAAAATATTCTTTCCATTTGTATCTTCCTTCCCGATCCTTTTACATAATGTTTGAAACCCTATCACCATATTTATCTTGAAGTAATCTCATCCATGGTTTCAAAATTTGATCTAGATTGAGTGGTTTTTTTCTCACGCTAAGTATCAATCCAAATAGAATTTTTTTTCTCTAGTTCCCACCACCCATCTTAGACCTTTAATCACTAGATCAATTGATTTTTTTAATTATTCCATAGTGTAGAACCATCTGGTAGTCAGAATATCATAAATATTAAGCTTAGGTCATTGGGCTCAACATAGTTAGAATAATTCTTGTCCATTGTCTTTGACTCTCTTTGTATAATCTCCAAATAACCTTTTCCCCTAAGAGCCAAGTTTGTATTCGTAAGAGCTCTTAAATGAAAACCTCCCCTATTTTATCATCACACAACTTGCTCCATTTCACTAAAGAAACTCTCATTTTATCGTGTAATATTGACCACAAAAATAATCGCATAATATAGATTAAACTTTGTTCTATCTATTTTTTTAAAGAGAATAAGTATATTCCAATTAGTTGTTAATTTTTTTTCAATTTTTTATATGGGATTAAAATGGGCCCCACGTGTATTACATCATCACCAAATATGGTGGTATTACAACAAAGCTTGGATATTATCTGTGTATCACTTGTCAAGATTTGAACCTTGGTCTCCTCTTTAAATATTGAGGGATATAACCGGTTGAGCTAATGCCACTTGATATAATTTTTTTTATAATAGGTTATATGGGATTGAAATGTGCTCCACTTATATTACATCATCACCACATAGTGGTATTACAATAAAGCTTGGATATTATCCATGTATCGTTTGGCAAGATTCAAACCTGGGTTTCCTTGAAATGTTGAGGAATCTAATCAGTTGAGCTAATGCCACTTGATTTTGTTCTATCTATTTTGGCATACTATACAAGGACATAATATGTTGGAATGGTTTGTAATACTAATTTAATTAGTTGCACTCTTCCTACTAATGATAACCATCTACCTTTCTATGTTGGTAGTTTATCTTGAACTTTATTTATAATTGGATTCCATAAGTCTATCCCCATTCTTCCCTCAAATAAGGGCATCCTTAGGTATGTTACTAGTAAATTTGCCTCCTCAATTTGAATTAATTTGTATATCCTTGCTTTGATTATCATTGAAGTGTTTAGGAAGCAAATTATGGATGATGTCCTATTAATTGTGTGCCTTGATGCTATTTCATATTTCTTCAACAAGTTATTCAAAGCTTTGGCCTTGTTTATCCTTGCCCTCCTAAAAAGGGTTGTATCATCTATAAATTATTGATGGGTGATGTGGTTGATGTTATTACTAGCCTAATTTCCACTTATTAGCCCATCTTTGTTAGCCTTCTTCAAGTTCATACCCCATAACAATGAACAAATATGGTGATAAATGATCACCCTATCTAAGACCTCTCTTGGATTAAAATGATTCTACTACTAACCCATTGACCAATACTTAATATTATACTATAGAGACACAAGCTTTAATCCAATCAAGTTATTCCCAAATATAAACTTTTCTAATACTACAAAAAGAAAATCTCATTTAACCCTATCATAATCTTTACTCATATCAAGTTTTAAGATCATTGCTCTCTTTTCTTGAAGTTGTTGAATGCAAAACTTCATGAGCTATTATGACCCCATCCATAATTTTTCCTTTCACAAAACCTCCTTGCTCTTCTAAAATAATTTTGTCTAACAGTGGTCTTAGTCGATTTACCATCACTTTGGAGATTATATTATATGTCATATTACATAGGCTGAATCAAACAATTATGCATCCTTCGTTTTTGACATCATGGTAAGATATGCAGTATTTGTTTTATAAGATATGTATTGTTTTACCCTAGGTTGTTCCACTATCACCAATAAATAATCCTTCACTATATCTCATTTATGCTAATAGAATGTTTTAGAGAGACCATTTGGACCTAGGGATTTATCTTTATCAAAAGATAAAAGAGCTAAATGAACTTATTCCAAAGCAATAGGCTCCATCAATTTCTTATTGTCTTCATTTGTTATAACTGAAGGTACTTCTTATAGTAGTTTATCATCAAAAACTTCAAACTCCTCCAATTCTACAATATTATGGTAAAATAACCTTACCTTCTTTTTGGCAAAATTTCACTCTGATCTTCAATACAAACCTTACCTTCTCTCTGATTTCACTCTGGTATTCAATCCAAACCTTGACTCCTTTTTTATTTCACTCTGGTCTTCACTCTATTTTTTTCTCTTGTTTACCAAGTCTGTCTCAATTTTAATCTCCAAAATTTCTCTTCCTTACTCAAAATATAATGATATTCACTAATCAACTCCCTTTCCTCTGAGCTTGGATTATTGTGCTCACATTTTTGAAAGTTTCTCTTTTAGTTTTTCTTTCTTCTCAAAAATATTTCCAAAAGTGATCTTGTTCCCTTCTTTTAATCTAGATGTCATTGGTTTAAGTTGTTTTAGAAGTGTACACAACCCATTGTTTCTTGAAGAATTTCATGTTTGCGTTATCATATCAACAAATTGAGGATGCTCTTCCCACATCTGACCATATTTAAAATAGGGTATTTTTAAATTCACTTATCACCATTTTAACTCTTATTGGTCATTGATATGAACCAATCCTTGTCAAGGTATTAAGTTTAGCACAAGTCCCTTCATCTAGCCAATGATTTGAGAGTATGCATATATCTAATTTTTGTGCTATTAGGTTCTGGACTCTCCTATTGTTTGTTTATGTCTAGTTTTCATCTTCAAACTAAACCTCCCATTGATTATTGTTTTGAATAAAAGTTGAGAAATATCTCATACTTTGGATTATTTTTCTAATTCCTCCAAAATTTTCATCCAACTTAGTTATGGTTTAAAAATATCCTATGATGATGAATTGGGTCTCTTGGTATTTACTTATCATAAAGGCTTCAATCCCACTTCATACTTCTAATCTGCATGTTTGAGTTGTAGGTCCATAGAAATCTATAAGGATGAAATGAATATTTGTAATGTCGCATATGACTAATAAGGCTATTCAATGTTTAGTTTTATGAATTGTTCCACAAGAGGTTCTAACAAGATTTTAACATGTTAGAATTTCCCTTGTCGCTCCTTCATAATCCATAGCATCACATTTACATCTTGCTTATAGTGCTTTTATAGTTTTGGAAACTTCTTCTTTTATCATTTTAGTTTCTTGGATACAAAGAATATTAGGCTTATTACTTAAATAGAGGGCCCTTATACACCTTTGCTTTGAGGGGGCATTAGCATATTTTATACTCTATGATATGGTAATCATGTCTCATTAGGGGCTATCAGCCCCGCCTACAAATTACTAATATCATTTTGTTGTTTGGTAAAGAGAAGTTCATACAACTTAGATTGTGTTCTTTTCTCTATGTTTGCTCTTGCTTACCTAGCTCTTGCTTGATAATTTGAGGGTCCTCTTTTTTTTTTTTTGTATCAAAAGTAAGTCTTATTATTCTATTCCTCAATATTCTTTCAAAATTTTCCTTTTTCATTAGATTTATCCTCTCTTGGATCTGCTATAAAAAATTTTAACTTGTCTTGCTCATTTTTTGGTATTTCTTTATTAATGGTAGAGGTATTAACATCTAACACTGCATTTTCTCTATAACTTTTCTTCTCCTAAATGGTGCATGGTACTTTAAGAGAGTCTTCAAATTTTGATGAGGTACATTCCTTAGGTTCAAAGGGAATGTTCATTCCTAAATTAGGATCATATTGAATAGATGGTTCCTTGTTAATATTATGATCATGTTGTATGGTCTCCTCTAAGTTCTGTTATGCTTTTTCTTCATAGGCTAAAGCCTTAAAAAATTTGATATTTCTTCCAATATCCTTCCTTTATGGTCTCCATTGTTTATTTACTTTCATTTATCTAGACCTATTTTTTGGAAGTTGAAAACCATCTTCATCCATATCCATTTGTAAGTTTCTCTTATGGTTTTCTACATATGTTTATGTTTGACTCTTCTTAAGGCATGATATCTTGGTATACCCCACATTATGTCATCTTCTACATCTAAAAGATATGTTTTCATAATTTATGGTTTGGGTCAATAACTTAACCCCATACTTAAGAATGATTGATTATGGTAGAGGTTTATTTATATCAATCATGATCAATATCTGAGCATAAATAACCAATAATCCATCTTTTGTAGTTTCTAAAATCTCAAGGAATTCTTCTTGAGTGTTGCCTATTGCCTTTAAGGTATCCATTTCCTTGAATTCAATGGCCAACCCATACATCCTAAGCCAAATTGATACTAGGAATAGATTTATGTTTTCAGGAGCAAGCATACCAATCCCCTTTTAGGATTATATATTTTTCCTCCTTGGAACAAAAAAAACTAGGAATAAACCTTTGGGAAGAAAGAATGGACTCACTCCTAGAGACTTCCAACTCTTATCGATCCATTTTCTCAAGGTCGAAGCCCCTAGCCAAGACCCATTAAATTTACCAAAAATTGCCCTATCTTTGAGCAACAAGGATCACTTCTCTATGAGGTCCTCACTAACCTCTACTACTAGGGATGATTCTAAGGATTTACCTATAAATTGGTTTGTGGGAAGGAAACTATAACTCAAAATCTATTGAAATTTGTCAGCATATCTTATAGTGGTTATATTATTTGAAAATAAACCTATAATAATTTACATGTAAAACTTCTAAGATAATGAAGAGGAAAAATAAACTCAGCCAAAAAATTGTACACCCAGACAGAATGTTATACCTCACTGATACCCTAGCTCTTCATTGCTCCTCCCATCATTTGAACCTTAGTTGATAGATATTTGTAATTTTATATTTTGTGACTTGAAAAATTGCCACTACTCTTGTTCTAGATGGTTGACTTCATAGGGTCTATATCCCTCAATATTACTCAAATTCCTTCATATGACCACTCATTTTAACGATCTTCAAATTTTACACAAATTGATCCAAGAATCATATAAATAAAATAACCCTTCTCAAAGAAATGGTTCTTAAAAGTTGAGATATTTTAAAGGAAAAATTACCCTAATGTTACCCTAGTTTTGAACAACTATCTTCACATGGTCATATCTCCCTTAATACTACTTGGATTCTTTTGAATGACCACTCATTTTAAAGCTTTTCAAATTCCACACAAAATGACACAAGAATAGTCTAAATTAGACAAATCTATGCAAAGATATGATTTCTGAACAATGATTTATTTTTTAGAAAATTTTGCCCTAGCTCTGTCGATTCATAAAGTCCTCCCAATTTTTACCAATTCACCCCTATACTTATACCTCAAATATTAACATTGATAAATATTCAAATAATATAATATATAAAATCATTTGTTAAACAAAAATTTAAAACAATTATTTGAGAAAAGAAGTTAGAGAGAAGGGAAGGCATGCAAACCAAGAGCAATCCTCACTTAGGTAGCATTGAAGAAAATCCCTAATTGGAAGTGAAGATGCTCTAGATGGAAGTATGGATGCACAATTTAGAGATAAGAGAAAGATTGAATTTATCGAAAAATATTGTTAAACCATATTTAGCTTACCCTTTTATAAAAGATTTTTTTTTTTTTCATTTCTATTAAATATATTCATCTTCCTTAGAGTTGTGTGTTTATGCAATCAACTCCTTGACATCATTCTCACTAAGAGATAAAATCTCACTTAGTTAGTTGTCTTCTAAAATTTGAATTTCACCAAGATGAGGATCAACATTGTGATTGGCTAAATATCTACTCTCCAATTTCGTTCTCTCTATATATAAGCTCACATTTCCAAGATATTGCCTCTAATAGTAGATGATGAACATCAACAATAATATTATTTTTTACCCTCTAGTGGCTAGACATTCTTCCAAGGGAAATATTTGGGAGTAGAAAATTTTATTTTCTCTAAATCCTCATATCCCAATTTGACTAAGTATCCACCATATTTTGATAGATTCCAAACCAACTCATCCTTTCATGTAAAAATAAGCAAATTAAACTCTTGAAACATCTTTTGAATCTCATTTGCAATTTGTTTGAGTTCCTTTCCTTCAACCAAGTTACTAATAGAAATCCATGATTTGGAATTGTTGTTGACATTAATAGAATCTTTGACCTTTGGACCTTACAAGATAGAAGTGTTGGAGCCAATGGTTGCCATTCTGAATTAAAAAAAAAGGACAAGGGTTCAAACAAGCATTATATCAAAATTTGCATTATTCTCCTCGTTTATTGAACATGTAATATGTTTCTTGATCAACTACAAACTAGTTGATATGAAATTCCATGTTGGCGATCCTTTAAGTAAGGTTCCTTTTTAAAGAAATTTTATTACATCAAGAGAACCTATATATTTTCAAGTAAAATATTTGCCTAACTCTTTCCTTGACCTTTGAATAATCTCCACCCAAGTTTTAAAGTTAAACACATAAGTCTACAATTCCACAAGCTTCTCCCTCCAATATTCTTTCCTTTATAAACCCTATCCTACTTAAAAAGAGGAAACCTAAATTTGTTCTCACATCCTTTTCAAAGAAAGTCTTTGAATTTTATGAATTTTTTATGTTATATGTGTTGGTAATCTTGAAAGTGACATCATATAAATAGGGATGGGTTATAATGTAGTCTTTATGAGTTGTAGCCTAATTGCCATGGTTAAGAACTTATATTTACAACATACCAAACAAGATTTTATTATATCCAAACAAGAGACCAAAAGCTCTTTTTTATTTCCTCTATGAAACAAAGAAATGCCCAGGTAGGCTGACGAAAAATTTTCAATTTTAAATATATCCATAACTTTATTGTAAACCTATGGCAATATTAATAAAAAAATCATAGATTTTGTAGTCTTAACCAACTCTTGAGTATCCTTCTTATAGCATGATAATATTGATTTAAACTCCATGGCATCATTGACTAAAGGATGACCTAAAAGAAAACTATCATCTATAGATTGGAGATTAGATTTGAAGGGACCATTTTTTGCAACCTAAATGCCTTTGATTTTTCCTTCCATTTTTATCTTTGAGAAAGCTCTCCCTAATGTCTCCACATGAATAATAAAAAATAAGGAGATAGGGGATCACCTTGGTGGAGTAAATAAGATGACTTAAAGTAACAAGCAGGAGAACCATTGATAAAAATAAAGTATTTCAGTGTTATAATAACATTTAATCAATTCACACCATCCTTGATTAAAACTAAACATTTTGAGAATATCATGAATGAAAACAACAAACCCTATCATATGCTTTGTTCATATCTAATTTCGTAAGCATACCTAAATTTTTCATCGAATGAAGAGAACGTATAACCTTTTGTGCAAGGATTACACCTTAAAAAATTTGTTTACCATAAACAAAACTATCTTGTTACTCAAAGATAACACAACCTAGAATGAGTTTCAACTAGTTTGACATAGATTTTAAAATGATCTTATAAATCATTTTATAAAGGCATATTGGACCAAAAATATCAAAGTATCTTATCTCATATTTTTGGGAACTAATGTAATAAAAGTGGTATTGATATCACTTATTGTAGCCTTCCTTTTATGGACCTCTTCAACCATAACCAACATATCACTCTTCAATAAATCCCCAAAAAATTGAAAGAAATTCGTAGGAAATCCATAGGGGCTAGGAGTCTTGTTAGGATAGAAAGATAAAATTGCTCCATGTAGCTCATCCATAGATATCTTCTTCATCAAGCATTCATTTTATCCCTTATCTTTTATAAATTAATATTATAATACAATTAATAAATATTAGTAAATATATATTTTTATTTATTTTTTATTTGGTTAGTGTGAGAAACCCCTACGACAAACGCTCAGGGCTAGGCATCCCCATCACACCATGACCTCTCATAAGGGGGAGAGTTGAGCTTATAAATAGGGAATTTAACACACAACCACACACACACGTTGTATTTTGAACCTTGAACCTCTCGAAGAAGAGCCAAGGCTTGAACCGGTGTGTTGTCCCCCTAGATAAATATTAGTAAATATAAATAATAATACAAATATCAATTGGTATTAGTTTTTTTAATAAGCTATATTTGGTTCCTATTTTGGACCACTCCCAATAAAATAACAAAATATTATATTGTTCTCATTACTTTATTATCAGGTCAAGTAAACCATATCCATCTTGCCTTTTTATCAAAGATATTCTTCATTTGCCTTTCTACCAAAGATATTAATCTTCCTCAAACTACCATGTTTTTTTAATCAACTTATTGATATCATTTTTATTAAGATATGAAATCTCACTTGTCCAATTGCTTTCTAAAAATCAAAGTTTGCCAAGATAAAAACCAACATCGTGAATGGTTAAAATATTTGCCACCCAATTTCCATATCTATAAATATGTTGTCTATAACAATCTATCAATTCCCTAATACCTCTTTTTTTAGGGGTCTTATTCATGCCCCTAATATTCCAAGATATCATTTTCATCATCACTTTTTATTTATGGGTTTAGCCTCACTTCTTGTTAATACTTGTGATGTGTGCCTTTTCTTTCCCATGTTAATATCCCTTTGAGTTTTTTTTTTGTCTTTGCTTCTTGGGCCTTCCTCTCTTTTTTCATTCCCACCAACACTTTCATATTCATCAATCTCTTCAATTTTTCACATTGTTCATAGTGAGACTTATCATCTATAGGTTTGTCTTGCTCTAAAGGATTCAAAGTACAAGGAATAACCTCAAAAGCACTTTCTTCTTTATGTTGTGCTAGAAGCCCCAAAGTGCAAGGATGCTCCTCTATAGAAATTTCATTCTTATATTACCTTAAAAACCATAGATTTCTAAGAATTTTCTCCATCCTCGTTTCCTTATTATGTTACTCTTGAAACCTTAAAGTGAAAGGGATAACCTCTACACTACTTTCATTTCTAATGCCAGAAGAGGATTCTTTACTACTTGATGAAAATGAAGATGATTTACCTGGAGTAAAATTGACCTCTTTTATTGTCTTTAATTTAAAAAAATTTCTAAACACATTCCTTTGCATCTTTAGTTCCTTTTGAATTTGAACTTGCACATTGTACTTTCTCATCCCTTGTATCCTTCTTTGTTTCTTCTAATGGTTGAACCGAGTGAAATATGGTAGCCTTTGTCGTATGATGTTGTAATTGAGATTTCTTTCTCTTTATTTGAAGTTGAATATCCTTTGATCTAATCTAACTTCTATTAAAGTATGATTTCCTTGATTCATCTTAAAGTTTATCTCATGACCAATTTTTTTTTCTCTTTCCTTATCGTTTTCACTTTACAATTTCTTATCATGTGTCCAGTCTAATAACAATTGCGGTACTAGAATGCAATATAGTCATAGTCCACTTGTTTATCCTATTCTCTTATTTAGATTTAATCTTACTGGATTGTGGCAAAGGATTTGAAATATCCATAACAACAATATTTGGGTATATATAACATATTTTTTATCCTTAGTAGTTGGTACATCCTCCATGAATACCCCTAGGGTATGTCCAATATTATTTAAAACATCCTCATTGATAAGCTAATATGGAATCCCAAAAAGCTTAACCCACACCAAAAGCTTTATAATAATTTCAGTCTCAACAAAAAGATTCTCACTCCATGGTATTAAATAAAGTGTACCTCTCCCCCTAAACCATGGGCCATCACCTATAGGAATAAAATTCATAAAGTAATTTGAATTCAATCCCCACTTTCACTTATCCAATTTTGAATTTCTAAAAACCCTTACCAATATCCATGGAACTTACATATTAGCCCTTTATTTTTAAGAACCATTATATCATGCTTGATCATATCATATTTAATAATCACTTTTGGTGTAATATTTATTCCTTCAATTGAAATTGTCATATATTTGCTCTTCCTCTTATCTCCAACTTAGGTATTCATACTTCTAGCTAGGGCATCTTGATTTCCCATTAGGGCTTTCAAATACGACTTTCCTTCCATGCTACCTAGTGGGGCTCTCTTCTAGCTCACATTTCACATTCGCTCCAATAGATAAAATAAATATCAAATGACATTAATATTAGCTCAACCAATTAGAGTCCTCAACTTTAAAGGAAATCTAGGTTTGAATCTTGCCAAGAGATACATGCATTATGGTCAAATCATTGTAATACCATTATTTAGTAATGATGTAATACGAGTGTGGGACATTTCAATCCCATATAACCAATTAAAAAATATTTCAAATATGATAAAGAAATAAATACCTAAACAAGAAAAAGCACAAGTTGATATACAAGTCTAGCATAAGAAACTCAAACACAACTATAAAAATATATAATAGGAATAAAATTCATAAAAGTCATTTTATTTGTGCATATGCATATTATTTAGGTAGATTTTAATCTAAAATACTATTATTATATTTGAGTTAAGTGGAATTTAAAGGAATAAATTGAATCTAGGTAGATATAACTTATTATGGATGTCACTAACTCAATACATATTTTATTTGTTTTATTTTTTATCATAATATAACAAGTTTTTCTTACTCGAGTGGAGGCATTGTAGGAGGTAACAATTTTGGATTAACCCAAGGTTGTTTTTTGGTGGCAAGTTTTTGATTTGTTGACTCTTTATTAAGATAATGGATTGACCATTTCTAGTGGCTAATGAGGGAGATTGCACAGGATTTTAAGACATATCTATGGTTCTAGAGCTCCATAGTGGTGTCATTGTAGGAGGCAATAATTTTGGTGGTAGGTTTCATGTCTAGATAAATTGATGAGGGATATTGATATGGAATGAACACTCGAGAGCAAGACGCAAGAATGAGCACAATGAAAACTGAGATTAAATTTAAACCAAAAATATTTTTATAGGCATGTATGCCTTTACAAAGCGATATTTAATGCACCAATCCGTGTGAGCATTAATTGTTGTATAATGCAATCCATGTGAATAGGGATAATAATAAGAATTAAATATTAATCCTTATCATTCCTACCCATCCTAGAAGCATTGGCCACCAATACATCCAAAATAGAGGGGAAATCTCGAGCCAGCTGTGCTGAAGTGATCCACTTAGCCTAGTGAGGAAGCTCTCTATGGTGTGCAACCAGATATGAAGTGGATGAACCCTGGTGAGTGTGGTGAGTCCTGGTGTCGAACAGATGGTCCTCCTCCAATGGAAACTAAAAATTTGGAATAGCATTAGAAGGATGACTTATGGTCGATGGTTTCTCTAGTGCGGACTCATAATATAGATAGAGTAGATCAACATTGACAACAGCATGAATACCCAAGTGTGCTGGAAGGTCCAACCTAAATGTATTCTTGGATAGATATTGAATGATTGTGTAAGGTCCATAACGGAGAGGTTTGATATTGCTATGTGCCTTCTTCAAAAATCGCTTACGATCAAGGTACAACCAAACTTGATCACCCATCTGAAAGGAGTGTGGAATACAGTGATGATCCATTACCTATTTTTGCTACTTCTATATATGTTGCAAGATGTGTACAACCTTGGACCGTAGCTGCTGTAGGTGTTAGATGAATGTTTGTGCTTTGTCCTGTTCTTTCTACATGTGAATTATGACTAGATATGGAAGAGCCAAGGGTAACTCATATGGCGCTCTCTATAGAGCGATAGGTTGAAACTCTAGACAAACCTCAAAAGGACTATGAACTATGGATATATGGACCGCTCTATTATATGCATGCTCAATATGAGTTAGATTGAGATCCCACTTGGTTGGTGATGCATGGTGGTAGATTCGAACACTCTGAATAAGTGTATGATTGATGACTTCTGTTTGACCATCAAACTGAGGATGGAATGCTATGGAAAAATTAAGGGATACACCTAATAGTTTCCACAAAGACCTCCAAAAATGGCCGATAAAATATGAATCACGATTGGATACAATACTTGTGGGAAGACCAAAGAAACGCCATATGACATCAAAGAACAGTTTGACTAAGTCTGCAACAAAACTTATTTTTAGACATGGAATGAACTTAACCATCTTATTGAAATGATTGACTATGACAAAGACACAATCATGTTGATGGAAAGTCATGGGGAAACCTCTAACAAGATTCATAGATATACTTTTCCAAGGACGTGATGCAATGGGTAAAGGCATACTGATACCAAACCTACGATTAGACGATTTAGATCGACTACATGGAACACATTGTTTTAAATACTTGAGAACATCTCGCTGTATGTGTGGCCAATAGAAGAATATTTTAAAATGGTGAAGGGTCTTATGTTTGCTAAAATGATCACCATAGAGGGTGGAATGAGCCTCTCTTAGAAAGGATGGTCTTCTCATAGTAGGAACATAAATCTTATCTAGACGGTAAAGCAACTCCTCCTTGATATGGAAATCCTAAAAGGGACTTAAAATGGAGGAGGATGGATGCTGTAATTTATGATAAACTATCACAAATTCGAGATCATTAGGATACTTAGTAGGCCAATATTAGAAGGCTAAATGAGAGGTAGTGACAATGGTTAAGGCTTTTGCAAATGGAGGACGACTGAGACAATCGACAACATAATTATGACTACCTTTCTTGTATTTGATGACTAAATAAAATTGTTGTAGATAGGAGGCCCATTTCATGTGGTGTGCTTCTTGGATTTTTGTTTGGGATTGAAGAAATTGCAAGATGATCTGTGTGGACAATAGTTTCTTTACCAAGAATGTAGTGACGTTAATATTTTATAGCTTAGACTAAGGCATAAAGCTCCTTATCATAAGTGGAGCAATTCTATTTTGTTGTGGAAAAGGACTCAGAATGATAAGTAATTGGATGGCCATTTTGCTTGAGAGCAGAACCAAGATCAAATTGAGAGGCATTATTTTCTATTTCAAAAGGTTGTCGAAGATCAGGAATAGCCAAGACAGGGGCGGAACAAAGCTTGGCTTTGAGAGTGGCAAAAGCTTGGTTGTGGGTATTTGTCCAATGAAACATAGATTTGGCTTTAGTCAATGAATGCAATGGAGCAACAATTGTGGAGTAGCCTAGAATGAATTTTTGATAGAATTTTGCAAGGCCAATAAAACTTCGTAGTTCAATGATGTTGGTAGGAGTATGCCATTTGAGAAGGAATTATACCTTTGTAGGATAAACTTGAATACCTTCAACATTAATGATGAAACCAAGGTATGATATGGATGTTTGGCCAAAGGAGCACTTGTTCAAGCTGGAAAACAACTGGTTCTTTTGAAGTATAGCAAGGACATTCTCTAGATGTTGTAAGTGTGCTAGCCATATTTTGGAAAATATCAAGATATCATCCAAATAAATAATGACATATTCATATAGGCATTCCTAGAACACTTCATTCATGAGCCTTATAAATGTAGTTGGAGCATTGGTGAGGCCAAAGGGTATAACCAACATTCAAACAACCCCATATTGGTCTTGAAAGTTGTTTTCTAGCATCCTCTGCCTGTATTCTCACCTAGTGGTATCCACTTTTAAGATCAAGTTTGTTGAAGAATTTAGCACCTTGTAGTTGATCTAATAGGTCATCAATTCTTGGAAGGGGGTACATGTTTTTATAGTTATTTTATTTAGTGCCCTAAAATCTATACAAAAATGCCAAGTGCCATATTTTTTTAGAACAAGTAAAATTGGTGAGGCACAAGGAGAAGTGCTATGTTTGATGAAGCCCTTATCCAACAATTCCTGTAATTGTTTTTTTATTTCATCATATTGTAGGATGGATTTCTTGTACATTGGAACATTTGGAAGAGGTATTGTTGGAATGATCTCAATTGTATGATTAATTGCCCTTTCAGGTGGTAAAGAAGTGGGTTCTTGAAACACACTTTCATATTTTTGTAGTATTCTATTTACTTGGGAATTGTTGACTTGAGAAGTAGTTGTGTGTTTGTGCCCTTTATATTTTGCTTGATGTTCTTTTGGATGAATGAAAATTAGTGCAAATGCTTGAGCATTATTATTGGTTTTTCTAGCTTGGCAGAAAGTAAGAAAAATATTAGTGGATTGATTTGCAAATATTAGAGTGCTTTTAATGAGAAAATATTTTTGATCCTTTTGTAGTTTGTACATATTTTCATATTTTCATATGTTGCTCTCCTATCATATTGATATGGTTTACCCAGAAGTAACCCACAACAATCCATCGGTGTGACATCACACATTACTAAATCTCAAAATTTGGGGCCAAATGCAAAAGCCAGTGTGCACATGTGTGTTATTTTGGATGTGTTTGTGTTGTCCTTCCACCCAAGAGAGTATGGGTGAGGATGTTTTGAAGTAGGGAGCTTAAGCTTATCGATAATGGACTACGCAATCAAATTCTTCTATGATCCATTGTCGATTATACAATCTACTACAAATTTATGGAGCAAGTGAGCTCTAGTGACAAACAGATGGTCATGGTCACCGACTCGGGAATGGTGATTCATGAGCATTACATTATTGAGTTGCCCTATCAACTCTTCATAAATTTCTTCTTCACCAGAAGTCTCAATGGGGTTATCACAATTCCCCTCATTGGATTGTACAAAAATATTCTTCTTCTTTTGTATTTGTGGGCATTGAGTTTTATCATGGCCTTGCCTCTTACAATAGTTACAAAATTTAGTAGTTGGAGCATGAGAAAATGAAGAAGAAGAAGAATTTTTAGAAGCATGGGATGCGTAAGAAGTGGGATTAACAGAAGAAGAAAAGTGAGGAGATCTCTTTCTATCTATCTGATTCTTGTACCCATCCTCTGTTGATCCACCAGAGTAGTGAGGTTCCCTTTGTTGTGCTATGAGCTTCTCTTCAGCTAATAGTGCATGTTTGAAAACATCGTCCAATGTAGTGCAAGTAGTGTATTTGATTTCTCTGTAAAAGTGGGCTAGAAGACCACTTTTAAACTTTGTAATCAAGACAACATCATAATATGAGATCCCAAGTAATACTCGAAGGTGGTTGAATTGATGGATAAAGTCTTGGATTGATTCCTTATTTCCTTGATAGAGTCGTAGCCATTGATTCAGTAAGTCATCCTCATAATTTGATGGATAAAATGAAGCCTTTAAAACTTGTACCATCTCCTCCCACGTACCAATTTTGTGATTGGCTATGAGGACTTTGGCTATGTTAGAAATTTTGAGCTTTGCAAGTGGAACTTTTCTTGTATCCGGTGTTTGGTTGTAATTGAACCAAGTCTCCATGTCAAGAATCCAACTGTTGAGTACATCAGGATCTCGAGAGCCTTCATATAATTTCACATCACACCTTGTACGGGAAGGATTGGAAGAACTTTGTATGTTTTGCAATATGGCAACCATTTTTACCATTTGTTCCTATTGTGCTACCAGTTGTTCCTGCTGAGCTACCCTTTGTTCATCGTGAGAAGCCATGAGTTTTGCCAACTTTTCAACAATGGCCATGTTTGTTGGTCGACTAGGAGTAGTCAAATTCTTACTAGGTGCCAGTGCACTAGGTAAAAGGTAAAAATTGAATTGAGGAGCAAAGGCAAAACTTTTATTTGTCAATTATGAATGGGCCCTCCCTCTCCTATTGGCAGGATTGAATTTTACTAGCTTCGGGTACAAGATGAAATGTTTACTACAAGATTGTTACTAGCTTTGGGCAGTAATTTCCCATTGGACAACTCCAAATGACTAGTAAGGCCCCAATGGTTGGCAAGATCCTAACAAAAAGTGCACAACAAGCGAGGCCCCAATGGTCAACGAGTTTAGCAACACTCCAATGAACGGTTGATGAAAAGCGCATAGCAAGCGAGGTCCCAAAAGTCAACGGTTTAGCAAGACTCCAGCGGATGACTTACCCGCAAGCAACCACCCCACATTTCATCGGTCAAGCAAGGCAGACGAATCAGTCAACCAATGGCTAGCAAGAGCTTCAATGAATAGTAGGACCAATCATGAGGTAATGTAGCTCAAATATCGAGGTGACAACTAGGACATCAACCAACGACTAGCAAGGGCTTCAAAAAATAGTAGGACCAATCATGAGGTAAGGCAACACAATGATCGAGGTGATAACTAGGATGATGACAGAGGGCACAATTGGCGGGCGAGGCAAGGCAGCATAACGACCGAGGTGATAGCTAGGATGACAATAGAGGGTACAACTGGCGATGAAGATGACAACGAATACGATGATTGGGTTGTGATTGGTGAGAGATAGAATAGGAGGGGAGGATAGCCAGTGTAAGTTGGCTACTCTCTAAGGTGCACCACAGGGATTAAAAAAATTGAATATCCCTAGTGTACATACAATGTGGGATAAACCCACAACAAATTTTCATAATATTATCATTGGAGGAAACCCTCACCCATAAAAAAATGTTTTCAAATTTGGATAAACAAAAAAAATGTCATAGGAAAAACGTACTTAGATTTTAAACTTTAGAAAATGATTTATTTTATCATCGGATTTATTTGACCCCACCAGAAAATGCAAGATTTTTGCGAATTTTATGCGCCTGCTGCCAAAAATACCTTCAATGGCAGATTAGGGTTTTTGAACAGTACGATCTCCTCTGGATATGTGATTTCAATTTATCTTCCACAAAAATGATGTCATGCTTGTGAAATTTCATGGCACCATTGACACCGATCAGAAGATGTCGAATGGAGCACAAATATGTTTGTGTTGTAGATCTACTTCATGGTAGCAAGGGAGACGCCACCAAACCTTCATTTTTTTTTGCCCTACGTTGAAGGATGCCAACGAAGGATACAACCGTGAACTTGTTCATGATTGAAAGTTGCAAATAACCCAGGTGTTGTAGGTGAGTTGGAGAGGAGAGGGCAATCCTCCAAGGGAGGTCCCAGGTTCGAATCTCCACCCTATCAAAAATCTGAATTGGGTACCCAAAATCCAATTGATAATGTTGATGCGGGCAGGGTCGGGTGTGACCATCGGGTGACTTTGACGGTGTAGAACCCCCTGTTCGTGGTCTCTTAGACCAAGGCGGCCTCGTAAGGGGTTTTTCGCTGAAAAAAAAAAAAAAAAAAAAGTTGCAAATATTTTGCGGTATTTAACAAAGAGCCACCAAAATGTTTTCGGCTAGATCTCGTTCCAAGGTGTCTCCTAGATCATCGTCGAGGGTTATTGAAGAGAGAGCACCAATTCTACATTTTTTTATGCCTTATGACCAATCAAATCAATCACCAAAATAGACATCGAAGATGAATGATGTTGTTTTCTCTCAGATCCAAGGATTCTTGAGCAACTAGAAAATGCAACAAAAAAAGGGATGCAAGGGTTTTGTGGACTACGTCAAGTTGTCAAGGAATGAAAAATCCAAGTATGAGAACTTGGATCAAAAGTTGAGGGTCATTGTTCGATAAAACCTGACTAGTTGAAGGTTGATTAACCAGAGAGCTTTCAGCAAAGTTTTTGAAAGAGGAGTGCTCAAAAACGTGTGCAAAAAAGGAAGAGTGTCCCTCCTAAGGCAAGATCTGCTGGTGGTTTTCTCGTTCCCCCTATGAACCAGCCTGGCCTAGGAGAAGAGGATACTTTTCAATCCAACACTTGGCTCTGATATCACTAATATGGAATGAACACTCAAGAGCAAGACGTAAGAATGAGCACAATGAAAACTGAGATTGAATTCAAACCAAAAATATTTTTATAGGTATGTATGCCTTTATAAAGTGGTATTTAATGCACCAATCCATGTGAGCATTAAATGTTGTATAATGTGATCCGTGTGAATAGGGATAATATTAATAATTAAATATTAATCCCTATCAGATATTGCATAGGATTTCAAGATAGATACGAGGTTATAGATCTCCATAGTGGAGGCACTGTAGGAGGCAATAATTTTGGAGTAGCCTAGGGCTTTTTTTTGGTGTCAAGTTTTAGATTTATTGACTAATCTATTGAGATAATGGATTTACCATTTTGAAGAGATAGTGAGGGAGATTGTGTAAGATTTCAAGACATATTTGTGGTTTCAAAGCTCCACAATGGTGGCACTATAGGAGGTGATAGTTTTGGAATCGTCCAAGGTTTTATTTTGTGGTAGGTTTCAACAATTGGTGAGAGAGATTATGCAAGATTTTGAGATAAATTTGTGGTTCCAAAGTTCCATAGTGGAGAAGTTGCAAAAGGTGACAATTTTAGAGTATAGCCTAGAGCTATTTTTTGGTGGTAGATTTTAGATTTGTTAACTCAAATTTTGAGATATAAATTGACCATTTCCAGTGGATGATGAGGGAGATTAAACAAAATTTCAAGATAGATCTATGGTTCAAGAGCTCTACAATGGTGGCATTATAGGATGCAAAATTTTTGGTGGTAGGTTTTAGGTCAATGACCTTTATTTTCTCTAACCTATAATTTTTATAATATTTTTTATCCATGAGGGTATTAATGGTTTGGGAGTGAAGATTACATAAGAGGAAATATTTATTATGTGATTATTTCCTCTATTGGGAATGGATATTTGTTGGCTCATCTATTGAGATAATGGATTGACCAAAGTTAAGAAATAATTTTTTCTTTTAAATTATTTTAAAACAACAAAGTTACTAGGCAGAGACAAAACCTGAGAATGGAGGATGATGAGAGGGAATAAAGGTTTAAGACTTTACTAGAACAAGGGTCTAAAGAACTAGTGGACTATTCAATGAATCTTCATGAGGGGATCTCCTTCTTTGACAGTGGAAAGAAGGCTAGAAAATAGAAGTCATATTTTAAAGAGATCAGGAATGGGTCTAAGTCAATGTCAATTTCATAGGAGGACTTGCAACTCTTGGGCATGAGTGGAGAATAAGACAGGCCACAATTCTCTAAACAACATTGTGAGGGATGGTCTAAAGGTAAGAAACCTTGGTTGGTGCCATAGAAGAAGATTTTGGAAAGAGAAAACTCAAATAAGAATTCCTTGGAAGCACACATAAAGACAACCATGTGCATTCAAAGTAAGAGAAACCGAGCAAACTTAGTCCTAGAAGAAGATGTGAAAAGGAGAAAAATTATCGAACTCTTGGAAAAATGCTTATTGGGAGATTCTATGGGCTTGAGATTTCTATAAAATACTTGGAATATTGAATGGATAGAGAATGGATGAAAGTCCTAGGGCGTGTGCCTAGTTTCTTGCTATTGGTATGAGGGTCATTTTCATTCTAGTTTAGGAATAAGGAAGATGGGAAGAATATTTTATCAGAGAAATGGTTTTGGAGGTTAGCTTTGTTAATCCTCAAATTATGGAACCCTTGTTTTGACCCTAGGACCAATCATATACCTACTCACCATATATGGGTAAAGTTACAGGGTTTGCCACTAGAATTTTGGTCTAGATATGTTTTTCAAGCCATAGGCAACTGCATTGGTTCTTTCTTGGAGGTGGATGAGAGGTATTAGTCCTCATGCATGAGAATAGTGTCCAGGATACTTGTTGATATGGATTGCAAAGGTAAATTAGTGGTAGAAATATGTTGAAGTATAGCAAAGGGATGCATGTTCAAACTTTGGACTACATTGGAGTACCTTTTAAGTGTGCATGTTGCCATAACTATGAGTATATTATGAGGGATTGCTCTTGTTTTTTCAAGGAAGTTTGGCATAATAAGGAGGAGGGATGAATATTTAAGGGTGATAATGAGATGCAAAATTCTCTTCTAGCATATGACTTACATACTAGATACAAATCAAATTAGTGCATAAGGAACACAAGCCGGAGGAATCAAAGGAAAGAATAGGATATGTAAAGAAGGCAAAGGCAAATGTTTTTATGCTAGATAAAGTGATGGATTCAATGTTAGCTTTTGATGCTAAATACTTAAAGCAAAATAACCATAGGAACTAAAATAAAGTTGCAGTATGAAATATAAGATAAAGACAATATTCTAAACATATAAAACTCATAAATAACTTTTGCAACAACTCATAAAATAGCCACTAACAAATGCTCACAAAAATTATATCTCATAGAATAAAGATCTCCAATACACCATACTTCCACACACTCTCACTCTACATTGTGTCACACACACACACACACACACATAGACACATATATAATGGAATGTGACTCTTCATATGGAGTACTCTTGGCCTTCACTCTTCTTGAGACTCCACTTTTTTACTCTATGGACTCATGTGCACATGGACTCATTTACATTATCAAATACGTTGAAAACTCTAATAATACTTATGCATTTATTACATTGCATAAAGTAAATACTCACACTCTAATCTAAGACACACTCCTAATATAAAGATGTACCCAAGGTGGTACATTAGCATGTACTAAATAATGTAATATTCTCCAACACCCCCTTGTATTACATTATTTGGTTATTGAAGACTTTAGTCTTCAATATGGTCTGTCTTTAGTCTTCAACCTAACTCTAGTAAATTTATATCTGGAATCTTCAAATATGCATCTTCTTTTGGTTCAATCTTCATGTTCCCTCCCTTTATATGATTCCTTTTCTTTGTCTTTGAATTTAGCTTTCGTATTGGACTTTCAATATAGTCTATAATCAGATAGCCTTGTTGAGCAAGAGATCTAATTACATCTCTAGTCCACTTTTATTTTTCTTGTATTTCAAATAACCTTCTTGCCTGCTCTACATACTTGTTTCCATTGTTAGTAAAGGATTTATAAACAATCATTTGAAATAAACACTTTAACCTGTATGTTAATACTTTTTCAAATAACCTGTAATATTCTTCCTTGAAATAATAGAAATTAGATAAATACAATTTTTTTCCACAATATTTAAAAGGATGTAAACTCCAACAATCAACTTCTTCACGTCCATCTTCATTACAATATGTGCATTTCAAATCTTCTTTTGTTGTTTTCAAATATTCTTTAATTGTTTTATAAACTTTACTTTCATCTGTTTTCTTTATCAACTAATACAACCATTTGTGTATTATTGAGATAATTCCTACCTTTGCTTCTTTCATAAATTTGTTAGAGATCTTCTTGGCTAACATTTTTTGCTATATTTTGAGAATTATTTTTAAGTTTATTCTTAGTATTTCCATTAGTATGATTGTCATCAATTTCTTCTATCACATTGTTAGAATATGCCTTTATAGAATCTACTCTTGTCACATTATCAATTTGTGATTCCTTAGGAGTCTTTCTAAGCCATATTGGTTCTTTTCTTCTAATCATACTTTTCATATTATTATCCCTTGAATCAAGTATATCTCCAAACCATTTTGATTCCTTAAATTCTGTATACTTAATAAGTTCTTCCATAGTTTTTCTAGAGTAGACTTCCTTGTAACTCTAGTCCCAAAAAATGAAAGATAACTAATTTTTTTTAAATCTCTAAACCTTTGAGGTTGACTACGTTGTCTCCCTAGTTTTTGGATAAAATACAAAAAATTTATGTTCTAAAACTTATATTTCCAAATTTTGAATATATTGATCAACTTTGATGAAATCTTTTCAACTTCTAAATTTTGAGTTGAATTTGAGTATATGATCAACTACTATTTTCAATTCTTCAAATCTTGTACTATACTTTATATTTCCTAATATTTGTGTAATGATCAAACAATAATTTTTGACAAAGATTTCAATTCTTCAAATCTCTAAGTTGAATTCCCTTAATCTCCCAAGTTTCAATAATATAATTTTTCAATTCTAAATTTCACAAACTATTTTGGTGTTGAATTCCTTATAATTGCCCAATTAGAAATTTAGAAATTCTATAAAATATATTTTCAAGTTTTGTATTCCTAATTTGATTTTGAAATCTTTATTTCTCCAAAATTATCAATTGCAAATATTTCAATAAATCAATTACAAAACATCAAATTAATTTATCAAATCTTCAAATCAACTTTTCAAATCTTCATAAAAATATTTCAAATAGCAATAATAAAATATCTAAGATTTTTATTTTCCACTTATAAATCTTATACCTCCAATAACAATAATTAATCAATGTGGAAATATATAAATCAATTTCAAACTTTCATAAAATAATCCTTATTTCTCCAACCTTTGAATAAATCAAATAACTTGAGAATTTACCTCAACAATTTGGGTGTGCATGCTATTCTAGGCTAAGTAGTATGTCTTCATTGTTGAAGAATCATCAGTCTTCTTGTTGCAAAAAACTCTCTCCACTTCACTACATGAATTGATTCCCCAATTGATCTCTCTTTGCTAATTTTAGCCTATGCATTAAATGTCTGTTTAAAAAAAACTTTAACTACTTTTAAAGATATTTGGCGCTCATTGTTCCTAGTGCCAATTGGTACACAAACTCTTCTTATTTCCTCATTAATATTCCTTTATTACTTTGAATCAATGTCATCATAATGCTTGGTTGAAGATATTTTTCCAACTTTGGCTAATTACGTTCAATGGTCTTATAACTTCATGGGCGTTATATTTCTTGCAATGCCAAGTGGAAAATGAACTCCACAACTTCTCAAATGAGCATTCTCCCTTTGTTAATGCTCCACTTCTTCTTTACAATATGTTTGCTCTTCTTTGCAACATATTCTAGTGTACAATTTATGCTACACTTGATTTTCTATGTTCTCACCTCTCCTTTGGAACTCAAGCTCTCTTTCGATGACCTTTCAACTATGTTTGGATTATGCCCTTTTATTGAATCTCTATCTTCCTCATTTTATGTTTCTTCCTTCTTTCTTGGATAACACTCTTCCTTGGTGATTGAACTTCCTATTTTCTCCTTTGTCCAATGCAATGGCTCTTCCAATGGTGGTTCTTCTCAATGTGGATGTCTTCCTTTCCATGGTGGCTACACCTCAACAATATGGTGGATTCTCCTTTGATGTACGATAGCTTAACCTTTCAATTATGGCTCAACCTCTCCCAAGTTAATGGTAGATTCCAATGCTCTATGTTTGTAGAATGGTGGTTGTTTCTAGACACATTTAATTCTGCCTCACCTTGTACTCTATTCAATTTCTAAATGCTTTAATAAATCTACACTCTATAAGCTTGTAAAAACAACATTCATTACTAGTATTCTTTTCTCCTTATTTCTCCTTTTCAAGCAAGCTTTAACTCTACTTTTTGTTGTTTTATTTTGTAAGTTCTAAAAAGATAGCAATGTCTCCTTCTTTAACTTGGAGATACTCTACTTCGACTTCCTTTTTATGGATTTAAAAACCTTGAATATGTAGCTATTAAAATATTTTCTTTTATGCTTTAATAAAACACCTTTATAGTTACCTTTTTGCTTTCCAAGTTTTCTGCCCAATAACCTACACTATAGTTGTTCAAATTCTGCCTTAATTCTACCAATTGGCTAGCTTAAATTGTTACCTATTTCTCCTTCAGCTATGTTGTCCAGGAATTTATAATTTACAATAATTAATGCTACCCAATATGTTGCCTTTAACTTATAAAAGGCAACATATTGGTCATAATTAATAGCTGCAAATTATAAATGTTATTCAATGCCTCTCCCCATTTTGCTTTGAAATTCTCCAAATGCAGCTCTCTAATCTCTTCTTAATGTTTCCCAAATTTACAACCAAAAACTCTTCAATTCGCTGCTCCAAAAACTAATTTCTTCTCCTTTATCTCACTGTCCAAAAAATAACATTCAATTACTCCAAATTGTTGCCTTATTTTTTTGTCAAATCCTCCTTCAATATGTTGTCTTGTGACTCTTCAAATTTTGCTACAAAAATTAGCAATCTCCTTATTTGCAAATAAGCTTTCAAAAAATTAATGGCTATCCTCAAACTTTATCAAATCTATTTCCTCTTCAATTCTTCTTTCTCCTCCTATCTCATGCTGCAAATCTAGCCTCTTTCACTAGCCTCTTCCTCAATAATCTAAATGTCTTAAGATCTTAAAAAATGCTTTCCAATATTTGGCAAGCTTCTTGCCAAAAATTTTCTCCAATGGCCACTTCTTCAACTTTTTTAATAAGGATTCTCTAGCCTTTTTCTTTCTCCTTTCAAATTTGCTTGAGATCTCTTCTCTTGGGTCTTCAAATTTTGCAACTCTTCAATTGGATTTTTTCGTAGTCCTCTATCTTCAAATCTTCTATCTCTTTACTCAAATCTACAATGGGGACCTCTTCTCTCGAGTCTCCTTAGTCTTCATTGGGGATTATCTAGCCTCTTTCTTCAATCTTAAATTTGCAACCTTCAATCTTCTATGGGGACCTCTTTTTTGGGTCTTCTCAATCTTCAATGTCTACTCTTTTGTTGCAACTCAAAACTAATCCCTGCATGAGGAAAGCCCATAAAATTTTAGGCAACCGAAGGTTAAATTCTTCTCTATCTATAGTATGAAGCTTCTCAACTTTTGAGAACTAATTTTTTACAACAAAAAACTTAGACAACAACAATTAACCATGTCTCCAAAATTTTAAAACTCAATAAACTTCACTAGTTGTTCTTCAAACTAGTGGAAAGAAATATATACCAAGTCCTAGTCTTCACGATTTTTTATAGCAACCATAATATTTGTAATCTTGCTTGTATATATATATTTGAGGCCTATGTGTCTACTTCGAGTAGACATATATGGTTCTCATAATATAAACTATCTCTTTTATGTGTGTATGCATGTGGTTCTCATCTAGGCTCATGTATACCGAGGAGAGGAAGTGTTCATATTGACACATTATAGCGAGAGTTGTTGTGCAGGGGGATTTTATTTGATCTTTGGCACATTATCGCTTTGTTAGCCTAGGATTACTTTTCCTTTCTACTATTTTTGATTTTTTTTATTTTCCCCTAACCCTTTTTCCTCAAATTCATTAGATTAGGAAAGTGTGCCTAAATATTACATCTTAACAAGGAGATAACCTTATAAAAAAAAAAAGAGGCCTTCGATTGAGCCAAGTCCCCATGCTCTCAGGAGTGGCCCTATTATATCACTCTATGCAAGGCATGATAGTCTTGATTCTATTTCCTTGTACAGTCAAACAACATAACAAAAAATATTACCAAATCTCATTTCTCATTTTGGATCATAGGTATTTCTCCTCTAGGTTTATCAATTGACCAATGGCTAGATTTATCAGTCTATAAAACTAAGTCTCCCTTGGAAGGGGGTAAGGGTGGATTTGAGGTTCAAGGAAGATCCTCAAATTCTTCTTCCTTGATGGAGGTGGATCTAGACTTTAGCTTAGATTCAATTAAGTTTATTTATATTACTTCAGAGGTAAATCAGTTTAAGTTTGCTTTTCCACCTAATTATGCTTATGTTCAGGAAGCTTCTATGTCCTCAAAAACCCATAAGTACCTTCTACGATCCCTGAAAGGAAAAACAGGGCTAAGTGAAGGAGTTGGGTGAGGCCTTAGTTTAGATGTGGGGGTATGATGTCTCTTCGATGGGAGAGATAAAATATATCTTCTTTAACTGGCTAAGAATAAATTCCTCTATGAAATTCAATAAAGAAAACAATATACTTTAAAGGGAATACTTAGAGCAAGGATATTCTTGGACACAACTAACCAATGAAATTTCTTTACTTTAATATATGGGGTATGGGCAGCTTGGAAAAAACAATTGCTCTAGGTAGGCTGGTAGAAATTCATAATTCAAAGATCCCGCTAATTCAAGAGATAAAAGGGTTAGCTAAGAAAGTGATGAAATATCTTAGTAATTTTATTAAAGGATGGGTTTTCTAGCCCTAGATGTTGTAGGGGCTTCAGTAGGAGTCGTCACAAGGTGTAAGGCCAATCAATTGAGACTAGCCAACTTTGCAATGCTTGACTCAGGAGCAGGGATTTAATTATTTTCAGTGGAGCTCAAGAAAATAGTAATAATGGTGAAAATTTATGATCTCTTAAAGACACAAAGTAGTATTAGGATAAGCTAATGAATTGGAAATTCTTAGAAGTTGATAATTTAATTCTAGGAGGTGATTTAAACTTAAATTTTTATAGGACTAAAGTGTGGGGCACTATTGTTAGAATTTATCCACTAACTAATTACTTCATCTAAAAGTTTGAAGTTAAGGAGCTGGTAGACTTGACACCTATGAAGTTGGTCTCAACTTGGAGAAACATGAGGGCAAAGGTTGATAGAATTTCTACTAGGTTGGATAGATTCTTAGTTGCTAAGGGTTTGTAATATAGAAATTATAGACTAAATTCATGGGTTAAGGCTAGAGGAGACTCTGATCACTTCCCCATCATGCTCCTTATAGCCAAAGAGGAGAAAAAACCACCTTGTCCTTTTAAGTTCAATTTTGAGTGGCTGAAAGAGGATAACTTTGTAACTCTAGTCAAATTAGAATGGGTGAAGTTTGATCCCAGTCTAATAAATTTTGCTAGCATTCAATTTGTAGCAAATATAAAAAGGGTTAAGGCAGTAATGGTTCAATGGACCTATAAAAAGAGATTTAAGGATGAGCAAAAATTAAGGGAGATTGAGGAGAAGCTTGCAGTGTGTCTAGTAGATGAATTTGAAAAAGTTTTGTATGATGAATTAAGGCTTAAGTATAAATTTTTGGTATAAGAAAAGAGATAAGTTTGATGGAGGCTAAAAATAGATATCTCTAGATTGCAAATGGGGATGAGAACACTATTTTTTTCCATAGCTTTACAAATCATAGAAAATAACAATATACAATCTGGAAGTTAGAAGGTTGGGATGGAAGTAAAGTCTTCTTATTTAAAGGAATAATAAACATGGGTGTAAGGCATTTCGATCAATTATATAAGGATCCTGGTCAAGTTAATATAGCTAAAATAGTCAAAACAACTTCTCTCCTTCCAATATTTGTAGACAAGGAAGCCAATGGTAAGTTGGTACAAGTAGTCTTGAAGGAGGAGCATAAATTGTTTTAATATACTTCCAAAAATATAAGAGTATAGGGCACAAAATATTGACTATGAAAATATTCCTTGGGTTCTATGACGTTATTGAGTTTGACCTACTTAATGTTGTAGAGGATTTTAGGCAGTCATGAAGATTAAATGCAGTCTTCAACTCTACCTTCGTTGCCCTAATTCCAAAAAAGGACAATCCTTCTTCCTTTGACAATTTTAGGCCCATATCTTTTTGTAACTATTTATACAAAATTATAACAAAATTAATTGCATTAATAATTAAAAGGTTTTTTTTTCTTCTATTTCTATTCAGTAATTCGAGTTCCTACATGGTAGACAGATTCATGAGACAATTGGTGTTGCTGAAGAAATTATTCCTTCCATTAAATCAAAGAAAATATCATCAATGGTGATGAATTTGGACCTCTCCAAGGCACCTGACAAAGTAAATTAGTTATATATAAGACTGGTTCTTACTTAAATTGGATTTTGTGTGCAAATGGTGAATTGGATCATGGGATGTATGTGTTCTAATTTTACAATATTAGTTAATGGGTCAGCTTCTCAATTCTTCAAATATTCTTGGGGAATAAGAAAAAGTTACTCCTTGTCACCACTATTATATCTTCTGGTAGCCTAGGGATTAAGTAGATGCATTTTAGAATCCAAGAGGGTAGGATTAGTAAAGGAAATTATAATGGATAAAATAGTGGAAGTCCACCATCTACTTTTTGTAGATGATATTTTCCTTTTCACATATGGAATGATAAGAGTAGCAAAGAAGTTAAAACAATGTTTGGATCTTTTTTATTGGCAACATGTATACAAATTAATGTACAAAAGTCAAGCATCTCCTTTAACCATGTGGATCAATATCAGGCCATATTAATAGGTCAACTCTTCCCCTTTAACAAAATTGATCTTCAAGAGGGATTTAAATATCTAGGGTTCTTTTTGAAACCCAATGACTACTCTAAACAAGATCGAAGATGGTTGATAAAGAAGGTGGAAAGAAGATTTAAAATATGGTTCTCTTTGGGGGGAGATTGACTTTGGTTAAGTTTGTGTTGGAGGCGATACTAGTATATTGATAATATTTTTCTCACATATCATTGAATAAAATTAAACAGTTAAACTATATGTTTTTATGGATAGGGAAATGGAAAAGGAAGGCATTCCCCTAATTAAATGACAATCCTTAGCGAAGCCCAAGGAAAATGAAGGATGGAAACTTAAGAACATCCACCTATTTGGCAAGGCTATAGCAACCAAGTGTGTTTAGAAGATGATATCAAAGGCAGATTTATAGAATAATATTGTTCAAGAAATTTGTTTAAAGCCACTCATAATCGAGGAGTGGATAAGGACCCTAGTGAAGAAAACCCATAATGTTTCAATATGTTGGAAGGAAATGACCCAAACATTTTATGTTGTAGGATATTGGCTTGCCTGGAAAATAGGTGAGGGATCAAGGATAAAATTGGACTTAGACCCTTGGATAGGTTGTGGATGTATGCACACATTGCCAAATAATATAATTTAGATCTTAAAATCTTAGGGAACTAAAAATCTTGCCCAAGCAACTAACCCAAAATTATTTACAAAGTGAAGATAGGGATGAAAGGAAGCAACATAGTTAGGAATTCAAGGTTAGGATGCATACCAATGGGAAGAATATGTGGGGAGGATTAAAGCTAAACATATCAAGTTGTGATAGGAAGTTGATCAATTGGTTTGTACAAAGAATAGAGCTATAAGGGATTACACTCCAAATTTAGGGTATAAGACTCTATTGGAAGATAGGAATGACAATTCAACATGGTGGTGGAAGTCATTGTAGAAGTAGAAATCCCTAATGAAGACAAGAATATACTTGTGGCTTGCCATAAAAATAAGGTTCTAACATGGGATATATTACAAAAAAGGAGTTGGAATGGTCTAAGAAGATGCCATTTATGTAAGTCAAACAATGAAACAATTGATCATTTGTTGGTAGCTTGCTCTTTTACTAGACAGGTTTGGAGGGAGGTTATTGCACAATTAAATATTCCTATAGGATGGCTAGAAGACTCCCTAGGAGAGTGTTTGAAATATTGGATTAAAAATAGGTCATACAAAGGTTTATAACTTTCCCACTATTCATGTCATGGGGAGTATGGATATCAAGGAATACAGGAATATTTTAGGATCAGGAGAAGCCTACCTGGTAGGTGTCCTCCCGAATCATCCAAAATTTTAATAACTATAAGGTTTCAGTAGCAGAAAAGGTAATCAAGCAAATCATACCTTAAAAATCAACATATCAAGGGCTTGAGGCTTTTTTGATGGGGTCCCTAGAGTTTTTGGGGTAAGAGGATTACTATAGTACTAACTCTCATTACTTAAAATTCAAGGCTAGACTTGAAGATGATTTCAATAATTATGCTGAAATAATGACACTTAAATTGTTGGTTTAGTTGGTATAATCAAAAGGAATACAAAAAATTTAAATTTATGGAGACTCACAAGTGGTGATAAACTAGATGCTTGGTACTTTTAGGATGGAAAATATGGCTCTACAACCCATATTCTCTTAAATAAAATAAGTTGTGGACCAAAGTGAAGATTTTACTATAGTAAATATTCACTACAGTGGGCAAATCCTAATTTCAAAGGTAATTTTGATCAAAATCATCTAACTAAAGCCAAAATGAAAGGGCATAACACCCCTTCTACTTATGATGCAGTTGATGCTAGAAGACTATCTAAGATTCACCCAAGGAGGAACCACTATCATCTACTAACAAGCCTAAACCTCCCTTCACCATGCACCCTAGCCACATGATTTGATCACTTCATATATGACCATTGAGCCTTTTCTATGGTAGCTAAGAAGAGTTTCAATGAGAATAGTAAGCCTGAAGCCTTTTTGATGGCAGCTAATAGGCCACTATTTTCAATGAGGCTTTGTACCATCTAGGATCCATGGGTTGCTTTTCCTTCCAACTAAGGGGTACCCATGGCCTAGATTTCCTCTAAATTTTTGGATGACCAAATTAAAGGAAATATTGGTGTGGCTTGGAGTGGCCTAGCAGGAAGAAGGTCATATAAGCTCTTCGCCTTGGAAGAACTTGAGATCCAAAGGACTGCCCAAAGCCTATCACCTTGGAGAAATCCAAGGTGTAGGGACCTTGTATATGCTTCATGGTTTCTTGGACCTTGCAAGGCCCAACCTAAATGGCATGGCAAGGGAGAAGATAAAAGGCACAAGAGGAGAAGGTTGTCCAAAATTGGGCACCATCTCCCATTGTACAAAAGGCAACACCCATAATCTTTGCCAGATGCACCCAAAGACACCTTTATCAAGAAAACATATTTTGGGCATTGATGAACTAGGATTTGATCACTGAAATCCTAGACCAACCTAAGAAAACTAGACACAAATGAAGGGATGATGATCCAATTTTGGTCCTAGCACCCCACAAATGAACAGAGTTCCCTAGGCAATAATTAAAGCATTTAAGCAATGACAAGGAGGACAACCCAAGGGTCAAAGCATGCTCAAGAAATTAATGGTGAATGATCATGAGGGTCTAATCATGGAGATTGTTTTCAATCATGGATCTCTAGAGCCTTTAGATCATTTATTATTGATGTCAACTAGCCTAGGAAAAGTTTTGAATTCAAAATTTGGAATCTTACATGTATTTTGGGGGGATTTTTCCCACTTCTTATAAATCCATATTCTTCTCATTATAAAGTATCAAAAGCTCTCCATCCTTCTAAGGGGTGCTTTCCTTCATTCTTCTCTATGTCTAGTTTTGGTCCTAGCACCCCACAACCGAACATAGTTCTCTAGGCAATAATTAAAGTATTTAAGCGATAACAAGGAGGACAATCCAAGGGATAAAGCATGCTCGATATATTAATGGTGAATGATCATGAGGGTCTATCATGGATATTTTTTGTAGTCATGGACCTCCAGAGCCTCCAAATCATTTATTGTTGATGTTGACTATCCCAAGCAAAGTTTTGAATTCAAAATTTGGAATCTTGCATGTATTTTGGGGCGATTTTCCCCACTTCTTCTTCTCATTATAAAGTATCAAAATCTCTCCATCCTTCTAAGGGATTATTTCCTTCATTCTCCTCTATGTCATGTCTTGGCTCGAGCCTTGCACAAATTATTGGGTAGTTTTTGAACCTCTTCTCTTTGCATGTATATAACTTGGAGTTCATGTTAATAGGAATCTGTGACTCTTTACCAAATATCTATCTTGGTTCTGACATAGGTGTTCTATTTCTACTACATGTTCTTGGAGGAACCTGTGTTCCTCATGCATTATTAGCTATTGTGCATGTGTTCATCTAAACCCGTTGAGGCATCGAGGGGTCTTATTATTTTTTTTGGTACATTGCCACCCTTAGATAGCCTAGATAGTTTACATGTTCTACAATTTACTTTATGCTTTGTTTACTACTCTCATTCTATTTTCCATTTTACCTAAAGCAACCTAGACTAGGAATAGATTAGAAAAGTAGAGGAAAATGAGCACCAAAGAACACATCCAAAAGCATCGAGCCAACCTTAGGTAAAAAACCTTAGAGGTCATCCAATGGAGTCACATCCTAAACACTTCCTAAACAAATTGAATCAATGACATCTAGATTAAAAGAATTGAACAAGAACACTTTTGGAAAAAAATTTAAGAAAGAAAAATTGTTCAAAGATAAACTTTCAAAATTCCAAAAAGGTGATCACAATAATCCAAGCTTGGAGGAAAGGGAGTTGCTTAGTGAATATCATAATATTTTAAGTGTTGAAATGAAGGTTTATTGTGTTGAGTGAGTGTTAGTTATGAAATTGATGTTTCATGTTTGACTCTTAGTCCTAGTCTGATGCAGGAGCATCCAGCAGTACCGGCTGCAGAGGCATCCAGTTGCGGGAGAGCCAGTTCTGAAAAATTGGCTAAGGAAGAAGAAGAAGAAGCAGAAGTCAAGGAGGAAGTGCAAAGCAAAAACTATCACGATTTTGCTATGTCACAAAATCATGACAGTCGACAGGAGAGAGAAAAAGCAGCAGAAAGGGCCACGATTTCGCGACGTGTCACGAAATCGTGATCGTCGTGAAATCGCGACGAGGAGGCAGAAAGGAGTAGCAAAATCGTGACGTCACGATTTTGTGACATCACGAAATCGTGACGTCGAGGCGAGGCAGAGGCGGAAGAAGAAAGCAGTAGCGAAATCGTGACGTCGCGATTTTGCGACGTCGCAAAATCGCGACGTCAAAGCAGCAGCAGGAGGGTGCAGTGGAAGTGTCGCGATTTCGCGACATGTCGCGAAATTGCGACTGTCATGAAATCGCGACTGTCGCAAAATCATGACAAAGGCAGAGCAAGGCGGAAGGTGGCCGAGTGGTCGCGATATCGCGACCAAAAAAGAAAAAGCAGAGCAGGGAAGAGGAAACGTCGCGATATCACGACGGAGAGAGAAAAAGGCGCGGGAGAAGAAGGAAATGGCCACGCGGACGGCCATGCACACGGAAAAGAGGACGACACGTGGCACCAAGGTGCAGTTAAAGCGGGCGATTACCCAGGAACGTGGGAAACGAAGGGGATGGGTCACGCGGAGAGATCTGACGGAAGCGACGATGACAAGGGCCGTGCAGAGTGGAGTATTAAATCAGGTTGGTGTCTCGGTTTTCACATCTTTGTAATTAATCGGGTTGGTGAACCCATTTATGTGTAAGTTGTCTCAGAGGATCGGGGCCTCTATAAAAACCCGGTTTGATGTATTAGGGGGGATCGGAGATTGCACGTAGAGGATAGGAGTGAGAGAAAACCAAGCCGTAGCTGCTGGTTATTGTAAGCCTGCGGGCTGTGTTTGTAAAGGTTTTTTAGATTAATGCATGAGAATTTGGAATTCGCATGAGTGTGTCTACGTGTGATCTTTCGGTCCCTCGTCATAGTCCTTAGCAACAATACTTGATTTGCATAGATGGATATTTATGTATCTAACAGAAGTCTTAGGATACCCTCTTTCTTCATCTCTGATGGTTGGGTGGGTAGGTATGTTTAGATATCTTCCCATTATATGGAGGGCTCAGGTTGTCCATTCACCTATATTTGTACTTCTAAATTCAATTTTGAGAATGTACGTGCATTGAGAATGTTACTTCTTAGTACCCCCTATAAAAATTGGTGTTAAAGAAATATCATTTGCAAAGCATATGTTATCAATACTTGGTATGCATTTTGCACCACATCTGGTATACATGTCAATGAAATTCTTCATTAAAATATCACAGGGAAATCTATAATTTCTAGTTTTGGGGATTCATACCCATTCAATCCCATTTGGAACTTCTAAGCCAAGATATATAGATTGGAAATAGTAAATTTCTTTGACTTCTTTCAATATTGTACCAATTGGTTTGAAAAGATAATAGCTTTCTCAAAGTCTCTAATTTTTTTCTGCCCAACATTAATAGTAAATGACTTTTTAACATGTTTTCCTTATTATGTAATAGTATATGTGGATAACATCCAATCATAAAAGAAGGTATTTGTATGGAGGAAGATGCAAGTGAGTTAAAATGCCAACTCAACACTCAACTCAAAAGAACCTTTAGGACCAATTCCCATAGTAACTTTACAATTTGAACAATTTTATTAGCTTTCTTTTGTGTCCCTGGTAAGCTACCCACTAGGTGCATGCTCAAAAGAGAAATTGACTTAATATTTCACATCTATGTCAGTGCATTATTAAATTTGAGAACAATTCTTACTACATAGGTCTATGATAGAAAGAATTAGCTTGGCTAAAAGTTTATTTTATTACTTTGAAGTATATATAACAATATTTCTATTGGATTTAGGATGTTGTATGTCACAAACTTCCTAAAGCGCTTTTATATTAGGCTTATAAAAAATTTGAATGAGAAAATAATAAAAAAAATTAGTTTTAATACATAAATAGATGCAACATCTTGTAAGGTCAAAAAATATGTAAAACTATGCTAAAATGAATCCAATACACTTCAAATCTTACTGGATTGAACCAAAAAAATAAAATCCTTAAGAAATCATCTCCAAATAACATGTTCTTGAACAGGGACAAAATACTAATAAATAATATTATATGCTAAAATAATAGTAATATAATATACTAAAATAGGTGAGTGCTATATTTCCTTTATTATGAGATTTACAATCAATCTAATGATAGACTAGAGCGAGATGCCTCCGCTTCGAGTGGGAGGCCCCCATTTCAATTTGCCCACTCTCCCCTGCTCCAGTCATGTGATTCTTCGGCTAGGAAGGTTTTTTTAGAATCTTCCTAGACCAGATGCGTTTCTAGGACCCTCACAGGATCTTCTTGGAGCCTCCTAGGAAGGGTTTTTCCTATCTCAGACATGAATATTACAGCCTATTTGGATCGTCCTAGAGATTCTTCCCCTGCTGTCCTTTAGTGTTGGTTGGCTTTCGACTGGTTCAACTTGGGGAGTGTTGTGGCTTCTGAAAGAGGGTTTAACACCCTGTTTTCCCTATTTTATTTGTCCTGGATTCCTTATATATGTTTTTTTGGCCTTAAGGGGACCACGTGTTTAGCATCTCCAGTTAAGTGAACCTATTGGTTGCTTCTGATTGGGTTTTCAATGGTGTTTTCAAGATATTTTTGAAGATCTTGTGTTTGTCTACTTTAGGGTTTTTTGGTGGAATCTATCTCTATAGTCTTGTTTTGTGGTCTTGGGTCAAGACCCTATGCTTTCTCGTGCAACTATGGTAGATGGTTTCTAAGGATTCCTTTCTAAGCAGACTATGAGAAAGCACAGGGTCTTGGGTCAAGACCCTGTGCTTTCTTGTGCAACTATGGTAGATGGTTTCTAAGGATTCCTCTCTAAGTAGACTTTGGTGGGGCTAAGCATTGATCTGATACTAGTGGTCGTCTGACGCATCATCTTTATAGTTTTATTTTAGATCTTTGGGAGGGGACCTCATGCTTTTGCTCTTGCTACAGATGTCAGGCTCTTGAAGACAGTCCTTGTGTTTAGTTCCTCCTTTAGTCATGGATCACCGTGGTGGCTAGCTTCTCTAGACTTTCCTATAGTCAACTTGCATATTTTATCTCCTTTGCAACAATATCTTGTGGCTTGTTGACATCTCTGGTTGTTTTAGTTTCACTTTCCAAGTTGATTTCCACTTTTAATTATTGGTGATGGTTCCCTTGGGTGGGAATACCTATTTTAAATCCTTTTTGTTGTAGTTGTTTTCTTCAAATCTTTTTGTTGGCTCTGATTTCCCTGGGCTTGGTGGTTATTGCTCTTCTTGATGGGAAATATTATTTTAATTTTGAGTGGGAAGCATGCAGATTATATTTCCAAGCTATTTCCCAGTTTTAGTTGTTGGTGTTGGTTCCTCTGGATGGGAAACCTATTTTAAATATTTTATGCTTCGACTATTTTCTTTGGTTCTTCCCAATGGTTGTGATTTTTCCAAGCATTCTTTCCTTGGTGGATGTGCTCTTCTCAGTGGGAAATATTATTTCAATTTTGAGCAGGATGCATGTCTCACGTTATTTCAAATCTTGTTCCATTTTCTATTAGGAAGTTCCCATGTTTCAATTTTGATCATTTCAGTTTTTTGGTCCTTCGAAGATTATCTCCTTGCGAAAACCATCTCCTTATTTTAGTTGTTCCTGGTGGGTTGCTTCTCCTATCGAGGATTCTTATTTTATTTTGAGTGGTATGTGGGTTTTAAATTACTTCAGCTTGTGCTCCATTTTCTTGAGGGAAGCTCACATATTTCAAGTTTATTCATTTTTATTGTTGGTCCTTCGGGGATCGTCTCCCTGCGAAGATCATATCCCTGGTGTTGTTGTTCCTTGTTTGTCTCTTGGAGTTCATATTTGGAGATTTTATCTCTTGTGTTGCTCTTTTGTAAAAGGTTTCGAGATCCTTTCAAAACCCCTTTTTTACCAATAAAAAAAAACTTTATCAAAATTAGAATGGTGAAAATTATTATTTAAAAAATATATATTTTATGGCTAGATTGATATGAACAGAATGTTGTATATAATAGAAAAAAGTAGTTATGTCATTATATTCTAACAGGGGTCCAAAGCATTAGGGAGAAATGGTAAATGGAAAGCAAATGTATGAGCATGACCCAAATTCATGTACATGATGGACACCACCAATAATACAACTTGTAATAATACGGTTTGCTATACCCTAAGGGCTAGGTGGATTGGTAAGTGTAAGTGTGGCTGGACACTTACCAAGAAGAGACCTAGGTTCAAACCTAAGGGGAATCCAACCCTTTGCAAAGGTAGTAGTCTACTCCAAATCCTCTAAGTGCACACCATACTGACGACGATGTTATGAACCCTGAGTGACCAATGGTCCCTATTTCATGCTAGGTCAACAAGAACGAGACGAAAAGGTTTTTTGGGAGCAGTCCCTATGGTTTGAACCCTGCATTGGCTAGTTAGTAAAAATAGTGGTTGTAACTAACTCTCCTATGTAATCCAAAAAAAAATAATACGGTTTGCTATAATATTATATTAATTGAAAGACCGTAATAATGAATTTATTATGTAATGCATGCAAAATCCATTTTAACCCACTAATAATTTAGTATATATATTATAACAATAACACCAACTACACATTATCATCAAACACTTCATTCTCCATTAGTTCTTTATCTTCCCATGAGAATATCATCTAGCATCATGGGAGCTAAACATGATTTGAGTGAAAAGGCAACCATATATGAAGAAACACTCCTTAGATTTAACATTAGTACTTGATGAAAAATGACTAAAATTCCATGAAGGATACAATGAAAAAAATCATCTAAAAATGAGTTCTTGAAATGAATTTTCAAAAAACTTTGATCAGAATTTGAATCTCAAGTCAAAGAGAGAAACCACCCAGAACTTAGATTGAATTGTCAATGCATGGTTGGTGTATGTATTATCACCTGAATAGTAAAATGTAAATGCATATGTCTGACAGTGATGCCTATTGCTTTCTTGTTCTAAATTAATCAAAATATTACTCCAAATTGATGATTTTTGGAATATGGCTCAATGAAATATCTAATTTTAGGAAACTATAATTTGTGTTATAGGTTGAAGCAATGCGTCCCGTTTCCATTCTTAAGATAGAACCTGAATTTGTACTTGCACATTATATTCCAGTGTTTGTTATGCTTTAAGTTAGAACAAAAGCTGCACAAAGTTAAGAAAATTTTCCATGCAAATCTATCATGTACCCAAAACTTGGCATCATTACAGTGTTTTAGCTTTCAGTCAGTCAATTGTTTTTTTGCTCTAATAGTTGGACATGATTTCAAATGAGAATATCCTTCAAAAAAGAGACCTTCTAAATAAGTAATATCAAAGTTCTTAAAGTTGCATATGTTGATGGACTTATGGTTGATGTATGTTGGGGAAATGTGGAGGCATAAAGGACCAAAGAAATATGATTGGTTTACCTATAAAAACTTATTCAAACTCATACAAGAACAAGATTTTAAACTATAGGTAATCATGTATTTTCATCAATGTGGAGGTAATATTAGTGATAACATTAACATCCCTTTACCAAAGTGGGTTCTCAAAGTCGGCATATCAAACCCAAACATTTTATTTACAAGTAAAAAAAGTCAATGGAACAAGGAATGCCTTAACTATGGTGTGGACGACCAGCTTATGCTTCAAGGCCGCACAACCATTGAGGTATTTTAAGTAGATAATATTTTGGTTATTATTATTATTTTTCATTTTTTCCTCCATTATAGAAAAACTAAATAGTATCTTGAATAAAGTAATAATAGCATGTTATCCAGGTAAAATATACATTCAATTGTGCTTATGTGTTATAACAGGTATACTCTGCTTTCATGAAGATATTTAGGGAAAATATGTCTGATTTTTTAGATTCAAGAGGCATAACTAGGATAGAGGTGGGTCTTGGTCCGACAAGGGAATTACATATCCATCTTATCTGAAAAGCCAGGGTTGGAAGTTCCTTGGAATTGGAACATTGCAGTTAAGACTATATTATTTTTGAATAAACAAGATGATGAAATGAGACATAGTATTTATATCTCATGAATGAAACTAATTCTAGAATACAAAAATATGGGTTTGACACTACAAATCATGAATACTTGGTGGGCATGAAAACAATTCTATGCTTAATATCTTTTGTCAGAGTTCAGAGCTACTACAGAAAGTATAGGCCAACCAGAGTTGGGATTGTTAACTCCTAATAATGAAATCCATTATAATGACCAACCAACTTCTACATGTCTTTTTCGTAATTATAGAACTTATAGAACAAAATGTAGGAAGTTATTCCTCACCTGGTACTCGACTATGCTTTTGCAACATGGTGACAAAATCCTTGAAGTGGAAAATATCTGAGGGCTGCCCTATCAAGCTAGCAGCCAAGGTGAGATTATTTAATTTAGATTTTATTCATAAGTTTTGATATTTTATCTAAAAGATCTAAAATGATGATTACCCACTTTTGAACTCTCTGCTTTGTATGTTATCCTTTTTCAATTAAAAGGGGTTTGAATTGTTACTTTTCCAGCAAGCAGGATGTTTAGCATTCTATCACAAATGGCGAAGATGGTAGAAATGATCATTTATTAACATTAAGTTATTATTATCCAAAACATACCTGGTATGTTGAAGCCCACATGATATGCCACTAATGCCATTCTTCTTTGATATTATATTTATAATGATGTCAAAGGTTCTTGGAATTCACTAGTGGTATAAGTCTAGGAATCATGTTGCAAAGCTAACATCAGGTTATTACAAATTAGAAGAAAGAGATGAGTATAGGCCTATTTCTAGGATGTTGTCAAGACATAAGGTTATGTTGAATTTCACATGCATTGAAATGCAGTATGAAGAATAACCCTCATAAGTTGATTGTGGTCCAGAGACTCTTGTTAGACAGGTGAGTCAACCTTGAAACTCAAGAGATTTACAAACTTGGATCCTGCCAAACTTAATATTTATAATATTTCACCATATAAATCAATTAGGCACCAATATAATTGCAATGGGTATTGAAATTTTGGTGATTTAAGCTTTCATAAACTGATCCTATGTGAAGAATATCACATTGGTCTGAGTGATCCTAGGTCTTAAGTGCTGAATGGAAGGAAGAGATTGAAGTGTCATGCAAAAATATTTTGCTCATATATTTGAGAAGGCTATAATTAGATGATAAGGCAAGCCAAACCAGATAGAATAAGTAGAGAAAGGCCACCCCGGAGGTGCATATGCTTTGACCTATCTAAGGCTATTCAAAAAGCTAATGGAAGACAACCACTTGATAGAATTCCAAAGATTTGTAAGATGAATGCACATGGCTTTGGTGTATATATATCAACTACAATCTAACCATTAGAAGGTATTATTATGGCCACTTAAAACCGCCCTCTTAGGATCCCCTAAGAGGGCAGTTTTAAACTATCATCTTAGGGTAAAAGGACAGTTTTAAACAGCCATCTTAGGCCCTAAGATGGTGGTTTAAAACCACCCTCTTAGGTGCCTAAGAGGATAGTTTAAAAACTTCCCTCATATGATGTAGACTTTTTACGATGCTCTCAAAGACAACTGAATAACCACCCTTAAAGACCCTTTTCAATGTAGTGTGTTGTCGATGTTATTAATAATCTTAAGTCCAATTATAAGCACATATTTATAAGCCTTATTTAAGTTCCTACTCAAAACCTCTACCATAATAATGAACAAATAAGGAGATAGAGGATCTCCTTGTCTAAGGCCTCTCTTGGATTTAAAATATTCTGGTTACTAACCCTTTGACCAACACTGAATAAGAAACTATAGAGATACAAGCTTTAACCCATCTAACTCGTTTCTTCTCAAATTCAAAATTTTCTAAAACTATAAAAAATAAATCCCATTTAACCATATCACAGGCTTTACTCATATCAAGTTTTAAGATCATTGTTTTCTCTTTTATTGAAGTTGTTGAATGTATAACTTCATGAGCTACTATGATTCCATCCAAAATTTGTCTCCCTTTCACAAATCCTTCTTGCTCTTTTGAAATAATTTTGGCTAACAATGGCCTTAATCGATTTGTCATCACTTTGGAGATAATCTTATATGCCATATTACATAGGCTTATGAGTCTAAAAGAATCAATTTAGTATCCTTATTTTTTGAAATTAGGGTAAGATATGTTGCATTAATTTTATAAGGTATGTATTATTTTATCCTAGACTATTCCACTGCCACCAATAAAGAATCCTTCACTATATCCCAATTATGTTGGTAAAAAGCTACAAAGATCCCATCTAGACCTGGGGATTTATCCTTATTAAAAGAGAAAAAAGCTAAATGAACTTCTTCTAGAGTAATAGGCTCCATAAATTTCCTATTGCCTGCATTCGTCATCACTGAAGCAACATCTTGAAGAAGTTTATCATTAAGAACTTCAGTCTCCTCTGATCCTAGAATATTATGATATAAAAACGTTACCTCTTTTCTAATTTCACTTTGATCTTCTATCCAAAACCATTCTATTTATTTAATTCTACTAATTTTGGATGTTGATCTTTGTATTATATCCATCCTATGAAAAACTTTGTATTTTTATCTCCTTTTAACCAAGTTTGTTTTTATTTTGATCTCCAAAATTTCTCTTCCTTACTCAAAATATTATGATATTCACTACCAAATCCCTTTCATATAAGCTTGGATTATTATGATCACCTTTTTGGAATTTTGAAAGTTTATCTTTTAGTTCTTCTTTCTTCTCAAAAATATTTCCAAAAGTGTTCTTGTTCCATTGTTTTAATCTAGATGTCATAGATCTAATTTAATTTGGAAGAGCATACAACCCACGATTGCCTGAAGAATTCCACATTTGAGCTATCATATCAACAAATTGAGAATGGTCTTCCCACATCTACTCATATTTAAAATATGATATTTTTTTAATTCACTTACCACCATTTTAATTCTTATTGGCTAGTGACCTGAATCAATCCTTGTTAAGATATCAATTTTAGCACAAGTTCCTTCATCTAACCAATGATATGATAGAATGCATCTATATAATTTTTTTGTTATTAGGTTCTAGCCTCTCCTATTGTTGGTCTAAGTATATTGTCTTCTTCAAATACAATATTTCATAGATTATTGTTTTGAATAAAAGTTGATAAATCTCTCATGCTTTGGGTTAATTTCCTAATTCCCCCAAATTTTTCGTCAAGCTTGGTTATGGCATTAAAATATTTGATAAGCATGAATCAAGTTTCTTGGTCTTTACTTCTCATAAAGGTTTCAATCCCACTTTAAACTTCTAATCTACCTACCTAAGTTGTAGATCCATAAACATTGACAAGGATGAAATGAATATCTACAAAGTAGCAAGTGACTAAAGAGGCTATCCAATGCCTAGTTTTATGAATGGTTACACAAGAGGTTCTAGAAGTATTCCAACAAGTTATAATTCCCCCTGATGCTCCTTCAAAATCCATAGCATCCCATTCACATCTTACCCATATTACTTTCATAGTTTTTGAAACTTCTTCTTTTGTCATTTTAGTTTATTGGATACAAAGAATATCAGACTTATTACTTAAAAATAGGTCCCTAATACACCTTTGCTTTGAGGGGGTATTAGCAACCCTTATATTCCATGAGATGATAATCATGTCTCATTAGGGACTTTTGGCCCCACCTACATTTTACCAATATCATTTTATTCTTTGGTAAAGAGAAGTTCAACCAACTTACTTTATATTCCTTTCTCTATGTTTGCTCTTGATTTCCTGGATCTTGCTTGATAATTTGAGGGTTTTTTCTTGCCTATATCAGGAGTAGGACTTATTATTCTATTCCTCAATATTCTTTCACAATTTTAGTTTTCATCATATTTATCCTCTCTCGGCTCTACTACAGAAGCTTTTGACTTGTCTTGCTCATTTTCTAGCATTTCCTTATTAATGGCAGAGGTATTAACTTCTAAAATTGTATTTTCTTTACCAATTTTCTTCTCATGAATTGTGCAGAGTCATCAAAATATGATGAGATACGTTCCTTAGGTTCTTTGAGAATGTTCTTCCTTAAATCAAGATCATACTATATAGATGGTTCCTTGTTAATATGTTGAAATTGTTGTACTTGTCCTATAAGTTTTGATCTATTTTTTCTTCATAGGCTATAGCCTGAAAATAGTTGGTATTTCTTCCAATATCCTTCCATACTAGTCTCCACTGTTTATTTTCTTTCATTTTTATAGATCTATTTTTTGGAAGTTGAAAACCATCTTCATCCATAACCATTTGTAAGTTTCTCTTACAGTTTTCTACATATGATTCTGTTGGGCTCTTCTTAGGGTATAATCTCTCAATATGCCCTACATCTTCTACATATAAAATAAATGTTTTCATAATATATGGTTTAGGTACACATCTTATTCCCATACTTAAGAATGATTGATTCTGGTAAAGCTTTACTTATATCAATCATGATCAATATTTGAGCATAAATAGCCAAGAATCCATCTTTCGTAGTATTTGAAATCTCAAGGAATTCTCCTAGAGTGTTGCCTATTGCCTTGAAGGTATCTATTTCCTAAAATTCAATGGGCAACCCAAACATCCTAACCCATATTGATACTAGGAATAGATTTACATTTTTAGGTGAAAAGCCTTCATACCAGTCGATAAGGAAGAGTCCTACTCTTCCCATAAACCAAGGACCCCCTTATAGGATTTTTTTCTTTTTCTTCCCTAGAAAAAAAATGGTTAGGAATAAACCTTTGAGAAGAAATGATAGAATCACTCATGGAGACTTCCAACTCCTATCAATCCATTTTCTCAAGGCTGAAGCCCCTAGCCAATACCCATTAAATTTACTAAAAACTACCCTATCTTGGAGCAACGGGGATCTCTCTGAGGTGCACTCACTAAACTTTATCACTAGAGATGATTCTAAGGATTTAAATATAAATAAGTACATGGAAAGGAAACTAAAACACAAAATCTATTAAAATTTATCAAAATATCCTATAGCAAATATAATATTTGATAAAAACTTTATAATAATTTGCATGCAAAATTTCTAAGATAAATAAGGAAAAAAACTTAGCTAAAAATTCTATGTCCAGATAGAATGTCTTGCCTCACTAAAGTCCTAGCCCTTCATTGATCTTCCCATCATACGAACCCTACTTGACAAATATTTGTAATTTTATTTTCACGACTTGAAAAATTCTCACTGCCCTTGTTTTGGATCGTTGACTTCTTTGAGTCGTATCTGGTTCCAACCCAACCTTGGTAAAGGAGTTGTAATATCATTTAGATGAAGATGAACATGGAGTGAAAAATTGTTGGATATATTAAGTTATTTGGTAGTATTGTAAATATTAGTTTAGGAGTGTGATTTATATTTTATGTAATGTATGTGTCAATGTGTGAGAAGTGTCCAAGTGTTATGTAATAAAGTGTGCAAGTGTCAAAGTGTGCAAAGTGTGAGGTGTGAGTTGTGAGAGTGCAAAGTGTCAAGTAAGTCAAGATTCATAGATGTTAGGTGTCAAATATGCAAGTGAAGAGTCACATGATATGTGGCAAGATGTAAAGTGAAGATTCATGAGAGTTTTGTCATATGTGAGGAATGTGAAAAGATGCATCTCCTAGATGTTTGAGGAGAGAAATAATTGAGTATTTAAGAGTTATTTAAGGTTATTTAATGGAAATAAAATTCTATGCATGGTAATCAAATTTAGTTATAATATTTGATTATTTATGAATAATATTATGAGATTTTATATTGTGAAAAAATGATGTGATTATTTGAATGAGATTCATTGATATTGATGTTATGTGAATGCATTATTGTGATTAATATTTGATCCTTGATAAAGGACCTATGAGATAATTTGGAAAAATTCCCAACAGTGGTATCATAGCCACACACCACATTGAGTGGATATATTGAGAAAGATAGGAGGACATTGTGAAGAGAATATTGAAGGAGTGCAGACTATGATTTTTTTTAGCTATGAGAAGATGTTGAATTGTGAAGGTGAAAGAGTGTGGACTATGATTTTTCTGGCCGTAAGGAGACATAAAATTGTGAAGTTGGACAGTGAGTTTTTATTCCAGCCATGAAAAATTATGAAGTGGACTGTGATTATTTCTAGTTGTTTGGAGATGAAGAGCCTTTTAAGTGAAGAAGATCCTCTAAAGCCAAAGTAAAGTGAATGAGTTATATTGCGAGTTGATGGATTGCATTGAAGAGAGGATAAAATTGAAATAAGAGTATTAAAGGTTGAGACGTCTCTTGTGAAAATGTGTATTGACTGGAAAGTAAGGATGTGAGTAAGAGGAGATACAATATTATGCAAAGAATATGTGTGTAAATACCACAAAGCTTTGAGGAAAGTTTTAGTACATTGGGAAGAAGAACAAAACCCCTGTGAGCACTTGTTAAGAAACAATGAGCATACTAGTAAGGAGATGATTTGATTGGTCTAAATTAGATCCCGAGTAGAAGTGCCTATGAGGAAATTAGTGAACAAGACAAAGTAATAGTGAGTTTGTATTAAGCAAGGAGAAGTTCATGTATTACCATGTCATGCTGAAGCAGGGGATTGGAAAATATCCTGGTCAAGTTTCACTTGAACTTGAGAGAGCAAGAGTATATTCAAGCAAAGGCATAACATCTTAAAATCAGTGGATGTGAAGGAAGCATAACACTAGTCAAAAGTGTTATAAGATAAGATTCCACATTGTCATGTGTACAGAGAAATATAAGGTGAGCACCTCAAATTTATCCACGTATTGATTACTTTATTTTGAGAAAGATTAAATTTTTGGGGGCATGATTAATTATAGAAGGGAGTTATAAAGTTGTTTGATTAAATCTGATTTTTTTATAATTATTTGGAGATATAAGGAGATAAATAATTTATATTTGATTAAAGAGTTAAATTTGAGGGAATGAATTAAATGCAAGGGAGATATAAGGAAAAAAATTTAAAATTTGCATTGATATTTGATTTGAAGATAGAATTAATTGGAGTGAGGATGAAATTAAAATTTGAAGGAGTATTTGGATAAAAGAATTAAATTGGGAGATATAAAAATACAAAATTAAAATTAATTGAATGAATTGAAGAATTGAATTGTTGGTGAATGCATTGAATGAATGCTTGATTAATATTGAAGGAAGGATTGTAAATTTATGAAATTTATAATTTGGAAAATATAAGTGGAAATTAAAAATTGGATTTGAAATTGAATTTGAGAGATAAAATGAGTGAATTTAAAATTTAATGAATAGATTGTTGATTGATTTGAAGATTGGTGAAATTTTATGAATGATTAAAATATTGTGAATAAAATTTGAAATTTGCAAAATTGTGAAAAGAAAGTATTTGAAAATATTTTTTAGGAGTTATAAGAAGAAAGATGATAAATTGAAATTGATTGGTTGAATTAAGATTGAATATTTGAAATTGAAATTGTTTGAAGAAATTTCTTAATTAAACTTTGGAGAAATAAGGAATCCTACATCAAAGGAATTGATTTGAGAACAATTATGAGAGAGATAAAAATTACTTGTAAAACATCATCATGGATAGAAGGCAACGAAAAATTAATGCATCACAAAGATCATATAAAGGACCAAATACTATGAGAAGAAATTTTCAGAATCAAAGATATTTTCAAAGGCATGTGACAAGATCACATGAAATTCATCAAAACATGATAAATGAAGAAGATACATGGTACATAGATTCAAGTGCTAGTCACCACATGATTGGAAACTTAGATTGGTTTGATTCATTACAAGTAAAATGAAAAATTCCAATAAAAATAGTGGATGATAAGATTTACCATCTGCACAGATCTATAAATGTTTCACCTAGTTTTCCATATTATGAATTCATGCTAGAAGATGTATTGTATATTCCAGGTTTAATAAATAACCTTATTTTAGTATCTCAATTGGATGATAGAGGAAGAGTCGTGGAATTCAAATACATCAATTGAAATAGAAAATGTTAAGTACCCAATATAAGTATTTAATGTTATAATATTGTAATGTTAGGGTACCTAGAAATATATATTTGGAGATATATTAATATATTGTATAAGGGATGAAATGGGCCACACATAAACCAAGGTTGATTGTATTATAATATAATATTATATTATATTAGTAGTGGGCTACCCAAAGTAGAATTAGAAGATAGGTATATAAAGAAGAGATATTGATCATTGTAATCATCATGAAGAGTATTGTATTGAAGAAGTCTTGGTTTGTGGAGTTGAAGATCTTGTGGAGTGGCTTCCTTCCAAAAGGAGTATTGTATGGTGTTGCCCTACCTCAAGGGTTTGCTTATGTTTTGAATACATTGCAGTAATTTCCATATTTGTCTTGTTTTACATTATGTGGATTATTCAATTATGGTTGTTATTCAATATTTTGCAAATTGTCAATGATTTATGTGGTTGAGAAAATGAGGTTCATAACAAGTGGTATCAGAGCGGTGATTTGGGAAAATATGGTTTGTTTTTGTAGAGCTAGGGTATATTTATCAGGAGCAACAATTTGGGAAAAGTGAGGATGTTTTTGTGGAATTGCAGAATTAGGGCAGAGTTATTTTTTTGGAAAACGTCTTATTTTTTAGGAGCCAGATCTTTGCAAAAGTTTATCTGAGTTAGATGATTGTTGGATCAATTTATGTAGAATTTTAAGAGCTTTAAAATGAGTGGTCATATGAAGAAATCCGAGCAGTATTGAGGGAGATACGACCTTTTGAAGTCATATGTCTGGAATAAGGGTAGTGACAAATTTTTAAATCGTAAATTTTTTGGAAGACGAAATTTAGTTCGGGTAAGAAAATCAGTTGTAATTTATTTTGTTTGAAAAAAAAAATTATCAATGATTTATGTGGAATTGAACTTCAAATCAGTGGGGAGATATATATTTCTATGAAACCCTAGTTCATAAAACCCTAGTTTGCATTATATTTAACTTGGGGTGTGAACTTATGGAGCTGCAAGATTTTTTGGGGAAGGATGATATTGATGCTAGAGAATGGTGGAAAAATTTTAGGTCTCTATATTGTAATAATTTTTTTTGGACATTCTTCCTTAAGAGAAGGTTTAAAGGGGAAGCTTGGTCTTGGTTGAATAATTTTTGTAATGAAAGGAATAATGAATACACTTGGGATGAAATGGAGCATGCATTCTTGAGTAAATGAGACCCATATAAAAAGATAGCTAGTTTGAAGGTCACCATCAAAGACTATAAAAAAGAAATAAAATTACTCAAGGAAAAGAAAGAGGAAAATGTTAGGGAAGATAATGAGAAGAATGTAGAAGGCACATCTTTGGATTTACAAAAGCAAGAGAAGGATCAAAAGGGTTTAGATTCATCTAAAAGTTCTATTTTGCAAGTTCATAGAAGAATTCAAAAGGATCGGGTTATTATTTCTACTGACCCTAGTAGCAGATATAAGTTTATTAATATTGCTTTGGCTAAGAGGTTGCAGGTTCAAGCAACAAAAATTAAGGACACACAACAATAGGGTGAGAATGTTTAGATTTTTGAAGACTTGAAGATCACCATGGATAAATATGTTTTATATTCAGATTTTCATGCTATTGAGATGAATGATGAGGATATTATTCTTGGTTATCCTTGGTTAGATTTTTTGGGTACTGTTAACATTAATGTGCAAAAGAATTTTATGAAGTTATGGTATAGAAAAAAGAAGATAACATTATAGGATATTTCTCAGTTTAAGGAGCAAGGATTCAAGGAAAAACAAGAAGTGGTTGCAGAGGAACAACTTGAAGAACAAATAGAAGAACCTGAAATAGAATCCAAGAAGGTAGTAGCAACAACAGAGTCCATGGAAGAAGCAGCAGCAATTGAGTCCATGGAAATAACAATAGTAGAGTCAAAGAAAGCTTTGATAAAAGAGCACAAGGACACTCCAAACAAAGGGAACATGAAAGAACAATGTGTAGAAGATGTTAAAACAATGGAGCCAAATGTTGAGGAGTCAAATAAGGTAGAACATCAAGTTAAGGTGACACCATATCGCCATCCACATCACCATGAGCAACAACAATCTTGGAGGTATGGCTTAATGCAACAATATTATGGTTCTACATAGAATCATAAGGGCATCAAGTATGGCAGTGTTTGGAAGAGAAAACATAGTGATCTTGGTTTTCAGAATGGTTCATCAGCATCAAGAAACAAGTGGACCCATAATTCAAATTATCAAAATAAAATAGCAAAAGCATGGAGCCAATGAAGCAGATTGGATACTTAATAAAAATGTGTCATCAAGAAACTGAATAAAATTGAAGCCATGAGTTCCATCAAGAATGGAATATTTTCTCTGTTTATAATAGGATTACCATAAAAAAATTTAGATAACCTTTTGTCACAAAAACAATTTAATAATGATTTTTTTGACTTCTCCAAAATATAGAAAATAGGATAGGAGATCAAACATAGTCTAAGATAATAAAGCAGAGTCAATAGGGATAAGTGAATGGACACAAAGCAAAAACAAAAGATGGATATTGAAGAGTAAAAGTCCTCACACCAAATAATGTAATAAAGTGGGGGTGTTACCTTCCCAAGACTATTTCCTCACATGAATCTTATACTGTATCAAGAATAAATCACATAAATGCCTCACACAAAATAAAAATGAATTATAGAAATGGAATATATAACAAATATATTTCTAATATATTTTATATCATAGGATTACAAGAATGATTTTGATTGATTACATTGCATGAATATTTATCTCCAATATATAATTTTACATGAGTTTTCAGTACTCTAACTAATGTTCTCCTCAAACATTTTGGAGATGCATCCTTTCATATCCCTCTCATAAAGACAAAATACTCATCTTGTCACATATCAATGTGACTCTTCATTATCTATCTTGACACTTTGCACTTTCTCTCATATTGACATACATTATATAAAATATAAATCAATCTACCAAACTAATATTTACAAGGGGGGCAAATAATATAATACTTCTAATACCCCTCATGTATTACATTATTTGGTAGGAAGGCTTTTTGCCTTCATTATATGATTCTTCTTTCTCTTCATTCTTCAACTCTAACTTTGGCATGGTTGGATATATGTAACCTTCATTAGATATTCCTTTATAAATTATTTGTGTCTACCTCTGGATCAATATATCTAAATTGCCTCTGGGTATTTATCTCTAGGTCACTGCCTTTGGATCTACCTTTGGGTCTGCCTTTGGGTTACTGCCTCTGGGTCTCTACCTCTGGGTCACTACCTTTGGGTTACTCCCATTGGGTCACTACCTTTGGGTCACCATATCTAGGTCACCTTTGGATTACTATTATCTCTAGGTCATCCACTAGAACATTCATAAGACTATCATATCTATAGGATTATCACTACAGGTGCTTTTACTATAGGCCATCTTCCAAGCTAAGCTCGGGTTATAATCATTTATTTCTAACAATATTCTCGACAAACTTTTATTATACTCGGTTTCCTTCTGTAGAAACTATACAACATTCTTTTTATCTTATCCCACTCATTCATGTTTATCCATCCACAATCCATTTTTAATTTATAATATTTATTTTCTTTTTGTAGATAAAATATTTGTGAATGGCTATGTCCACAAATTTCACAACAATGGATATTCTAACATTTCTCTCTCTACATCCATATCTACCACAATGATTACATCTATTCCCTATTATAGGATTACTTTTTCCTTTTTCATTATTTCATGTTTGTACTTCAATATTACTATTTTTATCAGTCCATATCATAGATTTGATGTTATTATTTTCTGTCACAAACTTAGTCCTTGATTAGTTGTTGCTCCTCTATCCTGTATATCCAACACCTTAATATTTTGGTTTTATTTTTGGTACAATTGGCTCTTTCATTCCTTGTCTATGATTTCCTAAACCTGTGTCTTTATATCCCATTTTACTTAACAATTTTGAACCAATTACTTTAGTAAGCCTTTCAAAAAACTAAAAAAATCATTAGACTAATCCCTATCAACATCAACACAACTCTGAGCATCACTATCTGTGTCATCATTTGAATCTCTATCATCATCAATTTTGATAATATAAGATTTCTCTGAACAATCACGAACTATATTTAAATCCTTTGTGTCACATGTAACATCTATTTTTGGAACATGTTCTATATTTATCATGAATTATAAGTCACAAGTATCATTTCTTGCATCACAATTTTCCTTTTCATTTTGATGAAGCTTGTTAGTATCACAACACGCATCTATCATCATTGGTTTTAATTCATTTGTTGCCATAGGCCTTAATCATTTATATCACAATAAGCATCTTTCATCATTGTTTTGTTCTCTAATTCTTCAATATTTCCTTGGTTTCTTATCTTGGAAACAGTGATTATTCCCTTGTATATTGTTTTCCATAGACTAACTAGTACAATAACAAAATTTTTATAACAATCATTAGCATCATTAAGAATATTTTGCATGTATTGTTGAAGTACTAAAATTCTCCCCTTTTTTCTTCACTAGTAATATCAACAATCTTATTCTTAAAATATTTAGTCATTTCCTCTTGTTTTCTATTCTTACCTTTGAGAACTTCATTAGAGAGTAATGTCATATGCATTGTTTTTCCTATATCATTAGGTAATGTTAAAATACCTTCAAAGTCTTCAACTACTTCATCAAGCTTTGAACTTAGATAATTTCCAAGCATTGAAATTTTTTCATCTTTGGCTTCTCTCGTGATTGATTGTAAGACTTTTTTTTTAAGCAAAAAATCCCTTGCGGGGCCACCTTGGTCTGAGAGACCATGACCAGGGGGTTCTACATCGTCAAAGTCACCCGGGAGTCATGCCCGGCCCTGCCCACACCAACATTATCAATTGGATTTTGGGTACCCAATTCAACTTTTTGGTAGGGTGGAGATTCGAACCTAGGACCTCCCTTGGAGGATTGCCCTCTCCTCTCCAACTCACCTAAAACACCTGGGTCTTGATTGTAAGACTCTATTTCCTTTTATTGATGTATCATTTTGTCCTTCAATTTTTTCTATCATGTATTGAGTACAATATTTTAAATCTTGCAATATTTCCTTAGTCTCTTCTAGTGAGACATCCTGAATGTATATTTATTCTTCTTGAAAACATAAGTTTTCTTCTTCATTTGTTTTTGAAAACTCATGTTTTTGTATTTCTATTTTTAGATCATTTGTTTTTTTTTTTCTTGATTTTTCCTTGCCATGTTCCTTTGAAGTTGACAACCTTATAGCTCCAAAATTTAAATTTTGCAAATTTTTAAATTTAATTTTCTATACCTTTGAAGTAGTAATCCTTTTAACTCCCTAGTTTTAGAAACAAAAGTTTGAAATTTGTAAACTTTTGTTTTCCTAGGGTTTTGATGTTGAAAACCTTTTGTCTCCCAAATAACTCAATTTGCAAATATTCAAAGGCTTTTATTGTTCAAATAAAAACAATTCAAACTACAAAATTTTAGAAATTAAATATCCTAGTTAAAAAAAAACTTATTACTCCAACCTTAAAATAAATCAAACCTCAATCATAAAAATAACTTTAATCTATCAAAAAATTAAATTACTCTAAACAAACCTTATCACTCCAAATAAACCCTATTCTACTTATCACTCCAATACCCTTAAATAAATTTAATTCTTAAACAAATCAATAACATTTACTAACACTACTTATCACTCCATATGCTAAATAAATCATATAACCTTATAGCTCCTATTATCAAAAATAAAACTTTAGAATATGTAAACCCTAAAAATTAATTACCACAAAAATATCCTACTTCTACGCTTGTCTCTATGACTATCCTCTATGAATACTACACCTAGAAGAACTCATGTGGATAATTATAATGAGCTTAGTTGATCAAGGCATGTCACCGTGCATGCTAAGATGTTACTCTTTCACACGAGGTGCAACATTTCACTTATAACAATTTATTTCTAAGATGGGCATTTCACCTTCATGCATTTTGTTTCCAAGTGAAGTGTTTCTCATTTGAATGGTAGGCGTTACCAATGAATCCTTCTCCTTCCTTGCCTAACCACCTCTTGGTCTTACTTCTCAGAAATTCTGACTTTATAGAGCTTGCTATTCTTATGTGTGTTGCTTCTCTCAAGACAACATGCTTTGGTTAACATTGCACAATGTTTTAGGTTTTATTCAACATTGTTTTCCTCAAGACAACACGCTTGATGTTGCATGATGTTACTTTTGATTCCACTCAACACTCGTAGACTTGTAAAATGTAATTTAGCATTGCTTCAGGTCATCATTAGGGGGTTTCTTAGGGTGTCTTCAGGATTCTATTCAAAGAATGTTATCAAGGTGCTACTTAAAAAACATGTTATCAAGGTGTTGTTGCCTTTAGAACTCTAACCTCTAGTTTTATTTATGCTTTCTCTTTATACTGTGTTCTAGCTTTAACTCCTCATTGATTGATTCTTCTTTGCCTTGATCTGAATGGGCCTATCCTTCTTAACATTACCTTGAGCCAAATGGATTTGTTCTTCTTAGCATCACCTTAAGCTGAATGACTCATTCATTCTTTACATCACTTAGAGTTGAACTGAATGATATTTCCTTTGTTCATTTTGCCTTGAGACTCTTCACAAAGGATTGTTGCTTTTACATATTTTACCTTGGACCTTTACCATAGAATTTTGAGTTCTAGGCATGAACCCTAAATTTTTCTCTTTCATATTTTATATCTTAGAATTTATTTTTCCTCTTTTCCTTGAATCTTGAGCCTTCTATTCTTTGGAATATAGAATCCTCTTGAACTGAATGATATTTCCTTTGTTCATTCTGTCTTGAGACTCTTCACAAAGGATTTTTGCTTTTACATATTTGACCTTGGGCCTTTACCATAGAATTTTGAGTTCTAGGCATGAACCCTAAATTTTTCTCTTTCATCTTTTATATCTTAGACTTTATTTTTCCTCTTTTCCTTGAATCTTGAGCCTTCTATTCTCTGGAATATAGAATCCTCTTGAATCTTTGACTCTATTATTGCTATTTTTCTTTTTCTTGCTACCAATGTCAAGGAAGTGAACCAAAACTTTTTGAATCCTTTAATTAATTTGTTTTTTGATGAGAGCTTACTTTTAGACTAATATATCTTCCTTGATATATCCTTCTTTTGTTTTGCTTTCTCTTGCACTTAGAATATGAAAGTCTTATTTATCTGTTGTAGGAAGCTTCTCACACTTCTGCTAATTAATTTGTTACTTTGTATGCTTGGATATCTTCTCTCTCCACTAATCAACCTATATCTTCTCCAATATATCTTCTCTTCTAATATCAAATGGTTAGAACATTGCTCTGGTACCATTGTTAGCTTTCCAAGACTATTTGTTGATATGAATCTTATCTTGTATCAAGAATAAATCACATAAATGTCTCACATAAAATAACAATGAATTACAGAAATGAAATATATCATAAATATATTTCTGACATATTCTATATTACAGGATTACAAAAATAATTCTAATTGATTACATTGCATAGAGCTTTAACTTCAATATATAATTTTACATGACTTTTTAGTATTCTAACTATTGCTCTCCTCAAACATCCGGGAGATGCATCCTTTCATATTCCTCTCATAAAGACAAAGCTCTCATCTTGCCACATATCAATGTGACTCTTCATTCTCTATCTTGACACCTTGCACTTTCTCTCATATTGACACATACATTAGACAAAGTATAAATCACACTTCTAAACTAATATTTACAATATTACCAAATAGTGTAATATTTCTAATATATTTTATATCACAGGATTACAAGAAATTATGATTGATTACATTGCATGGAGCTTTATCTCCAATATATAATTTTACATGACTTTTTAGTATTCTGACTATTGCTCTCCTCAAACATCCGGGAGATGCATCCTTTCATATTCCTCTCATAAAGACAAAACTCTCATCTTACCACATATCAATGTGAATCTTCATTCTCTATCTTGACACCTTGCACTTTCTCTCATATTGACACATACATTAGACAAAATATAAATCACACTCCTAAACTAATATTTACAAGGGAGAAAAATAATGTAATACTTCCAATAGGGTGTTGGAGATATTACATTATTTGGTAGTATTGTAAATATTAGTTTAGGAGTGTGAGTTATATTTTGTCTAATGTATGTTTCAATGTGTGAGAAGTGTCCAAGTGTTATGTAATAAAATGTGCAAAGTGTGAGGTGTGAGTTGTGAGAGTGTAAAGTGTCAAGTAAGTCAAGAGTCATAGATATTAGGTGTCAAATATGCAAGTGAAGAGTCACATGATATATGGCAAGATGCAAAATAAAGAGTCATGAGAGTTTTGTCATATGTGAGGAATGTGAAAGAGAATGTGAAAGAGTGAATCTCTTAGATTTTTTAAAAGAGTAATAGTTTAGTATTGAAGAGTTGTAATATTTCATTATTTATGAATAATATTATGAGATTTTATATTGTGATATATTGTTGTAATTATTTGAATGAGATTCATTAATATTGATGTTATGTGAATGCATTATTGTGATTAATATTTAATCCTTGATAAAGTACCTCTGAGATAATCTAGAACAGTTTTAAACAAAATTAAGCATTGATTCCTAAAATATATTAACAGTAATACATTTCAATAGAACCTGTTAATTATTTTTAGGTAAAGTGAAGCCTTTGTTTATTGTTGATTTTATATTTCTTGGGATATTTACAATGATGGGGAACATCTATAATATCTCTTGGTGTGACTGGGTTGAATGTTTCCATCATGAATGTCTCTCCTTGTAAGGTGAAGCCAAAGATCTTATATTTTATAAATCTAAAATTTTTAAATTATTTTTCCCCTTTATGTCTCACAATGGATCTTTTATTGAAGTTAACCCAAACCATTAGAACCACTTACAATTAATTGGTTATTATTCCTTTCTAGGTATTGTTGATTCCACATAAGTTGGACGAAATGTTAGTATATCTCATTCCTTTGCAAGGGTGATGGGTTATTGTCTTGAGTTTAGAATCAAGTTCGATCAACCACAAAGAATAAGACCACAACTTGGTGTCTCATTGAATGCAATTGATTGGGGTGACTAACATTTGCTCCATAGATATTTGTTAGTCTTTTGGGGCTTGGGGTTTGGCCTAGATAAAAACTAAGAAGAAGGTATTTTTATAGATACTATTAGATACTATTTGTTGTATATTGAATAGTTTTTTATAGCATATGATAAATAGAAAGACGATTATTTTGATTTTTGAAATAACACACTAATATATTTTTCTACCAGAAAAACTATAAGGTTTGTAAATATTTAATGCATCTATTTATCAAAATGTATAAAAAAATATTTTGTTAACCTTAAAATTTTATATTTAATAAAATTTGTTTTACATTGTAACTAGCCAACAATATGACAAGAAAATTTGTAAAGAAACACAATCACTATATTGCATCTATTTTTAAAAAAGCTGAAAATTTTATATTTAATAAAATTTGTTTTACACTGTAACTAGCCAACAATATGACAAGAAAATTTGTAAAGAAACACAATCACTATATTGCTATCTATAGACAAGATAATTAGAACAAAATGTATGTTAACTTTATTTTTAATTTAAAATATTAAAAAAATTAATATATATATTTTTTAATACCAACATGTGATATTACTATCAAAAAGAACATGTTAGTTAACGGGCGTGCCCATGCATAGCCAGTAGCCCGATCCGACTCCTCTACGTGTTGCACTTGTCTGAAGACGACGATTTGTTTCCTGCTTGTCCGGCGGTCCCTCTACCTTCATGCCACGTGTTTGAACCAGACTGATGAAGACGGTGCGAACCCTGTGCGTCCGGTGGTCCCCATCTCATGTCAGATTACCATTAACGAGACGGAAGCCTTCGCTGATAGTTTGAACCCTGTCAGTTGCGTTGACAGTTACTAAAAATTTGTGATTATAACCAATTCATCTGTAACCAAAAAAAAAAATTAGGTTACAAACTAAGATTTAAAAGAAAAGACAACAAAATCAATTACTTTTCAAACTTTTGCAAAAACAACTTGAATTATGCAAGGTATTAAGTATTGAGATTATGCAACACCGACTGAGAGATGTAAACAATACCAGATCACATAAGAAGGTAAAGATGCAACTTGAGATTAAGCATTTTAGAAATTAATCCACAGTATTGTTATCTTGTCTTATATGTTTTCATTGTCTCAAATAAGAAGGCAAAGATGCAGTCTGTGAGGTTAGGTGGATTGGTAAGCTGGGGCATTTATCAAGAGGATACTTAGGTTCCAATTTCATAGGCTTGCCCATGCATAGCCAGTAGTCTGTTCTGAATCCTCTACGTGTTGCGTTCAATTAACGACAACGGTTTGTTCCCTGCATGTCCAACGGTCCCCATCTCCTGCCACGTGTTGAACCAGACTGATGACGAACCAGACAGATGATGACGGTAGGAACCCTATGCGTTTGAAGGTCCCCATATCACGTCGAGTTACCATCAACGAGACAGATGGGTTTGTTGGATGTTGTTCCCTGCATGTCCAACGGTCCCCATCTCCTGCCACGTGTTGAACCAGATTGATGACGACGGTAAGAACCCTATGCGTTTGAAGGTCCCCATATCACGCCGAGTTACCATCAACGAGACAGATGGGTTTGTTGGATGCAGTCGCTGATAGTTGGAACCGTGCCTGGTAGTTACTACAAATTGTAATTGTACAAAAAAAAATAAAAATGCAACTTGAGATTAAGCATTTTAGAAATTAATCCAGAGTATTAATATCTTGTCTTATATGTCTTATATGTTTTCATTGTCCCGAATAAGTAGGTAAATATGCGTGATCTATATTTTATCTCTTAAAGAGATTCATTCATTATATTTTGAATGCCCACAATGTATTATATGGAAGGTTGATTACCAATGAGAATTTAAATCTTTTGCATTTGTTATTTCTTACCCATTTTGGTATCAGTTTGAATTTTATTACCCATTCACTTATAGATGTTCCAATGAATAATAATCATGAGAAAAATTAAGAGAAAGAAAATATGGAAGGATAAAGTCAAAATAACAACTCAAAGAAACATGTCCATGATTACTTTAAAATGCAAAAATCATCACTCTTAAAACCAAATATTTAAAGAAGTTACAAATGAATTGAGAAGTATCTTCTTAAGTAAAATTAGGATGAGGACCTAAGCAACTTCAATCATAGAATTTTAGCAATTCACATGTCAATTAGAATGGTAATCTACACTTAAATATTTGTTCTCTTTAAGCTCTAGTCCTATCACTTGGTCATTTAACAAATAATATTTTATTTTATTATCCGAAATCGATAACAAGCATTGAAATATCTTGATAATGGACAAACATGTTGAGATATGGTAGCTTCTTGCCTATTATCATAGGTTTCAAATACTACCTATTATTAACATTAGAGTGTTTTATGATGGTTCATAATGCAATCCACCAATAGCGAACTAAACAGATTCATTTTCATATTCACTACATATAATAGCTTGTAATGGAGGTCTAACTAAAGTGTACATATGTCCCATATAAAAATTAGCAAGAGAATGACTTCATTAAAGTTATTCCCTAGGTTGTCTTCATTAGATTCTACGACTAACTTGGCATGAATAAGTTACGATCAAGCAAGTGTTTAACACCAAATATTTAACTTACATATTGTTTAAAGCACTACAATTTTAAATAAATATATGCATTTCCTTTAAATTAATAATATCATTATTTCTTGTCAGACTGAATGCTTGTCCTTTCCTGGTATTTGGCGTAAAAGGTTTAAAATGATTATGGCATGGTGGTTATGGGGGCGGACTACGCGAAGATCTGTGTGACAGCTTTCGGAATAGACAACATAATATTGTGGTGGCCATAAAAGCCAGACAACTTACCTAGATTCGTGACGGCAACTTACCCGGATTCGTGGCGGCTACCGGTTCCACCATGTATATTAAAAAATATCACTATTGCATGCTTTATTTTTATTTAAAATAATTGTAAACCCAAGTCCTTTAAAGATACTTCCTCCTTGTATTGGATTTTCTATAAACTATCTTTTGCTTTAAATTCTTATTATATATTTTAGTTTGGTTATACTACTTGGCTATGTTACTATCTTTTTATATTTCCAATACGTACGGGTTATACTACTTGGCTATGTTACGTAGGGGTTTATATTTCCTATTTTATCTTGCTTGTATAGTTAATCAAAACATATTGTGCCATTCATATTTTTCATCATGTACCTCATTTGCAACCATAAATTCTAAAAACTATAGCAAGAATTGAATTGAAGTTATAAGATTTATAAAGCATATGCACAAGCATAAAAAAAAAGATAACGACTAAATATGTCACTATGTCTATCCTAGTGTGGGGGATCAATAACATAGTCGGCCACCTAGCAATATTGTTTTGAATAAAAGCTAAATATCAATCAATATTAGAGTACCATTTCAAAAAAAAAAAGCAAAAGGGAATACATTGGTGAGGGCATAAGACATGTAAACAAAATCCATGAAAAGGTCATCATTTTGGATGCAAAGAAACAAGTTTGGTCCTCCTATTAGAATGAAAATTATGAGTGAAAATGCATTCCATAGAAGCTTTCACATAATTACTCTAAACTTATATGATAAAAATATATATATTGAATATCCTTCCCCTTTTATCATGAGTGGATAGTGAATGTTGTAGTTACTAGGGACATGACAAAATATAAATATCCTTCCTAACTATATTGATCTTCACAATGGAGAGAATATAGTCACTAGTGATGAACCTACAATGTAGTATTTTAGGTGCCATATTCAAATTTGTAATGCAAAATTTGGCATAAAATGGTCTAAATATATCCATCTATTATGCTACTTGTACTAATAAAATCCCTCTATGCATTTAGATTATAGCTAAAGGCCATATGTTCTTCTCCCTTGTTTTATGGTATTCTACATATCCTTAATTGATAATATTAATCACTTGACTTATACGAGGATTGATGTAGCCATTGTTATTATCCTTGTATCCATGTATATGCAAAAGCTTTATGAAAATAATTAAAAAGTTACCAAGAAAATTCCTTGATACATTAAAGGTACTTTTCACATTGGTATTTACTATGTTGTTGATGCTACCTCTCTCTTATATGAAGATTCAAATCTTAACTAGAATGGTACTCATGATGATTGCAAACCTACATTTTCTTATTTGTTCTCTTTGGTATCTATTCCTACCACTTGGTCATCCAAGAATTAGTCTTTCATTTCCTTATCTATAGTGGATGAAAAGTATTGTGATGTCATGACAATGGACAAACATCTCGAGTAGATATGGTAGCTTCTTGGACAAATAAGGCTACCATTGTAGAGCCCAGTCACCATACATTGTTAGTATGAGAGTGATTTAAGATGGTTCATATTCCAATACAATAATAGTCAACAAAACACATTGAAATTCACATTCACCACATCTAGTAGCTTGTAATGGAGATCCAACTAAGGCCTGCATATGTGTCATATAAAATTAGCTAGAAGACATTTTCACCAAAGCTATCCCCTAGCTTACCTTCATTAGATTCTAGGAGCAACTTCACATGAGGAAGTTACCCTTAAACAAGTGTTGCCACCACATATTTCTTGCATATTATTTGAAGCAATGCAATGCCAACTAAAAATTTGTATGTCCTTTAAGTTAATGATATCATTATTTGAGGCTTTGCTTTTGCTTAAAAGAAGTCTAAGCCCAATTATCTTAATGACATGTCCTCCAAGGTGCTTCCTTTTTTATGGATTCCTAAAACTATGTTTTGTTTCAAATTTGTATTGCAAGTTTTAGTCTAATCATACTTGTTTGTCTATGTTATTGTCTTTTTTGTATTTGCAATGGGTAAGAGCTGAAACTTGACAATCTATAGCATGTATTGTTTTTGTACAACTAATCTACATATGTTTGTGCCACTCCTATTGCATCTTATTTGCAACAATATATGAAATGCATAAGTTCTAAGGCTACAATAAGAATCTAAATTATCATATTTGTAAAGCATATACACAAGTATAATAGCAAAGACCCACATCTATAGTAAAGAGGTTGTGAGGCTCATCCTAATATGGAGCATTAACAACATGGCCAATGACCTTGGAAGATTGTTTTGAATAGAAGTTAATATCAATGAGCACTAGAATCCCATATCAAGAAAAAGGCCAAAAGGGACTACAATGGTGGGGGCATAAGACATTCCAAAAAAAGAACCATGGAAAAATCATCGTTGTTGATGCAAATAAATAAGTTTGGTCCTCCTCTTGGAATGAAAATTACAAGTGATAATGCATTCTATAGAATCTTTCACATAATTATTTAAACTTGTATGAGAATAAACCCTATTGAAAATAAATGAAAACAAATATTTCTTTTTTTTACCTCATTATTACATTTTTTAATTATAGATATCAATCCATTATTTAAGGGAGTTGACATTGGCAGACATAATCATTGAATAAAATTCTATCAAACATAATCCACATTTTCAAAGTTCAAACTATTTAGAAAGGAAAAGAAGACAACAAATTTAATGATAGAAAGAATTGTTGATAAAATATATTCATTTTACCAAAGAAGGCTTTGTGAATAGTCTAGAAGCAAGCAGAATGAACATTAACTAACAAGCTCAGCCCTACAAATGTATAAACTATTGGAATCCAAAACCATTCCACGTGAATATTTCCTTATGCTATCAAAAATCTCATCTTTCATCTAAGGAAATTAATTTGTTGGAAATTGATATAAAACTAAAAGTTGTCCAATATTTTATTGTAGAAAATCATACGTATAGATAAAAATATTGTGGTGGCCATACCATGATTCTTCACATGTAAGTCAAAGAGATCAAAAATTGTAGATAACATCACATGATGATGATCTTGGGATATATGCTATAGGTATATGACAACAACATATGTTATGTCATTTGACTTATACAATATAAAAAAGAAGATAATTGATCCATATGTGAAGTTTGAACAAAAATTAAAAATGGGGTTTTTCCCTTATAATTCATGACTCCGTAAATTTGAATCAAAAATTTAATGACACACTATGTACATGAAATCAATATTTTTCATGCTTGTCTAAAATTATCAAATGCTTTTTTCAACTTAATCTATGAATTGACAAATGAGTTTTTAAAAATCTTATATATGTGATGTGCCTTAATCTATAAAAACTTGATGCTAAGAGTATAAATCTATAAATCTACTACCAAATTGATTGCTTGAATAATTAAAATCAACCAGCAATAAAGGGATTCAATAAATGCTAAGTATGACCATATCCATATATATATTAAGAAAGTGTCAAAGGATTGAATCTAACCCGATTTCATAATATACTAATAATAACTTGAATATAACAAACACTTAGACAACTATATCATATTGCTTTGTATACAACAGTAAAGTTGCGGCGGCGGGGGTGGCGGTGGCGGTGGCGACGGCAGCGGTTTCGGTGTTGGCGGTGGCGGTGGCAGGCGGTTTCAGCGTGGGCAGCCCGGCTGTGGCGGTGGCAGTGGTGGCGGCGGTGTCGGTGTCTGCCGTGTCGTTGGGGGTGGCGGCCGTGGCTGTTGCTGTTGCGGCGGCGGCCGTTGGCAAGAGCAACTGACACCCATAGCAACAGATGAGATAAAGGGGGATTACCGTGTCTGGGCTAAGAGATACATTGGCAGGCAGTATATATAACACACCCTCTGCATTTTCACTCCTCACTCTGCTTTCTTCGAGTTCACGTTACTTTTTAAAAAAGTTATTCCCTGCATAACATTATATTCGTCTTCAAGAACACGCAAATTATAGTCCTAAATCTTTTTTCACATTCGCTATGTCAAAATCATAGGCTAAAAAATAGTTTGCTATGTGGTGTGAGTGTGGTTTACCCACAAGGATGTCATTTTGGTGATGTGATCAGGATTCAATTCTTAAAGCTGATGTGTTTAAGAAGTATTACTAAAAACAAAAAAAAATCATTTTCCACTTTGATGATGTGATCAAGATTCAATTCTCACAATTAATATGTTTAAGAAGTATTACTAAAAACAAAAAAAAATCATTTTCAAAAAATTGCTCTTGTTTGATTTCCATAGAGTTTCATAATTAAATGTCATGGAAGGTTCTAAAATCTTATTAAAAATATATTTATAGAATGGTGGTGGACTAGCAATGGGTCTATTATGGCAATAGAGACACTAACATTGCCACATGCACATCATAAAGGGGTCAAGGGTCCATTCAATAAATTATGTAAACACTTCAATCATGATAATGACTGCAAAAACTTCATGATTCCTATTGGATGTCACCACCTATGTGAACTAATTATTCATTTACAATTACATTAATCCCTTTGAGAACTAATAATATTAGTCGCTTATAGAACATTAAGAAAAAACACATTCATTTTTATAGGTGGTAGGAATATGTTTCATTTAAATAATATTAGATTATAAAATTTAGTTATCTTGGCTATTTTATAAAAATAAGAATAATACCACTTTTAATCAATAATATAATATTAATAATTACAATAATATTTTAATGGATGAATTTAAATATTGTGGCACAACTAAGTGTAGACACCAAATTGCAGCCATTCATCCACCTTTCTAGTCATCCCACCTTCCACTTGTCCTCCATCCCCCTTTCTCGCCTTCAAAAGGCCAATTTTCCCTTTCCCACCTTCAAAAAAGCTCATTTTCCCCTTTCCCGCCAAAATATGACTTATTTTAATATTTTATATTATATTTAATTTATTTAATATTATATTATATAATTATAAGTTCATTTAACCTCCATCGTCCGATCAGATTAAATCCCTACCATCCATCCCACTCAATCCATGCCACTTCCATCATTTAATCTTAGTCCTAGGATATGACTTAATCTTAGCCACACGATCAAAAGTGTAAAGTTAAGAACCCTACATTAAGCCCTAAAGCTAAGTTATAAATACAAGCCCCTCATATTGCCCAAAGCGGCTGAAATACTGAAAGAATGGAACGTTGATGAATCTTGAGGCCTCTCTGCTGAAGAATACCCTGAGCACCTTTAGCATACCCTAGGATAGATTCCAACCAGCCCCATTCATTTCGTCACTGATGTTCGCTCGTCCGTCGTCGCCCAGAAAACCGCTGCACTATTTTTTACATCCATTAGGGTTTAACCAATCAACCCAGTCAAGTTACATCTACTATTGAACAAGGTAAATCACATCTATGTGTTTTTATTGTTAAATCTTTATATCTGTAAGTGCTACTTTTTGTTTCTTTCAAATAGGGTTTTTAATCATTATTTGAGGGTCTCACTCTTTGGAGCCCTCTCATGTGCTCCTAACTCCTTAATTGTTTCTGTCACTTGCAGGTTTGCAGATCATCAAGCTATTAGAGCCAGAGTGGCCTGGCTTCGAATATTCAAAGCCCACTCACCCTGTTGGGATCAAAGGCGCAATCTTTGAAAGGCACTATTTTATTTTATTGCTAGGGTTTCGAAGAACCCTAGCCCAATGTAATATTGTATCAAAATACTTTTAGAGAGTAGCATTGTATCAAAGAGTTTACTTGGCTCCCCCCATTGTCAATATTAAAATTGAAATATTTTGTGCAATATTTGTCTCTTTGTGTATTTACTTGTAATTTCATTTTTAGTGTCGCGTCTTTGCATCTACAAATGGCGATCACGGTGGGACCCCACACGGGTTTCACTATTTGATAGATCTACCTTGCTAATTTAATGTTATTGTTGTTTGTTCCAAATTTTTTATAAAACGTAAAAGTCGTCGTGTTCGTCGCTAGGGTTTCTGAAGCATTCTGCAACAGTTCCAGAGATCGCGTAGGCGTCCTTCTGCGTTACACAGGCACTCTCCTGCACCTGCGTAGGCGCCCGACTATGCCTAGCATTAATTTGAAGCAAAGCTAAGGCTTCCAAGTGAGTTTCGTAACCCTAGTTGGTCATTTAACAATTTACGTATTCTGTTTTCTGCTACTATTTTTCATTGTTTTTGGATTTAACATTAAGTAATCTGAGAAAGAATCTGCAGCAAGTCATATCTAGGGTTTGTGTGTGTTTCAATATTTCAAATTCATTTCTTGTCCTAAATTCGTAGATCTAGGTGATTGTTTGCATTGTTGAGTGCATGTGAAGTAGAAAAGCATCCTAGATTTTGCATTTTAGGGTTAAAGATCGCTTAAATTTTGTGTATCTAAATAGGAACCACATTTGGACACTTAAAGTAATCATGTCCTAGGTTGGCCCCTTTGGCAGAGAGGTGGACGAACCCTCCGATGCTCTTTTGATATCTTCAAGTATCATTTGTAGGTAGGGATTTTAAGGGTGTACTTTGCGCTCTTTAGATGAAATTTGCGTCTTTGTGTTGGATTCTGATTTAGATTAGTGAAATTAGTCATCTTTAACATTGTCTGCACACCATAAAGAACAAGAAACATAAAATTAACATCACACACTACACGCTCCACTTTTTAACAGCAGTAGTTGGATTTCATCACCAACTATTACTTGAGGTTTGGTGACGGTGGCATTCATCTCCATCCATCAAATATCTGCCCTTAGACACCATAAGATTACCCCCGAGCAAACTTGTTGAAGGTAATTACCAACAAGAATCTCGCAGCCCTATCCAACCATAGATTTTTCCTTTATTTCATTTAACAAATATTAGGTAACATCAAACACACCAACCACACAATTTTAAAAGGAACCACACATTAATGAAGAAAATAATACGAAATGAGGTAAGCCACACAAGGTGAAACCTAGGACTGATTGTTTTCTTTTATCTTTAAATTCCTATACAAGTTTTTACAATTGGTTTTATTTTGATAAGATTTAAATATTGGGTTTAAGTACTTTATGGTATTAACAAGACATCAGAAGAAAGTAATAAACAAAAACAACTTAATGGAAAATACATTTAACTTGGCTTTACGTTAACCATTTCATCATTTCATCATTAAAATGACTCAACCTTAGCCATTTCATCATTAACATGGCTCAACCTTAGCCATTTCATCATTAACATGGCTCAACCTTAGCCATTTCATCATTTCATCATTAACATGGCTCAACCTTAGCCATTTCATAATTTCATCATTAACATGGCTCAACCTTAGCCATTTCATCATTTCATCATTAACATGGCTCAACCTTAGCCATTTCACCCTTAACCTGGCTCAACCAATAGCCATTTATGTTAGGACTGAAACTAAAGGGATTAATTTTATTGATACAAATGGGTTACATTATATAGGCATAAGCCTATATGAGATGCATGACACTTGTCAAGTGAAACTGACAAGTGTCAAGGAAGGCATAGTGCACATTACATTAATTCTAACATTCCCCCTTAATGTGCACTATCATAACTAAAGAAAAAAAACAAGTCAACATTAGGTAACATTCCCCCTTAATGTTGACTTCTCGAAAACAACCTATCATCCTCTCTTATTGCTGATTTGGTCTAGGCTCGTGCTCTTTGCGCTTGGCTCTCCAACTATGAATAATGCTAGATTCACTATGTATACATATCGGTCTGTTGCCTCAGGGTCAGCCACTTCCACGGGTCTGTTGCCACTGGGTTAGCCGTCTAAGTGCCTCGGGGTCATCATGGGTGCCTCAGGGTCAGCCACTTTTGGGTCTGTTGCCTCTGCAGGTCATCCTCAGAGGATGTTGCCTCTCGTAGGTCACTGACTAGATTCACCATGAGTATGAAATCCCTCCTCATGGTGAACTCAATCTAGAAGGTGTCGGTCTCTACCAAAAATGCACCTAATACAAAAGAAAAACGAGCCATATAAGAGTGTCGGTCTCTACCGAAAATGCACTCAATACAATAAAATGAGCCATAGATCAAAAATAAGAGGAGAGAAGAAGAAAATAAGAGAATCTTCTGAAGTGTCTTCGTCTGTAGTCTTCAGAAGTAGATCCGAAAAAAAACCTCGGATAGAGTCTAGGGTGTCTTTGTCTGTAGTCCCTAGTATAAGTGTCCTTATGGTGACCATGTCATCCCATCGAAATGCATGGGTAACCAGCCGCTGCATTCGCCAAGTGTATAGAAAATATCACTAGGTACAAGGATCACATATAAAATTACCTTGGGAGTGTCGGGTTCAACCGAGAGTGCACTCCAAGGTAGAAAAACTTTGAGGCTAAAAAACTGAATTGAAACAGCCTCAAAATTACAATTTGACACCACCATTGTGTCCGTCACGGAAAAACGTTTCCAATGACTATAAATACCCCTATATTCCATCATCAAAGGGGCCTTCATCATGTGAGAAAAAAACATGTCTTCCTAGAAACCAAAATAAACGGGGGTCATGTGGGCAATATCTTTTTGAAATAAATCAATAAGAGGCCATGAGGACCTTTTTCCACTTCCACTCTCCATGTGGAAAGAAACAGGCCAATAAAGTTTTAGTGTCGGTTATTCTCAGCATGATGAAAAAATTTCCTCCAAAGAGAAATTAGATAGGCCATGTGGCCATACAATAAAAAGTACTCCACTTAACTTAAATGAAGTGCCCATTAAAGTGGTCCCCCACTAAAAAAACAAAAGATGCCCCTTCTTTAAAAGAAATACCCCTACTATATTTCAAAATATTCCCCCCATCATGAAATAAAAAACTTGCTTTTAAATTTGAAATGCCCCACTATCAAAAAAAATCTTTTAAATTTGAAATGCCCCACTATCAAAAAAAATCTCAACGATCTTTCGAAAATCTCGGCCATCGTGCTCATCACTGCAATCTCGCCTGGTCCTCCGACTCGCGCTACATTTTCTCTGCCTCCGACGGTCGCAATATCTCTAACGCCTCCAGCCGTCAATTCCAACACGGCGGCACCTTCATTTCAAATCTTTCAACCTGCCGCCATGGCCTCCGGCTTCAGTCTGCAGTGGTTCTGTCGCAAGATTCTGCTCCTCTTTGAAGCTCAGATTGCCGTCAAGTCGAGTCCTTCATCCCGAGCATAGCACATATCATTCTGTATAATTCTTCCGTGGAGATTAAGGTTAATTTGATCTTCATTTTGTACTGCAAATTTCATTGGGTTCAAAAGTTTTAATCTGCCATTCACAGAAAGACACCGCGTAGCATCAATGGCACAGTTCCTCTTTGCAAATCGCCCACGCCTGAGTCCAACTCTGATTCGACGATGACTGCGCGACGAAGACGTTACTCTTGCCATCAGTTGACAGAAAAAAAATACAGATTGCTTGCCTTTTAATGTGACGCGTCGGTCCTACCGCGCTGGCTGCATCGTGAAACAGTTTCATCCAAAAAAAAACTGCTGCACCAGGCTAAACTTGTCCTTCAACACAATCACACGTCCTCCATTTCTAGTGTAGAGAAAAACAAATGCATCTGGCTTCCTCCATTTCCACGTCACAGCGCTACATATTATATGAGTTCCAGATGTGTGCTATCCGGCGATGCCTGAACTGGAGGAGCCACCGGAAGCCTGACTTCTCCAGCTCCATGTAACAGTTGATGATGGCGGTCGGCACCTTTCCATCCTTCACCGCCATCGCCAAATCCGCCGGGATACTCTCCAAAGACCTCCCCAGTGCCGCCACAACCATCGCAGATTGTACTTAGGCATCTGCTTCTGATCAGCCCCCTGGTTCATGGACGCCTCCATACCATTTGTTTAAATATTCTCCTGCACACAAAAATCTCTGGTAAAAACAGATTATGAGTGGGGGGGCATGAATGGTAATGTCCGCCACGTCTCCACATTGGGCATCAAAGCAATGATCATCCGGGAGTCCTCGCTCCACCAGATCCGTTCACTTAAAAAATATCCACTGACATTTTTCTCCGCGTCTACGATTCCTCGTAGAGGACCAAGCTTCCATCAATGTGACCGACATCGTCATCAAAGCTGGGAACCTCAACTTCGGAAAGAACAATAAATTTCTGTCAATTAGGGTTTAACTGGCCTCAAATTCTCTTTCACAGACCAATTTATCACCTCCAGACAAAACTTGCAGTCGAGCTCTTTGCATTTGTTGCCATGACCAAACCCTAGAAGCTAAATTTCCATGAAACAGAGTTCGCAGTGCATCATTGCCGCAATCAAACCCTAACATCAAATTTCCCGTCCGCAGGTCATCGATATCTGGAAGTTTTCGGGTCCCCACCGGACTTGCCGTCACCACCACCAGCATTTTTATGAGATCGGACAGCAGCCTCATCTTGGTCCTCTTTGACACAGCAGCAATGGAGCCCCGATTTGACATTGCCGTAGAAGGTGGTTCACGCTAAGGATTATTATTTTTTATTTAAAAAAAATAGCTTACAGGCAGCCCACAGTTTTCATCGGATGGTGACAGGAACAACACACCCTCGCAGACATCCATGGCGTGTTGGGTCCACAACATCAATAATCACACGAACTCAACCCAAAAAAAAACTGAACAAGCAAGCGACCGTATCAAAAAATATTTTGGTGACGCGGTTCTTCTCTACTGTATGAATTCAATAATAGTACCCGCTGTAGATGCGGAGCCAACGCCGGATGAAAGAAAAAAATGGCATTTCTACGCTTTCACAAGTTCCAAACACCTCCATCAAAAATTCACGGCCAGCGGTGGTAGAGATATAACCTTTGTTCCAGGATGACGAGAGTATTTACATTACACTTCCAACTTCCAAGTCAACAATCCATCTTGAGAAGAGGCCATAGAAGAATCTTCCATGTCTGACAGCCAAAGCAATAGGCAGGCTCGCTCATGGAGAGCCCAACCTCCTTTACGAATTTTCGAGAGCCGCCTTACAAAATATTTCTGAGCAATCACCAAAAAAACTCTTGGAGTACACCTGCTGCGCCAGGGCTGGATTTGACATCATGCTGATGTGAGTGGGTGCTGCGTGATGAATAGTGGGATCACGGGCAAGACCGGGCTGCTCCCATTGACTGCAACCTCCATTACATTGTGGGGACAAAATTCGTTGCCTCCATGCACTTTGCAAAACTGAAAACGTCTTCTCTCACCGTTGAAGTATGGCACCACCTGTAAAAATCGCCCAGACAACAAGAACAACGTTGTTGTGCATGAAAAAACAAGGGGCCCATATCAACAAATTTAGGCAAAATTTGTGCTTCTAGCAAGGACAGTAAATCAGAGAAAAAATGGAGCCTGGTGTTGTTCTGTTTGAGTTCCTCTCTGAAATCAACATTCCCAAGGACACCACGATGGCTACACACAAAGAAACCACCATACTCATCAGCAAATATGACATCGATCTGCAAACCCTAAAACTATTTCAACTCATCAAAGATGGACAACCATTAATTTTTTAAGCTTCTGGTTTCTGATCCATCAAATATGGAGAGCATACTCCCTCAGTTTTAAAAAATGGCCAAAGGGAAAAAAAATTAGGGGGAGGGAGGATTTCCATGAGGGAAATCCCCCCTCAAGGGTTTCACAAGGCAGGAGAGGGAACCTGCTCTGATACCAAATGTTAGGACTAAAACTGAAGGGATTAATTTTATTGATACAAATGGGTTACATTATATAGGCATAAGCCTATATGAGATGCATGACACTTGTCAAGTGAAACTGACAAGTGTCAAGGAAGGCATAGTGCACATTACATTAATTCTAACAATTTCATCCTTAACATGGCTCAACCTTAGCCATTTCACCCTTAACCTGGCTCAACCAATAGCCATTTCATCCTTAACATGGCTCAACCAATAGCCATTTCATCATTAACATGGCTCAACCTTAGTCATTTCATCATTAACATGGCTCAAACTTAGCCATTTCATCATTAACATGGCTCAACCTTAGCCATTTCATCATTTCATCATTAACATGGCTCAAACTTAGCCATTTCATCATTAACATGGCTCAACCTTGGTCATTTCATCATTAACATGGCTCAACCTTAGCCATTTCATCATTTTATCATTAACATGGCTCAACCTTAGCCATTTCATCATTAGCATGGCTCAACCTTAGCCATTTCATCATTAACATGGCTCAATCTTAGCCATTTTATCATTTCATCATTAACATGGCTCAACCTTAGCCATTTCATCATTAACATGGCTCAATCTTGGTCATTTCATCATTAACATGGCTCAACCTTAGCCATTTCATCATTTCATCATTAACATGGCTCAACCTTAGCCATTTCATCATTTTATCATTAACATGGCTCAACCTTAGCCATTTCATCATTTCATCATTAGCATGGCTCAATCTTGGCCATTTCATCATTAACATGGCTCAACCTTAGCCATTTCATCATTAACATGGCTCAACCTTGGCCATTTCATCATTAACATGGCTCAACCTTAGCCATTTCATCATTAACATGGATCAACCTTAGCCATTTCATCATTAACATGGCTCAACCTTAGCCATTTCATCATTTACATGGCTTAACCAATAGCCCTTTCATCACTAACATGGCTTACACAATAGCCATTCCATCATTACGTAATAGGTGGATTTGATGTGTTTTCCATTAAGTTATTTTGACTTATTACTTTTGTTTGATTTCGAGTTAGTACCATAACGTAAGTAAATAAAATAATAATAAAAAGGAATACATTTTAAATAATAATGAATGAGGTAAGCCACACAAGGTAAAACCTAGGACATTGTATTTTCTTTTACTTTTAAAAATTCCTACACAAGATTGTTTGGTTTGGTGTTATTTGGATTTAATTGCATATCTTTTGTTTACGCACTTCATAGTTCAAGCTAGAATGCAAAAGAAAACAAGTAAATTAAATTGTGTAATGGAAAACATACCCCACTCCCCGGTCACTTTGGTGGCTGATCAATTTCAAAAGGCTCCAAAGGTCTTAACCCCTTTGGTCACATAAATTTCAAAAGGCTCCAAAGGTCTTAACCCCTTTGGTCACAATCAATTTCAAAAGGCTCCAAAGGTCTTAACCCCTTGGTCATACATCAATTTCAAAAGGCTCCAAAGGTCTTAACCCCTTTGGTCACACATCAATTTCAAAAGGCTCCAAAGGTCTTAACCCCTTTGGTCACACATCAATTTCAAAAAGGCTCCAAAGGTCTTAACCCCTTTGGTCACACATCAATTTCAAAAGGCTCCAAAGGTCTCAAGCCCTTTGGTCACACATCAATTTCAAAAGGCTCCAAAGGTCTCAATCCCTTTGGTCACACATCAATTTCAAAAGGTTCATCAATTTCAAAAGGCTCCAAAGGTCTTAACCCCTTTGGTCACACATCAATTTCAAAAGGCTCCAAAGGTCTTAACCCCTTTGGTCACACATCAATTTCAAAAGGCTCCAAAGGTCTTAACCCCTTTGGTCACACATCAATTTCAAAAAGGCTCCAAAGGTCTTAACCCCTTTGGTCACACATCAATTTCAAAAGGCTCCAAAGGTCTCAATCCCTTTGGTCACATCAAATTTTCAAAAGGCCCCAAAGGTACCCAACTCCTTTGGTCATAAGCTTACTATGTTAGTGGGAGTAGACAAACCCGAGCTGATGAACATCATACACTTGAAAGCGTTCCATGCTTATTGTGATTACTATATATGTACATACATGGCTAAAAAAAAAAAAAATCAAAACAACAAAACAACAAAATCAAATTGCATTTTCATAAGCATGCATACATATAGGCATTTGCATATACACTTCCACATTCGCATTCATAAGCATTTTTCACATGCATTTCATTTTCACTTGCATTCATACATCTAGATTCATACATTCATAATTGCACATTTCATATACATTCCGCTATAGTCATTCATAATTGCATTCATCCCATCCCATGTTCGAATGATCTTACTTAGTAATGATGATATGGCCACAAATACAAAGTCAAGTTATAACAATTGGGGGTACCTAGTTTGAAGAAATCATGCAACCCTCACAAAAGCCATATGTCAAACCACATCCCGTGTCAAAAATCATAAAGCCTAGATTTTCAATCACTCAGCCATTACTAGTGTAGCAAGCAACCTCCAAATGAATGTCCGATTTTCTTTGGGACCAAAAATACACTTTACACATTAAGAAGGTCTTGAGTATTGCCAATTGATTTCGAATACAATCTTGAACCAATCACATTCCATCACATCTTAAAAACATTATGAGCCAAAGAGGGTTAGTACCATACTTGGGTAGTACCTTGAAGCGAAAAGGGATAATCCTCGCTTGTCCCATCATGCAACATAGTCCAAAGCAAAAACAATGGTTTTCACCACTACCTCAATTACTCTTCAAACATAAGCATAAAAACATAGAGTAGTAAGGATAGGGTCAAAATTCTCATCACACTTCGGTTGAGAATCCGATTCCCCAAAGCTCTATACAAAATTAACAAATAAAATCCCAAACACCCTTGATCCCTCAAGTCGTAAGGATTCGTACTTCACGTCCCTAGCATGGATGGGTAGTCATCCCCAAGGCCTAAAATATCAAATCCCATTGGACTATGGAGTGAATCTTCACCGGGGCTATATATGCCTGGCTGGCAGTGGAGTAAGCTCATGCGGGGCGACATGTCTCCTTGGCAAATAGGAAGACCTCTGACCGCAAGGCTAGCTTCAGGTCATCTCCATAACAGGTCATGCCCAATTTACTCATAGTGGGTCAATGAACTTCACATGCACACACACCGGTTCTTGATTAGATAGGGTCATTGTCACACTCAAGATTTGGTAATTGAACCTCACTTGCACACACATTGGTCCTAAAGAAAGTTAGACAACCCAAGTGAGTTTGATTGATAATACTAGTATGTTTGAGTTTTTGAAAATTCTGCAATACTCATTCCATATCAACATCCATATATTCTTCCATATCAACATCCATATCTTCTTCCATGTCAACATTCATGCCTGCATCATACGTCAAGTTGCATAAAGTCGTTAAAATTGGGTACCCCTGATTACAAAACAATGGACATCAAACATGGCCAATAAAATTTTTGAACTATAAAAAGATCATTCGAACACCATGCATCCCTCTCATATAGCTTAGGTTCATTACACATTTACTTGCATCAATAATACATCATTTAGCTTGCATGAATCATCCATATAAGCATTAGGCACATACATTATTTAGCTTGCATTAATCATCCATAAGGCATTCCACAAAAATATTTTCATTAAACATGCATTGCATTCACATTAACACATTAACACAAAAGCATAACACAAACATAAAAGCCATGTATGTATATATATCAAACTCACATATGCAAAGATCGCTAGCAAGTTCAAACATCATCACAACTTGGGGGTGTTCAAGGTTTCACACCTTTCCCCCAATCAAGCAAGCAACATCACAACTAGGGGGTGCTCAAGGTTTCACACCTTTCCCCTAATCAATCAACATCACAGACTAGAACTTGGGGGTGTTCAAGGTTTCACACCTTCCCCACACTTGCAATAAACAATTCAATCATTCAATCACATCACATCATCAACAAGTCAATTGCTAGGTTCAAAAGATTACGTTCTTTTGTCAAAGGTTGCGCCCTTTGCCTTGCGTTCACATCATCCAAATTGCAAAAATTCCTTCATCTATTGGGGCAAAAATAGATCACATTTACGTTCTTTTATCATTATCCATTCATAAGTGAACCTTGTATTTAGTGGTTTATCCTATAAACCTGGCGGTTGCAGTGACTGGTTATCCATGCAATCCGGTAGGATGGATAGACTACCATAAGGACACTTTCATCATCAAAAAACCCCTTTATCTGTTAAGGGCAATGAACAGACACTTTTTCATCTTACATCATCAAAAACCCCTTTATCTATTAAGGGCAAAGAACATATACAAATCATGTTATTTTAATTCATTTCTCAAAAATCCCTTCATCTATTGGGGCAAAAATAGATCACATTTGCATTCCTATCAAGTGAACCTTGTATTTAGTGGTTTATCCTATAAACTTGGCGGTTGCAACAACTGGTTATCCATACAATCCGATAGGATGGATAGGCTACCATAAGGACACTTTCATCATAAAAAAAAACCCTTTATCTGTTAAGGGCAATGAACAGACACTTTTACATATTTCATCATCAAAAACCCCTTTATATGTTAAGGGCAATGAACAGACACTTTTTCATCTTTCATCATCAAAAACCCCTTTATCTGTTAAGGGCAAATAACAAATACTTTTTCATCTTACATCATAAAAAACCCCTTTATCTGTTAAGGGCAATGAACAGACACTTTTTCATCTTACATCATCAAAAATCCCTTTATTTGTTAAGGGCAAAGAACAGATACAAATCATGTTATTTTCATTCATTTCTCAAAAATCCCTTCATCTATTGGGGCAAAAATAGATCACATTTGCATTCCTATCAAGTGAACCTTGTATTTAGTGGTTTATCCTATAAACCTGGCGGTTGCAGTGACTGGTTATCCATGCAATCCGGTAGGATGGATAGACTACCATAAGAACACTTTCATCATCAAAAACCCCTTTATCTGTTAGGGGCAATGAATAGACACTTTTTCATCTTACATCATCAAAAACCCCTTTATCTGTTAAGGGCAAAGAACATATACAAATCATGTTATTTTTATTCATTTCTCAAAAATCCCTTCATCTATTGGGGCAAAAATAGATCACATTTGCATTCCTATCAAGTGAACCTTGTATTTAGTGGTTTATCCTATAAACCTGGCGGTTGCAACGACTGGTTATCCATGCAATCCGATAGGATGGATAGACTACCATAAGGACACTTTCATCATAAAAAAAAACCCTTTATCTGTTAAGGGCAATGAACAGACACTTTTTCATCTTTCATCATCAAAAACCCCTTTATCTGTTAAGGGCAATGAATAGACACTTTTTCATCTTTCATCATCAAAAACCCTTTTATCTGTTAAGGGCAATGAACAAACACTTTTTCATCTTACATCATCAAAAACCCCTTTATTTGTTAAGGGCAATGAACAGACACTTTTTCATCTTACATCATCAAAAACCCCTTTATCTGTTAAGGGCAAAGAACAGATACAAATCATGTTATTTTCATTCATTTCTCAAAAATCCCTTCATCTATTGGGGAAAAAATAGATCACATTTGCATTCCTATCAAGTGAACCTTGTATTTAGTGGTTTATCCTATAAACCTGGTGGTTGCAGTGACTGGTTATCCATGCAATCCGGTAGGATGGATAGACTACCATAAGAACACTTTCATCATCAAAAACCCCTTTATCTGTTAGGGGCAATGAACAGACACTTTTTCATCTTACATCATCAAAAACCCCTTTATCTGTTAAGGGCAAAGAACATATACAAATCATGTTATTTTTATTCATTTCTCAAAAATTCCTTCATCTATTGGGGCAAAAATAGATCACATTTGCATTCCTATCAAGTGAACCTTGTATTTAGTGGTTTATCCTATAAACTTGGCGGTTGTAGTGACTGGTTATCCATGCAATCCGATAGGATGGATAGACTACCATAAGAACACTTTCATCATCAAAAACCCCTTTATCTATTAAGTGCAAAGAACAGACATAATCACTTCATTTTCACATCATCAAAACCCCCTTTATTTGTTAAGGGTAAAGAACATATACAAATCATTTTATTTCATCACATTTTCACATCATCAAAATCCCCTTTCTTCAACCGTTAGGGCAAAAATGGTATCTCATCAATCATCATTTATCAAAAATCATGGTATTATACACCAACCCCCTTTCTTCAACCGTTGGGGCAAAAATGGTATCTCATCAATCATCATTCTTCAAAAATCATGGTATTATACACCAACCCCCTTTCTTCAACCGTTGGGGCAAAAACGATATCTCATCAGTTGGCTCTAAGTGAACCTCGTATCCAATAAATTATTCTATAAACTTGGCGGTTGTAGCGATAGTAATCCATGCAATTCGGTAACATGAATAGTTTATAATAAGGACACTTAATCATGATCATCACCAATTATCTCATTGCCAAGAATCATAATCATATTAGTAACCTCAAATTCTAAGTGAAACACTGCCAAGAAGAATTCGCCAAATAGGAATCATTGACGTCCTTTTCCATGGGACGTGAAATCATGGATAACTAATATCAATCACTCATTCATATGACTATAGTCACAAAGCAGACAAGCTCGCTAGGTTTGATTGGTTCCATTATGGAATTGTCGAAGAATCTTCTACAGTCAATGGCCAGCCCTATGGTGACTCAGTCATTCTACATTTTCATATCTTGCATACTCAATGATGCTTGTGAGGCATCTTTTTCAACAACATCGAATCACCCCCAAATTTGGGACAACCATGTTGATTTTGATTTCCCACGATGGGATACATCTTACATGATCATGGTTCATACACCAACCCCCTTTCTTCAACCATTGGGGCAAAAATAGTATCAAATCATCAGTCATCATTCTTCAAGCATCATGGTTCATACACCAACCCCATTTTCTTCAACCGTTGGGGCAAAAACGGTATCAAATCATCAATATAATCTAATTGATCAAATCATTAGTCATCATTCTTCAAGCATTATGGTTCATACACCAACCCATTTTATTGAATCGTTGGGGCAAAAACGGTATCAAATCATCAATCATCATTCTTCAAGCATCATGGTATTATACACCAACCCCCTTTCTGCAACCGTTGGGGCAAAAACGGTATCACATCGCATCATCATTCATCCTTCATCCATCGTTTGCACAAAATCCATGCTTTTTCAATTGGCTCGTGAGAATTTTCTCATTCGCCAATTGAGGGGGTAAGCTACGCAATGAACTCTAAAAATTCTTCATTCTTTTTGTCTTCAATGCCAATGTGCAATTCCAACGAGAGAAGCGGTTTCTATTGCCCATAGCCCATGCAGGTGTCTCATATTTTTGCACCATATTGTGTTTCACGCAACATGGTACAAAAAGGGCATCTGTAGACACCAAATTACAGCCATTCATCCACCTTCCTAGTCATCCCACCTTCCACTTGTCCTCCATCCCCCTTTCCTGCCTTCAAAAGGCCCATTTTCCCTTTCCCACCTTCAAAAAGACCCATTTTCCCCTTTCTTGCCAAAATAGGACTTATTTTAATATATATTATATTATTTTAATATTTTATATTATATTTAATTTATTTAATATTATATTATATAATTATAAGTTCATTTAACCTCCACCGTCCGATCAAATTAAATCCCTACCATCCATCCCACTCAATCCATGCCACTTCCATCATTTAATCTTAGCCCTAGGATATGACTTAATCTTAGCCACACGATCAAAAGTGTAAAGTTAAGAACCCTAAGTTAAACCCTAAAGCTAAGTTATAAATACAAGCCCCTCATATTGCCCAAAAGTGGTTGAAATACTAAAAGAATGGAACGTTGATGAATCTTGAGGTCTCTCTACTAAAGAATACCCTGAGCACCTTTAGCATACCCTAGGATAGATTCCAACCAGCCCCATTTGTCCCATCACTGTTGTTCGCTCGTCCGTCGTCGCCCAAAAAACTGTCGCACTGTTTTTTGCATCCGTTAGGGTTTAATCAATCAGCTCGGTCAAGTCACATCTACTGTTGAGCAAGGTAAATCACTTCTATGAGTTTTTATTGTTAAATTTGCATATCTATAAGGGTTGCTTTCTGTTTCTTTCAAATAGGGTTTTAAATCATTATTTGAGGGTCTCACTTTGTGGAGCCCTCTCATGTGCTACTAACTCATTGTTTCTGTCACTTGTAGGTCTGCATATCATTAGGCTATTAGAGCTAGAGTGGTCTGGCTTCGGATATTCAAAGCCCACTCACCCTGTTGGGATCAAAGGTGCAATCTTATGAAAAACTATTTTATTTTATTGCTAGGGTTTCCGAGAACCCTAGCCCATTGTAATATTGTATCAAAATACTCTTGGAGAGTAGCAATGTATCAAAGATTTCACTTGGCTCCCCCCATTGTCAATATTAAAATTGGAACATTTTGTGCAATATTTGTCTCTATGTATTTACTTGTAATTTCATTTTTAGTGTCGTGTCTTTGCATCTACACTATGAAGTAAGCAAAAAGTGAGAGGAAGCATGAAGCGAATCATACAACACCGAGCACTCTATTTGAGTCCACCTCTTCAAACTAGACTGCCAGGATCAATGAGTTACACCTTACAATGTTCTGCAACATAAGACAACACAACATAATGGTATATTTATGTTACAAGACATAGTTAGGATTATAGAGTGCATTTATTTATTACATAAGGCACACAACCAATTTACAATAGCTCATGTAATACTGTGCATTGCAAACATGTAGTATGTGTAAGCTACAAGTAAGCTCCATATTCAAATTTCTCTCTATGTCATTGGATAAATTCAAAGAATAAAGGACTCTAAAAACAAAATGCTAGATAGCAAGAAAATAAAGTTGTTTATGAAAGCCTTAATTGGAAATATGGATTCCCTAGTTAGGAAAACAATATAACAAATTTATAGTAGACCTTATCAAGGAGGTAAATGTTGGAATTATTACATTATTTGGCCCTCTTGTAAATATTAGTTTGGTAGAATGATTAATATGTTATAATGTATGTGTCAATATGAGAGAAATTGCAAAGTGTCAAGAGAGAGTGAAGAGTCACATTGATATGTGGCAAGATGAGATTTTTATCTTAATATGAGGAATATGAAAGGATGCATCTCCCGGATGTTTGAGGAGAGCAATAGTCAAAGTACTAAAAAGTCATGTAAAATTATATATTGGAGACAAAGCTCCATGTAATGTAATCCATCTAAATAATTCTTGTAATCTTTTGATATTGTATATATTTAAGTTATATTTGTGAGATATTGTTGTTATTTCAATATTGTGATTCATTGTTAGTGGCATTTATCTGATTTATATTTGATCCTGGATAAAGCTTTCTATGAGCTAATCTACATGGAAAGCTAACAATAAATGCTTCACTTAAAGTAATTATCAAGAGTTAGATGATTAAGCACAATATAAAGGTTCTTAAAATCCAAGGTTTAAAATTTTAGTCTGATGGATATTGCTCTACTTATTTGAAGATTCAAAAATGGATATTGGTCTACTTATTTGAAGATTCACATTATTGCATTACTTTTTTAAAGGATTTTTTTCTCCTTATTATTTTCTCTAATATAGAAGTGAGAAATAAAACAATAGATGATGGCCCATGATTTTATTTTATTTATTTATTATTATTATTATTATTTTATATTTTGGGGGGGGTTGCTTGTATTTAAGACCTTGAAGTGAGAATATTTTGATGGTGATAAAAATTATTAAGAGGATTGATGGAATTTCATATTAGGTTATCAATAAGGAGGGTTTGAAGAATTTTGGTAAAACTCTAGGATAGTTCATCTAGAAAGTCTTAACTACTAAGAAATGAAAACATGATAGGTATACTTATATATATTAACATATTTTAGAAACCTTTGTCAAATTATATTAATATTAAATATGAATTAAGAGAATACAAAGTGGATTATAAAAACATTGCATTCTCTTGCCACAAATGTTATTAGATCATACACATAGAAAGAGATTCCCAAGTGAAAATGATATAGGAAGATATAAAAAGTATTTCATAAAATAAAATCTTTCACATATACTAAGAGAAGGAGCAATCATGGTTGGTTTGTATATCTACATAGTTTGTATATCTTTAATATTTAGTGAATAACAAGAGATGTTATCTACCAAGAAGAGACACCTTCCCATAGAGTCATCAAAACCTTACTCTTTTTGGTTGTCTTACCAGATTGGTTGTTTACTAGTATATTTCCAACTATACATCAAATGGTAAGATATTCCAAAGGGTTAGTTAATTAATGGATCAAAATATAATTGAGAATGAATTACCCCATTTGTGCAACTATCATAACCACTAGTTATGATTAGTTAAATAACTAGTTGCATAACTCCATTACCTTACCATAGTATATAACCACTAGGCCTTTGTGTATAACTTGCCAACTTACCAAGAAGAAACACCTTACCATATAATTTTGGGACTCTAAAGAATGTGTTTATTCAAGAGGCCTCTATAATAACATACCTATAGGAAAATTTGAATGATATACTGAAGGCTAATTGAGATACAATAACATGGTATATAATTTCTATTAAAGGGTAAAACAATTGTGAAAAAAATTCTAGGTACTTACCTTCATTGTTTTGTCCAAGACAAATAGTATTAGTGGGTTGCCTAGATTTCCTTAGTCGAATGGTGGTATAACACTTATTATTTCTCTCCCAAGATATCCCCATTTTAGGCACTATATGGGCAAAAACCTCCCTTGATTGCAGACTATGTTCCAGGATCCTCCAAGGTGGCTCAAGTAGATGATTTGTTGGAGCAATGTTAGCTTGTGCTCCAAATCCTTAAAAATAATATGTACTAGGTCTGATAATTAATGAAGTAGTAACAGGATATGCATTGCTTGGAGAGGTAATTTACAATGGAAGATATGGTCTTTTTGCAACTCCATCCTTAGAAGCAATTATCCTTAAAGACCAAGTCTAGTTAGAATTTAGCCCCTCACCTATATGGTCCATACAAGGTGGTTCATCACATTGAGGAAGTGGTATATCAATTGGAGCTTCCTCTATCTTCCCACATCCACCCAGTTTTCCATATTTCTTGTCTTAAACATATTATCAGTCAAAATTTGTGATCCCAAACAAAACTTCTCGTACTCAATGAAGAAGGGCAAATCACTCTTCATCCAAAAGTTGTGTTATAATCCCAAGTTTGTAATCTATGGTCTCTCCAGGATTAGGAGTTCCTCATAAAATGGAAATATATACCAAAGGAAGATGCAACATGAAATCTGAAGTATGGGAAAAACGGTGCACCTAAGAGTGTTAAAAAATATGCATCTATTTTTGTATTAGTGAAGCATTACAAAAGGGGCAGATTTTAACAACCACATAAGCCAAATAAGTGCAAGAAAAGGTATTTATATTTATTTAATTTGGTAAATCATAAAAATTGTTACATAGATGTCCCCTTGAGGGCTCTTAGTGTGATACAATTGTTTACAAAAATGGGTGCCCAAGGATCAAGTCCTTTCAAACAAGCTCATGTGCACTTCCAATGTTCTTCCTCGTACCCACAATTGAGGTGGGTGAACCTATGATATCATCGCTTTGTTCTTAACTATTATGATATTGTATTACTTCTTAATGTGTTGTAAAACCTACACTTGCACACAAGGAAACCAGATTCGTCAAATAACAAGTGCGTAGAATGTAAAACATACAAAAGTCATGCATGCAATTATAAGCTAGAAATTGTAAATGTGCAACGCACCTATCTAAAACAACTCCAAATGATCTGAAATTGCAAAGACATGTAAAATAGATGATTTTGGGAAGATCTAATCACAAAAAGAATAGAAATTGCATCCGATGGCATGGTGCATTCGTATTTTACCTACAAAGCCTGCAAAACCCAAAACAAGCAATTTTTGGACCAAATACATCTAAATAAAATAAAACTTGGATAGTGTACATAAAACATGATTTTAAGAGAACCCATATTGGTGTATTAGCAAAATCATTCACAGTTTCATGTGCATCTTCAGATGGTCCCCAGAAGCCTGCAAAAACTTAAAAATACAATATCTCCCTCAATATAACTCCAAATTGCATGAAATTTGGATAGTAGGTTCATATGCTACCCTAGAATATGCCTAAAAAATAATAGTAGAAAAATAATGCACAAATATGCCACCATCCCTAGGTAGGATGGTGGTGACTATCATAGATTGGGGACCGTCTTGGGGTGGGACAACCACCAATTCTGCACTTATTTTGTCACCAATTCCCCTGTGAATTGGGTAGGAACCTCCTTAAAATTGTTATCATAAAATTTAGTGGTCAAATTAGCTCATATAATTTGGTTTTGCAAATAAATTTTGCCTCCTAGATCACTCGCAAACCTCCTTTGCTAGGTAGATATTTTTGGGGAAAAGGCACAAAAAGGTGAGAGGAAATCTTGGCAGCACTTCATTGCTATGTCTCAAGACTTCCCTCTATATTTTGTGTGGAAAATAAATTCACTTTATAGCCAAAGAGAGCCTTTAGGAAAATGGGCATGCAGGGCAAGAGGTGCCACTTGTCTAAACTGAGCATGCATTGGACGGTGAAGAGAATCTCCCATTTTGGCCTCCATTCTGTAGCATGCCATAAGTATTATGCACCCTTAGGTCATGCATGATCTCATAGGTAAGATAAATGGTATTTTCTAGGTGCCATTTTTCCAAATTTGAGTTTTTGGGAGTCAAACCTTGTGTTCGTCCCACCCAGGGATGGTCACTTTGCCACCATCCCTGGGTGGGACAACCATGAATTGTGACTGTACCAAGGTGGTACGGTCATACCTATGTGGCCCAAAACCTCAAAAAAGTGGGGTATAGACTTCCTAGAGTGGTTAGTACCACTATAAAACCTTTTAGGGTTTCCAAAGGGGGCCAAATGAAGTCAAGTAACTAGTGATTTTGATTGTCTAATTGTATTGATATGATTTTAGTGTCTATAGATACCCCTTTTTGAGATGTGTTGTGTGCAACACAATGCTGAGCAAAAATAGATGACTAAAATGTTGAATAATTAGGGTTATTCAATAACCTAACCAACTTTATATGCCCCAATCATGGAAAGAGCATGAGTTCTTGAATCCTCACTTCTGACAAGCTAAGGAACTTGCTTCAAGTACAACCTTTCGGGTAAGGTTGGCTTGACCTTGGACATTGTTCAGTCATGAAGAGGTAAGGTCTCTAATTCCTTCATGCTTCCAGAATGCCAAGCATTTATTTAGTTGAAATTTTTGCTTGTTTGCTACCCCAAGCAGGGGCTTGATTGTCTTTGTCAATGATTCGTTGAACGAATGCAATTTGCATGATTGAGTATTTGATTGTTGATTTTTATTATGAAATCATTAAGTATGACTACCCCCTCAAGTTATTATTCGATGAGAGAATGACCAGTGATAAAAGTGATGAGTCGCTTGACACATATGACTTTGTTAGAGTTTCCTCTAGTTCTACTCATTAAAAAAAAGAGCATTTTTGAGAGGATTTTGGTGACTTTGTTGATGTTTCATGGAAGAAAGGAGTTGAAAACCTCATTCTCGTGGGGAAGTCCAACCACAATGGCCTTATTAGGGATTGAATTAGTAACTTTTCCATTCATCCATGAGCGATTTAGGTTCATTTAGATGCCTATTGAAATTTGACCAAATTTGAGCTATTTTTGGTGAGTTTTGGACCCTTTTTGGTGCATTTTGAGTTGTTTTGATGAGATTTATGCAATGTATGTATTTGCTTTATGATCTCATTATGGATGTTTATCGTGTATGCATATGTTATAATTTTATTTTATTTGATGATATGTAGATGTGTGGCTACATAGTGAGATGGATGGGTGATTGATCTAGATGATGAAATGAGTATACTATATGAGATACTAGCTTAGCACCATAGACTTTATAGAATTAATCAATTCATGTGTAATTTTATTATGAGATTATGTAATAGATGTGTGATAAAATGTAGGCGAATAAAATATGGTAAAATAGAATAACTGAATTGAATGTTATAGAATGTATATGACGTTTTCATGAGACTCAAACACTCTAGTCAACTGATCAAAAGTTATATACTAACCATGCAAGACTTTTTGACAAGGTATGAATTTGCTAGGATGACCTAGATAATCAATATCCCTATGTGTGCAAGTGAGTTCATTTGTAATATGCATAAGATTACCCTAGTGCCAAATATGATTGATGCAGTCCATCTATACTGAAGATCATCCTATGAGTATCATGATCCTATGTTTTGTACTTAGTTGGATTAGACCACTAGGTAGTATAGGCTACCAAAAGCTAGCTCATTCGCATGCAAACATTGTTCTGTACACATGCAAGAAGATAATATGACATACATATCATCATGCATAAGGATATCGCCATTGCCAGGTAGGCTTTATGCCACCTAACCTGTAATGAGGATCACCTAATGGTTTGTCAAATGCTGAGAATTCTAGGAATTCAAGTTCAATACTCCCTTCTTTTCTTTTATTTGATTTCAGGGATATTTGCTCATGCTTAGTGATGAAAATCACTATTTATTTTGTATTTTGTTTTCTTTGAGCAAGGGATTTGGGGAGTGGTGATAACCACTGTTTATTTTGCTTTTGATTTTTGCTTTTTTTTGGATTTTGCTTTATTGATAGTGGTGAAAACCACTATTTATTTTTGGGAATTAGATAAGGAGGAGCTTTTCCTTTTGTCAATTCTCAACATTCTTGAAACATCCACACAAGGGGATGAGCAGGATAAAATTTTCACTTAAGGTAACCTAGACCACTTTATAGGTTTTATCTTTCCTTGTGCAAAAATTGGATTTATTAAGGTGAAATGTGTTGGGATGTTTATGTATACAAGGTACAATCTAAGCAAGACTCTACCTCCTAAAAATCAGGATAGCTTTCTATAAAATCTGAAAAGAAAACTAGATATGGCTGAGTTACCGAAAACCCTGATGACATTCTAGAACAAATGGCTAGGTGAAGGCAATGGACACAAATATGAAAAGTGGGAAATGTAGGTGGAAATGATAAGTGAGATATGGAATGATGTAGATGATGACCTGGACAACATATATTTTGAATGATGAATAGTTTACAGGCTCAATGCTAGACATGTATGAGCAACTGTAAAATGCAAAGTGCCATGATGAGTATACCTAATGCAAGTGATGATATAATGCAATGGTATGCAATGCAATGTAGTATTTTTATATTTTTTATGTTTTGATGATGTTTTTGGATTTTTTATTGATATATCTGTATATACAGGTTGACCAATTGGCTTACCAGATGCCATTGGGGCTTTTTAGGTGACCAAAGGGCTTATAGATGACTTTGGGACATTTTGGGGTGACCTAGACGGTCATAGACTACCTAGGAATTTTTTGGTATGACCTATATGGTCATAGACCACCTAGGAGTGTTTAGGGATGACCTAGATTGTCATAGACCACCTAGGAGCATTTATGGTTATCCAAGCGGTATGTAGATACCCTTGGAGCATTTTGGGGTGACCTAAATGGTCATAGACCACCTAGGGATATTTTGGGTTGACCAAGCAGTATGTAGATACCATTGGAGAATTTTGGGGTGACCTAGATGATAATAGACTACCTAGGAGCATTTTGGGTTGACCAAGTGGTACGTAGATACCCTTAGAGCATTTTACGGTGACCTAGATGATTGTAGTTCACCTAGGAGAGTTTTGGGATGACCTAGATGGTCATAGACTGCCTAGGAGCATTTTGGGTTAACCAAGTGATACGTAGATACCCTTAGAGAATTTTGGAATGACCTATATGGTCATAGACTTCCTAGGAGCATTTTGGATTGACCAAGCGGTACGTAGATACCCTTGGAGCATTTTGGGGTGACCTAAATGATCATAGACTTCCTAGGAGCATCTTTAATTGACCAAGCGGTACATAGATATCCTTGGAGCATTTTGGGGTGACCTATATGGTCATAGACTACCTGGGAGCATTTTGGCTTGACCAAGTGGTACGTAGATACCCTTGGAGCATTTTGAGGTGACCTAGATGATCATATACTACCTAGGAGAATTTTGGATTCCCTGAGCAGTACGTAGATACCCTTGGAGCCTTTTAGGGTGGGTCACAGTGCTCTAGGCATAGAAAAGTCACAAATGAAGGATGTTTAAGGGTTTAGGATCCTATTTTACTTCAAAGGAGTCTAGTAGGTAAGTTTTGGATCCGATCTGACTAGTGATGACAAAAGGACCTAACCAGTTTACCGTAAACTTGTCCTGTAGATGGGGCGGCGAATTAGAATTTTGTTGGTTCTCTTTCAGAGTGAGGTCACTAACTTGAAAGTATCTGTGATGGAATTTTGTATTATAAGCTCTTTTAAGTTGTTCTTGATAAATATGCAAGTGCTTGAGGGCATTGATGCGTCCTTCATCCGACAATGTAATTTGGTCTAAGCAAGCCTTCTACACGATGTCATTATCGATAAAATCTTGCATGGATACATGCAGCGATGGGATTTCCAACTCTAGAGGTATGATTGCCTCGATGCCATACACTAGTGAAAATTGGGTTGCCCAATGGGCATTTGAATGCTAGTGAGATATACCCATAGAGTAAGGGGTATTTGTGTGTGCCAATCAGTGTGATTTTATTTAACTATTTTCTTTGGAATGGTAATCAATATTTTGTTTGATGACTCTGCTTGCCTATTTACTTGCAGATAATAGGGCATCAAAAATTTGTGTTGGATATTATACTTTTATATCAAAGCATGCACATATTTATTCTTGAACGATGTCCCATTATCAAAAATGATCTTAGATGGAATACCAAAACGATAAATGATATTATGCAATATGAACTCCGCTATGTGGGATCCTATCATCATGGTAAGGGGGATTGATTCCACTCATTTTGTGAAATACTTGATAGCCATAATTATGAACATGTGACAGCCCGAGGAGGCAGGTGAGATTTTTTTGATTAAATAAAACCCCCATTGCGAGAACGGCCAAGATGATTGAATCGATTGTAAGGCTTGAGAAGGTACATGTGTCAAATTAGCATGGTGTTGACACTTCACACACTTCTTAACATAAGCACAAAAATATTTCTCTAATGTTGGCCAATAATAGCCCATGTGAAGAAGGCACTTAGCGATAGCCATACCACTAAAATGGCCATCACATGTACAATTGTGTGCTTAGGTGATTACCCAAACTGAATCTTGATGCTCTAAGCAATGGAGGATCCCTTCGTATCTTTGACAATATAAAATATCTCCTAGCAAGACATACTTTACCACTTTTTGTTTAAATATCCTTTTGGTTGCATGTGACAACCCATAAGGAAGATTACCAAGCTTTAGGTACCCCTTGAATTGGGTAGACCAGTCCTGTTGTGAGGAAGCCTCGATTGCATGAATTGCTTGTCCCTCTTGAAGTTTATCCCGAGGGAATGCTGATTGGAAAAGAACTTGTATGAATAGCATTATACTGCTATCAAAAGGGGATTGAGGGAACAAAGTCCACCAAGCAACATGATTCAGACACTCATGAATTTTTGAGAACCTATCTTGGTGAGGTTCAATCTGAATCAAGTGGACTTCTAGTGTGGACTGAGTGTTCTCACGCTCAACTACAGATTATGATAGCATTTTAACCTGAATAGTTGTCATATCATCAATCGTGTTCTATGGGATCAAGGACCCTAAGGGGGCCATTGCATCTACAAAATGATTAGATGATCAAGTGAGTGCCTCGATATCATACCATTCGAACTTTACCAAGAGTTTATCCACAAGGGCTTCATAGGCTTGCAGACCTAGAAACTTGCATTGCATAATTCCTTTGACATGGTTTATGATGAGCAAGGAGTCACCAAAAATATTGAGCTTGGTTATTTTCATTGTGATAGCCGTTTGAAGACCTATGAGCAAGGCTTCGTACTTGACATTATTTTTAGTGCACAGGAAATCAAGTTTGAAAGATAGGGGTATGGGAGTCCCTTAAGGTGTGAAAAACACAATCATTGCACCACCCCATTGCTCACACTTGGAGCCATCAAAGAATAGAGTCATATTTGCCTATGAATCAGGCTCATCAGAATTAGGTGATTATGATATGTGGAAGACTTCGTCGTCGAGAAACTCCATACTAAGAGGTTGCTCATCCTGGAGGGGAGCCTCTATGAGTTGATCATCAACAACATGATCCATTTCACCATGCAACTATTGTGATAAGTACAATTCATCATGTATCACAATGGATTATATTTAGATACAACATATGTGGTATGACTAAGCATGTAATGTTGTAACTTCTTGGTGGTAAAAACCACCACTAGGTATATTTTCTCAATGTATGCATACTTGATTTCATAGCTGAACAATGTGTAGCCAAGATAGTATGTAGCATGTTCCTTATGCAATTTGTTGTTCTGGGCTAACATGGCACCCAATGCAATCTCAGTGGCTGAGATGTATAAGCGGAATGACACTCCTGGTCTGGATAGAGCCAGTACTGGTGGCAAAGCTAGATTTTATTTGATTGCATCAAAGGTAGCTTGACACTCGTCATCCCAATGGAATGTGATCCCCTTATGCAATAGCTTGTTTATGGGTCAACATTTTTTTGATAATTGCACTATGAAGCATTTGATGGACGTGACCTTACCTTGTAGGCTTGACAATTGCTTAATGGTAGTTGGGGGAGGCATCTCGAGGATTACCTTGACCTCGTTGGGGTCCACTTCAATTCCTCACTTAGAGACTATAAATCCCAAGAGATTTCCAAATGTGACATCGAAGATGCACTTATTGGGGTTTAGTCTCACGTTATGTTCAATAAGGTGATCGAGGACTTTACGCAAGACATCTATATGCTCATGGCGTAATAATGATTTAGCTAGTAAGTCAGCCATGTAATCTTCCAAAATCTTATGCATGTAATCATGGAAGATGTATGTCATGGCACACTAGTAGGTAGCACCTGTATTTTTAAGGCCAAACAGCATGATCTTATAGCAACTTATTCCCCAAGGTGTTGTGAACACCATTTTGAGCTGGTCATCTATATTGATATGAATCTGGTTGTATCCAAAAAACCATCCATGAGGGATAACATTTTGTGGCCCACTGTGGCATCTACTAGGGCATCGATTCTCAACAAAGGAAAATCATCCTTAGGACTCTCTTTGTTTAAGTCTAAAAAATTGATACAAATTAAATCCTCCTATCAGGATTCTTGATGGGAACCATGTTGGACAACCATGGTGGATAGTCCAAAAAAATTACAACTTCTATAGCTCATATTTAACCATTAAGGCTACCATAGGATGCATCTTTCTCAACTTCTACTTAATCGGCTTGGCCTTGGGGTCAAGCGTCAGATTATGCGTGACTAGATTTGGATCCCGTATTGGAATATATTTGTAGGACCATGCAAAGGTCTCATTCTTCGTGAGAAGGGCTATATAATCAGCTTACTCTTCAGGGGATAGGTTTTCCCCTAACTTGAGATTTGAGTCAATATCTTTGTCAATCATTGGCTCGATTGACATAAACCCTTCATCCAACTGGTGGGGAGTAGGGATCAAGTGAATATCATCTGCTGGGTTTAGATCAACAATTTAACCTCATGTTCCTCCTTATCATGGAATACATCTTGATTAGGCCTTGGAGAGAAATTAAATGGTTGTAGCATCTCATTGTAAGGCTAGTACTTAGAAGGCGATGGGTGAGAGTCTCCTCGATCAAAGTCGATTGCCCCTAAGTTGAGATGCAGTGGCTTCGATGGGTTATTTGGATCTTGTAGGGGTTCAAAAAGGTCTATGGAGATTATGTTTATGAATGGATGATTTGCCCCAGGTGGTTTGTGTTCGATGACATCGAGATGTCACAAGACCTGAGTAGGTGGTTGAAGTGGAGCCTGAATGACCAGAGGTGGTCGATGTGGTTGTGGGTGGACTGGACCTTTTGTAGGAAGGAATTAGCACCAAATAGGATCATTCAAGAGGAACATACACAGATAACCCTCATGCTCATCATCCAATGGGATGATCTGTGCATACTCGACACGAGGACTAGAAGAGCCAATGGACGTCACTTCATAATCCAACTCATTGTCGGATGTCCACTGATAGGGAGGCCCCTGATCTTCTTCCTCACTCTCATGTGGAAGGGCATGTGAAATTTTTCCTCTCTTGTAATATCGGTTTAATTTGCAAGGTATCTCTTGATTACCCATTGGTGTGGGGAAATAGTCTCCCAGTGAGTAGATTCAACTAGGTTTGGCGCAAGGATCACATGCAAGATCATCTCTAAATTCTAGGGTCATGCACTCTAGACTATCCGTGAGGATGTCAAGGGGCACAGGATTGTTTTGTCCCAGACTAGACTTGTCATAGGGTATTTTATATTGTGGCTGGTAAGGAACTCGGGTGCCTTGCTCATACAAGCCCAACCCGTAACCATACCAATTACAAAGATGATGATACTTCATGGAAAATTCAGGGTTGTACATGTAGTTGATGCCCTCAAAAAAGGGCTCTTCATCCTCTTCCTATTGTTGATAAGGCTCGATACCATATTTGAGACCCCCATAGATGAAATTTATCTAATTAGGGGGAAGGCCAAGAGGTATGATAGTACCTATGGGAAGACAAGGTTGACCCATATCTTGCACTAACTCAATAGCAAGAGTGGTTGTGACATTCCTAACCATGTACTCTCCTAATCTGGTGGCAGTTAGGTGCATTGTGAACTGTGGTTGTGGAGAAGGAGGAGATGGGATTGAGGCTTAAATAGATTAAACATTTACCTCATAAGGTAGCTCCTCATCCACTGGGCTAGGAGTCTTGCTTGTGGAGATGGTGGATATGGTCAGAGAACTCTCATCAATGAGCCTCTTCCCCATGTCTCTCGATGGAGGATTCATTGATGATGATGGCATGTCTGGGGATGATAAAGATGAGGATGGTATGGCATGAGATGATGATGGGTTGAATGAATGTGATTGTGATGGAGTCAGACCTTGGCTGGATTTATTCCATTGAAAATCCAGATGGGTGGATAGCAAGGTTGACTTAGGGAGCTATTGCACCATGTTGTAGAACTTGAAGGGTTCTAGGTCTGCATAGATGACATGAACTTGTCCTTCTTGGGTGTATTTTAGGCATTGGTGAGCAATGGAAGGGACACACTTCATATCCCCGATCCAAGGTCTACTCAAAAAGATATTATATGCCATCTCATCCTCCAAGATGTGGTACAATATTGGTATGGTATTTTCTCTACCTGAATGAGTAGGACTACCGTACCAACAGTTGAGCATATGGCATCATTAAATGCTTGAAGGGTGTAGGTAGATGCAACAATGTTAGATGCTAGGAGTTTCAGATGCTTTAGAGCTATTGTAGTGATTATGTTGCTAGAAGATCTAATGTCTATCAACACTCTCTTATATGGTGTTCCATTTACACATGCGACAATGTGCAAGGGGGGATATACCATATCATTTAGAACTAGTTTAAGTTCATCTTCTCAAAAGGTAATCACTGATTTTGTGCATTACCAAACATGCCCCATAAAATTATTGAAGGAGTTAGACTCCTGGGGTTGTAGCTCGATTACCTTAAGGATCTCCAATAGAGCTTCTCTATGAGGTGGAGATTGTTGAATGAGCCCATAAATGGAGAGTTGGATAGATGACATTTTTAGGCTTTGAGTGAGCTTGCTCTTGATTGTGACCATAGACCTAAGTGGGAGGCTTGAAATAGGAGGCAGTAAAGGTTGCGATGTTGAAGGAACATCGCTTTGAGCTGCAGGTGGTGCGACTAGACTTGAGTACTACCTATTCCTCGTTACAATTTTGATCATGCTAATATACCCTTGCTAAGGGGGTGCATGATGAACCTTATTTACCTGGGGCACTGGCTAGACCTGCTCTGCATGGGTAGGTAATGGGTCTTTAAAAACACCCATATATTGGTTGTTTGGTGCGATAGGGTTATCTACTTGAAGGTCATTCCTATCGATCATGTCTTGCACTAGGTGCTTGAACTTGTAGCACATCTACACGTCATACCCATTTTGCCTATGAAACTTGAATATAGGTCTTCTCGATATCCTTTCGGCTTCGATGCATTTGGTTCGATAGGTCGATGCTCAGGAAGATTGATCGAGTTAGCATCTAAGAGGTACTCAAACAATGAGTCTATATACTCTGCAATGGGCGTGAACTGTCACTTGGGGTGACATTGTTGATTTTGCCCTTGATTATTTTGGTTTTCCTTGTTTAGTTCCTAGGTGTAGCCTAATAATTAGGCTTTTGAGGCAGTGAGGGTTGCGTTGGCCCGGAGATGCTAATATTAACCTGATTAACTATTGTTGGCTTAGGCTATACTAGCTATTCTTGGCATTCTTGTTCCACTCTTTCTTGTGAGGCTTCACAATTTCTCCCTCTTGAATCTTGATGTCTTTAATCATTCTAGCTTATGCTAGGGCATATTCAAGAGTCATATATTGTTGTAGTTGCAACAACAAGGAGATCAACTTTAGGTAGCTCTTGGCAAACATTTGAGTCAAATTCGACATGGGGAGTAGGTACGATAGCTTAGCAAGCAATACTCACCATCTATTGCCATAATTTACTATTGAATCATCGTCTTATTGTTTCAACCCAACAAGATCATTCAATGCCACCTTCCTCTTGGTATTGAAGGTGAAGTATTCTAGGAACACGTCTACAATTTGATCCAAACTATGGATGCTATGCTTCATAATTTGGATAAACCACTTTGTGGTTAGGCCAGATAGGTTAGTCACGAATATTTGCAAAAGCAAAGCATCATTATCTTGGAAGCCAAAGCATTGGCCTAGGAACTTGGTAACATGCTCTTGCACATCTTCCTCTCCTTTAAAGGTAGCCAACTAAAGCATCTTAAATTGTTCTAGATAGGAAGGGGTAGGCACTAAAGGATGAAGGGGTTGACTGCATAGCTGGCACAAGGTGGGATTTTGATATCCAGAACTAGAGGTCTTGTTCTCTACTGACACTAAGATCTCTAGTAGTACCTTACATGCATCAGAGGATTGTATCTCCTCTTCTTTGCTCTTATCCTATGATGGAGCACGAGGATCCTCAGGCCTATTTTTGGGTGGTGGCATGTCACCCCTTGCCTTACTAAGGATTTTCTAAATATTCTATCTTTGGCTCATGCTAAGTGTAAGCCCAATAGGACGTCTCTTGAGTTGGTCTATAGAGAGGGGTAGTTTCCTGTTGTGGGTGTCTCATGTTTGGCCTAGGAGGCAAGTCTTGATCTGGCATAGGAGGTTGCAGAGACAACACTAGATAAGGCCTAGGAGACCTATCTCGAATGAGAGTGGGTTGCCTTGAATAAACTTCCTATCTATACATTCCAAGGGTAGGGACCCTCTCACATAAAGTTTTCTAGAATAGATTGTTGGTTTGTTATTCAATTATTTCTTTCTTCAATTGATGCAAGCAGTCTAGTTGCTCTTTGTCTCATCGAATATGCTTGAACTATACTTGGCATTATGCATATCTTGTAATCCCTTGAGTGATCTGTTCTAATGTACGAGGCCTACGAGGCCTAGGATTCTTGCCTTGAGACCAACCTTGTTCTAGATAATCTATCATATCCATCGTGTGCTTCCCTTGATTGAGAGTAGTCATATTTACTTGAGGTTCAAGCCTAGGTATATGCTAATTATAATCAGTGGGCATAGAGGCACATCATGTGTGTGGTATACTGCTCCTAAGGATAATCAAGGATTTCCTCATGCCTTCCTTCATGGATGAGGAAGGGAAGGGTAGAGCTTGCTCGCCTTGAGTGATAAGTATCATATTCATCCTATTTTCTAGGCTACTAGACCCTATTAGGGTGATGTAGAGGTAAGGCATGATAAACCTGCTCTATCCAATGCATGAAGTCATGCTCTGGCCCATAAATGGGTATGTTAGACCTACCAGGTATGTGGATGTGTGGCACCACTCTGTCTACTTGCACCTCGCTGTGTTGTTGCCTTTCATCAAGGAAGGCATGTGATGTGTCTACATACCAAGAAAACTCTCTTAGATAGGATCCATCACACACAGGGGTGTCCCATATAGGGCTACCTTGTAGGTGATGTTCATGTCCCACTATTCTTGGACTTGGATGAGTAGAGGCTCACCAAGGAGGTATGACCAGATCCCTAGGGCTAAATAGGATATGATTCATGTCTCCTAGTCCACTCTTCATAGCTTCCACCCATGTTTGGGCTTGGTTGCGAGTGCACACCATTGTTACTTTCTACCAAATCCTAGATGATTATATCCTTTACAAATTCTTAATAAAACAACACACAAGAAAGTAAAACACTCAATAAAAAAAGTGATTATCTCTTTTAAGTTTTATATGTGAATCCATAAACTATTTTGTGTGTTTTAGATGTATTATTTGTAAATATGACCTTGTGTCACATGTTTGAATTTCGTTGGACAATAATCTTATGTTTAATTGGATTTTACATGTATGCTCGCAACACAATAATATAAAATGAAAGTCACGGTCACGTAAACCCACTAAAGTATGGATATGAAACCCATACCCGGTTAGGGAGCACAAGTCCTACCAGTTCTCACCCATTACTCACTTGGTCAACGTTATACCCTTTGAAGATAAGTACATGAAATTTTCCAAGGTACGTCATATCTTGGAGCTGACCTTGGGAAAGAAAAAGGGTTTGTGGGAGGTGAGGCAATGGGTGGAGATGAAAGCCATCGTTGTTGACCTCTACTAATGGTTGGTGATAAATCCAACTCACTAGCACTCAAAAGGAACATGGTGTGTGTGGTTCTTTTTAAGCCCAAATAAAGTAAACAATGAAGCATTCGATGATCATTCACTAAATGGAAATAAATGATGTTTTACTTTCAAAAAAGTCTAGATAAAAAGTTACCTAGAAGATGCAAACCCTAAATGAGAACCTACCCATTGGGTAGGCTACAAGTAGGTAAACCATAGAGATGCATTTCTACTTAGTTCCTTTCCAGTTTTTCTTATTATTTTTGTTGTTTTTTTAGATATAGAAAAGCAAATCTAACTTCTACTTTTCAAGTAATCAAAAGAGGTAAGAAAAACCAGATTTCAGCAGTTTTGAACAACAAAAATTAAAACAAAGGGTTTTTATACCTACCTTAGTATGCACAAAAATCTTGTAGCCTGTAATATAATGGCAAAATTTTTTAATAGCATGAACAACTACAAGAAATTATCTCTGTGACAATGCAATTAAACTCAGCACCTATAAGATGTTTACTAACATAATAAATGGTATAAAATTCTTCACCATATTCTATCCCAGTACTACCCCTATTATATTATTGGATGCATTTGCATATATGTGAAAGGAAATGGTTCAATTTGGACCTCGTAGTACTGGAGCAGTGGTCAGTATTTCTTTCAAAGTTTGAAATGCTTGTTCACGTTCATATATCTAGACAAATTCTACATCTTTTGATAACAATGTGTTCAAAGGTTTAGCAATGTTGCTAAAATATGATATAAATCTCCTATAGTATCCAGCAAAGCCAAGGAAACTTTGGATATCTCTTTAAGTTTTAGGAGTGGGTAATTTTTTTATTACTTCAATCTTCTTTTTATCTACCTTTATCCCCTCTAAAGAAATATGATGTCCTAATACTATCCCCTCATGCATTAGCATAAAATATTTTTTATTACTCAGGGACGAACTAGTTTCTTCACACCGCTAAAGTACTTTTTCCAAATTTGTTGTGGCTTCCTCAAAAGTCTCACCATAAACGATGAAGTAATCCATATATACTTCCATAGTTTCTCCAATTATATCAAAAAACATGATCAATACTTCCCTTTGAAAAGTGGTAGGTTCATTGCATAAACCAAAGGGTAAGACTCGGTAAGCAAAAGTTCCCCATGGAGAAGTGAACATTTTTTATCCTAATTCCCTTCCCAATATGAATTCGATTGTATCCACTAAACCCATCCAAGAAATAAAAGTACTTTCTTCTTGCTAAGGTGTCAAGGACATGATCTATAAAGGGTAAGGGGAAGTGATATTTCTTTGTTGTTGTGTTGAGAATTCTATAATCAACACAGATACGCCACTTTCCATTTTTTTGGGCACCACCACCAAAGGTGATATCCACTCACAATCAGAGATGGGGTAGATAAGTCCAACTATTAGGAGTTTCTGCAATTCAGTTTTAACAATCTTCTTCATGGTTGGGTTCATCCCACATTGTGGTTATCTTACTAAGAGAAGGTCATAGTCTTCTTGGTGCATGTGAACATCAATCCTTATACCTATGGAAAAAATAGGATCCTAAGATCAATCATAACTAGCAAAGAAATAGGAACACAAGCTCGCTATTTTATCTAAGATTATATATCGATTATCAACTAACACGAATGAATGTTCCATATGGATTGGATCTTAGTATATTTTAGTTAGATAGAATTTGCATTCCATTCTTTTTACTCATGGTCAATTATGTTTTAAAATTTATAGCATTCATTCAAATTTTGAACAACGTTCTACAATCAATTGAGCTTAATAAAAAATACAAAATAGACAAGGAACATCACTTTATTAGCTTTACATTGGCAAAAAAACATATAAATGGATAAATCCATTAGTATTAATGAATGAATGAGGACACGGTCAGGCCATAGTAACACTAAAAAAAACAACTATCTCATTTGCCACATTAAATTTTGAGAGCAAAAGAATAGTCATTTCTATGCTTTTGAAAAGAGTTGGTATAGGTAGGACATTATTGATTCAAATTAAATAAAGATAAGTACAAGGGCCCAAGTTTTGGATTCTAATTTATTTCTTATGCAAAGAAACAAAATCCTTTTAGTTAGGAATGAGTGGAAAAAAAGTGGGATGAGGAAGATTCAAACTTGTCATAATTTATTACTCTACCTCTGCTATTACTTTCACCACTTAGATGATCGATAGGAATTTCCCTCTCAACCTCATGGAGGAGAATGGAAGGATACACTGAATACCTATTGACCTTATTTATGTCTTAGTTTTGTTTGATAAACATCATATGATTTTAGCCATCATAAAACAAATTGCATATGTATCAATTAGTTTGGAAGCTTACCCAATGGAATTTATCATAGGGTGGAGTTGGAAAGAGAAAAATTGTATAGGAATAACAACATGCTACAACTATAATGAATAAATATTTATAGAAACATAAATGCAGTAGTACAAATGACCATTAAGAACATAAATAAATGATATATTGAACGCTAGGAACAACAACTCTTTGAATTATCACAAGAGACATGAATGTGGAATAACATAAAGTAGAATAGTAGCATTGATAGGAGAAGGTATTCGTTAGACTACAAAAGGATGGGAAAAGAGGAATGAATAGGGCATAAGGAGTTGAAGAAGTTGGATATATGCTCTACTAGTTAGATAAATATACATCATTATATTCAATCAACACTATCATAAAAATACATAGGCATAACTGTAACTTCACTCATTAATCTAAGTATGAAGAATCAATTTTTCATGGAGATCTTTTTTCCTTGTGTTCACATTCATTTTAGTTTGAAAGGCCAAGGAAACGTATTCCATACGAGTCATTTTCTACAACTCAAGAACAATGAAGATGTAGATTCTTATGATACAATAATTAGTACTAGCTACTTTGGAAAGAAAAATTCCAACAATGGAATATACTAGTACATTCACATCAAATTCATGTCTATCAAACTCCCATCATGGATATGTTTTACTTTAAGTGTCGAGGGTTTCGTCCAAGAAAGGGAGAGCACAAAAGGGGCAATTCATTCTCAATTTTATCTACAAATATTAAATGCTTCACTTGCCTCTCTGTAAAGGAAGTGTTTTAGGGAAGAGGAAAAGAAAGAAACTTCTTGGAAGCAAGTCAGTTCCATTAAGACATAGTATACCATGGTTAATTATATATTAGCTAGGTATATTGGGTTAGTATACCTATATAAAATAACAACAATAGTAGCAAACTCAACAATGCACAAAAGAACATTCATTACAACAACAAATCAGTTTGTATAGTAGAAAATCAAATATCTTAAGTAATAAATTCTAGATTCTAAATCAGTACATAGACACTTGGAGCAAAAAAAGTATCATATCCTCACTAGAGGTAACTTAAGATAACAAGTATTAATTATGTCTCTCTTACAACATAGATAGACTAAAAACAACCAATAATCCTAACACTATTGTTCAAGGACTAACTAGCCTAATCCTAGGGTTGACTAGCCTAATGCATATATTCTATAGAGTGGTTGTAGTGAGACACTGATAACTCTATACACTCTATGATCTAATGGAGAAGTGTAAAGGAGAAACAAAATGAAGTAGGTGTATTCAACCATAAGTCCAATGTATCAAAATTATAATTTGATTCATGGCCAAGGTCAACATTGTATGATGTCATATTGGATAGGCCTAAGGTAATTCATTATACAATGTATTGAATTTATTTTAATATTTTCTTATGTAAGCCCTATGGGCCATGATTAGCATTGTTAGGGTTAAACCCACTTTTTAACTTGTAATTAACTTTAAAGCCCTCTTATTATGTTGACTTATATTACGCTCTTTTATGTAATTGAGGAATTGGTATTGGTATAAATGCCCCCCACTACTCTTTCATTATCAGAATGTTGTTATTTTTATCTACAAATAATACAATGATTATTTATGGTACCGCAAATATATCTCTCTATTTTTTCAGTCCTTTTATGCTTTATATATAAGATATGAATGGATGGATTACTTATGTTCATTTTTGTAGACATCTAAAACGTGTCATGTCGAGGCGACTACTCATATGGGACATGCTAGAAGACCATATGGAATACCTTTGGACAGATCCAAGGTATAGCAGTGGTTTTTACCACTCATTTGGCCACTTTTTCCTAGTCAGTGCTAGCCGCTGCTGATACCCATGGTTAGCAGTGTTGACCGTGCTTATCAACCGTAATCAGGACTCAAAGATAGTTGGCCTTCATCCGACCCAAAATCGATTGCAATGGCCAATTGGTTGCTGATTGGAGCGGTTTGAGTGAGTAAGGTTCTGGATATTTCCATCCAACAAGCTCAACTGCCCAATCTTGATCTTAGCTTCATGAGGAAGCTACTCCTAGCCCCTTGGCAATTGTTATATAATCCCCCTCTAAATTGGGAAAAGTAGGGGAGAAATAGAATCAACTGAGCAGTGAAGCCCTATTGAATTGCATACCCATTCACATGCATTTATAGGAATAATTTTGCTACCCAATTAGAGATCACATTGCCATGGAGGTCCTAGGAGGATAGGAGAGCCAAGAAATGCTAATCCATGCACTCACTAAGCAATTCAACCACCAAATCTACCAGAGGACACAGAGGCAACCCTTGACCATCAATTTGGCAAGAAGAATCAGAGAATTGACCCTGATTTGGAGGGCAAACCTACTTTAGTCTCCGTCGTGGCTGTCAAACATGGGGAACAATGATTGCCACGTGAATGACCCACGGTTAGCAGGTGATCTCTGATCTCCTTGTTCTCAGTTTTGCATTTTTTTTAGTTAGGTTAGATTAATGCTTTTACAGTTTTAATTCAGCATTCTAGAGATATTTGACTGACATATTAGGTGTTAATTGTAATTTTCCTTCATTGTTGTAGTGTAGGCATAACAAATCGTTTTCATGCTTCCATGTCTTCAATTGGTTAATTAGGAGCTTAGATAAATCCATATTAGTTTCTTTTATGTTTCTAATGGCAGATTATCATGTTTTAGATCAATTTACATGTACTTAACCACTTTCTTGATTTCTTGATTATCATGTTATCTTTGATACAAGCACCTTTTTAAAGCCTCATCAAGAGAGGCCTCCTTTACTTTTAATGTTTCTTGTTGTTTATTGCACATAGGACTAATAGGGTTTTGGGATGCAAGGCAGCAAATGCCTCTAATCATGGAGAAGAGGGTCATCGACACCCCAGAGCAGTTCGTGTCACCTTAGAAGGCATTTTGATTGCATCTACCCTTGAGAGGGATATGAAACTCTATTGTAATTGATGTATCAAATGGGTATCCCTAAGAGGGACAAATTTGTAGCTTGGCTTCATTGATATTAATAAAGAGATCCTTCATATTTGCTTTATTTCTTGTTGTCAACTTATGTTTTCCCATTTGTGCTTATTTTATCAATTGCAATAGATAATCTAGATAACGAGAGCCTTTTTGGTGGTTACAGTAGGCGATCATGGCAGAACTCCATAATTTTTTCCATATTTTACTATGGTTTGTGTTTTTATGGCAGGTACTCACCATGGCTGACAGTCGTGGGCAAAAATTTGGCCCGTGGTTGACAGGCACGGGCAATAGTCATAGCCGCACATCAGAGTCGTGGTTAGAAAAAAACTAATCACAAAGAAAGAATAAAAAGCTAAACCAAATTAGGACTTGAGGTAGGCCCTTATGACACCCTTTGTATCTATTTTCTATCTCTATGTTTTTCGAGAACATAAAAATTGAAATATAGCTAGGACAAGGATAAAAAGAATAATAAAATGAATTAGGTCCTTGGTATTTCTATTTAATGCTTCTACTAGTCATTGCTAGGAACAGTGGGTCTCTGATTGCAGAGTACCCTAGTCTCCAGTGGTCTAGGCCATCTAAATATTAGAGTTTGCTTGCATAAGGCCCAATCAATGGCTAATTACTCATACTAGTTGCATTCTCTGAATGTCAAGTAGTGTAGTGTGCATATATCTCTGAATATCAAACATTCTTGGTTGCATATCATGTAGGAAATGATCATGTTAATGTTGTATTATACATATTTCCTTTATGCAAATTAAAAATAACCACACACACCACGTTTCATAGTAAACGCTAGTGAGTTGGGAGTCACATCCAACCACTAGTAGGGTTTCAACGACGATGGAGGTGATTTCCATCTTTTGACCCAACTCCCTTGTACCTTTTTCTTACTAGACGAATACTGGATCCAAGAACCATCTGTAGCCCAAAAACATTTCACGTACTTCTCTTTAGAGGGTATAACGTTGACTGGGTGATATTGGGTGAGGATCTGGGAGGACCTGTGCTCCCTGCCTGAGTGTGGACTTTATTACCACACTTTGGGGGGATTACGCGGTCTAGAGTTCATTGCCAGGTTTTCGAGCTATGAGCATACAGGTGAAATCCATTAATCAATTGAGAAAATTATCAACATATTGCAAAACATGACAAGAGTTACTTTACTAATACAAAAAATTGAAAACACATAAAATAGTTTAGAGCTCATTTTATAAATTCTAAAAGGAGATAATAATCATTGTATTTTTTGTGTGCTAATAAAAGTTAAATCTAGACATAGGATACATAATGGTGCAAACATAGAGAGACCAATCCGGGCATAGACCCGATATTGAATCCCAAGCTCCACCTAGCACACAACACAATGTGGAACGCCCTTCATCACTTAATCCTCTTGGATATCGTTTAGCGAGCATTAGAGGGGATAATTCCACACGAGGGGATTCCATTGAGAATACCCCAATTATAGGAAGTGCTAGACATCCCTTTAGAAACAGATCAAAGCATGGGAAGTCCCAGCATGGGGTTTCTACACATGGTAGCATATACCGTGACCGCATTTCATGGGTATCCATGGGTTCATCTAAGGAGTATGTCATCGAGTGAGCCAGATTGGTACCCCTTCGACCAGTATCTAATGTAGGTTCATGACATTCACTGTCAGAGTCTGGATATATCCAAGATCCGCTCATTCAGGGGTGAACTGAGAGGGGTTGCTTCTGAGCACAGGCCTGCACATACTCCCTATAGAGGTGAGCCCACCAAGTTCACCATAGACATATTCAAAGTGGGAACAAATGGTATGCCACCTCATGATCCATGGTGTAGCAAACAATTGTACGGTCTAGATAGAGTCCTAGGGCACCTAGTATATAAGCCTACTCCTGCACCCTCTCGATCGAAAAGTGAGTGTAGCACAAGCACCATTAGGACCACCCGAGAACATGGAGAGTGCTCCAAGCATTCCTGATACATGCATGCTCCTGAATCACATGCAGGCATCGAGTATAGGAGAAATCCTAACATGAATATCGTCTTTACAGACTGAGGCAAGAGTATGGAAAATTAGTCCATTGGAGGACATACCCATAAATTTGCTCGAACAGAGCGCACCCCTCAAAGGCCTCAGACGGTCGATCATGTTGATAGGGCACATAGACTAATGTCAGAGCAGATATGGTAGATTATCCAAGATCAATTGGAGGATGTTTGCACAGAGAAAGAACACCTCAAAAACAAGAATACTCAGAGGCAGAGGTTCATAAGATAGAAATTATAGGAACAATGCATGCATGAACAATGCATCCTCGATCAGAAGGAGTATGTAGAGAGAGAGGATCGATTGGTTAGTACTAGTTTACTCCTCACAGTGATGTCAATGGGTGTTTCGATATATGAGTGGCTTCACAGTCCGAGTTACACCTTCAGAACATCAACACACATACTCACCATATGGCTCAACACAGAGATCCACGTCCAGCATCCAAAAAACATGAGCATAGGTAGTATGAGAATGAAGTGGGAGAGGAATTAGAACAAGAATATCCTGAAATCTTCCAATTCAATGAGGAGGGCGAGCCTAGTCCCCCACCTCGACTGAAGAAGAGTCTAACTCTGAAGGTGCCTCCAAGGCAATCTCGAGAGGATTTTCTCTCTTCGTAAGCCTACAAGACCTTAGCAGATAAAGTCCAAGCCATAGAGAAGCAAGGAATGGCTTATCAAAATCCTAATTTGAACAAAATTCACAATGAACCTCTATGCACGTCAGTGCCTATTCCAACATATCCTGAGCATTTCAAGATGCCTAGACTAGAAAAGTTTCAAGGAGAGGAAGATGCACAGGAGCACGTGACTAGTTTTCTAGATATGTGCTTTCATATTGAGAGAAATGATGCTTTGATTCTACACACCTTCATCACGACCCTCTCAGGCCTAGCTCGAGAGTAGTTCAACTAATTAAAGAGGCACAACATTACTAGTTTCAAACAACTAGTCGATGCATTTCTTGAACGCTTCTCCTTCGACATCAATAAGAAGTTAAAATTATCCGACCTGGCCGCTATAACGCAACATGGCGATGAGCTAGTAATAGATTATGGAAAATGATGGCAAAGCCACCATTCTCCATACCATCCTCTGAAATAACGCGAATTTTCACGAAGAGTTATGCCAAACACATTTTGTTGTTGCTACAGTTGCAGCAATACCAGATATTCAAAGAGGCTTTGATGCAAGCCAAGGTGATAGAGGATATCAAGTTACGGGAGGTGTTGGCCATTTTGTATTCATTGGGAATTTTGTTCAAGATTTTGAGTTCATTTTTTGAATGTAGCGACAGTATATACTTGCATCTTTTGCTTCTATATGTAATGTTTTAAATAATTGCACATTTCTGATGCATGTTCGAAAAGTTCCTTTTGAATTTATCTTTGTAAATATTAATGGAGAAATGTCTACTTAAGTCCAAAAGAATGAAGAAGACAAGTCCTGAAGAAAAACTTGGTTAAATCACCATATATTTACGTTCGCCCCTAAGGAGGGGCGAACGCCCCATTCGCCCTTGAAAGGGGTGAACATGTTTAAAAGCTTACAAAGGTGAAAGCACTAGAGCGCAAGGTCGCGTTCACCCTAACATTGGGGCGAACGCGTCGTTCGCCCTTCTTAGGGGCGAACGCGCTTTGACGACATTTGGAGGTGCGCACGCCCGAACCATATTACGTTCACCCTGGTTGAGGGGCGAACATCCCGTTCACCCCTCCCATGGGTGAACCAACATATTTGGTGAAGTGAGATCGCGTTCGCCCTTCCTGAGGGGTGAACGTCCCATTCACCCTTTTTAGGGGTGAACATACTTTCATTGTAGTCGCACGTGCGCCTTTCAATTTGCAATGGGGCGAAACAGATGTTGAGGCGAAAATAAATATGGGCGAATGGAAATTTGGTCAAGGATTCAAAGATGCTAAGTTTTACGCATTTAATTAAGGATGCCCTCAGTTACTCCATTTTGTGGATCACGAAGGGGAAGGCGAGAAGAAACGAGTTTTCATGATTTCCAATGTACCAAAGGCGCTCTAAAGAATTTAATGTCTTTTTTGCAATCTGCGCACTCTCGCCCAAGTTACAGATTTTCAGGAATTTGTCTTCTCAGGAGGATGGATTTTCAAAGAATTCGAGGAGGATTTTGTTGGTTTTGTCTTTGATCTCGGGACATTTTATTCTCCTATGTATTAAATGAAAGAGGCGAAAACCTCTATAAATACTAGACAAATTTCATTGTAAAAGAAGGAGGTTAGACATTTTGCGAGAGATTTCTCCAAGCTCTCTGCATTAATACAAGGCATCAGATTTCTGAATTTGCAAGTGATCTTGTGTATGGTTACTTTCTGTGTAGTGTGCTTCTATTTTCATTTGCTCATCTTGTTTGTTGTTCTATTTAAATTCTATCATTGGATTTAAAATTGCTAATAAGAAGGTGAATGTTGGAGCGCCATTTTGATAGTTGCTATGGCCAGATCATGAGCTTGTTCTATTTTGTTTCCTTTTACAAATGCTACTTTGTGCTTGGGTTTTTTCCTGCTAGTTAGTCTAACATCAGTCTTGTACTTTGGCCTATGGCCATATTTCCCATTTCTTTCCATATTTTCCCAATTTCTTTCCTGCATCCTTAGTCTTTTACCAGTGTAGGATTTAGTTAGGGAACCAGCCCTCTCTGGAGATTGGCACGGAGGACATCTCTTTCCTCTGGCCTTTCAATGTTGGTCGTATCTAGGGTGCATAAACGTAGTGTTTATCAATTAGGCAGATATTTGACCAACAATTTTTGGCATACCCGATGGGACTATAAGATTCCACTTCCAGTAGTGTTAGGTTTGGTGTTCACATTTCTACTGAGATTAGAACATCTGGCGACTCAATTTTATCCAGAACTCCATAGGTGTGAGGACGATGAAAGTTGTCTCTCATGAATACAAGATCGAAAGCCAAGAATCCTGATAATCAAATTGAGTTTTATGAACTTGATATCCAAAGGTTAGGAGAGCATCCTCAAATAGCCACTTTTCGATGGACGTCTTCACTTCCTCATATCCCATCCATACCATATGTTTCATCTTCTCGATTAGCTGGTGTGTTTTCCGCTCTCGTAAGTCCAGTAAGTACTACCACCAGTTTTCCTCAGCCTTCGCCTAGTACAACCGCTAGCGCTCCATAGCCTACTCCCCATATTCCCATTCACATGGCTCAGAATCCCCCACCACACCAACAATAGCCCCCAAGGTAGTTCCCCGCATGGAATAGCTCTAGAGCCTTGAATTTGTAGGCGCAGAATCCAGTACCTCAAGCTACTCTAAAGGCTTTGCCAACATATGATGGTACTGGGAAAACTGCATATGAGCATATCCAAGATGTGGCCTCTCTTGCAACTATCCATGATATAACTGATGAGGATGTAATGATAAAACTTTTGGTTTTGTCGCTAAGGGGAAAATTGCTATATTGGTATCGATCTTTGCAGCCTGGTACCATTACTTCATGGGATCAATTGGTAGAGTTGTTGATTAAGAATTTCCATGAGCAAGCTGATCCGTATTCTTTGTTGCACCAGTTCACCATGATTCAAAGACATCCACAGGAAGAGCTTGTAGATTTTAATGTCCGATTTGCGCGAAGCTGGCAGAGGGTTCCAGATGGTTTACGGTCGACGCATGAGCAAGCAACATTTTATTATCTTCGAGCGCTCAGTACTGATATCGGTATGGTGGTGCACCAAGCCAATGTGACCACATTCCTAGATCTGTACACACAAGCTCAAAAGGCCGAATCAAATTTGATTGTTGTAGGTAGGCTTCCTCCGAAGGCAACAATACCTATTCTCCCTGATCTCCCATAATATCTTTACTCTAATGCATTCTCGTAGCCTATGCCATCAATGTATCCAGTCCCTTCATGGAATTTGGGCCCCCCTCAAGTGGCCCCTATCCCTGTCCCATAGTCATCCACTATGAGCTTTCCATGATTTCCTGCTCCATCAGTACCTCCACAACCTTCGTCCATTTCTTTTCCAACATTGCCAGCACCTCCAACCCCTTTACCATTACCCACACCGCAAGCGCCTTTGCCATTGCCAGTGTCGACCCCATCGCCCAATTCAGATCCCCTCACCACTTTGTTACAAGAAGTGAAATCCAATAATGCGGCTTTGAGGATGATATCTAATGAGCTTACAACGGTGAGGAAAAAACAAGCTGAAGCTGAGTTTCGATCAAGAAGATTTTAGACTCCACCAATCACCCGAGAGCAAGCGTCTACCAGTAGGGGACCTGAGAAAAACACCATGGTGCAAGTAAATGATGAAGTTAATGTGTTCGAAAGAGCATATTGGTGTTCTACATGCAATGATCCTCATGGTGAAGATACATGTATGGTGCATTTGAACTATGTTCAGACATTGGCGAAAAGTTCCTCGGGCGGGCAAGTTAATATGATTCGAGAAGTGGAGCATAATTGTATGATGTCATCCCTGGAGCAAGTTTCAGTCCTCACTAGGTCTGGGAAGAAGTCGATGACTGTTGATCCCATGGAATTGCAACCTTTGAAAGTACCTGCAGAACCAAAAGCGTAGGAAGAAAAGCGGTCATCCCCGATGAAGACTCCTGATGTTAGAACCAAAGGACCTGATGTTGTTAAGGTGAAAGATCTATTACCTAGGCAAGCTCAAGATAAAGTGCAAGCTAAGCCTTCAACTTCGCAACCTACGATGACCGCTCCAGTTTCTAGCGAAACAAGAGAGCAAGCTAAGGAGAGACTCAAGTATCCTTCATTAACTAAAAGGCAAAGAGTAGAAGCTACGCAACAGTATCGAGATAAGTATGAGCGGCCCCTGGAGGAAAAAGACTCAGCTGCTCATAGCTACAGTATTGTGGAAGAAATGAAGAAAATCCCAGCAAGGATTAGCTTGTACGATGCATTGCAGTTACCTGGGCAGATTGATTTGTTACAAGAATCCTTGAAGACTGCCAAGGACCAAAAGAAATATTGTTCACAAATAGTCTTGGCTCAAGCGCTCCCCACTTCAGTGATAGGAAAAAATAGGCCTCCCCCATTTTATTTATCTTTGAGAATGGAAGGGTGGATCGTGCATAATTGCATGATTGACTCTGGTGCTGCAACTACTGTCATGCCAAAGGCAGTATGCGAAGTAATGGGGATGGAGTATACAAGGAGTAGTCCAGGAGTGTTGCAGTTGGATGGAACTCTAGTTAAGACTATTGGGGTAATCAAGGACATTCCAATTGTGCTCCATAGTATGCCATAAATTACTGTCATCCAGGAGGTGGTGGTTGTTGATTTGGAGCCCTATTTTAGCATGTGCCTTTCAAGGGAATTTATAGCTAAGCTTGGAGGTTATCTTTCCCTAGATTATTCACATTTGGAGATACCATTCAAGGGAAGGTGAATCCACATTCATAATGAGAAGCCTTCACCTTTTCATATTGAAAAGATAGAGGAGGCAGAACAAGTTCCAGGCACGGTAAACATGATGACCGAAGAATTGGAGGAAGTTGATCTAGTTGAAGAAGCACTTGATGAGCTTCGCCTAGAGGAGGAGTTTCTACTGATAGATTTCAATGCTATGATTGGGATAGATATTGGTTGTTACTCAATCCAGAAGATAGAACAATCCAAAAAGAAGGTCCTTGAGTCTCCAGAACCTATTTTACACTAGTTATGGAAGTTGTTCTTTGATGGTGCTCGATGTAAGAATGGTGTAGGAGTAGGTATTGTATTGATTTCTCTTGAGGGAATACAGAAAAATTACTCCTATAGATTGACCTGGAGCTGTACAAATAATGTAGCTGAATACGAAGCGTTATGCCTTGGCTTGAAGAAAGCGAAGAAATTGGGAATTGAATAGCTACAGATTTTTGGTGACTCCGAGCTTATTGTCAATCAAGTTACAAATAGATGCATGTCAAAGCAACATTATTTGAAGGCTTACCACAATAGAGTGTGGGATCTGTTAGAAGCATTTAAAGCTTTGAATATTTAGGTGATTCCTCGAGAACAGAATAGACATGTTGATATTTTAGCTTCCCTTGGCGCTAATTATTCTCCTATTGAGCAAGTGGTCCGAAATCCAAAGACAGTGAGGGTAATTTATAGGCCTTCCATTCTAGATAAGAATCTCTATTGGCAAGTGTTTGATAATGATGAGAAAATAGTGAATTTTCTGCTCAAAGAAGTTGCTAATGTCGATGATAAAGTCCTTGTGGAGGAAGAAAAGGAAGGAATGATTCAGTTGAGAAATAATCATATTCCTAGGGGATTGATTTCATTAGAAAGCTTGTTTGATCAGAATGATAGGGCTGATAAACATAGGATTAAGGTGGATGCCAAGGAATACAGAGAGTTGCAGTTGGAACCAGGAAAGATCATTAAGATTGGGACTGATTGTGAATCGGATGAGATTGAAGGCATTAGAAATATGTGCTACGAATATCTAGATATTGTAGCATGGAGTTATCAAGACTTGAAAGGATATGATAAGAATGTGATTCAACACACTATTGAGTTACAAGAAGGAGTTAAGCCTTTTCGGTAGAAACAACGTCCTGTTAATCCTAAGATTGAGATCCTCATGAAGGCGGAATTGTTGAAGATGCTTGAGGCGAAGATCATTTATCCTATTAAGCATTCCACCTGGGTAGCGAACCTGGTTCCTGTAAGGAAGAAGAATGGAGACATACGTATGTGCGTTGATTTCCAAAATTTAAACCAGGCATCACTCAAGGACCATTATCCTCTGCCTCAGATAGACCAGATTCTTCATGTTGTGGCTGGCGCCCAGAGATTCTCATTGCTAGATGGCTTCTTCGGGTACAATCAAATTTGGGTAAAATATGAGGATCAATATAAGATGGCGTTTACTACTAAGTGGGGTACATTCGCTTACCAACGGATGCCCTTTGGGCTTTCAAATGTTGGTGCTACTTTTTAGAGAGCCATGGATGTCGCCTTTGGTGAGTTGCTAAATAAAATCATTGTAATATATCTTGATGATATGACGGTGTTTTCACATTGTAGAACAGATCATGTTACCCATCTGAGGCAAATATTTGAGAAGTGCCAAGAATTTGGGATTTCCATAAACCCAAAGAAGTCAATTTTCATGGTTAAAGAAGGGAAGTTGTTGGGCCATGTGATCTCGCAAGAAGGATTGGCCATAGATCCTGCATGGGCCGAAGTGCTCATGAAACTATCGTTACCCACCAATAAGAAAAACTTGTAGTCCTTATTTGGACAAATAAACTTCATTCGCAAGTTTATTGCTGACTTCACCCAAGTCTTCAAGCCCATGACTGAGCTCTTGAAGAAGAATGTTGAGTTTAAGTGGACAGAAGTCAGGAAGTGAGCATTTCAAGAAATCAAAGAGAGGATTACTCAAGCGCCAGTTTTGATCAATCCTGACTACTCCAAAGACTTCATCCTCTATGTAGTAGGTGAGCAGGAGAGCTATGCTATCGTGCTAACATAGAAACAAGATGATGGCGAGGAGAAGCCTATTGCTTTTCTAAGCCAGGTTATAGCGCCACACCAGGAGAAGTACAACTTTATAGAGAAGCAAGTTTATGCAGTCATGAAAGCATTAAAGAAATTTTGCCACTTTGTTTCTCAAAGTAAGACTGTGGTTTACGTCATTCATCCTGATGTTCGAAACTTCATAGTCCAAGGAGAACTGGGAGAAAAAAGGGTTGGTTGGGTCACAAAGATCCAGGAGTATGATGTGGAGATCCGACCGATGAAACTGGTTCGTGGACGTGCTCTGTGTCAAGAGCTGGCCAAAAGCGTTGTTGCTGAAATGACTGAAGCAAGTCATGAAGATGTGATTTGTGTAAATAATGCAGTAGGTGACAAGGAGTGGACAGAGGAATTAGTTGATTACTTTACTTCTGGAAGGTGTCCTAGCCACCTTGATCCCTCACAGCATCGACGGTTCAGATTGCAAGCGCTCAGGTATGTGTTGTTGCCTAATGGGCTATATTATAAAAATATTGATGGTGTACTCCTTAGATGTGTAAAAGCTTTCGAGAAGGAAAAATTTTGGAGGAGTTCCATTTTGGGCTATCAGGAGGACATTATGCAGGCAGACCTATGGCTCTAAAAATTATTCGGGCAGGATACTATTGGCCAACTTTGTTCGTCGATTCGCATAAAATAAGCCAGCAATGTGATAGTTGTCAAAGATATGTGGGTCGGGTCAGAAAAGGAGCATTACCGCTACATCCAATCCAGGTGGAAGCACCCTTTCAATAGTGGGGACTTGATTTTATAGGTGTTATTGATCCGCACTCCTCTGTAGAACATAAATATATCCTGACCACAATAGATTACTTCACCAGATGGGCGGAAGCTATACCCACCAAGAAAGTTGATCAGGCGACTGTTATTTCTTTTCTGGAAAGCCTCATCACCCGATTTGGTATACCAGATTCTTTGGTCACTGACAATGGTACTCCCTTTATCGAAGCCAAAATTATAGAATTCGCTAGAAGATATGGTATTTACCTGAAGACATCTTCCAATTATTACCCATAGGGGAATGGATTGGCCGAGTCTACTAACAAAAATTTGCTGCGGATTCTAAAAAGAATAATGGGTGACAATAAGAGGAGTTGGCACTTATTATTGAATCAGGCGCTTTGGGCCGACCGCATTTCAGTAAAGAAGTCTATAAAGACCTCCCCGTATGCTTTGGTTTATGGGAAAGAAGTTGTCCTTCCTACCCATATTGAGCTTCCTATGCTCCAAACTTTGTAGATGTTCCAAGATGAAAACGAAGAAAATAATCCTATGGAGGTAAGATTGGCATAGTTGTTACAATTAGAAGAAGAAAGGGAGTGGGCTTACCACACTTTCACTGAACATGCTGCAGAAATGAAGAAGTGGTTCGGGAAAAGAACAACTGACCGGAGCTTTCAGGTGGGCGATCTAGTATTAAAATGGAATGAAAAGAAATCCAAGCCCAGAAAACATCATAAGTTCGATGCAATATGGGAAGGTCCTTTTCGGATCTCTGCTGTCACTTCTGCTAATGCATTCCATCTCTATGACATGGAAGGGTACGAGCTTCCTATTTCGATGAATGGCCTTCATCTGAAGGCTTATATTTCATGATTTCAAATTGAAGGTAACACCCTGTATATATGTAAATATTTTCTGTGTTTTCGATGGTTTTGCATGTGTATAATATATTTGAAAAAAAAAATCTTGTTCGCCCAAAAATGATTAAGTCAAGTTGGGCAACGACGATGTTGAAGAGGCTTCACATTCGCCCTATGCAAGGGGTGAATGCTACGTTCACCTATATTTTGGGTGAACGTGCTTTCATGATGTCATCGGGTGAAAAGCAAAAGAGAAAAGGATTTCGCATGACATTTTTGAAAAAAAAAAAAAAGAGAAAAAACTTGTTTTATAAAATAAAAAGCGTAGCGCTTAAAAAGGAAAGAAAGTTATGCTCAAAGCTTTTTAAGGAAAAATCTATTTTTAGGGAAAAAAAAAAAAAGAGCATGACCATGAAGCTCTAAAAACTCAGTCGCCCGCATAGAAGGAAACACTTTCGCACGAAGATGAGAATCTCCCATGAACTCGTGAGCGCCTGAAGGACTTTCATCGAAGAAGAGATTTCCAGAAGCATGTTGTCTAATTAAATGTGATCCGGGGTACGTGGTGATAATCGGAAGCAGTAGGCACCAAATTTGAGCAATAATTTCCAAACGTGGGAGGCATTTGGATTGAGCTTTCCAAGATGGCAGTAAGAATTAATGATTGGTTGATTAATGGCTAGGTTGGCTCCCCTAGTAAGCTTTGGGTGCCAGGGCACACTTTTCTATGTGATTGTACAGCATAGAAGGCACGAGTCTCTAGGAGAATCTGGTGGTGAATCGAAGGGAAGGGTTTTTGTGCCTTGGAAATAGTGTATGAGTGGTTTTTCAAGGATTATTCCTCTTCGAAGATGCGCCTGCATTTAATTTTATAATTACTGCAGTAGTTGACAGTGCTCCTATAAATTTTGGGAGGTAAAAAGGCCAATCTTGTTTTCCCTTATTATTTTAAATTTTTCCTGCTTTGTTGTGTCTTGCGTTTCAAGTGCAGAGGAATTTTTAGTAGAATTTTTAGAGGTTTCGAAGCAGAAAATTGCAGAGTCATTCAACGCTTTGTCAGATAAGATGGGTAGACGCAGTAAAGAGCCGAATGAGGCATAGGAGGTTGTAGAGGCAAAGCCAGCTAAGAAGTGAGAAAGAAGTTCTAGGGCTAAGAAATCTCGAAAGAACGACTATGTTGACCTGGACCCCTATGAAGATAAAATGGCAAAAATTGGAGATTGTTTGATTACACACAAGGGGGTCGATCGGTTAAGGCAAGAGGTTGAGACTACGGTGAGCCAAGGAGGTTTCATTTAATAGTTGGCTCACAATGCCTCATAATTCATAGCTTTCATGGTACCTATGTTCGCCCGTGCACCCATGCCCTGAGCTGGTACAACTAATTGCATAGTTTTATGATCCCTCTACCAAAGCTGTGTGAAATTCTAGGAAAGAGATTCTCTTTACAATTACACCGAATGAGGTTCGAGAGGCTTTTGCATGTGGGTTGAAGGCCCCAAGTTATGTAGTAAACAAGAAAGTTCATACAGACGAGCAGGAAGATAGGTATGTTTCCACAGTTACTATGAGATAATTTATGGAGACACAACTCATCAAGGAGCCGTAGATGGGGCAGCTACCGAATTTTCCCAAATCGCTTTCAGAATTTAAGAGCCAAGATATTTATTCTATGCTTTCCTGGATTGTTGGGTTACCCTCGGATGAGACAGTGCATAAATGGCAGGTGGCTATGGCTCAATGCATTTGCAAGGTGGAATTTTATTCTCCTGCTGCTATGAGACAGGGTGGAAATCCAATTTATTTTGATTGGGCTGAGTTTATTTCTCGAAGGATTAATTCATAGTTGCAGAAGTTGTAGGATGGAAAGTCTAAGTCATTTTGGCACACTTCGCTACTGGTCTGGTTCTTTTTCTTTCAAATGTAGCATCACTTTTCTTTTATCATAGTAACATAGTCGAGCAAAAAGGATGAGCCCTTACCTATTTACAAGTGGACTCAGGTGTTGACGAAATGAGAGTCTGTGTACAACTTTAATAGCTGGTTTTTGGGGCCTACGATTGAACTACTTTGTGGAAACTGTGATAGGGTACCGCATGATTTGAGAGATGCCATTATTTCAGAAGAGAGGGGTGATATCTTTTTGCTCACTCAGGGCGTGGTTGTTCAAATTTTTGGGTACACAGGTAAACCATTTTTGTTGCCTTATTTTGCTACTACGCACATTTTTGCAATGGAAGTTGTGCGTCAGATAGATTACGTCAATGACATATATGGCATCGGGCGAGGGAAGAAGACAACCTGCACTATGCCTTTTAAGTTTGGGAGTATAGAAGTGAACCAGGTTGGGAAAAATCACCTTTTGATGATGGTGCTTCAGGACCTAGGATTAATTGAGTTACCATAACGATGGTGTTATGACCCTCTCGACAAATTTTTAGAAATTATCAAGGCAAAGACCTTTCATTGCTGCCCGTGCCCAGATATTCAGAAGTGGTGTAACAATTTTGATGGGCTAGACATGAACTGGCACATAGAGAAAATGTCCTCCCTTCCTCCATGGCATGATTATTATGAGCAGGAAGTGGAGTATAATCTAGAAAAGAATAAAACACATATTCCTCCTCCTGGTCTGTTCAGAACTGTTAAAGAAGCTAACCCCGAATGGAGCGAGGAGAAAATCATGAACTGGTGGGTGATGCGCATTCATCGTAGGAAGCCATATGCTGCTTATGGGTTGAAGCTTGATACTTAGTTTTCCGAAGCTTATGATAGATTTGTGGAATCATATCAACCCGTCGCTTTTGCCATCATTTTACCACAAAGCTTTCAACAGTCCAAAAGTGGCGAAAGTGAACCTAAGCAGGAGAACCCAATGGTTGAAGATGAGACCAAAGAAGAGGATGAAGAGGAACAATAGTATATTTTCCGAAGATGGTCTCAAAGGACAAAGTGCCCTCAGGAGGAGGCTCCCATGCCCAAGCAGCAAAAATAGCCGATGGTGCCCCCATTTCCAAAAGCGGCCAAATGGCCTCGAACCAGCGCAACTACTACATCCACTGTTATAGCACCCATATCTTTGGGTGCTATGATTTCTATCATGTCGAGTTCCATAGCCGCTTCTATGCCGACGGTGAATCCTTCACCCAATAACGAGCTCCCTACTTCATTTGCACAAATATTTCCAATGGCGCAACAAGAGGAGGAGGAGCAACTTTCTGAGGATTCACATGTCAAAATTTTGAATGAGGAAGTAGCTCTCGATGTTGGAGAGCCAGAAGGAGAGCGAGAAGAGGAGGTAGTTGCACAACCTCCTCCATCAACTAAACAAGTGGTGCTTGCACCCCAAGGTACGTCATCTCTTCCCTCTTCCTCTCTCTCTCTCATGGAGCACGTAGTGGTTTCTTCTTCGGTCCCATCTATCACATTTTCATCCCCTCCACTCTCTATTTCTCCATCCTTTGGTATTCCTTCTATTTCATTTTCCATGGTATCCTCTTCTGCTTCTACTTCTTCCACTTTCGAAACCACTACTGCTCCTTCTTTCATTCTCGCTCCTTCGTCCTCCATTTCTTTTAGTTCATATGCATCCGAGTCAAATCCCTTTTCGCATCCCCTTCCCTCGGTCATCACTACCTCTACCATCACTATTGTTAGTATGCAAGCTCCACCTAGGATTAGTGTAACTACAGCCACACTTGTGTCTACCACCTCATCCACCCTTTCTCTCTCTTCCACTATTCCCGCATCCGTTCCTCCACTTCTATCTATGTCGTTCATGTCCACTAGGCCTAGTCACTCAAAATTTTTATCCCTTTTACACCATTTTTGGAGCTACAGACTATCCCAGATGTGCAGGTAGCCCGAAAGCAGCCAGATATTGAAAAACTAAATCGAGTGCACCTGAGCTCTTCCCAATGGTTGAAAAGTATATGGTGAAAAGAAGCTTTGACATCGATGTGACCAATCAAGAAGGTGGCTTTTGATCCAATCACCAAGGAGGCTCATGTTACAACATTCACTCCACTGATCTAGAAACCCCAAGGTGAATTGCAGCCTGAGGATTACATTTTTGAGACCATAACTGAAGACCTGATGCGGATTGATCCCATTGAGAAAATGGGTAATATGCAGGTGGATATGAGCTCATTGTATCTGCACGGGGAGCACTATAAGGAGAAATATTTTGAGGTGCAAGATAAGATGCTTGAGCTTGAAAATGCCTTGGCCAAGAGCAGGGTGACAGAAGAAAAAATGGCCACTGAGAATGAATATCTATGCAATCAAGTCAAGGTACACTTGAAGGAGCATGATGCCGCTCGGATTGAAATGCATAGTCTTCAGTAGTAGGTAGAATAACTCAAGAAGCATCTTGAAGAGAAAGCCATGCCTATTGTAGGATTTTCACGTGACAGTGTTAAGGACGCTCACCTTCGCTCCACTTAGAATTCTATAAAATTGGTTATGCACGTTATTAAGGTACTACAGTACTTATGGGAAGCGCAGATACAGATCCAACTTGGGCAACAAACAATTGATTCCATGGAGGAATTGCTTTTGCCCTATATGGAGATAACTGTAAAAATACAAGCTTTGTTGAATACCACTTTGCATATTCGCCCCCTCAACGAGATGGATTACGCTTGGTCCCGAGCATGGATAACACTGCGGAGCTACTTTCAATGCATGGACCTAGTGAGGGAAGGGCGGGTTGTTCTCAATACAATTGAGCATGAGCATACCATTTCAATGTCTCATTTTGAGACTATTGACTAGGTTGGGTTTTACCACCTTCGTAGATGAATGGGGTGAACCTCTTTCGATGGAACAGTTGTAGGAACTCTAGCGTACATTCATTGAAGATACTTCAAAAATTGATGCCTTGGAAGAACCCCTTGTTGAAGCACAAGTGTTGCCTTTGATGGAGAAGTATACGCGCTTGGAGCTGTCACTTTATGAATTGGCTCAACGTTCGAAGTGCCTCAGCTTGATAGATGTGCAGAATCTTCGCTTCATCTATGAGTCCCTCAATGTTCGTTGCTTGTTTACCATTGATGCTTGGCATGATGTTGTTCGTGCTTATGAGGTTCTTTCAGAGACCATCATGGAGCAAGAGGAGAAAGCGGTGGTAGATCATGAGGTAGCGGTGAAAGTAGCAGAGGAGGCTGAGCATGCTGAAGTACTCAGAGTCGTGGTCGAGGTGGAGAGACAAGAGCGCGCATAGGCAGAAGCCCTAGATAATGTATCTACGATAGTGGTGTTAGCTACATTAGCTAAAGAAAAGGACTCTGCACCCAATGGATAAAGGCTTGGGATCACTTGCATCCATGCGAGCTGGATACCCCATGAGTCACCAAGAAATGTTGGCCATTTTGTATTCATTGGGAATTTTGTTCAAGATTTTGAGTTCAATTTTTGAATGTAGCGATAGTATATACTTGCATATTTTGCTTCTATATGTAATGTTTTAAATAATTGCACATTTTTGATGCATGTTCAAAAAGTTCCTTTTTGAATTTATCTTTGTAAATATTAATGGAGAAATGTCTACTTAAGTCCAAAAGAATGAAGAAGACAAGTCCTGAAGAAGAACTTGGTTAAATCGCCATATATTTACGTTCACCCCTAAGGAGGGGCGAACGCCCCATTCACCCTTGAAAGGGGTGAACATGTTTAAAATCTTACAAAGGTGAAAGCACTAGAGTGCAAGGTCGCGTTCGCCCTAACATTGGGGCGAACGTGTCATTCGCCCTTCTTAGGGGTGAACGCGCTTTGACGATATTTGGAGGTGCGCGCCCAAACCATATTACGTTCGCCCTGGTTGAGGGGCGAACATCCCATTCACCCCTCCCATGGGTGAACCAACATTTTGGTGAATTGAGATCGTGTTCACCCTTCCTGAGGGGTGAACGTCCCATTCACCCTTTTTAGGGGTGAACATACTTTCATTGTAGTCACGTGCACGCCTTTCAATTTGCAATGGGGTGAAACAGATGTTGAGGCAAAAATAAATATGGGCGAATGGAAATTTGGTCAAGGATTCAAAGATGCTAAGTTTTACGCATTTAATTAAGGACGCCCTCAGTTACTCCATTTTGTGGATCACGAAGGGGAAGGCGAGAAGAAATGAGTTTTCATGATTTCCAATGTACCAAAGGTGCTCTAAAGAATTTAATGTCTTTTTTGCAATCTGTGCACCCTCGCCCGAATTACAGATTTTCAAGAATTTGTCTTCTCAGGAGGATGGATTTTCAAAGAATTCGAGGAGGATTTTGTTGGTTTTGTCTTTGATCTCGGGATATTTTATTCTCCTATGTATTAAATGAAAGAGGCGAAAACCTCTATAAATACTAGACAAATTTCATTGTAAAAAGGAGGTTAGACATTTTGTGAGAGATTTCTCCAAGCTCTCTGCATTAATACAAGGCATCAGATTTTTGAATTTGCAAGTGATCTTGTGTGTGGTTACTTTCTGTGTAGTGTGCTTCTATTTTCATTTGCTCATCTTGTTTGTTGTTCTGTTTAAATTCTGTCATTGGATTTAAAATTGCTAATAAGAAGGTGAATGTTGGAGTGCCATTTTGATAGTTGCTATGGCCAGATCATGAGCTTGTTCTATTCTGTTTCCTTTTACAAATGCTACTTTGTGCTTGGGTTTTTTCTTGCTAGTTAGTCTAACATCAGTCCTGTACTTTGGCCTGTGGCCATATTTCCCATTTCTTTTTGCATTTTCCCAATTTCTTTCCTGCATCCTTAGTCTTTTACCAGTGTAGGATTTAGTTAGGGAACCAACCCTCTCTGGAGATTGGCATGGAGGACATCTCTTTCCTCCGGCATTTCAATGTTGGTCATATCTAGGGTGCATAAACATAGTGTTTATCAATTAGGCAGATATTTGACCAATAGGAGGGTAACTTGAAGCTCAAGAATAGGAAGGAGGGACACAAGAAAAGCACTGAGAGACATCAGGCCAAGCTGGCCCATGTTAATCAAGTGGTGTTGAACCTTCAGAAAGGGGATAAGGGGCAACAACAATGAAACTATCAAGCCCAACCTCCTCCTATGCAATATGAGCAACGCAATAACAATTATAAGGGTAAAAATAAAGAACAATGCCCACCTCACGTATTCACGTAGTTATCAGAGTCCTTGGCTTTGATTTTTCATCAGTTATGTGAGGTGAAGGCTATAAACTTACCCGAGGTCAAGTTAATGGACCCAAATCAACCTAAGCCTAAGGGCTACAAGGATGATCATTATTGCATCTTTCATCGATCGAAAGGCCATGACATCGAGGTATGTTGGTCTTTCAAACATCTTGTGCAAAATATGATCGAGAGAGGTACGCTTCTTGTCGACAACCCACAAGCACCTGAAAATAAAAATATGGGGATTTACAAAAATCCTCTACCAAATCATGAGGCACCAAAGAATAATGTTGGCCAAGTCAACCAAGTTCGCATCGAACCACCAACCTAGGGGTTCATCGGAATGGTCAACGTTGTCACAAGAAACGTGAGGTATGAATGACCGAATCAACCTCCAACGCCTATTAGAGTCCAAGATGTGCCTCCTCCAAGGCCAGCCCAGCATGTGCCCGACCCACCAACTAGACCGGTGGTGACCATCAGGAGTAGGTTGGTCCAAAACCTACAGACAACTCCAATGAAGTTATCGATTTATGAGCTAATTCAGTAGTCTCCTAAGCATAGGGAGATGCTCATGGACATCTTAAGGTCCATAGAAGTGCAGCCTCAGGATCCCAAAGCATTTACACACTTTGTGGGGCACGTGCAATAGTGTCAAGAACTCGATCATTCAATTTCATGACCATGAAGTCAAGATGGTTTCCATTGTTATAGCAGACCCATTGCTGCATATCATCGCATGTGTGAATCACAAACCATTCAAGCGGGTCTTGATTGACATAGGGTCATCAATCAATATCATAACTACCAAGGCGTTAACTCACCTGAAGTTACCCAAGATGCATATCATCCCTTCTACCTTCACGTTGAGAGCTTTCAATGATGCATTATGCTCGACGATCGGTACTATAGTTTTACCTATCCAGGTGGGGCTGAAGACCATCCCGATGATGTGTCACATAATCAAAGGTGCTATGCAATATAATATACTTCTAGGGAGGCCTTGGATCAGAGAAATGCATTGTGTCCCTTCTATTTTACATCAATGTATCAAATACATTCATGAGGGATAGGTTCACGTGGTGCCTTCGGATGAAGAACCCTTTAAATACGTGAATCTAGAAGATTTACCAAGGGAATTTGTGCTCCCCTCAATGCACCTGGATGTGCGACCAGCATCACCAATCAAAGAGCCAGGAGGTAAAATCAAAGAAGTGTGTGCTAGACCTACAACATCCATATCTCAAAGATCGGAGCACATGACAACTACTTCTATTAGACCGACTGCATCTACGATACAACGAGATGATAGGAAGTTGAAAGAAAAGGTGGGCAAAAAGAAGATAAAGCAAATGCCCAAGCCAGTCATCATTGAAGCCCCTACTCCCATGGAAGTAGAGGAAGTTCAAGGAGGAGTCGAAGAGGCACTTCAACCTGCTTCACCTGCATCTTCAATAGGGTCATCTGCACCGTAGGTGACCATCCATTTGGTTAATCCTAGATTAGGGGAATACATTGTGTAGAATGTGATGTTCACACCGATTATCGAGACTGCACATGACATGGGCCGACCGTGAGCCCATCGCCTTCCCATAGGGATGGTGGAACCATTGGGGGTACCACCTAACCAAACCAACTTCATCTATGGAGGGCTAGACCAGTTTGCATCTCCCATGCCCATGGATGAGGATGATGATGAACCATTCACCATGAATGTTCATTATCTTTCTAACCTAGACTATGCCATGTGATACTTTGAGCATTACCATTGGCATGGTTACGATCTCGGACTATTCGAGCAAGGGCGTAAGAAGCCTATAGAACCATAATATCAGTTACCTACTGATAGGTTCAGGTTGGGATTCTACAATGGAGGATAGGCTAAACTCCTCATGGCATCTTTAGACCACCTGTACCTCAGTCTAGGGGGTGAAGTTGACTTCAATCCATATCACCCTAATCCTTCTACATTTTAGAGGGATAACCGGCTAGTGACTTATGTCACTATAGATCCACCCGAGAGATATCACGTGAACATCTTGGTGGAGACCAGCCCAGAACCCATTCCAAGAGCTAACTTGGATAATCAAAGTCATGGAGCTATCGACGACATTGGTATGCACTTCCAGAATCTAGACACAATTATGAGTACCAAATCAGAAGTTGCTTTTGAGGATGTTCATGCAGTATCCATCATCGAAAGTGATGGACCAGACTACGATTCTGGAATAGATGATGTTGAGTTATCCTCAAACAATGATCAATCTGAGGATGAAGTTGAGGCCAATTTACTCAACACTCTTCATATTTGAAGCATGTGTACCCAGTTCTACTCGATAATGATGATAGCGATCAAGAGATAACCTATATGGGGCCATATTTAGAGCATCCCATTCCAGTGGGTAGCGATGAAGGCCTGTATTATGATAGTGATGAAGAAGATGAGATAGAGAGAGCCTACTTAGGACCTCCCTACTTACGCTATCATAATGCACCTTATACGACCGAGGAGATGTACAGAGAGATCAATCTCCATCCTCACCTTAGAGGGAGACCACCGAATCTTAATGTGATTTATCATATGGTGTTTCCCGATCCACCGACGTACATGGAGCTCCTTGAGCCCAATGATCCCATCCGATAGTCTATTCATGGACCGGATCCAGAGATCCCCATACCCCCAGAACCACATCTCGAGGATGGAAGTTTTGTTAATGATGAGTCACTTGCACGTGGTCCTAGAGACATGATCCATTTCATCAACATGATCTCCATTGATTTGACCACTCCACTCCACAATCCAGCCGATCCATCCAAACCATTGCCTCTAAATGTAGATGCTATTGATTGGGATCATATTGATTCACCACTAGAGCCTAAATATTTCTTCCCTAATGAAGAAATGTTGCAACCTTTCCATTTTGTGCTAGGCTATGCACATGATGTCTATCATGCTGAGGATGCTTCCAATGAGGAACCTATAAACCCAGGATATGACATCCACTTGATCCCTACGCCTCATCAGCTTGAGGAGGGATCCCATATGTCAGTAGAGGAAACCTTCAAAGTGGATATCAGTAATGATCCCACCAATCCAAGGAAGGTCAAATTTGGGGAGACTTTGACTCCTGATGAGCGTGCCAACCTCATCCCTCTACTGAGAGAGAGACCTGATCTCTTTGCTTGGACTTACAAAGATATGTCGGGTCTAGATCCAAAATTGGTTACTCATAACCTTTCGCTAGATCTATCAAAGAAGCCAATCAAGAAGAAACTTAGGAAGATGCATCCAACAGTAGCCTTAATGGTTAAGGATGAGTTGCAAAAGTTGTTGGATGTAGAGTTTGTCATCTCCATCGACTATCCAGAATGGGTATCCAATATGGTGCCTATAGGAAAACCTGATGGAAGGATCCATATTTGTACGGATTTTAGAGACCTGAATAAGGCAACACCAAAGGATTCATTTCCATTGCCGAATATCGATGCTCTTGTAGATGCAACTGTAGGTCATGAAATGCTCTCCTTAATGGATGGTTTTTTTGGTTACAATAAAATTTAGATTAAGCCCGAAGACCAACATAAAACCATGTTTATAATGCCATGGGGGACATTTTGCTATAAAGTTATGCCATTCAGCCTTAAGAATGTTGGTGCCACATATCAATGGGCTATGACATATATTTTTCATGACTATATGCATAAGATCCTAGAGGATTACATTGATGACTTGTTGGCAAAGTCATTATTGCATTCTGAGCATGCGGAGGTCCTGAAGAAGGTCTTCGATCACCTGATAGAGCATAATGTCAGGTTGAATCCTAAGAAGTGCGTATTTGGTATAACTTCAGGAAAGCTCTTAGGATTCATCATTTCAAAATGAGGCATCGAAGTTGACCCAAAAAAGGTCAAGGCTATTCTAGAAATGCATCCCCCATAAACATCAAAGAACTAAGAAGCCTACAGGGCAAAGTAGCATCCATAAAGTGATTTATCACACAATTATCGGATAAATGTCGACCCATGAATCGACTGCTACACAAGGGGGTCCCATTCAATTGGGATGAGGACTATCGAGCAACCTTTGCTGAAATTAAGCAATACCTGGCGACGCCACCAGTGCTAGCTCCACCAAGGCCAGATGAGCCTTTTTTATTATATATATCGACAATCGAATTTGCATTGGGAACCATGTTAGCCCAAAAGAATGTGCAAAGCAAAGAACAAGCCATATATTACATTAGCAGAACCTTGGTGAGCTATGAGCTCGGATATGCATATGTGGAAAAGTTATGTTTAGCAGTAGTGTTCGCTACAAAGAAATTGTGACACTATATGTTGAGTCATACGACATATGTCATATCCAAACAAAATCCTTTGTAGTATATGATGAGCAAGACATATCATAATACACGTACTACAAAGTGGATCATGCTACTGATAGAATTCGATCTAGAATTCATAAGCCAAAATTCCATTAAGGGACAAGTCATAGCAGATCAACTGGCTGAGGTGCCTCTCAAAAATAGTAGGCCCCTCACCATAGAGCTTCATGATGATGTAGTCTTTGCCTTATCAGAAGCACCCAAACCTGAAGAACTAGATAACAAAGCCGATATGACCTTGTTCTTCGATGGTTCGAAGTGTGAGCAAGGGGGTGGTGCAGGAATAGTGTTGTTCATGCCACAAGGAGCTCCAATGCCCTTGTCATTCAAGTTAGACTTTCCTTGCACTAACAACAATGCTGAATACGAAGCCCTAATTTTGGGTCTCCAAATAGCTATCGCCATGAAGATAAAAAGGTTAAATATCTTTGGTGATTCCCTTCTCATTGTGAACCAAGTTAAGGGATTATTTCAATGTCGATGTTCGATATTGAAAGCTTACAAGGATCTTGTTGACATTTATCTAGCTCGATTAGAATGGTATGACATCGAGGCAATCCCTCATTCATCCAATAGATTTGTAGACACAATGGCATATTTGGGATCTCTAATCCCTCAGAATCTATCTACCGATTTCACTACCATCCATGTAAAAATGTTGTCACATTCTATTATGCAACATGAAGCATTGGATAACAAAGAGTCAATCAACATGATTCATGTAGAACCAAATCATGAATGGTTCTACAGAGCTAGAGACTTTCTCAAGAGAGCATCTTGGGGGTCTTTGATCTCGTAGGATCAGACGGGGAGTGGTATTACCATTCACCATAAGGTTGTTTCCTAGTCTACATTTGCCAATGTAGAACCGTAGGGGGAACATGTTATCTTATCGATCAAAGCTGAAGCTTATCATAACTGGACATCATAGATACATGACTTCCTTAGACTTGGTGTAATCCCTCAGGGATTGTCGCATGCCACAAAATACACATTTAAATAGAAAGTGATAAAGTATGTCTTGTTAGCAGACATCCTGTACCGTAGAAGCTATGATGGAGTTCTCCTTCATTGTCTTGAGCCCCAAGAGTCATCTTGGGCAATTTTGCAAGCTCACGATGGTACGTGTGGTGGCCATTTTAGTGGCATGGCTATCATCAAGTGCATCCTTTGCATGGGTTATTATTGGCCCACTATGGAGAAGGATTGCAATGTGTATGTCAAGAAATGCATTAAATGTTAGCATCATGCTAATCTTATGCACTTGCCATCATAGGCCTTACAACCCATTCAAGTGGCTTGGCCATTTGCTCAGTGGGGATTTGATCTCATTGGTAAGATCTCTCCTCCATCATCGGGTCGACATACTTTTATTATCATGGCTACTGAGTATTTTACTAAGTGGGTGGAAGCCATTCCCTTAACAATGACAACTGGAGCGCGTATTGCTGAGTTTATACTCACCAATATCATAAGTCATTTTGGGATACCATCCAAGATAGTTTTGGATAATGGAACATCATTTAAGAACAAAACTATGAGAGCTTTGACGTCTAAGTATAGAATCAAACATAGTTTTGTGACTCCATATTATCCACAAGCAAACGGACAAGCTGAAGCTTCAAATAAGATAGTGGTCTCCATATTGAAAAATATGGTACAAGAGCACCACAAATATTGGCACATCCAACTACCCCTTGCTTTATGGGCTTACAAGACTAGTATTCAGACGCCCATTGGGGCAACTCCATTTTCATTAGTATATGGCACTGAGGCCATTATGCCCTTAGAGTTGGAAATTCCAATACTACGCATCACATTGAAAGAGTTCATTGATGATGACACCGCATGACAAGCTCACCTAGATCAATTGATGCTACTTGATGAACATCACGTGAATGCCCTCGAGCACCTCCACGTTTATCAAGAGTACTTAAAATGAGCTTACAATAGCAAAGTCCATCTGAGAGACTTTGAGGTTGGTGATCTTGTGCTGAAAGAGAACCAACAGAACTCAAATTTACCACCAAAAATGTGAGACAAATTCATGGCTAACTAGTTAGGTCCTTATATGATCTCAGAGAAGATTGGACCTAGGACATATCGCTTGACATCGCTTGGAGGAGTTGAAGAGCCTGAACCTCTCAATATCCTTCATCTTAAAGTATTTTATGCCTAAATCCCAAAAAGGCTCCAAAGGCATCTATAAGCCCTTTGGTCATCTCAAAAAGGCTCCAAGGGTTTCTCAAAACCGCTTGGTCAATCCCAAAAGGCTCCAAGGGTTTCTCAAAACCACTTGGTCAATCCCCAAAAGGCTCCAAGGGTTTCTCAAAACCACTTGGTCAATCCTAAAAGGCTCCAAGGGTTTCTCAAAACCACTTGGTCAATCCCAAAAGGCTCCAAGGGTTTCTCAAAACCACTTGGTCAATCCCAAAAGGCTCCAAGGGTTTCTCAAACCACTTGGTCAATCCCAAAAGGCTCCAAGGGTTTCTCAAACACTTGGTCAATCCTAAAAGGCTCCAAAGGCATCTATAAGCTCTTTGGTCAAACCAAATGTTAAAATCCATAAAAAATTGGAAAAATATCAAAAATAAAAAACATTTGCATTTCATTTGCATCATTGCATTGCATTTTGCATCATGCATCTCATTTTCCACATGCATTTTCACCTTTGCATTGCATTAGGCATATTCATCCATCACACTTGCATTAGAATAAATTGTGTTTACAATCTTACAAATGACACCACATTTGTGTTTCAATCATGCATCTATGCACTATATTTTTCATCCATTTATCACCCTTGTGAGTAATTGTGTTTTTCAACACAACCCCAATTGTTGCTATGAAGAATATACTAGGGTTTTTCGGTCATTCAACCATACCTAGAGGTCTTCTCAAGAGTTGATAGAAAGCTTGCTTTGCTTTTGTAGTTGAGGTCTAGTTAGTATAGCCCTTAGCATATCAAAATTCTATCACTAATCAACAAATTAAACAATCCTAATAAGGACTAGGGGAAGATGAAAGCCACGAAGTAGGACCAGGTATCCTGAGGTAAAAAGTTTATTCTTGCTTATCCCTCTATGTGGACGGTACGGGAAATGTTGGCAATTGGAAAAAGGACAAGTTTATTCCCTACCCAGAATCCCTTGCTTACGTTAAAATGAGCAATATCCCAGAGTGATATCCCAGATCAATCCTCCATATTGATACCCTAGATCGATATCATAGATCGACATCCCAGATTGATATCCCATATTGATATCATAAGATCGATATCCTAGATCGATATCCCAAAAATAGTTCCCCAAAGTAAAATCCCCAAAGGAAGTTTTTGAAGCAAATTATCAAATGTAAAATTCCAAAAAGTCAAGTCAAATGAAGATAAAATTGTACAAAGAAAGTCAAATCAGTATCAAATCCCTTGCTCAAGAAAAAAAAAAAAGAAAAAAAAAAGGAAAGTACAAAATAAACAGTGATTCTTATCACTATAGTACAAAATAAACAATGATTTTTATCACTTTATATGAGCAAGTATCCCAAAAAATTGAAGAAAAGAAGGGAGCGAACTTGAATCCCTAGAATTTCTAGCACTACTATACCTTACGCATGATGATATGTCTGATACATTAGCACTTCACTTTTGTGCAGACCAATGTTTGAATGTGGAAGAGCTAGCTTCAGGTGTCCTGTATCACCTAGTGGTCTAGTCCAACTAAAATCTAAACCTAGGATTGGATAAACATTTGTGGACCCCCAATCTTAGCAATGGGCTGAAAGAATCCCACCTGACATCGGGGTATGCTTATGCCTTATCTTAATATACTCATTTGCACACATAGGGATAATGAATAGTTAGGGCCTATCCTAGCGAAAGCCTTATGTTTCAGAAGTCTAGTATGGTTAGTATACAACTTTTGATCAGTCAACTAGGGTGTTTGAGTCTCATGGTAAACCTCAAAAATTCCCAAATAGCAACAACCAATTTTCAATGCAATCATCAAAACATCAATTTCTTTTATGAGAGTTTGTTTATTAGAACTATTTGTAATATATGTTAGATACCGGATGGATGTCAGAAATGATATTTAGATGGCCACTGACTATGTTATCCATATTATTTTAATTTACAAAAGCTTATGAACAGAAAACAATAAATAATTGCATCTCACATATGGGTGTACTATCTTTCACAAAGAGATAAAGCAACTACAATCCATGATTGTTATACATTCTGTGGTGTCATCCATTAGATTGATTAAAACTCATATTGCATACATTATGTTTTAAGTGATTAAAGCATACATGTCCATTTTACATAACACATTATCAAAGAAACAAAGAAATACATGCAGTACATACATGGCATAAATTATGTCATAGCAATATAAACTAAATGCATACAAGTAAAGCAAATATATACATGCATGTAACATCAAAATATGGCATTCATAATGCATCCATCATAAGTAGTACATCTGCATACATAACTCATAACATCTAATCATCTATCGCATAGCTATCTAGTGCATGTCATCCATACATCACATCATATAGCATCAAATCAATAACACATTGCATCCATATGCATAACATAAAACATAAAATACCAAAAATAAAGTACACATGTAATGAGATGAAATGTCATATCATATATATATATGTGTCAATAAGTACAGTGGGGTACATCAAAATACCCGTAGGCTACATATGTGTAGGTCCTCGACCTTACACTCAAAAATGGTACAATAAGCATCTCTAAAGATCTATACTAAATAGGGCCTACACCCCTAGCCTGTGAGGCACCTCCATCACCTCCACCATCCCTGTGGGTCCTCTATGAGCTAGCACCATGAGTACTCGAAGACCTATGAGTCCTCTCAGTCCTGTGCATCCTATGGCTCGAGCTAGCAGATGACTGCCCTATCTCCCTGGTCCTAGACCTACTCTTGTGGGTCCCTATAGTGTGGGTATCCTCTGGAACCTCCCCACCTAGCACCTGATGTGACCCTCCAGTTGGTCGATGCGAGCTACTCTCATTGTATGCCTGTCATTACCCTCCTCCATGAGGGTATGTAGCCGCCTGATCTCTACCATAGGATCACGACCTCCTAGTAACAAAGTAGATGGTACTACCAGAGGTGGCATGATAACCTATGAGGATGAGGGATCTCCCTCACCACCTTGAGCAAGTCCCTCTTAGTAGTCACTACACTCGATGTGCCTATGCTAGATCACGCTCGCTAGTGAGCTCTGTAATCCGAGTGTCTATAGTGGTAACCTATGCCTGGAGAGCTATCCTCTCCTCCTCATATCCCTACCACTACCTCTGCCCATGAGCTAGCTTCACCTCTAGAGTGGTGATAGAGGTATCCCTATGTAGGAGCTAGGTGTAGAGTCTCCCCACCTAGCTCTGTAGGTCAAAATCTATGCTCTCAACTACCCTATCTCACTATCTAGAGCTGCCTCACCCTCCTCGAAGCCTCCTCCTCTACCTCTACCTATGGGCCCTCCTCTACTATACCCCATGCTCCCTCTATCCTCTAATGGGTCCTACACCCATGAGGATCCACCTCTACACCCTCTACACCCTCTATACAAATCCCTCAACTGGCCGACCTAGAGGACCCTCACCATGCCACTAGAAGTCAGCCCACCAACCATCATAATCTGGAGTAGTCCCAATCTGCTAGCCCTAACTCCTAGAAGTCATCATCATCCTCCCCTAGTGGAGTGACCTAGGGCTAGGTCAAGTCCCTCTCTAGGACCAGGCATCTATAGATGGTCGGCATATCTAGGATATCCTACCGAATCCCAAACTACCATAAGATATGAGAGAAGTAGTGATACTCACACCAATCGACCTTGTAATCGATGATCCATCTATCTCTACATGCCCAATGTAGGTATCTATCTACCTCTATCCAAGGTGGGTAGTCCATGTAAGGTCACCACTCGATATCCTTAGGGTACAACTATGTAAAGTGATCGATATAATAATCTAGGTCTCCTACATGAGACCTACTCCTAAAGCCCTCCTACTCCCAGGGCTAGTAGGTGGTATAGCACTATCGATCATCAATAATAGTAGTGATCTATAGAGGTAAGTCGATAGGGTGCTCTATCAGGATATGCTACCAACCCTAGATCTATAGAAGGAAGCTACAGCCGATGCCCACTCTACTACAATGGGTAATCTAGAATAGCTCATGGTAGAGCTATGCTAAGAGAGTGCTCCCCAAGACAAGATAAGTGATCACACGATCGAGCTAACCATGACATCTCTGGTCCGAGCTAGGAGGTTCCAAGGGAACCTCACACCTAAAGAATCTGGGAGGACTATCTGAATGATAAGATGCATAAATACTACCTCCCTCTATGAGAAGAATCTAACCTAGTACCACTCCTAAACGTGGATGCCTCCATGGTCAATGCGACCCTATGCCTCCATGCTCCACTACCCAAAGATAGAATCAAAAATGACCTTCCTCACCATGGTAGGAGAGGAGGTGATGGGCTCACCATCAATGGGTAGCTAGAAGATGTGGTATACATCCTCTAAGGTGATAATCATTTCACCCATAGGTAGGTGAAATATATTGGTCCTCGCATCCCAATGATGGGCCAATGTAGTAAGATATGCCTGATCCACTCGGATAGTGGGGAGGTCTAAGATGAAGTCAAACCCCACAGTAGTAAACCAAGCCCGCTCCTCCGTAGTGTGTGGTGGAGGTTGCGAAGGAGATCGGTCTCCCTCGCTCTATTCGTTAGGGACTGAATAAAAGCAATAAAGTAAAAATAAAAAATAATTAAAATCACTAAAAAATGATAAACAAATCATAAAATCTCATAAAAATGCAAAAACATGCAAAATATGATCAAAAATTTCAAAAAACATTAAAAGAGTACTTCAAAACAACAATAAATGGCATTAATTGCCCAAAAAATCAAAAATAAAATTGAAAAATTTTGAAAAATTTGGGCATCGCGGGTTGGAACCGCGATCGGCCCAACGGTCAAAAATTTGACCATTGGGATTTAAATCCCATCATGGCTGACAGCCATGGCCCCCAATCTGCCAATTGGGAGCTACCCACAGCTAGGGAGCGAGACCCATTTCGGGCCCATCCTTCCTAGAAAAACCCCTAAAAAAAAAATAACCCACCCCTAATCTAACCTATGCTAAACCTAGCTAGGGTGAGGTTCGTTATCAGTAGTTTAATGAGGTTCATTTACCAATTTCTTAATGTGGTTAATTTTAATCCAGTAATGTACAAGTGAGGTCTCAATTTTTGAGTTACCTTGGAGGCACCGGCTCCTCCTTGGTAGAAGCCTCCAGCTGGTCAACCATCAGTGTGGAATGTGTGGAATCGGTAGAGTTTTAGGTAGCATCCCGGGTCAAATTTTATTATTTACCTCTCAAAGCTCTCAAATTTACTATTACTATCAGGTAAATAATGAATTTTTCAAAAGCAAATCCTTATTTAACCTTTTTGAATTCAGTTCGGTCCGCGGCTGACACCCGTGGTCCCCGAATTAGGGTTTTGCGACTGCGGTTGTCAGCACGATCAAGCAATTTACCCATAGTTGATAGGCGTGGTCAGCAATTTACAGTAATTGCTCCCAATTCCCATCATGGAGAGCCTTAAAAGGTCAAAATAAAATTGTTCATCAGACCAAAATTGCACCAAAAAATATAAAATAATCTAAATAAGCCAAACAAAGCACAACGACATTGGAAAATGTCATCATAAGGCAAAAAAAAATAACTGGCTGAGATTACAAAGTACATTCAACCGAGGTCATCGCTATGAAAATCCTTTCTTGAGAGCCGCACCTCCCAGCCAATAAAACAAATTCAATTCAAAATTAACAAAAAATCAAATAAATCAAAAGTCAAATGTGCCTCGTATTCAGTCATTTACCCTATACACTTGGTGGTTGCAGTGACTTGCGATCCATGCAATCCGGAAAGATGAGTAAATTACCATAAGGACATTTGGGGTAAATTCATCATCGTAGAATTGTTATGCTTCATTTCAATCCCTAAGAAGGCCTTCACAACTGGACTGCTCCAAGGGAACGAAGTATTCATCACAATTCTCCTATGATATTTTTAGCATATCATCGACAAATATGATTCAACATATGCCTAATCGGGATTGCTTTCATTTTGATTCCCTAAGAAGGCCTTCATGGCTGGACCGCTCCATGGGATAGAAATAGGCAATTACTATTAATAGTTGCAATCATAGCTGATTAGGCCTTGCCAAGTATTCAAATGCTAAATCTTAATTTGTTCAAGATCATTCATAGTGGTCAAGTGACCTCGTCGCTTCATTTAATTGTCATTACCCTCATCGACTCGTCGCTTGAGGGGGTAGTCATAATATTAAATCATAATCAAAATCAATAGAAGATCCCTTGATCTTGTCAAAATTGCATTCATCTTATGAATCATTGCCAAAGACTATCATAAGCTTACCCTTCTACTGGGGAAAATAGCATATATGATAATTTATTTGTAGCTCTCTTCCTTTTGGATTGATAGGCACGAAATCCTACTTGGCATTGATGCTATCCGAATGTCTGATGATGAGTGCAAACCCTTTCAAAATTAAGCCTATCGAGTTGGAAGCAATGATTCTAAGATGTGCATCCTTTTGCTAGACCTAGGGCATCTAATGTTGATCAGACTAATGATCATCATGCAACCTACGACATCATTTTAGGAGGTCTAGTTTTGCTCAACGTTGTTCAAAATCACAATGCATCTCAAAAGGGGCATCTGTAGACACCTAAAATGCGTCATGCCGAGGTGACTACTCATATGGGACATGCTAGAAGACCATATGGAAGACCTTTGGATAGATCCAAGGTATAGCAGTGGTTTTTACCACTCATTTGGGCATCTTTGCCTAGTCAGTGCTAGTCATTGCTGACACCCATGGTTAGTAGTGCTGACCACGCCTATCAGCCATGGTCAAGACTCAAATATAGTTGGCCTTCATCCGACCCAAAATTGGTTGCAATGGCCAATTGGTTGCGGATTGGAGTGGTTTGAGTGAGGAAGGTTCTGGATCCTTCCATCCAACAAGCTCAACTACCCAATATTGATCTTAGCTTCATGAGGAAGCTACTCCTAGCCCCTTGGAAATTGCTATATAATCCCCCTCCGAATTGGGGAAAAGAGAGAGAAATATAATCAATTGAGCAGCGAAGCCCTATCGAATTGCATACCCATTCACATGCATTGATAGGAACACTTTTGCTACCCAATTGGAGATCACATTGCCATGGAGGTCCTAGGAGGATAGGAGAGCCAAGAAATGCTAATTCGTGCAATCCATGCACTCACTGAGCAATTCAACCACCAAATATATCAGAGGACACAGAGGCGACCCTTGACCATCAATTTGACAAGGAGAATCAGAGAATTGGCCTTGATTTGGAGGGTAAACCTACTTCAGTCTCCGTCGTGGCTGTCAACCATGGTGAACAGTGCCCACCGCGTGAATGACCCATGGTTAGTAGGTGATCTCTGATCTCCTTGTTCTTAGTTTTGCATTCTATTTAGTTAGGTTAGATTAATCATTTTGTAGGTTTAATTCAGTATTCTAGAGATATTTGACCGACAGATTAGGAGTTAATTGCAATTTCCCTTCATTGTTGTAGTGTAGGCATAATGAATATTTTTCATGCTTCCATGTCTTCAATTGGTTAATTAGGAGCTTAGATAGATTCATCTTAGTTTCTTTTATGTTTCTAATGGTAGATTATCATGTTTTAGATCAATTTACATGTACTTAATCACTTTCTTGATTTCTTGATTATCATGTTATCTTTTATACAAGCACCCTTTTAAAGCCTCATCAAGAGAGGCCTCCTTTGCTTTTAATGTTTCTTGTTGTTTATTGCACGCAGGACTAACAGGGTTTTGGGATGCAAGGCAGAAAATGCCTCTAATCATGGAGAAGAGGGTCATCGACACCCTAGAGCAGTTCGTGTCACCCTAGAAGGCATTTTGATTGCATCTACCCTTGAGAGGGATTTGAAACTCTATTGTAATTGATGTATCAAATGGGTATCCCTAAGAGGGATGAATATGTAACTTGGCTTCATTGAGATTAATAAAGGGATTCTTTATATTTGTTTCATTTCTTGTTGTCAACTTATGTTTTCCCATTTGTGCTTATTTCATGAATTGCAATAGATAAACTAGATAGCAAGAGCCTTTTTGGTGGTTACAATTTCTTAAAAATATTGTGAATTCCAACATGATATTAGAGCAAGTATGGAGCTTCATCACTTGGTCATGCAAAATATTTATTCAAAGCCTCCAATATTTCTTTCAACGTCTAGGATGAATTACTTCTTAGATATTCATAAGCACCTTCGACAAAAGATACAAAGGGAAGATCCATTTTTTCTTTCTCCAAATATTTCGATTATGCCTACTCTAGGTTATGTTTTCATTGCTGAAAATTTAAAAGAAATAAAAAAAAAAATCATGTTTTTCAAAAACATCACTCTAGGGCTAGTTTGGAGGGCAAACCTTTAAGGCCATAGCTTTTGCATACAAAAGTATTTTAAGCCTTTTTTTATATCACATGATTTTTTAGCTCTTTGCATTGGTGGTATTTTTTGAAAAACATACTACAAGTGGAGGGATGCCTTATTTTGTGATTGTCTTCGAAGCCTATTGCCCTACTTTAAAAGGGTAAGTTTATAATATATTATGTAATCAAAATATTTGGCTTTATTTTTTGGGAGATGTAGATGAATTTGTGATAGTTATAACATAGTTTGAGTATTTTACAGGCTTGTAGGAAAATGATTTAATGTGTTCTTTAATCAACCTCTCTTTCTCCTTTGGGTGATTGATTCAACTTATTCATGAAGATCTAATATTTCATGATCTTCTTCTTCTATTTTTTGTCTAGGCACTCTTGGAAGTTTGTTACAAATGTTCTTTTAATTAGGTTTATATAAAGTTTCTTTTGATGACTGAAATCAAGTGGTCCAAGGGCAAGAGGAAACCTTCAAATAAGGGTTGTATGTCATACAAGTAAATTTTTTATCTTCAAGTCATACCTTATGTGACTATTGAAGATTAAAGGAGCTTATCTTTAAAGGATTTGGTGAGGTTGACTTCTCTTCTTTATTTGAAGTCTTTGAAAAAGTGTTTTTGGATTTGTGTGGAGTGTCTAATAGTGGAAATGATTACTATGGTCCAACCTAAAGAGCCTCTTATGTAGGAAGTATTTTTGCAGTAGTATATTACAGATGATGAGGGTTCAAATGAGTATACATCAAAATGTGAAGTCCCATTAGAGTATTCTCAATAAACCTAAGGAGTTTGTCTCATCAGATTTTGATGACTCTCTTGAAGTACCGTGCACAATTTAGGAGAAAAAAATAGGTAAAGAAAATACAATTTTAGAAGTTAATACCTATGCCATTAATAAGGTTATACTAGAAAATGAGCAGGACAAGTCAAAATCTTATGTAGTAGATCCAAGAGAGGATAAATATTATGAAAAATAAAATTGTAAAAGAATATTGAGGAATAGAATAATAAGTCCTACTCCTGATATAGGCAAGGAAAAAAGAAGAAACCCCTTAAATTATCAAGTAAGATCCAGGGAGGCAAGAGCAAACATAGAGAAAGGAACACAATCTAAGTTGGTTGAACTTCTCTTTACCAAAGAACAAAATGATATTGATAAAAATAAGGTGGGGCCAAAAGTCCCTAATGATACATGATTATCATCTCATGGAATATAAGGGTTGCTAATATCCCCTCAAAGCAAAGGTGTATAAGGGACCTATTTTTAAGCCTAATATTATTTGTATCGAAGAAAATAAAATGTCAAAATGACAAGATGTGAATGGGATGCTATGGATTCTGAAGGAGTGGTAAGGGGAATTCTAACTTTTTGGAATCCTTCTAGAACATCTTGTGTAACCATTCATAAAACTAGGAACTGGATAGCCTCTTTAGTCACTTGCTACTTTGTAGATATTCATTTCATCCTTATCAATGTTTATGGATCTACAAATTAGTTAGGTAGATTAGAATTTTGGAGTGGGATTGAAACCTTTATGAGAAGTAAACACCAAGAAACTTGATTCATGCTCATCAAAGATTTTAATGCCATAACCAAGCTAGATGAAAATTTTGGGGAATTAGGAAATTAATCCAAAGCATGAGAGATTTATCAGCTTTTATTCAAAACAATAATCTATGGAAGATTGAGTTTGAAGAAGACAACTATACTTGGACCAAAAATAGGAGAGGCAAGAACCTAATAGCAAAAAAAATAGATATATGCAATCTCTCATATCATTGGCTAGATGAAGGAACTTGTGCTAAAATTAATACCTTAACAAGGATTGGTTCAGGTCACTGGCCAATCAGAGTTAAAATGGTGGTAAGTGAATTAAAAAATATCATATTTTAAATATGATCAAATGTGGGAAGACTGTTCTCAATTTGTTGATATGATAGCTCAAACATGGAATTCTTTAGGTAATGGTGGGTTGTATGCTCTTCCAAATAAAATTAAATCTATGACATCTATATTAAAACAATGGAACAATAACACTTTTGGAAATATTTTTGAGAAGAAAGAACTAAAAGATAAACTTTCAAAATTTCAAAAATTTGATCATAATAATCCAAGCTTAGATGAAAGGGAGTTGCTTAGTGAATATCATAATATTTTGAGTAAGGAAGATAAATTTTGGAGATTAAAATAAAAATAAACTTGGTTAAAAGGAGATAAAAATACAAATTTTTTCATAGGGATGGCTATAGTACAGAGATCAACATCCAAAATTAGTAGAATTAAATCAATAGAAGGGGTTTGGATAGAAGATCAAAGTGAAATTAGAAAAAAAAAGGAAAAATATTTTTATAAGAATATTCTAGGATCAGAGGAGACTGAAGTTCTTAATGATAAACTTCTTCAAGATGTTTCTTCAATGATAATGAATGAAGGCATTAGGAAATTGATGGATCCTATTACTCTAGAAGAAGTTCATTTAGATATTTTCTCTTTTAATAAGGATAAATCCCTAGTTCTAGATTGGATCTCTTTAGCTTTTTACCAACATAATTGGGATATAGTGAAGGATTCTTTATTGGTGGAATTGGAACAGTCTAGGGTAAAAAAATACATACATTATAAAATTAATGCAATATATCTTACCCTAATTCCAAAAAAGAAGGATGCTGAATTATTTTATTCTTTTAGACCCATAAGCCTATGTAATATGGCATATAACATTATCTCCAAAGTGATGGCAAATCGATTAAGGTCATTTTTAGCCAAAATTATTTCAAAAGAGCAAGGAGGATTTGTGAAAGGGAGACAAATTTTGGATGGAATCATAGTAGCTCATGAATTTATATGTTCAACAACTTCAAGAAAAGAGAAAGCAATGATCTTAAAACTTGATATGAGTAAAGCCTATGATAGGGTTAAAAGGGATTTTTTTTGTTGTTTTAGAAAAGTATGGATTTGAGAAGAAACTGGTTAGATGGGTTAAAGCTTGTATCTCTACATTTTCTTATTTAGTGTTGGTCAATGGGTTAGTAATAGAATATTTTAAAGCCAAGAGAGGCCTTAGATAAGGAGATCCTCTATCTCCTTATTTGTTCATTATTATGGTAGAGGTTTTGAGTAGGAACTTAAAGAAGGCTTATAAATATGTGCTTATAAGTGGACTTAAGATTAGTAATAACATCGACAACACACTACACTAAAAATATTCTTTAAGTACGGTTATTTAGTTGTTGTCTTTGAGAGCATCGTAAAAAGTCTGCATCATATGAGGGTAGTTTTTAAACTGTCCTCTTAGGCACCTAAGAGGGCGGTTTTAAACCACATTATTAGGGCCTAATATGGTGGTTTAAAACTACCCTCTAGACCTAAGATGATGGTTAAAAACTACCCTTTTGGGGGATCCTAGGAGGGCGGTTTTAAGTGGCCATAATAATACCTTATAATGATTAGATTGTAGTTGATATATATACACCAAACCCACGTGCATTCATCCTAAAAACCTTTGGAATTAGTGAACAAGACAAAGTGACCTCAAACCATATACCACCCTTTTGGCACGTCTCCTTTTTTCTTAACCTATTTACATGCACCAAGACTATATAGATATACAAACTATGCAAAAATATTGTGTGCCTTTGGGATCAATGATATATACATTTTTTTGATTTCCTTCATATCTCTAGCTTTCTTAGTTTCCTCAACCACATTTAGAAGGACCTCATGTAGGATATCCTAAAAGCTTTGATAAAGTTTTATGGGAAATTAATCTAGCTTAGGAGTCTTGCTTTTTTGCATTTTAAAAAGCACATGTTGTAACTTTTGGTAGTTATTGGTGTAGTCAAAACTAAATTGTCCTCCTCTTTTATTAGTGTAGGTATCTCCTGTAATACTTCCTACTGGGCTTCCATATCCAGAGGTTTTATTGTGAATAGACTTACAAAATAATTTACTATAACAAACCTCATACCTTCCAATGTGTGGATAATATCTTCTACTTTTATTCTCAAGAAGGGTATGAAGTTGTACAATCTATGGGCTAGAAGATATTTGTGGAAGAATCATGTTCGAATTTGAATAGCAAGTGTTTGGCCTTAAATTTTCGTAGTTCTATCATGATCGACCAACAATTTGATCTTGCATTGTTTAGGATCCATTATATATCCATTATAAATCCCTTTCCATAGTAGAAAATATTATAGAGATCCATTATATATATCTATAATGGATATAGTTCATAGTATATAGCAACTACAAGAGAAAGATCAAAATTCTTGCTAGATTTTTCTACATAGGTATAGTATATTACATTACATTTTTTGGTTGTATTACCAGATTGGTTGTTTGGATGGATGTTTTAGTTCCTTGGCCTCAATTCATTACTATCTCCTTAAGTAAATGAGAATGAATCCAAAATATTGAATATGAAAACATTTCCTTGAGATACCTGGTCATCTAATCATATCATGATTTTTCCTTGGTGGAGGAGAAGACGCTGTACACAAATGATCTTGAAACTTCAAATGTCCTAGTTTAAATGGAAGAAGCTCATCCTCTAGATGCACCAAGTGTCCAACAGGAATTAAGTGAGCAACATAAGGCTCAAATTTGAAAGGATAATCTAAATATTGTTAGGCCATATAGTCTCCAAGAAAAATCTAGATTTCGAGGCTATATAGGTACCAATATGGCCTAAATATTAACTTCATATGGATATTTTAAGGGAGAACCATTAAATAAATTCCAACATGCCTATGCAATTGAATTATCCTTGCATCACAGCATGCTTGATTGCTCCTTTCAAATATAGCCTTCTTGCAATCCTAATGTGTGCCAAAATACCGACTATATTCCATGCCCATATAGTGTCCTTTTTACTTAACAATTTTGAACCAATTCTTCTAGTAAGCCTTTCAAAATAACCAAAAAAAATATTAGACTAATCCCTATCAACATCAACACAATTCTGAGTGTCGCTATCTCTATCATCATTTGAATCTCTACCATCATCAATTTTGATAGTATAAGCTTTCTCTGAACAATCATGAACTGTATTTAAATCCTCTGTGTCACATGTAACATCTATTTTGGAACATGTTCTATCTTTATCATGAATTCTAAGTCACAAGTATCATTGCTTGCATCACAATTTTTCTTTTCATTTTGATGAAGCTTGTTAGTATCACAACATGCATCTATCATCATCGGTTTTAATTCATTCGTTGCCATAGGCCTTAAATCATTTGTATCACATTGCATCTATCATCATTGTTTTGTTCTCTAATTATTCAACATTTCCTTGTTTTCTTATCTTGGAAACATTTAGAGTGATTATTCCCTTGTATATTATTTTCCATAGACTAACATGTACAATAACAAAATTTTCATAACAATCATTATCATCATTAAGAATACTTTGCATGTATTGTTGAAGTATTAAATTTTTTTCTTTTTTTCTTCACTAGTAATATCAACAATCTTATTCTTCAAATATTTAGTCATTTCCTCTTGTTTTCTATTCTTGCCTTTGAGAACTTCATTAGAGAGTAATGCCATATATATTATTTTTCTTATATCATTAGGTAATGTAAAAATACCTTTAGAGTCTTCAACTGCTTCATCAAGCTTTGAACTTAGATAATTTCCAAGCATTAAAAAATTTTCAACTTCAACTTCTCTCGTGATTGATTGTAACACTCTTTTTTCCTTTATTGATGTATCATTTTGTCCTTTTTCCTATCATGTATTTAGTATAATATTTTAAATCTTGCAACATTTCCTTAGTCTCTTCTCGTGAGACATCCTGAATGCATATTTGTTCTTCTTGAAAACATAAGTTTTTTTCTTCATTTGTTTTTGAAAACTCATGTTCTTGTATTTCTATTTTTAGATTATTTAATTTTCTTTTTGCTTGATTTTTCCTTGCCATGTTCCTTTGAAATTGACAACCTTATAACTCCAAAATTTAAATTTTTTAAATTTTTAAATTTAATTTTCTATACCTTTGAAGTAGTGTTCCTTTTAACTCCATAGTTTTAGAAACTAAAGTTTGAAATTTGTAAACTTTTGTTTTCCTAGGGTTTTGATGTTGAAAATCTTTTGTCTCCAAAATAATTCAATTTGCAAATATTCAAAGACTTTTATTAATCAAATAAAAATAATTCAAACTAGAAAATTTTAGAAATTAAATATCCTAGTTAAAAAAAAAACTTATTACTCCAACCTTAAAATAAATCAAACCTCAATAATAAAAATAACTTTAATCTATCAAAAAAATAAATTACTCTAAACAAACCTTATAACTCCAAGTAAACCCTATTCTACTTATCACTCCAATACCCTTAAATAAATTTAATTCTTAAAAAAAATCAATAACATTTACTAACACTGCTTATCATTGCATATGCTAAATAATTCATATAACCTTATAGCTCCTATTATCAAAAATAAAACTTTAGAATATGAAACTGTGGACAATTTTGTCACATTGCACAAGGGGTAGAAAAAAATCAAAAAAATCAAAATTTTGTATAGTGTTTCCTTTTGCAAAAGTATTTCTTTTGTTGCTTCGAAAGTATTTGTAAGTGTTGCAGCAATTTTGGCTTTCAATGCCACCCCCTTGCACATAGGATGAAGAAGAAGAGCTTCACTGCCAAACAGGCCAAAGAAGATAGCTCCGCCAAAAGAAGAAAAGTGTCGCGATATCGTGACATGTTGCGTTTTTGCGGCTCAGAGCAAGGAGGCAGAGCAAGCAAGAAAAAGTGTCGCGATATCACGACATGTCGCATTTTCACGGCCGAAAGCAACAAGGCAAAGCAAGAAAGAAGAAGTGTCGCGATATCACGACATGTTGCAGTTTCACGGCTCAGAGCGACAAGAAGGAGCAACAGAGGAAAAGTGTCGCGATATCGCGACCCAAAGAAGAAAAGTGTCGCAATATCGCGACATGTTGCGTTTTCGTGGCTCAAAGCAAGGAGGAAGAGCAAGAAGAGAAAAGTTTTGCGATATCGCGACATGTCGCATTTTTGCGGCCGAAAGCAACAAGGCAGAGTAAGAAAGAAAAAATGTTGCGATATCACGACATGTTGCATTTTCGTGACTCAAAGCAACAAGGCAGAGCAAGAAAGAAGAAGTGTCGCGATATCGCGACATGTTGTAGTTTCACGGCTCAGAGCGACAAGAAGGAGCAACAGAGGAAAAGTGTCGCGATATCGCGACATGTTGCATTCTCGTGACCCAAAGAAGAAAAGTGTCACGATATCGCGACATGTTGCATTTTCGTGGCTCAAAGCAAGGAGGAAGAGCAAGAAGAGAAAAGTGTCGCGATATCATGACATGTCACATTTTCACGACCGAAAGCAAGGGCTAGGAGCAAGAAAGAAAAAGTGTCGTGATATCGCGACATGTTGCGTTTTTGCGGCCGAAAGCGAGGAAGCGCAAGGAAGAAAAGTGTCGCGATATCGCGACATGTCGCATTTTCGTGGCCGAAAGCAAGAAGAAAGACCAAAATAAGAAAAGTGTCATGATATCGCGACATGTTGCATCCTCATGACCAAAAGAGGAAAAGTGTCGCAATATCGCGACATGTTGCGTTGTCGTGGCCAAAAGCAACAAAAGAGGGCAAAGGCATAGAAATGTCGCAATATCGCGACATATCGTATTTTCACGATGCAAGAAGAAGAACCAAGTTGAAGACATAGAAATGTCACGATATCGCGACATGTTGCTTTTTCGCGAGGGGCACGTGCTTCAAGCCGAGTATTTTCTCGAGACAATCAAGTGTCTCATAAATGCATTCTTACTTGCCCAGTAAGCTCGCTGCTCTTTTTTGGCAAATGAAAGTGAAGTATCAGTCTCTAAAAGGAGAGCCTGGCAAGCATGGCGGCCACTTGAGCATTGCACCCAGAAACCAAGGACACTCAGACTGCTCATCAATGCATGTTTTCGTGGTTGACTCGATCACAATTGCCAGTTCTGGTAATGGATTTGAAAGCTCAGTCACGAGGACCGCGAGGTGTCGACTTCTTAGATCTCAAGAGTATACTTCTTCATTCTGTGTAATAATGACTTAGAGGGTCGGGTCCTCTATAAAAACCCAGGCATTGTAATGTAACATTTTGGGGGGGAACTATCTGCTAGAAAGTTGTTGTAACTTGATGTCCTGTGACTAATACTAAAGAGCTTTGGGCTCAATTCCTTTCTTTTATGATGTCTTCTATGCTTGATTCTTTTGTCTTTCTTCATTTGTATACTGAGACTCTGAACTCTGAATCTGGTGTGCGATTGGGGACTGTACCCTAAAACTCGCCTGAAGGATACATAGGAGAGAAAAAACGCTATATTGATTTTCTTTTATGCTACCTGGTGGGTTGTGGTTTCTGTTACATTCACTTGTCCTAATCGTATTTACTCTGAACCCTAAATTTCAACGAAAGGGAGAAGGAAAATCCTTGTGAGCTCGCCTAGAGGATACATAGGAAGGTCAATGTTGTGTTTCTTTCGTTTATTCTTGGTGTTCCTTGCTGCTATTCAAGTTGTCAATTAGTGATCGTGCTTCCTGTTCTCTCCCACTTTAAATCATTGATCTCTCTTCCCTTACCCTTTTTTATTTCTTTCTCTAACCCTAACTCCTTCATCTCTTTCCTGCATCCCTTATCTCAAAACACCAAAGTATTTTAGCATAGGAGTCGACCTTTCTTCGAATATTGGCATGAGGGGCATCTCTTCCCTTTAGCATTTCAATGTTGGTCCAGGTCTAGGGCGCATACACTTACCCAGATCCTTTCCTAGGCAGATTTGATGACCAACAAAAACCCTAAAAATTAATTACCACAAAAATCTCCTACTCCTATGCTTGTCTCTATGACTATGCTCTACGAATACTACACCTGGAAGAACTCGTGTGGACATTTCTAAATGAGCTTAGTTGATCAAGGTATATCACCATGCATACCAAGACGTTACTCTTTCATACAATGTGCAACATTTCACTTCTAACAATTTGTTTCTAAGATAGACATTTTACCTTCATGCATTTTGTTTCCAAGTGAGGTGTTTCTCCTTTGAATGGCAAGTGTTACTCTATAATGATGTTGGTGTTTAGACTCTACCAGAATGCCAATGAAACCTTCTTCTTCCTTGCCTAACCACCTCTTGGTCTTCCTTCTCATGCATTCTAACTTTAGAGAGACCTTGGTATTATTATGTGTGTTGCTTCTCTCAAGATAACATGCTTTGGTTAATGTTGCACAATATTTTAGGTGTTATTCAATGTTATTTTCCTCAATACAACACGCTTGATGTTGCATGATGTTACTTCTGATTCTTCTCAACACTCACAGACTTGCACAATGTAATTTGGCACTACTTCAGGTCATCATTAGGGGGTTTCTTAGGGTATCTTCAGGATTCTATTCATAGAACGTTATCAATGTCCTACTTAAAAAACATGTTCTCAAGGTGTTGTTGCCTTTAGAACTCTAACCTCTGGTTTGATTTATGCTTACTCTTTATACTATGTTCCAGCTTTAACTCCTCCTTGATTGATTCTTCTTTGCCTTGATCTGAATGGACCTATCCTTCTTAAAATTTCCTTACGCCAAATGGCTATGTTCTTCTTAAAATCGCATTAAGATGAATGGATAATGCCTTATTTACGTCACTTAAAGTTGAACTGAATGGTATTTCCTTTGTTTTTTCAGCCTTGAGACTCTTCACAAAGGATTTTTGCTTTTACATATTTGACCTTGGGCCTTTACCATAGATTTTTGAGTTCTAGACATGAACCCTAACTTTTGTCTTTCATATTCTATATCTTAGAATTTATTTTTCCACTTTTTCTTGAATCTTGAGCCTTCTATTCTCTGGAATATAGAATCCTCTTGAATCTTCTAACTCTATTGTTGTTCTTTTTCTTTATCTTCTTGCTGCCAATGTCAAGGTCTAATTGAACTGAAACTTTTTGAATCATTTAATTGATTTGTTGCTTGATGAGAGCTTACTTTTAGACTAATATATCTTCCTTGATATATCCTTATTTTTTCTACTTTCTCTTGCACTTAGAAGATGAAATTATTCTTTATTTTTTGTACAAAGCTTCTCACACTTCTATTGATTAATTTGCTACTATGTATGCTTGGATATCTTCTCTCTCCAAAATTCAGCCTATATCTTCTCCAATATATCTTCTCTTCCAACCTCAAATGGTTAGAACCTTGCTCTGATACCACTATTAGCTTCCCAAGACTATTTGCTGACATGAATCTTATTTTGTATCAATAATAAATCACATAAATGTCTCACATAAAATAACAATGAATTACAAAAATAAAATATATTAGAAATATATTTCCAATATATTCTATATCATAGGATTACAAGAATAATTCCAATTGATTACATTGCATGGAGCTTTATCTCCAATATATAATTTTACATGACTTTTCAATACTCTGACTATTGCTCTCCTCAAACATTCGGGAGATGCATCCTTTCATATTCCTCTCATAAAGACAAAACTCTCATCTTGCCACATATCAATGTGAATATTCATTTTCTATCTTGACACCTTGCAATTTCTCTCATATTGACACATACATTAGACAAAATATAAATCACAGTCCTAAACCAATATTTACAATACTACCAAATAATGTAATATTTCTAATATATTTTATATCACAGCATTACAAGAATGATTTTGATTGATTACATTGCATTAAGCTTTATCTCCAATATATAATTTTACATGACTTTTTAGTACTCTGACTATTGCTCTCCTCAAACATCCGAGAGATACATCCTTTCATATTCCTCTCATAAAGACAAAACTCTCATCTTACCACATATCAATGTGACTCTTCATTCTCTATCTTGACACCTTACACTTTCTCTCATATTGACACATACATTAGTAAAAAAATAAATCACACTCCTAAACTAATATTTACAAGGGGGGAAAATAATGTAGTACTTCGTGTTGGAGATATTACATTATTTGGTAGTAGGAGATATTACATTATTTGGTAGTATTGTAAATATTATTTTAGGAGTGTGATTTATATTTTATCTAATGTATGTGTCAATGTGTGAGAAGTGTCCAAGTCTTATGTAATATAGTGTGCAAAGTGTGAGGTGTGATTTGTGAGAGTGTAAAGTATCAAGTAAGCCAAGATTCATAGATATTAGGTGTCCAATATGCAAGTGAAGAGTCACATGATATATGGCAAGATGCAAAGTGAAGAGTCGTGAGAGTTTTGTCATATGTGAGGAATGTGAAAGGGTGAATCTCTTAGATTTTTTAGGAGAGCAATAGTTGAGTATTGAAGAGTCATGTAAAGTTATTTAATGGAGATGAAGCTCCATGCATTAGAATCAAATTTTGTTGTAATATTTGATGATTTATGAATAATATTGTGAGATTTTATATTGTAAAATATTGTTGTAATTATTTGAATGAGATTCATTGATATTGATGTTATGTGAATGCATTATTGTGATAAATATTTGATCCTTGATAAAGGACCTGTGAGATAATCTAGAAAAAATTTGAACAAAATTGAGCATTGATTCCCAGAATATAAGAACATTAATACATTTCAATGGAACCTCTTAATTATTATTAGGTAGAGTGAAGCTTTTGTTTATTGTTGATTTTATATTTCTTGGGATATTTACAATGATGGGGAACATCTATAATATCTCTTGGTATGTCTACGGGTTGAATGTTTTCATCATGAATGTCTCTCCTTGTCAGGATATTGAAGGTGAAGCCAAAGATATTATATTTTATAAATCTAAATCTTTTTATTTATTTTTTCCCCTTTATGTCTCACAATGGATGTTTTATTGAAGTTAACCCAGATCACTAGAACCACTTACAATCAATTGGTTATTCTTCCTTTCTATGTATTGTTGATTCCACATAATTTGGAGGAAATATTAGTATATCTCATTCCTTTGCTAGGGTGGTAGGTTATTGTCTTGTGTTTAGAATCAAGTTAAATAAACCACAAAGAATAAGACCACAACTTGGTGTCTCATTGAAAGCAATTGATTGGGGTGTCCAACAATTTCTCCATAGATATATGTTTAGTGCTTTTGGGGCTTGGGATTTGTCCTAGATAAAAACTAGGAAAAGGGAATTTTTTTATAGAATTAGATTTTTTTTTTTGTTAATTATATGGTTTATTTTTAAACTTCTAAAAAACACTTGTTACGATCTACTAGCAAACTACGTATTAAAACCTACCCATAATAGATGGGAGGCCTTTAAATTCCATTAGATACTATTTGTTGTATATTGAATAGTTTTTAATAGCATATGATAAATAGAAAGACCATTATTCTGATTTTTGAAGTAACACGCTAGTATCTTTTTCTACCCAAAAACTATGAGGTTTGTAAAAATTTAATGCATCTATTTTTCAAAAATATAAAAATTATTTTGTCAACCTCAAAATTTTATATTTAATAAAATTTGTTTTGCATTGTGACTAGCCAACAATATGATAAAAAAAAATTGTAAAGATACACAATCACTATATTGCTATCTATAAACAAGATAATTTTTAGAACAAATGTATGTTAACTTTATTTTTAGTCATATGTAAAGAAAGTAGAGAGGGGAGGGCTCTGGTCCCTCCCCTGCTCCCCCTCCCATGGCTCCTAGTTCCTGCCCAGTCTCTGGCTCAACCCAGGTCATCCCTCCCGGGGAGTGGTTGTTTGCAGATGATCTCCTGAGGGGAGATCCTTCTCCACCATCTGCGCCCCTCCCGGTCGGCTAGGGTTTCCTTGGTTGTTTTTTTAGACTGGTGCTTCCTAGGGATCCCTGTTTGGTTGGGGATCCCTTCCATTTTTCCCTCAGGCTTCCCCTTGGGGTTTTTTGTAGGTTATTCGCGTGGATCTGGTCCCCTGCGTTTCTCGGTGCGATGGAGGTGACGGTTTAGGGTTTGGACAGCTTTTTGGGGTCTCCCTTGAGGTCCTCACAGCTTTGGGGGTGGTCTGGGGGGCCTCTTTCCCCCTTTTGCTTGTGAATCCTCGGCGGGATCCTGACTGCTGTTATTCCCGCGTGGAGGCTTCTTCGTGTTGGCTCTGCTCCTTGGTGGACATCCTGGGCATCTGGTTTGGCCTTGGGGGGCTTTTCCCTGTCTGGGTTGTTCCCATTCCCAGTCCCAGTTCCTTGAAGCCGCCTCTGTGCTTGGACGGGATTCTTGGTCCCTGCTGCCGGGACGGGATCCTCTTCTATTTTCCCGGGGCGGGTTCCTCGTGGTGCAGCTCTCTGGTTGCTTCCTGATGGGCTGGATCCTCTCTGTGCTGGCTGTCGGCTTCCTGCAGGATGGCTCTCACTGAACGGAATGTTTTCCCGGTGGGCGGGATGGTTTCTCCACAGGGCGGGATCCGCCAAATCCGCCAGTTTTCCCATGAGGCGGGATCCTTTCTTTTCTGTTGGTTTCTCGGATGGCGAAATTTCCCTGTTGTTTCCCGCTAGGCGGGACTGTTTGTGATGGTTTTGACTGCTTCCCGCGAGGCGGGATTTTATTGTAACGGTTTTTCTTTGCTTCTTGCTGGGCGGGATATTCTCGATGGTGGTTTTTGGCTACTCCCCGTTGGGCGGGATCTCCAAAACTACTTTCTTTCTTATTTGTTTGTTTCCCACTGAGAGGGATTGTTTCATGCTTATTGTTACCGCTGGGCGGGATTTCTGTTTTGGTGTTCAGTTTCAAGGGATTGATGCCCTAGGCCCATTGCTTATGTAATCAGGTTTTGGGATCCTTGTTAAAACCCACTATAAATACAAACACTACTTACCAAAAACTTTATTTTTAGTCTAAAATGTTTAAAAAAAACTTAATATATATGTCTTTAATACCAACATGTGATATTAATCTCAAAAAGAACATATTATTTAAAATTAGGTTACAAATTAAGGTTTAAAAGAAAATACAACAAAATCAATCATTTTTTTAACTCTTGCAAAAGACAACTTGAATTATTCAAGGTATTAAGTACTGAGATTATGCAACACCGACTGAGAGATGCAAACAATACTAGATCACATAAGAAGGTAAAGATACAACTTGAGATTAAGCATTTTAGAAATTAATCCATAGTATTATTATCTTGTCTTATATGTTTTCATTGTCTCAAATAAGAAGGTAAAGATGCAACTTGAGATTAAACATTTTATAAATTAATCCAGAGTATTATTATCTTGTCTTATATGTTTTCATTGTCTCGAATAAGAAGGTAAATATGTGTGATCTATATTTTATCTCTTAAAGAGATTCATTCATAATATTTTTAATGCTTACAATGTATTAAATGGAAGGTTGATTACCAATGGAAATTTAAATCCTTTTGCATTTATTATTTCTTACCCATTTTGGTATCTGTCAAGTTTAACTTTTATTGCCCATTCACTTATAGACGTTCCAATGAATAATAATCATGAGAAAAATTAAGAGAAAGAAAATATGGTAGGATAAAGTCAAAATAACAACTCAAAGCAACATGTCCATGGCTACTTAAAATGGAAAAATCATCACTCTTAAAACCAAATATTTGAAGAAGTTACAAATAAATTGTGTTGCGAGAAGTATCTTCTTAAGTCAAATTAGGATGAGGACCAAGGCAGCTTCAATCATGGAATTTTAGCAATTCACATGTCAATTAGAATGGTAATCTACACTTAAATATTTGTTCTCTTTGGGCTCTAGTCCTATCACTTGATCATTTAACAAATAATATTTTATGTTATTATCTGAAATGGATAACAAGTATTGAAATATCATGGACAAACATGTCGAGAGGATATGGTAGCTTCTTGGGCAACTAGCGCTATTATCATAGGTTTCATATACTACCTATTATTAACATTAGAGTGTTTTATGATGGTTCATAATGCAATCCACCAATAGCGAACTAAATAAATTCATTTTCATATTCACTACATCTAATAGCTTGTAATGGAGGTCTAACTAAAGTGTACATATGTCCCATATAGAAATTAACAAGAGAATTACTTCACCAAATTTATTCCCTAGGTTGCCTTTATTAGATTCTAGGACTAACTTGGGATGAGTAAGTTAACGTCAAGCAAGTGTTTAACACCAAATATCTAACTTACATATTATTTAAAGCAATACAATTTTAAATAAATATATGCATTTCCTTTAAAATAATAATATCACTATTGCATGCTTTGTTTTTATTCAAAATAATTATAAACGCAAGTCCTTTAAAGATATGTCCTCCAAGTTGCTTCCTTGTATTGGATTTTTCTATAAACTATCTTTTGCTTTAAATTCTTATTATATATTTTAGTTTGGTTATACTACTTGTCTATATTACTATCTTTTTGTATTTCCAATACGTAAGGGTTAAGATTTGAAAAACTACAACTTATTTTATATTGCTTGTATAGTTAATCAAAACATATTGTGCCACTCATATTTTCCATCATGTACCTCATTTGCAACCATCTATGTAACACATAAATTCTAAAAACTATAGCAAGAATTGAAGTTATAATATTTGTAAAGCATATGCACAAGCATAATAAAAAGAGATAATGATTAAATAGGTCACTATGTCTATCCTAGTGTGGGGCATCAATACCATAGTCGACCACCTAGCAATATTATTTTGAATAAAAGCTAAATATCAATCAATATTAGAGTACCATTTCAACAAAAAAAAACAAAAGGGAATACATTGGTGAGGGCATAAGACATGTAAACAAAATCCATGAAAAGGTCATCATTTTGGATGTAAAGAAACAAGTTTGGTCCTCCTATTGGAATGAAAACTAGCTTAGATATAAAGGATATATATCTAAAAACGCCGAGAGTTATCAATCTCGAGGCACCTATCTCATTTCTTGGGGGTGTGATCTCCAAGATAGGTGCCTCGGGATTGATAACTCTCGACGTTTTTAGATATATATCCTTTATATCTAAGCTAGTTTAAATGTTTGCAACGATTGGTTAGTCGATTGTTTTAGTTTAAATATTTTAAATGTTTTTGTTAATGTCGGATTTTTTAATAAATAAAAAAATTGTTTATGGCGTGACATGTATGACATCTTTGCCTCCCACCCCCTGTCTGTCATTGTAGGAATGCCTCTCGATGTAATTATGAGTGAAAATGCATTACATAGAAGCTTTCACATAATTACTCTAAACTTATATGATAGCAAACTATATATTGAAATTTGAATATCCTTCTCCTTTTATCATGAGTGGATAGTGAATGTTGTAGTTACTATGGACATGAAAAAATATAAATATCCTTCCTAACTATAATGATCTTCACAATGGAGAGAATATAGTCACTAGTGATGAATCTGCCACGTAGGAGTTTAGGTGCCATATTCAAATTTGTGATGCCAAATTTGGCATAAAATGGTCTAAATATCATATCCATCTATTATGCTACTTGTACTAATTAAATCCCTCTATGCATTTAGATTAGAGCTTAAGGTCATATGTTCTTCTCCCTTGTTTGATGGTATTCTACATATCCTTAATTGATATTCTTAATCACTTGACTTATATGAGGATTGATGTAGCCATTGTTATTATACTTGTATCCATGTCTATGCAAAAGCTTTATTAAAATTAATTAAAATTTTACCAAGAGAATTCCTTGATACATTAAAGGTACTTTTCACATTGGTATTTACTATGTTGTTGATGCTACCTCTCTCTTATATGAAGATTCAAATCTTAACTAGAATGGTAATCATGATGATTGCAAACCTACATTTTCTCATTTGTTCTCTTTGGTCTCTATTCCTACCACTTGGTCATCCAAGAATTAATCTTTCATTTTCTTATCTATAGTGGATGAAAAGTATTGTGATGTCATGACAATGGACAAACATCTCGAGTAGATATGGTAGCTTCTTGGACAAATAAGGCTACCATTGTAGAGCTCAGTCACCATACATTGTTAGTATGAGAGTGATTTAAGATGGTTCATATTCCAATACAATAATAGTCATCAAAACACATTGGAATTCACATTCATCACATCTAGTAGCTTGTAATGGAGGGCCAACTAAGGCTTGCATATGTGTCATATAAAATTAGCTAGAAGACATTTTCACCAAAGTTATCCCCTAGGTTACCTTCATTAGATTCTAGGACCAACTTCACATGAGGAAGTTACCATTAAACAAGTGTTGCCACCACATATTTCTTGTATATTATTTGAAGCAATGCAATGCCAACTAGAAATTTATGTTTCCTTTAAGTTAATGATATCATTATTTGAGGCTTTGCTTTTGCTTAAAAGAAGTCTAAGCCCAATTCTCTTAATGATATGTCCTCCAAGGTGCTTCCTTTTATTATGAATTCCTAAAATTATGTTTTGTTTCAAATTTGTATTGTATGTTTTAGTTTAATCATACTTATTTGTCTATGTTATTATCTTTTTTGTATTTGCAATGGGTAAGGGTTGAAACTTGACAATCTATAGCATGTATTATCGTGTTTGTACAACTAATCTACATATGTTTGTACCAGTCCTATTGCATCTTATTTACAATAATCTATGCCATGCATAAGTTCTAAGGCTACAATAAGAATCTAAATTATCATATTTGTAAAGCATATACACAAGCATAATAGCAAAGGCCCACATCTATAGTAAAGAGGTTGTGAGGCTCATCCTAATGTAGGGCATTAACAACATGGCCAATGACATTGGAAGATTGTTTTGAATAGAAGTTAATATCAATGAGAATTAGAATCCCATCTCAAGAAAAAGGCCAAAAGGGACTACAATGGTGGGGGCATAAGACATTCCAAAAAAATAAAAACCATGGAAAAATCATTGTTGTTGATGCAAACAAATAAGTTTGGTCCTCCTCTTGAAATTAAAATTACAAGTGATAATGCATTCTATAGAATCTTTCACATAATTATTTAAACTTCTATGAGATTAAATGCTATTTTTTTTTTTTTTTAGCGAAAAACCCCTTGTGGGGCTGCCTTGGTCTGAGAGACGACAAATAGGGGGTTCTATACCATCAAAGTCACCCGGGAGTCGCACCTAGCCCTGCCTACACCAACATTATCAATTGGATTTTGGGTACCCAATTCAGCTTTTTGGTAGGGTGGAGATTCAAACCTGGGACCTCCCTTGGAGGATTGCCCTCTCCTCTCCAACTCACCTACAACACCTGGGTGAATAAACCCTATTGAAAATAAATGAAAACAAATCTTTCTTTTTCTTACCTCATTATTACATTTTTTTATTATAGACATCAATCCATTATTTAAGGGAGTTGGTAGACATAATCATTGAATAAAATTCTATCAAACATAATCCACATTTTCAAAGTTCAAACTCCTTAAAAAGGAAAAGAAGACAACATATTTAATGATAGAAAGAAGTGTTGATAGAATATATTCATTTTACTAAAGAAGGCTTTGTGAATAGTCTAGAAAGAGAATGAACATTAACTAACAAGCTCAGCCCTACAAATGTATAAACTACTGGAATCCAAAACCATTCCCCCTAAACATTTCCTTATGCTATCAAAAATCTTATCTTTGATCTAAGGAAATTAATTTGTTGGAAATTGATATAAAACTAAAAGTTGTCCAATATTTTATTGTACAAAATCATACGTATATATATTATAGATAAAAATATTGTGGTGGCCATAATTCTTCACATGTGAGTCAAAGAGATCACAAATTGTAGTGATCTTGGGATATATGCTATAGGTCTATGACAACAACATATGTTATATATGTTATGTCATTTGACTTGTACAATATAAAAAAGAAGATAATTGATCTATATTTGAAGTTTGAACAAGAATTAAAAATGTGGGTTTTCCCCTTATCCGTAAATTTGAATCAAAAATTTAATGACACACCATATACATGAAATCAATATTTTTCATGCTTGTCTAAAATTATCAAATGCTTTTTTCAGCTTAACCTATGAATTGACAAATGATTTTTTAAAAATCTTATATATGTGATGTGCCTTAATCTATAAAAACTTGATGCCAAGAGTATAAATCTATAAATCTACTACCAAATTGATTGCTTGAATAATTAAAATCAACCCGCAATAAAGGGATTCAATAAATGCTAAGTATGACCATATCCATATATATTAAGAAAGTGTCAAAGGATTGAATCTAACCCAATTTCATAATATACTAATAATAACTTGAGTATAACAAACACTAAGACAACTATATCATATTGCTTTGTATACAAGAGTAAAGTTGCGGCGGCGGGGGTGGCGGTGGCGACGGCAGCGGTTTCGGCGGTGGCGGTGGCGGTGGCGGTGGCAGGCGGTTTCAGCGTGGGCGGCCCGGCTGTGGCAGTGGTGGCGGCGGTGTCGGTGTCTGCCGTGGCGGCGGTGTCGGTGGGGGTGGCGGCGTTGGGGATGGCGGCGGTGGCTGTTGCTGTTGCGGCGGCGGCCGTTGGCAAGAGCAACTGACACCCATAGCAACAGATGACATAAAGGGGCTAAGAGATACATTGGCAGGCAGTATATATCACACACCCTCTGCATTTTCACTCCTCACTCTGCTCTCTTCGAGTTCACGTTACTTTTTAAAAAAGTTATTCCCTGCATAACATTATATTCGTCTTCAAGAACACGCAAATTATATACCTAAATCTTTTTTCACATTCGCTATGTCAAAATCATATAATAAAAGGTGAAAAAATAGTTTGCTATGTGGTGTCAGTTTGGTTTGCCGACAAGGATGTTATTTTGGTGATGTAATCAGGATTCAATTCTCACAGCTGATATGTTTAAGAAGTATTACTCAAAAACAAAAAAATAATCATGGAATATAAATATATTAAAAGTTTGATGTTAACACAAAGACAAATAAAATTAAATAAATAAAATAAATTTTTTTATTATTATTATAGCAGACAGTCATCAAAGAGTCTGTATCTCCCTACCTAATAGCATAATGTTTTTGTGTAACTTAGCCTATGCCACTTCCATTATCAATGATGTGATCAGGGTTCAATCCTCACGGCCAATATGTTTAAGAAGTATTACTCAAAAAAAATCATGGAATATAAATATATTAAAAGTTTGATGTTGACACAAAGATAAACAAAATTAAATAAATAAAATAAAAGTTCTTTTTTATTAATATATCATAAAGCCATCAAAGAGTTGTATCTCCCTTCCTAATAGCATAATGTTTTTGTGTAATGTAGTGTATGCCACTTGCATTATCGGTGATGTGATTAGGGTTCAATCTTCACGGAGGTATTACTCAAAAAAAATCATGGAATGTAAATATATTAAAATTTTGATGTTGACACAAAAACAAATAAAATTAAATAAATAAAATAAAAGTTATTTTTTATTATTATAGCAGACAGCCATCAAAGAGCGTATCTCCCTTCCTAATAGGATAATGTTTTTGTGTAATGTAGGGTATTTATTTTTTCTTTTGATTTGAAATGAAAGATTTTAATTACACCTCAAATATGGAAGTACAATTACTCAAATCATATCATATGATCTTTAATATCTTTGAGAAGGTTGTTCCTTCTCCTGCTGGTTTGTGTTAGCAATTCCCCAACATTTTTTATTTTATTGTCTTCAAATAAATTTGTCATAAACTCGTTCCCAAGTGTTTCTTTGTATTTGTCACGGATATCTCTGAAAAACTCGGGCATTTATAGATGAAGTGTTCCTCTGTCTCTACTGCCCCTGTGCCGCATAGAGTACATATCCTTTCTTCCCATTGTTCTTTGGGCGTTGTCCATCTCCCTGTTTCACATCTAAGCCTATGAGAGCTAGTCCTTATCTGAGCAATGAGTATTTTTTCCTTCCACTTGATTTCAGCGCCTATATACGCTTTTTCCTTGTGTTTTTCAAGCAGAGATTTGAACTTGGGGTTTTTCGATTTCAACTAAAAAATTTTAACTACTAACTTGTTTTCTAACTCCTCTACATTAAAAAATAGCCTATCTATTTTTACCTTTATAACAAAAAAAAATCTAGTAAAGTTAATATTTTATTTATGGTTTGATTTGTTGACACAAGGATGATAAAAGTCAACCAGAGTCACTATTTTATTTAAGTTTATATTTTTAAATAATATTAAAAAAATTAATATAGGATTTAAAATGGATCATATAATTTTTATTAGAATTTTCATGTACGAACTTTTGTTTTTAGACTTCTTGAAATAATTATTGTTAAGTTTATCTTGATCGGTATTTCTCGATTATTTGATGGTGTAGTCTTTGTCTTTATCTAGTCACACATTCAAATGAAATCAAGAATGCTTTCAAAATGAAACCAATAAATTTAGAAGATAAATAAAGTAGACATTTTTCAAATCAATAATGCTTTCAAAATGAAACCAATAAATTTAGAAGATAAATAAAGTAGACATTTTTCAAAATAAACAATTAAAATAGTAAATATTAATTATTTTAATAAAATAAATATAAAATTTTTGAAGTATAAAAGAATGTTTTCTTTCTCATACTATAGATTTTTGTAATGTGTGACAAAGCAAGAACCTCAGGAGTTGGGTTGGCCTTTTGATTTTGAATAGTAGTGCTCTTAGGTAGGGTAATTTGTCATGTTTAGTTTGTTGTTTTGTTATGAAAAGTTAAGATATTTATTAAAACATTGTTAAATTCTTCAAATAAATTGTCATGGTTTGGCTTGAAACTTGTTGGTGTTGAACATAATTATTTGTTGTTGAAATTGTAATCTAATTCATGGTTAAGGATGATAATGAATAGCATAATACAGAATAGACCTAAGGACATTCATTGTACAATATATTAAATTTATTATAATATTTTATTATGTAAACCCTCTGGATTGCGGTTAACCTTGTTAATGACTAAACTTACCTTATAAATTTATAATTAATCTTAAAGCATTTTTGTTGGTATAAGTTTGAGATAATTTATATATTTGAGATTTTGGTATTAGTATAAATACTCTCTACCACTCCTCATTTCAATATCCAAGTGTTTTGAATTTTATCTACAAATAATACAATGATTATCTATGGTACCTCCAATCTCTATGTCTCTTTTTTTCTTTTGGAATTCTTTTTTTCTTTTGGAATTTTAGGTTTTTTGTATAAGATTTAAGTGGATGGATTTCTTCTTCATTTCTACAAAATATTGTGAATTTCAACATGGTATTAGAGTGGGTATGGAGCATCGATCACATATAAAGTCAGTTTTGATCCTCTAGTCCTTCATTCAATTTTCAAGACAAATACCTCTTCAAAACAATTTTTTTCTCACATTCCATAATCTATTCATTCATCATAAAGAATTTCTTATTTTTCCTCTTCCTATTCCACCATTATCAAGGTTTGTACACAAAGAAGCCATGATAATAGGAGGAAAAAAATAGGCAATGACTTCAGAGAAGCAGCCTTTTCATTACATCTCTTTAAATTTTTTAGCCTTTTTGCACCTCATATGATTCATATAGGCCACATATCAAACTACAGGAAACTATATTGGGCTGCACCATTTGTAAACATGTCATGAAAATATTCCTGAGCAATGCTCATCTTTCCATCTTTACAGTCCAATAATTGGACCAAGTGTCACTTCATATGGAAAAGGACCAACCTTCATTATCTTTACAGCCTGTATGCTTCATCTGTTTTTCGAGCCTTGTAAAAACCGATTATCAAGCTACTTAGTGTATGTAACAATAGCAGGAGAACAATTACTAAATGTAGTGTAGCTACTAAATTGAGTAGCTTCATTAACTCTCTTTTCCTTGCACAGACAATCAATGAGGGTGTCATATATAACAATATTTGAAAAGCAAAAAGCAATTAGCTTGCTTCATTTCAGTTACTAATCTCAAAGCTTCATCTACTCTGTTCCCCTTGCAAGTATATCAGTTAGGGCATTATATACAACAATATTTTGATAGCAATTAGCACCTTTCATCTCAATTGCTAGTATAAAAGCTTCATCAACTCTACCCAGCTTGGAGAGACCATTAATTAGTGCAATACCTGATAATATTTGGAGAGCAATTAACATCCCTCATTTCCGCTACTAGTCTGAAAGCTTCATCTACTCTACCCACCTTGCAGAGACACATGAATCAAGGTGCTATATATAACATCTGGAGAGCAACCATCATACCTCAGTTTGTCCAAAAGCTTCTGTGCCGCCTTTAATATGACCCCACTATACGCTTTTACCTCATTTTGTCCAAAAGCTCCTGTACCACCTCAATATGACCCCACTTCATGTTTTTTTCAGGATGATATAAGTTACAGCAGTTGAAATCAGGGTGCTATATATAACATCTGGAGAGCAACCATCATACCTCATTTTGTCCAAAAGCTCCTGTGCTGCCTCAATATGACCCCACTTAACCCTTTTATCACGACATTACAAGTTAGAGCAGTTGGAACAATTCCCATGCCTTTCATGTGAGTAAGAAGCAAATTGATTCGACAGAACTCATCAGTGTTTCAAAGACTATTCACAAGCACACTGAGAAATCAACACTGTGCCCAAAGACCATTCACAAGCACATTGAGAAATCGCCACTGTGACCAAAGACCGTTCACAAGCGCATTGAAGGTTATCACATTGAGAGAAAGCCCTTTACCTTATGCTAAATGAAATAGTTTCCAAGCCTTGTTTGTGTTCCACAACTTGCAGAGGGCATCTATGTATTTGTTAAATTTCATAACATGGTCATTCTCTTCCGCACTCAATGTATAACAGCAAGAAGGTAACAGTTTAGAGAAAGTATTAATGGGAATGGGCATTTTGTTCGTAAACTCTTTAAATGCTTTGTGCAGCATCTTCTTCTTGACGTTGTCATTACTGAAAGTGAGACATGGCGGCAGCATGCCCACAACTTAAAAATGAAGATTTCAACCGTAAGACCAATTTAAGTCGGGATACGAAAGTCACACATCACAATTATAGAGTCCAAGATAATTTGCCCACTTTACCGACTATTTATTTTACCTCAATAAAAATGGTGATGATGAAGGTTACCAGTTGAAGTGTGATCTATTTTGTGGGTTCATTTAATTTTTGTTCAGATCTTATTGGTTATTATAAGTTCTTTTTAATTCATTGGTTATCAGAAGCTCTTTTTAACTTTCAAGGTTACGTGAATAAATCTTATTGGTTATTATAAGTTCTTTTTAATTCATTGGTTACCAGCAGTTTTTTTTAACTTCCAAAGGTTAGGTAAATTGGGAAGTCCTGATAAGTGCTAGTGTGGCTAGACACTTACCAAGAAGAAACTTAGGTTCAAACCTTGGGACAAAAGTAGTAGTCTAATCCAAATTTTCTGAGTGCGTGTAAGACTCACGACAACAGTACAAATTCCAAGCACCCGATGGTCCATTCCAAAACGGACTATAAAAAATCGAGGTAAAATAGGTTTAATAGATACAGCCCCTGCATTTTGAACCCTGAGCGTACCAGCTACTATCAATAGTGTGGTTGTAACCAACTCTTCTATCAAAAATTGGATAATGATATATACTAATTCCGAGTGACCAATAGTTCCTCTATAAAATAACAAGATGATATAAGATTATAAAGGATAACCCCAATATGTAAACCTCCTTAATAATAAAAAAAGATTATAAATATAATTGATTCCCCTCAATACTATATATCCACCTACATATCTCACCAAAAAAAAAATCTACTTAACATTGTGTAATCATACAAAGGATATAAATGCATATTCTATGATTTCTGTCGTTCTTGTTATTCTCTCGATTTATAGTCAAAACAATGACATTTAAGATGCATGTCAAAGTGCCAAAGTGGAAAAGAGTGAGGCCAATGATTTATCTTGTAGTTTATTGGTAAGGACGAAACTTGTATTATCAGTGATGAGATTTGATTTAACAGATTAAAAAAAAAAAAACTCATGTTTTATAAGTATTGATAAAAATAAAAATAAAATGATGGATAATTGACAGACAAGTAGATTAAGTTGCTTTTTATATTGTATTAGGTATTTAAAGATAAAAATAGGAGAATATAAAATTGTATTGTATAGTTAGTATAGGTTTACACATAATCTAAGGTTGGTTATATTGTAATATCATATTATAATAATAAGTAAGATGAAAGGTTTAGGAAAATAAAGGGCTTAGAAGATGGACATGTAAAGAAGGGATATTGTCATTGTAAGAGATTATATCAAGTATTTTTGTAAAAGTCTTGGTTCATGAAATGGGTTAGAGTGATTTTTTTAAGGAGTATTTTTGATGTTGTCTTATCTCAAGGGTATTATTTATGTTTGTGTCTTATTATTAAGATCATTATTGTGGATAAAGGATTTGTTATTTTTGCATAATGGTAAATAATTTGTTATTATTAATAATAGAGGTTTGTAACAAGTGGTATCAAAGCAACAATTTTGGCAAAGTAAGGGTTGTGTTTTTTGTGGATTGCAAAATTAGGACAATTTTTTTTAGAAAACATCTTTTTTTTTATTCTATATCTTTTTTTAGTATTCATATTTGAAATATTCTTACATCATCATGTAGATAGTTTTGAGCATAGTTGAGAAAATCTGCAAAAAATCTTGGCCGATTTTTTCTTGAAAAATTCTAATATGCATAAAAAAGTTTTTTTCAATGAAAAAATACCGATTTTTTTGTCGATTTCCAATTTTTCCCGATTCTTTTCCATGCCGATTCCGATCCAATTCCGATTTTCTCAACTATGGTTTTGAGTACTACAAAAATGACTAGTCATATATTAAATTCTTATAAATATTGAAGGAATAGTGGCTATTTAAAGTTGGGCTACCTACATCGTTATTTGGTTGCATGAAAATTCGTCAAAGAAGAAAGAAAAAAATCATCTCTCAATTCAACAATCTGATTCATACGATTCATGTGTTGTTTTGCTCAAAATTTGAAGAGCTTTAAAACAAGTGGTCGTGTGAAAAAATCCGAGCAATATTGAAAGAGATACGACCCTGTGAAGTAAGTTGTTTGGAACAAGGACAGTGACAATTTTTCAAATTACAAGGTAATCAGATCAATTGTAGTTTATTTTGTTTTGAAGAAAATTTGCAGTTCTAATTGTTCATAACAAGGAATGGATGAGATTGAGAATTTTTATTTTTAAGAAACCTAAGTTCATTAAACCCTACATGCTTTGGAGGGAAAAAAATTAGGGCTGAGATCATTGAGTTACAAAAAATTTCTAAAATTTTCACTATAGCCCTCACTAAGTTTAGATTCACACTCAAAACCTACGGAGAAAAAATAAATAAAGAGGATATAATAAAAAGAAAAAATATAGATGACAATATGTAAGCTGAAGGAACCACGTCATTGATGTTAAATAAGCCAAATAGTGATTAGAGGGATTTGTTCAATGTTAAAATTTCTATTTTGCAAATTTATAGCTGCATTCAAAAGAAAATGGTTATTATTTCCATTAGCCCTAGCAATAGGTACAATTTTTTCGACATTCAATTGCCCTAGTGGCTAAAAATGATGGTTGTTTCTTAAGTGGTCTTATGTTCAAACCCCTTGAGGATGGTTGTTGATGTAATTTGTAAACGTTCTCCCAAAAAAAATAGATACAATTTTATTAATATTTCTTTGACTAAAAGGTTGTAGGTTAAAGCAATAAAAATTAAAATGTTCAATTTTTTCAAGAACTGAAAATCATCATAGATAAATATGTTTTACATTAAGATTTGTACCCTATTGAGATAGGGACAAAGATATTATTTTGGGTTATCCTTTGATGGATTCTTTAGATATTATTAACATTAATATATAAAAGAAGTTCATGAAGTTTTAGCATAGAAAAAAAAAAGATAACAAGATATTTCTCATTGTAAGAGGCAAATTCAAAGAAAAACAAGAAGCTATTGCAACGAAACAAATTGAAGAACAAACAAAAGAACCTGAAATAAAGTAGAGATCAAAGAAGAAACAAAAGCAAAGTTCAAAAAAGAACCAAAAGATAAGAGCAAGAGAGAAGAGCATAAAATAAAGACACAAAATATCAAAGAGTCAAAGAAAGTAGAACAAGAAGCTAAGGTTTTAACATATCACCATTCACGCCATCACAAGAGGTTATAATCATGGAAACAACGCATAAAGCAACATAAAAAGTACAATTGACGTATATGGAACCAAAAGAGCAAAAACTATGGATATCAAAGTGGCACAACAAAAGCATGGCATCAACAAAGACCACCACCCATCAAGATTCCACTTGGATGGTTGAGTGACCAAGAATGGTACCAACTATCAACCATGATTAGAAAATCATATTATTTAGTTTTTTTTATATATTACAAGGCAAATGGGAATGGAATGTTAGGTAACTAAGGATAGAAATATAAAAATATAATATTGTATTATATAGTTGACAAAGGCCAACACATAACCCAAGGTTGGTTATATATAATAATGAAAAAGATAGAAGGGCTTAGGAAGATGGCCATATAAATCAGGATATTGTCATTGTAAAGGATCAAATCAATTATTTTTTTAAATGTTGGCTCATAGAGCATTTTGAAATGATTCCTTCTTTAAAGGAATAATTTTGGTGTTGCCCCACCTCAAAGATATTATTTATATTTATGTCTTATTGTGTGGGTCATCATTGTGGATGAATGATTTGATATATCTCCATAATAGTGAATAGGTTCTTAACATACTGTGCTCACCATTTCCCTTAGCACCAAATTCAATGATGCCAATTCTATGTTTAGCAAGCAAGAGGTTTGAACACACAACCTATCAGTGGAGGGCCATATTTCACCGATAGACTTTTCATATAACAATGTCTCCCAAACCAATGTTGTGTTCCAAATATAACCCTCCCACTATCTGTTCCACTATTTTTATATATTTTTGAATGAATATTGCAACCATTATGAATGAAAATGAAGTGTCGAGTACACTAGTCAGCATAATGGCTATTTCAGACAGGTGATTGAGAGATATTTAACCGGGAGATACACTTTGGTTTTGGCTTTTCTTAGTTTCCATTTTTTAATTTCCATTGTAGATATGATTCATCTCATAATCTAATGCTGCATTCCAAATATATCACTGCCACCATCTGTTCCACTATTTTTACATATTTTTGAATGAATATTGCAACCATTATGAACGAAAATGAAGTATAAAGTACACTAGTCAGCAGGCTTTTCTCAGATTTCTTATGAATTTCCATTTGTAGATACAATTCCCAATTGTGGCTCACAGTTTTTATTTCCAAAATTATATTTATTGTCTTCAAAAATAAGCCTATTTCAGTTAGAGCTAATTTTGTAGGTTACAGCATCCTACTTTTGCAGAGAAGGTTGTGCACAAAATTTGCTCATGCACAGTTTAGTTGAAAGATGATTATTCAAGTACACGTTTGAGCCCCACCATAATAGTCAACACTCTTAAAAAAAACAGGAAACCGTGGATTAGAGATCATCTATTCTACAAAATGGCATGACAAATTTGAGACTAATTGGACACCATAGAATACATGTACCAAGCATACATAACACTATGGAATGCCACATGTGCCAAGAACACATGTAATTATATTATAATTTTGGATGTAAATGAAATAATTCAACTAAAATCAACCATCACTCATGCCTAGAGCATGGGAGGGGCTCTCAATTTCTTTGAAGTTGCCTTGATAATTATTGGAGGCTCTACAATACTTTTAAGTTGTCTTGGTAATTATCGAAGTGCTCTACTCAATTCCTTATCAGGGTATCTTTGCATCAATAGGAGCAAATGTTAATCAATGTTTATAAGTATACATTTCACTATGTTTGGACTGATATAAGATGAAATCTTCTTATGAAATCATGAATGTTCTATAGACACAAATGTTGCTTGTGAAACATAACATACTAACTGCAAAGAAACAATCCTCTTGTCTTAATGTAAATCTCCAAAAAAACAGATACTAGAATCCACTAAATTTCCATGCTCCATGCATATGCCTCTTAATAAAAGGAAATTATTTTTGGCATTAGTAACACTACCCTCTGCAAGAATTGCAGACTATCATTGTCAAAAGGAAAGAAGAATCCAAGATTGACTTCATAATATACAAAACACAAGGACAAGATCAAATAAGTTTCTCGCCTCAAGCAATTGGATGTCTTATGACTCCCTCCGCCTCATCAAGAGTGAAATTGGCCCTTGAAAACTGACTACTGTTGAAGAATGGCCTTAGGTCATAAATTTCATACTCTTGTGCCTGCAATGAAGCAATATTCACTTGTTAAATATTCATCAAACCTTGATCAACATGTAAAAGTCACCTCAAGCAAGTGAAAACATGAAGCAAAGACAGTGTATAGCATGAGAATTGAGATTCCACCTTATTCCTTAGATCTTCCACTTTGATCTGAACTTGATGGAGGCGAGGTCTTGTCCCAGACATGAGTTCCTCAAAACGTAAAATATCCTTGACAAGTCCCCGAAGAAGATGCAACAGCAGCTCGTTGTAGTCCTTCTTGTAAGTGATATACTTTTTGAAACTCTATTCAATGATCCAAAACCATAGTCAACTACTGTTAAAAACCCACTTCTTAATATATGAGTCATTAATAGATGATATCTTGAACTTCCATAGCATACCTTCTGCAAGGCTTTCTGAACACCATACTTCTGGGTTGAAATGAACGAGTCCAGAAGAACTCGAATAGCCATATCTACATCCTCTTCAGCCACATAATTTCTAAGATGCATTCTAGCATGTGCTTCAGACATTCTTATCATTGACTCAATATGCCTCACTGCAATCGGAACTCCTTGACCATGCTGCAACCAGAAAACAGAGTAAAATAAATAAGATTTGGTAAAAATAACTGACTGTTAACAACTTGAATGCAAAGAGGAACTGGCAATCCCTATGAATGCCAAAATATATACCGATGATTCACGCCTCAGGTCTGCATAAACATGTGTCAATTTCTCCAAATCCGCATCATGTAATTTTGGGAACACATTAAGCTTTGCATAGGTGATATACTTCCTCAACATTTCTTGAGATAAAATCTGGAAATAAATTAAACAAAGCAAGGATGAGCACACCTACAACACCAAGTCCGTATACTCCAATAACAGTCCCATTTAGAAAAATAAAAATAAAAATTGAACCTCTGGATCAGAAGCATTTCCCACAGGTGAGGATTCATCTTGAGAAAGTCCTTCAGGCGTCTCCTCTATATTAGAGCCTTTTGGCTGGGACTTGGCATGGCTGTCAACAACAAATTTTGCAAGCATCTCATCCCTAACTGGATCAACAACATCCTGTAATGCAACATCAAAGGAAAAGTAGTTAAACAAATAATACTCAAATCAACAAAATAATCTACTGAGATACAAATACTATAGCACAAAAACAGAAGTAGAATTAGCCAGGTTACAAAGAACATTGTTTAAGTGATTGATTTCAAGCTAGAATTTACCTTCACGACACAAAGGATATCAAAACGAGAGAGAATAGGATCAGTGAGCTCCACATTTTGAGCAAATGTTTTTGACGAGTCATACCTGTTTGTGAGAAACATTTAAGAACCATTTTAATGATAAACAACGTAAAGCACTTCTAGGGTTGATGATTAAACTACCAATGGACATCAAGGCAATGTCATACCTTCCCCCTATGGGATTTGCTGCTGCAATAACAGAGCACCGTGCTTGTAATGATGTTACAATTCCAGCTTTGGATATACTGATGCTCTGTTGCTCCATAGCTTCATGGATACTCACCCTATAGAATGATAATAGTTATAGGATCTCAATCTAACTATTATGAAATCTTGCAATTCAAAAACCATGTTTCTAAAACCAAAAAAGATCTTATAGAAACTTGGAGAATAAATGGGTCTTTAAATAGACACCTGTCCTGGTCATTCATTTTGTCAAACTCATCAATCAAGCAAACACCTCTGTCCGCAAGGACCAATGCACCTCCTTCTAAAGTCCATTCTCGTGTCACAGGATCTTTATGCACTGCTGCTGTAAGCCCAACTGCCGAGGCACCCTTTCCTGTTGTGTATACAGCTCTCTGAGCTGTCTTTTCCACATACCTAAATTGGCAGGATTTTAAAAAAGATTAAACATTCACCCAGAAGTTGGTGCATAAAAAAAGAACTGCAAATATATTCTGGATTTTAAAAAAGATTAAACATTCACCCAGAAGTTGGTGCATAAAAAAAGAACTGCAAATATATTCTAGAAAATTTCGCATCCAATCATAGAGTCCGAATACAGGGCCAACTTATAATGAACTCACTTGAGGAACTGAGATTTTGCTGTTCCAGGATCACCAAGGAGGAGAATATTTATATCTCCTCTCAGACGATGCTTTCCTTTGACGTTCTTTTCTTGGCCCCCAAACATTGCAAGAGCTAAAGCAGTCTTAATGTCTTCGTGGCCATAAATAGATGGAGCTATAGATTTAATAATCTGCAGTTAATAAAAAAATAATGGATAAATGTCCACGATCTAGAAAACATCTGGTGAAAAAAAATGACTACCAATCAAGTACCATACATTAGGCTTGAGTTGATGAGCAAGTCTCATTGTTTTTTCTAGAGATTTTGGGGCTTTTAAGGCTAAATATTTACATCAGTCACATCATGCATTAACTAAAGTCTTCAAACAACCACTGACCCTTTCGCCTATGCGAGGATCCTTGGAATGCTTCTCTATTTCTGCTTTATCTTCATCAGTGAGTTTATAAGCAGAAAACAAGTCTTGCTTCTTTGTAACATAGTTAGCTTCAACAACTGTTGCAAATACTGGAAATCCATTCTTGGTGTTTAAAGACATGTCAAAATTATTTGTATATGTGCCAGTAACCTCCTGCAAGAAGGAAGCAAGACATAAGAAATCACTTCCATGTTATAAGAAAATTTTAAAAAGCAGGATCATCTTAAAAATCGGAGGAGGGCACTTACAATTTCTTCTCCAGGGCGTGCACAATCAATAAGATCATTCAGAAGAATGACTTCTTTGTACCTTGGAAGCCGGCCAGCTGGAACAATGCCAGGACTTTCCTGAAGTGATAATTTTTGATAGTTCCTGTATATTGTCTGTAAAGATACAACCACAAGCAAATGTTACTATTTGCCTTCCAACACAACAAAGTTTTAAGTTGTAAAACAGGTTAGTAAAGTGAATAACCAAGAAGAGTTCTGAGTCATTGCACAAACAACATGAAATGATAGTCATACAAACTATTGAACAGTTAGGTTTAAGAAACAGTTATAGATATGATTCATAGTAAGTGGAAAACTAGTCAATATGCATTATAAAAACTTCTAAACAGCCCCCAGTTAACAACAATAACTGGGATAAACCAAATCTTTGAAAAGAAACATTGAATATTCACTTTGTCAAAGAAGCAGCTTGGATAATGAGTACAAGCTCCAAGTAATTGCATATTGTAAATATCAAAGAAAAGAAAAGAAAAGACGTGATAGTTAGCACTCATAGTTTCCTGAAACTAAGCGCATGCATACAATAGAAATATCACAAATGACCAATGTGTAAGACTTAGACACACTAGACAGCTGATATCATGAATTCTCAACGAGATTTTAAGAATATATTTGGCGCTAATAAACATCAACTATACAAAATTAACTGGTATAATATTATGAATCTCAACGCTTAAGTGCTCATAAACATAAACTGAATACGAAATTAAAGAGTAAAATAGCCAACATAACTCAAAATAGCTAACTTAGTTTCAAGAGTATTATAACTAACCTGTTCAATGTTAACTGTGAATGGCCCCTTTGATTGGCACTCAGGACAAGAACCTACTTTCACTTCAGAATAAGAGTTTTGAAAGAAAGGTCCTAGCACGGTGCCACATTTGTTACAATCATATTTGACTTGCTGCAGTTGTGGAAAAACTCCAGATCTCCTAGTAACCACCCCTCCAATGCGAATCATGGTATTTAGATGCACTTGCCTGTTCAAGAGCACACAATGAATAAGGTCTTAGAGAGCGAGTTAATATCCAATAAATTTAACCTGATATGAAACAAATTAAGATCTTGCCAAGAGAAGAAAAAACAATAACACACCTTATGTTGCGAATCTGATCATACACTGGCAAGTTTGTAATTCTAACATATATCTTATCATGAATGTTCCTATAGTTTGGATGCAGACCCAATACTACATTGAGTGCCACTTCTTCCATCACTTCAAGTACAGACTGGGGAGCGTCAGCTAGCCAGATAGCAATGTTTGGGTGTGTAAATATGAACTGTTTATAGTCAATCTCCAAACTACATTTGTTTGCTGAAGTAAAGACCAAGGAAAAATAAATAAAAATTAGGAGACATGGCAACTAACAGAGATAATTAAATTATGGTAGACATCCCAAAGGCCAACTAGGAACCGGGCAAACACAAGAAAAGAAAATTGATACCAAGCTAATAAGGATAGTGTAAACCCACCAGCAACCATTTCATTGATAAGTCGGATGTACTCTCGTTCACCATTTCCACTCTTCTGATTCACATAGCTGAGTATAAATTGTCTGAACTTTTTGGCTATAAAACGCCGAACTTCATCTCTAGTGACCCATTCTCTTAAAGTTCCCTGAACGTTGTACATTTCATATTCACCCTCTTCGTCGTCATCTTCCTGCCGATAAAATGATTAAGTGGATCGTTAGAAAAATTCTAAATTGAAACCCACAATCTCTACTCCCTTTAAAAAGCTGCAGAGTAAATTCCTAAAAACAACTTAACATCTCCAGGGAAATGGAATTATAGAAAGCATACCTTTGTACATGCATGTTTTAGAGTAATATAATACTGAGAAAAGAGTTATATAGAGTGATCAATTAAATTTCATCGATTATAAAGCATAAAGCATAATTGTAACGAGATAAAACAGTATGTTGATATTTGGAAAAGCTCATTGCCAAAACATGGGTAATTCGCGTCTCTTAAGTACTAGTTCAATTAAGAATTTAAAAACCACCTAATATAAGAGCAAAATAAGTCATATCAAATGGCCAATTAGATGGCCTAATTTGCAGAGCATCTTGCATATTTGGGGAGGCTATCCAAAGAGATCCCGGAGAGCTTGACCAATCTCGTCCTTGAGACATTGCAATACACTCTTTAACATACTATAATAAATACCAACCAAAACAGATAGAGCATGTTTTGTAATAGGTTATATGGATTGGACCTCTTCCATATTAGATCACAATATTATATCACATTTATATAATGGTGTCACTTTACAGTATTAAAACCTGAGTCTCTGAAAAAATTAACTGATATCATTTGATAAGTAAATAGAACGTATTACTTACTAATAACACATCCTTATTATTCTAAGGATACTTTTTACACCTGAGTTAAATACAGTGAATGCTTTCCTAGATTAGGTTCTAAAGTTACGAGATTCTTATTTTCATGACCATCATAACACCTAACTTAATACTACCTCTTCAAAAGGGTGTTCCTCCTTTACGACCAAGAATGCTACCATGCATTTACTTTTAGATAGTTATTCTATCATCCTCGTTATAATGGGAAGAAAGCACTGCTTAACATAATAACCAAGACCTTGACAACGTTAATGAGACGAATACAGACAATTACCCCATAAGGATCGTCCTCAGGTTGGTCAGAAGGAGGGGGCTCAACACGTTGTCTTCGTCGTGGCCTGAACTCCATGGAATCATCTGTATCTGAAAAAGGGGATTAATGAAATCAGTTTGACTAAATCAAGCATCTTATACTGCTAAAAGAACCCACTGAAGAAGAAATTACCTTGATCACGAAGAATCCTAGGAAGCTTCCTGTTGACAGCAACACCTGACCTTGCATCAAGCTCAGCTTCTGCTGCACGACGATCTGCCATGATCTGGTCATAACTTCTTTCATCTTGTAATTCATCATCCAAGTCCGCAGACTCATATCGGTCTTGGCCCTCCAGATGCTGGTAGTCCCTGCAAATGGAAACTAATCAGATAGGACCATTGCAATAGACTCATCCTCTGAACAGGAAAATATGGATAAAATAGCTTATTACTTTGCATTTATCTAGAATGTATTATCCGAAAGATAGAATCCCATCAAATATGTGATTAAACAAGGCAATAGAACCCCAACGTAGGGCACTAACCTAACTGACTGCATGTTAACTACCACCTACTTAAGGACATATATACGAACATTTTAGGGCCATGAAATTATCTTCATCAATACAAAAAAAAAGAAACTTGCATCACAAAAGCAATCGCATAAACAGAGACAATAAAGCTTTTGAACTCATGAAAGGCTAGTACCTACACCCTCTCCTTCAAGGCTAGTACCTACATCCTCTCCCAACAGAAAAATCAAACTATCAAATGAGATAAGAAATGTGAACGTGACTGGAGCCCAGTAGAGCTCCATACTGCCTATAAGGATCTCATTCCAGTCCAGATGAACCAACCAAGATAAAGCACGATCAAAAGGATTATCCCCATGTGGTTAAACCCCTCTATTCACATTTCATGTGGGTGGGAACAGATCTCAACTAAAGTGGAACCTGTTGGACTACATGAAACCCTGATCTTGCAATCCCAGGCAGCTTTGATGGAAAAATTTCCCTCAACCCACCACCAAGCTTAATATACAACCATGTGGGTATGCATGTTTCTAAAAAAAATCCCAAACACAAAAGCAAAACCCAAAATTTACATAAGGCAACGCTTACTGCTGCATGAAATTGTCGGTGTAGAGGTCTTCCCCCTCTTCTTCCTCTTCATCGCCTTGGTCATCCCCCAAGATATGTGGATCAACCTCCGCCTCATCTGATATGGAATGGGTTGAGCTTCTGTGGCGCGAGCTGCTTGTTGGGGGTAGGCGGTCCGTGCTGAAATTACCTCCAGATGTGGGAGATCCAGGGGTTGAAGGCTCAGAATCCTGCATTCCTCACAAAAATAAAAATAAATACCTTCAACATGATTTGAGCTGGACCCAAAACAATCAGCTCAAAGAACAATAATAAATACATTCAAACCCAGCTGGGGTTAAAACCCAGAAGAGTAACAGCTCAAGCATGGAACAAGAAAAACAGAGGCTCCAAGAGCTAGCTGATATTGCAGAGACTCACCATTGTCACAGAGAGGAATGAGTTGCCCGAAGAATGGAAAGACTATGAAAGATTGTGTGAAGAGTGGCTGTGCGGTGACGGGCGCCTTTGAACAATGCCTGGGAGGGGGATTGGGAAGATTTTGTTGTGGTGGTGATGCAGGGTTTTGGCGGGAAATTGTTTGGCGGGAAAGCTGATTAGGTCCGACACAAAGATACTCGCGCCTCTTTCGTGGAATACTCGAGTTAGATGAATACTCGAGTTAGATAATCTTACATTTAATGTTTTATATGGGTGTATAAAGTCTTGAAGTGGAGTGGTGAATGGTAGAGGTTAATTTTAAGAGTTAAAGAAATTATGGTTTTTTTATATTTAATATGTCTTATAATTTTAAATGATTTTTTTTTATATAGAGTTAATTTTTATATAATATTTTAAAAAGTTTAAAAATATAGATTTAAATAAATGGAACTAGTTTAATTGATTATATTTTTAAATATATTAATCATGAAATATGTTATTAGTGTAGTTTAAACAAAAATTAAAAAATAAATTTGTTTCAATCTCATTTAATCAATTAAAAAATATATTAAAATTTTAATCTTAAAAAGTTTTTTGCATAATTCCAAAACAATACCAAAAAATAGATGGAACATAATAAAACTAGCCTAGATATATAAAATATATATATCTATAAATGCCGAGAGTTATCAATCTCGAGGCGCCTATCTCATTTCTTAGGGGTGTGATAGATAGGCGCCTCAAGATTGATAACTCTCTGCGTTTATAGATATATATATTTTATATATCTAAGCTAGTAGCATCCACGGCCGCACAATTATTATATTAAAATATTTTTCGATGACATTTTTTAAAATATATTTATAAATGTATTGATAAATATAACATGCCAAAAATATTTAAAATAGCTTTGAGTGAGATGAAAATGCTCAAGTGATAACAAATCTGAATCCCAATAGGCGGTGTTGATAAACACCTTATTATTTCAAATATTGATGTTGATAAACACCTTATTATTTCATAGATTGGCTAGAGCCAATCATTTAAGCTCCAAAGACTTTAGTCGCTCTTCTTCTTCCTTTCTCTTAGCAACTCCTTTTCCCGACTTCAGTTTTTCATATCGATCATATGAAAAGGGTGGTATTATTCTAAGTCCTTCCAATGCCTTAACTCTTGAGATGGCAACAAAAGTTAAACCTTATCTTTATGTTTGTCCTATGTCAATTGTTGCTTTATTCAGTGTCAAACCTTGTGACTTATGAATTGTCAATCCCCAAGCTAATTTTAATGGAAGTTGTCTTATCTTTCCCTTTTCTACTAGTGTAATTGGAACAATTCGAGGAGATGTATCATCAAATACCATCCTTGTGTAGTTATCGAACTCCACCAAAACATATGTTGGTTGATCTGGTGGAGACCTTCCAGGTTTATAGACTATATTTCGAATATAGCCTAATGCACCGTTAACAAGTCCAACTTAAGTCCATAAGTTGGTTGTTAACATAACTCTTGCATTTTTTGCAATTAGTAACTCAACTTCAAGTTCTTCATTATCACCTCCTCCTGGATTAGTTCTTCCCCATTTTGTTGCAATAATACGTGCCACAAGATATTTTGATTTTAACAATTGTCTCCTGTTATGATTATGCACATTCTCATTCGTGGCAAATAGATGGAAGCTATTGTCAAATTCTTCTATTGTAGCTGCATCTAATGATGTATTGGTCCTTCTCATCAATAATTTCCAGTCATCAATAGTTGGATTTGCATCTCTAATATTTGTAAGAAGTTGACGAAATATTTTTTGTTCTTCACTATCTCCTTCCTGTCGGAATACCTTATCCAATATTATGACTGTTGAAAATTCTTACCATAATAATTTTGCATACTTATCGTTGGCATATGGTGGCCTATCCATCACAGGTGGTAACTGTCCTAAATCACCGAACAAAATGATTGACCTTCCTCCAAAGCATATGTTAGAATACTATGGAAATGCTTGACGAAGACGTGAATCTATTTGTTCCAATAATTTTTGGCCTATGAAGCTCATCTCATCAATCAATATATATTTTATATGTTGTAAATCTTCTTGAAAACTTGTTAATCTAGTTCCTTCCAATTTTTCAAAATCTGCAATAGGAATTCGCAGAGTTCCATGTATAGTAGTTGCACCTATGTTAAATGCAACGACTCCAGTTGGTGCAAGTAGTAATAGGGGACAACGTTCTGGAGATGATAAATTTTCAAGTAATTGACGAATTGCACCTATAAGATAAGATTTCCCTATTCCTGTTGTTCCTTGTATTATCATGTGCAATGGAGGTACATTTTGACCTTCATTATAGTGTTCCTTGATTATATCAAAAGCTTTTTTCTGTTTGATGCTTAAGCTTTCATATGGATAATTCGAAGTGGTATCATCAGGAATGAGCAAGCCATTTTCCTTCATGAAGGTTATATGTTGTATTGCTTTTTTTGTGTAATCTTCTCCTTGATATTCTATATTCCATGGCGCAAGTTTATCAAAATCTCTTCTTCCAAGCATATCTATTTCACTTACGTCCATGAGTTACCCACGGTATAGTTTGGATATAATTTCCCATTCATGTTCAGTCGTGTTTTGATGTACCACTCCAACATCATCATCTTCAGATTCACTATAATGTTCTTTTGTATTGTTTTGCCTACTTATCCTTTCAACATGCCATGGGTTGTAATTGGAATCGAGTCCAATTAGTTTGGGAATCTTATGAAATTGAAAAACATCTTAGTGAAATAGTGTATAAAAAGTAGCTTTAAAAACCTCTATATATTATACATCATTTAGGGCAATACTTGTTTCCACATAGAGTATCCATGTTGTCAATCAGTACATGTTAATAGATCATAATACTATAATATATATATTTGCATCCACCATAAGTTTATTATTGAATATTTCGTGGGTACTTCCTAGCAGACTATTGAATTAAATAGTACGAATATACTACATTGAATATAATAAGCCTAGCGATGTTATGTATGTTAAGCCTATAGCTAGGTTAGCATTGTTCGTTCTGAACCTGCCATGAAAAAACTCTACTAATATTTAGTAAAAAGTAAGAGAAACCCAAGGCTCTTCCAGTAGTTCTCAAAATATTGAGTTAATACTGGTAAAGGATTAACCATTTTAATCAAATTATGATGCTGAAACCACAAAATATTGAGTTGGTCAAGTTAAATTTTAATCGAATATTGAGTTGATTAAAAATTTAAAAAAAGTTATTATAAAAAACTTTTTAATCGCCTGAAGGTCAGGGATATGTCTGAGCTTGAAGAGAGAACTGCAAGCGTCGGCCCCAATAAGGTCTGGCTTATTTTTTGACCTCCTTTGTCTTGCTTTAATATTTATTTTACATTTGTACAATCATGAATGCATAGTTTTAGCAGGTATTGGAGTTGTTGCGGGCTTCTTTGGTGTCAAAAATGTCGTTAAACGACGTTTTCTCTCCGACATTGTTTGGTCAATAGTAGTCCGCAAGTCTACAGTTCGCTTTTGGATTTTTTTCTTTAAAGATTTTGTGCATGTTATAAAAACCTTGAAGTAACGTTGAGAATGGGTATGTTATGTTGTCGACCGTGTTTGCATTGCCTACTTTGGCGATTGCACAATATGACATGAAACGCGACTTGAACTGTTGGATGTTTTCGAAGTTTAAATGTTTTGAATGAAATAAATTAAAAAGGTTCTTCGATCCAGAATCTTAATCGGTGAACTACAAAATTATTTAAATGTAATTAACAGAAACAGAATACATAATACATAGCGCAAGAGAGATAGAAAATGTACCTGTGATGTTACTTTTTTTCGCAGCGATAGAACCCTGTTCGCCTGGCGCTGTGTGCTGCTCCTGCAAAAACTTAGGGTTTCAGAGATGCGGAGAGAAGAGTTCGAGGAGAGAAGCAAATAATATTAGAAATTTTGGGCACCATTTTAGTTTAAATAGTTTAAATATTTTTTAAATATTTTAAATCCATCGTAACCCTTAATGTCGACGGATAATTTTCTTAATGTCGGCTTTTTTAATAAAATATTAATATTGTTTACGACGTGGCTGACCTTCCTGGTTGCCATTGTTGGGTGGTTGAAAAGGGTGGTACTATTCTAAGTCCTTCCAATGCCTTAACTCTTGAGATGGCAACAAAAGTTAAACCTTGTCTTTCTGTTTGTCCTATGTCAATTGTTGCTTTATTCAGTATCAAACATTATGACTTATGAATTATCAATCCCCAAGCTAATTTTAATGGAAGTTGTCTTATCTTTCCCTTTTCTACTGGTGTAATTGGAACAATTCGAGGAGATGTATCATCAAATACCATCCCTGTGTAGTTATCGAACTCCACCAAAACATATGTTGGTTGATTTGGTGGAGACCTTTTAGGTTTATAGACTATATTTTGAATATAGCCTAATGCACCGTTAACAAGTCCAGCTTCAGTCCATAAGTTGGATGTTAACATAACTCTTGCATTTTTTACAATTAGTAACTCAACTTCAAGTTCTTCATTATCACCTCCTCCTGGATTAGTTCTTCCCCCTTTTGTTGCAATAATACCTGCCACAGGATATTTTGATTTTAACAATTGTCTCCTGTTATGATTATGCACATTCTCATTCATGGCAAATAGATGGAAGCTATTGTCAAATTATTCTATTGTAGTTGCATCTAATGATGTATTGGTCCTTCTCATCAATAATTTACAGTCATCAATAGTTGGATTTGCATCTCTGATATTTGTAAGAAGTTGACGAAATCTTTTTTGTTCTTCACTATATCCTTCCTATCGAAATACCTTATCCAATATTATGACTGTTGAAATTTTTTGCCTTAATAATTTTGCATACTTATCGTTGGCATATGGTGGCCTATCCATCACAGGTGGTAACTGTCCTAAATCATCGAACAAAATGTTTGACTTTCCTCCAAAGCATATGTTAGAATATTGTGGAAATGCTTGATGAAGACGTGAATCTATTTGTTCCAATAATTTATGGCCTATGAAGCTCATCTCATCAATCAATATATATTTTATATGTTGTAAATCTTCTTGAAAACTTGTTAATCTAGTTCCTTCCAATTTTTCAAAATCTGCAACAGGAATTCGCAAAGTTCCATGTATAGTAGTTGCACCTATGTTAAATGCAGCGACTCCAATTGGTGCAAGTAGTAATAGGGGACAACGTTCTAGAGATGATAAATTTTCAAGTAATTGACGAATTGCACCTATAAGATAAGATTTCCCTGTTCCTGTTGTTCCTTGTATTATCATGTGCAATGGAGGTACATTTTGACCTTCATTATAGTGTTCCTTGATTATATCAAAAGCTTTTTTTGTTTGATGCTTAAGCTTTCATATGGATAGTTCAAAGTGGTATCATCAGGAATGAGCAAGCCATTTTCCTTCATGAGGGTTATATGTTGTATTGCTTTTTTTGTGTAATCTTCTCCTTGATATTCTATATTCCATGGCGCAAGTTTATCAAAATCTCTTCTTCCAAGCATATCTATTTCACTTACGTCCATGAGTTGCCCATGGTATAGTTTAGATATAATTTCTCATTCATGTTCAGTCGTGTTTTGATGTACCACTCCAACATCATCATCTTCAGATTCACTATAATGTTCTTTTGTATTGTTTTGCCTACTTATCCTTTCAACATGCCATGGGTTGTAATGGGCATTCGAGTAATTAGTTTGATAATTTTATGAAATTGAAAAACATCTTAGTGAAATAGTGTATAAAAAGTAGCTTTAAAAACCTCTATATATTATACATCATTTAGAGCAATACTTGTTTCCACATAGAGTATTCATGTTGTCAATCAGTACATGTTAATAGATCATAATACTATAATATATATTTGCATCCACCATAAGTTTATTATCGAATATTGTGTGGGTACTTCCTAGTAGACTATTGAATTAAATAGTACGAATATACTATGTTGAATATAATAAGCCTAGCGATGTTATGTATGTTAAGCCTATAGCTAGGCTAGTGTTGTTCGTTCTGAACCTGCCATGAAAAAACTCTACTAATATTTAGTAAAAAGTAAGAGAAACCCAAGGCTCTTCCCGTAGTTCTCAAAATATTGAGTTGGTCAAGTTAAATTTTAATCGAATTATGATGTTGAAACCACAAAATATTGAGTTGGTCAAGTTAAATGTTAATCGAATATTGAGTTGATTAAAAATTTTAAAAAAGTTATTATAAAAAACTTTTTAATCGTTTGAAGGTTAGGGATATGTCTGAGCTTGAAGAGAGAACTGCAAGCGTCGGTCCCAATAAGGTCTGGCTTATTTTTTGACCTCCTTTGTCTTGCTTTAATATTTAGTTTACATTTGTACAATAATGAATGCATAGTTTTAGCAGGTATTGGAGTTGTTGCGGGCTTCTTTGGTGTCAAAAATGTCGTTAAACGACGTTTTCTCTCCGACATTGTTTGGTCAATAGTAGTCCGCAAGTCTACAGTTCGCTTTTGGATTTTTTTCTTTAAATATTTTGTGCATGTTATAAAAACCTTGAAGTAATGTTGAGAATGGGTATGTTATGTTGTCGACCGTGTTTGCATTGCCTACTTTGGCGATTGCACAATATGACATGAAACGCGACTTGAACTATTGGATGTTTTCGAAGTTTAAATGTTTTGAATGAAATAAATTAAAAAGGTTCTTCAATCCAGAATCTTAATCGGTGAACTACAAAATTATTTAAATGTAATTAACATAAACATAATACATAATACGTAGCGCAAGAGAGATAGAAAATGTACCTATGATGTTACTTTTTTTCGTAGCGATAGAACCCTGTTCGCCTAGCGTTGTGTGCTGCTCCTGCAAAAACTTAGGGTTTCAGAGATGCGGAGAGAAGAGTTCAAGGAGAGAAGCAAATAATATTAGAAATTTTGGGCACCATTTTAGTTTAAATAGTTTAAATATTTTTTAAATATTTTAAATCCACCGTAACCCTTAATGTCGACAAATAATTTTCTTAATGTCGACTTTTTTAATAAAATATTAATATTGTTTACGGCGTGGCTAACCTTCCTGGCTGCCATTGTTGGGTGGCTGAAAAGGGTGGTACTATTCTAAGTCCTTCCAATGCCTTAACTCTTGAGATGGCAACAAAAGTTAAACCTTGTCTTTCTGTTTGTCCTATGTCAATTGTTGCCTTAAGCTAATTTTAATGGAAGTTGTCTTATCTTTCCCTTTTCTACTAGTGTAATTGGAACAATTCGAGGAGATGTATCATCAAATACCATCCCTGTGTAGTTATCGAACTCCATCAAAACATATGTTGGTTGATATGGTGGAGACCTTCCAGGTTTATAGATTATATTTTGAATATAGCCTAATGCACCTTTAACAAGTCCAGCTTAAGTCCATAAGTTGGCTGTTAACATAACTCTTGCATTTTTTACAATTAGTAACTCAAATTCAAGTTCTTCATTATCACCTCCTCCTGGATTAGTTCTTCCCCCTTTTGTTGCAATAATACCTGCCACAGGATATTTTGATTTTAACAATTGTCTCCTGTTATGATTATGCACATTCTCATTCATGGCAAATAGATGGAAGCTATTGTCAAATTATTCTATTGTAGTTGCATCTAATGATGTATTGGTCCTTCTCATCAATAATTTCCAGTCATCAATAGTTGGATTTGCATATCTGATATTTGTAAGAAGTTGACGAAATCTTTTTTGTTCTTCACTATCTCCTTCCTGTCGGAATACCTTATCCAATATTATGATTGTTGAAATTTTTTGCCATAATAATTTTGCATACTTATCACTGGCATATGGTGGCCTATCCATCACAGGTGGTAACTGTCCTAAATCATCGAACAAAATGTTTGACTTTCCTCCAAAGCATATGCTAGAATATTGTGGAAATGCTTGACGAAGACGTGAATCTATTTGTTCCAATAATTTATGGGCTATGAAGCTCATCTCATCAATAAATATATATTTTACATGTAAATCTTCTTGAAAACTTGTTAATCTAGTTCCTTCCAATTTTTTAAAATCTGCAACAGGAATTCGCGGAGTTCCATGTATAGTAGTTGCACCTATGTTAAATGCAGCGACTCCAATTGGTGCAAGTAGTAATAGGGGACAACGTTATAGAGATGATAAATTTTCAAGTAATTGACGAATTGCACCTATAAGATAAGATTTCCTTGTTCTTGTTGTTCCTTGTATTATCATGTGCAATGGAGGTACATTTTGACCTTCATTATAGTGTTCCTTGATTATGTCAAAAGCTTTTTTTTATTTGATGCTTAAGCTTTCATATGGATAGTTCGAGGTGGTATCATCAGGAATGAGCAAGCAATTTTCCTTCATGAGGGTTATATGTTGTATTGTTTTTTTTGTGTAATCTTCTCCTTGATATTCTACATTCCATGGCGCAAGTTTATCAAAATCTCTTCTTCCAAGCATATCTATTTCACTTACGTCAATGAGTTGCCCCCAATATAGTTTGGATATAATTTCTCATTCATGTTCAGTCGTGTTTTGATGTACCACTCCAAAATCATCATCTTCAGATTCACTATAATGTTCTTTTGTCTTGTTTTGCCTTCTTATCCTTTCAACATGCCATGGGTTGTAATGGGCATTTGAGTAATTAGTTTGAGAATCTTATGAAATTGAAAAACATCTTAGTGAAATAGTGTATAAAAAGTAGCTTTAAAAACCTCTATATATTATACATCATTTAGGGCAATACTTGTTTCCACATAGAGTATCCATGTTGTCAATCAGTACATGTTAATAGATCATAATACTATAATATATATTTGCATCCACCATAAGTTTATTATTGAATATTTCGTGGGTACTTCCTAGCAGACTATTGAATTAAATAGTACGAATATACTACATTGAATATAATAAGCCTAGCGATGTTATGTATGTTAAGCCTATAGCTAGGCTAGCGTTGTTCGTTCTGAACCTGCCATGAGAAAACTCTACTAATATTTAGTAAAAAGTAAGAGAAACCCAAGGCTCTTCCCGTAGTTCTCAAAATATTGAGTTGGTCAAGTTAAATTTTAATCGAATTATGATGCTGAAACCACAAAATATTGAGTTGGTCAAGTTAAATATTAATCGAATATTGAGTTGATTAAAAATAAAAAAAAAATTATTATAAAAACCTTTTTAATCGTCTGAAGGTTAGGGATATGTCTGAGCTTGAAGAGAGAACTTCAAGCGTCGGCCCCAATAAGGTCTAGCTTATTTTTCGACCTCCTTTGTCTTGCTTTAATATTTAGTTTACATTTGTACAATAATGAATGCATAGTTTTAGCAGGTATTGGAGTTGTTGTGGGCTTCTTTGGTGTCAAAAATGTCGTTAAACGACGTTTTCTCTCCGACATTGTTTGGTCAATAGTAGTCCGCAAGTCTACAGTTCGCTTTTGGATTTTTTTCTTTAAAGATTTTGTGCATGTTATAAAAACCTCGAAGTAACATTGAGAATGGGTATGTTATGTTGTCGACCATGTTTGCATTGCCTACTTTGGCGATTGCACAATATGACATGAAACACGACTTGAACTGTTGGATGTTTTTGAAGTTTAAATGTTTTGAATGAAATAAATTAAAAAGGTTCTTCGATCCAGAATCTTAATCGGTGAACTACAAAATTATTTAAATGTAATTAACAGAAACAGAATACATAATACATAGCGCAAGAGAGATAGAAAATGTACCTGTGATGTTACTTTTTTTCGTAGCGATAGAACCCTGTTCGCTTGGCGCTGTGTGCTGCTCCTGCAAAAACTTAGGGTTTCAGAGATGTGGAGAGAAGAGTTCGAGGAGAGAAGCAAATAATATTAGAAATTTTGGGCACCATTTTAGTTTAAATAGTTTAAATATTTTAAATCCACCGTAACCCTTAATGTCGACAAATAATTTTCTTAATGTCAGCTTTTTTAATAAAATATTAATATTGTTTATGACCTGGCTAACCTTCCTGGTTGCCATTTTTGGGTGGCTGAAAAGGGTGGTACTATTCTAAGTCCTTCCAATGCCTTAACTCTTGAGATGGCAACAAAAGTTAAACCTTGTCTTTCTGTTTGTCCTATGTCAATTGTTGCTTTATTCAGTGTCAAACCTTATGACTTATGAATTGTCAATCCCCAAGCTAATTTTAATGGAATTTGTCTTATCTTTCCCTTTTCTATTGGTGTAACTGGAACAATTCGAGGAGATGTATCATCAAATACCATCCTTGTGTAGTTATCGAACTCCACCAAAACATATGTTGGTTGATCTGGTGGAGACCTTCCAGGTTTATAGACTATATTTTGAATATAGCCTAATGCAACGTTAACAAGTCCAACTTCAGTCCATAAGTTGGCTGTTAACATAACTCTTTCATTTTTTACAATTAGTAACTCAACTTCAAGTTCTTCATTATCACCTCCTCCTGGATTAGTTCTTCCCCCTTTTGTTGCAATAATACGTGCCACAGGATATTTTGATTTTAACAATTGTCTCCTGTTATGATTATGCACATTCTCATTCGTGGCAAATAGATGGAAGCTATTGTCAAATTCTTCTATTGTAGCTGCATCTAATGATGTATTGGTCCTTCTCATAAATAATTTCCAGTCATCAATAGTTGGATTTTCATCTCTGATATTTGTAAGAAGTTGACGAAATCTTTTTTGTTCTTCACTATCTCCTTCCTGTCGAAATACCTTATCCAAAATTATGACTGTTGAAAGTTTTTGCCATAATAATTTTGCATACTTATCGTTGGCATATGGTGGCATATCAATCACAGGTGGTAATTGTCCTAAATCACCGAATAAAATGGTTGACCTTCCTCTAAAGCATATGTTAGAATATTGTGGAAATGCTTGACGAAGACGTGAATCTATTTGTTCCAATAATTTATGGCCTATGAAGCTCATCTCATCAATCAATATATATTTTATATGTTGTAAATATTCTTGAAAACTTGTTAATCTAGTTCCTTCCAATTTTTCAAAATCTACAACAGGAATTCGCAGAGTTCCATGTATAGTAGTTGCACCTATGTTAAATGCAGTGACTCCAGTTGGTGCGAGTAGTAATAGGGGACAACGTTCTGGAGATGATAAATTTTCAAGTAATTGACGAATTGCACCTATAAGATAAGATTTCCCTGTTCTTGTTGTTCCTTGTATTATCATGTGCAATGGAGGTACATTTTGACCTTCATTATAGTGTTCCTTGATTATACCAAAAGCTTTTTTCTATTTGATGCTTAAGCTTTCATATGGATAATTCGAAGTGGTATCATCAGGAATGAGCAAGCCATTTTCCTTCATGAGGGTTATATGTTGTATTGCTTTTTTGTGTAATATTCTCCTTCATATTCTATATTCTATGGCGCAAGTTTATCAAAATCTCTTCTTCCAAGCATATCTATTTCACTTACGTCAATGAGTTGCCCTCGGTATAGTTTGGATATAATTTCCCATTCATGTTCAGTCGTGTTTTGATGTACCACTCCAACATCATCATCTTCAAATTCACTATAATGTTCTTATGTATTGTTTTGCGTACTTATCCTTTCAACATGCCATGGGTTGTAATGGGCATTCGAGTAATTAGTTCGAGAATCTTATGAAATTGAAAAACATCTTAGTGAAATAGTGTATAAAAAATAGCTTTAAAAACCTCTATATATTATACATCATTTAGGGCAATACTTGTTTCCACATAGAGGATTCATGTTGTCAATCAGTACATGTTAATAGATCATAATACTATAATATATATATTTGCATCCACCATAAGTTTATTATTGAATATTTCGTGGGTACTTCCTAGCAAACTATTGAATTAAATAGTATGAATATACTACATTGAATATAATAAGCCTAGCGATGTTATGTATGCTAAGCCTATAGCTAGGCTAGCATTGTTCGTTCTAAACCTGCCATGAGAAAACTCTACTAATATTTAGTAAAAAGTAAGAGAAGCCCAAGGCTCTTCCCGTAGTTCTCAAAATATTGAGTTGGTCAAGTTAAATTTTAATCGAATTATGATGCTGAAACCACAAAATATTGAGTTGGTCAAGTTAAATTTTAATCGAATATTGAGTTGATTAAAAATTTAAAAAAAATTATTATAAAAAACTTTTTAATCGCCTGAAGGTTAGGGATATGTCTGAGCTTGAAGAGAGAACTGCAAGCGTCGACCCCAATAAGGTCTGGCTTATTTTTCGACCTCCTTTGTCTTGCTTTAATATTTATTTTACATTTGTACAATCATGAATGCATAGTTTTAGCAGGTATTGGAGTTGTTGCGGGCTTCTTTGGTGTCAAAAATGTCGTTAAACAACGTTTTCTCTCCAACATTGTTTGGTCAATAGTAGTCCGCAAGTCTACAGTTCGCTTTTAGATTTTTTTCTTTAAATATTTTTTGCATGTTATAAAAACTTTGAAGTAACGTTGAGAATGGGTATGTTACGTTGTCGATCGTGTTTGCATTACCTACTTTGGTGATTGCACAATATGACATGAAACACGACTTGAACTATTGGATGTTTTTGAAGTTTAAATGTTTTGAATGAAATAAATTAAAAAGGTTCTTTGATCCATAATCTTAATCGGTGAACTACAAAATTATTTAAATGTAATTAACAGAAATAGAATACAGAATACATAGTGCAAGAGAGATAGAAAATGTACCTGTGATGTTACTTTTTTTCGTAGTGATAGAACCTTGTTCGCCTGGCGCTGTGTGCTGCTCCTGCAAAAACTTAGGGTTTCAGAGATGCGAAGAGAAGAGTTCGAGGAGAGAAGCAAATAATATTAGAAAGTTTGGGCACCATTTTAGTTTAAATAGTTTAAATATTTTTTAAATATTTTAAATCCACTGTAACCCTTAATGTCGGCGGATAATTTTCTTAATGTCGATTTTTTAATAAAATATTAATATTGTTTACGACGTGGCTGACCTTCCTGGCTGCCATTGTAGGACGCTTATCGGCGTAATTATTATAAAAATGTAAGCTTGCACTTTAATTGTTTTTTTAAATAATGCAAAGTATAGCTCATGAGACATAATATAGTTTTTTTTATTTGGTTAGTGTGAGAAATCCGTGAGACCGACGCACAAAGTCTCCTCTCAACCATACCCCTCGTAAAGCCAAGAGCTACACTTATCAATAAGGAATTTAATACACACTCACACCCTCACACACTCTTAAGGTTTTTTTTTTATTTAATAATGTAAAGTATAATTTGAACCTTGGACCTCCCGAAGAAGAGCCAAATCAAGTTATTTTTTATTTTTTAAATAATGTAAAGTATAATGTATGGCATGGGTCTTCCTTCTTTTCTTTATTATAATATAATTTGTTATTGATTAATAGGTAATAGCAATAGTTTTTTTTTTGGTCATTACGTCTAGAATAAATAGAAAAATTGTTCTTAGCGCGGGCAATTCCTTTTTACAGTCCTTCCTTACCAATAAGAATTGGTATTTGTACGACCAAGAAAAAAATGATTTGCAAGACACTTTTTGTTTTTCATTCACAAATTCTCGTAAATGTCAATTGATAAGCCAATTAGATCAATGGAGTTATAGTGCCATTGCAGTATGGGCCAATGAAGCATGGGGATCTTATTGGAGCTGGGATCCAAAAGAAACCTGGGCATTAATTACTTGGACCATATTTGCAATTTATCTACATACTAGAATCAATAGGGGTTGGCAAGGTGAGAAACCGGCAATTGTGGCTTCTCTAGGATTTTTTCTAGTTTGGATCTGTTATTTGGGGGTTGACCTTTTAGGAATAGGTTTACACAGCTATGGATGGTTGATTTAGCATAGAACCATAAATGGATGGAATGAATTCCCACAGGATAGACTCAATACAGTTATTTATTTATTTTTTATTGCTAAGTGAGATAAATAGTTAGTTCGTCCAAGTTATTTCAAGTAGTGGTGACGCTCGCCCACATCGCAGTTTGAACCTTGGACCTCTCAGAGAAGAGCCAAATCAAGTTATTCTAAAAAGTTAAGGTTGTATTTTTAAGTTTTTTTTTAATAATGTAAATTATAATTTAAACCTTGGACCTCCCGAAGAAGAGCCAAATCAAGTTAAGGCTTTTTTTTTAAATAATGTAAAGTATAATTTGTGGCCTGGTCTTCCTTCTCTTCTTTATTATAATAGAATTTGTGCAAGGAATAAATAAATAAAATGTTAGACTAGTAAATCACATGTTTTTTCAAATGAGTTTACACAAATTCAGTTTTTATGAGGGGTCAGGTTCCCTCATACTAAGTGGGGTTTGAACATTGGACCTCTCAAAGAGAGTTCAAAGTCCTTACCATTGCACTAAGTTTGTAGCTAAAATAATTTTTTTTAATGAGTTTATATAGGTTTTTATGAGAGGTCTTGGTCCCCTCATGGTGTGTGGGGTTTGAACCTTGGACCTCTAAAAAAAATACCTAAAACCTTACCATTATGATAAACTTGCAGTTTACTAGTAAATTAATTATTTTTTAATTTGGGTAGTGTGATAAACCTCTACGATCAATGCATAGGATTGAGCAGTCCCCTACTATCAGGGCAAAGAGTTAAACAGTCCCCTCCTAGCCATGACTCCTAAAACTAGGCTTATCAATAAGGAATTAACACACAACCACACAAACATTGCATTTTCTTTTTTTAGTGTGAGAAACCCTTATAACTAGTGCATAGGATTGAGCAGTCTCCTCCCAACCATGATGCCTCGTAAAAATTGAGAGTTATACTTATCAATAAGGAATTTAACACACACCCACTCCCTCACACACTCACCCACGTCGTGGTTTAAACCTTAGACTTCTCAAAGAAAAAACAAAACCCAAGAAAAACCAAAACCCAAACCATTGCGTTGCGGTTTTAAAAACAAGTAAAGTTTATAGATTTTAGGATGAACATCTAAAAGTAACAAGTTTTACATAAGGTAAGATTCAGTCGTGTAATTAAAAATTAATTTCCAAGTTATAATCATTGGATGAAAGGTTAATATGTTTTTATAAAGTATGTATATATATTATATATTATATATTATATATATATATAGAGGAATCGGTAATTACTTTTCTTTTTTGAACTGGTCATAGGATCAAGTTGCATTACCTTCAATCGTAGTGTTAAATCATGGTGCCACCACTATAACATTATCTCACCTCAGTAAACACGACATTGAGTGAGGGAGACCCTCGGTGGCTCGGGGTTGGTACCATCGTCATCAAGCTAATAATAAGTTATATGGGGTTGGGGTCATTATTATATTTGTGGTTTTGGGGGACAGTGCAACAGTTTGGGTTTTGGCTCTTCTTCACGAGGTCCAAGGTTCAACCGTGACATGGGGGAGTGTGTGAAGGGGTGTGTGTAAGGTTGTGTGTTTGACCCTTCTTGATAAGCTCAAGTCTCCCCCTAATCAGAGGTCATGGTGAGATTGGATGCCTAATCCTAAGCATCGGTTGTAGGGGTTTTTCACACTAACCAAATCTATATAAAGAATTGGTTAAGGTGAAAAACCACAAAATATATATATATATATATATATATATATATATAAAATTTGTGGTTATATTAATTTTATTTTTTTATAAATTGCTGTCAAATTCATATTTAACCAAAATCTCAGGGAACATATACAATGTAAAGGCTAATCGTGGTTTGGGTGGTTTTAAAAAATATATAATATTTAATTTATTTTTTATTATATTTTTTTTCTTTTTTTATTAATTATATTTTTCATCATTTTTAAAGTGTTATGTTTTTACAATTAGCTTTTGAAGCATTTATTTGTTTTAATGTCATTGTTGCAAACCATTCCTCCATGTATATTCAAATCCTATAATCAAATTGTCACCACCTCTTTTTTGTATTTGAGACTTCACATGATGAACACCATATCTATAAACATTTTGTAAGAGAGGCAAGCACCATATTTATAAACATTTTGCAAGAGAGGCAATAATGTAGTTTTAAACTTAGGGATCACTAAGAAAAGTCAACTTTACGTATGAAGTTTGAAAAGGCTTGAAAGGCACATACCTTAAAATTTTATTCCTAATCAAAGAACAGGGAAGATGTCGATGGGCGGGAAGTCTGCAGGGGAGATCGGGAGCGGCTGTGGTTCGGTTCTTGGACGCAGTGGAGCAATCGGAGGGAACCAAGAATTCGGTGGAGCGAAAATGCCCGGGCCCATTGAAGATGACCGGGCTGACAACGGTATTGGTCGAGGTAAGGACCCTCCAGACAAAGGGGGTGGTGGGGCTCAAAAGTCTTATGCCCAAGCAGCGGCCTCAGAAACCCTAAACGGGTTTTTTACCAAAGAGTTGTTTTCGGTTGGGGATGAGCTGGACATCCCGACGAAAGTACTTTCAAGCTTCATGGAGTTTGAGAAATTTACCCTAATAGGTAAATTCATTGGAGGCCGTCCCGACATGGAAACTATCCAAAAATGGGCAGCAAGCAAATGGAAGACTTCTGGTCATTTGGAGCTGGCGGCCCTATCCCGGGGTTTTTTTGCCATTAGATTGAACAATAAGGAGGATTACTGTAAAATTCTTGCTGGCGGGCCATGGTTTCTGGGCCGCAGAAGTTTATTTCTCAGGAAGTGGGACATGGATTTCAGTCCTGATACCTAGAACATCAACATTGCCCCAATATGGGTTAGGCTCCCGAATCTTCCCCTCTTTGGCTGGCATGAAAATGTCATAAGGGGTATTGCGCGTTCCATTGGGGAGTTGGTCACCATTGACCCTCCCACCCGAGCTCGAACAAGGTTCGTCCAGGCCCGCTTTTGCGTTCTGGCAGATTTGGAGGCAGAACTCCCAACTTCCATCACTCTTCGGTCTGGAGATACCATTCTTCATAAACAAGCTATTGTCTATGAAAATAAACCAGCTTTTTGCACCCAGTGTCGGTCCCAAGGGCACCTCCAGTCCCAGTGTCCTCTTCAAAAATCGAGAAAATAGAAACGTGAAAACGGCAACCCCCTGGAGCACAAGGAAGGTCAGTCAAAGCAACCAAATCTTCCAGACGCGAAGGGCCATGGATCCCTAGGCCCCTCTAGAGACTGTGGCGGACTCTCTCAGCCTGAAGAGAATCCCACTCTCCAATTGGACCCCGAGCATCTTGAGGCTGACAACCAACAAGGAGCAGACTCCCACTTGGAAAGTGAATCGCAGGAAGAGATGGAACGGACCCCTTCCCAAGTTTTGACTCAGGTTGTTCCTCTGCTCCAAGATACGGGTCATCCCGATTTCAGTCAGTCGTAGACGTTGCTAGAAGATTACCTCTTAGGAAGGAGGGGTGAACAGTCCGATCACATTAGCCCCCGAAATACAAGGAGCCGAAAGCAAAGTGTGGATTTTGGTAGTGAGAGGAAGCAGGGCCGTCCTCCTAACAAGGACAGGCGAGACAAAGAGACTGCAACTAACGTTGCAAATGGAACCCAACGTTTGCTGGTTCTGGATGACTGTGACGCATAGTCGGACGAAGCACATGCACCAAAACCTCCCCCTCAACAAGGAAGGGGAGGCAAGAAAAACTTCAAACTGTCCAGATGAAAGTCCTCTCATGGAATGTGAGAGGACTGAACGGTGCAGCCAAGCGAAGGTTAGTGGCTGATCTCCGTAGGAGGACTAACCCTTCTATCCTTATTTTGCAAGAGACCAAGCTTGATGCTATCTCCTCTGACAAAGTGGCGAAGGCCATTTGGGCCAAGGCAAATTGTCTGTCCAGCCCTACAGTGGGAACAGCGGGAGGACTCATGGTTCTGTGGGACCCTTCGAGGTTTGAGGGCAGCTCGCTGTCAACTTCCAATAGAATCATCAATGTACTGTTCCGGTCCAAAACCTCCAATTTTTCCTGGATTCTGTCCAACGTTTATGCTTCAAATTCTGCTACAGAGAGAGCAGAAATGTGGAAAGCTATCTCTCTGATGAGGGAGAATTTTAGCAACTTTCCTTGGGTTTTAGGGGGTGACTTCAATTGTCCCCTTCATCCTTCGGAGAAAAAAGGAGGGTCTGAACACTCCAGCCGCAGATTGGAAGATTTCAGAGATTTTGTCTCTGCTAATGGCCTGCTTGACATCGAACTCAAAGGGGCTTCTTTCACATGGAGTAATAGAAGGATTGGGGGCGGTTTGATTCAAGTCAAACTTGACAGATTCTTCATTTCCCCGGAAGCCATTCCCATCCTTGGCGGGGCTATCCTTTCGGCTCTTCCAAGGATTGGGTCTGACCATAACCCTATTTTCTTGGAGGCGAACGATGGGCCTATTTTTATGACCCCTTTCAGATTCGAATCCATGTGGATTTCCCACAAAGACTTCAAAGGATTGGTTTCAGCGTGGTGGCAATCGAAGGTGGAAGGAAGCGCTCCTAAGAGGGTGGCTTTAAAGCTCAAAATGGTCAAAGAAAAACTGAAGATTTGGAACAAAGAGGTTTTCGGCAACATTTTTGAGTCCAAAAAATCCATCGCTGAGAACCTGAAGGTTGTGGAGGAAAGGATGGCTCTCGAAGGTTACACTGAGGGTCTCAGGGAGGAAGAGCGGAGCCTTTTGGTGGACTTTCATTCTATTCTCGCTAGGGAGGAAACGTTCTGGCGCCAGAAATCTCGTGACCTTTGGTTGAAGAATGGAGACTCCAACACGAGGTTTTTTCACGCATCTACTATGAGGCACAGGGGGGCCAACAAGATCAGAGAAGTGACTTGTAAGGATGGGCACATTACCAGGGAGATTGAGGAAATCAGGAGCGAAGCGGTTAATTTCTTTCAAGATTTGCTTGGCACTCCTCCGGATAGCAACCTCCAGGTCCAAAAATCTATGCTCGCCAATTTTTCGACTAAAGTTCCCCATGAGGTAAGCATGAAACTTTTGGAACCTTTTTCCTCGTCTGAGATTAAGGAAGCATTGTTCTCCATGCAACCAGATAAGGCCCCTGGACCCGATGGTTTCCCCCCCGATTCTTCCAAGTCATGTGGGAGGTCGTGGGCCCGGATGTGTGTGATGCTATTCGGGTTATCCAAGCTTCCAGATCTATCCACCCAAAACTCAATTCCACCTTTCTTGCCCTCATTCCTAAGTCTCCTTCCTACAAAAGTTTCTCTGACTATCGGCCCATTAGCTTGTGCAATGTTTTTTACAAGATCCTTACCAAGTCTATAGCCAATAGACTCAAAACAGTCCTCCCCCTCCTGATTGATCCTTGTCAGGGAAGCACTGTTAAAGGCAGAAACATTCTTGATGGTGTTATCACTGTCCATGAGACCCTTCACTCCGCTTACCGCTCTAAGAATGTTGCTCTTTTACTTAAGCTCGACATGAACAAAGCCTTCGACCGTGTCGACCAAAATTTTTTGTGTGCAGTCCTCCTCAAGTTCGGCTTTCATCCCCACTGGATTGACCTTGTCTACAGCTGTATATCCACTCCCTTTTTTTTGTCTTGGTCAATGGGTCCCCAGCTGGGTATTTCCAAAGCTCCAGAGGCCTCAGACAAGGCGATCCTCTTTCTCCCATCCTGTTCATTCTTCTGGCGGAGGTTCTGAGTTGGTCCATGAAAGAGGCTCTTCGACAGAACAAGATTTCTGGCATCTTGCCGACTTCTAGAATTAATCCTGTCACTCATCAGCAATTTGTGGATGACACCCTCATCTCCACTGGGGCGTCCATTGCTCAAGCCAAGTCGCTCAAGAGGATCCTGTTCCGTTATGAGCAAGCTGCAGGGCAAAAGGTCAATTACATCAAGAGCAAAATTTACTTTATTAACACTCCTCTGCGCAGACAAATTCGGATTGCTAGAATTCTTGAATGCACTATTGATTCCCTGCCTACGTCCTATCTGGGATTGCCTCTATCTTATAGCGGGCGGGCCAGTGGGGACATGTGGAACACAATTCTTGAGCGCCTTCACAGGAAACTCGGCACTTGGAAGGGCAAACTCCTATCGCAAGCTGGGAAAGCCACCCTTACCAAAGCGTGTCTTCAGGGGATCCCGACCTACTTCATGTCGGTGTTCATGCTTCCGAGTGCAGTCCATTCCAAAATTGAAAAGATTCATAGGACCTTTCTTTGGTCTGGTAACGAAGAGAAATCTAGACTTCCCCTTGTAGCCTGGGACAAGGTGTGTTCGAGGGTAGATCAAGGCGGCCTGGGGTTGAGAAGATCAAGACTTATGAATTTGGCTCTGATCACGAAGCACGCTTGGAGGATTATGTCTAGCGACCCGGTGGAGTGGGTTACACTGGTTAAAATGAAGTATCTTGGCCCCACTCCCTTCTTGGATGTTGAAACATCCTTCGTGGCATCGATATTTTGGAAATCTGTGCTCCAAACCCGACATTTGATCAGTCTGGGAGCCCGCTGGATTTTGGGTGATGGCAACTGCATTTCCTTTTGGAAGGACAGGTGGGCGACTGAAGAAGCCCTTGGGTCGAGGGCGGACCTCGTCGGGCTGAGAAGCTTGACCGACCCTAACGCCCAACTCAGGGTGGCGAGTTTCATAGATCGGAGCACCCGTTTCCCTCGGTGGAAGCTTCCTGTTGTGGAGGGGTTTAATAATGAGGTTACCTTCCTTGATAATATCCTTCAGTCGGTTTTAATTCCTTCTGCCAGGAGGAATGACAGGATCATCTGGAGTGGTACGGAGGATGGGCATTTCTCTGTTAAATCCACTTATGAGCTTCTCACCACCAAGACTGCTCTGGACTACAGGTGGAATACTGTTTGGAGGAAAGGAGTTGTTCCTAAAATCAACTTCTTCACGTGGATTGCTTTCCACAATAAAGCCTTAACTATTGACAACCTTCACAAGAGAGGTTTTGCCTTCCCCAACAGGTGTTATTTGTGTTTAGCAGATTGTGAGACGAGGGATCATTTATTCTTGCATTGCCCATTTTCCCACTCTGTTCTGAGCATTGTCCTATCCTCCTTCCAGATCCTTTGGTGCTCTCCCCGCTCCCTTAGAGATGCTTTTCACCAATGGCCTAATCCTTTCAAGAATCCCAAGCTCCGCTTCCTCCTCGAGGCCTCCTTCCACCATTTAATTTGGCAAATTTGGTTAGAGAGGAATGCCAGAATCTTTGGTAGAGCTCCTAGAGGGCCCCCTTCTGTTGCTCAAAGGGCGTTATCTTACGCCATTGAGAATTCTATTGTTGTTCCTAGTCCCCGTCCCCATATTTCGAGCGAAGAAGCGATTCTCAAAATGATGAATCTCTGGCCATTTTTGGAGGTTGTTAAAGGGCCCTGTCGAAGGAATGTTGTGTGGACCAAACCCCCCGTGGGGTGGATTAAATTAAACTTTGATGGAGCGGCTAAGGGGAATCCTGGGCCCGCTGGCACTGGTGGGGTTGTCCGTGATCATGACGGGAATATTGTGATGGCCTATTGTGAAGATTTGGGCTCCCAGACGAATCACTATGCTGAAGCCCGAGGTGCTCTGAATGGTATTCGGATTCTCTCTGAGGATCCTCGGCCTCTTATCATTGAGGGTGACTCGCTCAACATCGTGAATTACCTTCTTGGCACCAAAAATCCGTCTTGGAAAGTCTACAACATCATCCTCGAGGCTAGATCTCTCCTCTCCTATCGCGGTAGATGGAAAGCAAATCATATTTTGAGAGAAGGAAATCGCGTGGCTGACCACATGGCCAACAAAGGGCTCGCGACCACGTGCCCGGTTGTGTGGCGGTCTCGCTTCCCATCCGAGGTGGAAAGGTTGGCCAGGGCAGACATCCCTTCCTGATGTTTCATGGTGTCTGTCTTTTTGTTTTTTGGCCTTTCTTTTGGGTTTCTCTCGGGTCTGTCCTGTTTCTTTGTGTTGTTGGGTCTCCAGGCCTAAAAGCCCTTTTTGCTATTTTCAAGTCTGCAACATTAGGATGGTTTTATTTTCATTTAGTTTTATTGTTACAGCCAAGAGGTATGATGCATCATTAGAAAGGTGGCTAATTTTGTACATAAGGTTTTGGGATCCTCTATAAAAACCCACTGTTAATATATTATAATAATTACCAAAAAAAAAAATGTAGTTTTAAACTTGGGTATGATTTTGAGATTTATTTCTTAAAATTAGATTATTCCTTTCAAGCCATAAAAACTAACAAATAGGTCCGAGGTGTAGACCAATTGGTTCAACCAAACCCCGTAAGGGGGGCAAAGGTCCAAGGTTCAAATATCGGGCCTCGTCGAACTAAATGCTTGTCCCTTTATTGGTGCTTTCAGCGGCATAAAAGGTTTAAAATGATTGTGGCATGGTAGTTATAGGGGTGGACTACGCGAAGATATGTGTGGCGGCTTCCGGGGTGAACAACGCAAAATATTGTGGCGGCCATAAAATCCGGACAACCTGCCCGGATTCGTGGTAGATATAAATTCCACCATGTAAAAAAAAATCTAACAAATAATAAGACCAATCATTCACATAATACATAATGCTTTAGCTTTGAAATGATTAATCCAATGTTTTTTTAACTTTTCCAATGTTGGAGTTACCCAATATATTTTCATATTTTTTAACAAGAAATCTCAAATGGTGTGAGCAAAGAGACAATGAAGAAGTAAATGGTATGTTTCTAAAATCATTCTCACATAAGAAACATCTTAAATGTCCATGATATCCTCTTCTTTGTAGGGGATATAAAGGTCTATACTTGGAGGGGAAACCTCTATATCGGTAGTCTTATTTCGGGTAAGCCTTAGGATAGGGAGGGGAGACCTCTATATCGGTAGTCTTATTTGGGGTAGGCCGACCTTTGAAATATGAATGGGTTGGGGTCAAAGCATGAGTTACTCTAAACTTTACCTTTATAAAACATGGCCTTAGACCTATGGGCAATCGAGTATACAAAATTCCTATTAATTAATGAGTCGAGCTCTACATATTAACAACTTTAAGAATGAGCTTTCTCCTAATACCTTGACCAAGAAGGTGTTCACTCTAATACCTTGATCAAGAAGGTGTTCACTCTATATTTGGTACAAAAAGGATGGCCTTTAATAAGAAATAGTCATGCTTTATTTTTTTATACAAAAGGAGGGATACATTTCTATGTGAACTCGCTACACGCAATGAGGGCACTTTCAATGTCTTCATTGGTCTAACTTCATATGGAAGCGTGTGGCATGAATGGGGCCTTGGTCCCCTACCTATCTAAAGGGACATATAACATTGAGAATCAACACCTCGTTTATGCCATTCACTGTAAAAAGACCATTAAAATACCTAAATATTAGAATCGATCTTATGCTATGTAGTGCTATTGGGATAGGAAGGAATATTGAAATATTAAGAGTTCTATAAATAGTAATTTATCAAGAAAGTGTGACTTAATCACTTAAAAGTTGGAGATGGGGGCGAGACAAGATGTGTTTCATTGTGACAAGTGGGGGAAGCAACCAACTTTCTTCCAACAAGTATTTTTCTTTTCCTCTTCCCTAAAACACTTCCTTTACAGAGAGGCAAGCGAAGCATTGAATATTTGTAGATAAAATTGAGAATGAATTACCCCTTTTGCACTCTCTCTTTATTGGACAAAATACTCGACACTCAAAGTAAAACATATCCTGATGGGAGATTAATAGACATGAATTTGATGAGATTGTACTAGTATGCTCCACTATTGGAATTTTTCTTTGTAGAGTAGCTCGTACCAATTATTGGATCTTAGGAATCTACATCTTCATTGTTTTTGAGTTGTAGAAAACATTTAGTATGGAATAAGTCTCCTAGGGCTTTCGAACTAAAACTAATGAATGTGAACATAAGGCAAAAAAATCTCCATGAAATTTTTATTCTTCAAACTTGGATTAATGACCCAGGTGTTGTAGGTGAGTTGGAGAGGAGAGGGCAATCCTCCAAGGGAGGTCCCAGGTTCAAATCTCCACCCTACCAACAAGTTGAATTGGGTATCCAAAATCCAATTGACAATGTTGGTGCGGGTAGGATCGGGTGCGACTCCTGGGTGACTTTGACGGTGTAGAACCCTCTATTCGTGGTCTCTTAGACCAAGGCGGCCCCGCAAGGGGTTTTTCGCTTAAAAAAAAAAACTTGGATTAATGAGTGAAGTTACAACTATGCCTATTTTTTTTATGATAGTGTTGATTGAATAGAATGATGCATATTTATCTAACTAGTTAAGCATATATCCAATTTCTTCAACCCCTTATGTCCTATGATGAGTGTCGTCAATCACACCATTTAATCATTATAATTGTCGGTCCAAAGCAGTGTCCAATGGTTGTATGTGATAACAGAGATAAGCAGCTTGAAGGTCAGTCTACTCAAGAAATGGCTTTATTGATAAGACCAATCAATTTTTTGGGGGTTTCTGGTGTCACCTCCAACCCTATGAGCTGAATTACACTCCTAATTACATTTTCTGAAACAAAATTACAGAAATGGAAAGATTGCAGAAGATTGAAACTAATTACCCTTGCAAAATCATAAATAACAGAAATGAAACCTATTTATGTCTGCAAAATGGAAATGACAGAAAGTAACTCCTAATTACATTAGCAGAATTAAAAGGCTAGAATGAAATGTTGCAGCAATGAAACAAATACAAATGAAAAATACCAAAACTAGAAATAACTACTGAAAATAAGGAAATCAACTACTATAGGAAAATGCCAAGAACACAAAAGTGTTGTAAGATTTAAAAGCCTAGAGTATATGACCAATTTTTATGCACATATATCTATAACACTAATACTACATGCATTTTAATACAGTTATCAAATAAAAATGGAAATTGTCAGGTTTCTGCTAAATGGCTGCAACAAGAAATGAATAGAAAACCTGTCAAAAGTTTATCCCTCTCCTGAGCCTGGAAGTGGGCCCTTTCTTCCTGATCCAAAAGAAGGCAATAAGATTGCTCTTAAATACCTATTGCTCACACATTCATTTAAGAACCTAATTGGATGAAGAATATTGCATTTTTTATTGAATATGAAATAACATTTCAACAATGCAGGAAAACTTTTGTAGAATTACTATTATGTACTATTCTATCCATATCCTTCTATACAAACATCTACATGCTCAACCAACATGGGAGCTTGTTATTTATACTATTTTATTATATATGTTGATTCATTTTGTTGCTGCTTTTCAGGGATTCAACAACTATTTTGAAGTTGTCTTTCTAAAATGTAGGAAATTGTTCTGCTACAACATATTCATTTTCTTTTCTAGGCACAATCCATTGGGAGAAATATGTTGGAAGGGGTGATAAAAACCCTCATACAGTTGTGTCCAACCTTATTTCGCCATTCGCCACCTTTCTGATTGTTTTGTTGATAGTTTTGACCAAAATTGGTCCTACTCCACTCATTTCGGAACTGCTCCAAAATTTTAGGCAATATAATAGTTCTGATGCTTTATCAATGCATCAATTGCTCAAGATAATGGGTTTGAACGGTTAGAGAGTCTTCTTAAGTCCTTAGAAGACTAATTCCAAAAATTTTACATGTTGGCATTGACATATTCCAAGCCATGCTATTTATGTATAGCTAGCTGGAATTTGTATGGTCAAATTCTATTTTCTGCATAGCCAGCCCAATTTGAACAGGTTTTGGCACTTTTTTGCAATTTGAACAGGTTAGAAGACAAGGAAAACAAACAAAATGATCCCATAACAGAATACATATCAACATACACTATTATATATTCAAATAAATGTTTATTTGCTAGGTAAATCAATTAAAATAGTGCAAAAAATGCAAAAAATGGTCAAAATAGAATACTATGATCTTGAACATCTAAACATGTAAATAGTAGTACATAATGCATTCCATCATCGAAATTAGCATAAAAACATAACATAAGGTCTATCAAATAATTTATGAAATATCCAAAAATGGTCTATGAGTGAGGCAATTTTTGGACTCATCATTTTCCCTCCCAACCTATTATAATGCATGTCCTCATGCATCCTGTGAAGCCACAACAACATAGAGATCTATGTCTAGATTTTGTTCTGCCTTGGAACCTGATAATATCCTCTGATTTCCTGTATTTGCTTGAGCCACTCCTGGAACTGCTCATCTAGCTGGGGATTATTATCAAAGAAATATGGAACAAGGGTTATAATAGTTGGTAGCATATATCTCAAACCTTCCCAATGATCTTTTAGTTTGTGGATGATCTACATTATGCCTTCAACTCTTCTCCTGGACCACAACAAGTTGTTGGGTGAGATAGGTTCCCTTTTTTGAAGTGATATTGATAACTCTCCCCACCTGCTCTTACAAGCTGATAGAGCATTACCAAAATATTGGTTACAAAAGACTTGAAAACTCATTACACAGTCAACAAGATTCCTTGTATAAACTTCTCTGATTCTCTGCTCCCTCATCGTAGTGAAATATTCATTTATGGAGGTCCTATAATTGGCATGGGAAGGTCTTATTAGTAGTTCAACTTTCAACTCTATTTCTTTGGTTACTCTTTTCTCCTCCTCCCAATGCATCTAATTTTGCAATGTAGACATGAAGGCTCTCAACTAGATATCTCCTATGAAGATATGTGACAATAATGTTACATTCTCAGGTACAAAGAAGTTATGCAGAAACAACTCACAATGTAAATTCTTTCGATCTTATGGACTATGCAGATATGTTTCTACAAATTCCTTAGCAGTGTCCAGTTTGTAAGGAAGATTGGAAATTATCCTCATTAACTGCCAGCGGAGGTATTTTTATTTTAGGATCAAACTATAAAACCTTATAGGTCTTCTGCATTGAACTAAGTACTATGCAATCTAACAAAGATACTGAACCTGTTCCTGCAACTTATTTGTTTGTGCACTTTGAGCATCAAGTTTTTATTCCATATATTTCAAGGATGCAATTTGTGCTTCCATGCCTTGACACTTAAGCATCCAATGTGCTATGTATTCATTATACTTTGTTAGTGTAACTTTTTGTGGGGATCTAGCTATCTGCTACACTTTTGGAGGTAGATCTACCTGTATTCCAATTTTTGTTGTCTCCTCAAGAGGTAAATCCACTTTCAATCCAATTTATGTTGTTTCAATTTTTGATGTAGTCAATTCAATAGGAACTTGAGGAAATGCATATTTACCTGTTCTTGTACTTCTTCTTATTCCCTGGCATCCACTAGTGCTTGTGATATTTGTGTTTCCTGTTGTTACAAATTATCAGACTGTTCTATAGAAGCCCCTGAATCTTCATGTTCTATCATACTTACAACTTATTGTAAGATTTGTGTTGTTGTCTCTTCTATTTCTACTCCTTTGATGGGTGATTCTTCTTCAGGTAGGGCTGCCTCCCTATGCTCTTCTGCCAATTCCAACATAATTATGGTCAACTCATCTTCAAAATCAAATTTTGTAGGTTGTTGCTCCAGAGTTGACAACCTAGCCTTTAATTCATCTACTTCCTACTGCAAATAAGCAATAAGCTTATCTTTTTCTTTGATAGAGGCTTCATGTTGTTCAATCCAACCCAAATGTGTTCTAATGACACTTCTAGCAGCACATAATTATTCTTGTATATCTTCCTTTCCTTCGTCTACTATGGATTCTTCTTCAGAATCAGAATAATCAACAAGTGAGATATTCATTATAGGCATTGTTGTATCTATGTTTGTAATTGTTGTGCCTACCTCTACATCCTATGTGCCTATATATGCTTCTTGTGTACTGATGTCTACCAAATTATCTACAAGCACTTTTTCCTGCAACAAAACTCCAACAGATGTTTCAATATATTTTTCCTGCTCTACGCTTATTTGTTGGGGCAGTGATACTGCCTCTATATCCACTACTTTCGCTATTACTTTTTGATTTTGAATTCTAGAGAACCTTCACAACCCAACAGTAGATTGTTTGTGTTTGACCTTTTTAGGGGACTTTAGAACATATTTTGACAATTCTGGAGTAGAGTCTGCTTTAGGTGTTTCCTTCTTCGTCTACTCTTCCTTGCTTGAACTCCCAAGTTGCTCGACGGGTTGTGTTGGAAAAACAGTTACATTTTCAAAAAATGTAACTTTCCTTCTTTTTTCTATAGGACCAGACTTAGATTGTTTCTCTCTTTGTTTCCTGGTCCTAGAGGATGGAGGTCCCTATGGTGAAGAAGAAATTTCTTTTTTAGAGGATTCAGTTTCAAAGGTTCAAAAATTTCAATTTTTGCCTCTTCTTCAAATTCAGACCTCTCAATCTCTATCTATTCTTCAGTTTTAGGGCTTTCAACTTCCAACTCATTCCATGTAGAGAAAAACCTATCAAAGCTTATAGGGTTTCCCCTAAAATTATGTTTACAAGTTAGTTTAATAAGCCCATGGTGTTTTGGAGTACCTTTCCTTGCTTGGTACTGTTTGACCATATTTTGTAACTCCTGGTACAAATACAGAGGGAGATTTACTATAAATTTTGGGTTTGAACCACCATGCCTCAAATGGTTTAAAATTCTAATATGGGGCCTAGACAAAACGACAAATTGCCCATCACAAGTTAGAAACCTGATTACCCAGATTGCTACATTCTCCCAAAGATGCTGTAAACTGGGTATTTTAACCCCTTTACAGATATTATTGTTCATTAAAAACTCAATTGGTTTATCCTCTTCTTCCTTAAACTGGTTAACTATTTCACTTAGGGCATTTTTACCAATTTTTAAAATCTGTAACCCTTGTAGAGGTAATTTAGTAATGTGGCTTAGGATTTTCGGTGTTACTTGGATTGCCATGCCACTGATGTGAGCATGATTGTTCCTGAGAGTGCGCGTAAATTTTGGCACCAATCCTTGTCTATTGAATTTTCGTAGAAATAGAATCAATCCTCCTTATGTAAAGATACGTAATGACTCAAAATCTCCCTGTAGACAGTCTACATTTTTTGGCTCAATTTTATTTTTCTTCCCCCCCATTTCCGATTTCTTGTGCTCTGTTTTCTCTCAACCCTTTGGAATAGGTCATTTTTTAGGTTTGGTCTGATCAATTTACGTATGCAAGGGCTATAATATTTTGGCTACGGAATTTATTTTTTCACAGTGTAGGAACCAGCTTCGAAACGTGTCGAAGTGTTTGAAAAATTAAATCCTCTTTCCCCCGTCACGTGGAAGATTCCTATTCCCTATAGGAATGTGATTTATCTTTTTTGTTGCTTGTGATTAAGTGGTTACGGCTTGCTGAGGTGGTAGTTAATCGTTGGCTTCATTGTGTACAATGTGTAGAGTTTCCTTTTGTAAAAAGTGTCTTGTTACATGTGCCAATGATTTTGCATATCGTGAAACACGTGCGGTTCCCACGATATTTTTCTAATTGCAGCCTTGAAATCTGCAACTTGGAATGTATGCCCTCATTTTTTATTTCCAACTCCAAACGGTGAAATTAAAAACACTCCTATGTCACGTGACATTTAATATTGTGCCCATGCTCATGTCGAAGTTTAGTTTTTATTCTGACACGTGACATTTTTTATTTCGAAGTTTAAAAATCCTCATTCATTTCGGAGCTCAAACCCTTTTTCATTTTGAAGCTATTTTCGTTTAGAAGCAACAGTTTTGTTTTGAAGCTTCCATCATTCTGAAGCTAAGCAATTTTCACTTTGGAGAATCACATTATTCTGAAGCTTTTTCTTGCACAAGCTATTTTTTTCCTTCATCTCCTTAAAATAGCCTAAAATGTTTTACCTCTCATTGACCAGATGGATATATTTTTGGATCAAACCTTATGAATGCTTTATGTACTAACTTGTGACTTTACACACTATATACTAACTATCTACAATGCTTGAAATGTAAAGGGTACATACCTGATTTAACCACTTATCTACATTTGTACAGATGGTTGTTTATGTTGACTACCAACTGGCTCTTCTATTGAATAAGATAGGTGCAATTTTGAGAACAGAGAAAATAATGATTGTGAGAAACTATGGTATAATTACGATGAATATGACAAGGCAAACATGTCGGACAATCGATTTTCATGCAAGCCAATTCATAAGTGCCTCCTATTAAAAACTGAATCATTAGTTTGCTCTTCGTATTCCTAGAAAATATATAAGATTTACATAAACTCCGTTGAGGCAGTTTGAATGTTGGGTGGTTCATAAACTGAATAAAGAAAACTACGTACCACTCCTATAATGCTGTTTAACTTAATTAATGTAATGCTAAATATTCTAACATCCCCCCTTATTACATTAATGTTGACTACACATAGCATTGCGAAACAATTCAAATTTGACTTGAGCAAGCGCTTTGGTGAAGATGTCCGCTATTTGCTCATTTGTGGGAATGTAGTGGAGCTGGATATGATGCTTTGGAACCTCATCTCGAATGAAATGACACCTAGTGTCAATGTGTTTGGTGCGATCATGAAAGATAGGATTCTTGACAAGATTCAGAACACCTTGATTGTCGCAAAATAAATGTAAAGGAAGTTTCTTTGGAAGGCCCATATCTGTGAGGATGCGACGTAACCATATGATCTCGCAGACTGCTCCACTAGCTGCTCGATATTCTGCCTCAGTAGAAGAGATAGCAACAACATGTTGCTTCTTGCTATGCCAAGAGACAGGACCAGATCCAAGGTGAAAAATATAACCTGCAGTTGATTTTCGGTCATCTATGGATCCAGCATAATCAGAGTCCGTGTACCCTTGAAGATAGAACTTGTTCTTTTTGTATTCCAGGCCGATATATGTCATACCACGAACATAGTGAAGAACTCTTTTTGCTGCTTTCCAATGGCTAACTTTAGGATCTTGCATGAATCGTGAAAGATAACCCACAGCAAAACTAAGATCTGGCCTAGTGTTTGTGAGATAGATGAGACTCCCAATCAGCTGACGATAGAGAGTACTATCTATTTTAGGAGATTCATCGAATCGGGATAACTTAAGTCCTGCTTCCATTGGTGTGGCTTTGGGCTTGTAGTCAGTCATCCGATACTTATCAATTAGAGTCTTGGCATATTTCTTTTGAGTAACTTGTATGCAATGCTTGTATTGAGTTACTTCTAGACCAAGACAATAGTGGAGAAGTCCAAGATCTGTCATTTCAAAAGAGGTATTGAGATCTTTCTTAACTATTTTGATCATACTCTCTGAACTGCTCGTTATGATCAGATCATCCACATATAGTACTAGAATTACTATGTTAGAACCATTGTTCTTGATATATAGATTAGGATCTACAGGACTTCTTCTGAACCCATGTTGCTCTAGGTGACTATCAATTTTGATATACCAAGCTCGAGGAGCTTGTTTAAGTCCATATAGAGATTTGATCAGCTTACAGACTTTCTGTTCTTGCCCTTGAACTACAAAACCTTTAGGTTGAGTCATATAGACTTCTTCTTGTAGGTCACCATTTAAGAAAGCACTCTTTACATCCATCTGATGTAGCTGCCAACCAAATTGAGCTGCCATTGCACACAGAACTCGAATAGTGGTCATTTTAGCAGGTAGGAGCAAATGTCTCTTCATAGTCTATGCCTTCTTTTTGTGCATAGCCCTTTGCAACAAGTCGGGCTTTATATTTATCTATTGCACCATTTGCCTTATATTTGATCTTGAATACCCATTTGCAACCAATGGGTTTCTTTCCTGAAGGCAAATTCACTAACTTCCAAGTTTGATTTTTCATTAGAGATGTATGTTCTGCATCCATAGCAGTTTTCCATTGATCTTTACTAAGTGCATCTGAGACTGATGTGGGTTCTTTTTCATCTAGTATTGTCAGATAGACTTTTTCATCTTCCATATCTATATCCTCATCTTCTTCTACATTCACAGATAAATCATCAAAATGTTGACAAAGGTCATCAACATCTGACGATGTTGCATCATCTCGCTCTTTTGTGTTGAGTCATACTGCGTAGTAGCGGGTCGATCTAGAGTTAGATCTGGAAGTGATGTCAATTTTGAATCTTGCAATGTACTAGTATACCATTTAGGAACCTTCTTCCGAGGAGGTGCTCGCTTCTTTCTTAGGTTCATCTTCCTTAAGGTATACAAGTGTGTTATTTGATGTGAAAGTTTCATCAAATACTACATCTCTCGTTGATGTGTGTTTTCTTGGTTATAGGATCAATCAACCGATATCCTTTTGAATACTCATCATAACCAAGAAATATACATTTTTGAGTTTTCTCATCTAGTTTCCTTCTTTTATGTTTAGGAATATGCATAAAAGCTTGACATCCAAAAACTTTTAGATGAGAAATTGAGGGTTTCTTACCACTCCAGGCTTCTTGTGGAGTTTTTCCTTGTAGAGCCCTTGTAGGTGCTCTATTTAGTAGGTAAGATGTTGTGTTTACTGCTTCTGCCTAGTATTGTTTTTCTAAGTTTGCTCCTTTTAACATACACCGACTCATTTCTACTATGGAGCGATTTTTCCTTTCTGCAACTCCATTTTGTTGTGGTGTATATGCTGTAGTGAGTTGTCTCTTAATCCCATGTTTTTCCAAAAATGCTAAAAATTCCTTGGAAGTGTATTCCCCCCCTCGATCTGAGCGGAGGGTTTTGATGGAACAACTTGTTTCCTTCTCAACTTGTCTCTTGAACTGACAAAAGTAGAGAAGAGCTTCTGACTTGAGTGCAAGGAAGGAGACCCATATTTTGTGGGAGTAGTCATCAACAAATAGCTGAAAATACCTCTTTCCACCATGACTGGTTGGGAAAGGACCGCACAGATCTGCGTGGATTAACTCCAAGGGTTTTTTAGAGCGAGAAGAACTTGTCTCAAATGGAACTCGATGTTGTTTCCCTGCTAGACAATCTGAGCACACTGGAAGAACGGATGAAAGCCGAGGAAGCCCTTTGACCATGTCATATTTGCTTAATTCGAGTAAATACCCGAAACTGAGGTGCCCGTATCTTTTATGCCATAAGGAAGTAGCGGCTGTTGTAGTGGCAATGAGGGCAGTATGGGATGTAGAAACTGTATCCAAGATGAATAATCCATGTTTGTAGGAGCCAGTGGCAATGTTTTGACCTTGGTGACTGATGAAACATCTCTTTTTTCCTTTTTCAACTTGAAAAACAACATCCATATTTCTATCTAGCATCTGTGGAACAGATAATAGATTGTTGGCAAGGCCAGGAACATAGAGAACTTTCTCTATGGCACAATCACCATCAGGGAGAGTGACTATAACATCCCCTTCACCTTGTACTTGATAGACCTGATTGTCTGCAATAGTGACAGGTTTGCCTTCTCTGGCGTGAAAGGTTTGAAACCAGGATTTGTTCCCAGTCATATGTTTGCTTGCTCCAGAATCAATATACCATACAACATCTGATTTGGAAGAGGCAGTATGGGTCATGAGCACCTTGTGTGCTCTTTCGGAGTCATTATCTGAAGATGAATGAGAATCATCTGAATGGGAATCTGCATAAGCAACATGACCCTTTTGTTGGTTGCGATGCTGGGGATATTTCTGCTTCCCCTTGCCTTTCTTATTTTGTGAGGGATCATTATGTTGTTTGTTTTTGAACCAACACCGGTTGGTATCATGATTGTTCATATCACAGATCTTGCAATATTTATCTCGCTAGAGATTTGGCTTGCCTTTGCCTTTGGAAGAAGACCCTCCTTTCTGCAACTGTCCTTGCTTGTGACCCTTTTGATGGGTGGAAAGAGCAGTGGCAGGTTCCTCATCTTTCTGTACTTGATTGGCTTCTTCAGTTTGAAGCAAATTAACCAATTCAACAAAAGTTAATTGTCTGCCAGAAACATTGAGTGAAGTGATAAAACTTTTGTAAGATGGTGGGAGTGCCCTCAAAATAACAGATGTCAAAAGATCATCATCTATGGGTTTTCCCATAGTATTGAGTTTAGCTTTCAATTCTGCCACTTTGCAGAGAAATAATTCAACAGTTTCCCCTGAATTCATAGTGAGATTGTGAAGCTGGGTTTGTAGATGAAGAATAGTGGAATTATTCTTTCCTTCATACACAGTAATCAATGCTGCCCAAGCATATTTACTGGTCGTGGCATCACAAATATGAGGTTGGACCTCATCTGTTATGGCAAGTAACAAAAACATAAGACCCTTCCTGTCCTGATCATCAAATGTATCTTGATCTGTCCCTGTTGTTGTGGGACGAGAGGTAGTGCCACTGATGACATCCCATAATTTTTTGACTTGAAGAATTGCTTTCATTTTATGCTTCCATGGCACAAAATTGGTGCCTTTGAGCAATTGGGGCATCTGAAATATACTTGTGCACTGTAGCCATTGTTTAGGGTTCCTTATAGCGCCAAATGGTCCCCTTTTTGATATACCGTTGCCAGGCCGGATATACCTGAACTGAATCAAAATAATACCCGCCCTTACGTGAGGGAGACTATAGGTATTATGAAGACCAGAACGGTACGTGGAACATAGGCAGTACTGAAAAGGATTGCTTTGTTGATGGCACCTACCTTAGAAAGACAGGAATCCACATGCGTGGGGCGTAACTTCCCCTAAACACTTTGGAGTCCAGGACTTTCGTCAGGATTTACGCCGAAACACAATAGCAATAGGGGTAAAAAATTCACTCAAAGAGATGTTAATGACACCTGCCTGAGAATCTTCGATAGAAGAATAATCAGTTGGAGGTAATTAAGTCAAAAAAAAAAACTAGGAGAAAATTAGTGTTGGTGAGAGAACATCAAGTAGATGATCAATGAAGATCCCTGTGCAAAAAGATAAATTGCTTTTTTTTGGAGAACCTGTGCAACATGTGCTGAGAGAAGTAGTGGATGCTTTGATGTAGATGATTTATAATTGCAGAAAAAAAATGCAATAATCAAACAAGTATGCTCACAAAAAAAATGCTTCTCACATAGGTGTCGGGTTCAACCGAAAATGCACCCAATTTTGAAAAAAAAAAAGGTGTCGAGTAAAATCGAAAATGCACCTTTGAGTTGCTATCTATGCCTCTTTTTTTTTTAAAAGGGTTTGAAAAATTTGAATTCCCCCTTCTACAATTGCTTTTGAAGGAAAAAAAACAATTTTACATGTCTTAAAATGTGTCACCACACCATCTTGGAGCGTCAACAGAGCCCTCGGGGCGTCAAAATGCCCTCCTCGGGCGTCACAGGGCCCTTGAGGCATCAACAAGACCCGTGGGGCGTCAAAATGCCCTCCTCGGGCGTCATCTTGGCAGCAACTCGAAGGGGTTTGAAACCCCAACCACCCCGTGGCAAAAAACTTAAGCAATCAGTATTAGAACCATCACGGCCACTGTGGTGCGTGAGTATGCACGGTGACGTATTCTGATTTGACCCAAGCACAACAATTGCAAGGGGAAAAAAAACGTGCACCAAAGAACTATTATTATTATTTTTTTTTAAATTAAATGAAATGGTATGAAAAAAAAACCGCATTACCCAATGTCCTTCACATGTTGTGCACCAAATGAATTTGTATTGTGTCAAGACTGTGTTCACGGCTGCTCCTGTGCGCATCGATTTTCGATGTTTATCGAGGAAGGCAGGCACGTCGATCTTTACCAGCTAGGGACGCGGGTTCAAGACCTCGGAAGTTATCACGTCGTGAGCGAGAGGCACCTGTGGGCTTCAATTGATGTGGATGACATGGGCCTGCACCCCTCGTGTGGGCCAATGCTAAAGCTCGTCTTCACTAAGTACCTCAAGCTGGCGGAGCGCTGGCTTCGGAGAGTCGGCACTGGCAGCTCCCGGGGCTTGATCCTGGGTGGCCGAAATGGCTGCTCTGTGGTGGCACCGCCTCCGTGATGAAAGTTCCTCCATGCTATGCGGAGCACAGAAAAAAAATTGGCCGCCCCTCCCATCTGGTTTGCTTTACCAGAAACGGGCTCCTAACACCGTTCGCGAACACCCCAAATAGTTCGACGTCAAAAATTTGGAAAGTAGCGGGATCACGTCAGTGCTGGATTGCAGTCTTCAGCGTCAATGGCTCCTCGAAGACTGCATCGTCTGGTAATGGAGTGAATCTAGTAATGGAGTGCCTGAATAGCACATTGCCCAAAAAATTCACATTGCCCAAAAATCATTCAATGCTCTGATGCCATATTAGAAACTGAATCATTAGTTTGCTCTTCGTATTCCTGGAAAATATATAAGATTTACATAAACTCCGTTGAGGCAGTTTGAATGCTGGGTGGTTCATAAACTGAATAAAGAAAACTACGTACCACTCCTATAATGTTGTTTAACTTTATTAATGTAATGCTAAATATTCTAACACCTCCTAAGAGGTTTTCACTTTATGAATTATTCATTTTTTTTATTCTACTGCAGTTGTTGTGGAAGAAGTGGTTCCTTCCAACATGCATACATCCAATTGCTCCACTTGCTTTAGAAACTTATCCTTAGTTAGTGGTTTATGATATGTCCGAAGACGATGCCCATTAACGACTAACTTTTTGCTTGAATCATCAATGGGTGAAAGGCGAACAACTCCATTTGCAAACACTTCTTCAATATGATATGGTCCAAGCCACCTAGTCTGCAACTTCCCAGGAAAGTATTCATAATGAGAGTAAAACAACAAAGCCCAATCACCTTGCTAAAATTTTTGTTGCTGAATGTGATTATCATGCCACAAATTTTGCTGTGCTTGAATCATCTTAGTATGGTGCAATGCATCCATTCGTAGTTCATCCAATGCATTGAGTTGCAAAATATTGTCTAATTGTGCCTGTGACAAATCAATACCAACTTCCAAAGTAGTTCAAAGTGTTAGTAATTCAAATTCAATAGGCAAAAGAGGATTTTTACCATAAACCAATTCATAGGGTGTAAATCCAATGGTAGATTTCCAGGTAGTGTTGTAAGCCCAAACTACTTCAGGTAGTTTATCCATCCAATTCCTCCTATGGGAAGCTACTGTTTTGGTTAAAATCCTTTCTAACTCTTGATTTGTTACTTCAACTTCACCATTTGCTTGAGGGTGATAAGGTGAGGATTTTATGTGTTTGATTTCATATAGTTTGGTGAAGGCCTCAACAACCTTTGATGTGAATTGAGGTCCCTGATCTGTAGTGATAGAATGTGGGGCTCCAAAATGCAAGAAAATTTGGGAATACAGGAAATCAACAACTTTTTCTTCCCATGCATGCTTAAAAGCTCGCACTTCTACCCATTTAGTCACATAATCAGTACATACCAAAATGTGCACCTTCCCTTGAGAAGGTGGGTCAATAGGTCCTACAAAGTCTAACCCCCACATTTCAAATGGCTCTATACCCACTTGAGGTTGCAATGGCATTTTACTGGTATAGGTAGGATTTCCTATTCTTTGGCATGCATCACAATGTCTGACATATTTCTTGACATCCTTATGCAGGGATGGCCAGTAGTAGCCAACACCCAAGATTTTCCAAATTGTACTTTGTACTGAATAGTGCCCTCCATATGGTTCATCATGACACACACGAAGAATGTCATACACTTCATCCTTGTGGATGCACCTGCATAGAACATGGTCAAGACTGCATTTAAAGAGTAGACCTCCTATCCATTTGAAGGAAGCACTTTGCTTGATTAACTGTTTCTTTTGTTTAGGAGTGAAGTGAAGAGGAATTTTTCTTGTAGATAAGTAATTAGCTATATTTGCAAACCATGGAGATTGTACAGAAATAGCAAACAAATTTTCATCAGGAAAAACATCTTAAACCAATTCCCCTGTGTCTGTGTTTGGCAATCTTGACGAAAAATCTGCTACTACATTGGCTTTCCCTGGTTTATTTACTATAGTGATATCAAATTCCTGCATCAATATTAACCAACGAATAATTATTGCACTAACCAGGGGCTTATTCATCAAATATTTAATAGCAACATGATCTGTATGAATAAACACCTGATATCCTGTGATATAGTGTCAAAACTTATTGATAGCATATACCACAACTAAGAATTCCTTCTTAGTAGTAGTGTAGTTCTTTTCAGCTCTTGTCAATTTTTTACTAATGTAGTAAATGGCATAATGTTCTCCATTTTCAATCTAACCTAGTGCTACTCCAATAGCAGTATTAGAAGAATCAGTCTGAATATGGAATGGCAATTCCCAATTATGTCCTCTCAACACAAGGGGAGTTGTTAATTTCTCTTTCAATGCTTCAAAAGACTTTTGACATTCAGTAGACCAAGTAAATTCAGAATCCTTAGTCAATAATGCAAACATTGGATTGGCTATGGTACTAAAATTTGCAATAAATTTACGGTAGAAACCAATATGTCCCAAAAAACTCCTTACATCAGTTTGAGTTTTTGGAGGAGGAAGTTCTTTTATGACTTCCACCTTCTTGGGATCAACTTTGATACCATGAGAGGAAATATGATGACCAAGGACAATCCCTTCCTCCATCATGAGAAAACATTTTTTAGGATTTAAAGACAAATGGTATGTTTCACATCGTGTTAAAACTTTTTCAAGTTGTTCTAAAGTATAATCAAAAGTTTCCCCACATACTGTGAAATCATCCATGTAAATTTCTACACTTTCATTTGTTAAATCAGAGAATATGGCCAAAACAACTCTTTGAAAGGTTGTTGGAGCATTACATAAACCAAAAGGTAAGACCCTATAAGCAAATGTTCCCCAAGGGCATGTGAAAGTAGTTTTCTCTTGGTCTTCAGGTGCAACTTGTATCTAATTATAACCACTAAATCCATCAAGAAAATAGAAAAAATTCTTGCCAACAAGGGTGTCTAACACTTGGTCTATGAAAGGTAATGGGAAATGGTCCTTATGTGTGACCTTGTTTAACTCTCTGTAGTCTACACACACTCTCATTTTCCCATTTTTCTTTGGAACAATAACCAATGGAGAAACCCATCGACTATCTGAAATTGGATAAATGAACCCTACATCTAAAAGTTTTTCAATTTCTTCCTTGACAATATCTTTCAGGGTAGGATTCAAACGTCTTTGAGGTTGTCTCACAGGCTTGACATCTTTAGTGTATATCCTATGTGTACACACATCAGGGTGGATTCCAGCCATATCCTTATAACTCCAAGCAAAATCCTAAACATGTTTTTGTAGGACAACAAATAACTTTGCTTCATGTTCATTAGTAAGCCAACTATTAATATTTAAAATTTTACCTGGATGTACTTCTATTTGCTTAATCCCTGGATGAATGGAGTTGACTACTCCATACTTGCTGATCAAAGAATTTAATGGACAATGATGTGGTTGCAAAGTATGAAATACTCTGGATTCTATTTCAAAAGTAATACTTGATGGAATCATTCCTTGCATAGGACATGTGAAAGAAGTAAGAAGATGTTGGTGCCATCCATGTGGTAGTGTGAAAGAGCTTTCTTGTAAAGAAATGGATGCCAGATGTTCTGAGGTATGCTCTTCATCCTTCCATAGCAAGCGATGAACAATGATCTGATCATCTTTAATTCCTTCTTCCTGTAATGTCTCAACTAGGACAATTTCATCCTCAAAGATTTCTCTTTCTTGTGAGTTGATTTCCTCAATGTGTTCCTTTACTATTATTGTGGCTAGAGTGGAAACAGTTTCTTCCTGTTCTTCATCAGATTCAGGAAACCATATTTGTCCAAAAAATTTGGTTGAAGGTTGGGTAGGTGGATACAGAGAAATATTTTTAAGATCAATGCCATTTGAAATAGTCATCTCCCTAGATCTGTAGTCTATAAAGGCAGCTGTAGTGGCAAGCCAAGACATTCCTAGAATGATGGGATAGCCATTAACTGAATTTCTAGGCTGCAATACTAGGAAATCTATAGGATATTCCCAAGAAGAGACTTCAATGGAAATGTCTTCCAGTATTCCTTTTGGTTTGGCAACTAACCTATCAACTATAGTTGTAGGATTGAGATTATTGAGCTATAATTTTTGCATTGTATCTTTAGTCATTACATTAATTGCAACACCAATATAAATCAACACATTTGGAATTTGAACTAGACCAATAGTGACTATAACAACTGGACTTCTTGGGTCACTATATTTTGGAGGAACAAGTTTTCCTAATAACAGGTCAACCAATTTTCCTTCTACTTGCATAGTTTTAGGGAAATACTTCTTCTTTTTGCCAAGTTTCTTGATACACAACTCCTAAATGGTTTTCTTAATTAATGGCACATCCTTTATTGCTTGCAACAAAGGAAGGGATATAGTCATTTTCTTAAGTTCTGTAACTAATTCTGATTTAGGAATAGTTACAGTATTTTCAAACCTTTTAGGGTATGGTATTACTCCTGTAGGGGGTACTTGTTTTTCCTGCTCATTTTCTATTTTTTCTTTTTCCTCTATTTGCACTTGTTCTGGACTTGGAGACTCTTTTTTTCCATAAATTTCTTCAATGGTGGGTGGAGCAGGGTCAGGTAAGACCTTCCTTGAATGCAATTGGATATTACTACAACCAAGTACATGAATTGTAGTAGTTTCTTCAGACTCAGCTCCATAAATAGGGGCTGCTTGTCTGGTATTATTTGGGTTAGCCATAGGCTGAGCTAGAAGTGGAGGTTGTTTTACCTGTTGTGCTTGTTGTGGTTGCATTCTTCCTTGAAAGTTCTGATTAGGAGCTGGTAGCAAGTTTTGGGTGTGCCCTTGATATCTTTTATGCCCTTGATATGATGGGTATTGTGGCCCCCATATTTTCCCATATTGTTGATTCTGTGTCCAAGGTGGATTAACAGGATTCCAGGGTGGATGTGACCAATCTTGGGAAGATGTCCAAGATTGATTCCATGGTTGTGAAGGTGGTTCAACATATCCCCATAGCATATTCCAAGGGGTTTGTTCCCAACCTGTAGGAAAGTGAGGGGCATTTTGATATTGTGAAAAGTTACCTCCCTACCTCTGCCCAATAACATTAAGTTCTTCAATATGAGTTTCTAGAACAATTTTGAGTTGAGGTAAGAGATGGCACTTATCAGTTATGTGCTCTTTTGAGAAAATGGCACAAATAGCTGAGATGGAAGTTCTATTCAGGGGATAATCCTATAAGGTATGCTTGTTTCTACATCTTGGGCAATAGATAGCCAAAGGGGGTGTAGAGTTAGATTTTGCATTTCTTTCCCCTAATGTGGAATTTAGTTGGACAAGAATATCGGTTTTCATATTTACCATTTTTTCCATTAATTCCTTCATATCATTAGTACTAGGACTCTGCTTCTTCCTTCTTTGCCTAGTGCAAGAATAATTTTTGCACAACTCTACAATATCATTAATCTCAAGCTAATTCACATCCCATTTTCCCATTAGATCTAATACTTCTCTAGAATCATCCTGCAAACCTCTCAAAAATATAGTCTTTAATAGGTCAGGTTCCACAGGACCACATCTCTTTTGGATAAAGGTAAATCTATCAAGATAATCCTCTAATTTTTCATCCTCTTCTTGCTTAATCCGAAATAACTCATACTTTATATTTCATACTCTATAGTAGTCCTGATACTTATCCAAAAATGTAGTTTCCATTTGATCCCAAGTATGAATTGAATCAAATTCTAGGCTCATAAACCATCTTAAGGCTACATCTTTGAGTGTAGAGGGAAACAATTTCAGTTTTTGGTTATCATTGACATAGTCATAAGTCTGACACAAGACTTTGAATTCAAACAAAAATTGGTCAGGATCCTCAGAAACAATTCCCCTAAAGGTTGGCAATACTGATGGTGAGATAGTTTTCATAGGAGCATTCTGAGTAGGATTCAGATGAATAGGGTATTCAAAGGTTCTAACAGGAGAATTGTCAGCATTATGGACCAATAATATCCCTATCATGTTCTTCTCCTTCTGCCATAGTTGCTTCCTCGGTTTTGACTTGTTCAACTGGTTTAGATGGACCAATCTTATGGGTATGTCTAGAAGTAAGTGCTTCTAAGAGTTCTTACAGAGATCCTAAAATTTTAGTTGATGAAGAAGATGATTCTCATTTAAGTCTTTCAGGGAGTTCATATATAGGTAAGTCTTCTCCTGATCTTGAAAAATGTCTTCTTGACAAAGAGCCGGTTCTAATAAACCTTCCTCTTTCATCTCTTGGCCTATGCATTCATGCTCATTTGCTAAATAGACTGAAGTACAAGTGTCCAAGAAATGTTACTTGTATCAAGACAACAATTCTTGACCTTCTTACTTCTCCTAACAACACCTAGGTTCCCCAACAATGGTGCCAAAAATGATGAGTGTCGTCAAACACATCATTTAATCATTATAATTGTCAGTCTAGGGCGATGTCCAATGGTTGTATGCGATAGCAGAGGTAAGCAACTTGGAGTTCAATTTACTTAGGAAATGGCTTTATTGATGAGATCAGTCAGTTTTTGGGGATTTCTAGTGTCACCTCTAATCCTATGAGCTGAATTGAACTCCTAATTACAATTGCTGAAACAAAATTGCAGAAATGGAAAGATTGTAGAAGATTGAAACTAATTACTCTTGCAAAATCAAAAATAACAAAAATGAAACCTATTTATGCTTGCAAAATGAAAATGATAGAAAGTAACTCCTAATTACATTAGTAGAATTAAAAGGTTGAAATGAAATGTTGTAAAAATGAAACATATAGAAACCAATGAACACAAATGGAAATACCAAAACTGGAAATAACTGCTAAAAACAGGGAAATCAACTACTGTAGGAAATGCCAAGAACATAAAAGTGTTGTAAGAAAAATCCTACACTAGGTAACCAACTGTCATGCACATACATCCATACTACAAGCATTAATACTACAATTAACAAATGAAATGGAAATTGATAGGTTTATGCTAACCTGCTACAACAAGAAATGAACAAAAACTGTCAAGAGTTGATCCTTCCCTTGGGCCTGGAAGTGGGCCCTTGCTCCCTGATCCAGAAGAAGGCAAGAAAACTACTCTAAAACTACCTAATTCTCACTCAATCACTCAAGAAAATAACTGAATGAAGAAACTGCACTTTTTATTGAATTTGAAATAACATTGCAACAATGCAAGAAAAATCCTATAGAATTACTGCTCTATTATAACTGAAACAACTAGTCTATCCTTATCCTTCTATGCAAACGTCTACCTATATGCTCAACCAACATGGGAGCTTGTTATTTATATTATTCTATTACATATGTGAATTCGTTCTTTTGCTGCTTTTTAGGGATTCAACAATTGTTCTAAAGTTGTCTTCTTGAAATGCAAGAAACTATTTTTCTGCTGTAGCTTATCCATTTCACTTGCTGGGTGTAATACATTGGAAGAAATGCATTGGAAGGGGTGATAAAACCTCTCATATAGTTGTATCCATATTCATTTCACCATTTGCCACATTTTTGATCGTTTTGTTGATGGTTTTGACCAAAACTGGTCCTGCTATGTTCATTCCAGAGCTTGCTCCAGAATATCAGGTAGTGTAACAGTTCTGATGCTTATCCATACATCAGTTGCTCAGGATAATGGGTTTGATCGGCTAGGTAATATTCTTAGGTCCTCAGAAGACTTCTTCCATAGGTTTTACATGCTGGCATTGACAAATTCTAAGCCATGTTGTTTATTTACAACTAGCTGGAATTTGTATGGTCAAATTATGTTTTATGCACAATCAGACCAGTTTGAACAGGTTTTGGTTCCTTTTTGCAATTCGAACAGGTTAGAAGGCAAGGAAAACAAACAACATGATCCTAGAATGGAATACACATCAACATACACTATTGCATATTTAAATTAATATTTACTTGCTAGGTAAATCAGCTAAAATAGTGCAAAAATGCAGAAAATGGTCAAAATAGAGTGCTATGCTCTAGAACATCTAAACATGTAAATAATAGTAGATAATGCATTCCATCATCAAAATTAGCACAAAAACATAGCATAAGGTTTATCAAATTGTTTATGAAATATCCAAAAATGGTCTATGAATGAGGCAATTTATGGCCTCATCATCCTATTCATTACTTTTTTTCCCACCCTCCCATGGTCTAGCAAATTCCTTCTACTCTTAATGCTACTATTCTACTTTATGTTATTACACATTCATGTCTCTTATGATAATACAAATAGTTGTTCCTAGCCTTCAATATATCATTTCTTTATGTTCTTAATGGTTTTTTATACTACTGCATTGGCATTTTTATAAATATTTATTCATTATAGTTGCAACATGTCATTATTCCTATACAATTTTCCTCTTTCCAACTCCACCCTCCAGGAAATTCCATTGGGTAAGCTTCCAAACTAATTAGCACATACACGTTTTGTTTAATGATAGGTAAAACCATGAGTTTTATAAACTAAATTGAGACATCAAGAAGGTCAATAGGTATTCATTGCATCCTTTCACTCCCCTCCATGAGGCTAAGAGGGAAATTCCTATCGATCATCTAAGTGGTGAAAGGAATAACAAAGGTAGAGTAATAAATGATGACAAATTTGAATCTTCCTCATTCCGCTTTTTTCCCACTCATTCCTAACTGAAAGGATTTTGTTTCTTTACATAAGAAATAAATTAGAATCCAAAACTTAGGCCCTTGTACTTATCTTTATGTAATTTGAACCAATAATGTCCTACTTATACCAACTCTTTTCAAAAGCATAGAAACAACTATTCTTTTGCTCTCAAACTTGAATGTGTCAAACAAGATAGTTGTTTTTTTAGTATTACTACGACCTGACAATGTCCTCATTCATTCATTAATACTAATGGATTTATCCATTGACATGTTTTATTTACCAATGTAAAGCTAATAAAGTGATGTTCCTTATCTATTTTCTATTAATATTAATTGATTGTATAATGTTGTTCAAAATTTGAATGACTGCTGCAAATTTTAAAACATAATTGACCATGAGTAAAAATAATGGAATGCGACTTCTATCTAACTAAACTATACTAAGATGCAATCCACATGAAACATTCGTTTATGTTATTTGACAATCGATATATGTTTATAGATAAAAAAGTGAGCTTGTGTTCCCATTTATTTGCTAATTGTGATTGGTCTTCTTGAGTATATAAGTCTTGGAGTTGATCTAATATTATATGGAGGTTTCATTGAGTAGAAAAAAATATCGCACAATGAAGAACTATAAATTATATAGGTATGTATAGGACCTAATAGTCCCTTGTTTCCACATGTGCATTCTCATTTATATATGAACTTCCCTATTCCAAGCTTTGGTCTCTCTAGAACACATTCATTTTAAACCAATCTCGTCTCTCATAAGTCCAAAATTGTAGTCTTTATCATCATCTTTCTCAAATAAAAATATAAAAAAAATCTATTTACCTTAATTTTGTTCATCAAAAAACCTTGCAACATCATACCGTTTAGTGTATTTCTTATTCCCACCCACCCATGGGATTAGATCTAGCTTCCTTACCTATTTTTGTAGACACCAAAAATTAGCCAATTTTGTCACTACCCAAGCCAATTCTCATCGATTCATCAAAGCCATAAAATTGTCACAAATCCACCCCAAAATCCTCTAAAATCCTAAATTCATACCCAAAACCATTGATAATTCATTAAATCCACCTAAAGTCATCATTAACTTTGATAAATTAACTAAATTTCCTTCAAGTGTTCTTAACCTTCCATAGTTTTTCATTAATTCCATTAATTTCCCCCAATTCAACTTCTAATTCTCCCCTAATTTGTTTAGTTCTTCTAATCCATTGTTAGCATTCATGTTCATTCTAATCCACCTCAAAGTTCCACAAACCTCCATTTGCCTAGCCTAACCTTCCCCTTTACTAAGACCTAATCATATTATAATCATAGACTAGCCCCCTTTTTTTCTTTCAAGCATCTTCATTCTTGTCATAGGTTATATTGGTTCTCTTTCCATTTGGTGTTATTGGCATAGTCTCTCTCGTATCTTAGGCATTTTTTCTTAAATTTAGGTTAGCAACAATCAGTTTAGTCACTCGTAGTCATCTTAAAATCAGTCTTCCTTTGTTCAACCCCATAACCTATCCTTGGAACACAATCCTAAGTGCTATGAGCAGTCAAAAGCTCATCAATTGCTTTGAGCGGTCATCCAACCACTTTTTGCGGTTAGGCAGGGGGTACAGTCGCTCTGGACGATTGGACTTGTGGATCAGAGTCAGTTTGCAGCCTTCTTTCTTTATTTTCTACATTTTGGCCTTGATTTCAATCTCAGTTTTCTTTTATCAACCACATTATTTTCTCTTTTTCAATCCTCTAAGTTTAGGTTAGTGCTTCCTTCCCCTGTCTAAGTTCCCCTTTCTTCCTCTTGTATTTTTGTTATCAAATTTCTATTTTTACCTTAACAAGTGTTCTTTCTATAGCATTCTTATCTAGGTCGGTTGCATTGCATATTTAAGGCCATATTAGCAATAGTGTTTATCCATATTGCATTTTGCATCCTTGGTAATAGGTCTACTTTTGCATGGTAGCTAGGCATTTTTAACATAAAGCAAAAGCCCACCCAAAAGAAAAACCAAAAATCAAACAAAAAACACAAAAACATTAAAAATAAAAAAACAAACATCACACACATGTTGCACTTGCATATTCCACAAACATTTTATTTTTGTGAGGAAAACCTCCTAGTGCGTTGGAATTCATTCCCAGCCATCGTTCGAGCCCTTAAAACATGCCATAGTTAGTACACATAGTTTCCTAGACTTCATCACTGGGAAGTTGACTACCCTTGGGACTAGCTTGGGGTAGTTTTTGAGGATAGATACCTTTTGACCATAGGGTTTAATAATTAGTGGATTTGTAGCTATCATTTTTTTCCAATATCGATCGAGGTGAAGCGAAAGCCTAGGTAGACCACTAGCAGGACTTAGACAATGCATCCTCCTTTGGGAGGTACTATTTGTCCCTTTAGGATACCCATAGCCAACCCTCCATCCTAGGAAGTCATATTCGTTGTTTGTGTACCACTTCCCAAAAGGGGGCATAAAGACACACTCATAGTTTTCATGCCATCCACCCTTTGTGGTTCCTAGGACTAGGATACATCAAAACACATCCAAAAAATACAACATAAAACAAAAACAATCTCAACCATCCCAAAATAGTAATAGTCAAACAATGACACATTCACAAAACATCAAAACACAATTGTTTGTTTGGTTGGTTGTTTACATTTTTGTTTGCATAGATAGTGTTTTTTACCACCTTTGCTACTACCAATCCATAACCACCACTCAAAACTCGTTTCTTCCACATCCTAGTCCACTCCTGTTAACCTATGGTTTTGACTCGAAGTCAAGCCAAAGCCCAAGACCAACCTTCCATGGACCGTTCTAGCCAATCCTCCCACCCTTCGATCGTTGCCCCAACCCATAATGTCTTTGATGACATCTTCCATCACACTCATTACCTACTCGAGACACATCACACTAGATATTATCTAGGTATGATGCATCACTCCACCTATACCACCATTCCCAAAATACTCAATACTCCCTTGTCCCCCTATCAATCCCAATGTTGTACATTTCATCCATATTGCTACTTCATCCTAGCCCCCACTTTCTAATCATGATCTCTCTTCATCCCATCTTTTCCTACCTAGCTTACCACAACCATCCTTACCCCTGGTACACATTCTTCTTTGCACTACCCCCCACTCTCCTAGATGCAAGCTTATAAACCCTATCATCCTCCATTGCCTCCTGCATCTTCTACTAGTTTTCACCCTCATTGAGTGTGCTAGTTTTTGGGATATTGCCAGAATTCTTCCCACTTGAGGGATCCAATGCCCATCCTCCTCAATAAATAGTTATAACTCGTCGATGGCCACCAACCCAGATCACCCATCCTCCTCTAACCATATCATCTCATCGAACGACTAGTATCATTAGGCCCAAGTCAATGAGGCCTTCCATTTTCATAATGCTCATCCACCCCAACAATCTACTTCTCTCAATCATCTTTCATCCATTGTTGTTCACATCACTAGCACAAATTTTGCATACCCTTATGCATCATATCCTTTGAATCCTCTTCCTACTTCATCCATTCTTTCTTCCTCTTATCTGCTACAATCTCAACCCCCTCATGATCATTATAACATTCTTCCTTGCAATAGGTGCTCATCAACGATTTTCGACAATTCTTCCATCCATAATATAACATTCATATTCCTCAACAACCACCTCAAGCATCAACTCCCCAACCTCCACCATCTACTCAAGGTAACTACTTCACCCAAGATCTATCATGGGCCTCTCATCCACCCATAGTACATGCAATACAACCTCCTCAAAATTCTCACCAAGGGTCACCAACACAACTGTAAAATCCCCCTCCAACCAACTATCAGTAGCAACCCAATCATCATTAGTCAACCAATAACCCATATCATTCATCACATGATCAACCTCAACAACCACCACTAAACCAGTACCAACATCCTCCCAATCAACACCAACAAACACCACCAAACTAATACTAATACACCCCAAATAAATATCAACAAACCACCAATCATTATCAACCACATTCCAATCAATCACCACCCACAGCAAACCAATATCAAGCATCGTTGACCTCCACACCATCTCCTAAATATTATAAGGCATATTCTCAACTTCCACCCAATCAAAAAAATACTCCACCTCACCAATATCAAGCCCCTACGAGCCATCATCAACCACCCCCCACTTATCATTAACCACTTCCCACTCATGATAAACCACCCCCCACTTATCATCAACCACTACCCACTCATGATCAACCTCCACCCACTTATCATCAACTACCTCCCACTCACGATCAACCTCCACTACCTATCATCAACCACTCCCTTCATATCATCGACCACCAACCCAAAAATATCATCAACCTCCCCCCACTTATCATTGACCATTATCCACTCATGATCAACCTCCCCCCACTTATCATTAACCATTATCCATTCATGATCAACCTCCCCCCACTTTTCATCAACCACCTCCTACTCAAGATCAACCTTCATCCACCTATCATCAACCACCCCATTCATATCACCAATTACCAACCTGATAAGGAATAAAATTCCAGTTAATTCCTAGATCCTTAATATTACAAATTGGGTGCTTCAAAGTACAAACGAACAATCCTAGTAATCAGTTATAGATCCAAGGATTACGTAAATTATAAGATAAAGGCTAAGGAGAAAAGCCCTTATTATATGAGAAAAACAACACCTAGACTTAGATATTGTCAACATGAGCCTGTTACAAACTCACAAGCATTATTTCCCAGACTAAGTCCTAATGATCATCAACCTAAGATTGATAAAATAAATTATTATTCATATCATTCCTCCTAACAAATGAAGCATTATACTCCAATGCTTTTATAAAGAAGTGGATAGAAGATATACAAGTACCAAGAAATCTGCCAAAGTGGTTCAAAAAAAAGAGAGATAGACAATGTACAAGAGCCCCAAATATATCACCACAACTCCATCAAAGGGAGCAACAACGAGCAAAACATATGCTCAAAAAACATCCATTCAGGAATATCAAAGGGGATCTCGAGGTCTGTGCCTAAAATGGGTCTTGAAAAATATCTTTCAATCTTCAAAATTCATAACTCTTCACACCAATCATGCTAAACCATAAGCATGCACCCAAAACTAAGTAAAAACAAACCCTGCCAAGCAACATCTTGTAACTATAGTCAATGGAGGAAGAATGGAGGAAAAAGGTACAATTAGGCATGTTCTGAAGTATCGAATCTCTGTAGTCTTCAGAAGTTTGTTGTTCGAAGTGTCGAATCTTTGTAGTCTTCAACTCATGATTATTTGTTGAAAGGCATGAAGTGAAGTGAATACCTTCAATAAGTCACAATGAGACTTCAATTTCTAGTGAGGGAGTATGAAAAATTCCTAAGTGGGATACAAAAGGATGAAGTGTCGAGTAACACCGAGCTGCACTTCATTACAAATCCATAAATTTTGTAAAATCCCAAAGGGGGAGGAGTAATGTGACTCCTCAAATATCCATAATTGCAAGTGGATAATAGCTATTAAAAGCTAACAAGTGGTGTTTAGCCCAATAAATTCCACAATAGAACATGATGCACCAAATAAAAGGAATAAAATGGATCTCCTCAAGTAGCTATTGTAGAAGCTGATGTGGAAGCTTGATGTAGTGTTGCCCGAAGAAGTGTTGCAAGTCTTGTTGATGAAGACATGAGCTAAGCTAAAAAATCCATGAAGAGATAAGCCACTAAAGGGCTAAGACAACTCCAATGTGTGTGGAGTACCCATGTGATATCCATGATCACATAAAGAGGGCCATGGTCAAAAGAAGAGACAACAACAACTCCCAAATTGGAGTACCCAAATTCCCATGATCGAAAAATAACACCTCCTAGAGTAGGAGTAACCAAAATCATGATGAAATCTCAAGAGGGTCAAGGTTGTGAGAAATTCTACTTCCAAAAGTCTCAAAGGATGAAAGTGAATTTAAGGAGTATCGAGTTCAACCAAAAATGCACTTCATTTTACAACACTTTGTTCTTTTGAAGAAGGTTTGAATGACCTAAACTTTAGAGCAACATATGTCAAAATAGACCTTTACAAAACATCAAAATAATAAGCCTATTGGAACCGACTCAAAAAGAGATTTCCAACGACTATATGCAAGCTTATACTTGCAAAAATATTCAACCTCAAAAACTATGAAAAAAATAAGAGGTATTCTATAGCAAATAAATAAGGAAAACAATATCCCTTTTACAGTATTGAAAGAGAAAATAATCTTTCAGCGAGGTCCACAAGATCAATGCGACGGTGGTCCTCTTAGAGATCAACGAAGATATGAGTCAATAGCTTCGAGCTGGAAAAATGCAAAAGGCACCATGTGGCAGAAGGGTCAGTGGTACTCAACAATTATGAAAGTCCACAGTGCAGGGGAGTTAATATTATCGCCCACCTAGCATGGATAGAAAGAGGCCCCCTCGACCACAAGCTAGTGGTCAAAAAAAATGAAAAGCCTTCCCAATTTAAGGCACCCAAGCTACCCTTCTCATGGTAATGTGGGATAAACATAGTCCACCATTCCTAATTTGGTGGTAGTCGAAGAAGGCATTGCTACCATAGTGAAACCATCACCGCCATGAACCCCTCCAATGCCAAACTGAGATGGTAGGTGACATTTATTTTTAATTCCACAAGGTCAAATATGATGGAGCCACGTATTAGATATTGGATTTGGAGATACGATACATGGATATTGACATTTGTGCTTCATTGTTGCACAAGTATCACCATCGCTCCATCAATCAGAGCTACCATGAGATATCTAGATCCAAGGAAGATTCAGACGAGATTGATTTACAGATTCATTATGTTTTCCCCTATGAATTCGAACATCAACACCACGGTGACATCCCAATTCGATGGGATGAGTGGAAGTAGGAAGCCACAATCGACCATTGGGTGCACACAATTCACACGAATCCCATGTTTACAACTGGCAGACAAGATTCTTTAGTGAAGGGAGTGAATTGGACATGATGCGGTTAGGTAGAAATATGAAAATAGATCCGCAAGCAATTCTTTCAAGTGGACATCAACACCATGATTAAAATACCATTCAAAAAATTACGGGGTGACATGCAGAAGGCCGATCAAAGTAGAGGGCTCATTTCACACGCGCATTGAAGGAACAGGTGCAGTGCAATGTTTTTTAAAAGGCTATGAGGACCCCAATCATTGCATCGGGGTCTAGCTTCGCTATGAATCATCATTCAAAGGGGAGTACCCAAAGATTATCTTAATCGATTGCCACGCGATACAAAAACTGGTAGGCAGGGAAATGTGTTAGATGTAGGAAAACCCGTGTTAGATCGAATCAAGATCACAAATAGTAGATCGATCACATCAATCCAAGATAAATGGATACAATCGAAGGGATGCCAAGAATGACATATGAGTCCAATACAGTGTGATGTTTATTAATCAAATATTGCTTCCTGCAAACCATGTTGGTGATGTGATAGTTGTAAGGATCACCGTGATAAAATACCAGAGGCATTGTGCAGAGGGTAGATCGTACCAAAAGGGAGAGTGGCCTATTTTTTTGAGGTTTTGGAATGGATCGCATCTATAGGGGAATTTGCAAGATGATGGTAAAAATTAACAGGGCCACTGTTGATGGATCTCTTTCATTTGGTGAATCTGCGTCGCACATCCGACTAAGGTGGATTTGAGAACAAAAAATCATTGAAATTATCTAAGCTTGCTCCATGTTACATTTATATAGTGCTTGGTCAGAAAAAAACATAGCACAATGTAGTTGGAAACCATTTATTCTCGTACATCAAATTTGCTTAACATAGCTCTATGACTAACATAGCCAATTCCTAACATAACTCCTAGATGCTCTTAACAACACTCTATAATAACACCTATTAATTAGCTACGTAGAAACAATAACATTCAAAGTCCAACATTATCCCCTTTAAAGTTGAGAGGGCTGACCAGACAGTCTCTCAACTTTAAATATTGAGCTTTAGCAATTCCTTTGGTGAAGATATCTACTATGTTGTCCAAAGTGTTGTAATGTTTTAGCTCAACCACATTTTTCTCCACCATGTCTCTAATGAAGTGATACTTCATGTTGAAGTGCTTGGACCTGTTGTGGTGGATAGGATTATGTGCCAATTGGATGACACTCATATTGTCATAATACAATATGGTAGGATCAGTTTATCTCTCACCTATTTCTTCAAGTACTTTTCTCAACCATAAGGCTTGGGCACTAGTATTTGTGGTTGCTATGTACTCAGCCTCAGTAGATAATAGTGCTACAACAATTTTCTTTTTGGAACTCCATGTAATTAGTCCTGACCCAAGGCTAAAATAATTTCCTAAAGTAAATTTCCTCTCATCTATATTGTTGCCCCAATCACTATCACTAAAGCCAACTAATTTTACATTATCATTTTTGTGGTAATGGATCCCATAATCCATTGTTCTCTTTACATATCTTAAAATTCTTTTAGTTGCTTGTAGATGAAGTTCAGATGGATCAACAATATACCTTGAAACTAGAGAGATAAAATATTGAATATTCGGTCATGTGTTGGTGAGGAACATTAGACTCCCAATGATACTCCTGTAAGTGGTCTTGTCAACTTTTGGTGCTCCATCTGCTTTGCATAATAGAATCCCATGACCTATTGAAGTTACAACATACTTGCTTTGATCCATAGAAAATTTATTGATCATGTCATGAGCATATTTATGTTGACATATGACGATCCCATTTCTTGTTTGATATACCTCCATTCCTAGGAAGTAATGCATCAAACCTATATCCTTCATTTCAAACTCTTTCATCATGGAGTTTTTGAACTCATTTATTTTAGCACTACTACCCATGTATATTAGATCATCCACATATAAACACACAATAAGGATGTCTTTACCTTGTTTCTTATAGTAGAGAGTAGGTTCACTTTTGCTCCTAGTGAATCTGTAGTTTTAAAAGTAGCCATCAATGCATGAGTACCATGCCCTTGGTGTCTGCTTTAGTCCATACAATGCTTTTTTCAATTTGTAGACAAGGTTCTCCTTACCTTGTTCTTCAAATCCTTGAGGTTGTTGCACAAAAACCTCTTCTTTCAAGTAACCATTAATGAAGGCACTCTTAACATCCACGTGTTGAATGTTCCACCCTTTGTGTGCAGCCAAGAAAAATATGAGTGTAATGGTCTCTTGTTTAGCAACCAGAGCAAAAGTTTCCTCATAGTCAATCCCATACTTTTGAGTAAACCCTTTTGCTACTAGCCTTGCCTTGTGTCTTTCAATGCTCCCATAATAATTAAACTTGGTATTATAGACCCATTTACATCCAACACATTTCTTTCCCTTAGGAAGCTCCACTAGCTCCCATGTGTCATTCCTTTTTATAGAGGTCATTTCCTCTTTCATGGCTTGTTGCCATACATCATGATTACATGATTTTTCATAACTATATGGCTATAGCTCCACACTAGTCATTAAAGCATAGTTTACAACATCTCCCTTAGGCTCTTGGGAGTCTTCATCACCATACATGTGCAAATTTTCAAGTCTTTTCAAGACTTCATTCATCTCACTAGCTTGGCTTCTAGTGTACCTTCTTTGAAAATTCTTGTCCATCATTTGAAAAGAAGGATGGTACTGAAGTGTTCTCTTACCTCTTGATGGTGGATCTACTTCCATTGGAGAAGAACTTGATGATCTTTGTGGAGAAGAACTTGGAGTAGAACTCTTCTTTGGACTTGGAGGAGGATTTCAAATGTTGTTCTTGTTAATGGGATGCACTTGAGAGGAGCTTGCATCTTGAGATCCATCATCAACAAAAAGTTTTTGATGACCCCATTCTACCCCTTCATCAAAAATTACATCTCTTGAGATTACAACTTTGTGTGTTTTTGGATTGTAGAGCCTATATGCTTTTGAATACTCACAATACCCAATGAAAATACATGCTTGACTTTTGGGATCAAGTTTCTTTCTTGTCTCATCAGGAATGTGTGCATATGCAAGACAACCAAAAACTTTGAAGTGGTTTACATTTGGATTTTTGTCATACCATCCCTCATATGGAGTTATCCCATCTAAACTAGAAGTGGGACTCTTATTCAAAATGTAAACACTTGTCCTAACATCATCATCCCAATACATGTTACTGAGTTTATTTGTTTGAAGCATTGATCTAGCCATTTCTACAATAGTGTGGTTCTTCCTTTCAGCCACACCATTTTGTTGTGGGGTGTAGGCAGTAGTGAATTGCCTTTTGATCCCACAATATTTACAATATTTGAGAAATACATTTGAGAAAAAATCCCCTCCTCTATTAGTCCTTAATATTTTTACATCATACTCACTTTGATTCTATACATTATTTTTGAAATCCTTGAAACATTCAAAAGCTCCATATTTAGTTTTCAAAAAATAAATCCAACACATTCTAGAGAAATCATCAATGAAAGTGAGAAAGTAAAAATTGTTACCCAAGATTTTGGTATGCATTGGACAACAAATGTCCGAATGTACCAATTGTTGTGGATGGCTTGCTCTCCATGCTTGGCATCTTGGAAACTTTGTTCTTGAGTTCTTTCCCAAAACACATCCTTCACACACCTCCTTGTGCTCTTCAAATTTTGGTAATCCACACACCATAGCTTGTGAAGTCAACAACTTCAAGCTTAAAAAATTAAGATGACCATATCTCAAGTGCCAAAGAACACTTGGATTTTCTATGGCCACACTAGAAAGTTGAGCACCTCCTTGTTCCCCAAACTTAAGAGGAAATAACCTATTCTTTGTCATAGGTACATTTGTGACAACTCTATTAAAATTGTTTTTGTCAAAAATTACACATTTTCCATCTTCAAAAACAAGTTTATAGTTCTTTTCCATGATTTGTCAATACTAAGCAAATTATGTTGGAGCTTAGGAGTGTAATAGATATTGTTCACCTTCTTTGTGCCTTATTTTTTTGGAACATCCATGGCTCCCATGCCTTCAACTTGTAGTGCCTTGTCATCTCCCAATTTTATCTTGGATTTGTAAGTGTAATCCACTGTAGCAAATAACTCTTCTTTTCCACTCATATGATTTGAGAAACCAGTATCCAAAATCCAAGTTTCATTAAGATTTTGATCTGATTTTCCATATGTGAGGAAAAAATTTGAAGAAGTTCCTTCCTCTTCTCCATAGTTTCCATAATTATTACTTCTCCCTTCTTGAGAAGCCTTAATTCTATAATCTCTTGCAAAGTGACCAAGCTTGCCACAATGAAAACAATACTTGTTTTATTTGTCACCTCCTCTTCCTCTTCCTTTTCCTTGGTAGCCACCTCTTGATCTACCTCTTCCTCTTTCTCTTGAATATTGTCCTCTCCTTTGTCCTCTTCCTTGTGTATTACCATGAGTCTCACCTTCCTTGGATGATAGTGCTTTGTCATGACCTCCAAATATTGATGATGGAGAACCTTGGAGTCTCTCTTCATGGGACATTAAAGAACCAATTAGTGCATCAAATTTTAGAGTAGAGAGATCTTAAGATTCTTTAATTATAATAGCAATATGGTTCCACTTATGAAGAAGTGTTCTAAACACTTTCTTCACAACAAATTTAGTTTTTATGTCTTCTCCAAGTGTCTACATTTTGTTTACAATTGCTTTCACTCTCACACAATAATCTCCCACTCTTTCATCATCGTGCATTTTGAGATTTTCAAAATCTCTCTTCAAAGTTTGAAGTCTTACTTGCTTCACTTGATTGCTCCCTTGATAGCTATCTCTCAAGGCTGTCCATGCTTCTAGGGATGTTGAACAAGAAGCAATCCTTGGAAAGATGCTTTTCTCCAAAGTTGCTTGGAGATGGTAGAGAGCAAATGAGTTATTCTTTTGGGCATCCTTTTTATTAGTTTTATCAGCTGCACTTAAAACAGTCCAATCTGCTGGTTCAGTGTAGCCTTCTTCTACAATGTCCCATAATCCTTTTCCAATGAGTAAGGTCTTCATCTTGATAGACCAATACTCATAATCTAGCCCATTGAACTCAGGAATAGGCAAATTATTATTGGCAGCCATTGGTAATCAACAAAACTTAGTAAAAAATACTTTGCTCCTTTATATTATGATTGCAAAATAAATTTAATCAATAATTTTAATTAATAATAAAATATTTAAGCTAAAAATCAATTATATTATCAAAAGTATATTGATTTTAAGCAAAATATATTAAATTATTAAAAAAATTGAAATAAATTTTAAAAATGCAAACAAAATATTTTACCTCTTCATTATATTTTGTGTAGCAGCAATTCTCACATGCTAAGTATAAATGTCCTTCTAGAGTATCAACATAACTCCACACAGACTATCCAATAGGCCTCACGTGGTCTCCCATTGTTTTGTGAAACCAGCCTTATATAGTACTTCACTACTTTAAGCTAGTTGCACGATCTAGCCTTAAAGCAAAGCAAGTCACTGAGCAATTCTCAACTTGCATCTCAACACTCCAAGAACATTGTGGCTCTCTACCTTCTCTATCAACATCTACACATATTTAAAGCAAAACAATGCTCCAACAGTCTACAACTCACACCACTTGTTGGAAATCTGACTGCTTGCACTTTTCCAAATATGTTTGCAACATCAATTATCGATTGGCCTGCGACCACAATGAGAGATCAATGACATCTTTTGCAATGTAAAACAAGGTTTTTCAAGTCATTATCCTTCACCTTGCATGATCATTCATCTCCATAACAGACACACAAATGAACTAGCACACAATGTAAATCTGTCAACTACGATTTTTGTTTTTCTCACCTCCACGTTGCTTATTTTTTCTATATCGATTAACAGACATCTAATGGACAAGTCACCCACCAATCGTAGCTTTCATCAAGTGGACAAGTCATCCACCATTCGCATATTGGATTATTTATCACCCTTCTCCTACGGTTCGAGATCATCACCACCTGCATCACATCAATGAAGCATTCAGTCTCGGAAGCATTTGGTCAATGAGCTTCATGTGTTTTTAAAGTTTCTCAGGCAACAAACATTGACATTTATTTTTTTAAAACAAATCATGAGACAATAACAAAATAAGTTGTAGCAGGCTCTCCATGCGATTGTCAATCACAGTGCAACATCTGACGTCCTCAATCACGACGTATCCAAACAAAACTATGATGAATATTACGGATCTCCTCTCAGCATATGACCTCCATGGATTACCTTCTCCTTCAGTAACCTTGCATTCGTGTTAAACTGTCTCATGCGGATTGTCTCAACACAAATCTCCCTTACACAGATCTTAGCATGTTCAAAGCATACATCGGGATGTAGGTGATCTATACAAGCACATCCTTATATATATCCCAACAGCCAATATGCATGCATAAACCATGAATCACGTTCACGTCTCTGTGTGTAGATTATTTACTTTCAAACTTTAGGATACCAACAATATAACAAAATCCCTTTCGTAGGTAAATACGTTTCTCTAAGCACAGTCAAACAATCAAACATGTTGCTCTATGTATCAAATAGCAGGTAAAGGCATCTCCTGAAAGGTAAGAATGCTTGTCTTTAGCACATCCTCCACGCTCAGCAGCAACCTCCTCACAGTCTCCAAGAGACATAGACCTTCATGCTTTCACAGAGACATAGACCTTCAGATTTTCACAATGTTTGCACAGTCACAACACGGCTATGCAACATGTCTACGCAGCTCCTATGTGGGGTCAAATGCATAGGCACATCGTTACTAAGAGTATCTCAACACACAGGCTTCAACATATGGAGATGAATGAAAGATTGTCTTTGTTGCAGATCTGAACTCACAAATTCAGCATTCGTGATGGGTAAACCTTTTTATCTCACTTCTAACCCAATAGATCTATCTCTCTTATACCACAATGAGAACTAAAACTCATTGAAATTACCTAAGATTGCTTCAGGTTACATTTATATATTGCTTGGTCAGAACAGAACATAGCACAATATAGTTGGAAAAACCATTTATTCTCGTACATCAAATCTTCTTAACATAGCTCTATGAATAACATAGCCAATTCCTAACATAACTCCTAGATGCTCTTAACAACACTCTATAATAACACCTATTAATTAGCTATGCAGAAACAATAACATTCAAAGTCCAACAGGATTGAATTGACCCCAAGAAAAGTCGGGCTCTTTGGCCTAGTTTCGTCGACGATCGAGATGGTGACCTCCTATTGTAAATGGTTGTCAGTTGAACGAATATCGAGTGCTAATAAATACATGCGGTGTGAGCACCAAGGCTAATGGTGGTCTCGATGTTGTTGTGTTGCAGATGGTGGTGCAGGTTTGAAATTTTAAGCCTACGTTGCCTTTTTTTTTAAATAAAGCTTTTTAATTTTTTTTTAAATGAACTAAAAACTTGGAAAAGCTTCTAATACGCTTCTAATGCAAAAATTATAAAAGGCAGCAAATTGAAAATAGAGGACAATTATTTCAAAATAACCAATTGGTAGGTACTTGCAATAGGGTAGCAAAACCACCAGGGTAAACTAAGGCAGCAACAGAAAAACCAACTGTGACACTTCACCTTGAAAGCTCCAAAACAAACTTCACCTTGAAATCAAACCAAGAATCCAAATGCGAAAGGAAGAGGGGAATTTCCCAATGAGGAAAATTTCCCTTCACAAGCAGCCAAATCGTGTTGCTTTGATACCAAATTATAAGGAATAAAATTCCAGTTAATAAATTAATTCCAAGATCCTTAATATTACAAATTGGGTGCTTAAATAAGCACAAAGTACAAACGAACAATCCTGGTAATCAGCTATAGATCCAAGGATTGCGTAAATGATAATATAAAGGCTAAGGATAAAAGCCCTTATTCTATGAAAATAACAACACCTAGACTTAGATATTGTCAACATGAGCCTATTACAAACTCACAAACATTATTTCCTAGACTAAGTCCTAATAATCATCAACCTAAGGTTGATGAAATAAATTATTATCCATATCACAAACCAACAATGTCATCAACCTCCCCCTTCATATCACCAACCACAAATCCAAAAATATCATCAACCTCCCTCTTCATATCACAAACCACCAACCCAACAATATCATCAACCTCCCCCTTCATATCACCAACTACCAACCCAAGAATATCATCAACTCCCTCCGCTTATCATAAACCACCTCCCACTCATGATCAACCTCCACCCACTCATCATCAACCAACTCATATGTTAAATCTAAACGTGACATTGATATCAATGAAGAGAGCTAAACATAACAAGGAGCAACAAAATAAAGATGAAAACACAAAATCATTTTCAAAGTAAGAGAATAACAAGGGAAAACCTACCTTGGGGGATGTCTCGACATTCCACTTTTTCCATTAGCAATCTCAAATAAATACTACATTGTATCTTCTACAAGGTAAACCCTAGCATCTTTCACTACCAACTCACATATGAATGTAAAGTGATACCTCATCCTTACACATTGACACATTAACCTTGGACTTTGACCCATATTACAAATGTATGATTACATAGGAATTTAATGCCAACATTCCCCCCTTAATGACACATCTATAATTCTATAGTACAAACAATTATTTTTGACACAACCCTTCACGGACACAAGCTAAAACCATTGCTTCCAAATATAAGTAGCCTTAACCCACTTACTACTAGCCTTTAGGCCTATAACTTCCCCTAGCTCTCTCTAATTGGTCCAAGACCTATCCACCTTACAAGCTACCTCCAACCTTCTAAACACATTAAATTCACATTTTACCCTCAATCATAAACTGGTAAGGTAACAAAATTTTTTGAAAAAATACTCTTAAAGCATTACAAATATTATTGGAGCTATGAGAACATTACACTAGGCAACCACCACTAGCATCCACACTAGTCTCTTTTGGGCAGTATTACACGAGTTAATACTTGCCCATAACTTGTGGTACAACTAATAAACATCCCATATATTCTTTAAAAACTTTGTAAATACAAATTTGAGGTTTTAGATTTGCGCAACATATTAAAACAGGAAGAATATTAGCTGCAAAATGAAACCTCATGTATGGATACCTTTGCAACTTGCATGATAAAACCACTATTACAAATATTTCCACCCTTAAACTCCAACACCAAAATCTATCATTGTCAAAACTCACTAGTTCTACCATTGATGAAGCTCACCTGATATGCCACTATTGAAGTTCACCAGAACAGTTGCTGTGAAAGCTCACTAGATCTACCGTTGTTTTTTTACATGGTGGAATTGATAGCCACCATGATTATCTAGGTATGTTATCCATATTTTATGGCCACCATAGTATTCTACATTGTCAGCCTCGAAAGGCACCACACAGTACTTGCATAGTCTACTCCTATAACCACCATGCCATAATCATTTTAAACTTTTTACTTTGTTGAAAGCACCATAAAAGGGATAAGCATTCAGTTTGATGAGGCCTAAGATTTGAACCTTGGACCTTCACCCCCCTTATGGGGTTTGGAATAACCAATTGGTCTACACCTCAAACCTTAGATCTACCATTGTTGAAGTTCACCAAATATATGATTATCGAAGCTCACAAGATTTGTTTCTATCGGAGCTCACCAGATGTATCGCTGGGAAAATCCTTTCGAGTAAATAAAATCCAACACAGTAATATTCTTCTTATTGCATAAACTCAACTATCTCCAATACAATAATGCAATTCACTATAAATCCTAATGCATATTGCATAAACTCAACCATCTCCAATACAATAATGCAATTATCTATGTGTACAAACCCTAATGCAAGTGCAAAATAAATAACAAAGGCACATGCATGGATTTTACAAAACCATAACATCATTGCACAACACACAATAACCTTCAATAAAATAAACCATAAATCTACTTCATACATTGGCATAAACTGCCCAAGTTTAAGACCATAGGTTCTAATACCAAATGATAAATCTGAACACGACATTGATACCAATGAAGAGAGCTAAACATAACAAGGAACAATAAAATAAAGATGCAAACACAAAATCATTTTTAAAATAAGAGAATAACAAGGGAAACCCTCCCTTTGGGGATGTCTCGACATTCCATTTTTTTCCATTAGCAATCTCAAATAAATACTACATTGCATCTTCTACAAGGCAAACCCTAGCATTTGCATTTGTCAACTCACATATGAATGTAAAGTGACACCTCATTATTACATACATATTGACACCTCATCCTTGGACTTTGACCCATATTACAAATGTGTGACTATATAGGCATTCAATGCCAACATCCTACACATAACCCGCCACCAATGCATCAATACCAACAGACATCTAATCAATCTCAACCACCCACCCAACAATATCAATCACAACCACATTGACATATCATCAATAATCAACTTACCAACCATCCTAAAATCCTACCAATATATTTAACACATCATATCAAACACATCAGGATCTGCCTCTTGCTCCCCAGGCCCTCCAAATACCACACTTGACCAAAATCAATACCCCTCCACTACTGAACCCATCCACTCTGCCCCTCATATTGCACCTTCCCCAACCCCCAGGCCTCGCCATATCCATTCTAATTATTGACTAATTAGCTCAATAACTTAGAATCATAGGTCACTATCATGAGATACCAAAATTCAACCCTTAGCCAACTCCACAATCAGCCCATTCACCCTTTTGTGCCCACACCACTATATCCTCCCCTCTTTGAAATGCCTAAATTTGAGAAATTCAAGGGCAAAGAAGAACCTCAAGATCATATGAGCACTTTCATCAATGCCTGCCATATCATTAATGAAAATGACCCCCTCATGCTTCTTACCTTACTATTATCCCTAGCGGAAGGAGCCTTAGACTGGTTCAATCACTTGCCCAAGAACAACCTTTACAACTTTGAACAATTAGTCCATATCTTCTTGGAGAGCTTTACCTTAAATTTCAAAAAGAAAACCACATTGACAGATCTCACCAAACTTCATCAATTTGAAGATTAATATATTTTAAATTATGGCAATCGTTGGAGAATTGTATTGATTGATTTGTCATTTCCCATCCCCATCATTTAGTTCACTCAAATGTTAACCCGAAGTTGTTCAAAACCCATATATTTATTTTTGTAACTCCAACAATATCAAACTTTTGAAGTAGCTCTAACCCAAACCAGAATAATTAAAGATATCAAAATCCAGGAAGGAGATATCAAACTCAAAAAGAAAGAATGACCAAACAAGAATTTTAAGGGCAATAACAATAATAAATCTAAGCCCTCCCATATCAATTAGGTGGTGTTGAATAGCCCAACCACTCCTAAACCACCTCAATAAATTCAATCTCCATCATGACAACCTTCATATTCACCCTAGCCTCCAACATATCAAGCCATGCCTCCCTCGCTCAATATCAAAACCAATCCACTTACCCTCCCAAGCCTTAACCTTCTCGACCCCCCATTACTTCACACCTCTCTCGAAGCCCTTATCAACCATTTTCCAAAGACTTCTTGAGGTGAAAACAATATTCTTACCCCTTATAAGGCTTGATGATCGAATAAACCCAAATCTAAAAGGTATAGAGAATATTGCTACTATATTTTGCATCGACAAAAAGGTCACGATATCAATGGTTACATGTCATTAAAAAATGTAGTACAAGACTTGATCGAAAGGGGGACAATTATCATTGACAATCCTCTCACCCCTCCCAATCAAAACATTGGTATTTATCAACATAATTTTACCACAGTACAAGATAACTCAACTTAATAATGGGGCCTCAACTTCCATAACCCCTCCTAATCAGGTCAACCATGTTAATAATGTCCCACAATACCAGTGTTTTTTTGGCATGATCCATGTTGTTACTTGGTATCAAAGATATCCTAATAGAAAACAGTAACCAAGTGCACCTCCTAATTCACCTTCATCATCCACCTTGCTACCCCCATCAATGCAAGTCATTCCACCTCAACATCGATCAATCCTCCACCTTAAGAATTGGCTTACTCATAGTCTTAAAATGGCATTTTCAATTTATGAACTCATCTAATAATCTTCCCTGCACATTGAGACATTAATGAATATCCTTAAGTCCATAGATACGCAAACCCAAGATCCCAATGCCTTTTCCAATTTCATGGGAAATATCCAAACTTGTGCATCGCCTACCATTACTTTTTATGATCATGAAATAAAAACCATCTTAATAGGACTTGAACCCCCTTTGCACATTATGGCTTCCATAGATAGCAAATTGTTTAAAGATGTCTTGGTCGACACAGGCTCCTCGATAAACATCATCACATTTTTCACCCTTAAACATCTCAATATTCCATCTTACCACATTGCATCCTCAACCTTCACCTTGTGGGATTTCAATTATACCTTATGCTCAATGCTCAATACCATCGTTCTACCCATCCAAGTTAGCATCAAGACTATCCATATTTTATACCACATCCTTGAAGGTGAGATGTAGTACAATGTCCTCCTTGGTTGACCATGGATCCGATATATTTGGTGCGTACCCTTGACATTGTACCATTTACCTAAATATGTTCACGAGGATCGCGTACATTGCATTTTGGCTGATGAAGAGTCCTTCAAATATTGTAACATGATATCTAACCCCTATGAACTTACCTTACCCTCCATACATTTGTCCCTAACCCAAATTTCTACCAACATCATCTTCCCATACAATTCTCTCTCACCCCCACCCACCTAATCTGCCACATACCTATCTAATTCTTCCCAATATGGTCCCTCATTATTCTTCACCCTTGGCTCATCGTGTTCCTAGAACAACCACCTATTAACCACTTACATATCCTCTCGTAATCCACCCCCTCCACCACTCAACCAATAGATCCTGTCTCCACCTCTTCCCTCCATTTTTGAACAAATTACCATAATGCCACCTCATACATCCATTGTGCCTACCTCCACCCAACAATTCCAAACCAATTTTCCTTCCATAAAATCTAAACCACCCCCTCCTCTAAATCCATCCAATCCATCGCCAACCATTTTGGACACCATCTACGTGATGCACACTCTATTTCCTCCATACTAATCCACATCATTGTTCACATTTGAGGACAACATTGAGCCTTCGTCCCCGTCCACCTCTCAGTCATCTTCATCCCAACCCATACACGTTGATATCCATATGATAAATCCTAGCATAGGTGAGTACCTTGTGCATAATATCACATGTATGCCTTCAATCATAGAGTCGATTAGGGATTTTGGTCGCCCTTGTGACCCTCCCTTAACCATTGGTGTTGTGGTTCCTATGGGGCCCTCGTCCAATCATACCAAATTTGTATATGGGGATTTGATTGATCTTCTGGAAAATCTCTTCATAAAGAGTTCAAAGCCCGATTTTGTAGAAACATAAAAATTTTGTCTAACCCATCCTTTGCCATGAGATATTTTCAATGCTTCAACTGGTGATGTGGTGGTCTATGTTGTTACAAGCAAGGCATTCAAAATATTATAGAGCCCCATTATCAATTACCCACAACTAGATTTGATCTTGGCTACGATAATCATGCCTCAGTCAACATCCTTGAAAATGATTTGCAATACATCAGTCTTGGTCTTGAGGACGATAACGATGAAGAATATATTGATACTTAATCCCATCAGTCTTTGATAGATGAATCTTTTCAAGTGGCCACCATTAATACCTTCCCATCAAATACCTCAAAGGATGATCTCGAAAAGCACTTTGATCACCTTTCTATTGCTTCCAATAGCTTGAAAGATATGTCATCCTCAATCATCCCAATCAACGACCCCTAGATGATGGTAATTTTATCTACATCTATTCCCTCTTCCAATCCTTCCCATGCTTCTTTCATTAGAGTGCCACAACACCCCCATACAATCCCAACCTCACCTATTGATCCTCCCACCTAATCTTTGCCCTCCTATTTTAGCTCAACTTCTCCCTCACGAGCATGTGTCTGAAAACCCATCCTATCACCCTCCACCTCCTTCATTACCGCAAGTTAATATGATCTCCATTGACTTGTTCACACCTCTCTGTAACCCTCATGATCCTTCTCATCCCATAGCCATCAAGCCTAATCTCATTGAATTCATTCGAATTTCCTCCACCCTTATCGCCTTTGATTTCCTTCTTTCAAACCAATTACTTCTTGAATCAAATGTCTACCTTACTCCTCCTCCATCCTCTCCTTCTATTTATCAATTTGAAGTCAATGATACCATCCCACCCTTACCTGAAAATACCACCAATGACATCCACCTCATCCCCACTCCTCATAAGCTCAAAGAGGGTTTCCATATGCTCATTGAAGAAACCATTGACATAAACCTTAGCACTGATCCTAACAACCCCTAAATCCTTAAACTTGGAAAGAGTTTCTCAATCAAAGAACACAAAATTTTCACTATCCTCTTAGCATAATATAAGCAAAATTTTGTCTGGTCTTATAAGGATATGTCTAGCCTTGATCCTAACCTCGTCGTCCATAATCTCACATTGCATCTCGATGCCAAGTCAGTCAAAAAAAAGTTGATAAAGCTTCATCCCACTATTACCCTCATAATAAAAGAAGAATTGTAAAAGCTTTTAAACGTGGGCTTCATCCAACTCGTCGATTACCCCGAATGGATTTCAAACATGGTGCCTATTGGTAAATCCAATAGGGGGTTACACATTTACACTAATTTTTGAGACCTTAACAAAGCATGTCCCAAGGATGACTTTTCACTTCTTAACATCAATACACTTTTGGACTCTACTGTTGGCCACAAAATGCTCTTCCTTATAGACATTTTTTGGGGATACAATCAAATTTTTATCAATATCGATGATCAACATAAGAAATCTTTTACAATACCCTGGGGGACATTTTGCTATAAAGTCATGTCGTTCAGACTCAAAAACATAGGTACCATTTACCAATGGACTATGACTTACATATTCCATGACTATATGCATAAGATTATTAAAGATTATGTGGATGATCTTTTGGCCAAGTATAAACAACAACACGAGCACATCGATGTCCAAATATTTTTCAATCAACTTCTTGAGCACAATGTGAGATTAAACCCTAAGAAGTGTGTCTTCAGTGTCATTTCTAAAAACATATTAGGGTTCATTGTCTCCAAAAGAGGTATTGAAGTGGACCCCATAAGGTCAAGGCAATTATCAAAATGCAACCCCCAATGACTCTCAAGGAGCTTCATAGTTTACAAGGAAAAATTCAAGCAATCCATTGCTTTATCACTCAATTTTCAAATAAATGCAAGTCCTTCAATCATATTTTGCAAAAGGGAGTTACCTTTCAATGGACCACAAAATATCAAGAGGTTTTTAACTCCATTAAACTCTACCTTGTGTCCTTGCTCATTTTTTCACCTCCTAGACCAGGTATTACATTACACCTATATATTTTTGCCATCAATTTTTCTTTAGGGACTATGTTGGCTTAAAATAACGATGCCAACCAAGAGTAGTGAATTTATTATATCAGTCAAACCTTGGTGAGTTATGAAGCCAAGTATACATATGTGGAGAAGCTATACTTAGTTGTCATATTTGCAACCAAAACGCTTCGTCATTACATGCTAAATCATACCACATATGCTATAGCAAGGGAAAATTTGTTGCATTATATGATGAATTGCACTTACACTAATAGTCGAACCGCAAAATGAATTATGCTTTTAATAGAATTTTATCTCGAATTCATTAGTCAAAAATCCATCAAGGGTCAAGTCATTGTTGACCAACTTGCGACAACCCCTCTTCAAGATGACGAACCCCTTATCATAAATCTCCCGAATGACTCTATTTTTAATGTTACTAAACTAGAATAGCATGTCAAACTTGAAGATGAAGTTGACCTTACTCTTTTCTTTGATGGTTCTAAGTGTGAACAACGGGGCAGTGCAAGAGTCATGTTCTTTGCACCTTAAGGGGTCCCTATCCCCTTGTCATTTAAACTTGACTTCCCTTGCACCAATAATAATGTAGAATATGAAGCCCTCATTCTTGGACTATAGACCGTTGTTGCCATGCACATTAAACAAATCAAATTCATTTATGACTCCCTCATTGTCAATCAAGTCAAGGGGGTCTATCAATGCAAATACTAAGTCTTGAAATCTTATAAAGAATTTTTTGACAAATTATCAACACATTTTGACTGGTATAACATTAAAGCCTTGCCCAAGTCATCCAATCAATTTGCAGGTACCATGGTTCCTATTGGTTCCTCCATTCCACAAATCCCCTTTGATAATGTCACCACTATACGTGTAACCATGCTTTCTCAGTTGACTATTTCTTGCCAAACCTTTAAGGACGAACGTGACGTCCATTTTTTTTGCCAAAGTCATATCACGATTACTTCTCCTAGGTGAAATATTTTCTTAAACTTGGTGCCCTCCCTATAGATTTGTCACCATTTGCTAAATTAAAATTTAAACAAAAGAGGCTTGCTACACTCTCTTTGGGGATGTGCTTTATCATCATGGCTATGATGGTGTTCTCCTTCGTTATCTCGAACTGTAAGAAGCAAATTGGATAATATCTTAAGCTCGTGATGGCACATGTGGTAGTCATTTTAGTTGTATGGCCATCATAAAGCACATATTGCAATGGGATACTTTTGGCCCACAATGGAGCATGATTATCGTGCATATATCAAGAAATATCCCAAATGCCAACATCATGATAATTTAACCCATCTACCATCATAAGCATTACAACCAATTCAAGCCTTGTGGTCTTTCTCACAATGGGGTCTTGACCAATCTCCCCTCCTTATTTGGGATAGCATACATTAATTATTACTGCCATGAAATACTTTACCAAGTGGGTTGAGACCATTCCCCTTACAAACATGATAAGACCTTGAATTACGAAATTCATACTCCATTATATTATCTATCGATTCAAAATCTCTTCAAAGATCATATTTGATAATGGTCCATCCTTCAATAATAAGGATATTCAAGCACTTTGCAATAAGTATCACATTCAACATAGCTTCTTGACGTTGTACTACATCTAAAGCAATGGTCAAGCTAAAGCCTCCAACAAGACTATTTGCATCATCCTCAAGAAAATTGTTAAATAAAATCACAAGTATTAGCATCTCCAACTCTCGTTGTCATTGTGGGTTTATTGTACCAACATTTGCACACCTACTAGGGCAACCCTATTTTCCCTGGTCTATGGTTCCAAAGCAACCATACCCCTTGAACTTGAGATCCCATCACTGTGCATATATCTACAATAATTCATGGATGATAATACAACATGCCAAACGTGGCTTGACCAATTAACCCCTCTTGATGAACATTGCATAAATGCTCTTAAGCACCTTCATATTTATCAAGATCGAATAAAACAAGCATATAATAACAAAATCCATTCATGTGAATTCCAAGTAGGAGGCCAAGTTCTCAAGGAAAACCAACAAAATTCTAATTTGGCCCTGCATTTACGTGATAAGTTTGCTGCTAATTTTTCTAGGACCATTTATTGTCAAGCAAATATTTGGGTTTAGGACATATAATGTTGCTACTCTTAAGGGGATTGAGGAACTTGAGCCTATCAATATCATTCATGTGTCTGCCTTTTATTCCTAGCTCATTTTTAGCTCTATCTCCTTGTTCTAAAAAATATATAAGATAAATGAAAGCACACACACACATTCAAATCACATTTTGCTCTCTATTCAATTCACTCCCACTTCATGTTTTCAACCTCTCCCACTTTTTGCTAATCCCTCCTACATCACTCATAGTTGTACGGTCACACTTCTAGCGGCTATGTACCATGGACTGATGTGTTCTCCTTATTTCTTTCCTTCTCTCTTCCCCTCTTCATGTTTTTCTCTTTCTTTTCTTTGTATTTCCTGTTAACTTTTAATGCCACATACAATGGGATATAGCAATCACAAGATGCAAAATAATCAGAAATAAAGTAAATCTGCAAGATAACTAAAATATGCTATAAATAGAAATAGTGAAAATTATTACAATAGTAGTTGTGGAGGAAATGGACACTCCATGATATAAGCTACTGCTCCATGAATGAGCTTTGAGCTTATATCTCACACACAGTACACTACTTCCTATCTACCACACACTAAATTTTATACATGGAATTGTTAGTCAAAAAGTGACTAACTACAGAAAAACAGCTGATGCACCTTTTTGCATATTTTCCAAGAAGACCGAAGTGGCCCATATGCTAAAGATCAAAGAAAAAGCAAAACACCGCAAGGAGGAAAAAGTGTCGCGATATCGCGACATGTTGCATTTTCGCGGTCCAAAGCAAAGAGAAAGAGCAAGGAGGAAAAAGTGTCGCGATATCGCGACATGTTGCATTTTCGTGGTCCAAAGCAAAGAGAAAGAGCGAGGAGGAAAAGTGTCGCGATATCGCGACATGTTGCATTTTCGCGAGCAAAAGCAAAGAGAAAGAGCAAGGAGGAAAAAGTGTCGCGATATCGTGACATGTTGCATTGTCGCGGCCAAAAGGGAAAAAGTGTCGCGATATCGCGACATGTTGCATTGTCGCGGCCAAAAGGGAAAAAGTGTCGCGATATCGCGACATGTTGCATTGTCGCGGCCAAAAGGGAAAAAGTGTCGCGATATCGCGACATGTTGCTTTGTCGAGGCCAAAAGAGAAAAAGTGTCGTGATATCGTGACATGTTGCATTGTCACGGCCAAAAGAGAAAAAGTGTCGCGATATCGCGACATGTTGCTTTGTCGCGGCCAAAAGAGAAAAAGTGTCGCGATATCGTGACATGTTGATTTTCGCGGCTAAGAAAGAGAAAGTGTCACGATATCGCGACATGTTGCATTTTGGGAAAAGACAAAAAAAGTCACGATATCACGACATGTTGCATTTTGAAAAAAGAGAAAGAGGAATGTCACGATTTCATGACATGTCTCATTTTCGCGATGCAAGAAGAAAAGCAAGAGAAGAATGTCACGATTTTGTGACATGTCTCATTTTTCGGTTGGAGGCAGAAAAGAGCAAAGTAAGAGACGAATGTCACGATTTCGTGACATGTCTCATTTTCCGTTGAAGGCGAGAAGAGCAAAGCAAGAGACGAATGTCACGATTTCGTGACATGTCTCATTTTAGCTAGAAGGCGAGAAGAGCAAAGCAAGGAAGAATGTCACGATTTTCGTGACATGTCTCATTTTCGCACTGGAAGCGGCAGAAGAGCAAAGCAAGGAAAGAATGTCACGATTTCGTGACATGTCTCATTTTCGCGGCTGGAGGCGGCAAAAGAGCAAAGCAAGGAAAGAATGTCACGATTTCGCGACACGCCATGTGTAAAGGAATAAAATGTATTTTTGGCAATCAAAGGCATGCATTGACACCAAGAAGTGATTTTTGACATGATTATCATAAATCTAGGATAGAGCAGGCTTGCCAGATGATTGAAAATGTGACAGGCTCATCTAGAATTTAATTAGCAGAGGAGATATCTAATTCATAGAAGACTTGTTGTGTATTATTAGAAACTGCAGATGATTGCTTGTAAAATAGTAAGATGTACTTAGAAAAAGATACTCTTTTAGGGTATATATAGGGGTGAGCGACTCCAAAAAAAGGGTCGGCTCTTGGACGTTTACAAGACCGAATGCACGTACTTCGAATACAAGCAATAAAATCACATCTCCCATTGGCTTCTCGGTTCATATCGTGCAAGTGTATGTATTAATGTTCTTTATTTCTCGCTTACAATATTGAATTGTAAATTGAGTCTGTTCTTATATCTGAACTTTCGCAATACATAAATCATATTGCTGGAATAAGAATCTAATATATACGCATGTTAAACGAAATATTAGAAATCATATCTGAAATTATATAATTTCTGCATGGAAATGTGTTTAAATGCTTTGGATAGAAGTAAGTAAATCTGTCTTTGTTGTTGTCTAATCTGCACCATATAAAAGTTCTAGCTTAGGCTATATTTCCCTTATCTCTTGTTCCCCTTTTCTCTAAAAAACTCAAAGGAACCAGCCTTCTCTCGGAGACTAGACAGATGATCTCAAGCAAGATCTGTCTATTCAATGTTGGCAAAGTCTAAGGCGCAACACTATTAACCGAAGGCAGATTTTGTTCCAATAGTTTTTGGCACGCCCGGTGGGACCAAGCAATCCCACAAGTATTGTATAAGTTTTGGTGTTTTACCTTAAGAGCCTTTTTGTTTAAAAATCTCAAGAAAAACCACCTGGCGACTCCGTTGCAATTTAGACCATAAAAGAAAGACCTTGTCTAAAAACCTTTCGGTTATATAGCCATATGATAACCAGATCTCGAGCTAGAAACTCGAAGAACCTATCGAGTTCTTTGAACTACATCTCGAAAGCCTAAAAGCACACCCTGTGCTAGCCGCACGATCAAATCCGCCCGACACCATTAGCACCTCTTTAACACCCATTGTAGGAGCATCTGCAAGCAATCCCATAGCGGTTGTAACTCCTTTAGCAATCATGGCAGCCGCCCCTACCCCAACGCATCTTGTGTGGAATCAAACTGGCCCTTTGAACTTGGGAACACACCACCAAATTCCACAAGCTGCACTAAAAGCATTACCGACCTTTGACGAAATAGGCAAAATAGCAGATGAGCACTGTTTAGATGTATCATCGCTAGCATCTATTTACAACATCACTCAAGAAGATGTAATGGTCAGATTGTTGATTATATCTTTGAAAGGAAAGATGCTCTATTGGTACAGAGCGCTTCCCGCTGGATCCATTACTTCTTGGGCAGTACTTGCCGGCCGTCTGGTCGATGAATTTAATATACATGCGGATCCTTTCACATTGCTGAATCAATTCACTGTCATTGAGAGGCATCCACAAGAAGAAATCCAAGATTTCAACATCAGATTTACCAGAACTCGTGATAGAGTACCGCAAGGCCTAAAGCCCATGGAAGAACAAGCTATATGCTATTATTTAAGGGCTTTTGATTCAGATCTCAATATGATAATAAGGCAATCCCGTGTAACCACTTTTCCTGGGATCTATGTAGAGGCAGCAAAGGGCGAAGCTGATCTCATCGCTACAAAAAGATATCCATCAAAAAGTCTATTGCCAATTTTACCAGAGCTTTCCCAAGCATCAATTTCTAAACTTCCTGTACTCCCATCAACGCAGGCCCTCCTAGCTATAGCCGCACCTCCTACATTCCTTGCATTACCAGCTACACCCCTTGCATCAGCTCCCCCCAATGATCAATACACGACCATAATTGATACAATGAAGACATTGTCAAATGAAATGGCATCCATGAAAAAGAGAGAGGCTGAAAGGAATTTTTTGCCAAGGAGGTTCCCTCAGGTAACAAGAGATGCAACACAATCAAGCAATAGGGGACAAGAGAGACCGAGCACGGTATATACAAATGAGACAGTGGAGGCCGAGGAGCCTCCCACTGATTCTAACTTTTGGTGTACTACATGTAACGATCCACATGGGGAAAGTTCGTGTATGATACACCAACATTATGTACAAAGTATAGCAATTGAAAAGAGTAAAGAAAAAATGAAAGGCCATGTAAATATAATTAGAGAGAAGGACCACAACTTCATGATGCCTACAATAGAACAGGTTTCAGTTTTGACAAGATCAGGTAAGAAACCACTGCAAGTAGACCCTAAAGAGCTTCAACCATTGAATGTTTCCCCTGCTCCCAAGGAAGTTCCCAAAGAAACTCCTAAGGGAAGCCTCCCTCAAGAAAGAAAATATCAGTTTCCAACCAAAATTCAAGGGCAAGAAACACACAAAGAATTTATTCCTCGGGGGAAAATGAAACCCAAGAACAGACTAGGGAAAGGTTGAGATTCCCCTCGCTGAAAAAAAGGCAAAGAACTCGAAGCTACCCAGGGATACAAAAATAAATATGAAACTTTTGCCAAAGAAAGAGAAAGAATAGTTGATTCACCTACATTCAAGTATAGTAGAGGAAATGAAAAAGACTCCTTCTAAGGCAAGTATGTATGATGCTCTTCAAATCCCATGTCAAATCGATCTCCTACAGGAATCCCTAAGAACAATGAAAAATGGAGGTGGGACTGCATCATCTTCAAAAATGGTTCTAACGAACTTGACGTCTGCCACTGGTAAGAACAGGCCACCACCCTTTTATTTGTCCCTTCAAATGGAAGGATGGGTTGTCCACAACTGCATGATAGATTCAGGGCCGCTACCACTCGTGATACCCAAAGCAAGTATGTGATATTATGGGAATGGAGTACACTAGGAGCAAGCACAGGCATCCTACAGTTAGATGGTACTCCAATAAAAACTGTAGGAGTGATAAAGGATATTCCCATACGGTTGCATAAAATGCCTCGGATGACAGTCATACAAGAGGTAGTAGTCGTAGACTTGGAGCCCTATTTTGGTATGTGTCTATCCAGAGAGTTCACAACAAAGATAGGAGGATACTTATCCTTAGATTATTCTCATTTGGAGATACCTTTCAAAGGTAGAAGGGTCAATATTTTTAATGAGAAACCATCGACGTTTCATGTAGAAAATATTGGTGAAACTGACCGTGTAAATATGATGACTGAAGAAACAATAGAAGAAGATCTAATGGAAGAAACATTAGAAGAGCTCCAAGATGAGGACGAGTTTTCTCTACAGAATTTTAATGCCATGATAGAAACAGAAATAGGAAACTATTCTATTGAGAAACCAAAAAGAAAATTGATACCCTCCCTAGAAAAGGATGGTTCTGTGAATCAATTGTGGAAGCTTTTCTTTGATGGGGCTAGGTGCAAGAATGGAGCTGGTGCCGGAATAGTTTTGATTTCTCCCACCGGAGAGGAAAAGGTTTTCTCTTACAAGTTGACTTGGAGTTGCTCCAATAACGCAGCAGAATATGAGGCCCTGTGCTTAGGGTTAAGAAAGGCTGAGAAATTGGGAATCAAACAGTTACTCATCTATGGAGATTCAGAACTTATTGTGAATCAAGTCACCAAAAAAGGTATAAGTAAACAAGATTATTTGAAGGCTTACAGGAACAAAGTGTGGGATCTCTTAGAGGCCTTTGAGGCCCTAAATATAAAGTTTATCCCTAGAGAACAGAATACCCACGCAGATTTGTTAGCTTCAGTGGGAGCTAATTTTTGTCCTGTAAGTAATGTTATTCAGAAGTCTAAAACTGTTAGACTTATATACAGGCCTTCAATACCTGATAAAAATATTTTCTGGCAAGTTTTTGAAAATGATGAACAGATACTGGATTTCTTAATCCATGAAATGAATTGCTCAGCCAACCGGGATCTGCAGGATGAAGAGGAAGAGGATATTATTCAGTTAAAAAACAATCATATTCCTAAGGGTCTCATCACCCTTGAAAGCCTGTTTGATAACAATGATAGAGCAATTGGCCGAAAAATCAAGGTCGATAAACAAAGATACAAAGATGTAGAGTTGGAGCCAGGCAAAATGATTAAGGTTGGAATCAGTTGTACATAAGAGGAAGTGAACCAGATCGGAGAATTGTGTAAAAATTTCCCTGACATCATAGCTTGGGTGTATAGTGATCTAAAAGTGTACAATAAAGATGTTATTCAACATACCATAGAATCAGAAGAAGGAGCTAAGCCTTTTAGGCAAAAGCAAAGACCAGTGAATCCGAAGATAGAATCTTTGATGAAACAAGAACTGCTAAAACTCCTTCAAGCTAAAATAGTATACCCTGTTAAACACTCCACCTGGGTGGCAAACTTGGTACCAATCAGGAAGAAAAATGGAGATATCGGATTGTGTGTAGATTTCAGAAATCTGAACAGAGCATCACTCAAAGATCATTACCCGCTACCTCGGATTGACCAAATGCTACACACAGTTGCAGGAGTTATGCAACTCTTACAGTTAGAAGAACAAAGAGAGCAATCATACAATCACAATCGAAGCATATGGCAGATACTCGAAGGATGGTTCAACAAAAAGACAACTCGCCAAAAAATTTAGAGTGGGAGACTTGGTTTTGAAATGGAATGTAAAGAAAGCTAAGCCAGGTAACCATGATAAATTCGATGCTTTCTGGGAGGGACCATTTGAAATTGTTTCGGAGAAACAGTTCAATGCTTTCGAGTTGAAAGATCAAGATGGATTGGTTCTTCCCATCACGGTGAATGCATTTCACCTAAAGTTATATTTCTGTTGAGAAAGCAGAAAAGGAATTATATGTACAATATAATATAAGTATATTCAGACAATATTTGTAAATATTACCATTTTTCGGCCTTAACAAAAAAAATTCAGTCGCAGCCAATCAGAAGTCGACATTTTTTTTTAATAGAGATACTAAGGTATAAAGGGAGTTTTGACGAGGTAATGTTCACGTTTCATCTAAGTGCATTTTCCTGTGTTCTTTGTCTTTCTCTGAAAGATTCTTTTTACAACTGCGTTGTTGACTCCGTTTCCCAATGGATAAAGGCCTGGTTCAAAATTTTTGCAAGCAAAAAATCCCCTGGAAGGCGCCAAGAATGTTAGTCAAAAAGTGACTAACTACAGAAAAACAGCTGATGCACCTTTTTGCATATTTTCCAAGAAGACCGAAGTGGCCCATATGCTAAAGATCAAAGAAAAAGCAAAACACCGCAAGGAGGAAAAAGTGTCGCGATATCGCGACATGTTGCATTTTCGCGGTCCAAAGCAAAGAGAAAGAGCAAGGAGGAAAAAGTGTCGCGATATCGTGACATGTTGCATTTTCACGGCCAAAGCAAAGAGAAAGAGCGAGGAGGAAAAGTGTCGCGATATCGCGACATGTTGCATTTTCGCGAGCAAAAGCAAAGAGAAAGAGCAAGGAGGAAAAGTGTCGCGATATCGCGACATGTTGCATTGTCATGGCCAAAAGGGAAAAGTGTCGCGATATCGCGACATGTTGCATTGTCGTGGCCAAAAGGGAAAAAGTGTCACGATATCGCGACATGTTGCATTGTCACGGCCAAAAGGGAAAAAGTGTCGCGATATCGCGACATGTTGCATTGTCGAGGCCAAAAGAGAAAAAGTGTCGCGATATCGCGACATGTTGCATTGTCACGGCCAAAAGAGAAAAAGTGTCGCGATATCGCGACATGTTGCTTTGTCGTAGCCAAAAGAGAAAAGTGTCACGATATCGCGACATGTTGCATTTTATCGCAGTCCAAAAAAGAAAAAGTGTCGCGATATCGCGACATGTTGCATTTTAAGGAAAAGAGCAAGGAGACAAAGTGTCGCGATTTCGTGACATGTCGCATTTTCTGGAAAGAAAAAGAGCAAAGAGTGAATGTCACGATTTGCTGACATGTCTCATTTTTGCGATGAGAAGAGAATAAGAAAGAGAATGTCACGATTTCGTGACATGTCTCATTTTCCGGGAGGCAAGAAAAGAGCAAAGTAAGAGACGAATGTCATGATTTCGTGACATGTCTCATTTTTGCAGCTGGAAGCGGTAGAGGAGCAAAGCAAGAGAGGAATGTCGCGATATGTCTCATTTTCGTAGCTGGAAGCGGTAGAAGAGCAAAGCAAGGAAAGAATGTCACGATTTCGTGACATGTCTCATTTTCATGGCTGGAAGCGACAGAAGAGCAAAGCAAGGAAAGAATGTCATGATTTCGTGACATGTCTCATTTTCACGGTTGGAGGTGGCAAAAGAGCAAAGCAAGGAAAGAATGTCACGATTTCGTGACATGCCAGCTGTAAAGGAATAAAATGTATTTTTGGCAATCAAAGGCATGCACTGACACCAAGAAGTGATTTTTGACATGATTATCATAAATCTAGGATAGAGCAGGCTTGCCAGATGATTGAAAATGTGACAAGCTCATCTAGAATTTAATTAGCAGAGGAGATATCTAATTCATAGAAGACTTGTTGTGTATTATTAGAAACTGTAGATGATTGCTTGTAAAATAGTAAGATGTACTTAGAAAAAGATACTCTTTTAGGGTATATATAGGGGTGAGCGACTCCAAAAAAAGGTCGGCTCTTGGACGTTTACAAGATTGAATGCATGTACTTCGAATACAAGCAATAAAATCACATCTCCCATTGGCTTCTGGTTCATATCGTGCAAGTGTATGTATTAATGTTCTTTATTTCTGCTTACAATATTGAATTGTAAATTGAGTCTGTTCTTATATCTGAACTTTCGCAATACATAAATCATATTGCTGGAATAAGAATCTAATATATACGCATGTTAAACGAAATATTAGAAATCATATATGAAATTATATAATTTCTGCATGGAAATGTGTTTAAATGCTTTGGATAGAAGTAAGTAAATCTGTCTTTGTTGTTGTCTAATCTGCACCATATAAAAGTTCTAGCTTAGGCTATATTTCCCTTATCTCTTGTTCCCATTTTCTCTAAAAAACTCAAAGGAACCAGCCTTCTCTGGAGACTAGACAGATGATCTCAAGCAAGATCTGTCTATTCAATGTTGGCAAAGTCTAAGGCGCAACACTATTAACCGAAGGCAAATTTTGTTCCAACAAGACTTCAATACACTGACTTCCATATCTATCTTCTACATCTTTATCCTTTATATAGGAAGATAAGTTCCTTGGCCAACACTCTACCTAGTTGTACAAGTGGACACCTTGCACATTAACACTTGTGCATTTATTACATTGCATGAAGTAACTAGATAACTTCCCCCTAAAGTAACCTAATTTCCTAAGTATGTACAAAGGAAGGTACATTTATATGACCCAAATAATGTAATATACTCTATTTATAACACCCTTCCGTATTACAATATTTGGGTATTGAAAACTTTTGTCTTCAATGAGGTTCTTATTCCATATGATGGCTTTGAATTGGATCTTCTTCTTCGAAATGATCTTTGGCTTCTTCAATAGTTGTTTTAGTCTTCAGATGATGTAAAAATAGGCTGAAGTTGTAGACCCTTATTTTAGTTGACCTTGCATTGTATTCCTCCTTCATTGGTCTCCTTGCAAGTATCTTGGTTTTGTCTTCATGATGACATGTTTTCTTTTAATATGCTTTTTATTTCTTTTCCTTATTCTTCTTTTCTAATTCTACAATGGTGCTGATGGAGTTTCTGCTTCATGACAAGTTAGTATATCATCACAATAATAATATTCTTCTTTATTGTTATCTTGTTTCTTGTGTTGATTAAGTACAAACACAATTAGAGATAGATACACCATCAAACATTCTTCTAGTGAGAATATAACCAATCCTTGTGAATTCCACCATGCTATGAAGAGGATATCATGAAGATAGTTGATCAATGTTGTAAAGATACCTTCTTTAACTTCTTTAGAAAACATGGATAAATTTTCTTTGTCACTAGAGGATAGATACTTGTATCCTTCTAGAGTATCTATTAAGTTTTGAGAGTAGTATTCTACTTCATGAAATAATTCTTCATTATTGAAGGTATTTATCAAGATATTATCCATGATAGATATGATCCCTTATAGAAGTATATAAGCTTGATTTGATAAAATCTATATTAATCCTTGATTTTTTTAGGCTTCCTTATGTCTCCCTAGTAATGAGAATGAGTACTCTTAAGGATTTTTAGATTTTGTAGATAGCTTATATATTACTGATGTATTTGCAACTTGATAAACTATAGATTCTGATATTACCAAACTTTGTAGAATTCCTTATGACTCGCTAGTATGTTTTGGACAAGATATAAAGTGCTTTTGTAAGTTATAGTTCAATCTTGGTTGATTTTGTAAAGTTTTGTAAATGCTAAAATCAACTTATATTGTTCTTATTGCTCCTATTGAACTAAGCACTTTTTCTAGATTTTAAGAGGTTTTAATGTTGGATATTTTGTCTCGATTTGAGAATATTTGAGACAAGTAAATATTATAATTTCAAACCTTTAAATGTTTTTGATAAACATCTTATAATGGCCCTTTGATATTTGATTTTAATTCTTCTAATTTCCAATAAATCAATTTGTAGTAGTAGACCTTATGACTCCCAAATTTGGAAAATTAGAAAAGATAAAAATATTTGCAAAGTATTAAATAGTTTCACCTAAGTAGAAGACCTTATATCTCCTAGGTTGTCTTGCAAATAGTATTTTGAATTTTGGTAAGTTATATCCTATGTCTTTTGCTTTCTCAACCTTAAACTTTATCCTTGAAATTATAACCATATATCTTTTATGCTTGAAAGCAATATTAATGAGATAGTTCTCTTACCTTAGCCCCTTGACTTCATACTTGAATGGTGTTGGTTTTGACTAAAATATAATAGTCCTTTTATATACCCTTTTTGCGACGCTTGACTTAACGAATCATAATGGCCAATTGTGGTATGGCTGAGTGAGAAACAACCGGGCTTACTCTTTGACGCTTGGAGAGTATATGTTGACCTTATTCTATGGATCCTTAAATGCTCCTTGCTCTCCTTCTTCCATGTTGCGCTTAGGACTGGATTGACTATGCTATTCCTCCTATCCTTTGCTCTCCACTTCCCTCTGTAGACTTTGGATGTAAATCCTATCCTTTCACTCTCTCTTCACTGCATTTAATGGCAGTCAATGATGGACAAGTGGCACCTACATTTCTTGAGAGCACTTCCACTTCTTCTTGTAATGTTGTTGCATCGATCTTCACTCCTTTGTAATGTATTTAAACTTGCTTTGAGCATGAGAATTAGAGATATGACAACCATTAGGGAATATTACGCGAAGTGGCATTCAGTATGCTTACATGGGACTTACAATGTAAAGCCTACAAGAAGGAGATTATAACTCCTTTGATTATATTTCTCCTTGACTTAGTTTTATTTCTTTAGCAACAAGCAACACATTCTCTTCTGCATGTAATTTGTGAGCCATCTTGGAGATTTGAACGAGTATGAGGTAGCTCTTTTGCTTCCCTTTGTTGATGTTATTTCCAACATAGAATATATTATTTTCTTTGTGTTAATACCTTCTTTGTGCTCCTTGTTCAAGTTGATAGAGGTGAATCTTGATTCATATGAATGTTGGATGTGCTCTATCTTCCTTTTTTATGTAAATAGATTCTTATCCTTGCTATGGTTTACATAAATGATTTGATAAACTTCCTTTGGCTTATGTAAATATCCTTGGTAGACTTCTTGTCATTTATGTATAGGCTTCCTTTGTTTTACAGATCCATTCCTAGAGTAATATCCTTTCATTGTTGGAGAACGCTCGATCCTTGGCCCTTCTATTGGCTACATTTTTTTTGTACATATTGTAGCTATTGTGGTACCTTTAAATCTACTTGTTTCCCTGCATTTGATGTATTGTAGAAGTGCAATACCATGTAACCTTTACATGTATATAGAACCTTTTTATTACACCTTTTCTTGCACTCTTTTGTAGGTCTGAGATTCTGATTTTTGTAGCATATTCATGAGTGCAAAATGAGGGTTTTGAGGATGTCTCTTTGGCTAGACTCGTTACTCTTTTTGCTTGGATGATTGGTGGTGAATCCAATCCTTGTAAATGTTGTAGAATAGAAGCTTTATTTTAGTTGCACTAATCCTAAGTGCTTTGGATTTGAGACTCACCAAGTCTTAATATTTGAAGCTTCTTTTTGGTTAGCTTTTCTTTGCTTGTACTAACCAATTTTGGTGGCTTCCATTGGCCACTATGAGTTGCAGGTTTTTGTGCTTTAATAGTGTCTTTAAACACTTTATCCAAACTAGATTTTGTGACCTTTATTTCAAAGCACAAAACTAAAAGTAATAATATTGCAAATGAATCTAACAAAATCTATTTTTAATGCATTAACAAAATACACCTTATCACTCTAATCTACTCTCAAGAAAATGCACTTAATAAATTCATTGCAACTAATCAAGAATAATATGAAATGAACCTTCAAGAATTATTTTATAAATTTCTTATAAGCAAGATACTAGGAGATAGTCTTATTTTTTCTTTCTAAAGTAGATAATAGGCTAGTTGATAGATTATTGAAATTCTAAAATCTAATCAAATCCTAATGTGCAAATGAACCTTAAAAAACATTTCTTTTTGCACACTTGAATACTATAATACAAATCTCCTTTTTGCAACTTTAATTAGGATTAAGGTGCTTTAATAAATCTGATATGTATTCTAACTAATTAATCTACTTGCACCGACAATTGCTTATGTTTTTCTAAATGATTTTATAGCTCCTTTTTTGCTTCTGTAGAGGATGTAGATCTTGGTGCCTAAGATCACCAAGTTTCTGCCTTGAGTAGGGTCTTGCAGCTCTTTGTAGATTGTTTTGAACAACTCCTTCACTAAATTGATGATCTTGAACTTTCTTTCACGAGCCTAGAATTTGGTGACTTTGATCTCCTCTTGTAATATCCTCCTTCTGTTGTAGATTTGGATAAGTTTATATCTTTGAAGCAATGACCTCTTACTCTAGGAGGTAATCTTCAAATATCCTAGATTTGATAAGTTTCTTTTGTCTTCAAGTCTTCTTGTCGAATTTTAACTTTAAGCAGGATCTTCTTCTCAATATTTTGAATATCTTAAGGTCTTCACCAGATTTTTCTTCTGCTCGTATTTGGCACTCCTTATCAAATTCTCCTCCTCTTGGGTTTGTTGTTGAATGGCGACAATTGTCACAAGTCTTTCACTATCAATGGCTTCTCCTTGGTAGTGGATTTCTCTAATGAGTTCTTCTTTGATGATTTCTTCAACAAGGCTCTCCTAGCCTTTTACTGGATGCTCATTGAGACCTTGTCAAGGTCTTTGATATTTTAGCTTCTTCTAGTCTTTCTTGAGACCTTATCTTCAACCTTCTGCTTTTGGAATTATTAAAATTGAGATCTTCTCTTGGATCTCTGATGTTGTTGCTTCTGGATTTGAGTAGGACTCTCCTAGTCCTTCTTATTCTTCCTAGTATGAAATTTCTTCAATGAGATCTCCTCTTGATCTATTTTTCTTCAGGTGCTAAATTAATTCTGAAGAGGCTTTTCTTCCTAACTTTCATGTAGGAAGCTTTCTCGACTTACTAGATCTCCTTTATCTACAACAAAAATATTAGTACTAAAATCTACTTTTGAATTAGATACTCTATTTTGAAGTCTTCTTTAGGATAAAGGTATTTGTGGTATGTTTCACTATCAAGGCTTCTATGGCCTATTCTTCAATATCAAGGCTCTTATGGCCTTTTTCTTATGGATCAAGGCTTCTATGGCTTTTTCTTCTGGATCAATTAAATTCAGTATCAAAGCTTCTATGGCCTTTTTATTCTTGTGAATTTCTTCAATCTATCAATGGAGATCTCATGTCTTCGGACTTCACCATAATTATTTTCCAAAAGTTTCTTTTGAAGTATTCTCCTTTTGCAACAACTAATATTTGCACTATGAAGGCACTCCGACCTTCGAGCAACGAAGTTGAGGTCTCCTAGATTTCTATTGTAGGAGGTGTCCCAATCATTTGAGTATTAATTCCCTACAATAAAATAAAAATTTAGGTAAGTATTTCTAGATATTTGAGCTTCACTAGTTGATTCATCAACCTAGTGGATCAAATGTTGAGTCCTAGTCTTCACGATTATTTCTTCAACTCTGTGAAAAGACTCTAGCTCTATGTAATCTCAGTATTTTTGAAATTGAGATTTCATTTCTCACTTGCAACTCTCCCTAATTCTACCACCTCAACTCTTCTGAGCAGTTTTGATAGTGACTGGTCCAATGGCGTGTCGGGTTCTCAAAAACCTTAGGGTTAATGATAATGATGGTTTTCCTATAGAACTATTGTGGCTTGATCTATTGTAGCTCTAATACCACTATTAGATTTTGATGCCACATACAATGGGAGATATCAATCACGAGATGTAGAATAATAAGAAATAAAGTAAATTTGTAAGATGACTAAAATATGCTATAAATAGAAATGATAAAAAATATTACAATAGTAGTTATGGAGGAAATGGACACTCCATGATATAAGCTACTACTCCATGAATGAGCTCTGAGCTTATAGCTCACACACACTACACTATAGCCTATCTACCACACATTGACTTTCATACATAGACTTCTATACACTAACTTCCATATCTATTTTCTACATCTATGGCCTTTATATAGGAAGATAAGTTTCTTGGCCAACACTTTATCTAGTTGTACAAGTGATGAGGATTGATGTTAGATCTTTCATATGACCCCTCTAGTAGTTCCTAGCTTAGGTTTGCATAGTTTATTTTCTAGCAAATTCATATTGTAAGTGAGTCTCCTTCTCACATGCACTTGTGGGCACTAGTTGTCTTCTAGTTGTCATTTAGAGTGTTAGTTAGCAAGTGTGAACTCAAAGTAGGAAGTGTGTACTTCAAGATAGCTAAAATGGATCTTCTAGTTAGCAATCTTAACTTAGAAGTTTACGTGCATTCTCCTTTGCACCTTTGTAGCTTTTGGTTAAGCGTATTGAATCAAATCCATGATTTCATGGGTTGGTTATGTATTTTGGGCCATTAGTGCCTATATATTGATTTGTAAATAATAGAACACTTAGTTGGATTTTCAATCCTTTTCATTGGTATCAGAGCCTAGTTCATGTTTGCACTAGGGCTTGTGAGGTGAGAGGATAGGAGATAGAAATATTATGAGAAACGTTTTCTCATTGAGGACTCGGTTTAAGCCCAAAGGGAGCTTGAAAACCATTCGGAGAAGGAAGTTCCTTCGCCGACAAACCCCTCGTTCCAACTTTTTGCTTATGCTTAAGAGGTATAGGAAAAGTTTGCCCCAGAGTTCTTCGTATACCGATCCTTGGAAGGGATTGGATCGTAGCTACGGTCCAATTAGGATTAGGGAGCCATTTGACCCTGCTGCCCCCCCCATTTTTGAGTACTGAAGAGCTCCAGGAGGACATCAAAGCTAGGTCGTGTGTCGACTTAGATCTGGGTGCCTTTCAAACGCTGGTCGTGTGTCGACCGGATCTTGAAAGGAGAGCTACTGGTGGGAGCTGGTTGCTCACATTTTCACAATTTAAAGCTTTTCAAATTTTGGATTAACCCCCCCTGGTTAATTTATAAATTTTTATCATTTTGTGTTAAAAAGCTTTGATTGTTGTTAATATATTATTTTAATAATATATTATTTTAGATCTGCAATTTATTGTTATTGTAAAAAAATATATATATATATATATATTGCAATTTACTGTAATTTTTTTACAGCAGCAGATTCGGCCGCTTCGACAGCCTTCGACACTATTTTTGGGCTTGCCGTAGCTTGCCGACCGACGACCGTCGGGCAACAGCCGCAGTAATCGCTGTCCGCAGGACAACAATCGCGACCGACGCTGCGTTGCCGCCCGACTGCTGTCAGGACTGACAACAACTTGCTGTCAGGCTGACAGCGTCAGGCGCTGCTGCAGCGCTCAACGCTGCCCGACGTCGACGCTGCGCCCGAAGCGAGCTGACGGTAGCAGAACTGCCTGCCGGCCTAACAGCCTGACGATTCGTCAGGCGTCGGCTCCGGTGCCGTGGGCTAGCCGTCGCAGCGCCTGACATCTCTGTCAGGCGTCTGCAGGCTTGGCGCCTGCGACGCTGCGCTGCGGTCCGCAGAGCCCTCGGTGGCAGCGTCTGACAGTGCTGTCAGACGTCTGTCGGGCCTGCGGCCGGTAGCACCAGGGTCAGCATCAGCCCGGCCAGGGGTGGCTGGTGCTTGGAGCCCTTTCCCTTGTGCACAAAATTTCGTGCACAAAAATTTGTGCAAACTTTTGGCACGGAAACTGGTGCACGACAGTTTGTGCAGGCAGTTTGTGGCACGAAAAGTTGTGCCAACTGAACTTTTTCTGCCATGCACCTGTGCTGCTGTTGGGTTTAATCCTCGGGAATCGTGTCACTGCAACTGTCCAGCAGATTCATGCCTCGGGAATAGTGCAACTGTAGTTTGAGAAGTTGCATGAAATGTTGGGTAAATTTTATTGTAAAATTTTATTTTTTTTACTATTTAAAGTTGCAAGTTAAAAATTTCATTTTTATTAATTTAATTTTTAATAACTTAATTAAATTCATTAATCTTTGATTAATTGCAATTTAATTTTTTTAAGTTATTTTTAAATTAATAAATGTTAATTTGCACTTTATATTAGTTTAAAAATTTCAAAATTTATAGCCTTAGGAGTAAATTTTTCAGTTAAGCAGCACTCCATTGTAACAAGGAAATTTGCATTGTATTTCCTTGATTTAGTGCTTTCTTATCTTTACTCCTGGCTTATACCCGGGAACACATGGCTTCTGACTTGGCTGCCCAAGTGGCAGAATTGGCCCATGTTGTAAACACTTTGCGAGATAAGGCTAATGACACTACCATGGCAGAAGTCCTTGGCAACCTTGCCATGAAGGTAAATGACATTTCTTTGCATAATGCCTCAACTTCGCTCATGATTCTCGTTTGAGAGTTCGTTGTGAAGTTCCATTGTATGATGGATCCAGGAACCCTGATGTCTTGAATAGTTGGATTCTTGACATGAGTTCTTGGTTTGCTTTTTCTCAACTTTCAGAAGATGATGTAGTGCCTTATGCTAAGCTAAAACTTTCTGGCTTAGCCAAAGTACTTGTGGAACGAAAACGAGGGCAAGAACTCACTACATGGGATGAGCTTGTACAATGTCTTAAGACCAATTTCTATCCTTCAAATTATTCTAGGGAATTGGTTATTAAATGGTTTCGTTTTCGCCAAGGTACTAATATGTCTGTACAAGAATATATTTTCCAATTTAACAGGTTCAGAATACTTGTGAATGTGGAGGATGATGTTCCAGGTTTGATTCTCAAGTTTCAAAGTGGCTTGTTGGAGCATTTGTACAGGGAACTAATGTTTGTTTCTATGGAAACTTTGGATCAAGTTTTCAACCAGGCGCGACTTGCGGAGGACAAGTTTAAGGCGCAATCGCGGGCATTCCGCACACCTTGTTACTCAAGTGGTTGCAAACTCATCAAAAGGGAATAATTCTTTCTCACAAAAGAAGAATTTTGCTCAAAAGAAGAATGTGTCTTCTCCATCTCCTTCTTCTCCTTCCCCTTCCACTTCTACTCCTTCTTCTTCTTCTAAATCTTCTTCTTCTTCTTCTAAGAAATTCTGCAATTATTGTAAGAAGAAAGGGCATGAGAAAGCTGATTGCTTTAAGCTCAAAAAGAAGAGTTTAGTAATTACTACTCAAGAGGAGGATGCTTCCAAGGGTCCCCTTGAGTCTCGTAGGAGAGAGTAGAGTATATACAGAATTACGAGGTAAGCTTAATGAAGTTACCTTAGTAAATGTAAGTTCTGAAGGGGCTCGTGATGCTTTGTTCATCACTCGAGCCCACTTACTTCACAACTTTGCAACTGATTGTATAGTGGATAATGGCTCGCAGAAAAATCTAATTGCGAGGTCCATTGTCGAGCGTTTGAAGTTACCTATGGAGCCTCATCCTCAACCTTATTCTTTGGGTTGGAAGGATAGTGGAAGAGGCTCAGAAATCACTCACACTTGCACTTTAAAATTTGCACTTGGCCCACATTTCATAGATCAAGTCACTTGTGATGTGACTCCTATGGATTGTTGTGGGATTTTGCTTGGACAACCTTTTCAGTATGATAGGAGAGCTGTTTATGATGCTTTTAAAAGAACCTACACACTTCAAAAATATGGTAAGGTCTTTCTCATTAAAAGCACCAACACTCCTAATATCATTCTAAGTTCCAAGCAAACGAAAAGAGTAATTAAGAAAGGTGGTGATGTTGCTCTAATTTTCATTCGCTCTCAAAACACTTCTACATCTACATCCATTACAAAGCAACACTCTTCAATGGATAAAATATTGCAAAGTTATTCACACATATTTCGGGAGCCAAAGTCTCTTCCTCCAATTCGCACAATTAATCACAACATTGAAATAATTCCAGGTTCTTCTCTTCCTAATGCTCCCATGTATAGACAATCTATTTTGCAAAATGAAGAAATAAAAAAGCAAATAGAAGATTTGTTGTCTAAGGGTTTCATTAAGGAAAGTACTTCGCTTGTGCCTCACCTATTTTGTTAGTTCTTAAGAAAGATGGCACTTGGAGATTATGCATTGATTTTCGTGCTTTGAACAGAATTTCTGTGAAGAATAGATATCCCTTACCCCGCATTGATGATTTATTAGATCAGCTTCAAGGAGCTAAGTTCTTTTCAAAAATAGATCTCAAAAGTGGATATCATCAAGTGCGTATCCAAGCAGAGGATACATGGAAGACAACTTTCAAGACGAAGATGGGCCTCTTTGAATGGTTGGTCATGCCCTTCGGTCTTACTAATGCTCCTGCAACCTTCATGAGGTTGATGAATGATGTATTTCGTGAAGTCCTTGACAAATTTGTCATTATATATCTTGATGATATATTGATTTTCTCAAAAACTTGGGAGGAACACCTTAGGCATATCCAAGCAAACCCTTGATCTTCTTGCGAAGAATCAATTATATGCCAATTCTTCCAAGTGTTCTTTTGGCAATACTTCGGTTTCTTACCTTGGCTATGTGATTAGTGAGAGTGGAATTCAGGTAGATCCCATAAAAGTTGATGTTTTGCTTAAGTGGTCCCCTCCTACAACTCTCACTGAGTTAAGGAGTTTCCTAGGACTTGCGAATTTTTATCGCAAGTTCATTCCTCAATATTCCACCCTTGCGGCTCCATTGCATTATCTCACTAAGTCCAAAACTCCATTTCATTGGGAGAAAAGCCAAGAAGTTTCCTTTGAGAAACTCAAAAAGAAATTGTGTACAACACTCGTGTTAACTTTACCTGACCTTTCTCAACCTTTTGAGATTGAAACAGATGCCTCTAAAGTTGCCTTAGGAGCTGTGCTCAAACAGAATGGTCATCCAGTTGCTTATCATTCAGAAACTTTTTCTGCTGCTAAGTTGAACTATTCTACATATGACAAGGAGTTGTATGCTTTAGTTCAAGCCATTAAGTATTGGAGACACTATCTTTTGGGAAAAGATACAGTAGTACACACTGATCATATGCCTCTCAAGTTTTTACAATCTCAAAGTAAAATTGAAGAATCAAGACATATGAAGTGGGCCTCTTACCTCCAACAATTTCACTTGGTGATCAAGTACAAAAAGGGGAAGAGTAATACTGTTGCTGATTGTTTGAGTAGGCCTCCAGCCGCTCTTGCCTTAACAGTTATGTCCACTTCACACTTGGGATTTCAGACTTGGCCTAATCAGTATTCTCAGGATCCTGATTTTGGAAAAATATTTGAGCAAGTGAGTAAGCCTTCTTCTTCCAATTTGCGTCCTTTCCAAGATTTCTACATCAAAGAAGGACTTCTTTACAAATTGGACAAGGTTTGTGTTCCTTGTGAGCCTAGAGTGTCACTTCTTAAGGAAGCTCATTCTACACTTTATGGTGGTCACTTTGGGAAGCATAAAACACTTCATCATTTGCAACGATTTTTCTATTGGCCAAAAATGCAGAGGGATGTGTTGAGATTTCTCAAACAGTGTGTGCGTTTGTTGTCGCTCAAAACCAGCTAATAGGAAGTTTGGCTTAGGCATGCCTTTGCCCATTCCTTCCCGTCCTTGGGAAAGCATTTCCATGGACTTGGTTAGTGGTTTTCCTATGAAAGTGCGCCAACATGATTGTGTGTTCGTGGTGGTTGACAGATTCAACAAAATGGCTAAGTTTATTCCATGCCGCAAGACAAGTTCTGCATCAGACTTAGCTCAATTTTTCTTTGACAAGCATTTGGCGTTCCTTTGGTCTACCTACCAGCATTATCTCGGATCGTGATTCACGCTTTGTGGGTCACTTTTGGCATTCTTTGTGGAAGATTTTGGGAGTTTCCCTTAACTTTTCTATCGCCTATCATCCGCAGTCCGATGGGCAGACTGAAGTGGTAAACCGTACACTTGTGCAAAGTTTGCGAATCTATCATCACGCTTCACCAGCAAAGTGGGACTTGAGTCTCACGCATATTGAACATGCCTATAATAGGGCCCTACACTCTTCTACAGGTCATTCACCCTTTGAAGTTTGTATGGGATTTCAGCCCTTGGCACCTTATGAGTTACCTTTGTCTTTGCCTTCTCCTGTCACTTCACATCTTCAGAAGGAGCAAGACAAGGCACACTCATTTGTTCAACACTTGCACAATCTTCAATCAAAGGTGGTTGAGATTTTGCAAAAGACACGACAGCAGATAGAAAAAGGCCATGGATCGACATCGAATTCCTCATCCTTTTCAGGTTGGTGATAAAGTTTGGTTGCATCTTGACAAGCGGCGTTTCACTGATAAGACTCATAGCAAAATCAAACCAATTCGCTATGGGCCTTATACTATTCTTCAGCAGGGTGTCCGAGAATGCTTTCCGCCTTGATCTTCCCGCACACTTGGGAATTCATGACGTCGTCAATGTAGATCTCTTGAAGTTGTACTTTGACTCTACATTGGAGACTCGCACTCGACTATCGGTCATCCTGTGGACGTGGTTCCTGAAGCTACGGTTACCATTGGATGCAGATCAGATCTATGACACGAAGACTCGACGGACTCGCTGGGGTCTACCACCTCATATCTTGTGGCTCGGCGAGGACAGACTGTCGCATCGGGCTCGTTGGATTTCTTTTCATCAGATGTCCCGTGACTTTCCTATTCTTTTGAAAGCATTGGAGTCCAATGCTTCTATTGTGGGGAGGCATGATGAGGATTGATGTTAGATCTTTCATATGACCCCTCTAGTAGTTCCTAGCTTAGGTTTGCATAGTTTATTTCTAGCAAATTCATATTGTAAGTGAGTCTCCTTCTCACATGCACTTGTGGGCACTAGTTGTCTTCTAGTTGTCATTTAGAGTGTTAGTTAGCAAGTGTGAACTCAAAGTAGGAAGTGTGTACTTCAAGATAGCTAAAATGGATCTTCTAGTTAGCAATCTTAACTTAGAAGTTTACGTGCATTCTCCTTTGCACCTTTGTAGCTTTTGGTTAAGCGTATTGAATCAAATCCATGATTTCATGGGTTGGTTATGTATTTTGGGCCATTAGTGCCTATATATTGATTTGTAAATAATAGAACACTTAGTTGGATTTTCAATCCTTTTCAACAAGTGGACACCTTGCACATTACAACTTGCACATTGACACTTGTGCATTTATTACATTGCATGAAATAACATGATAACTTCCCCTAAAGTAACCTAATGTCCTAAGTATGTACCAAGGAAGGCATATTTACATGACCCAAATAATGTAATATACTTTATTTCTAACATTTCCTTTTCTTTATTTTCATTATTTGATCTTCTTTACCTCATGGTTTCATAGTCATTTTTTCTTTTCTATTTTGCATCCTCATTTTTAAGATAGTGCTACCTTGATCATTGTTCAACTAAGATCTTGCATGTTTCATTAAACATGATTTTGATGTATCAATCATGGGAATCTTCATTGTCATATTTGTCTACCCACTTTATATGCTCTTTTTCCCCATTATTATAACATTCATCGCCCACCATTTTTGTATACATCACCACAACCATTTGTCTCCTCATTATTTTAGGATTGGAGAATATTCATGTTCTTTTAGTTGCTCAGCCATACCTAGTCCCTCAATCAACTCCCATTGAATATAATTAGGTCTTTGAGTGCTATAGGTATTTTCTAATATCTTCAAGTTTTCTCCTGGACTACAGACAAACTTCACACAGTACTAAAATTTTATGTCTAGGAAATATGAAGCCATGCATAGCTTCAAGCCATAAAGTGAACAATTTCCCTTGCTCATCCTATCATGCATAATATGATCCCATGGATCCACATTACAAAAAAGAGAATTGCATAAGCAATAATATAAAATCATGTCTCTTATTCATCATGGATCCTAGGCCATTTGAGACATCTCCACTAGTGCTATAGACGCTTGGCTGGCAGTGGAGCAACATCAAAGGATCATAGGATTATCTCCACCAGGGCTATAGACACTTGATTGGTACTGGAGTAAGCCCTTCGTGTGGTGACACATCTGTCACATTAGAAACCTTCTTTTGTATGGATCTATGTCTGCTCATAGATGAGCTAGCTTACAATGGCTTGAGTTACAAAAGGTTAATCCAACCTTGTTCAAAATTGGAAATGAACATCACTACACACACTTTGGTCCTTAAGCGACTTGACTAACTAGACTAGTCCTAGTATCTTTGAGAACCTAATTGAGTAGTAGATGAGTTTGATTGATGTCACTAGGGTGTTTGAGTTTCCTGAAAGCACTTTTTTATTATTATTTCTTAAGACATGCAAAGGTACAAGTTGTGCCCCTTTTTGCTTCCACCTTACACTCACCCCATGAATACTTTGTGTCACACCCACTCCCACATATTTCATAGTTATATTGTTATTATTGTGTTAACACCCTTTATTAATCAATTTAACATCATCAATAACAAGATACATCTAAAACATTCTCAAAAAATTATCAAAATTGCACACACACACACACACACACACACACACACACACACACACACACACACACACACATATATATATATATATGCTACCATATCCATCACATGCATTCATCTACTATAATTAATCACAACATCATCACACACGACACACACCATATCAATAAAAACCACCACACACACACACATATATATATCATCACCAAAAATAATTATACATCTTAGTCTGCTGCTCACAAGCTACATACATATGTTCCTTAGGCCTATCCTCATTATACATATACAAAATTGCAACCAAGAACATCACAAAATCAACCATCACTTCTAACCACTGCTCGTCTCCCCATGCCCCTCATATCTTGATCCACAAGCTTGCTTGTTGTCACTCTGTTGTCCTTGTCACTCTTCCCCTATGAGAGGATACAACCCTTGATGCTTGTGAAGCTAATGGATCCTTGAACTACAATCACACTAATGATGCACCTGATGCTCCACTTCATCACCTTGATTGCAATATTGATGATCTGGATGATATAGGTATGTCATACCCCATTGAAGTATCCTTTTATACTACAATGTAAGCTCACTCTTGTCACAACTAGACCTCCACCACACTTCAAACCTTCATCACACTTCGAACCACTATCAACTCATTCCTCATCACATCCACCTGCTACCACAACACCTCCCACTCTATAACTAGTACCATCCTCTCCACTTGTAGCTCCTCCAATAACTATGCTAACCTATTCTTGTCTACCTCCATTATTGCTAACTTCCCTCACAATCTATCTTTGTTTACCTTCATTGTTGCTAGCTACCCTTGTAGGCTATATCTATTTACCTCTTTTATCACTAGTTGCCCTCATAAGCTATATCGCTCTATCCTAAGAATCCCTAGCTCATCCTCGCTGCCTATCTCACCCCTCTCAGGCTCATTTCCCCTCTTTTTCATGCTCCTATTGCCTCTCTGGTCCATCGCCTCCATAAAGCCATCATATTCAAAGGTTGCATCCTCCACATCTTGTACATCCTCCTTCATATCCTATGTATCTTGCTCCATCCCTCTAAAGGGTCTGGCCTTCCTATCCATCTATGGGTACAACCATCATCATAAAGTCTCCTCTACCTCCTCTATCTCATCCCCCCAACTATATCCTCACCTGCCTCCTCAGTCACCCTCCTGGGCTCCCACCATTGTGTCATCCACCAAGTGTCATAATTAGGAGTAGTCCCCATATCATCCTCATATGTGATCCCAACCAACTCATCCCTCTCCTTTCTCATGGGCTCTATCCTTGACCATGCCAAGGTGATCTTGTCACCTCACCTCTTGTAGATCACAGGTGGGTCTAGTAACCACTACCTCAAGTCAATCTGCCTCTGGACTTGAAAGAACTGGATAAACTCATGCTTCATCCCATGTTGTCCTATCATCCAAATCACCCATCGCACTTGATCCAAGTGGATCATGTCCTCTCGCTAGGTCGACCCTCCCAACCATGGCTTCCATATCATATCCTCAAGCCTTAGCTCGATCTACACTCTGATAATACACCCCATCCATTCGACGTTGTTGACTCTATGGTATCCCCCTATCACTCTACCATCATAGTACATATGGTCGCTCTACTATTGCCTTCTCATCCACTACACACGGTAGCCCTACTGGTCATAATATCTTGAAGTGCTCCTATCCCCAAACCTGTAATAGCAAATTGCAACCCAAGTTCACCCTCTTCTATTGACACACCTTGTACAACTCATTATATGTCTATACCAGTAAAGTGGGATTCCATGTGTACATAGTTGGTACCTCGATCGAGTCTACCACTAATCCCAATAAGTTCTATAGGAACTACACACTTGAGCAGTTTGGTGATATGACATTCAAAATCAAACATATCAACACCACATGTCACCCTATCAAGGTATTTGCATAATACTAATCGTGGTAAGGTACCCCACCATGTTCAACATCTATTAACTCCCATGTATCTTCATATATCTATAATATTATATCTTTTTTATCTTTTGCCACATAGATAGGGAGGCCCTTTACTAGCAGTCAAAAAATATGGTACACATCCTCGAGTGTGACTATCACCTTCCTTTTTGGTAGGTAGAATATCTCTCAATCTAGATCCCACCACTCTGCAAAGGGTAGACACGTACTTGTGATCTACATACATCGACTCTATCCACGTCACCCCCTCCAAGTCTATCACCCTCAACTAATCTCAATTATCTTTGGTCGGTTTTGCTCATGCACTCATAAATACCTTGTAAAACTGATGTCATGGCCTCAACCATCTCAACTGCAATCCATACCACATTATAATTAATCACCCTACCATTTAATTATGAAAACCAAAAACATTTCTCACCCATCCCCATCATCCATCATTTCCATCATTTTATTTCCATTTTATTAATAAAAAATAAAAATTATTCTCACCGATCCCCATCATCCATCATTTCCATCATTTTATTTCCATTTTATTAAAAAAAATGAAAAAATTTCCCACCCATCCCCATCATCCATCATTTTTTTCTCGTTTAATTTCAAGAAAAAAATCAAATATTTTTCCTGCCCATACCCATCATTCATAATTCCTCTCATTTTATCAATGTAAAATTTTAAAAAATAATTGCAAAAACAACCATCACCATGCACTTCCCTACCCACAATCACCTAACTCTAAAAAAAACAATAAACACAAAACAAAAAAAAAAACCTAAAATAGGGCCACATGTTACTTACCACTGCTACACACCCTCCTTTACCTGCCATCGCACTCTCGCCAACCATTTCATTCTCCAACCGCTCTCACTTATCCTCTCCTCTTCTCTCCTGTTGCATGCATTTGCAAAATGGGTCCTAAGCACCCTATTTATGATTTTCATGTTGGTAACCACCCCAACAGGTTACTGACTAGTCATTAGGGCATCAACCAACCATCCAAAGCGGTTGGGAAGGCCTTTCAACCATCCAAAGTGTTTGGGAGGGCCTTTCAAATATCCAGGATGGTCAACCAGCTGCTTAGGATGGTTGAGTCATACTTTCCCCATTTTTTTACAATTTTGTTCAGACAAGCCACCCAAATTTATCGTCTCACCTTCAATTTCATCATTTTTTTCCATATACTATCATTGGCCTATTTTTATCAAATCAGCTCATGGTTGTCACTTTCTACTTCCACCCACTCATCATTTGAGGGGGTAGACCAAAACCTATAAAATTTTGAAAAAACCACACTTATGCATTTTCACTTCCCTTTTTGTTGGGCACCAAGCAAAATATTTTCATCTAATGGACCAAGTGTCGTTTATTTTTGCACCACATTGTATTTTTACACAACACAATACAAAAAGAGGCATTCGTAGACACTAAAAATTAGTCAATTTTGTTACTACCCAAGTCAATTCTCATCGATTCATCAAAGCCATTAAATTATCACAAATCCACCCCAAAATCCTTCGAAACCTTAAATTCATATGCAAAACCATTTCTAATTCATTAAATCCACCTCAAGTCATCATTAAATTTAATAAATTCACTAAATTCCCTTGAAGTGTTCTTAACCTTCCATAGTTTTTCATTAATTCCATTAATTTTCCCAATTCATTAATTCTTCCTAATCATTTTCTAATTCTCCCCTACTTCATTTAATTCTTCTAATCCATTGTTAGCATTAATGTTCATTCTAATCCACTTCAAATTTCCCCTAACTTCCTTTTACCTAACCTAACCTTCCATTAATCCCTTTATTAATCCCTAATCATATCATAATCCATGACCAAATCCCAAGAGGAGTGCACATTGAATTTTAAATTCCTAAATAAATCCTCACAAATTCCAACATTCACCCAAACCCTTCATTAAACCCCTAACCATACCCCTTGACCCTTGGTCAAATCCCTAGGGGATTGCACCATTAATTTAAAAATCCTAAGCAAATTTCTAAGAAGTCTAATCCCTTTCCAAATCCTCGTTGAAATTCCTTCAATTTAATTGACTTGGTCCCCTCATCCTTTCCCTTAAAAATGAATGTATTTAAAGTTATCTTTTAACTCCAAAGTCAACCTCCCTAATTAAGCCACTTGCACACTCCATCTTCCACCCATGCATTTTAGTAATTGCAAATCGTGCTCGCATCACCCAATGCATACTTCCCCCAATGTACATATCACATCCCTCTAGGAAACTTTATAGCATATGGGTGGGTGAGGATTCACCCCACCCAAGGCTAATAAATGTGGAGGGTGCACATTCCTCCATGTGTCCTCCCTATATTTTCCTTGGGTTCCCCACATGCCACTTGGGTGCCACCTAGCCTCCACCTCACTCCCATGTCATCCCCCCTCACCTTGCCCAAAACCCTATAAATACCCCCTCATTTCCCTCCATTTGCATGAGCATAAGAATACCTTAACAAAACTCTGCCAAATTTTCTTTGGCCTCCTTTATGCCCCTTGTGATTGCTTCAACTTGTGAATTTGAATATCCCCATTGAAGAGCTCAAGGCCACTACAACAATGAAGTCTTCTTGAAGAGTAACAAGGCTTCATTTGTCAACTGCTCTCAACTTGAAGGACCTGGTGGCTTCAAATCAATAGCAGTGGACTCAAAATCATCTTAGAAGGCCCCACACCAAATTTATAGCCTTTGAACAACTCAGAGCCAACTTTCCAAGATGATTACACAAGAGATCCAACTGCTTTGAGCAGTCACACGAAGACACCAAAACCACACTAGATAAATATAGAGAATCAGTAGTGAATGAAGAACACAAGCTTATACTGAGAGGGGGGTGAACAGTATAAGACCACTTTTTACTTTTTCTTCCAATTCAATATTATGTTGTGTAAAGATAGCAGTATCAATAGCAGTAATCAAAGCAATGCACAGAAACCATACACAATAGAGACACCACAATTTACGTGGTTCACCCAATGTGGGCTACTCCACGGAGAAAATATTTTACTAAAACTTTCTCAATCAATCTCTTTGGGAATCACTCCCAATTACAATGTTTATGGATCTTTGTCCAAAGGAGATGTTGATCCCCTAATCTCAAGTTCGTGGATCTCTTCCATAGGAGAACTCTTTCCCCTTCTGCTCTGGCTATGTGATCTTCTAGAAGACTTTGTCTCTCTACTGCACTAACTGGTGGACCTCTCTCCACTTGAAGACTCCTCACTCAGATCTGTCTTCAACTATGTTGGTTGTTGGATCTCTATCCACTGAGACTCTATCCTCTATACTCTGTCACCTCCAAAGCTCTATCAATAGGCTCACTAAGAACCTGCTCAATAGGCTCACACAGAACGCACAATAGGCTCACATAGAACCTACTTAACAAGCTCACACAGAACTTGTCAAATCTGCTCTAGCAAGCTCACCAAGAACTTGCCCAAATCTGCTCTAGCAAGCTCACCAAGAACTTGCCCAAATCTGCTCTAGCAAGCTCACCAAGAACTTGCCCAAATCACTCCAACAATCCACAAAGCTGTCCCAAAACTATCCTCAAATCTGTCCCAAAGGCCTTCTCAAAGGCTCAATCAATCATGCTCAAGTAGTACTCAAAATGAACTCAACAATGAATGGCAATCTCAACTCAAATTAACTTCATAGAAGCATAAAGAGAATTGTTAGAGACTCAATATGTTCTAATCTCACTCTCAACCCAAATCAATCTCAACTCAACTCATAGAAGCATAAAGAGAATTGTTAGAGACTCAATATGTTCTAAACTCACTCTCAACCCAAATCAATCTCAACTCAACTCAAATCAACTCATAGAAGCATAAAGAGAATTGTTAGAGACTCAATATGTTCTAATCTCACTCTCAACTCAAATCAACCTCAACTCAATTCAAGTCACCTCAACTCAACTCAAGTCTTATAGAACCATAAAGAGAATTGTTAGAGACTCAATATGTTCTAACCTTAATCTCAACTCAACATAGAATTATGGAATAGTTTATTTCATAGAACTTGAACAATCACTTCACACATCACTTGACTAGGCTCAATCAACTCAACTCAACCAATCATCACAAGGGACAACTCTTTCTCACACAACCCTAGTCCAAGTATGTATCAACCAACTCAAATATTTCCAACAATGCTCAACCACAAATCTCACATAACAATGATACTCATGTTCTTTTCTAACTCAAGTTCTTTCACAACCAATGGGCTTCAACAACTATGCTTATCAAACAAGGTTTAGACACAACTCTCAATTCAGAAAACCTTGAAGCATTCAACCAACCACTTTCGAAAAGGAAACCACAAACAATCCTTTTCCCTCCAATGATATTTCAGAAATCAACCACCATAAACAATCAATAGGAGAATGTGCCCATACCTTTTATGAAGATGAAAAAACCTCTTTGTAAATCTGCCACAATCACAAAATTCTTTTGCCAATCTTCACAAGGGTTAGTAGATCACAAAATAATCAACATTACTCCACTTTTCAATAATCATCACCAAGGCCTTTAATTGCACAACTTCCTTATCTCTCCTAAAACCACTTGTACCATAAAATAAAATAAATCAAAACATTGCATAACCTTTTCACTCCCAAAACCACTTATACCATAAAATAAAATAAATCACAATATTGCATACCTTGTCACCTCATGAAAGAATTAATCCTCTTGAAAAAGAACAAGGCAAACTTCACTTTTGGAACCCCTTTGCAAAATCAGAAATATCTCTTTACACACACCTTATTTCTCCTTCTAAATAAGTTAGTCAAATAGCCCTCGAAATAAGCTTTCCGACGATATATAATATGCCACATTTTCAAAATAAATTGAAACCTAAAATATATATATATATATATATATATATATGCCAACCTCCATTAATTGCACATAGGTCGGCCCTCCATTAATTTAAACTTAAACTTTAAACTTTAATATCTTCATCACCGGAGGTCCTTTTTCGATGAAACAAAATTCCACCTTGGCTTTTAAGAAAAGCCCTTTCCACATAAGCCCACCATGGTTTTAAATAAAACCTTTTATTTTGCCTGCCTTGGTTTTCATAAAAACCCTGTAAATAGCCATGCTTTCCAAAATATCATAAATGCTTATTTATGAAATATTTTGGCCACCAAAACCAAATGTGATCCATGTGACATCAATGACAACATAAAATACCTCAAATTAACTCAAATTTCCAACAATCTCCCCCTTTGTCATTGATGGCAACACCTCTAATGCAAACACCACAATCACTGCAAAAACCATCTCTGAGAATCAAAGTTGCTCCCCCTGACTCAATACTCTCTATGGAGGTTGCTCCCCTAACTCAATACTCTCTTTGGAGGCTGCTCCCCCTAACTCAATGCTCTCTTTGGAGGCTGCTCCCCCTTACTCAAATCTCTCCCCCTTTGACATCAATGGCAAAAGGGACACCTATGGGGCTAAAATATATGACTCTTAAGCTTAGCCCCCTCACCACCTTCTCTCTTGAGGTGATTAATTTTGGGGTGGGAGTACCTTTACTCCCATATTACATTGATTCTTTCCTCTATCAACTTCCTTCCATGTTTTTCTGATATCCTTCTCTTGATGAATTACTTGATCTTCTTGTCTAGAACCTGTTTGACCTTCTTGCCTTGAACCTATTTGGAATTGAGTCCTACACCATCTTGCAATATGCCCAAAGTTATTGCAATTAAAACACTTGATATTGTAGCCTTTGGATGGTGCCCATGTCCTGAATTCTTTCTTGAAGTAATTTCCATATCCATTCCTTTCCTGAACCTCGTATTGTGAAGCTCTATTTTCATGACCATTATGACCATGACTTCTGAATTGTGTAGCTCTAAAACCAAAACCATGTTGCTCATTTCCTTTGCATTGAAAAGCTTTATGACCAATCCTGTTACATGAGAAGCAATGTCCCTAAAAACCATACCTTCTTCCTTTGAAGTTTCTTCTAGCAAAATCAAACTTCTTTGATCCATGGATTCTTTCTTGACCATTATCCTTATGATCATCTTCAACTTGTGCATTGCATCCTTGAACCTTCTTTGTAGTATCTAAAACCTCTTCCTTAATTTCTTCCTTGCCTTTCTCTTCAAGAATTTCTTTTCCCTTTGAACTTGATTCACCTATCTCAAAACAAGAACCAAACTGAATATTTGGAGCCATAGGAACTTTGGAACTTTCCTCACAAATCTTAGGTGCTTCTTTGCTTTCATATTTTAGAACTTCCTTTCCTTTTGAGTGTGATTCCCCAAACCTGAAATATGGGACCTTTGGTGCTTTGGAATCTTCCTCTTCTTTCTCTTCATTTGTGTCAAGTAGCAACTTGGCATCCATCTCTATAGCCTCTGAAATACATGTTTCCTTCTTAGTACAAATATCTTGACCTTTTGAGTCATGTGATGGATCAAACTTCTCATGTAGGGAACATCTCAATTCTTTTAGATTCTCCTTAACCTCTTGTAGTTGCTCATGGATAACATTGAAGTCTTCCTTTAGATCAACTGAGACATTATCCTCTTGTTTAACTTCTTCTATTTGGAGTGAATGTTCTTCTTCTACTTCTCTTATTCCATAGAAAAACCCTTCTTCATCTTCACTATCACTAAGATCATTATAATCTTCTATAGCAAACAAACTCTCAAGATTTCTTTGACCATGCCTATTTCCTTGATGTGTCATCTCATCTTCACTATCACTGAAACCATTGCAATATCCTGATCTGTGATCTCTTTGACCACACACAAAACATTGTTCTCTTTCACCTTCTATTCCTAGGAATAAATGCTCTTCCTTTTCATCATCTGAATTGTCTCTATCACTATGATCTGAGCTATCACTTGCTTCTACAATGTAGTAATATTTCTTTGCCTTACGAAAAATTTTCTTCTTCTCATACCTGTTTTGCTTGAATCTGTCATCTTTGTCATGCTTATGCTTTCCATATTCTTTTCTTCTATGACCCTATTTTTCATCATCACTGATTTCTTCATGTGGACACTTGTATGCATAGTGACCAAGATCACCACACTTGTAGCACCTGACTTTCCTTATATCTCTGAAATTCCTTGAGTCCTTATTCCTTTTGATGAAGTTAGCTTCCTCATCATTTTCTAAAACTCTATCTATTTCTGAAACTTTCCCTTTCTCTTTTTCTGAAGCCTTGAATGCAATCTCTTTTATTGGAGCTTGATGCTTACTTACCCTCATCTCATAAGTTGTGAGAGTACCTTGCAATTCTTCCATTGTTAACTTGTTGATATCCATTGTTTCTTCTATTGTTGAAACCTTTGCATCATATTTCATGGGAAGTGATCTCAAAACCTTTTGAGTAACTTCTGATTCTTTCATCTCAAAACCTAGGCCTCTCATAGTGTTAGTAATCTCATCAACTCGAAGTAAGAACTTTGCAATATCTTCAGAATCTTCCATTTTCAATTCCTCAAATATTTTTCTATGAGTTTGTAGTTTTGCCAACTTTACCTTGGAATCTCCTTCATAAGTATTCCTCAACTTGGTCCACATCTCATTAGCTGAAGTACATACCATGACCTTTGCAAAATCTGTCTCACGTAGCCCACTCAAAATACAATTCATTGCTCTTGCATTGATCTCAACCAATTTCCTGGTAGTCTTATCTTCCTCGGGATCACCTTCAACCTTATACTCTTTTTCAACCATCTGCCATACCTCATATCCTTGTGATATCAAGTAGTTCTTCATCCTCATGCTCCAGAAAGCATAATTGTTACCATCAAACAATGGAGCCTTATTTGAAGATAATCCTTTCTGTGAAGCCATCTGTGTTCTTTGTAGAATCTGCCCTCAAGTTGTTAGCCTTTTCGAAGGAACCCGCTCTGATACCAATTGAAGAACACAAGCTTATACTGAGAGGGAGGGGTGAACAGTATAAGACCACTTTTTACTTTTTCTTCCAATTCAATATTATGTTGTGTAAAGATAGCAGTATCAATAGCAGTAATCAAAGCAATGCACAGAAACCATACACAATAGAGACACCACAATTTACGTGGTTCACCCAATGTGGGCTACTCCATGAAGAAAATATTTTACTAAAACTTTCTCAATCAATCTCTTTGGGAATCACTCCCAATTACAATGTTTATGGATCTTTATCCAAAGGAGATGTTGATCCCCTAATCTCAAGTTCATGGATCTCTTCCATAGGAGAACTCTTTCCCCTTCTGCTCTGGCTATGTGATCTTCTAGAAGACTCTGTCTCTCTACTGCACTAATTGGTGGACCTCTCTCCACTTGAAGACTCCTCACTCAGATCTATCTTCAACTATGTTGGTTGTTGGATCTCTATCCACTGAGACTCTATCCTCTGTACTCTGTCACCTCCAAAGCTCTATCAATAGGCTCACTAAGAACCTGCTCAATAGGCTCACACAAACTCACAATAGGCTCACACAAAACCTGCTTAACAAGCTCACACAAAACTTGTCAAATCTACTCAAGCAAGCTCACCAAGAACTTGCCCAATTCTCTAGCAAGCTCACCAAGAACTTGCCCAATATGCTCTAGCAAGCTCACCAAGAACTTGCCCAAATCTGCTCCAAAAATCTAGTCCCAACACTATCCTCAAATCTATCCCAAAGGCCTTCTCAAAGGCTCAATCAATCATGCTCAAGTAGTACTCAAAATGAACTCAACAATGAATGGCAATCTCAACTCAAATTAACTTCATAGAAGCATAAAGAGAATTGTTAGAGACTCAATATGTTCTAATCTCACTCTCAACCCAAATCAATCTCAACTCAACTCATAGAAGCATAAAGAGAATTGTTAGAGACTCAATATGTTCTAAACTCACTCTCAACCCAAATCAATCTCAACTCAACTCAAATCAACTCATAGAAGCATAAAGAGAATTGTTAGAGACTCAATATGTTCTAATCTCACTCTCAACTCAAATCAACCTCAACTCAATCCCCAACTCAAGTCTTATAGAACCATAAAGAGAATTGTTAGAGACTCAATATGTTCTAACCTTAATCTCAACTCAACATAGAATGATGGAATAGTTTATTTCATAGAACTTGAACAATCACTTCACACATCACTTGACTAGGCTCAATCAACTCAACTCAACCAATCATCACAAGGGACAACTCTTTCTCACACAACCCTAGTCCAAGTATGTATCAACCAACTCAAATGTTTCCAACAATGCTCAACCACAAATCTCACATAACAATGATACTCATGTTCTTTTCTAACTCAAGTTCTTTCACAACCAATGGGCTTCAACAACTATGCTTATCAAACAAGGTTTAGACACAACTCTCAAATTAGAAAACCTTGAAGCATTCAACCAACCACTTTCGAAAAGGAAACCACAAACAATCCTTTTCCCTCCAATGATATTTCAGAAATCAACCACCATAAACAATCAATAGGAGAATGTGCCCATACCTTTTATGAAGATGAAAAAACCTCTTTGTAAATCTGCCACAATCACAAAATTCTTTTGCCAATCTTCACAAGGGTTAGTAGATCACAAAATAATCAACATTACTCCACTTTTCAATAATCATCACCAAGGCCTTTAATTGCACAACTTCCTTATCTCTCCTAAAACCACTTGTACCATAAAATAAAATAAATCAAAACATTGCATAACCTTTTCACTCCCAAAACCACTTATACCATAAAATAAAATAAATCACAATATTGCATACCTTGTCACCTCATGAAAGAATTAATCCTCTTGAAAAAGAACAAGGCAAACTTCACTTTTGGAACCCCTTTGCAAAATCAGAAATATCTCTTTACACACACCTTATTTCTCCTTCTAAATAAGTTAGTCAAATAGCCCTCGAAATAAGCTTTTCGACGATATATAATATGCCACATTTCCAAAATAAATTGAAACCTTTACTAAATTAAATATATATATATATATGCCAACCTCCATTAATTGCACATAGGTCGGCCCTCCATTAATTTAAACTTAAACTTTAAACTTTAATATCTTCATCACCGGAGGTCCTTTTTCGATGAAACAAAATTCCACCTTGGCTTTTAAGAAAAGCCCTTTCCACATAAGCCCACCATGGTTTTAAATAAAACCTTTTATTTTGCCTGCCTTGGTTTTCATAAAAACCCTGTAAATAGCCATGCTTTCCAAAATATCATAAATGCTTATTTATGAAATATTTTGGCCACCAAAACCAAATGTGATCCATGTGACATCAATGATCCATGTGACATCAATGACAACATAAAATACCTCAAATTAACTCAAATTTCCAACAGTGAATAGGTAAAAAGGGAAAAATAACTTCTATTTCATGATTTTGTAATGGTTTACATACTTTTATAATAATTTACATAATTTTTGTGAGTTTTTGTAAGCTTTTTAATAATGTTTTGTAAATAATATTTATGAACATGGGGTCTCATATGAAAAGGCCCAACAAATGATTCTAACTCATTTATTGTGGATTTACGTGTAGGTGTTTGGACTGGTGCAAAGGCTCGAGAGGTCAAGCATCCAAGGCTTCAAAACCCTCCTACAAAGTTGATTGTGTGGCTAAAGGAAGACTCTTGAATACACCTAAATTATTGTTTGCTAAAAAGGAGAGTTCTCCACCTTGGAGACTCCATTTGTAATAACCCTAAGAGGGTTTTTATGTAACTCAAAAGTGCTTAATAATATCATATCATATTGCATTTTGTTTCATGAAAGGGTGTATTTATTGGTCATACAATTTTTATTTTCCCAACTTCTTGGACTATCAAATTCATGAATGGAGCTACCCTCGTCTTGGGAATTTTAACAAGTTTAGTCACTACACAAAGGAGTCACTTGATCCCTTGAAAATGGGATGAAGCAACTCATTAATAGAAAAGTACAACCATATACACCAACTAAGGTGTTGTTAGTTAAGTCGATTCAAGTATCTTACCAAAGGATCTTACTTTGAATTGCTAACTAGATGAATGTTGAGGCCTTAGGGAGAACCTCTAGTGACCAAACATTCTTCTTAGAGAAATATTTAAGAGTAGGAAATTTTGATTGCTAAGATGTTATAATACTGTGGTAACATGGTTAATATGTAATATGGTTGGGGTCCATTTCAATCCCATATGACCATTAAAAAAAAGGTTGGTGTCAATGGATTAAATCTTGTTAAAGTTTTTCAATATGTTTTATTTTTATCAGAAGATCATTTGTTAGATACTTTGAACCATCTTGTGGACTCTATTAAGGTGGCTCACTATCTCTTTATCTTTGTTATTTTTTTAAGTACACAAGATAAATATCTCTTAAAGGCAAAAGTGGAAGGTAAATAAACAAAGGTATTCAACTTCTAACAAATAAGCCCTTTAAAACGCATCACTAACTTGTAGCTAATACTCTTATTTTAGGTCGTTCTTTAATTAGCAAGGACATGAAATTGAAACCGATCCTAATATGCTATGAGTATGTGAGTGGACAATTGGTTAATATGATAAATTCTAGGATATTTTTTCAACCCCAACCTTGATTTGTAATGGATTATTACAAATATTTTAAGGTTCAATGCTAAAAATTGCTATTGACATGATTGGGTATTCTCTAATTTGATGAAAGAAAAGCGAGTCTTTAAGACTCTTTTGGATAGATAAAATCTTATATGTTGGGTTTGAAAGGTAATTTATTGACCTTGGTTAGAATATTACAACTTCTAAAAACTACATTATAATCTATCTCTGTATATGATGTCAATTTTAAGATTATCAATAGATATAAGTCTTCAAAACAAAAAATCAAAGATATTTTATCAAAAAATACGAGAAGTTTAGTTTGTTTTTAATTCTAGATTGAATAGAATTTGTACATAAAATAATATTATAAGGTATGTTGTAAAATTATAGATTTATGATCAAATGACATTAGCTTGACTAGTTAAATTCCTCAACTTTTGAGGAGATCTAGATTTGAATATTGCCAAGCAATACATGGATAATACTCAAGTTATTGTACTATCACTATGTGGTGATGGTGTAATATGGGTGGGGTCCATTTGAATTCCAACAATTGAAAAAAAATGTAGATTTATGGGTTTGACATTAACGAGATAACTAGTTGGAGATTAGTCAAGTATAAAGGAAAAAGTTGGGGCAAAAATACTATTTCAAAATGTATAATTTTAGAGGGATACCATAGTGGTATGTCTTTGGTGTTGGATGTGTCTCATTCTTTGCCGGAAAAGAATTGTACGACAGGCACTACAGCGCAAAAGACGACGGGTAGGGGGGTGCGGGGGGCCGAGAGGCCCCCAAGGACCCTCGGCTACGGTAAAGGTGCTTACGTAATAGGCGATGGCTCGGGGTGCGTAGGGGGACGCCCTCGGATACGGTGAAAGCGATCGAAGCCGACGCTGAAATTTTTCACCTACTTTTATCGCTACTTTTCACCTACTTTTATCGCTACTTTTGGAGCGACCCTCGGGATTCCCACGGTTGGTGGGTGGTTAGTGGGTGTGGGTGGTTTAGCCCACGGTGTTGTATCCACGGTACCCTAATACCACTTGGTGGTTTAGGGTTGTAAGAGTTTCCTTATATAATTATTGTAATGTCCCGTTTTAGGGACAAGAGAGAGAATAATATATCAAGGAGGATAGACTCTTGTTTGCTGGACTAGCCCAAATTGGGTGAACCAGGGTAAATCTTGTGTGTCATATGTGCATTGAATGGTGTTATTATTTCCTTAGTTACTTTTTTGCTTTATTTCTAGAATATGTTTCTGTAAAATCTCTTCATTTGGTATCAGAGCCAAGTTATTAGCCATAGGGGGACGCCTTTATTGCTAGGGTTTAAATCCGTTTGAAGAAGACCTAGGGTTTCTAGGAGTGAAAGAAAACCTATTATGGAGTGGGAGTTACGCAGAAGGAGTTTGAAGAAAAAAAAAAATGTCAGGAAATCATTCAAGGATAGAGATCGAGAAATTTGACGGCAAAAGTTTTGAGCTATGGAAGTTAAAGATGGAAGATATGCTCGTGGACAGAGATCAGTGGGTCGCTATTTCGAAACAACACAACCTACGGGTACTTTCGATGAAGATTGGGAGAAGATGAATCGAAAAGCAAGGAGTCTGATTCGATTGTGTCTTGCAGATTCGGTGCTCATCAATGTTTCGGGAGAAGCTACAACAAAGGATCTCTGGGAGAGGTTAGGGGCTTTGTATCAATCGAAGTCCCTAGTGAACAAATTATTCCTCGAGAAAGAAATTGTACAATCTTAGGATGCATGACGGGGATTCGGTTGCCAGATCATCTGAATGCATTCAATACAGTGGTAAGTCAACTAACATCTCGTAGAAATTAAGTTGAGTGAGGAAGATAAATGCATTACTTTGTTATGCTCTTTACCGAGATTCATGGGATAACTTAGTAGTAGCAATTGGTAGTACAACTTCATCCACATTGAAGTTTGAAGATATAGTGGCATCTCTATTATCTGAGGATATGAGGAGAAAAGCCATGGAGGGCACATCTAAGGAAGCCCTAACAGTGAGAGGGCGTGCCAAGGAGAAGGACAAATCTAGATATGGTGATAGGTCTAAGTCTAAAGGTAGATCCAAGTCTCGGGGGAAGTTTGAGAGAAAATGTTGGAATTGTGGCAAGCCTGGTCATATGAAGAAGGATTGCAGATCAAAGAAAGCTGAGTATGGAAAAAAGTCCGATGAATCGACTTCCACGAGAGATGAATAAATCCATTGATGAAGCGGGGGATGTATATCTGGCATCCTGCTCATCGTGCTCCACACGATCAAATAAAAATGATTGGTTGATTGATATTGGTGCCTCTTTTCATATGACTCCTCATAGAGGGTGGTTCAGTGAATATGAAAGATATGATGGAGGGGAGGTACTGTTGGGAGATGATTCACCACTCAGAATCATGGGTCGTGGAAGAGTGAAAATTTTGTTGCAGGATGGTAGGGTTAAGACCCTACCAGGTGTGATGCATATTCCGGGACTTGCTAGAAATTTGATTTCGGTAAGCAAAATGGCCGATGCAGTAGTGAATGTCAGTTTTGGCAGGGATTCATGCAAAATGGTTCGTGGATCAATGGTGTTGGCAAGGGGAGTTCGGATTGGAACATTGTATAAGCTATTGGGAAGCACTATGACAAATGAGTGCAATAGCTCAACTGTTCCTGAGGTTGATTATGATAAAAGCTCAACACTCTGGCATCAAAGGATGGGACATATTGGAGAAAAGGGATTGCGTACCCTGTACACAAAAGGTATGGTTCATGGTATCCCTAATTACTCAATGTCTTTCGAGTTTTGTGAACATTGTATTTATGGTAAACAAAATCGGGTTAGTTTTCCATCTGGTGCCACAAGATCTAGTGGGGTACTAGATTTGATCCACAGTGATATTTTTGGTCTTGTTCCTATGCCGTCTCTTGGAAAATCATGGTATTATGCTTCCTTTGTTGATGATTTTTCAAGATATGCATGGATTTACTTTCTTAAGAGCAAAGATGAAGTGTTTGAAAAATTTAAGGAATTTAAAGCACTTGTTGAGAATCAAACCGATAAAAGGATTAAGGTGTTGAGGTCCGATAATGGAGGGGAATATTGTTCTAATATATTTGAGAAATTTTGTAAGCAATGTGGTATTGCAAGACAGAAGACTACTCCATATACACCTCAACGAGAATGGAGTTGCGAGAGAGATTGAACAGATCACCGATGGAGAAGGCTAGAAGTATGCTCGGTGGTGCAGGTTTGGCACAAGAATTATGGGCAGAAGCAGTGAGTGCAGCATGCTACTTGCGAAATCGGTCACCTACATCAGCATTGCCGGATCAAACTCCATTTGAAGCTCTATTTGGTAAGAAACCTTCTATTTCACATCTCAGAGTTTTTGGGTGTGATGCATACATGCATATTCCAAAGGAGAAAAGAAGTAAGCTAGATAATAAAGTTGTTAAATGTATCTTTATTGGTTATAAAGATGGTGTTAAAGGATATAAGCTTTGGAATCCAAAAACTAAAAGTACGGTGTATAGTAGAGATGTGGTGTTTAGGGAGATGATCGGTGATTCCGGGGAAGGTAGTTACGAGAAGAGGAACCTGGAACGGTCCAATTTGATCTCATGGAAAACTATCAGACAAGTAGAGGATATGGAAGAGGAGCATACAGATGAGGATATGGAAGAGGAGCATACAGGTGAGGATCTGGAAGAGGATGAAGAAGAGGTTCATACACCTATGGTAAGGAGATCAACACGGGAAAGGAAGCAACCTGAAAGGTATAGTCCATCTGCTTTTCCTACTTCTTTTGTACTATCTGTTACTGATGAAGATCCTAGAACAGTTAGAGAAGCTGTTAATTCTGGAGAGGCAAACCATTGGGAAGAGGCCATGGATGAGGAAATGATGTCCCTGAAAAAGAACAGAACATGGGATTTAGTGAAATTACCAAGTGGTAGGAAAGCAATAGGTTGCAAGTGGATCTTTAAGAAGAAGCAGAATCGTTGAAGGTAAAGTGGAGAAATATAAAGCTCGCCTGGTTGCTAAAGGTTTTTCCCAGGTTGAAGGAATTGATTATGGTGAAGTTTTTTCTCCCGTTGCAAAGCTAACATCAATTAGATTTATGTTAGCTATGGTTGTTGCATTTGATCTTGAAATAGAACAGATGGATGTGAAAACTGCATTCCTTCATGGAGATTTGGAGGAAGAAATCTATATGAGGCAGCCTGAAGGTTTCACTATTGTAGGAAAGGAGGATCTGGTATGTAAGTTAAAGAAATCATTGTATGGACTGAAACAATCACCTAGAATGTGGTACCAAAAATTTGATACTTATGTTTTAGGAATTGGTTTTGTTCGTAGCAATGCTCGATCACTGTGTGTATTCAAAGAAAATTGGTAATGTAATTGTCATTATAGTTCTTTATGTTGATGACATGTTACTAATTGGAAATAGCAAGAAACTGGTCAGGGAAGTAAAGTCTCAGTTGGCATCGCAGTTTGACATGAAGGATCTTGGCCCTGCAAATTTTATATTGGGTATGCAAATAAAAAGAGATCGCTCTAACAGAAAGTTGTGGCTGGATCAAAAAAAGTATGTTGAGACAATGTTGAAAAGGTTCAATATGCAGGATTGCAAACCGGTGAAGGTACCTATTTCTTTAGGTGAAAAATTGTCTGCTGAACAATGTCCAAAAACAGAAGAAGAGGTAGAGGAAATGTCACATATTCCTTATGCAAATGTTGTAGGTAGTTTAATGTATGCCATGGTTTGTACTAGAGCAGACATTGCCCATGCAGTGGGAGTCTTGAGTAGATATATGTCTAAACCTGGTAAAGAGCATTGGACTGTTGTGAAAAGGGTTTTCGAGATATTTGCGTGGCACCTCTGATTTTACAATCTGCTATGAGGGTACGAGTAAAGAAAATAGACAATTGGATATAGAAGGGTTTGTTGATGCAGATTGGGCTGGAGATCTGGACAGGAGAAGATCTACTAGTGCTTATGTATTCAATTTGTTCGGAGGGGCCATTAGTTGGATGAGCAAGAGGCAGACTGTTGTTGCTCTTTCAACTACTGAAGCTGAGTATATGGCAGCCACTGATGCAAGTAAGGAAGTTGTATGGCTGCAAAGACTATGTGCTAAAATTGGGTTCTTTCAAGGAGTTGTGAAGATAAACTGTGACAATCAGAGTGCCATATTTTTGGCAAAGAACCATGCTTACCATTCAAGAACGAAGCACATTGATACAAAGTTCCATTTCTACAGGGACATGCTTGAACAGAAGAAAGTGTTGCTGGAAAAGGTAGACACCAAGGAAAATGTTGCAGATGCTTTAACCAAGGTTGTAAGCACTGAAAAGTTTAGATTCTGTACAATTGAAATGGGTCTGGCAAAGTATTCAACAAGTGGGAGAATGTTGGATGTGTCTCATTCTTTGCCAAAAAATAATTGTACGACAGGCACTACAGCGCAAAAGACGATGGGTAGGGGGGGTCCGGGGGGCCGGAGGCCCCCAAGGACCCCCGACTACGATAAAGGTGCTTACGTAATAGGCGACGGCTCGGGGTGCGTAGGGGGACGCCCTCGGATACGGTGAAAGCGATCGAAGCCGACGAAGCCGGCGTCGAAAATTTTCACCTACTTTTATCGCTACTTTTCACCTACTTTTATCGCTACTTTTGGAGCGACCCCGGGGATTCCCACGGTTGGTGGGTGGTTAGTTGGTGTGGGTGGTTTAGCCCATGGTGTTGTATCCACGGTACCCTAATACCACTTGGTGGTTTAGGGTTGTAAGAGTTTCCTTATATAATTATTGTAATGTCCCGTTTTAGGGACAAGAGAGAGAATAATATATCAAGGAGGATAGACTCTTGTTTCTTTGGACTAGCCCAAATTGGGTGAACCAGGGTAAATCTTGTGTGTCATATGTGCATTGAATGGTGTTATTATTTCCTTAGTTACTTTTCTGCTTTATTTCTAGAATATGTTTCTGTAAAATCTCTTCATTTGGATTTTCATCTAGGAGATCCAAGTTCAAAACCTAGTACAAGGGAATATAGACCCTTTCAAAACTTATGCTTTATCCTAACCTTTTGTTATTACATGGTATATTGGGAGATATTCCAACAACCATTCAAATGTAGCACAAAAATTTATCCCCATTGAAATGTTGCAGCAACATCTGTCACACTTTTCTTTATCAGTCTTGTATTATTTTATAGCTCATATGAACCATGTTTATCCTTTACCAATAACTTATTTTTTAGCAATGTCAAAATATCTTATTTTGGTATTTCTATGTTCCATTTGAACTCCTTCATTGGTAAGTTGATCAACTTTTTTGTTAAAGTCTCTTATCATATATACAAAATTAATGGATTTGAAATGGTTGTATATTTCTTGATTTTTTTGTAAAATCACATCTAGCATTAGATTTGATATTTTTACCTTTTTTTTCGCTCATTACTTCAATGACCAATTTTGAATCTCCATATACTATCAATTCTAACCACTTTTTCCACCTGACAATTTTCAATCCTCTATGTAAAGTTGATAGCTTCACATAATTGTTCAAATTCTTTCTTAATCCTTTAATGAATTCTACCAATACTCTCCCTAAAATATTTATTACAATCCCTCTTGCTCTTGCTACTCCTATATTCTTTTTCAATGCACCATAAAAAAATAGATTATATGCTCCAATACTAAATCTTGGGGGCTTGTCCTTCATACTTACCTAATTGGTTACAAATGGCATTTTCAAAAGCTAAACTGTTATTTTTTCAGCTTCTACCAACGAGTGTTCATTCTCAATCTTGCTTCTTTTGGATTTAATAAAGAATTTTAGAATTGCTATGCTACATGGATATTCCCCAAATGGTTACATCTCTCTATCTCAAAATATTATTATATTTTGAGATTTTCATATTTTCCATAATACAATTCATGGTAGTACTTCCCAACTTAACTTTAGTGTTGATTTTTTATCTATACAAAAAGGAAAATTAGTGTCCCATTTGGTTAAAAAATTCTCACATTCCTTAATTTTGGAATGAATGTCAACTCTAAAGTCCAATGCTTGCCACATGAAGTTCCAAAATTGGTTTGAGATTTCACATTTTTTTTGCTTGATAATAAGGGGTTGTACTTGGGTCCTCCACCCTTAACAAAATTACATCTTTCTTCTTTAGAGCTTGAGAGTTTACAAATAGAGTCACTTCTCATCTCAAATGAGATGCTATAGCTAGAAACCTAAATCATTTTACATAAAATGTCTAAATTCTTGATTTCCATTTTCTAAATATTTTCAAATCTCTGTATGAATACAATTACTCCAAAATTTAGCATCTTTCTTAACATTTTCTTATAGCAGCATTCACAATGCAAAAAATTCACCTCTACTATCTATGCCTTGCATCTTAGTAGAGTAATATTTCCAAAACATCACATTATCATAGTCCACTTTACCAAATCTGGATTACTAGTTTCCTTCCTGAAACACAAGTGCAACCACACAAAATATAATAAATAGTCTAAATGAACATACATTATTGTTACAAAATAAAACAGATATTACCAATGGAGAATATTAAAGTAAATCTTAATCATTAACTAATTTCGGCAATCAACATTTTTTGTCAGCTTCAACTAAATTTTCTACTTCCTCTAACCATGGAAAGGAGATGTTAACTTCACGATCCTCAATCAAAATCCCTCTATTGGCTAGATTATCTGCACATTTGTTACCTTCCCTTAATATATGTGTAAACCTGATTTCTTCAAACTCTTTAGCAAGATCTTGAATTTCCGCAATGATCTCTTGTATGTTCCATGAAGCATTTGCTTTCCTCAAAATTGTATTTATTACTATGAGAGAATCACCTTCCATCCATACTCTATTCCATTTCATTTGTTTACATATTTTAACCCTTCTAAAGTTGCCCAAGCTTCAACTTCATTATTCGTATTAATTCCACAATTGAAAGCATAATGAGATAAAATATCTTATCGATTACTTCTAATTATTCCTTCTCCTCCTCCTCCTGGTCCTGGATTTTATTTAGAAACTCCATAAAAATTTAGTTTAACCCACTCCACATCTGGTGGTTTCCACTTTATATTCTTTACCTTATTTTTGCATCTCTTGTATCCAACATCATAATTCTATTTAATGACTTGACTCCATCTATCAAGACTCTCTACTTCCAAATTAGGGATTGAGTAAGTTGGTAGGGTTGGTTTAGACTCCTCTATTACTAAACATATATTTTTTCATTACCTCTAAACTGCTTTCTTTTCCTTTAAATATTCTTCTATTCCTTTCTAGCCATATAATCCAAAGTATTGTATCTTTTGATATATCCCATACAATCTGTAAAGCCTCACTTTTAAAAGTGCTCTACCATTTCTTTAACCAATATTCAATTATGTTATTCATCACCATGCATTTACCAAACATATTAAGAATCCATTGCCATAGATTCCAAACTATTGAGAAATGTCCCAAGAGATGGTCAATACTCTCCTCCTTATTACAGAAAACACATTGAGAGGGACCATGAAACCACTTTTCATAAGGTTATCCCAGGATAAAATTCTTCTATGACCTACTAGCCAAACAAACATTTTAACTTTAGGAATGCTTGGGCTATCCCAAATATCTCTCCATATTTTAGTGATATTATTATTATGTTGGTGTTGAATATTATATCCACTTCTTGTTGTGTATTCTCCTGAGCTATTCAACTCCCAAATCAATTTATTCTTGGTACCCCTTAGAATAATCACAGTTGTTATCTTTCTACTCAATTGCCTCCTAACATCAATGTCTTGTATACTTGTAAAAAATATTATTTCCATTTGTATCTTCCTTCTTGATCCTTGTACAAAATGTTTGAAACCTTATCACCGTATTTGTCTTGAAGCAATCTCATCCAAGGTTTCAAAAACTGGATCTAAATTGAGTGGTTTTTTATCACACCAAGTATCCATCCAAATAGAAATATTTTCTCCAGTTCCCACCACCCATCTTAAACCTTTAATCATAATATCAATAGATTTTTTTAAACCATTCCAAATAGCAGAACCATTTGGAAAAGATAATGTAGTAAATAGTAAACTTAGGTCATTGGGATCAACATACTTACTTAGAAGAATTCTTGCCCATTGTCTTTGACTCTCTTTGTACAATCTCCAAATAACTTTTCCTCTAAGAGTTAAGTTTGCATCTGTAAGGTCTCTTAAACCAAGACCTCCTCTAGTTTTGTCATCACACAACTTGCTCCATTTCACCAAAGGAAATTTCCTTTTATCATGTAAACCTGACCATAAAAAGGATCGCATAATAAATATTAAACTTTTTTCAACTGATTTTGGCATAGAATACAATAATATATAGTATGTTGGAATGGCTTGTAAGACTAAATTAACTGCACTCTTCCTGCTAATGATAACCATCTAACTTTCCAAGCTGGAAGTTTATTTTCAACTTTACTAATAACAAGATTCCATAAATATATCCTCATTCTCCCCTCAAATAAAGGCACCCCTAGATAAATTGTTGATAAATTTACCTCCTCCATTTGAAGCAACCTACAAATTATTGCTTTGATATTAGCAGGAGTGTTAAGGAAGTAAATTTTGGATATAGTCCTATTATTTTTTTATCTTGAAGCTCTTGCATACTCTTTTAAAAAGTTATTCAAATCTCTGGCCTCATTCGTCCTTGCCCTACCAAAAAGAGTTGTATCATCTACAAACTGTTGATGGGTGATGTTATCGATGTTATTACTAACCTTAAATCTACTTATAAGCCCATCTTTGTAAGCCTTATTTAAGTTCCTACTCAAAAATTCTGCCATAATAATGAACAAATAAGGAGATAGAGGATCTCCTTGTCTAAGGCCTCTCTTGGATTTAAAAGATTCTATCACTAACCCATTGACCAAAATTGAATAAGAAACTGTAGAGACACAAGCTTTAATCCATCTAACCCATTTTTTTCAAAACTAAACTTATCTAAAACTACAAAAATAAAATCCCATTTAACCCTATCATAGGCTTTACTCATATCAAGTTTTAAGATCATAGCTTTCTCTTTTCTTGAAGTTGTTGAATGTATAACTTCATGAGCTACTATGATCTCATCCAGAATTTGTCTCCCTTTCACAAATCCTCCTTGCTCTTCTGAAATGATTTTGTCTAACAATGGCATTAATCTATACACCATCACTCTGTAAATAATATTACAAGTCATATTACATAGGCTTATGGGTCTAAAAGAATCAAAAAATTCAAAATTCTTCTTTTTTGGAATTAGGGTAAGATAAGTTGCATTTATTTTATAAGGAATGTATTGTTTTACCCTAGACTGATCCACTACCAAAAATAAATAATCCTTCACTATATCCCAATTATGTTGGTAAAAAACTATAGAGATACCATCTGGACTAGGGGATGTATCATTATTAAAAGAGAAAAGAGATACATGAACTTCTTCTAGAGTAATAGGCTCCATCAATTTCCTATTGTCTTAATTTTTTATAACTAAAGGAACATCTTGAAGAAGTTTATCCTTAAGAACTTCGATCTCCTATGAACCTAGAATATTTTGATAAAACGACTTTACCTCTTTTCTAATTTCACTCTGATCTTCAATTCAAACCCCTTCTATTGATTTAATTCTACTAATTCTAGAAGATGATCTTTGTACTATAGCCATCCTATAAAAAAAATGTATTTTTATATCCTTATTTTAACCAAGTCTGGCTTGATTTTAATCTCCATAATTTCTCTTCCTTATTCAAAATATTATGATATTCACTAAGCAAATTTATTTCCTCTAAGCTTGTATTATTTTTATCACCTTTTTAGAAATTTGAAAGTTTATCTTTTAGTTCTTTCTACTCAAAAATGTTTCCAAAGGTGTTCTTGTTCCATTCTTTTAATCTAGATGTCATAACTTTAATTTGGTTTGGAGTACCATACAACCCACAATTACCTAAGGAATTCTCATGTTTGAGCTATCATATCAACAAATTGAGGATGGTCTTCCCACATCTGCTCATATTTTAAATATGATATTCTTTTAATTCACACCCAATAATTTGAACCAATCCTTAAGGTGTTCATTTTAGTACAAGTTCCTTCATTTAGCCAATGATATGAGATAATGTATCTATCTATTTTTTTTGCTATTAGGTTTTGGCCTCTCTTGTTATTGGTCCAAGTATGGTTATCTTCTTCAAACTTAACTTCCCATAGATTGTTGTTTTGAATAAAAGCTGAGAGATCTTTTATACTTTACGTCAATTTCCTAATTCCCCAAATTTTTCATTCAACTTTGTTATGGCATTAAAATCTCCAATGATCATGAAATAAGTTTCTTGATGTTTACTTCTCATAAATACCTCAATACCACTCCAAACTTCTAATCTACTTGATTGAGTTGTAGGTCCATACACATTGATAAGGATGAAACGAATATCTGTAAAGTAGCAAATAACTAAAGAGGTTATCCAATACCTAGTTTTATGAATGGTTACGCAAGAGGTTCTAGAAGGATTCTCCCTGTTGATCCTTTAGAATCCATAGGATCCCATTCACATCTTGTCCAAACTACTTTCATAGTTTTTGAAACTTCTTCTTTTGTCATTTTATTTTCCTAAATACAAAGAATATCAAGTTTACTACTTAAACATAGGTCCCTAATACACCTATTATTTGATGGGGCATTAACACCCCTTATATTCCATAAGATGATATTCATGTCTCATTAGGGGATTTTGGCCCCTATTGCGTATTACCAATATCATTTTGTTGTTTGGTAAAGAGAAGTTCAACCAACTTAGTTTGTATTCCTTTCTCTATGTTAGCTCTTGCTTCCCTGGATCTTGCTTGATAATTTGAGGGTTTTCCTCTTTTTGCCTTGCCTATATTAGGAGTAGGTCTTATTATTCTATTCCTCGATATTCTTTCACAATTTTATTTTTCAACGTAATTATCCTCTTCTGGATCTATTGTAGAAGCTTTTGACTTATCCTGCTCATTTTCTAGTATTTCCTTGTTAATGGTAGAGGTATTAACTTCTAAAACTATATTTTATTTACCAATTATTTTCTTCTGAATGGTGCATGGTATTTCAAGAGAGTCTTCAAAATCTAAAGAGGCACATTTCTTAGGTTCATCGAGAATGTTCTTCCTTAAAGTAGGATCATATTGAATAGACGATTCCTTGCTAATATGTTGAAATTGTTGTACTGTGTCCTCTAAGTTTTTATCTACTTTTTCGTCATTGGCTAAAGACTCAAAAAAAATAGAATTTCTTCTAGTATCCTTCCTTATTGGTCTCCATTGTTCATTTTCTTTTATTTTTATAGATATATATTTTTTGGAAGTTAAAAACCATCTTTATCCATAACCATTTGTAAATTTCTCTTACGGTTTTCTACAAATGATTATGTTGGGCTCTTCTTAGGGCATGATTTCTCAATATGCCCCACCTCATGACATCTTCTACATCTAAAAGATATGTTTTCATAATCTATAGTTTGGATCCACATCTTATCCCCATACTTAAGAATGATTGATTCTGGTAAAAATTTACTTATATCAATCATGACCAATATTCAAGCATAAATAGCCAAAAATCCATCTTTTGTTGTATTTGAAATCTCAAAAAATTCTCCTAGAGTGTTTCCTATTGCCTTGAAGGTATCTATTTCCAAAAATTCAATGGGTAACCCAAACATCCTAACCCAAAATGGTACTAGGTATAGATTAACATTTTAGGTGAAAAGCCTTCATACCACCAGGTAAGGAAGAACCCTGATCTTCCCATAAACCAAGGACCCCTTTTAGGATTCTCTCTTTATTCTTGTAGAGAATATTGAAAAGCAATATTCAAGCCCAAGAAAATATACATGAAAAGCACCACAAGAAATTGGAGAGAAGCTCAAGAATTGATTATTCCATGAGAGGGACCTTGCATTAAATAAAAAATGTGTACAGTATGAGAAATTGTGTCATAACAAACTAAATAGATCTCAGTCACAAAAAAAACTAGGAGTTTACCAACCTCAGACAAGAGATATAACTCTAAAAAAACAATAAGATAATATTTAGAAAAAAATCCTAAATATACCTAGTAAAAACTTAAGATATACTCTAACACCCCCCTTCAATGGTACTAGGAGGTAGTGAACAACAACAAAACCAAATAAGTGGTATATCCACATATATGGGTTTCGATAACAAGGTCTGATAAGGTACTAATGTACAATATATCCATAAAAAACTATGTTGGAGAGATGATGAAAAACCATGTGGAAAAAAACCATCTACTATAAGAGAAATAAGGAGGATGAGGATAAGGAGAAGAAGATGTCCTCATCAACAACCCCTAAGGATAACTTCTTTCAAGGTCCTACAAAGGATCCGTGTGATGTCCCCAAAATGTATAGATACCTCGTCATCGAATTGAATGTCTCACATGAGGAAGAAAGAAGCCAGGAGGTATACATCGAAAATATTCCCACTCCAAGAAGGTATGAGGAGGGAACAACAAGAAATCTGGTGCTTGTGATGATGAACAAGGTTGCAAACCATATCGAAGTGAAGAAGTCATCAACAAACTAGGGAGTATAGAGTTTGAAGACTCAATGTTTTGCTACACAAGGAAAATAACAATAGAAACAATAAAAGAAGAAGGTAAAGAAGTCGTAAAATGGTCTTCGAGATCTCCTAAAGAGAGTTCAATAGAATATACCTATGAGAGAGTCTCAAAATACTCTTGATGTAAGACAAAGGAAGCAAAAGAAGGCTCTAAGGAAACAAGAGTAGAAGGACAAGGTGGCTCATCAAAACAAGGAAGGCACACCACAATAAAGTCCTCAATTTTTTTTGCATGAGCACCATATGGAGGGACATCAAACAAGGATGTGAGCTCCTCATTAAGATCAACAACATCCAAAATGTGTGACTCGATGAAAATAGAAGAAAATCCATCCAAAATGTCCTCTTCAAATATAGATAAATTAGGATGATCCACAGAAGGATGTAGGGGCTCCAAAGTATTTGAATTTGTATCAGTGTCTTGTAAAATATCTTCAATTGGTATATAAACATTGATCTCATGCAAAGCATCTTTATGCACCAAGTATTATTCATCACAAGATAATATATTCTCAAAATGTGCACAAAGTATGGAAAAATATGTATGGGGAGATGCTTGTGAATCCTAGTTTATAGGTGGTAAAATATCATTATAAACAATATCAGTAGTGTATCTGATAATAGTGCATACATGATTTAATATAGCTCACCAAAAAGACGACTAAGGTGTGTAAGGGCGAGGCTTAGGAATAAGACCAAGAAGATTTAGAAAAAGCTCAATTGAGCATAAGTGCTCAACAAGACTATCTCGCCAAGAAGGATATGAATCATTATCAATGCATGGAGTGATGGGCTAAAAGATGAAACAAAATATCCAACATGGTAACTTGCAAAGACACCAATGTAGTTGTTGAACTATGAAAAAGTCACCAAAGAAAAACCTCCTTAAACCAAAGTATCTCACAAAAGGAGAGTGAGAATATAGGATGAAGAAAAAAGGACCATAATCGCAAGGGTAGTCCAAAATGACTCCACAAGCACAAATACATGGTTTCCACCTATATGAACACAATGGGTTGATAACAAGGTCCAAAATGTGTGGACAAACAACCAAACAAGGGTCAAAGGGACTTTATAAATGTAGTCTATAGGATCAAAAAAACCTCCCAAAAAAATACCTTTATAATTCAAGCTTACAACCAATTTTACTAAAAAAAGGCTCAGAATCAGCTCCATAATGAAAAACTGCACTCAAAATGGAAAGAACAACCCCCCACTAAAAAATTATAAATTTTTTAAATACACAGCAATGAGAAAATGATTTTTTCAAAATTATGTCAACTATATTTGAATTCTAAATACACCAATGTGAAACTCTCAAAAAATCAATCAAGATCAAAAAAAGTTTGACCCAAAACGGATTTCGAAAGAGGAAATGACCTCCAAAAGTTACTTCTCCAAAAAAATCAAGGGCCACAGGTTTGCAGATAAAAAAACTAACATTTTCTGAAAATACCATCTACCATATTATAGATTTGACTAAACCAATGTGAAGCCCTCGAAAAATCAATCAAGATAAAAAAAATAACGAAAATTGATTTTGAAAGAGGGAGAAATGACCTCCAAAAGTTGCTTCTCCAAAAAACTGGGGGGCTATAGATTTGCAGATAAAAAAATAGTAGTTTTCTAAAAATTTCATCCACAAAACTATAGATCTGACTACACCAATGTGAAGCCCTCGAAAAATCAGTCAAGATAAAAAAAATGATCGAAAACTGATTCTAGAAGAGGGAGAAACGACCTCCAAATTTTTTTTCACAAAAACTTGTGGTGTCATGGGTTTGCAATTAAAAAGCCATGGCTTTTGTCTGAAAAGAGGGATCTGTAGCAAGGTTTGAAACCACTTTCTAATCACCAAGATCCCCAATAAAATATACAAGGTGAGAGCATATGATGACCAAACTCTAAAAGGTGAGATCCACGCTTTCGCAATGTTAGTTCCTTTAATGTCTTCAAACCTACAAAAAAGTAAAAATTTTCTTGAATGCTTGCAAAAAAATATATTCATCTTTGGTACCATGTAGAGAATATTGAAAAGAAATATTCAAGCCCAAGAAAATAGACATGCAAAGCACCATAAGAAATTGGAGAGAAGCTCAATAACTGATTATTCCATGAGAGGGACCTTGCATTAAATAGAAAAGGTATACAATATGAGCCATCAAATCATAACAAACTAAATAGATCTTAGCCACACAAAAAACTAGGAGTTTACCAACCTCGGGCAAGAGATAACTCCAAAAAATGCAATAAGATAATATTTAGAAAATAAATATCCTAAATATACCTAGTAAAAAGTTAAGATATACTCTAACACTTCCCTAGAACAAAGAATGTCTAGGAAGAAATCTTTGGGAAGAAATGATAGAATCACTCATGGAGACTTCCAACTCATATCAATCCATTTTCTCAAGGCTGAAGCCCCTGGCCAATACCCATTAAATATACCAAAAATTGCCCTATATTAGAGCAAAGAGGATCTCTCTGAGGTGCACTCACTAACCTCTACCACTAGGTAAGATTATAAGAATTTAACTATAAATAAATTAATGGAAAAGAAACTAAAACTCAAAATCTAATGAAATTTATCTGAAAGTTCTATAGCAAATATAATATTTGATAAAAACTTTATAAGTTTTTCATGCATAATTTCTAAGATACAAAAAGGGACAAAATAGCTTAGTTGAATTTTTTTTTGTCTAGATAGAATGTCTTTACTCATTGAAGTCCTAGCCCTTCATTGTTCTTCCCATCGTTTGAACCCTAGTTGACAAATATTTGTAATTTCGTTTTTCATGACTTGAAAAATCGTCACTAGCCTTGTTCCAAATGGTTGACTTCACAGGGTTGTATCTCCCTTAATATTGCTTAGATTTTTTCATATGACCATTCATTTTAAAGCTATTCAAATTTTGCACAAGTTGGTCCAAGAATCAGTTGAATCGGATAACTCTTCACAAAGATATGGCTCCTAAAAGATGAGATGTTTTTCAAGAAAAAACCCTAATCCTTTGCACTTTGCAATTTTGTTTTTCGCAACTTGAAAAATCATCATTGCTCTTGTTCCAAATAGTTGATTTCACAGGGTTGTATCTCCATCAATATTGCTTGGATTTTTGCATATTGACCGCTCATTTTAAATCTATTCAAATTTTCCACAAGTTGGTCCAAGAATCAGGTGAATCGGATAACTCTTCGCGAAGATATGGCTCCTAAAATATGAGATATTTGAGACTTCACATTGAATGAACAAGTGTTTAATATTTTCTTTCATAACATACATACTAATGACCCATGTATACCCCTTCTACTTAGATGTTCAACAATATAAATTGCTTTATGAGTTTAGATTCACATAAAATGATCAATTTTTAGAATGGATCTTACACTCCATAATTATGTCTGGCACCTGTTGTTTGGAATTAAGTGATCATATTAATTAGCCAATTGCTACTTGCATCCTTGTTTGACATGATATTTTATATTTTATTTATCGGTCCCTATATTATCTAGTCCAGTTCATCTTTATTTCTAACATTTCTTTCTCTTGATAACTTAGCAAACTCTTTATATTCATTCTTCAAGTCTACTGATTCAATCTCCCATATACCCAATCTTTGATTCTAGATTCTGGCCATTCATAAATTTTCCATACCTTTACTTCTGAAGTAGTCTCTTAATTGGAGTATTTTTAAATATCCTCCTATTGGTAGTATGCCATTAGTTGCATTTGTCAATACGTCTACTTTTTTGCCATCATTGATGAGCCATAAACAACCTTTTCTAAAAAAGAAAAGCATTGCATATAGATTTGACAATGTAATAGATCCTTGATCTAATACATTAATTTTTAATATATGTTTCGGTGGGTTGCCTCCAAGATACTTTTTCACCATAATATTGCTCCATAGTGAGTTGCTTTCCTTAATTAATCTCCATATTAGTTTGACTTCATACACCTCTGGCAATCAGGATAAATGCTTTATTCCTAATCCATCCCATTTTATGGGTAAGCATACAATATCCTACTTAACCAGATGGAACTTATTTCTTTCTTATTCTCTGGCACCTTTACACACAAATGTCCTTATTATCTTCTCAAAGTTCTTAATTATCCCTATCGGTGCATGAATAGATGACATTAAATATATCAAGATGGTAGATAAAACTAATTTGATTATAATCACTCTCCCAACTTAGATTTAATCATCTATGGGACCATATATTTAATCTTTGTATTACTTTGTTGAGGACAATCTCCCATTGCTTTTTAGCATGCTTGTTGGGCCAATTGGCACCCACATATACACATAATTCTTTGGATCTACCTAGTTTGAAGCTAACAAATTTGGCAAGTTTCCTCCTAAAAGCTATTGAGCAATTATATACATAAAGGATAAATTTACCACAATTAATAACAACTCTTATTGCTATATACTAATTTTCTAACTCCTCTTTCATGTTCTTGGATTCCTTAATAGATGCTTGTCCCATTAATTAGGTCATCTATAAATTATAGGTAGGTGGTTTTTACTACATTTGAAGTAATTGATGCTCCTTCAATTTGTCTTTGTGTTCTTGCTTACTTGATAAGATAGTTGGTGTTCTGCCTAAACCATGATGATATATAAAGCTAGTTATAATGGGCAACCTTGTATTATGCCTCTAGAAGAGTTAAAAAATTAGATGGTCCTCCATTGACTAAAATTGAGAATGTGCTAGAGTTGATGCAACCTTCCACCCATTTTACCCATTGCTCATAGAATCCCATTTTGTAGAGGATCATTAAGAGAAATCGCTTGTTAAGTTTGTCATAAGCTATAACAAAGTCAAGTTTTATCATCCTTGTTCTTTTCCTTGATTTAACTAAAGAGTGGATTAATTATTATACAACGATGACTTCATCTAAAATTTATCTTCCTTTAAGTGTTCCCCGTTGCTCTTCTGATATGATCATAGGTAGCCATTTTTGCAATCGACTAGCTATTGTTTTTGAATTAATTTATAGGAAAAGTTGCATAGAGAAATGGGTTTGAATCTATCAAACCTACTTGCCTTCTCTTTTGGGATAAGTGCCAAGAATGTCAAATTTATTGACTTTAAATTTTTTATTGTTGGTATCATTTCTTCCACCATTGCTAATAAATCCTTAGCTATAATTTCCCATGCTTCTCTAAAAAAATTTATTGAAATCCATCTGGCTTGGAGCTTTGTCTAACTTAAGAGAATACATTATCTCTCTAAATTCTTCCATGTTGACTTCCTTCATTAGATGATTGTTCATTTATTGTGCAACTACTTCTGCTAATAATTCAATCACTTCTCTTTGGATTTCTTCATAGTCAATGTTATCATCTAATAATGTGGTTTGAAAATAATTCCTTGCAACATTTTGTATTTCATTGTCCTCTACCATCTCCTCCCCATTGTCTTGCTTTATACATACCACTCAATTCTTCATTCTATAGGTAATCAAGGCTTTATGAAAAAACCTTAGAATTTGCATCTCATTTTTGTGTCTATAACACTCTTGTTCTTAACTTAGATCACTCTCGTCCTCAATCCTTTCTATTTGTGCAATCAACTTAGATTCCTCATATCTACTCAAATTTGTATTTGTTCCATTTTGTGTCAGTTTGTTTAATTCTTCCAGTCTATCACATATTTATTTCTTCTTTTCAGCTTTAGCTTTCATTATGCTTCCATGTCATCCTTTGATTTTATTCTTAATATGTTTTATTTTGCTATAGAATTTGAATATTGTTGGTCCTTCAACTTTAATATCATCCCACCATTTATTAATATTTTCTTTAAGCTCCTCATATTCTATCAGAGGATTATCCTTTAAGTTTATATATATATATATATATATTAATAAGCTATGTGTGGCTTCTATTGGTGGCCACTTCCATTACAAAAACAAAACATTACATTGCTCTTGTTATGTTTCTAACAAGTTAATTAAAGTATACCCATCTTTGCCTTTCTATCAAAGATATTCTCCATCTTCCTTAAATTGCTAAGTTTCCATAATCATCTCTTTTTTTAAGGAACTAACAACAAGAACAACCCTTACATGACACATAACTCCAACATATAGAAGGAAAAAAAACATAACAACCATCCATCAAAGAGGAAATCAATTTAATTATTTTTCTTATGTAGTATAGGTTCTTCCTCCTTTAGAGTGGCAAGATCTGAAAATGTGTTTTTGCGCTTCAAGCTCCTGAGGTTATATCTACTTATAACATATTTTGTAGGATCTTCATTTTTAGAAAACTGACCATCATAGATTGTTTCATAATTAGCTTCAAGAATACCATTTGAGGTGCTAATATTTTCCATGGAACCATCTAGATGGTCTTTAGTAACCATTTGGCTTTTATCAATGATCTTATTTAAATTATCCTTTTGGGGTTGAGTCCACCCACGAACCCAAAGATCCTTGAGAGATATTTCTTTTGACTAAAGAGGCTTTATCACAGACTCAAGATACGATCTACAAACAACCATCTTCTTTCAGCGCTTGACTACACCTAGGGTTTACATGCTTTCGTGAAGACTATAGCCAAATTTATCGGCTTTGCTCCCTCACTTAACAACACCTAGGGTTTACACCTCTTTCGCCAAGACTATAGCCGCAACCCATCCTTTGAGTTTATATATAATAATAACATAATTATATTTTATGTAAACTCTTCCCTAACTCGTCCTTCCTTTTGATAATTTAAAATAAAAAATATTTAAAATAATTATAATTACAATTTACATTTTATAAAGTAGTTATATAAGATGAAGATGGGTTATGTATAAAATCAAAAGGGATAGATTGGTTGGTAGGGACTGAGATAAAGGTTCCTTAAAAAATAAAAATAAACATAAAAATAAAGGTTATGTATGTATTGTTTGACAATATATAAACCTAAGTTTCTTCCTTACAAATTGAAAAATTTAACTAGTTAAACTAATATAACATTTAATTTTAATCTACACATATTAATTCATATTTAAAAAACCAAAATAATAGGTATTAATCTACAACTAAGGTGGGTTTAAATGTTAAGATCGTAAAACTCGAAAAGGTTAAAATTTTTAAGGGGTAGATTCCAAAAGCTTCTCTTAAGGGTAGGATCATACATCATATTTTGACATGTGTGGATAAATACTTCGATGTATTGTTTCACATGACCTACATAAATGTTAAAAACTATTTTCCTTTATTTTCTAATTATATCTGTTAATAAAAAATTATATCTTGCATTTTCATATAATACCATATGATTACTATAATAATAGTTTTCAATTGTCAAGTGGCATTAACTCAACTCGTTAAATTCCTCATCATTTCAAGGAAAGGAGACCCATGTTCGAATCTTGTCAACTTTGTTGTAATACCAATTGGTTATACGGGATTGAAACGAGCCCACAGTAAAAATCTATTCAATCCGCTTAATGAGCACTATAATAATATTATGGTGACATAGATTTAAATTTAGATCTTCTTAATAAAAATAAAATAAATTAATCAATACCCAGGTGTTGTAGGTGAGTTGGAGAGGAGAGGGCAATCCTCCAATGGAGGTCCTAGGTTTAAATATCCACCCTACCAAAAAGCTAAATTGGGTATCCAAAATCCAATTGATAATGTTGGTGCGGGCAGGGTCGGGTGCGACCCCCGGGTGACTTTGACGGTGTAGAACCCCTTGTTCGTGGTCTCTCAGGCCAAGGCGGCCTCAAAAAAATAAAAATAAATTAATTAATTAATCGATAACATAACAATATTTTTGTGATAGGAGTGTCCACCAGCTGAAAAACAAAATGAGGTGGATCAAGAGTAAAGCATCCATAACTGAATATCCCATAACAAAAGAAGTAAACATTCATAGTTGAATATCCATAACAAAATGAGCAAAATATAGCTATAATATCATATAGTCTTTGTTAATATTAGTTTCTAATATAATTATAATTTTGATATAGGCATATTTTTTTTTTACAGGAGAGTTGGTCACAACCACACTATTTTTAGTAACTGACAAATGCAGGGTTCTAACCACATGAAATACCAACTGAAAAACAAAGTGAGGTGGATCAAAAGTAAAGCATCATGCTCTGCTAGGGTTTGATGCAAGACTGACTGTGCATTTTTCGTAAGGGTTTCAGTGGGAAAATCCTATCTGTTGCATTAACACCGCCTTGAGGCGATGTTAATTCACCCTTTTTAATGGCTGCTACTCATGCAATTGACTCCATTTATTTTGAGTCTGCTGGAGAACTCAATGGTACCGGGGAAGCGTTCGTGCAAGTTCATTCTGACAATGTATCACAAGGTAAAGGCCTTGTCCTTGAAGTTGTTATTCCTTTGCATGAATTCCATACAGCTTGTGAATGGTTTGAGAGTCATACCCTAGTGGGTTATTTTCTAGGTCGTATCCCATATGATACCCTTATTCGTTCATGGGTCAAGCAAGTTTGGGGCCCATATGGAGTCAAAGTGGAGAATATACAAAACCTTACAAAAGGGTATTTCATTTTTCGCTTTTCAGATCCAGCTCAAGCATAGAAGGTTTTGTCTAGGGGTCCATGGACTGTCCGTAATTCTCTGTTGATTTTGCAACCCTACTCTCAAAATTTCCAAGTCAGTGATCAAGCTGCACTGGAAGTCCCGGTGTGGGTTGAATTCCCTGGTCTTCCTGTTCCTCTTTGGGGTTTTTTGCAGACTTTAGTTGCCCCCTTAGGTAAGTTTGTTTTCCTTGAGCCAGAAAAGTTTTTCTCCGCTCGACCCACTAGAAGGGTTTGTATCAAATTTGACCTTACTAAGGATTTGCAGGAGTTTATTGATATTAAAATAGGGGACCAATCCATAAGGCAAAGAGTTGCCTATATCAATTTACCCAATACTTGTTATCGATGTCAATCTGTAGCTCACAAAATTCAATAGTGCCCTTTGATGGAATGGAAATATAAGGCAAATCCCTCGCCCACTCTTGCGGCTCCTGCTAATGGCTCGCGAGGAAACACTAAAGAATGGACTACTGTCTCTAGTAAGAAATCTCGTGGTACTAAGCAACAAGAAGCTTCGATTTATGCTGCACAACCTGCCCCTTATCCTTCTCAAGACATGCAAGCTTCTATTGAAGTTGTTTAGAATCCTGTTGATACAGCCCCTCCGGTTGTTAACATGCAACCCCTAGTTCCACCAGTGTCTCAACTTCTTTAATCAGGCCCTTCTTTGGCCTCAATGGTGGCAGCTCCAGATAATTCTTTAGTGGAGGAGGGTCGGGCCTTGAAGGTTCGTCGCTTCCGTAGCCCTATTCGAAATGATAAACATCGACAACTAAATAGTGATGCTTTCCATGCGACCTCCAACTATTTTGGCTCACTTAAAGGTTTGGGTGATGTAGAGGATGTCATGGAGATCATGCATCCTGACAAATCCCAATGATTTTTTTATCATGGAATGTTCGAGGACTGATGGACCCGGTCATAAAATATTTGATCTGAAATGAGATGTCAAATGTTTCTCGAATGCATGGAAGCCTCGATATTTTATGTCTACAAGAAGTTAAGATTTCTGATTTCAATATGCGGTGTACATGTGATTTTTTGTGGCCACAAAGTACCTCTTTTGCCACAAAGAATTCCTCGAGAAAAGGAGGAGCCATCACTATCCTTGGGCCTCGATTACAAAAGAATGTTGTGACTTGGGGTGTTGACCCATCTAATCAAGCTGTCTGGATTTTGCTCGAGATCTGTGGAAAACCTCTTGGGGTGGTTAATGTGTATGCCTCAAATGTCGCTTTTGATAGATGCGAGTTGTAGAGATGGCTTGCCATGAATCTGCCATTTGCCACTTGGGTGCTCTATGGAGATTTTAATATGGTGGAGAAATCTTCTGATAAGGTCAGTCATGTCCTGATGCGGTGGTGTTTAGGTGAAAGAGAAGCTTGGTTTTTTATGAAAAACAAGTTTCGCCTTTATGACCCTAATTCCTGATTCTCGCCTTCCGACTTCCCACGGGCTCTTTGGTACACCTGGTCCAATTTTCAAGGTCGCTTCTTCTAGGGTTTTGGTAAGATTGGACAAAGCCATGATTTTTGAGTGTGACAACTTTCAGTTCTCCCGTATTTTGCCTTCTTCACCGTATGTGTTGACTTTGCCTGGTACTACACTGTTTGATCATTCACCTATTTTATTCTCGGTGGCAATGTTAAACTTTCAACCTAGAGTGCATTCTTCACAGTTTTACCTAAATGTTTATTTTTTGCATAGCTTTAGCATGAAAGCTCATATATGCCGCATTTGGAATTTGATTCCTAGACCTGATGGTATTTCTGGAAGGATTGAATGGTGGAATGCTGCCATTCAACAAACCACTAAGGTGTTACGAACTTTGGGTGTTGAAGTTGCAAAACGACGAAAAAAGGCCAAGTCTGCCTTGCAAAGTGAGCTATCCAAAGCCTGTCTCAGGCTTGAAGCCTCTCCTTTCAACTTTGTTGCTCAATCCCAAGTTTCTTCCGTTCGAAATGAGCTAAAAAAGGTTGATTTGTATGAAGCCAAGGGGGCTCAATTACATGCTCGAATGCATTGGCTCAAAGTGGGGGACAGAGTGACCAAAGAATTTTTTCAGTGCCTCAAACCTCCTGCTCAAAATTCTCAATTTCAATCCATTCAAGTTGATTGGCAGATATTTATAGATCTTTCAGACATTGTCAAAGTATTTGTTTCACATTATCAAGGTGTTTTTGCTTCTCAACCCCTTGATGATGCTAGAAGGCAAGCTCTTGTTGATTGTACCGTTGTTGTCCCCAACAAGATTTCTCTTGAGCAAATGTTATTTTGTGACACTCCTCTTTCTCTGGAAGATCTAAAAATTGCCTTGTCACTTATGGCCAATGATAAGGCACCTGGGCTTGATGGCTTCCCATGTGAATTCTATAAAGAATTTTGGGATATGCTTGGTTCTGATCTCCACAAATTTTATCTTGAAGCCCTGCAATGTGGTTCACTGGGTTCCATTATTAACAAAGGCAATGTTAAATTTATTCCCAAGTCTGGAGATCCTGAGCTCATCACCAATTGGAGGCCGATCACCCTGCTTAATGTGAGCTACAATATTATTGCTAAAGCCCTTGCGCTTAAGCTTAAATCTATTCTGCCTTTGATTTTCAGACTTGAACAAAATGGCTTTGTTAAGGGAAGATACATTCTTGATAATATTCTTGCTGTTTGGGAAGGTATGGAGTGGGCAATAAATTCTAAACAAGATGCTTTATTAATTAAGATAGACTTTGAGAAAGCCTATGATAATATGGAGTGGTACTTCATAACTGCCATGCTTCAGGCTCTAGGTTTTGGGCCAGTATTTGTGAGCACCATTCTTATGTTATTTCAAGATGCTTCGATGTTCTTACCTTGAATAATAGTCAATCTCAGTCAATTTATCTTGGTCGCTCTGTGAGACAGGGGTGCTCTCTTGCTCCATCTCTTTTCATTCTTGCTACAGAGGCTTTTGGCTATTTATTGGCCCATAATATGGATCAAGGATTAATCAAGGGTATTGCTCTCCCTAATTCTGACCGTCAGTTGGTCAATGGTCATTTTGTAGATGATTCCTTCTTAATGCTTCAAGAAGATGAGCAATCCCTTTCCTCGGCTATTAGTTGCTTAGAGGTGTTCTGTTTAGCCTCTGGTTCTTCTATACAATGGAAAAAAACATCCTGTTTTTGGCAATCTCAATCTCAACTACCACACTGGTTACATCAATTCCAATGGACTTGGATTCATCCAGGTGAGGTGTTTAAATTTCTTGGAATTCCTTTTGCATTTCATGGTTCCTCTGCTCAATTATGGCAGTATGTTATTGATAAAGTGGAAAATAAGCTTTCTTACTGGACTAGTAAGAAACTTTCTCTAGCAAGAAAATTTCATATTTGTTCTAAGGTTTTAGCCACTACCCATGTCTATTATTCATCTTGTTGGGTTCCATCCAAATCTTGTTATAAAAAACTAGATAAGCTTATGAGAGACTTCTTGTGGGCCAATGACTCGGTCAAGCAAGGTTTTCATCGGGTAGCCTGGGAAATTTGTTGTTTGCCCAAGGATTGTGGAGGCATGGGTTTGTTTGATTGTCACCGACAAGGTCTTGCCCTTTGTGCTAAATGGATCACCCGATCTTTAATTGGGGATGAATCTTGGAAAGTGTTGGTTAGACATTGCATTTATTTTGGTTTGCTTCAGGGGAAGAAAATTTGGAAAGGGTGGGATTGCAATCCATTCTTACTGCCCTTGTCCCTATTAAAGTTAAAGGTTCTTTTGTCATTCAGAGTATTTGGAAAGCCTGGGAGGCCTTCAAACCCTAGCTTAGTTGGAAAGGGAGTTTTCGCAAAGCAAGTGCCTCTTTGTCTTCCATGAATATTTGGTGGTCTCCTGTTATCACTTGGCAAGGTTCTCCCTTAGCTCTGGTGCAATGGGTCAGAGCGCAGAGGTTCTATAAGCGTGGTATTGCTTCCATTTTTTATTTCTTCTCTCGATATGCTAGGTGTTGGATACCCTGGGAAAGTTTTCGTCAAATTCACAATTTAAATCCTGGTGATAGAGACACTTATGAGGTGGTTATTGATAGTATTCCGTTTTCTATTTGGAGCAAACTACATAAGCATTTTTCAAAAACCCTGGTGGTCAAATTGGTGTTGTCCTGGGGAGCTTCCTGTTTTGCAATATAAAGCTCATCTTGGTTACAAATGGCTCACCCCACAAGTTCCAATGGTTGATAAGCTCACTCTGAGATGGAATTTAGTCTCTCTTCCCTCCCAATGGAATAAGAGGTTTCGGATTGCTTGGGCTACTTATATTGAACCTAAACAGAGTTTTTTTGCTTGGAGTCTCTTACATCAAGGGTTACCTGTTGGCAGTAGGCTCAAGCATCTAGGTGTTCATAATCTCATTTGCCCGGTTTGTGGACAAGCGAAAGATTTACTGCATGTTTTTTGGTCTTGTGATCGGGCTCAATCGGCTTGGGAGTGGCTTCTTGAATTTTTTAGACCTTTTATGAAAGAGGATTTTACTTGGATGCATGCTATTTTGGGTGACCTTATTGCTTTTTCCTTCAACTTGGATGTTGTTTGGAATATTTTTAGAATTGGTACCTTGTTTTATCTATGGAAGTCCCAAAATAGAGTTGGTTTTTCTCAGCAAGATGTCGGACATGTCTTCTTTGTTGCTGATAAATATGATATATTCTTTGATTGTTGGTTACAGATTCAAGTACAGGTTAAAAAAGTACAGGTGGAGCTGCAGTACTTATGTACCCTCATGGATCATTGGGGGAATGCACCCTACATTATGAGTCATGTGCATCTTCCTTCCCCTTCCAGGTGGTAGTAATTTCTCGGCTTCTTTCTTTTCGAATGCATATTTAATACTGTTTTGGCAGTTGTTATTGGCAGTTTGTGGGATGTTTCTGACCCTCTTGTATACTCTTAACCACAATGATTAATGTATTGGTTTACGGGTTGTGCTAATCCCACCCACCCTTTTTTGTATGATTAAACATTATTTTATTAATATAATGGTTTTTTCATCAAAAAAAAAAAGTAAAGCATCCATAGCTAAATATCCCATAACAAAAAGAGTAAAGCATCCATAACTGAATATCCATAACAAAATGAGCAAGATATAGCTATAATATCATAGTCATTGTTGATATTAGCTTCAAATATAATTATAATTTTAATATACGCATGTTTTTTTTGGTTACATAGGAGAGTTGGTCACAACCACACTATTTTTAGTAAACAAATGCAGGGTTCAAACCACATGGGCTGCTTCCACTAAACCTATTTTATTTCGTTATTATCGACTCGACGTGAAAGGGATCATCGATCGTTCAAGATTCGTATCGTCATCGTCGGTTTGACATGCAATCAAAATATTTAGATCAAGTGCCTTTGCAAACAGACTGCCCTTGAATTTTGAATCTGGGTTTCTTCCCAATCCACCTAGCCCTCGGAAACTTTAATGTGCACATGTTAGTTGATATATTTTTTACAATAAGTTTACACATTTTTTTACGAAAAATCATAATCCTCTCATATTAAGATTTAAACCTTAAAAAAAAAAATCATATCTCTTACTATTACCTAACATGTTAGTTAGTATATTTTAAAAAGCTCCTTTATTTGGTTTTCCTTTATACTCGTTAATAGCCATTTCAAATATGAAGAGTGGTTTTTACTTTTATAAGCCTATATACAAATAAAATAAAAATTATTTAAAGTTTGCCTAAAAATTAATCTAAGAAATTGATATACTACTCATGTTTGATGTATTCAACGGTACAACCATTTGAACACTATGAAATCACCATGGAATCCAATGTAAAGTCAAAGTCAACCTTTTCCATTTGCATGCTTTTGTACGTATTTGCATCATTCGCTAATGCTATGACGTAATGGTAAATTTGTTTGCTTTTAAGAACTTAATTTTTTTTTTAAATAAAAGTTTAAGGTTTTTAAGGTTGTATATTATGTTTGATAATTAAAATGCAGTTAAATAAATAATATTTTTTATAAAGTTATTATATAACCTATTTTAATATATTAAAAATTACTTTACTTTTTACTTTGTTTCAAAAGTCAATCAAAATGCTATGCATTAATGCCATCAAACATGTATAAGATGTAATAAATCTAGTTCAACATAACGAGTGTCAACGTATTTTTTTGAACCACCATATATCATAGCTCATCCTTTGTTCTTCATAATTTTTTTTATTATTGGAACTAACAATTATATTCAATAAAAATAAAAGATGTTATAAGGAGTTGGATGCAAGGTCACCCATAAGATCAAAATCAGAACCAACCTAAACTTTAAAAGGGTGAATAAGTAACATAATTAAACATAAAAAAGAAACTAAAGTAAAGAATTGTAATTCTAGGCCCCAAGTAGACTTATTGTTCCATCATCATGCATCCAAAGCCAACGCCCTAAAGTTGTTAGAACTGTTGGGTCAAATGAATGAATCGTTTTTCGAATATGATTGTTTCCATTTTCTTTCCTCTGTTGAGGACTATGAGAACGTCAAAACCACATAGAAAGGGAGGGATCTTTAGATTTTGCTTCCTTCGTAGGAACCGCCAATTCCATCGATGATGGTTCTGCATCCAACAACATATCCTCGTTGCCGCTAAGATACTCCAACACACTGTAGTTGTTGGATGAATTAGGAACATAACTACCCAATTGAACACTAGTCATATGAAGTTGCTTCTCTAGAGTGACATCTTCTTATGTAGATCCCCTTCTCGGATTGCATGAGCACCTTACACTAGTTGGGGAATGTATTGGAGGACTAATAATTTTTAAAGGTCCACCAAACCATAGGTTATACGAGAGAATCTTAGTAAATGTTATTTTGAGAGGGCTTATTGACAAAAATTGTCAAACTTTGTTCGACGAGAACAACGCAATGGTTAAGGCTTTGGCCTTTCTATAGGGAGGTCCAAGGTTCAAAACAGGGTGTACCAAAAAATGATATGTTGGATGGTAGCAGTTGAATGTTTGTCGGTTGGTTGTTCTAGTTTGATGTCCTACCCTAAAGGGTTAAGGTGTCTCATTGACTTTGTCTAATTTAATGGGCTAAGATTTATAGTGATAGAATCCACCCAAAGGTGTTACCAAATCCCTTATGTATTAAAAAATTAAAAGATTTTAAAACTTTAAATAAAAGTTTAAAATTTGAATCTTAAAAAAAATTATGCACCATAATTTAATTAAAGTATAAATAAATAATTATAAATACTTTAGTAATCAATCTTTATCACAAAAAAATTATTTTATATAACTTATAACCTCCAAAATATTAAAAGTTACTTTGCCGTTTATCTTTCCTCAAAAAATCAATCAAAATCCTATGCTTTACTGCCACTCTACATAAGCTGTAGGATAAATGTAGCTCAAAGACAAGAAGTATGACCTAATTTTTGAACAACGATGTATCATAGTTCATCCTTTGTTCGTTATTATTCTTAAAAAAAAGTTGAAATAGTTTTTAAAACAAAAAATTAAAGTAATTTTTAAACGTTCATTAGCTATAATTTTTTTTTTATAAATGAAATTTATTTAATATATGTTTATTTAATCAAACTTTGATTATTGAAGTATGATATATAATTTTATCTTATTTTACCTAACATATCATTATGATATATAACTCTATCTTATTTACTTATTATACCATTATCCGACCTCCAAGGACTAGGTAGATTGGTAAGTGCTTGCCTGACCAAACACTTACCAAAAAGAGATAGGTTCAAATCTTAAGGGTGCCAATTGCAAAGGTAGTAGTCTGATCTGAATCCTCTGAGTGTGTGTCAGACTGATGATAATGGTATGAATCCTGAGCGATAAATAGTCTCCCTCTTATACTGGGTCATCTTCCTCTCACACCGGATCAACAACAACAAGATGTCATAGGTTTTTTGGGAGCAACCCTTGGTCTCCCTCTCACACAGGGTCAACAACAACAGGATGTAATAGGTTTGTTGGGAGCAACCAATGTGGTTTGAACCTTTCACTGACAATTACTAAAAATAGTGGTCGTAACGTACTCCCTTATGTACGAAAAAATAATTATAATAAATAAATAAAAATTATCCGATCAAACTTTCATTTAAAAAAAAGTATGATTTATAATTCTACCCCATTGGTTTCAAACCTTGAACCTCCTTTTTAAAGTTTCAAAATCTTATTTGCATGAGTGCGGTCTATAACAAAGCCATGCTTGTGGTCCACCAACAAGGATGTCACTTGCATTATTGGTGATGAGACCTAGGTTCAATCCTCACGACGGACCTCCCCATTATCCAGAAAATTTCATATTCTTCATGTTAAATCAATTCATTTTTTTGGATGAAAAGACCATTATATTAATAAAATAATGTTTAATCATACAAAAATGGTGGGTGGGATTAACACACCCCATAAACCAATACACTAACCACTGTGGTTAGGAGTATACAAGAGTGTCAGAAACAGTCCACAAATTGCTAGATAACAACTGCCAAAACAGTGTCAAATATGCATTTAGAAAGAAAGAAGCCGAGAAATCACTGCCATCTAGAAGGGAAAGGAAGAGGCACATGACTCATAACGCAGGGTGCATTCCTCCAATGATCCATGAGGGTACGTAAGTACTGCAACTCCACCTGTACTTTTTCAACATGTACTTGAATCTATAACCAACAATCAAAGAATATATCATATTTATCAGCAACAAAGAAGACACGCCCAACATCTTACTGAGAAAAATAGCTCTATTTCGAGACTTCCATAGATAAAACAGGGTACCAATTCTAAAAATATTCCAAACAACACCCAAGTTGAAGGAAAAAGCAATAGGGTCACCCAAAATAGCACACACCCAAGTAAAATCTTCTTGCATAAAAGGTCTAAAAATTTCAAGAAGCCACCCCCAGGCCGAATGAGCCCGATCACAAAACCAAAAAATATGCAGTAAATCTTCCATCTGTCCACAAATCGGGCAAATGGGATTATGAACACCCAGATGCTTGAGCCTATTGCCAACAAGTAACCCTTGGTGTAAGAGGCTCCAAGCAAAAAACTTTGTTTAGGTTCAATATAAGTAGCCCAAGAAATCTGAAACCTCTTATTCCAGCGGGAGGGAAGAGAGACTAAGTCCTATCTCAGAGTGAGCTTATCAACCATTGGAACTTGCGGGGGTGAGTCATTTGTAACCAAGATGAACTTTATATTGCAAAACAGGAAGCTCCCCAAGCCAACACCAATCTGACCACCAGGGTTTTTGAAAATGCTTATGTAGTTTGCTCCAAATAGAAAATGGAATACTATCAATAACCACCTCATAAGTGTCTCTATCACCAGGATTTAAATTGTGAATTTGACGAAAACTTTCCCAAGGTATCCAAAACCTGGTATGTCGGGAGAAGAAATAAAAAATAGAAGCAATACCACACTTATAGAACCTCTGCGTTCTGATCCACTGCACCAAAGCTAGGGAAGAACCCTGCCAAGTGATAACATGAGACCACCAAATATTCATGGAAGGCAAAGAGGCACCTGCTTTGCGAAAACTCCCTTTTCAACTAATACAAGGTTTGAAGGCCTCCCAGGATTTTCAAATACTCTTAATGACAAAAGAACTTTTAATTTTAATAGGGACAGGGGCAATAAGAATGAATTACAATCTCACCCCTTTCCAACTTTTTTTTTCTTGAAGCAAACCAGAAGAAATGCAATGCCTGACCAACACTTTTCAAGATTCATCCCCAATTAAAGATCGGGTGATCCATTTAGCACGAAGGGCAAAACCTTGTCGGTGATAATCAAACAAACCCATGCCTCCACAGTCCTTAGGCAAACAACAAATTTCCCAGGTCACCCAATGAAAACCTTGTTTGATAGAGTCTTTGGCCCACAAGAAGTCTCTTAGAAGCTTATCCAACTTTTTATAACAAGATTTGGATGGAACCCAACAAGATGAATAATAGACATGGGTAGTGGCTAAAACCTTATAACAAATCTAAAATTTTCCTGCTAAAGAAAGTTTCTTACTAGTCCAGTAAGAAAGCTTCTTTTTTCACTTTATCAATAACATACTACCATAATTGAGCAGAGGAACCATGAAACACAAAAGAAATTCCAAGAAATTTAAACACCTCACCTGGCTGAATCCAAGTCCATTGGAAATGATGCAACCAACATGGTAGCTGAGATTGAGATTACCGAAAACAAGAGATTTTTTCCATTGTATAGAAGAACCAGAGGCTAAACAAAACACCTCTAAGCAACTAATAGCCGAGGAAAGGGATTGCTCATCTTCTCGAAGCGTTAAGAAAGAATCATCTGCAAAATGACCATTGACCAACTAACGATCATAATTGGGGAGAGCAATACCTTTGATTAATCCTTGATCCATCTTATGGGCCAACAAATAACCAAAAGCCTCTGTAGCAAGAATGAAAAGAGATGGAGCAAGAGGGCACCCCTGTCTTACAGAGCGACCAAGAGAAATTGAACGAGATTGACTATTATTCAAGGTAAGAACAACTGAAGCATCTTGAAATAACATAAGAATGGTGCTCACAAACATTGGTCCAAAACCCATAGCTTGAAGCATGACAGCTATGAAGTACCACTCCATCTTATAATAGGCTTTCTCAAAGTCAATCTTAATAAATAAATCTTGTTCAAAATTTCTTGCCCACTCCATACCTTCCCAAACAACAAGAACATTATCAAGAATGTATCTTCCCTTAACAAAGCCAGTTTGTTTAGGTTTAACAATCAAAGGCAGGAGAGATTTAAGCTTAAGCGCAAGGGCTTTAGCAATAATATTGTAGCTCACATTAAGTAGGGTGATCGACCTACAATTGGTGACGAGTTCAAGATCTCTAGACTTAGGAATAAATTTAACATTGCCTTTGTTAATAATGGAACCCAGTGAACCACATTGCAGGGCTTCGAGATAAACTTTGTGGAGATCAAAACCAAGCATATCCCACAATTCTTTATAGAATTCACATGGAAAACCATCAAGCCCAGGTGCCTTATCATTGGCCATGAGTGACAAGGTATTTTTTAGATCTTCCAGAGAAAGAGGAGTGTCATAGAATAACATTTGCTCAAGAGAAAGCTTTTTGGGGACAACAATGGTACAATCAACAAGAGTTTGCCTTCTAGCATCATCCAGGGGTTAAGAAGCAAAAACACCTTGATAATGTGAAACAAAGGCTTTGATAATGTTCAAAAGATCTGTAAATCTCTGCCCATCAACTTGAATGGCTTGAAACCAAGAATACCGAAATCAATCTGAGGCGTTGAAAAAAAATATTTGGTCACTTTGTCCCCCACTTTGAGCCAATGCATTCAAGCACGTAGTTGAGCCCCTTGGCTTCATACAAATCAACTTTTTTTAGCTCATGCGGAATGGAAGAAATTTGGAATTGAGCAACAAAGCTGAAAGGAGAGGATTCAAGCTTGAGACAAGCTTTGGATAGCTCACTTTGCAAGGCAGACTTTGCCTATTTTTGCCATTTTGCAACTTCAACACCTAGAGTCCGCAACACCTTAGTGGTTCGTTGAATGGCAACATTCCACCATTTAATCCTTCTATAAATACCATCAGATCTAGGAATCAAATTCCAAATGCGGCATACATGAGCTTTCATGCTAAAGCTATGCAAAAAAGAAACATTCAAGTATAACTCTGAAGAATGCACTCTAGGTTGAAAGTTTAACATTGCCACCAAGAATAAAATAGGTGAATGATCAGACAATGTAGTATCAGGTAAAGTGAGCACATACGACGAAGAAGGCAAAAGACAGGAGAACTGAAAGTTGTCACACTCAAAAATCATGGCTCTGTCTAATCTTACCAAAACCCTGGCAGAAGCAGCCTAAAAATTGGACCAGGTGTACCAAAGAGCCTGCGGGAAGTTAGAAGGCGAGAAGCAGGAATTAGGGTCATAAAGGTGAAGCTTGTTTTTCATAAAAAGCCAAGCTTCTCTTTCACCTAAACACCACCACATCGAGACATGACTGACCTTGTCAGAAGCTTTCTCCACCATATTAAAATCTCCACAGAGCACCCAAGTGGCAAATGGCAGATTCATGGCAAGCCATCTCCACAACTCACATCTGTCAGAAGCGATATTCAAGGCATACACATTAACCACCCCAAACGGTTTTTCGCAGATCTTGAGCAAAATCCAGACAACTTGATTGGATGGGTCAACACCCCAAGTCACAACATTCTTCTGTAATCGAGGCCCAAGGATAGTGACGACTCCTTTTCCCGAGGAATGCTTTGTGGCAAAAGAGATACTTCGTGGCCACAAAAAGTCAAGTGCACATCGCAAATTGAAATCATAAATCTTAACTTCTTGTAGACATAAAAATCGAGGCTTCCGTGCATTCGAGAAAAAATTGACATTTCATTTCGAACCAAATATTTTCTGACCGAGTCCGTCAGTCCTCGAACATTCCACGAGAAGAAAATCATTGGGATTTGTCAGGATGCATGATCTCCATGACATCCTCTGCATCACCTAAACCTGTAAGCGAGCCAAAATAGTTGAAGACCGCGTGGAAAGCATCACTGTTTAGCTATTGACGTTTGTCATTCCGAATAGGGCTGCGAGAGCGACGGACCTTCAAGGCCCGACCCTCCTCCACTGAAGAATTATTTGGAGTCGTCGCCACTAAGGCCAAAGAAGGGCTCGACCAAAGAAGTTGAGACAACAATTAATTTTTTTGGATTTGGATAGTGTGAGAAACTCCACGACCAACACTTAAGGTTGAACATTCTCATCCCAGTCATGACCTCTCGTAAGGTCGAGAGCTAAGCTTAGTAGTAGGGGATTAACACACATCCCACGGTTTGAATCTTGAACCTCTCGAAGAAGAGCCAAAGCCCGAATCATTGCACTGTCCCTTCCCTAAACAAACTCTTGGTTAGAGAAACCTCTAGAGTTGTTCTTAGATAACTTATAGCGTCGTCCCATTCGGGTATACCACTATTTAAAGGAAAACCACAAGATTTTTTTTGTGTTCACAAAGATAGCACAAAGATGGTTCAAACACGAAACCTCTAATTCATCTCGGATGTTTAAGAAACGAACTCACTTCAAAAATGCAAAGATGTGGTTTAGACATTGGACCTCTATTTATTAATTTTCGAGTTATGTCTCAGAAATCAACTCCGCTACTACGACGTACAAATCCACTCATATTATTCCAAGGGAATAAGAGCATTAATATCCTTACAAAATATTGAAAAACAAGACAATAAATAAACAAAATTTTAAATGTATAAATTATTGAATAATAATATTTATTATTATTATTATCTCATGGTTTGGGTTTTGTTTTTTTGAGAGGTCCAAGGTTCAAACTGCGATGTGGGTGAGTGTGTGTGAGAGGTATATGTATAAGATTGAATGTTAATCCTTTGTTTATAAGTTTAGCTTTCAACCTTAGACGTCGGTCGTTTCTCACACTACTTGAACAAAAAAACACTATTTTTTTTTTAATAATAAAGGAATCAGTAACACCATTGGGTGTGGCCACAATAAACCTCTCGACCTTACGAGGGGTCATGGCTAAGATGAGAATGCTCAGTTCTAAGCCTAGGTTGTAAGCGTTTCTCACATTACCCGAAGAAGAAAAAAAACATTCATCGTTATTTTTTATAAATAGAAAAATTGGTAATGCCATTGGGTGTGGCCACACTAAACCTTAGCCTGCTAGGTTAGATGAAGTCAATGAGACCTCGAGTGCAGCCACAATTTAAAAAATAGAGGAATCGACAACACCATTATGTGTGGCCAGAGTAAACCTTAGCTCGTTGGGTGAGATGAAGTCAATGGGATCCCAAGCGCAACCACAATTTAATAAATAAAGAATAGATAACACCACTTGTTGTGGTCACAATAAACCTTACCTCGTTGGGTTAGATGAAGTCAATGAGATCCCAAGTTCAACCACAATAACTTAACCACAGTAAACCTTAGACTGCTGGTCAAATGAAGTCAATGGAATCTCCACCCTCGAGGGCATCGAACTGGGACAACAAAATGACACACACTCTCCCACTACCATCCACCCTATCCTCTTTTAAGTACGACGTAGTTTGAACCTTGGACCTCCCCAAAATGGGGCCAAAGCCCTAACCACTATATTGTCCTTTCCTTGCCATCCACCCTACCTCTTTTAGGTAGACCTTGGTTTGAACCTTAAAACTCTTCAACAAATCTCTAACCACTCCGTCCTTTCTAAACAATAATTATATTTACTATTTAAAATGTATAAAATATTATTAATTTAACTTATTTTAATTATTAAAATAAAACCTCTATTTGGTTATATTTTAATACCTTCTAAGTCATCACGGAATCATAACGTTAAGATTTTGATTTCAAATTTACTGCTTTATTGCACCGCAGTACACGCCCTAGGAGAAAAGAAGAGGACACAAACACTACAAAAAAAAATATTAGTATAGGTAGCACCTCAGATGCCATAACAGACAAAATTCAAGCTGAGCACGAGCAAACCCACATGAAAAAGTGAAAATGAAGGGAAACAAATGACCCCACTAAGTAAGATAAAAACACTTAAAATATTGTATTAAATCTCCCGCCTCTCTTCCCTTTCAATTTCAACTTAATCAGTATGGGTGTGTGATCCAGATTGCCTCACTCCCTCCTTCCCAATATGCATTACTGCAGCTTCAATCTATATTGCTAATGCAAGCCCGCCCTTGTTCTTCATCCTCGTCCAACGCATTGCATTGTTCTGTGCTACCGCTAGCAGGTAGCATTGCTTTACATTGCATTATAACTTCTCCTGTGCGGGCTTAATTCCGAGGATTACACATGAATCAGTATCACATCTACGAGGCCATTGGCAAGGGCAAGAACTCGGTATGCATTCCTATCTTTTTCCCATATGTTCCTATTCTGAAATATTGTTAGAATTTTAGCAGGTAGATCTGGCTCAGAAGGATTGATTCTGGTTTGTTTTGGGTGGCTTTCAGACTGTATACAAGGGAAGGAAGAAAAAGACCATTGAGTATTATGCCATCAAAAGCGTTGACAAGTCCCAGAAGAGCAAAGTGCTTCAAGAGGTAAGTTTATGTCTCAATATCCACTTCAGAGACACACCCATTAGATCCATATTTCATACATAGGAAAAACAATCCACACCCACCTCGTAATAATCTCATACCAGGTGGGTTTTGCACAGGTTATAAATCTTCGTCCCTAAGTTGTAGTTGAAGTGGTTGTGATCTTTTCTCTTTTTTGTGGACTGTTCAAGACCCAGGGATATCCATATCACTTGAAGTGTTGAATAAAGTTTAAGTACCCTCTTCGAAATTCAGGAGGAGTTTGCATTTAAAATAATGTTATAGATCATGTCTATCTTATCCATATGGTCCAGGATTTGAAAAATTTTCATACCCACCACAGGGTGTTTTCAAACCACATGGGGTGATCTCTAGACCTATCTCAGAACCTGTCCAAACCATGTCTGCCTTACCCATTTGGCCCAGGTTTGATATAGACAAAAATGCTCATCATATGTTGTTGACCTAGGGTAATCATCTTCAAGGTAAGGATTTGTCCTGTCAGAAATTCAACATTGATGCCGCTGAGGACTTGAGTTGCATCCTTCTGTGATGGGTCACGCCAGTTTTGGGTTTTGTGTACTTACTGCTGCAGGATTTGTGTGAAATTCATAACTATATGTGAATATGATGAGCCATTGGTCAAGTAAAGTAACTTTATAAGGTTCACGCGCATTGCTTATATGAAACTACTTAGGAACGATGATTAGCTCCACGTTAAACGATCAAACTTCCCGCTTAAAATAAAAAGAGCCTCTTCTAAAAATGAATTCCTCTGGGTCCACTATGAGTTGGAGGAGACACTGGGATAGTGCTATCTGCCTATGGAGTGTGGATATCCTAAACCCCTTTGGATTCTAACCTTGGAACTACTCTCACACTCTTTGGACCTTCTCTCTGGAGTACCCAAGCCTTCTCTCACATTTTTGATTAACGGTTGATGAGTGGAGAACAATTGGATTTTTGATGAGCATACGGAGAACTCCCTCAGCAAAACCATGCTTACTTAAGATGTCCAAATAGGGGAGGTATCTAATCTATCGAATTCATCTAGGACTTGCACTTGGCTTCAACTGTTAAGATACACCATATACACTGGCCATTAAGTACACCAATACTTCCAATTGGTCTCAGATGCAGTCATTACTCATTAATCTACTTATTATTGTGATAAGTGTCAGAAATGGCTAAATGTACCATCTGGAGGTTTTGAACTTGTGTTTGAGCGTTCTTAATGTGCTTAAGCATTGTAACTTAATCATAATCGGCCCTATCTGGGAAGTGTTTTCCAATAGTATGGAAACCTAGAGTGTGGATGTTTCACAGATGTTACTCTATCCTGGAAAGTTGAAACTCTTGGCAAATCCTAAAGAGGGGCCAGAAACTTCTGGAATTGTTCACATCCACTCTCCAGGAGTTTCCTGCTGTGAAGCTTAACTTTCCAGAATATTTAGTAAGTTTTTGAAACTGTTTCGGGAGTCTTTAAAAGTTTTTACTTCTGCTTTTGCTGTTTCCTGCTTCTTTCCCATTTCCTTAAGTATGCCCCAAGGCCTTCCCTGAAATAGATGTTCCCATTTCTAATACTTGTGTTTATGATGTTTCCAAGTACCATGTAAGGAACCTAGGGATAGGGATATGGGAATATAATATTATATTGTATGGGTATGTGGCATGTGGCATGGGCCACGTATAATCCAAGTTTGGCTAAATTTTAATATTTTATTATATTAGTGATTGGGACAAGGGTTTAGAAAGAGAGGTATATAAAGAAGAGAGATTATCATTGTAAAACATAAGTGGTGTCGATTATTCATTGTAAGAGTCTTGGTTCGTGGAGCAGAGATTGGAGTAGTTCCTTCCTTCAGGAATATCATTGGTGTTGCCCTACCTCAAGTGTATTTTCATATTTCTGTCTATTTCTGTGGCATTGTTACTGTGGATTGTTATTGAGGTTGAGTGTCGTAATATTTCTTATAACAAAAAAAAAAAGAAAAATGCCGTGATATTTCTGCATTGATTAATTCTGTTAATAAGAATTGAGGTTCTTAACATACCAGTTTCTGATTCTTGATGCCAAACATTCAAGACCTATTGGTCAAAAGCAACTACTCTACTAATAGCAAAATGGCTGATATTTGGGTGCCAATTTTTACAAAGGGGTTGTGTTGTACACTGTAAAGAATTGTCATTTACACAAATGTTTGTTAGTGCCAACGCATGTTTGAAATAGATGAAATTTTGCTTGTTTTTTGAAGGCTCATAATATGAAGAGTTTCACTAGTTCACTTTGGAATTCAGATATATATTTTTTCAAACAAGCATGATGATACAGACAGCAAAAGACTGGAACATTAAATGTGCAAGAATAACAAGTTTACTGTACATATTGTCTGATATAGGGAGAATGGCTTTGTCTTTGTATATATAGAGTGAATGCAGTATTCCAGAGAAGAGTAGGAAGACCACCTCATATAGTGCATGGGTTCTCTGTGTTTTATTGATTTTATTTGTGAATTGTGCATATATTTTCTTTTATCATCCTTTCAAAAGTGATGAGTGGTTGACTAAAATTGTTATTCAGCTCCTACACTGGGAAAGCCACAGTTTTTCTTTGCTATCATATTTCTTCTCTATGGCTTTTCTGAAGACTGTAAAAATCGTGAAATAAAAATGGGCCGTCCATGTACTCCAACTACTATTGGAAGGACCATGCGCTTTCTACAGAAATCAAAGTTGCAATAGACATGTTGTCTCTTCTGCTGCAAATACTTATGACTATGTGTCTGTTGTGTATTGAAAAGCTTTCCTATTAAGTTAGTTTTTAAAGTTTTTATTCTGCTGTTTGTGCTTATTGTTTCTTTCTTTCTTTCCATCCTTCTTTATATTAATGGCTACTCCATTTTATGGATAAGACAGTGATACTTATAGTGGAGGTTTTCCTTTCTATACGCCATGCACCTGGATTCTATCTTTATTCAGGATTTTTTTTCTGGCTATTTCAAATGATTCCAAGAAATTATGCAGAGTAGATCAAGTTGTCTTTAATTTTGTAGCAACCCTAAGTATGCCCTTATTCGGAAAAATACACATATTTTAAGGTGAAGCTTGTACAGGCAACTTTGTATTTCCTGAACCTTCGGGTTTAAAGTTATGTCGTAGGAAAATCCTTGAGTGCCATTGTTTCCCCACTTGAGAAACTTGAAAACTCAAAGACTCCTTGCAAACTCCTCTTAAACTTGTCATCTTGACTTCCCAAGTTTCCAGGCATTTCTAAGAGACATTTCCAATCTTTTCAGGGGTGTCTCCAATGTTTCTTGGCATTTTGAACCAAAAGAACGTCCAGATTTGAGGTTTTCAGGGGTTTGTCTGTATTTCATGAGGCCCACACTGGACACACATGGTCCATGTTAATAAAAATCAAGTTACTACTAAAAAAGCTCAAAGATGAGGAAAAAGGAAACAAAATAAATGATAATTTGAAAAATCAATTATAGGTTGGAATCAATGAAGCTAGAGAATCTAGAAGAAGTGACAAGCTCTTTCGTAACAAATAGGATTTTAAGAAAATATGGGTTCACTCACTTGGTGAATGAAAAAGGTTGGGCTCAAAAAAGATGAGATCTAGTTTTTCTTGCGTTCTAGTCCTTGTGTTGTATTTTGCAAAAAAAGGGAATGGTACACAATAGGGCAAACAAAAGATTGGGATGTGGATCCCAAAATTCCTGACTTGATATTTTTGTGGCTTCACTTGATCTTCAGGACAATGGAAGTCCTTATACATCTACCATAAGTAACAAGAATTGGGTCTTCTTCTAATTTTGGTATTGATTATGATGAGTGTGATGATTAAGAACTAAGTTTATAATATATTCCATGTAGTTTAGTTTTGCATGACATATATACTTTTATCTACAAAAATAGACAATTACCAGTCAGCATTGTACTCTATATGATATTTATCAAATAAATTATAAATGTGCTTTTTGTCCATTTGCGATTTTGTTAATTAAATTTTGTCTATAAATTTGAAGAAAATTCATTTATTAATTAAACATTTTCTTTGTTGTTTGCATGCTTTCAAAAGGTTTGATGACTCATGTTTTCGAAGGCATTTTTGTTTTGGAAACTATACCTGTTTCCAAGTTTCATGTAACTTAGATTTAAAGTGAACCCCCTTGTTTGTGCAAATATGAATGGAGGGAGATTTGGGCTTACACACCTCTATCTATCAATGATATAAGGAGATTTTAGATGATGTTACTCCATCAATGCATCATCCGTTCATTTTGAACATCTATCAAGACTTGAGTGTGATGTTTGTTGCCATTCATCAACTGAGCTGACCTTTGATCTTGAAGAATCTAAATCCTCAAAATGTTTATTCTAAGATCCAAGAGGTCTTTTCCTGTCTATGTGGGATCATCAACATGTTTTTCCAGTTTTCACTAGTCTTGGATCATGTGTGGGAAATCAACCACGGTCTTGCAAATGATGTTGTGATAGCTTGATAACTTGATTGGATGATGATCACTACAAAGCACTCCAAGGACCTAGTAATCTCAATCAAATCTTTTATGCTATTATGATTTCCTTCGAATCCACTTGTCCTTGGTTTGCCATTCTTGTTTAAATTCTTTGTGGCCACAATATTGGCTTATGTAACTTCTCATAGACTTGCTTTGAAACATTTTTAAGAAACATTTATCAACCAAATTTGTCTTTAACTTCTAATCTGTTGTATGGTGAATGACTTTTATGGCCTTTTGCACTTTCCAATCTAAATTGTTTATAAGACCATGATTATATAATGCTATAGGAAGAGTAATTAAGTTTTGACTAACCAAAAAATCAAAATATCTATGATTTAAGTTTGTTGGCTAATGGATATATTTCTTGAATAATTTATTCTGTAGTGGTTCTCTAGAGAATTGGATTTATGCGTTCTTTCAATGAGAGCAGCACTTTAATTATTCTAGTTGCTTTTCAAGAAGTTTTGTGCTAGGAGATAAGGGAGCCCAGCATATGTTAGAAGTCTATCATGGGCTATTTGCTGACAAATATTTGCACAAGTTGCCTATTTATAGGATGAAATTAACTCTAATTCATAACAAGAAAAGCAAATGTGATGTGTGTATATCAACGTTGGTCATGACCCGCCTGTGACTTACATTGTTAACTCTTCTTCAAGTGCTTTTTCTTTTGCTAATTGGTTATATGGGATTGAAACGGCTTCCACCCTTATTATATTATTACATCATGACCATATTATAGTGGTATTTCAACCAACCACATAGTGGTATTAATACAGTAACACTTTGGCAGATATGCATATATTGCCTGGCAAGATTTGAACTTTGGTATCTGCCTTGGAAGTTCACATTTTTAATCACTTGAGCTTATGTTATCTATATGAATGTTAAGGTTCACCTATGGGATTAGAACTTTGGTTTAAGGTGTGAAACTCTTCACTTCCCACCATTTTCTTCACACCCCTTGGGCTCTTCAAGTGCTAATGATGATGCTTTTTTCCCCTTTTTAACCATAGGTCAGATTTTCCTTATTACGGAATAATCTGCCCTCCATTTTACAATATTCCTTTTAGATGAGGAGCCAACAAAGTCTTCGCACCCTTTAAATCACAGAAAATTTGACCTATCCAATAAGTGTGACAAATGACATTAGCATGATGGTCACTTCACATGCAGGGCATAGATGTTGGATTTTAAACACGGGTGATTATTGCAGCAAATGCCTTGCCATACTGCTAGACCACAACACAATGGATGCAATCCTTTTAGCTTAATAGTCTGGTCAACTTACTTTACTTCCACTCTTATTTTGAAGAAGAAAGATCTAAATAGAGGCCCCTTTAAAATAGTTTAAGGTTTTACACATAGTAATGCACTTGCATGCAATTGCCTAACCTCAACTCTCAAATTTGTACTTGTGTATTTGTGAAAAGTCCAAATGGAAGTTGGGCCTTTTTGTTCACCTACAACATCAGGGGCCCTATTTATACTGCATTTTAATTCTAGAGGATTTTGCCACTTCTTCTCACGTTAAACATTTTTCTTAAATATTGTTATGCTTTGGAAAGCAATAATATTTTGAATCAATATACAAGCAGATATATTGGAAAACATGCCCAGAATTGGTGCAATTGGCAACGATAGCTAAGAGGTTAATTGGATGTAGTGTTAGAAGGAAAATAAAAAACTGGACCCAATTAGAATGCTTTTACTTTGGCATGAGCTCATGTGTCACAGAAACATCATGTTAGTGTTTGCCCAATATAGCAAAATCAAAGATATAGCTAAAGAAAGGGAGACAGATAGGTGGGGCAATATGGTGAGGAGCAAACCCAATTTACAAACAAGTGAGATGTTGAAGATGAATGCAGAATTCTAATTGAAGAGAATGAATGAGGCATGGTGAAAAAATGCATTAAAAGTTACCTGTGTGGACTTGGAAGTTTGACTTTGTTCATAGAGATGATTTTTTAAGAATCTAAAGCAGTCGTGCATGAGAGAAAGGGGGTAGAAGCTCTCAGTTGTTTGTACTTGATTCTTATTTTAGTCTTAAGATGTCCAATAAGAGCTGCTATTTACATACACTTAAAATTCAAAAGGCTTCTCTTTTGGCCTGTCCAGATAAAGATTTTTTTTCAAAATATTGTGTAATGTTTAATGATAACAAAACTTTTGCCATATGAGTGGTTTTAATACATTTCTTCAAAGCTATAGATAATGATTTTTTTTAGGGTTATATACTATTCGTAGGCAAAAGGAGCTGCAAGAAGGTTTTTGTACTTGAAACAGTGTAAATGTGAATTGACTAAATGTTGTGTGTGTTTTTGTGTTAAAACTGGCTTTGCTTGTTAATCAAGTAGAGATGATTCTGACTAATTGATGCTATGTTTCTGTTTCAGTGGGGTATTTTACCTGCTTGTAGAGATGATGGTGGATGTTATGGAATTGTTAGATGGCCATGTACACTTATAGTTTGCCCTTATTTAAAATGTTCCTCTAGATTAAATCTTGTTGCTTCGAGACATACAATTGATATGGCTTTGACAATTCTTATGGGATCTTTCAAATTTGGAAAGCTTAAAGCCAAATCAAAATGATAAGGATTGATTTTGGCATGAGTTATCCCTTCCAATAAATTGAAAAAAGTATAATTTTTGCTGAGAAGATGGACTCAACCCATTCTATACACATTTGCACCGATGCTGAAATCATCTACTTAGAAGTAATGGAAAGAGATACAGACTTTAGTGCCAAACAAATAAAAGTTAAAGAGTCTCTTATTGAAAAGAAGATTGATGTTCTGTAGTTTTTTTTTTTTCATTAAGATAGCAACAGATGACCTGACACATGTCTCTTGCTTAAGGTGAAATTGTCATGCAAAACAGTATTGCTAAATTATTACGAATAGTGAACATTTTTCTCCTTCAATCTCCATGGACTTGAATCTGCACTGTATCATTTTGATCTCAATTTTGATTCTTATGAGCAGGTGCGGACTCTTCATTCTCTTGATCATCCAAATGTTCTTAAGTTTTATGCATGGTGAGTTGGTAGGGATGGGTAATGCTTTAAATATTGCCTTGTCCTGTTTAAGCATTATTGCTTGTCATCACTTGATGTTGCGCTCCTGGTGCGTAAAATACATGCTAAATTCACAACTGATAGATTTACATTTCTAGGTATGAAACTTCTGCCCATCTATGGCTTGTGCTCGAGTATTGTGTTGGAGGAGATCTTCTCACATTATTACGGCAGGTAAGATGCTTTGTAAATTCTATTCCTTAACGAGCAATTGTAACATAGAACCTTTGGTTCTTCTACTAGAGGTTCTGCCTTTCTTTGTATGTCAATATTAGGACAGCTTGATATTAAATGTTTTGTAGAAAATTGTATATGCTTTAACATATCTTTAAAGCAACAGTGATATGAGCATACACTGCTATGTGATTTGATTGATGTTGCTTAATTGAAGGTGAAACTTCTGGAAACCGAGGTCTATTTGGAGTTGGTTCTTGTTGAGTCTCTCTAAGTGAAAGCTCCTAGAGTGGCAATTCAAATCCATTTGCTGTATCTCAAATGTTTGGCTCTTAGTTGCATTTGTATTTTAGAAGCTGGTATGCAGTTCAAATCATCATTGATACAGGAAATATGAATCATAAGATGTTTGATGAAAATTATAAGCTTTGTTTTTTATTTTGTAGGAAATTTAAGATTTGTCTGCAAATTTAAGGATGAAATCACCAGCTTTGTCTGAAAAATACTGCTTGATACTTTCATTTTCATTTTTTTTCTTTGACAGTCTCTAATGTGTTATCTGGTATAATTGTATTTGAGGAGAGGGATGGAATTATCCCTTACAAATGGTATAGTAATGTCTAATCAGGAAAAACGAATTAAAGGTGCTTTATATCTGCAGAAATATAGTTCTTTGTGTTGAACAACTATTAAAATTATAACAAATGCTGACAGAGTAGCTATAGCTTTAGTGAAATAATTAGAATTTAGAAAGATTAGATCTGCTTAATTTCCCTTAGGGCCCTGCTAACTATGGAGCATTATTGGCTTTTAATCTTATGTAACATGGGAGGACTGAAAAATAAACTTATACAACAATGCCACCTTGTTTTTTCTTTTTTAGGGCACCAAATAACAGGTTTGTATAACTTACTGCAGGATAGCCGACTTCCAGAAGAGTCTATACATGACTTTGCACGGGACTTGGTCCAAGCTTTGCAGTAATGTACACCAACCTTGCATTGTGTGTAATATTTGTACTGAATTTTAGTGAGTCTGCTGATGTTGATGTTCACTGTTATTCAGGTTTTTACATTCAAAGGGTGTAATATACTGTGATTTAAAGCCATCAAATATATTACTGGATGAAAATGGACGGCTTAAGGCAATTCCTTTGCTGTTGTTACCACTTTCTCTTTTGGTTGCTGCATATGTGTTTATTCATATTTTCTGTTTAATGCAAATCATATTTTTTCGCTTCCTGGTCTAATTAGAATACCATGATTTACAATGCTATTCAACATTCTTCAGCTCTGTGATTTTGGATTGGCGAGGCGGCTGAGTGATATTTCAAAAAATTCTGTTTCTCAGGTTAGTTTCTTATTTGCCCTGTTAGGGTATTGACTTTGTACCTTTCTCAGAGAAATGCATTTAATTTGACAAAAGTGCATGCTCCTGTTTTCAGTTTGTTTATGATGTGTTATCTACATTTTTATATTATACAGTTGCCACAAGCAAAACGAGGGACTCCTTGCTACATGGCCCCAGAACTGTTTCAGGAAGGAGGCGTGCACTCGTTTGCTTCAGACCTTTGGGCACTAGGTTGTGTCTTGTATGAATGCTATGCTGGAAGACCACCATTTGTTGCTAATGAATTCACTCAATTGGTTAGGTCTATAATATCTGACTCAACACCACCTCTGCAAAATAGTGCAAGCAAAGAGTTTGTTGACTTGGTGAATCGGCTACTGGTTAAGGATCCAGCTGAGAGAATGCAGTGGCTTGCGCTTCGAGAGCATTCTTTTTGGAGAACAACATTCAAAGTATTACATCTACCTTCTGAACCTGCCTTTTCAAATCTGCTTCAGTTGAGTTCAAAATCAGCTTCCCTTCAGACTTGTGACAGAAATTTTGAAAATTCTCTATCAGAAAAAGATCAAAGTGGGAAACTTACTAAGCAGGGTGTACGTGGAACTCAAAAGCAAAATGAAAGTGAAGCATCACAGATAAGAGGACCGTTAACTCCTGCTAAAGACAACCGTAACATGGAAAATACTCAAAATCATCGTATAAAAATTTCAAATGGCATGGCAGATGGAACAGTACCAAAGGAATTGTCCAGCAAAGCAAATGCAGGATTAAATTTACTGAGGTTATCCAAGATAGTGAAGACTAACCTTCAAAAGGAGAGTGCAGGTGAAAATTACAGAAAGCCTTTATCCAAGAACTCTGGAAATGATACTGATGTTAAAATAGAAAACCATGACCTGGAATTGGATTTTGCTGAAAACACTGAAAGTGATGCTCAAGAAGAGAGTGATATGGCTGATAATTCAGTTGCTGGAGTTCCTATTTCTGAAGTTAAGCCACAAATTCAAACTCATTTGTCTGATATGTTGCAAGATGGACAGGAACAAGAAGAAACTCAAGCTAGCATGACATCACCTACAAGCTCACAGGATATTAATGGCAATGAATCTCATTGCTCGAAGGATGTGGATGATGGCACACGCTTGGAACAACATGGAGTTGCTGCAACCCCTCCTGGCATTGGTCTTCAAAGAAGAGCTCAGCGGCCTGGAGGGTTTGCTGCTGAGACAGGTAAAGGGGCTTCTATGTTTGCAGCTCATGCAGATCCTTCCAAAGCCTCTGTGAATCTTTCACAAGCACTTTGGCATCCTTCTGACCTGTCAGTAAGGCCAATCATGGTCAGCAGGAAAAATGATAAGGCTGGTGAAAACGTGCTTGATGCTCGTATTCTTCCATTTGACACTCTCCCTGCTTCTGAATTCTTGAAACTCTCACAAGATCAGCTGGAAGCTTTCATTAGTCGTATCATTTCTAGTATAAGTGGCAACACGACTCTTGGTGAAAAACAGAATGCTCTGAGATACTTGGAATCTTTAAGTAGCAATGTGGATGCAGCCAATATTTTAACCAATGGTCCAGTAATGTCTATGCTTGTTAAGATGTTGAGAATATCAAAACCTATTGCTTTGCGTGTTCAGCTTGTTTCAGTTATGGGTTTGTTGATTCGACATGCAACTATTATTGAAGATGAAGTGGCAAGTTCAGGTATAATTTCGGTGCTAACTGATGGTCTTCGAGATAGGCAGGAAAAGGTGAGAAGGTTTGCTATGGCAGCCCTAGGTGAACTTTTGTTCTACATCTCCACTCAAAGTGAAAGCTCCCCAAAGGCTGTTGTTGGTATGGACAGTCCTGCCAAAGATGGCCGGCCATCAACATCTACCTGGCAGGTAAAGCCTTTACTCTTCTGTCATTTATGTCCAGTGTATTTGTCAATGTAATTTTGCATTATTGATTGTTTGGCCTGGACCGAAATATTTTGACTGTACATATCACAAGATCTGTGTTTGAACCTTGTTGTTCCTTGTTTTTTTTATTGAAATCATAAGCCCTCATTGGGGACAAGAAAAAACTGCTAAAAACTGCTACAGTTACATAAATACCGTTCAAATGTAGTTTAATATCACCACTGGACAAAAGATGGCCTTGAGGCAAGGCCATGTTGTCTGTGAAGAACTAAAAAACAAAATACTAAAAGAGTTAATGAAAGTAGAACCAGGCAGAAAAAAAAGGACCAATTTTGCTGCTATACTGCAGACATCTCAAACTTCTGGGCTATCCTTCCATATTTGTCCAATGGAGGATCTCTTACATTGCCTATTCCTTCCAAAAATGGTACTGCACAAAGACCTATGAGCAGTTTTTTCAACCTGCAAACTTACTGGTTAATTCTATGCTTAGGCCATAATTTTAGTCTTGACAATCCTATTAGAATGAGTTCGGCGTATATTGATTCCTTTGAAATTTTCAGCATGAACAATTATTTCTGAATGTTTCAGGTACTTAAAATGCTCCTTTGTATCCACGTTTCTATAACCAAGCCATTGTTAGTTAAATTTTTGATTTTATACCTGCAAGTAGTAAACACAATGGCAGAGAACAAAACAACAACACAAGTAACACAAAGATTTTACGTGGAAACCTGAAATGTGCAGGAAAACCACAGGGCAATGGCAACTTTTTTTTTTTTTTTTTTATTTCAGAAAACTTTACATTCACATTACATCATATGCAAGGGATGAATTCCCTTTTATAGAGCAGAAGAAAGGAAGACCCCGGACTGTTCGTTTCCTCTCCCAAAGGAAGACTTCGAATACTGTTCGTTTCCACTCCCAAGGAAAGCGTTTGAAATTGTTCGTCTTCCGTATCGAGCCATCTGACACAAACTGCTGCTGTTTGACCTAGATGTCTGCTGTCGTCTGACCTAGACGTCTAGCCTAGCAGCTCAGACGTCTGCTGCCTAAACGTTTGGCCTAGCAGCCCAGACGTCTTCTGCCTAGACGTCTAGCAGCCCAGACGTCTGGCCTAGACGTTTGGCTCAAACGTCTCTGCTGCCTTTTGATTAAAGATGTTCGGATAGTGACTTCAAATCCTAACATTCTCCCACTTGAAGTCAGTATACAAGAATTCTTTTACCAATGTTTTTCATCCAGTGCTTATTGCCCAATGCTACCCTTGTAACGTTTTCAGCAAGCTCAGAGAAGTTTTGCACCACTCAAACTTCTCTACCTTGATCGACTTTGTAAGCATATCTACAGGATTCACTTCAGTGTCGATTTTCTGCAACAGGATCCTACCTTCTTCCACCACATTTCTTATAAAGTGGTACTTGACATCAATGTGTTTCGTGCGATCATGGAATGTTGGGTTCTTCACTAGCTGAATAACACTTTGGCTATCACAATGCAACATAATTTTCTCCTGCATTATCTTGAAGTCACCCAACAGTCGCTCTAGCCAAATTGCCTCTATGCTGGCATGAGTCGTTGCAATATATTTTGCTTCACTGGTTGATAAAGCCACCACAGACTGCAACTTAAAAGCCCAACTCACCGCTCCACCAACAAGATTGACGGTATATCCTGTAGTGGACTTTCTCCCATCTCTATCTCTACCATAATCAGAATCCACAAAACTTTTAACTTGCAAATCTGCCGATCCAAAGTAAATGGCAACATCTGAAGTGGCTCTTAAATATCTGAATATCCACTTCACCGCATTCCAATGCTCCTTACCAGGATTTGCCATGTACCGGCTGACTACTCCCATTGCTTGGGCAATATCCGGTCTGGTGCTCACCATGGCATACATGAGGCTTCCTACTGCTGATGAATATGGTACACGAGACATGCTTGTCTTCTCTGCTTCTGTTCTAGGACATTGTTTGGAAGACAATTTTAAGTGTGAAAGAAGTGGGGTACTAACTAGTTTTGCATTCTGCATATTGAAGCGTTGCAAAATCTTATTTATATATGACTTTTGACTTAACCAAATCTTTCTTCCGTTCCTGTCCCTGTGTATCTTCATCCCTAAAATTTGGTTTGCTGCTCCTAAATCCTTCATTTCAAATGTCCTAGCGAACTGAGCCTTAAGATCAATGATTTTCTTCATGCTAGGGCTTGTAACCAACATATCAACATACAACAGCAAAATAATAAAACTGCCATCATCAAACCTCTTATAGTATCCACAATGGTTAGCTTCGCTTCTGTTGAAACCTTGGCTCCTCATGAAGGCGTCAAATTTCCTGTACCACATCCATGGTGTTTTTTTCAAACCGTACAGTGATTTCTTCAGTCTGCAAACCAAATGCTCTTTGCCTCTTTCTTCATAGCCCTCATGCTGATCCATAAAAATCTCTTCCTCGAGATCATCATGCAGGAAAGCAGTCTTTACATCAAGCTGCTTCAGTTCTAAATCCTGTGTTGCTACAAGTGCAAGTAAAACTCTAATAGTAGTCATCTTTACAATTGGAGAGAAAATTTCATTAAAGTCAATACATGACTTTTGCACACAGCCTTTTGCCACCAAGCGAGCTTTATAGTGTTCCAAAAACCCATTGTTGTTCTTCTTCACTTTGTAAACCCACTTGTTTCCAATAGCTTTTCTTCCAGGTGGGAGATCCACAAGTTCCAACGTTTTATTCTTGCGAAGTGCCTCAATTTCTTCCTCCATGGATTTCCTCCACTTTTCTACATTCTTAGACTCTCTAGCTTCTTGAAATGAACTAGGTTCACCATCATCAATTAACAAAGCAAAAGAGGATTGATAAACTTGAGAATACCTTTTCGAACACTTTTGTGGACGTGTCGATCTTCTAAGCCAATGATCTGTTGATTGTGGCTCTTGGTCTTGTGACCGTTATGACTGCTCTACTTGCTGTTCTACTTGTTGTTCTGCATGCTGATCAAAATCTTCAGCATGCTGATTTTCATATTCATCTTCATTCATTTCTACTTCAATTGGTACAACATTAGGAGTTTGCTGTACCTCTTTCCTTTGCATGGATTTTTGATCAACAATAACATCCTGGCTAATAATTATCTTGTGGGCAGTAGGATCCCACAGTCTATACCCCTTCATTGTATCTCCATAGCCAAGAAAAACACATTTGCTTGACTTTGGGTCAAGTTTGGACCTTTTTTATTTAGGTATATGGGCAAACGCATCACAACCAAAGGTACGCAAATGGGAGTAATCAATTGGCTTACAACAAACCTCCTTCGGAATCTGTTCATCCAACATAGCTATAGGTAACCTGTTAATAAGAGAAACAACAATATTAACAGTCTCTTCCCATAACTTTTTATCCAACATGGTTGCGCTGAGCATACTTCTTGCACGTTCCATGATTGTGTGATTCATCCGCTCAACCACATTATTTTGTTGTGGAGTATATGGTACAGTCTTCTGGTGCTTAATACCTTCCTGCTTACAAAAATTATCAAAATTCCTTGGAGCAATATTCACCCCCATTATCTGACCTGAGACAAAATCGACTTGCCCAAACTCTTCTCTACCTGTGCGTTGAACTCTTTAAATTTCTACAAAGCTTCCGACTTCTTCAGAAAATAAACCCACACTCTCTTAGAATAGTCATCTATAAAAGTCAGAAAATAGATGGCAACATTTAAGGATTGAGTGGGGATTGGTCCAAATATATCCGAATGTATAAGTTGCAGAAAAACAGAACTCTTACCATGACTTGCAGTAACCCGAACCCTCTTTTGTTTACCAAAAATACAGTGCTCACACAAGTCTAAATTGCAAGACTTAATCCCAGAAAGCATACCTCTGTCATGCAGAATTTTCAGACCTTTTTCACTCATATGACCTAGGCGTTGATGCCATAGCATTAGTGCATCCTGAACAGAAGTTGTTGCTGTTGCATGGTTTGTCACCGTATCACCGCATAAACGATATAGGGTCCCATAAGATTCTCCCTTTGCTACTACAAGAGCTCCTTTGGTAATTTTGCAATAGTTGTTACCGAAAGTGATAGAATACCCTAGCTTATCCATCATCTTGATTGAGAGCAAATTCTTTCGCAAATCGGGCACATGTCGCACATCACATAACATCCTTTCTCTACCATCGTCCAACCTAATCCTTATGTCCCCTCTTCCCACAATTTCTAAAGGATGATCATCACCCAAATAGACCATTCCACCACAGTATGGTTGATATTTGTCAAACCAGTCTCCGTGGGGAGACATGTGAAAAGATGCACCTGAGTCCAAAACCCAGGTATATAAAACAAATCTATTGTTACCAATACAAAAGGGTTCACATGTTGTTGTCTCTCCTGAATATGCTGTATTGGCCTCAACTGATGGCTGATTTTGCTTTTCACCATTCTTTAATTGCCAACAGTCCTTCTTTGAGTGTCTTGACTTTCCACAATGCCAACACTTCCCCTTTTGCTTACGTCCTTTAGACTTAGATTTGGATTGTGATCTACCTTGTTTACTCCTCTTGAAAGATCGACTTCTCATGGATAGGGCTTCATTGGTTGAGAGTTCCAGAGACGTTTTTCGCCTCAACTCTTTTGCAAACAAAGCGACTACCACATCATCAAATTTTGATGATGCATTACTGATGGTCATTACCATATGATCCCAGGTGTCCGGGAGGGAACAAAGTAGGGTGATAGCTCTATCCTCATCCTCCATATTCACATTAATTGAAACTAGTTTACTGATAAGAGTATTAAACTCATTCAAATGATCTGCCACGGATGAAATTTCCTTCATCCTCAAGCTATAAAGCTTCTTTTCCAAAAAAACCTTATTTGTTGTTGATTTTGTTTCATACAACTTTTCAAGCTTTTGCCAAAGGGCTTCCATGGTCTTCTCTTCAGCCTCATTGAAAAAGATAGAGTCTGCTAGGCAAAGATGGATTGTAGAGACCGCCTTCCTGTCCAGCGTTGCCCACTCCTCATCTTTCATGCTGCTCGGTTTACTCATGACCCCTTTCAAGGCTAGAGCTTGGTCATTTTGAACCAGTAAATCCTCCACCTTCATCTTCCATAGAGCGAAGTTCCTGCCATCAAATTTCTCAATCTCGAACTTGGTTACACCTCCTGTCATTGTTGCAGCTCCCACTTGCACAAAACCTTAGGCTCTGATACCATATGTTGGTTAAATTTTTTGATTTTATACCTGCAAGTAGTAAACACAATGATAGAGAACAAAACAACAACACAAGTAACACAGAGATTTTACGTGGAAACCTGCAATGTACAAGAAAACCACGGGGCAATGGCAACTTCTTCTTTTTATTTATTTTATCAAACTTTACATTCACATTACATCATATGCAAGGGATCAATTCCCTTTTATAGAGCAGAATAAAGGAAGACCCCGAACTGTTCGTTTCCTCTCCCAAAGGAAGCTTTCGAAAACTGTTCGTTTCCACTCCCAAGGAAAGCGTCTGAAACTGTTTGTCTTTCGTATCCAGCCGTCTGGCACAAATTGTTGTCGTCTGACCTAGACGTTTGTTGCCGTCTGACCTAGATTTCTGGCCTAGCAGCCTAGACGTATGTTGCCTAGATGTCTGGCCTAGACGTCTAGCAGCCCTAGACGTCTGGCTCAGACGTCTAGCAGTCGTCTCTGCTGCCTGCTGATTAAAGATGTCCAGATAGTGACTTCAAATCCTAACAGCCATCCTTAAATCCAGCAGGGAAATAACCTGGAAAGTTAACTGGAGCTTTTACTAGGACAACCATAGGAGCAGACTTTCCTGCATGCAGGATTGGAGACTGTAGCCGATACTTGCAACTGGATGGTAAACCTTCAAGTGCAAATTCACCTGAAAGATTATCATACTTGTAGAATCAGAGGAATTGTCTTCACTGATGACTTGGGAGTGACCATCTGGCGTATCATCAAAAGATACCCCAGGTTTCCATCCTGACACGAGCTGCTATTTCAAGATCCATCATTATAGCAATTTATGGCATGTATTGATCTGATTGGTCCAGCTCTGCGACCATTTTACTTGCATCAATCAATGCTGTGGAAGCTTTAATATCAAAGGGTAAATGAATGTTGCGACAATAGCCTTCAGAATTTGCAATACCAAGTCTCAAGAACATTGTGCTGTCATCATTCCATTTTCCCTTCACTCAATTGTCTAGATTCCTCTTAAGCTCTTCTTTAGCTATATAAGTGCTGTCTCCAGCCTCCATATAGTTATCTCAAAAAGTTTATATTACTACTGATTCCCGATGCATAGAGGCTCCTATAATAGCATTTGTAGGTCTTGCACTGTTTTGAGGCTTCCTTTTTCTGAGTGTCCGTAGTCTGACATTGAACTTCACTTATTAATGCAGGAGCATTCAAGTAGAGTGTTTGAAACCATGGTTTTCAAACCATTGGTTGTGCACATGGTTTTTCAAAACCATGGGTGTTGCACATGGTATTAGAACCTAGTTTTTGTACATGGTTTTTGTACATGGATTTTGGCACATGGTTTTGTGCCCTTAGTTTTTGTATCTTTGTTCATCTATAAATAGGTGCACAAGAAGAGAAGAGAGACAAGTGAAGAGGAGGTGAAGAAGGTAGAAGCTAGAGTTTGGTACTCTGTGGAGTACTTGCAGGAGGTATACTAGGGATAGTAACCTTAGATGAATAATGTTGGTAGTACTTTGTAAAGTACTTGTAGGAGTTTTTTTTGTGTAGAACCCCAGAGAAGAATGTATGGTACTTGGTGAAGTACTTGCAAGAGGTTTATTCTGTGTAACCCCAAAGGACGGATGTTGTTTGGTACTTTGTGAAGTATTGCAGGAGGTTTACTGTGTGTAACCTCAGAGGAAGAATTTGGTATTTTGTGGAATGTTTGTAGGAGGTTTACTGTGTGTAACCTCAGAGGAAGAATTTGATATTCTATGGAATGCTTGTAGGAGGTTTACTATGTGTTGTAACCTCAGAAGGAGACAAGTTGAAACAGATTATGACAATTGTGGTCACATTGTTATTGTGTAATTGTTTTTTTTTTGTTTTTTTGTTTTTAATTTACATGGTGGAATCGGTAGCCGCCACGAATCCAGGCAGGCTGTCCAGCTTTGTGTAATTGTTTTTGTTGCTTTATAAAAAAGAAGAAGAAAAAAACAATGTTTTGGTTTTTTAGTGGAATGTGTAATTTTGCTATGGTTATATATTGTTTGTTGTTGTGGGTTGTTGTGTACTTATATATTGGTTGTTATATATAGCAAGGTCAAGTCTGTTTGCAAAGTAAAATCCTGCCAATGACTTTATTGACTTTTTAGACTGCATTAGGTGGTATTAGAGCCCAAGCCTGATTCTTGGTGGTGTAGCAGAAGTGTGGTGGGTCCATAACCCACAGGTCCCAGAATCGGAACTCAAACTGGTTGTCAGAAGAAGATGAGTGGTTGTCAAACAAATCCTGTTATAAGAGCTTTGTGAGTAGGAGCTCACATTTTCTTGCTACTTGGGTGTCTGATGCAGAAGCATTCAAGTAGGGTGCTTGAAACCATGGTTTTCAAACCCTTGGTTGTGGACATGGTTTTTCAAAAGTCAAAACCATGGGTGTTGCACATGGTATTAGAACCTAGTTTCTGTATATGATTTTTGTATATGGATTTTGGCACATGGTTTTGTGCCGTTAGTTTCTGTATCTTTGTTCATCTATAAATAGGTGCACAGGAAGAGAAGAGAGACTGGTAAGGAGGAGGTGAAGAAGGTAGAAGCTAGAGTTTGTTACTTTGTGGAGTACTTGTAGGAGGTATACTAGGGATAGTAACCTCAGACCAAGAATGTTGGTGGTACTCTGTGAAGTACTCGTAGGAGTTTTTTTTGTGTAGAACCTCAAACAAGAATGTTTGGTACTTGGTGAAGTACTTGCAAGAGGCTTACTGTGTCTAACCTTAGAGGACGGATGTTGTTTCGTACTTTGTGAAGTATTTGCAGGAGGTTTACTGTGTGTAACCTCAGAGGAAGAAATTGGTATTTTGTGGGATGCTTGCAGGAGGTTTACTATGTGTAACCTCGGAGGAAGAATTTGGTATTCTGTGGAATGCTTGTAGGAGGTTTACTGTGTGTTGTAACCTCATAAGGAGAGAAGTTGAAGCAGACTGGCCACATTATTGTTGTGTAATTGTTTCTGTTGTTTTGTAAAAAAAAAACAACAGTATTTTGTTTTTATAGTGGAATTTGTTATTTTGCTGTGGGTTGCTGCGTACTTTGATATAGCAGGGTCAAGTCTGTTTGCAGAGTAAAATCCTGCCAACAACCTTAACCAGCCTATGCCACTTATAAAGGGATCCCCTTGTATATGGCTCAGGAACAAAAAGGAAAGACTATCAATATGTTCTCCTGCACCATCAACATTGCCTGAGTTATGTCCTCTATCTAAGCCTGCAGAATCCACTGTATCACTAATGTTCTGTCTAGCATTTCTGCCCCTGTACACAGTCATGAAAGCCATCCTATGGAAAACTGACCTGTTAGAAGTAACCACAAGATTATTCAGACCACTGGATCCTTAAACAAGTCTTCTAAGATTCATATCAAAATAGTCATAGAGGCTGCAGGATTCCTTAATAGATATAACTCTTTTTTTTCTCTGAAACCTCACTCATTTTTACACTGTCAGTGTCTATCAAATATTTATTTAATGGTGCTTTTATTTCCTTCAAACTATGCTCAAAATTTATTCTAACCTTTGGTATTTGTGATAGGTTTCCAATTCATTGATTGGACTAATATCATCCCTTTTACGTAAAGGGGAGGATGATCCTACTCAGCTGTATGCCTTGAGAACAATTGAAAATGTTGCTAGTCAAGGAGGTGAATGGGCTGCACGCTTTACGAGTCCTGAAGTAATTGGAAATCTATGTTATATTTTCAAAGCCCCAGGGAAACAAGAAAGTTTACGCATGACAGCTGGTTCTTGTCTTGTTCGTCTGGTCCGTTTTAGCCCGCCAAATGTCCAGTTGGTTTTGGAAAAATTGACATTCAAGGACCTCGTTGCTGGCTTAGGAAAAGGAAGTCAAAGGGAACAGCAAATCAGTATAAATCTTATCAATATGGCCCTTCTTGGAAGCAATATGATCAACAATATGGGTAAGCATATTCTTTCTCTTCTAGAGGAGAAGAGTCTTGTTCCCAGTCTTGTGTCATTGCTGGAGCAAGCTGCTGAGGTGCTTCGTGGTAAGGCATTTGTCTGTGCTGCTCTTCTTTGTAAGACAAATCGCAGGTGGTTACCATCTCTTTGCAATGCAAAGGTGTTGCCTGCCATGGAAAGGTTGACCAAAGAAAAGGATGCCTATGTTCAACAATGTATGGAGGCTCTTGTACAGATAGTGGCTAATGTTGTGCCAGGAATATTGGACAGCATTAGCACTGATATTCAGCAGTTGTCCAATGGTAAGCGTTCAGGAGCTGGCACTCCACATACAGGTCGGACTCAGTCTAGAAGCAGTATCCATTTTTTTCCTGTTGTATTCCATCTTTTCAACAGTCCAGTGTTCAGGCAGAGGATTGTCAGTGACAAAGTGTTGCAGCAGCTTGCATTATTTATGAAACGCCTTGAGATCACATCTTTTCAGGTAAAAATGAAAATTATGTGTTCTTTTGCATACTGGCAAGTTGTGTGTGCATTTAAGTATCAAGTTTGTATGACATTTGGCAATTGTTTTATTCCTTTTTCCATTTCCCATGATACAGGGTAGAGATGATTTTCAGTCAACTCTGCTGCGGATTTTTGAGTTGGTTGTGCAAGAGTCCTCTATTCTACTTGAATACTCAGAGATATTTATAAGTCAAGTCTTACCTAGCCTTGCTATCCTTTACAAAAATAATACAGATGCAGATGCACGCTTCTTATGCTTGAAAATTCTGTTTGATGTCCTTGTACTCTTTCTGAATGAGATTTCGGACACTCCAAAAGGGGACAATACAAGAATTAAGGATCTGAAATTAATAGCTGAGAAACACTTTTTGCCCCTATATCCAACTTTTGTTGAGGACGAAGATCCAATTCCTGTGTATGCTCAGAAGCTCCTTGTGATGCTCGTTGATCTCAATTACATAGAAATTAGAGACATTCTTCAACTTAAATTGGTATCACAATTCTTTGAATTTCTTTGTGAAGATCTGTCTAGTGCAAATGTCAATAATGTCAGGCTGTGTCTTCTTTTGGCATCTTCTCCTGAGGTGGGGACTGAAATTCTTTCTGAGCTGAAAGTGGTGAGGAGAGTTGGAGCTTTACTTGAGTTTGTCAATGCAAAGGAGATGGAAGATTTTCTGGAGCCAACTTTATCTTTATGCCGGTCTTTCCTAATACGTAGTGCTGTAAGAGGGAAGCTTGTTGGCATTTCTGCAATGACTGGTGATGACATTATGAAGTTAGGCAATATGAACAGTCAAGATGGTGCTATTAAAGATATCACTGACTTTGAAATTTACATTGGTGTGTTTTTGGAGCTCTGTGGAAATCATGAACCTCAAATTGCAGACTTGGCAGCCGAGTGTTTACTTCTTTTTACTAAGTCAGCACCTAAAGAAGCATCCCTAAGTCTGCTTTCCAATCTTCAGTTCTTTGCAAAGGTTTTGGAGTCTTTTTCTGACGGGCATACTCAGACTGTTTCTTCTCAATTGCAATGCCTTCTACTTTTTGCCCTTTGTGCTGCATGTAAGGAGCAGCGCACTTCTATGAAAAATGCTGCAGTGCTGTCAGTTCACATCTCTGACATAATGAGAATTGAATCCGTTGTTTCTAATCTCAGAAACTCTAGCAACCAACGAGTTTCAGAGGCTGCATTAGAGGCATTATCAGAATTACAGCTACTTCCTCATGCGACATGAGATCCACCATGTGTAAAATATGAAATGTACTTTTGAAGGACAAGGGATCCAGAATAGTTTTATTTTTGGGATGCATTACCTTTCTTTCTGTACCATTGAACAGTTTTCTCCTGAATTTGAGGAAGTGCAGACTCAGGAAAGGTTTCTGCATTCAAATCATCTTATCCTTGTTGGGCACTTGGCTGAGGCTGTCATACCCGTTGCAGCCTTGTTTACTGGATCAGCTACATAAGTCTAAATCACTCGCATCTTTTGGGCCTGTTCTTACTGCCTTGATATCAATGGATGTTAACAGGTAAATGGCTGCTGCAGTTAAGTAAATTTTTAGAAAAATATTTCCATTGAATTGTTTCTTGTGTATGTACCATGGGTAGTATCTAGTTGTAGATGCATAAGTCAGAAAATCTGAGCAAGGTGGTTTGAACCCTTGTCTAGGTGACATGTATTGATGGCAGAGCTATTCTCATGGTTCATCGCTTTGATGTTTTTTTTTTTCCATTGTACTTTTTCATTGTGTCTTCTGTCTTGTATTGAATGGACAGATGTATATAATCAATGGGACTATTACAGAACAACTTTACTGGGTGCACCCAACAAATAAGTTTTCCATCACCAACCACACAAACTGAATAATAAACCAAGATGGCTTACATTCACAACTACATGGTAGTGCACACTAAGGGTCAATGGAGATACATTTGAAAAGAATACCTAGAATTATCAACATTAGTTATATATGTAAATTTTCATTTTTACAAATTATTTTTCTAAACATACAGATAAGTGATTCTTCTTTTAATGCTTATTCTCAATGCTGCAAAATCTGTATGAATGGTCACGGATGCCTTCTTGTATATGTTGCCAATTTATGCTTTAGAAGAAATGATGAGCATTTAGAAAATGTTTGGAACGTCATCAATGTTTAGTTTGAGCCTCTACTTGTCTCCAGTGAGGCAAGCATTTTTGCTTGGCATTGTATGAACTGCAAGGCACCAAGGAAATGTACTTTGGACTTTTCTTTTAATGATTGTATTTTTTGCTGTCTTGATCTGTCTTGATCTTAAGCTGCTCTGTTTAGCTAATGACTTGTGGGCATGTAATGGTGTTGCCTTTAATCAATTTTTTTGGAATTAGATCTACTTAATCATTGATGATATATAATAGAGTGTAGCTTGAAATGCTGGTTTTCCTTTTGTGTCAATATACAGGGTTCAAGAATTCTTCATAAATCCTCTTGCTTGAAGGCATAATGTGGGTCAAGAGATATGGATGTTTTCAAGATTTTTTTAACATCTTATTGGGTCTATGGACAGTTAATGGATGTATATTTGATTGTTTTAATTTTTGTGGTGGATTATATAAATACAGAACAGGTTGGTGTTGAGGATTTACTTTGTGGGATATATTGGACATGACTAAAAAATGGTTCACAAGTACAATAAAATTGTGATTAAAGCCATTTGCTTGCCACCCAACCTAGTTTTTGAACAAAACTTATGTTGACCAGGTGTTCATCTTGTGAATATTTATTTAAAGAAATGTCAAATACATTTAGAGTGAGGTGAGTCTCAAGCAATTAGAAAAACTTTGAACCAAGATTTTCTTTACAATGATTTATTTATTTATTTTTTAAATTGGTTAAATGGGATTGAAACAGGCCTCACCCATATTACATTATGATCACATAGTGGTATTACAACAGCTTGACAATTATGCATGTATCGATTGGCAAGACTTGAACCAAGGTCTCCTTGAAAGTCGGGGAATTTAATTGTTTGAGCTAATGCCATTTGATTCTTTACAATGATATTCTATATCAAATCCATTTCAAATTTAGAGAAAGAGATAAGCTAACAGCTGATATGCAATTGAGATGAAGTTGCATGTGGAAGATAGATGCTTGATGAATTGGCATTTGTATTTGCATGTACGCCTTAGGATTTGATGGAACTTAGACGCTTGATGAATTGAAGAAATATAATTAGGTCAAAATTGATTTTTAATAATATACCATTGATAGAGTTAAATTATAGAATTTGTCTATGGAAAGTACAAAATATTGTTAGTGAGCTTATATTAATTTGGCAGATACAAGGGAAAAATTATGGAAAGTATGAAAATGGCTTTACATGACTAAGTGATACACATATTTGTCACAAAGCAAGCTATCAAAAGAGATCTAACAAGCTTATTTGTTTGTTGAAAGTTTTTATTTTGCATCCATCAATATTTATTAACATGTTGGGTAAAAAACATAAAGCATGGATAAAAAATATAAGTTTGATAGGCAATGATAGAGTGGCTAGGTTTGGAATGCGTACAAGTAAGGTGTAGGAGATGATTGTGCCCTCAAATCAATAGTCAAAGTTGCAATGCAATAGATTGTGGATCAACCTTATTACGTCGAGAGGCGTTCCTACAATGGCAGACAGGGGGTGGGAGGCAAAGAGGTCATACATGTCACGTCGTAAACAATTTTTTTTTTATTAAAAAAGCCGACATTAACAAAAACATTTAAAATATTTAAACTAAAACAATCGTTGCAAACATTTAAAATATTTAAACTAGCTTAGATATAAAGGATATATATCTAAAAACATCGAGAGTTATCAATCCCGAGGCACCTATCTTGGAGATCACACCCCCAAGAAATAAGATAGACGCCTCGAGATTGATAACTCTCGGCGTTTTTAGATATATATCCTTTATATCTAAGCTACTATAGAGGGAACATAAGAATGATAGGAGGCTAGAAGACAAAGAGGCAATGTTAAACCTTAAGTTTAAAGGCTATTGCTAATATGCATGGTTGAAGGGTAACTTGGAAGCTAAAATCAATTAGCAAGAAGGTTTGGCAAAGTGAACCATAAAACCACAAGAACGATAATATAATGCATGGGTTGTGTAAACAATGATATTTGGTGATATATCTTTATCATGGACAATAGTAATAAGCTTTTTGATAATGTGTGACATGATATATGAAGCATACAAGTCCCACAAAGATGTAGGAGTGAATATGAAGTTGAACAAGTTTGTGAGGTAAAATAAGACAATGAAAACCACTTAAAATAGGAAGTTGTTAGTAGTTGAGTGGAAGTTGAGGAATGATGTTGCCCCATGGTAAGCAAGAGGAACCTATGTAGAGGTTGACATGAACGGTACATAGTTAAACTCTAAATAGTGTTAAAATTTATAATTTGGGTAGGCTTGCTTCCTTAACATAAGAAATGATGGTATGGTGTTTTATAGTTCCCCAACTTGGTTTCTTCTACACACCATAAAAAATAATTATTTCATTGTCAGAGATCAAAGAATACAATGACCAATTATGATTGTAATAAACTTGCATAAAACCTAACCTATTGACAAGAATTAAAAGACAATATGACTAGTTATGTCCTTGGCATGTTTTTTTTGTTCATGCATGTATGCGTTACTTTATGTACCTAGTGATAACATGTTATTAACATTAGGATTAAGGGTTACTTTGTTGATTAAACACTTAGTTTAATTCTTTTAGTTAGAGGTCTTGTTATATTTTGTTATTAGGATCCTCACAAGGAATTATAATATAATGAAAGTACGGTTTCTTCTTTCCATGAGTATAAATAGTGGAAAACTTATTCTATGCATATTTTTACCATTTTTAGTGAAAGCCATACAAAGTGCTATCATTTTTTAGCCTCTTATGTTCTTACTTAGATTTTTGAGTGAGAAACTACCTTGGGAATCGAGGCATCTACATCATATTTTTGCTTGGAGGTCTCAACATCATCTTTTTTGTTGGTTATTTTTATTTATTTTTAAATTAGTTATGTGGAGTTGAAATAGGTCCCAATGGTTTACATCCATTTCAATGAACTATATTATTATAGTAGTACAACAAATGGTATTACCATAGGTTAGCTTATCATGAAAGTGTCCATTACAAATTGATTATTTGAACTCTGGTTGCTAATGAGATTTGTTCTTTATTATCTCCTTGTTCCTTGTATTTATTTCCTTAGAATGATCTCAATTAAGCCTAGTTTGCATATCCAGTTCATCTCAATGAGATTAATTGCAATGTCTATGCATATTTACTTCAAGGATAGTTTGCAATCCTTCAACCTCATCTTTGTAAATCTATTTATACCTCACTAATGAAGAGTATACATTATCTATGCATGTCTACTTCAAGGATAGTTTGCATGTCCAATTCCTCTTAGTCAAACTAATTGAGGTATCTATGCATTTGTGATCCTTCAATCTCATCGTTGTAAATCTATTTATACCTTACTAATGAAGAGTTTACATTATCAATTTTGGCAAATATGTTCTCCCATTTGTTCTTGAGTCTATGCATTTTGTTATTTGTATTCCATTGAGTGTATAATTTTACTCCAAGAAAACATCATTTGGTATCAAAACCTTGTTGAGGTTATGCATCCTTGCTTGAAATCCATCCTTGCTGAGTTTGTTTAGTCTCAAGTTGAGGTTGGTTTCAACACATTACCCTCCTGTGTTGTTTACTAATGCATTAGCTGCCCTAGGTTGTTTTTTCCCTTTGCAAACCAATATTGTCCTTTTTGCTAGCCTTCTTTCTTGGGAAAAAGCAAACCAATACTCTCCTCTTTACTAACCTTCTATCTTGAAAAAAAAGTTTTGCTCAAAGTAGCTTTGACTTTTACAAATTACTAATTTGAGGAGTCTTTGTCTTTTCTAAAAAAATATTTTTTTTGCTTTTTTGCAACATTGTCTTTGTTTTTCCTACAAATTCCCCTAACGCCCTTAAAAAGAGAACAATTGTGATGGATAGTTCAAACAATTTTACACTTTACTTTGATTTAATCAATTTTTGACCTAAGAGTTGAATGCTCAACAACAACAACAAAAGGAGTTTCAACTATAACTCATGGATCAAATGAAAAATATATCTTGACTTCTCATTGGGCAACAATATGTTAGTTCTCCCTCTTTGGTTGTTTTAATCCTCCATTTTACCTTCAAGTTGGACACCAAGATCACCATTTCTCACCTTAATAGCATAAATAGTGATAATATTGCTATAATGATCGATCTTTCTTACCTACAACAACCTTTCATCCCTGAGACATACTTCTTGGTATGCCATTGATGTCATTCTTAAGCAAGGAGGACTACAATTTGTGATGGATTTCAACCCTAGATCCTATTCTAAAGGGTCTTCCTCGACATCAACCCATAAACAAATGAAGCAAGACAAAGTTTCTTCCTTTGTACGACATTTGGTAAACCTTCACACCAAGATTTAGGTTACTTATTTGCATCCTCGAACCACATTCAAGGCACTTCAGGTATCTCATTTTTCCAAGTTGATGACCAAGATTGAATTCAGTTGGACAAGCATAGGTCTCACAACCATGCCACTTGGAGAAAGAAAATTTTGTCACTCATTTGAAGTCCAATTCATGATCTTTAGCTACCATCAGAGAACAATATTTTGCTTGATGTTTCAATTTTTCATCTATTATAGAAGTTGACGACAACTTCTACTAAGTAGGGAGGAAATGATGAGATTTTTTCTTAATTATCTCACTATTCCTTGTTTATCTCCTTCCTTGCAATTATCTCCTTATTCCTTGTAATTATCTTATTTTTTCTTGCAACTATCTCCTTGTGATTATTTTAATTACTAGCTAGAGTCCTCGTTTGTATGTCTAGTTCATCTCAATTGAGGTATCCATGCACGTCTAGTTCAAGGACAATTTGCAATCCTTCAATCTCATCTTTGTAAATCTATTTATACCTCACTAATGAAGAATGTACATTATTAATTTCTAAGATATGTTCTCCATTTTCTCTTAGTCCATGCATTTTACTATTTGTATTCTAGAGAGAGCATGTTGTTGCTATAATTTTAGTACAAGGACATATTTGTTGTGCCCAAAATATTGCATCCCATATACCTTTGTTCCATAACACCTCACACAAAGTATAGTTAGTGGTATTACTAGTGGTGATGGGTTTGCACAATGGAAAATACCTGCATTGTAATAAATGGTATGCATAGTAAGGCCCAAACCTCATTATACTAATTTATCAAAAAGTTAAATTATCCAAGCAAAGTGTCAAAACTTCAATAAGGTTAATCTATTAACCGTCACATATGTCAAACTTAAGCTATAAGAAATAATCACAAAATCTCATCGAGATTGGCATACCCAAATACCTTTAGCACTTTGGGCCTACCAAATGAGCATTCACACACCTACTGGAGCAACTTCATTTTCCTTAGTTTATGACACTAAGGCTATTATACCCCTCAAACTTGAAATCCCATCCTTGCTAATCTCACTACAAGATTTCATTGATGATGACTCTATGCAACAAGCTTGTTTAGACCAACTTCCCCTTCTTGATGAACTTTGGATTAGTGCTCTTGAAAATCTTAATGTTTACCAAGATCGTGTTAAGTTTGCATACGACAACAAGATCCGTGAGTGAGAATTCTATGTAGGATACCTTGTGCTCAAAGAAAATCAGTAGAACACAAACCAACCACACCATTTATGGAATAAGTTTACTCCCAATTGGCTAGGTCCTTACATCATCAAACATAAGTTTGGTTTGGTGCCTACAAGCTAACCAATCTTGAGGGGATTGAAGAACCCAAACCCCTTAACATCCTTCATCTTTGTGCTTTATATGTGTAATCATGTTAAGTAGGCTCTCTAATTCTTGTATATTATTTTCAATTTTTTATTTTTTAAAAACCACCCCAATGACCTCTCAAATAAATTCACCAAAAATGATTCAGGACCTTCGAATTCAATTTTGTTCATGTTGATGTTACAAATCATGTGGACTCATATTGCATCAATTTTCACATTAACTTCATCAAGACCTAGGCCCCGTTTGAAACTAAATTCTTGATCTTGTCAAATAAAGGGTGTCCCTAAAAATTTGATCCTCAAATTTTTTTCAAATGAAATAAATTTGGCAAAAATCCCCAATCATTGTCAAATATCAATTTCTCATTTTTCTAGTGAAAATGGATATATATGTAATTATGTGGACCCTTTTGTCTACTCATTTTTTCCCATTTTGATGCCTAATTAATTTCATTTGAAACCAAAGAAAATTTTTTAGGTACCCTTTTAGTAAATTTACCCTTTTTGACTCATCAAATTTGTACATCAATAAACCAAGCCTCATAACATGCTAATTAAATCAACTTTTGGATACATACATATACGTTCCCAAATCATGATTGGCGTAATTAATCAATGACATATATGTGTGTTATATTTTATTCCCATTTGTACTTATTGCATTTTTACCTATTTTCCATATCTCACTATCGTTTGTCTAAATTTAGTGTGTTGTCATGTGTTATGTCATCTTGTCAACCATGTTGCACATAAATATTAATTGTCTTTCACAGTTTGTTAGGAAGTATACACTAGTTGTCCCAACTATCATGATGTCTTGTTCAATCATATTCTTAGGTTGCTTGGAAATAGAAGTCTTTTCTATTATTCAACCATTCCTAGTTGATCCAATCAACCTTTGTCAAATGTCGTTATGTTCTAAGGAGATTTTAGGCTTTCCCTAACTGACTTGAGTTATTTCTTGGACCAATCACATATCACACTTTAATTAAATTTTGAGTTTAGGGAAGACAATGCCATGAGTAGTCTTTCCATAAAGTGAAAGTTTTCTCACTCATCCTATCATTTACATAATCTGAACTTGAGGATCCAATTGTAAGTTCAAATAAAAGAGAAAGAGATCCAAAGAATAAGGATAGCACCTAAACAAGCTTCTCCTTGGTTCCCTCAAGTATTACAGGCACCTCCACTAGGGCTATAGATGCTTAGTTGGAAGTGGAGCTATGTCAAAGGATTATGGGGCTAACCTCCATCGGGGATATAAATGCCTGATTGACAGTGGAGTATGCCTTTCGAGTGGTGACATGTCTATCATATTAGTGACCTTATTTTGTATAGACCTCTGCACACTTGTGGATGAGCTAGCTTATATTGGCTTGAGTCACAATTGGTTAGTCCAACCTTACTCAAGATGGAAAATGAACCTCATTGCACACACTTTGGTCCATGATAGACTTGATCTTATTCAGGATGGTCTAGATTTCTATGGGATATTTAATGACCATTAGATGAGTTTGATTGTTGAAACTAGGGTGTTTGAATTTCTTGATATTCTTCTAGCATCCAAAAATCCTAGGATATATGGGTAAACCACATCTTGGCTAGCCTCCATTCACTATAAATATGTCCTAAGTATTGATCCATGTCATTAATCATCAGTCATTGTCCATTGCTTATTTGGTTAGAAAATTATTCATTATATTTTATCTTATTGTCTATGTCCTCAAGTCATTTTTCCAATGTTCATTCATCTTGTTCCTTATGTTCATTGTTCCTTGTTATTAGGTTCATGTTTAATTCATTGTCCCTACTAGTCTACCCATTGTCATTATTAGCATTGTATTCATTGTGTTCATTGCTTGTTATATTGTGTTAATGTGTTTCTTGTGACTATTAAATTGTCATTGATTAATTAAACCATTTTTATTATGAAATTCATATACAAGCACCCATAAAGTGATTAAAATAACACATGTGAGTCTAAACCATGCAAATAAATCAAGGAACCATAATCCATCATATAAGCATATTGCATTCATATCATCTAACATGTCATGTCTATCTAATCACATGCATCCATCTATCACAACAAATCAAAAATCCTAAATATATGCATCACATCATCCATCCATAACATCATATCATATCAACCATCAAATAAGCATCATGGGTATATATCATAAAAGAACCAAGTACATTCCATAGAGTCCATCATATGTCCATATATACACATATCGTCATCCATACATATTAGTAGTACATCATCATCATCAATACTTGTAAGGCTACAACAAAACTCCCTTTGGAGCTACAACATCATACATACATCTATATATGTTGAAATACACACATCATCCTTATAAAGAATGTTTTGCAAAATCATGGCCAATTAGCCACATCCAAAAATAAAACTCACTATTGTTGGTCCCTTGTAGTCTCTCCACTCCTCTCTTGTCCATCCTCTTAGTCCTCAAGGTCTCTCGCTCCTAGCATATCATACTTGCTACTCCAATTTTTTTGGTTAACCTGAGAAGTCATTGATAGTGCTACCTATTATGCAATTGGATCCATAAAATAAGACACCGATGGTGTGCTCCTAAAAATCTACTAGGATCAAGCAACTATAAGTGACGGAACAAGTATGCCCACCCTCATCAACCTCTCCTTATACAATTAAACTCTATCCTTCTCATTATACCAACCTACCATAAACTCCCTCCTCCTTCATCATAGCTATGTGATCTTGACTCGCATGGCCTCTATCTCCTCCACTCACCATCGCTAATGAATGTGCCCTCAACTACTCAACCTAATATCAGAGGCTATCTTTCTCTATAGTTACTACATCGAGCTACCCTTGTAGCCCATCCCTTTCTGTCCTCAAACTATCCCACTCTGTAGTCACTACATCAAGATACGCTTGTAACTTGATCCTATATAGCACCTTTGTTGCCTATTGTTCTACTAGCTAGGCCTTTAAAAACTATATCTGCTCCCTCAAAATATTGACCTCTTATCCATTATGTCCAACCCATTAAAATCCATGGTATCATCAAACTCGAGTGCCTTTCCACTCTCAAGCTTTACTATTGGGGTCTCCCCACCTACTACCCCTAATGAGCCCACTTCCTCATCTACTTGACAATGTACTCACCTATTGAGTGGCTCCTTCTTCTCTCCTCCCCCTCCACTAGCCTCACCATCACCACCCACCTCCCTATCTAACACCTCCTCCTCCACAACCCTCCTTTCATGCCACTATTGTGTGGTCCACCACCTATCATACTTTGGTGTTGTACCAACATCATCAATATATAGCATTGCAATAATCTCATCTACATGCTCCTCCATCGACCCTGCTTGAGGTGCTAGCCTATCCTCATCTCTACTCTTATGATATATCATAGGTAAATCGGGTACCCCCTATCTCAACCCAAACTATCGCAACACTTGGGTGAACTAGAAATACTCCACCTTAGTGGCCTTATGTCCAATCAACCACCTCACCCATCACATTCAACATAAATGATGAGCCTCCTCATACCATACTGGACCACCCCTCCATGGTCATCAAATAATATCCTACCATTGAAAGCTTGACCACATTAAGAAATAAAACTTAGCATATCCCTCATATGCCCTCCTTCTACATGTCTCCATGTCCATCTACCACATCAAGGCATATAAGACATTCTCCCCTATCAATCTATGAGCATCATACAACAAGATCTATGGCCTCTTAATTACCACATGCTCCCATGTACACAACTACACTAGTAAACAATAGCTCATCCTCCAATGCTCACCCCTAGTCAATCCATGTATCTCCATGTATGTCTACGACAATAACATCGATGCCCATGCATACATCATCGATGCTTCCACCAAGTTCCAAATGATCCCTAACAAGTTTCATTGAAACTATGGACCTGAAGAGTCAAGAAGCACAAAACTCAATATCAACAACATTTCCAATGTCTACCTCCACGATAGAACCTCATCTAGATAATATCTCTCATACAATACTCCACTACTATGCATGTCCACTTGATCCCAATCCACTCCAAAAATTTGCCCCATCATTGTTGCCTGTTGTACCACACCCGTTGCTATAATTATGAATCCCTCCATGGGTAGCCGGTATATCCTATACACATTCTTTAGTGTCAATGTCATTTTCCCTATGGGGAAATGGAAGGTACCTATATATAGGTCCCATTTCTCCATCAAGGTCAACATGTATGATCAATTGATGTGTATAGTCTACATATGTGTCACTCCTTAAAACCTAATCCTTGCCCACCATTCTCATTCATCCTCGATCAAATACCTCTTCAACCTAAATAGGAGTGGTCTAAATCTATACCACGACCACACCACCTTCCCCTCCCATCATACCATCCCATCAATATCCTTTTTCTACCCCTCTAATCACACTAAAAATAATTATACTAGTATATTATTCCTATGATCATCTATATGATTGTATAGTCAGTATAGCGTAGGAACACCAAAATCATATTGATTAGGATGGTTCATGTTTGAGAGGTGTTATAGACACCTAATAACCCAAACAAAAAATAAAACAAAACCATCCACAAATGCAAACCCTCCCTAAAAAATAAACCTAATAAAATAAAAATAAAAACACAAACCTCACAACTCAATACAAGAAAATAACACATTTTATTTACCATATCTAAGCTAGACCAAGATTCTACAGTGTCATTTCACTAAAAATGGACCCTAAGGTTTATTTTATGCCAAAAACCACAAAGCAAGCAAGAAAGGAAAAAAAACTGACTAACCTACACTATTTTCCTCCATCACTAGGTCTCGCATCGTTGTTCACCATTTTTTTCCTTTGTGTATCCCTTTTGGTAGCACTTTGCATCAAATTCTTAGCCTCATCCATCTCTCTCACTGTCTATTCTCCCAAATCACATGATGCAAATGAGCTTGCACATATTTTTTATTTTGCCATGATCATCAACCAGTCGTACGGTCGATGACTAGCTTGTATAGTTAGATCCACCAACCATACAATATTTGGTCAACCGTATGATTTTTATTCCTAGAATCATTTCTTAGTCTCTCCAACCAATTTCCACTTCATTCTTATGCAAAAATCTTTGGTCAAGTGCTTTTCTATTATGTTTTGCTTCTTCACTCATCAACTCACCACTTGAGGGGGAAGATATTACCCATCAATGTTGCATTGAGCATGTCCAATATCCAAATACTCAATCCTAGAATCTCGTCTATCCAAGAACTTTACCTGATACTATCACTAACCCTCCTTTTCTAGGGCAAAAGCACAATTTCTCTTCTTCTTCTCATCTCAACTCAAACTCTAATCCAATCCAAATTTAGTACGCTCCATGCCAATGTTGTATGGTTACTCACACACTCACTTCATCAAGGTGGTAACTTAAGCCCACTTATCTAATCAATTAGAGTGACATGAGGCTACATACCTATGGTTGGTCAAATTACTCAATCAAGTGAACTCAAAAATATATCAAAGACAAAGATTCAAGGATATTCATCCCTTCCATAATTGGGGCATCTTACATTATTCATGATTTGAGATAACCTTACATCTCCTCCCTCAATTGTCATTACGACGTGCCAAAATCTATGGTAAGCCATTATCATATACTGAATCCATTCTTGTCAAAGTCAGCCACCCATATGGTGTCATATATTTTTGCACTACATCATGTCTACACACACCATAGTACAAAAAGAGGTAAATATAGACACCTAAAAATATCATATTATCCCTTGTGTAGTGTTAATGTTTAATTGTTTTGCAAAAAACTCCAAAAATCTAATTATTTTGTATTATTACATTAATTATCCATCTTAGCCCCTTTTCCCCACTAAGCCCCATCCTACACCTAGTCCATGGTCACCATGTGACCATCCCACTCACCTAGCCTAGGTGCACCTCACCCTAGTCTACCCTTTGACCCTAGTCTACCCTATGACCCTAGTCTACCTTACCCCCTACTCTCCACATCCCCATGCTCATTCAATGCACATGGGTAAGATGAAGACTTTCTCCACCCATTACCATAATGGGGTGAAGACTTTCTCCACCCTTATGCATTAATGGAGCATGGTGCACCCATGCTCATTTAATGCATATGGGTGAGGTGAGGACTTTCTCCACCCAAAAACATTGATGAGGCATGGTGCACCCATGCCACCTCACCTCCACCTCACCACCCCCTAACCCTTAGCAAAAATCTATAAATAGCCCCCCTTTTCCTTTCATTTGCATGAATGAGATAGATGCTTAGAGAAACTCTACCAAAATTACTCCAACCCCCATTTGTATGCATTGAAAGAGGTCACTTTACATAGAGTGCTAAGCCTATGGATATTCTATTGTGCCTCTCTTTATTTGCTCTTGTTTTGTAAATAGGTTGCATATCCAAATTCAGACAACCACCATATTTGGAGTAGAGCTACCTGACAACCTATAGAAGATTCTCATTGAAGGAATTTTTACCAGGATCAACACACCAAAAATCATCTAGACAGGGATGATTTACAATCAAAACTATATAGGGATGGTTCCTATTAGAGATAGTTTCCAGTCAATTTCATCATATCAACTACAAAGGTGAGTAAAAAGGTTTATTATGCTTTTAGCTTGTTTTAACTCTATTTAATGTATTAATTTAAGTTTTATTTGGTTTATCCTTTCATAAGATTGGATCCAACTTAGGTAGGCCCAGCAGGCACTACTAACAAGTTTCTTGGTTATTTAGGTTTTGCAGACTCTACCCAACCAACGATGGTGCACAAGCATAAACCCACATCTCTTGAGGTGGTCAATGAAAGCAAGAGTGCCAAAATTGCATTGTAAAAAGGGATTTCCAATTGGAAATCCACTATTGTAGCCCAAGAGGAATTTACAAAGATAAAGTTGTAATATCTTTTATGTTTAATGAAATGGAATGTTTTCTTGTCCACACTAGAGAAAAATAAAACTTAGGTGTTTATGAAATATACACACCATATAGTAGGATTTGGAGTAAGTCCTTAATAATACTCCTGGTGAACCCCCTTTACACATAAGAAAAACCTCCACTTGAGGTTTTGAGGTGAGAAAAACACCTGTGAGGATATTATCCTCTATGGATCTACCAGAAGCCTTATGGGTCCCTTCTCACATTTTGGTGAACCTGACGTGAAACACAATTTCTTCTATTTCAAAAATCTTCACTTAATTTAAAAGATAAAAAATTATTTAAACATAAATAAGACCACTTAAATTTTGTTTGTGTAGATTAAATCACTTAATAAGATTAACAATTGGTTCCTTAAGTCATCATGGTAATATCAATATTGAGTCATGTATCTAGGTGTGATTGATCCTTGTACCATTCCTAGTCTAGTACCTCAAGGTTTTCCCTCATGTGCATCCACGTATATCGAGTGAATCAAGTCACTTCCAATACCGATGGGTATATCACAAGAGAAGATATATCGGGCATGTTCAAGTATATCAAGATATCCTTCTAAGGTATATCGGCCAGTTGAAATTAATATTTGTAGTATTACTACATTTTATTTAATCAAGACTTAATTAATAAATTAATTTCATTAGTTTAAACCGTGGATTCCTACCTCCATAGTGCAAAAAATATTATAGATCTAAAGGAACCTCCTATGTGGGATGACAATGAATAACATATTGATAAAGAAAATCCAAATAACAAAGAAGATGATGATGCCACTTCAACTACCAAATTTCTGAATCCAATAGAAGGATCCCATGGACAACTTACCTTTAATTATTTAAATCACATTGTAATTTTTCCTTAGACAAAAAACATATTATGGCAGATATTTTAGAAATAGAAATTTAATTTGAGGAAGGAGGACCTTGAAACACAACCAAATCCAAATTCTAGCTCTATATCTCTTCATAGATAAAATAATTATCCTTTATTTAATTAACCTCCTATAATTGAAATGTAAATCAATATGCTTCTAATACATCAAATCATAATTATATTAATGCCACCACCATAACAATAAATGTAGGGGGTATCTATCAACCTCTACCGAATAATTACACTTCTATGCCTTCTAATATTAATAATTTTTCCATTCCTCCTAATAATAATAAATTTTTCTCTATACCACCTAATGTTAATAATATTTCTATTCCCCAACAAACTAATACATATTATCCTTCTCATTCTCATATACCCGACAATTCTTATAATAATACTAACACCTCTAATGTGCATCAAGTTCCATTTCAAAATCCTATGTCTAACACCTTTAATCAACCACAAAATAATATTCGGATAAATATACGTACAACTCAACCTTTAGTTTTGTAGTCTCCTAATTCAAATCCTAAAATTAAAAATTTAACCACATTAGTAAAACAACTTGCTCAATGAATGGATACCATCCAAACACCATAGTTCACTTATTCATATAAATAAATGTGTAATCAACCTTTGGATCCTATGGTAGCATGTCAACCATACCCTAAAAATTTTAAACACCTCAACTTCCAATGTATAAGGGTATGGAAGATCCAATTGAGCATATAAGAGTATTTCAAATCACTTGTCATGACATTGCTTATGATGACATGATACTATTAAAAATGTTTTACAAAAGTCTTTGTGGTTCAACACTAGAATGGTATTATCAACCACCTCGTCATTCTCTTAGAAAATTTAAATAAACTACCAAGATGTTTTTTCAAGATTTTGTTGCTTCTATAGTGAAGAGAGTTAGACTCCAATATCTCTTCCAAATTAAACAAGCTAAGGATGAAATTTTCATAGGTTTATTGACCAACTGGAGAAGATCAGTGGGTAAATTATACAACACCCCACCACCTAAAGATATATTGGATATTTTCATTGGTAATATTTAAGATCAAATATTGTATGAACTGGAAATTGCAAACATTACTTCTTTTGAGCAAACGATTGATTTAGTGAGGCATGTTGAAATCACCCTTATTAAAGAGGACAATTAAAACTTAATATGGAAGAATACAAACTTCCTAAATCTCAATATAAAAAATAAACATGTAGTAGGTGATGGTGTAGTCGATAATTGCCAAAAAAATAATTTTAACACCACAAACACTCTACAAAAATTGGTGCTTAATAAACCACAAAAACTGAAAAGAAATTTCATTAAACTTAATCAACTATTATCTTCAATTTTTAAGAAACTTTTGGAAGCTAAAATGGTTGAAGTCCCACCCATTACATAATTTCGCATGATTGTTGATTGGTATAACACAAATCAACATTGTGATTATCATCAAGTGGATTGACATACTACAAATCAATTTAAGAGACTTAAACATGTCCAATATTTATTGGATGAAGGTCATCTTGTTTTGGGTGATTCTAAACTAGTTGCTTCCACTAATTAATACATGGGAATATTTCAAAATCCTATACCTAATCATGATCAAAAAATAATAATTTTCATACCATAATTTTCCACCCCCATATCATAATATAATTGGAATGATATCTATCACCACTAGACAACAACAACAACAAACTCAATAATCTCATCAATATCAACAACCTCGATATTAAAATAATCCATCTTCAAATCAACCTCCTCAACCACTACTATTTCTACAAAATAAAAAAGCTTATAATACTAATAGACCCCTTTAATTCTTAAACCTCAATATAAATCATATTTTGATCTTAAACAACTTGCTAATACCCCAAATAAAATATCCCTCTTAGAAATTCTTCAAATTTCTCCTATTCATGGAGAAACTTTAATCAAAATATTAAGTGAACAAGTGATACCCCAAGATCTTCCACCTAATAATATTGCTAATATGGTGGGATATCTTAAAGTAAATAATGCTACTATAACACTTTATGAAGATGATCTCCCTCTTCCAACCATTTATCAAGAGAATTTTGGTAGATAATGGATCTTCCTTAAATTTTTGTAGCTTTCAATTCATTCAATGGTTTAGTATGGGAGATGAATATACTGAAAATTTTGATAACATCATAAGAGCATTTAATAATGGAGCCCAAGAATCTTGTGGGTCTATAAATTTACCTCTTAAAGTTGGACCAAGAATTCTTAATACTCTTTTCTATGTCATACCTTGTCAAACTTCTTATAATATTCTTCTTGGATGCCCTTGGATTCATGCCATGAAGGTTATCCCTTCAACTCTTCATCAATGTCTTAAATATGAATATTAAAATAAACTCATTCATGTTCTTGGTGATCATCAACCTTTTCAATATTGTACCATGGTTGAGGTTGATCAATCTAGAACATTTTTTTGTCCATTTATATCTCTAAATGAATTTCCTTCTCCTTCTAATTCATCCTCTTCTACTTCTTAAATAACAAAACAATTTAAAAATTTAACAATTATTTATCAAAACAAAACAATAATCTCTCAAATATCAATACCTAAACTAATCAGATCAATCAAGAATATTTCATAGATCTTTGCTATACTACCACCTTCACCTAGAAGTGCAATATTACCTCATAAAAAAGGTGTAGTGCATATCATTATGTGCACATTTACTTATACAAGAACTATTAGCTTTTGAGGATATATGCAGTGGAGAGATCTAACACGGGTCCCAATGAAATACAGGAAATATGAAAGAAAGTGGAACAACAATATGACTAAAATATGCTATAAATAGAAATGATGAAAATACAATGCAATATGGAGGAAATGGTCACTCCATTAATATGAGCTAAAGAGCTACATTGTACTCCATACAGGAGTAGATGAATATGATGAGATGAGATGTGATATGATGTGAGATAATATCTACTACTATGAGGCCCTTTATATAGGAAGATAGATTCCTTGGCCAACACTCTACCTAGTTGTACAAGGGGACACCTTGCACATTACAACTTGCACATTGCCACTTGTGCATTTATTACATTGCTTGAAGTAACTAGATAACTTCCCCCTAAAGTAATCTCCTATCCTAACTATGTACCTAAGGTGGTACATTTACATGACCCAAATGATGTAATATACTCTAACTCTAACACCCCCTGTATTACATTATTTGGGTATTGAAGATTTCAATCTTCAATATGGATCTTTGTCTTTAGATGGTCTTTGATTTGATCAGGTACTTTCATCAATTGATTTTTGCTCTGGAGTCCTATATCTGAACCTTATTCTTTAGCTTTTTCTTTGAGTTTGATTTCTACATTCTTGTAGGTGGTAGTATTGCTTCTAGATCCTTGCAAAGATGTATTCTCCTTCATTGCTTACTGTAGTCTGATCAGGCAAGTAGTTAGTGTCTTCATATGATGCAAAGAGAGTTGTAGTTGAGGGTACTTCAGTCTTTATGATTTCCTTGCTATTCATGTCTTCTTTGCTAAAATTTCTTTTAGCAAGTATTTTCTTCCTTTTCCTCCTTCTTCTCCTATGATTCTGCATGGATACTAGTGGAATTTCTGCTTCATGAGGAGTTAGTCTATCATCACAATAATATTGATTTGTATTGCTAGCTTGCTTCATGTGTTGAGTGAGTACAAACACAATTAATGATAGGTAAATCATCAAACATTCCTCAGATGTGAATATAACTATCTTTTGTGAATTCCACCATGCCCTGAAGAGGTTTTCATGAAGATAACCAATTAATGCTTCAAAGCTACCCTCTTTTGCTTCTTTGAGAAATAAGGAGAATATCTCCTTATCGCTAGTTGATAGATTCTCATATCCTTCAAGGGTATCTATCAAGTTTTGAGAATATAATTCCATTTCATGAAATAATTCTTTATTGATAAAGGCATTTCTTATTATTTCATCCATATTCCTTCTTGATAGTTTTGAGATAGTGTTTCTTGTTAATCCTTAGGATTGTAAATATGGATTTGATAGAACCTTTTAGAGCTTAGGCTTTGTAGGCTTCCTTATATCTCCCTAGTTAAGAGATGTGAATCAGTAGAGTCCTTGTAGACTTTGTAGAGACCTTAGTACTTGATAATCTTTGATGAATGCTATTGTTATCAAGTTTTGTAGAATACCTTATGTCTCCCTAGTGATTTTGGAAATGCTATATGATAGATAAAGTGCTTTTGAGAATAGTTCAATTTTGGGTTGATTTTGTAAAGTTTTGTGAATAGCAAAAATCAACTTCTTTTACACCTTATTACTCCTATTGAACTTTAAGCACTTTCTAATTTGATGAGGTTTTAATAGTTGGATTCCTTTTGTCCCTTTAATGTGTTTTGAGACAAGTATACCAATTAATTTCCAACTCTTAATATTCCTTAATAAACCTCTTTTTATAGCCTTTAATAATTTGATATTTATTGTTTCTAATTTCCAATTTCCTACTTTGATGTAGTATTCCTTATAACTCCCTAATGTGGAATATTAGAAAACAATGAAATTTGCAATAATAGAAATTCTAATTTCCAAGTAGAATTCCTTATTTCTCCTATGTTATAATATTGCAAATATTAGGCTATTTAATATGTGTTTCTCCCTTTTATATTGCTTTCAAATATGGCTGATTTCCTTTAGTATTTCAACCTAATGTTATACCTTATAACTCCCTGTTAATGAAAGTAAATTTAATAAAGTAGAGACCTTACCTTTGATGTTGTATTCTCTACGTATTCACCATAGATTTTGGACGTATATGATAGTCCACTTCAATGCCTTTCCTTTGAGTGCTTATGGAGGATGGTGTACGTTGATTTTCCCTTGGCTTCAATGTTGGACTTCTTTGACCTCCTTGACCAGAGCTTTTAATGCTCTTTCACCTTTCTTCCATGCTGTAATTCAGCCTGTGCTATGAGTAAACACTAGAATATGGAATATGTCGACTTCCTTGGTCTTTGGCACCTTTTAATAGAAGAGGGTTCTTGTGCTATGTGACAAGTGTCACGATAGTTACTTCTTGAGCGCTTGGAGGGAATAAAGATGCTTGTAATGTATGGGCATTACAACCTTGGAGGAGCACTTATTTCCTTTGAAGACAAGTGTCTCCCTTGTTCTAACATACCACCTTTCTTGCTAGTAACGTTCCTTTGCTCGAACGTGTGAAATATGGGTGCTCATGTAAGGAACGTTAGGATTCCTTTTCAAGTGACAAGTGTCACTTCCTCCTTATGCATGGGCTCTTTCTCTAATACTTATTTAATGTACCTTTGGAACACCTTTAAACGTTGTAATATTCTTAGCTCTTCCTTTGTTCGATGGTGCTTGCTTATGAGTTGGTTCCAGCTAGAGTGAAGAGTGATGCTTTGGTGGAGCTTTGGTGAACCTCCAATAATGGTATAGAATGCTCCTTGGATGTACATCTGGATTTGATATTGCTTCAACCTATTATGCTCTCCTTTTTGCCCTTGAATATAATGCTTCCCTTTGCCTTGTATTGTGTTGTGTTTGCTTGCAGATTTGGTTGTCCAAGACGTAGAGGATTCAAGCCTTCTTTGGGGCTCTTTTGCCCTGCTTGGAGTGTGCAAGTATTTGGCTATCATGGGCTGTTATGCCTTGAGAATATGGTGCCTTTTAGACACTTAAAACTCTACCATTTTTCCTATGTAAAATAGATTAGACTGGTGCACCAATATGTAATATATTTTGTATATAAGAATACCCTTATTGCATTCCTTTTGCACTCCTTTTGCAGATCTGATTTTCTTGATTTTTATGGCAACTTTCTTGAAGGCAATGGGGGATTTTGAGGTTGTATTTTGATTAGACACCTTTCCCATTTTTGCTTGGATATTTTGCTAATGAACCCAAGCTTGTAACCATGTAGATAGAAGCTTCTTTTTGTAGAAGTAATTTCTGCACCCTTTTTAAATAGCCTTTAGTGCACTTTGAATCTTGAGACTCACCAAGTCTCGATTTGAAGCTTCTCTTGCTAATTTTAATGGTGGATTTCTTCTCCACTCCTTGGAGGAATCTGATCTAATTTTGGTGGCTTCTTTGGGCCATAAAATGTTGTAGGTTCTATGCACAAAATAGTGTCTCTAGACACTTTGATTAATCTACTGGTTTTTGTGCTCTTGATCCTTAACAATCAACAAACACAAACTAACATTTTTGAGAGTAACTAGTTAGAGATCAACTAGTATAGTGCCAATGCACTTTTTAATGATAACAATAATCTCACCTTATTGCTCTAGTAAATGAACTCTCAAAATAATTTTAGATGCACTTAATAATCTCTACAACTTTTAAGAGTAATATGTAATGAACCCTTAATAAGTATTCTATAAATTTTCACTACAAACAAGGTTGTAGGATCTAGTCTTCTTTTCTTAGGTAGTTGATAGATAGTTGCAATTCTAAAATATATTCAACTCCAAATTAATGTGCAAATAATCCTTAAAATGAACTCTCCCTTTTTGCACTTTCTTGAAGACTATAATGCAATCTATTCTTCTGCAAATTTTAATCCAAATATGGTGCTTAATGGAATTTGATAATGAACCCTAATTTGAAGTTCAACTAATTGCACCTTAGTTGCTTACCTTTTTGATGGCTTCTGAAGTAGATGATGTAGATCTTGGTGCTTTTGATTCACCAAGTTGTTGCCTTGTAGTAGATGGATACACAACTTCTTTGTTGGCTATCCCAAATAGCTTTCTCCTTCACCAATCTCTAGCCTCAAACTTTCTATCTTGAGCCTTGGATTTGGTGGCTTAATCCTTCTAGTGATCTTCTACTTTCTACTGTAGATTTAGAGAACTCCTTTCTCTAAACTATGCCTTCTTGCTATGAGAGGCAATCTCCAAATCTCCTAGATTTGGTAGGCTTCTTCTATCTGAATCTTCCTTCAATCTTCTTGTTGAATTTTGACTTCAAACAAGATCTTCTTCTTCTCAAGATTCTGATTTTCTTGAGGTCTTCACTGGATTCTTCTTCAGGTATTTGGCACTCCTTGTAAAATTCTTCTTCTAGGATTTGACATTCCTTCCAAAATTTTCTTCTCAGATTTGGCACTCCTTGCCAAATTCTTCTTCTCTTGGGCTTGTTGTCGGATGGTGATAATTGTCCCAAGTCCTTCACTATTAGGGGCTTCTCCTTGGTAGTGGATTTCTCCAATGAGTTCTCCTAGGAACTCTTTTAATGATGCTTCTATGAGCTCTGCAACAAGGCTCTCCAAGCCTTCTTATTTTTCCTCCTTGAGACCTCTCCAAGGTCTTCTATCTTATAGCTCCTCTAGTCTTCTAACCGAGACCTTTTCTTCAACCTTCTACTTCTGGAAGTGTTGGTGATGAGATCTTCCTCTCGGATCTCTGATTCTACTACTTCTGAATTCTAGAATAGGACTTCACTGGTCCTTTCTCTTTCTTCTGCAATTTGTAAGCTTTGATGGAGATCACCAATCTCCTATTTCTTGGACTCTTCTTTGGAGTCTTTCTTCTGAGTCAGGTATTCTTCTTTTGAATCAAGAATTCTTCTCTAAATTTATCTTCTAAAATAAGAATCCTTCTCTGAAGTTTTCTTCAGAATTAAGGCTTCTATGGCCTTCTTTTCTTCAAGGCTTCTGACCTATTCTTCTTCTAGGATTCTCTGGCCTATTCTTCTAGTATTCTCTAGTCTTTTTTTTTTCTAGGCTTCTATGGCCTATTCTTCTTCTAGGCTTCTATGGCCTATTCTTCTTCTAGGCTTCTTTGGCCTATTCTTCTTCTAGGCTTCTCTGGCCTATTCTTCTTCTAGGATTCTTTGGTATATTCTTCTTCTAGGCTTCTTTGGCCTCTTCTTCTTCTACACTCTATAGGTATTGATCTTGAATGGAGATCACCAATCTCCTATCTCCTCCTATGACTCAACTTCTGGAGTCTCTTCTTCCTTGAGTCTGCTATAAGGCTATTGTGGCCTTTTCTTTACTTCTACAATTTGTAAGATTGTAGCTCTTGTAATGGGACCTTTCTCGAGGTCTTTGAAATCTTTAGTCTTCTACCTTGTTGCTGCAAGTGTTGGAATGATTCTATGAAGATATTCTTCCTAACTCTCTTGTAGGAAGCTTCCCAAACTTTTCTTGAATCTCCTTTTCCTGCAACAAGTTGTTAGAGACTAGAATGGAAGAACTTATAAATCTGGAGATAATAATCTTCACTAGTTGATTTGTCAAACTAGTGGCTTGAATGTTGAGTCCTAGTCTTCACGAGTTTTTTTCTACAACTCTGTGGAAAGACCCTAGCCAGATGTAATCTCAGATTTTTTGCAACTGAGATTTATTTTAGTCCTCACTTTCCTAATCATGTTGACTACTATGGATTTTTCTATCAGTTAATCCTAATGGTAACTTTTGCATGTAGCGATAAAGATGTAGGCCAACAATAGTAATGGTGACTCTCCCTATTCCTCTTGACCTACTAGACTTCTCTTATGATGGATGTAGGTCCTCCTATCTCGATTCACCATGGCTCTGATACCACTGTTAGCTTTTGAGGATATATGCAATGGAGAGATCTAACACAGGTCCCAATGAAATACAAAAAATATGAAAGAAAGTGAAACAACAATATGACTGAAATATACTATAAATAGAAATGATAAAAATACAATGCAATATGGAGGAAATGGTCACTCCATTAATATGAGCTAAAGAGCTACATTGTACTCCATACAGGAGTACTTATGAAGATGATGATATGAAGATGATGAGATGATTGAGATGATATCTACTACTATGAGGCCCTTTATATAGGAAGATAGATTCCTTGGCCAACACTCTACCTAGTTGTACAAGGGGACACCTTGCACATTACAACTTGCACATTGCCACTTGTGCATTTATTACATTGCTTGAAGTAACTAGATAACTTCCCCCTAAAGTAATCTCCTATCCTAACTATGTACCTAAGGTGGTACATTTACATGACCCAAATGATGTAATATACTCTAACTCTAAAAAGAACTTGCAAAGAGATAATTACTGGTAGCAAACTATACCCAATTGAAAAAAAACTACTACATGTTACCTACCCAAATAGTATCCTCTTCTAAAATAAATCCTCACCAACATAGAATATCAAGGAAAGGGTCTAGGATCCCAAGGACAAGAAATTAAAGAACCATTAGAATTTGAAGTCTGACTTGGATGATGTGGAATTGGTTATATCCCTAATAAAAATAAATCTTTACCCATGTATATTGATGATGATCAAATCATAACTTATGAAAAGTTCATCTTCTAAAATATATTATATTGGGATGATAAAGATAAAAACCTCCCTTTCCATCTTCAACCATATTTTGTGATATAAACCTAATCATAATAATTCATCCTAAAGCAATTTCTACCCAATATGTACCCAGGTGTTGTAGGTGAGTTGGAGAGGAGAGGGCAATCATCCAAGGGAGGTCCCAGGTTCGAATCTCCACCCTACCAAAATATTTGAATTGGGTACCCAAAATCCTATTGATAATGTTGGTGCGGGCAGGGCTGGGTGCAACTCCTAAGTGACTTTGACGGTGTAGAACCCCTGGTCGTGGTCTCTCGGACCAAGGCAGCCTCGCAAGGAGTTTTTTGCTTTAAAAAAAAATTCTACCCAAGATGAATATGCCAATGGGGATATCTTTTATGATATGCCCCATGAACACGTCCTTGAAAATAATTTCTTCTTTGATGGACCTATCCCTTACATAGCATATACTGAATCTTTTAAAATTAAGGAAGAATATCAAATGTACCTTACTTTAGAACATCTTGAACAATTAGAAGTCCTAGCAGCACCTCTTCAATATTAATATGAATCACATATTCTTATTGAGGAACCCATAGAAATCAACATTGGAACCATAGATAACCCTAAAGTTCTTAAATTAGGAAAATATCTCACCACAATATAACAAGATTAGCTAACTAATTTATTAATAGGATTTTAAAATATTTTTGCCTAGGCATATGCTAATATTCTTGGGCTACACCCTTACATAGTTATGTACCATCTAGCGATTTGACTAGATGCTAAACATGTTAAACAAAAGCTTAGAAAAATGCACCCAAAAATTGCCTTCTTAGTTAAGGAACTCCAAAAATTTCTTGATGTCAGCTTCATCAAAGCTATTGACTATTCTGATTGGATTTCCAATATCGTGCTTGTTGCCAAGAAAGAAGGTACTATTAGAATATGTACTAACTCTTGAGATATTAACAAGGCATTTCCTAAAGATGATTTTCCTTTATCCAATATTGACATGATTATAGATTTCATAGTTGGATGTGGAATGTTATGTTAGAATTAATGTGCACTATGCCTTCTATATTGACACTTGTCATATTTCTTTGACACTTGTCATGTCTTGCATATAGGCTTATGCCTATATATTGTAAGATTCTTGTATCATAATATATATCATTTCGTTCAGTACTTACATTTGGTATCAGAGTTATCATTGCCAGTGGGGATCTAGATGTGATTTTTTCTATTGTTTTTGTCCCTTGTACATGTAGAACATGCGAGGTTCATTCCCTCCTTCTAGCGTTGGAAGATATTGAAGAAAGTGCATTGGGACACGTTGATGCAATGGAGTTTGAAAATTTTGGTTGGCATAGTGGTAAAGGAGAATTTTGCACAAGATGAGCCTGGAAGACGTTGTTATTGATATGATGGACATGACAACGATCGGGCTACTTCCATTAGATGTGGAGCGAAACCCATGTTTTACGATGTCAATGGAGTTATTTAATTTTTTTTTAAAGCTATGACGATTTCATCACCAGCATCAAGCGGATATTGTCGTCACTGAATATGACACAAAACATTCTCTCCATTCTCTCTGTAGACATTCTTCGTTTTTGTTGGTTCCCTTGCGTGTGGTGCATGAGGATGTGGACATTGATGGCTACCATATCCCGATAGGATGGCAGATCTTGATTAACATTTACGGAGCGAACAACTACGAGGGAGAATGGGAGAATCCGGAGTAATACATCGAAGGCCACCGACTATTGTATTAGTTTTATAGCCTATAGTTTTACCAGTTTTTTGGAAGAAGGTGCAAAGGGAGAGAAAAAAATTCACAAGAGGAGCAATGATTTGCTTACATTTATAGGTTGGAGGAAAATTAATGAAGGACGTAATGGGTCTGATTTGCGCTAAAATGGCTGCCTGCATTGTGGACATGAAGAAAGCGAGCTCTAGGAAGACCACATGGCTATCAAATATCCTATTTGTTGCATGTGACTGTTTCCTGCGGGATGCATAATCATATAGTTTTGATGTGAGCGACTCAGAGATATTTTGGTTTGATGTTGAATAGAGACAACTGCACTATTGACAACCAGTGCTCGATTAAGACCGATCCAAAAAAGGTGGCGTGTCATTGGATGAATATAGAGTGAAATATTTTATTTTGACATAGAGGTGGTCATGTCATAGAATTGACCATGAAGCTATCGTAGTTCTACATGTTGTTATGGTCTATTTTTTCTCATAGCATGATTGAAGTTTTTTTGTTCTTGGCGGCGCGCAGGTTCTCGAGTTTTTAATGAAATGTGATCAAAAATTTGTTTGAGGATAGCTATCCATAGTGCTGGTGGTCGACGACATTTTTTTGCCCTATTTGGTGTGTTGGTGTACTTGGATAGGCGACAAGATTGTTACCATGAAGGCACCACAACAACAAAAAAAAATTGACCATTTGCAGCCTCCGTCAATGTTGATTCTGCTGCATAGATGGAAGACTTCATGAAAATTCAAGCAGATTTGGCCAGTTTGGTGATGCCACAATGAATACAAGGTTCTGTGTGATGCTTCCAGATGATTCGTGTGAAGTTTAACGGGAGGATGTGTTCATGTTTTACATGTATATTATGAATTCTAATTGATGGTGCTAGTTTCAATATCTGTCGGAGATTGAATGATGAAGTCCCTACTAGTCCGAGATGTGCTTAACCAACTGCATGGATGTGCGGAGGGGGAGCATCAAGGAAGATATATTTACCCTCTGATGGTCGTGGTGAAGCACACAAAGAGAGCAATGATAGTAATGGGTGCCTGAGGCTGTTTTCAACGATGAACAGGGATAGTCAGACCTGAAGCCTATGCGGATGACTTCTGAAAAGGAATGGCTCGTTCCATAGGGCCCACCTCATAGCCATAACATAACACACTATTTATTTTTACATTTTAAATATTTTTAAGTACATTTTAAATGTATAAACATAAAAAAACATCTTTTATAAACTTCAACAAGCCACTTTATATTATACATTATGGGGACTTTGTAATTGCTAATAGTATGGCCTCAGACCATTTTTTTCTATTTTCACATGAAGGTGAAGGCCCGAATGGCAATGTAATTCCCTTGCAAGGGAAAGATGAAAACTTTTTTTATTCCGAAATTTTTCCTCCAGAGTGCGATTTTAGGAGAAGCATATCCCTGATGTTTTGATGCTTAGAGAGGCATGATGTTTTTCCATGTAATGAAGACCCCATTAAGAGTGAAACATAGGGGTATTTATAGTCATCGAAAAGGTTTTTATGAGACATACACGTTTATGATGTCCATTTGTAATTTTAAGGCTATTATATTTGTCTTTTTTTAACCTCAAAGTTTTGTATATTGGAGTGCACTCTCGATTGTACCCGACATTCCCAAGGTAAATTTGTATGTGATCCTTGTATTTAGTCATATTTTACATAGAACCTGGAAGATGCAGCAACTGGTTACCCATGCATTTTAGTGGGATGAGGAGGTCACCATAAGAATACTTATTCTAGGGACTACAAACATAGACATCTTGGACTTATCCAAGGATTTTTTTGGATCTACTTCTTAAGACTACATACGAAGACACTTCAAAATATTTTATTCTCTTATTTCTTCTTCTCCTCCATATTTAGCTTCTATGGCTCATTTTATTGTATTTCATGGCTCGTATTTATTTTGTATTAAGGTGCATTTTCGATAGAGACCGACACCTTCTAGATTGAGTTCACCATGAGGGGGGATGATATTCATGGTGAATCTAGTCAGTGACCTACGAGAGGAAACATACCTAGAGGATGACATGCAAAGGCAATAGATCCAGAAGTGGATGATCCTAAGGCATATAGGATGACCCTGAGGCACTTAGACGGCTGAACCAGTGGAAATAGACCCATGGAAGTGGCTGACCCTGTGGCAACAGATCGAGATATATACACCGTTGATCTAGCATTATTCACAGTTGGAGAGCCAAGCACAAAAAGCATGAGCCTAGACCAAATCATGTAATAAAGGAGGATGATAGGGTTATTTTAGTGAAGTCAACATTAAGGGGGAATGTTACCTAATATTGACTTGTTTTTTTCTATAGTTAGGATAGTGCACATTAAGGGGGAATGTTAGAATTAATGTGCACTTGTCATATTTCTTTGACACTTGTCATGTATTGCATATAGGCTTATGTCTATATATTGTAAGCTTCTTGTATCATAATATATCTCATTTTGTTTAGTACTTATATGTTATTCTTAATGGATGGGTTTTTAGGATATAATCAAATAAAAAATGCTCCTGAAGACCAAAACAAAACTCCTTTCATCACCCCATGGAGCACCTTTTGCAATCAAGTTATACCTTTTGGTTTAATAATATATGTTCCATCTATCAAAGGGATAAGTTGTATATATCACATGACTTTATGCATGATATTGTAGAGAACTACATGGATGACCTCCTTGGTCACTCCATTAATCATGAAACCCATGCACAAGATTTAAGGCATATCTTTGAATGATTAAGAGAATACAAAATCCACCTTAAACCATCTAAGTGCATATTTGGAGCTACATTTGGAAATATATTAGAATTCGTTGTGTCTAGAAGAGGCATTGAAGTTGATATATCTAAGATTTTACCCATTATAAATATACCTCCCCCATGCAATTTAACTGAAATGCAAAGTTTACAAGGAAATTATCAAGCCATTAGGTATTTCATATCATAATTAGCTAATAAATATCAACCCTTCTTTAAGATCCTTCATAAGAATTTAGAGTATAAGTGGGATGATGAGTTCCAAATAACCTTTGAAGATCTAAAAATTACCTCACATCCCCTCCCATCTTCGTAGAACCTAATCCAACTAAACCTTTATTGCTCTATATTGCTACTATTGGTTAAGCCTTAGGGACTATACAAGCCCAATATATTGATCAAAATAAAGAAAGAGCATTTTCTTATATCACTAGGACCCTCATTAGTTGTGAAACCCATTACACTCCTTTAGAAAAGCTTTGTCTAGCAGTAGTGTTTACATCTCAAAAAGTGTGATATTATATGCTTAGCCATAAAACCTTAGTTGTTGTGAAGGTTGATCCTCTTGACTGTTTAATGTCTAAACCTTATCTTTCAATGCAGACCACCAAATGGATCATTGCCTTTAGTGAATTTGACTTAACATTTATTATCCAAAAGCCATTAAGGGTCAGGTCATTGTTAATCAACAATGCCTTTGGAGTCCACTACCTTAGTGGTAGAATTTTTTGATGAGTTCTTTTTTGCAACTGAATAAGAACCCCAATTTTATTGGACCCTATACTTTTATGGTACCCATTTCTTAAAGTATGTAGGGAAAAGAATAATTATAGTCACCCCTCAAAAGAAATTTATCCCTCTTTCCCTTAAGTCACATTTTTCCTGTCCAATAACACATTAAAATATAAAGCTCTTATCTTAGGACTTCATGTTTCCTTAACCTTAAGAGTAAAAATCCTCTCTATATTTGGAGATTCTCAACTTGTGTTCAATCAAGTTAATGGTGTATATCACACCAAATATGAAAAATTGAGGCCTTAAAAATACATTGTTGCAAGGCTGATGCTAGCCTTTGATAAGGTAACCATAAAGTCCATTTCCCAATCCTCAAATCACCATGTAGATGCCATTGTTGCAATTGCACTCATTATCCCCTTAGAATTGGAGGATGATCATGCTATGATCATCATCTACCAACTTTGAGAACCTATATAACTTAGTGCTAGCTAGCTTCCCTTAGATGTGTTCACCATTGAAGCTTCATCTATTTCATCCAAGCCTTGGTACAAGGACATCTTTACCTTATTAAAATATGGTACGATGCCTAAAGACTTAGATCAAAATAAGTAAAATCTATTGTACAAAAGAGCTTGTAGTCTTGTAAGCATTGATGATACTCTATTTCAATAATCTTTCGATAATATTATCTTATGATGCCTAGATCTTAACAAAATTAAGATAGTGTAAAAATCAGGAACTTCTGTATTATTCAGTAATGCAAAATATATACAGGTTACAATTAACAAATTGTCGGAGGTTGCTAAACCAACCAGCCGTATTAGCAATTTGTTATAACATAATAACAACTGCGAAAGAAGACAAAGGGAGAAAATAGAAAGTACGCTAACATCCCCCTTTATTACATTATTTGGGTAATGTAATAACTAATAGCTATACTAACATCCCCTTACATTATTTTGCAATACAAAGTGAGCTGCGAAACAATTCAAATTTGACACGTCCAAGTGCCTTAGTGAAAATGTCTCGCAACTTGAGCATCGGTGGGAATGTGCTGAAGCTGAATTCGGTGCTTTGGAACTTCCTCTCGAATGAAATGACATTGTGTGTCAATGTGCTTTGTTTTTTCATGATGGACTGGATTCTTGACGAGGTTCAGAACACCTTGATTGTCGCAGAACAAGTGTATTGGAGATTTTGATGGATGGCCCATACTTGTCAGAATGCGACGTAACCATATCACTTCGCACACGGCTTCACGTGCGGCGCGATATTCTCGCTCTCGTTGAAGAAATAGCAACCACCGTTGCTTCTTGCCGTGCCAAGAGACAGGACCGGATCCCAGATGAAAAATGTATCCAGAAGTTGACTTGCGATCATCAAATGATCCGGCATAGTCGGAGTCCGTGTATCCTTGCAAGAAGAATTTGTTGTTCCTCTTGTATTCTAGGCCATATTCCATAGTACCACGGACATAGTGAAGAACACGTTTTGTCGCTTTCCAATGAGTGGTCTTAGGCTCCCGCATGAACCTCGAAAGATAGTTGACAAAGAAAAACGAGATCTGGCCTAGTATTGGTCGATATATGAGACTCCCAATCAACCGTCGATAGAGAGTACCATCTACCCGAGGTGAGTCATCATATCACGATAATCGAAGTCCATTCTCCATAGGAGTTGCCATTGGCTTGCAATCAATCATGCGATATTTATCCAAGCAATGTCTTGGCATACTTTTTCTCGAGACACTTTGATGGTGTGCTCCTTCCGGCTGAATTCCGGACCAAGACAAGAATGGAGAAGTCCGAGATCCGTCATCTCAAAATATTTGCACAAGTTTCTTTTGACAAAGAGAGATCATATCTTCCGAACTCCCCGTAATGAGCAGATCATCCACATAGAGTACAAGCAACACTATCTCGTAACCCTGTTTCTTGAAATAGAGGTTTGCATCCGACTGGACATCTCTTAAATCCATGCCGCATTAGGTGATTGTCCATTTTTATATACCAAGCTCGAGGAGCTTGTTTCGTACCATACAAGGATTTGACCAATTTGCAAACTTTCTCGCTGTTGGCCTTCCACTTCAAATCCTTCAAGCTGAGTCATATAGACTTCTTCTTGGAGATCACCATTAAGAAAGGCACTTTTGACATCCATCTGGTGAACTTTCCACCCATATTGTGCTGCCATAGCACACATAACCCGAATTGTGGTCATCCGAGCAAAAGGTGCAAAATTTTCCTCATAGTCGATGTCTTCCTTTTGAGCATAGCCCTTTGCAACAAGTCGGGCCTTATGCTTATCAATTGTTCCATCTGCCTTGTACTTGACTTTGTATACCCATTTGCAGCCAATAGGTTTCTTTCCATGTGGCAGATCAACAAGCTTCCAAGTTTTATTCTTCATCGTAGACTCATACTCTGTATCCATAGCGGCCTTCCACTGAGGCTCACTGAGAGCATCTTGCACTGATGCAGGTTCAAGACTATCTATGGTAGACATGAATGCCCCGTCATCATCAATATCCATATCCTCAACTTCTCTCACTTGGAGTCACGTAAAGTTCCTCAAAATATTGACAAAGATCATCAACCTCACCGCTTTCTCGGCTTCTCTTTCCTTTTGAGCCATACTCCGTGTACGAGGTCTATCCAAATTCAAATTGGGAGGAGTGGATAAATTTGCATCTCTCGATTGTATTTGTACACCATTTAGGATTCTTCTTCGGTGATGGTGAAGAAGATGTAGAAGGACCTCCCTGTCTCGTGTTGACGAAGGAATCTCCTCTTCCTTAGTTTCCACAATATCCCGGTGTACCGTAGATGTGCTCCGTGATGTGAAAGCTTCATCAAAGACAACATCTCTCGCTGATATGAATTTTCTTGGTCAAAGGATCTATCAACCGATATCCTTTAGAGTGCTCGTAATATCCAAGAAAAATACATCTCGATGTTTTCTCATCTAGCTTCTTCCTTTTCTCTTTCGGTATGTGCATGAAAGCTTGACATCCGAAAATACGTAGATGAGATATGGAGGGTTTTCGACCACTCCATGCTTCCCGTGGAGTCATTCCTTTTAGGGCCTTTGTGGGTGCCCTATTCAAAAGATACACCGCAGCTGGTGACAGCTTCTCGCCCAATATTGTTGCCCAAGAGTTGCACTTGTGAGCATACAACGAACCATTTCCATTATAGAACGGTTCCTTCTCTCAGCAACTCCATTTTGCCGAGGAGTATAGGCAGTTGTTAACTCTCTTGATCCCATGCTTATCTAGGAATGCAGAAAATTCATTAGAGGTAAACTCTCCCCCTCGATCTGAGCGGAGGGTTTTGATAGAAGCTCCTGACTCCTTCTCAACGGATTTCTTGAACTGCTGGAAGAATGCGAAAGCTTCAGATTTTAGTTTGAGAAAGAAAACCCACATCTTTCGTGAGTAGTCATCTACGAATAACTGAAAGTACCTCTTCCCTCCAACACTATTGGGTGTGAAAGGACCGCATAGATCGGTGTGAATTAGCTCCAGAGGTTTTCGTGCTCTTGTAGAGCTCTTCTCAAATGGTACTCTATGCTGCTTTCCTGCCAAGCAGTCAGAGCACACTGGCAATGTGGCAGAAAGGGAAGGAAGACCCTTTACCATCTCATACTTGCTGAGCTCAAGTAAGTAGCCGGAACTAAGATGCCCATATCTCTTGTGCCATAGGGAAGTTGCCTCCTTGGTAGAGACAATCATGGCAACATGTGGAGTAGAGATAGCATCTAGTGCAAATAAGCCATGCTTATATGAAGCTATTGCAATCTGCTTACCCTTCCTGGTAATTGTACAACACTTCTTTCCATTCTCAACACGAAAGTTGACAACCATATTTCTGTCCAGGATTTGTGTCACTGACAACAAATTGTTGGCCAATCCCGAAACATAGAGGACCTTGTCAACTCGACACTTGCCATCGTGAAGAGTGACTCGAAACCGTACCCTCTCCCCGAACCCCGTAGGTTTTATCATCGACAATGGTGACAAGTTTGCCCTCCTTGGCCACAAATGATTCAAACCACGATCCGTCGCCACTCATATGTTTACTAGCTCCGTAATCGACATACCAAATAGGATCCCTCCGTGTGGAATCTGTGGTAGTCATGAGCACCTTGTGTGCCCATTCGTAATCCGAGTCGATTCTTCAACCAACAACATTCACCTGGGGTTGCTTGTTCTTATTTTGTGGTTTGTTTTGGCCTTTTTGCTTGTTCTTATGCCAACACCTGTTGGTGTCATGGTTGTCTTTCTCATAGATCTTGCACCACCTCTTCTTCTCTTGAGGTTGTTTGCCTTTTCCTTTCGTATCCCGTTGAGAATTTCCTCCTTTCCGAAAGTTGCCTCCTTTTTGCCCATTACCTTTCTTCCTAGAACCCCTTCCTGTTGGTGTATAGGGCCGTATTGGAAGAATCATCCTTGTGAAGTTGGCGTGCCTCCTGTTGTTGGAGCAGATTGACCAACTCGATGTAGGTAATTTGTCGTTGGGACACCTGGATGGAGGTTATCAACATATCAAATGAAGAAGGTAAAGCTCTCATCACAAGTGAAATGAGAAGCTTTTCGTCCACAGTATCTCCGAGAGAACTCAATTTCTCTTTCAACTCGTACACTCTGCACGTAAAGAGTTCAACTGTTTCACCCCTGTCTCAAACTCAGAGTTATGAAGTTGTTGTTGAAGATGAAGAATGGTGGATTCATTCTTCCCCTCATAGATGGTTCTAAGGGCATCCCATGCCTCTTTACCACTTGCTTTGTCGCTATATGAGGTTGCACTTCATCCGAAACAAGCAAACAAAATGAGCACCTTTGCTCTACCGTCTTTCTTGTCAAAAGCAATCCGATCTCGTGAAGGACCCGTGGATCCCGCCGTTGGTGAAGGCCTGGTTGCTACTCCAAGAATAATATCCCACAAATCTTCCATTTGGAGAATTGCCTTCATCTTATGTTTCCATGGTGTATAATTTGGACCTTTCAATAACCGATGCGGATCGACCATCAACTTTGCAACAACGGCCATAGTGAAGGTTCCTTATATCACCAAATTGGTCCCCCTTTCGATATACCTTTTGCTAGGCCAATATACCGTACAAAATACCCGCCCTTACGTGAGGGAAACTATAGGTATTTAGAAAGATCAACAAAAAATCACCCGCCCTTACGTGAGGGAGACTATAGGTGAATTTTAGAGATCATACGATACGTGGAACATAAGCGGTACTTAAAGGGAATCGCCTTGTTGATGGCACCTACCATAGAAGATTCTTCTCATGCGTGGGGCGTAACTTCCCCTAAACACTATGAAGAATACTTCGTCAGGATTTACGCCTAAACACAAGTGCGATAAAGGGTAGTGGATGGAGTAAAAAATGCAAAAATGGCGTACTTATTCCTCCCCGACGATTTATAGAGAACAAGCTCAGACGTCGTTATAGCAACTATATTAGGCGGCGGATACAGTAGCCAAATCACGACAGCTTTACCTGTAAGTGCTGGTCATAGGTATCGCAAATACCGAACGCTGCAGTGCAATAAAATTGCACAGATGGGTTTTATATTCCGGGGACTTAGGGAGTGTTTTGATTTTAATTTTTAATGTTATAGTGCAAAAATGAAATATGCAACATACAACAAAAAAAATTGCCCACAAGAATAACCCACAAGGTGTCGGTCACAACCTGAAAATGCACCTTTTACAATGCCAAATTGCTATTTTTCATAAAATTACTCTCAATCCCCCTTTGATTTTTTGAAAAAATATCCCCCCTTAAAAGGCTTTCTTTAACAAAGCATTTTTATAATCATTATTTATTTAAAATTAAAATAAATAATTTCAATTTATATAGTTTTAAAAACTTTAGAAAAAATAAATTAAAATTAAATTTTAATTTATAAAGTTTAAAACTATATTAAAAAATTAAAATTAAAAATTTTAATTAAAAATAATAATAATTAAAAATGACTTTGAAAAAAAAAATATACCTGAGGGGAGTCGGCGGGATTTGAACCCCCGACCTGCAGGCTCCCTGAGCCTTACCGCACAGCTCACTGCCAAGTGAGCTAGCGGGCTGATCCGAAAGGAACAGTGGACCTGCTCCTCTTTCAACCCCTTCTTCTGTCTCCTCCTCTGCAACAGCCTCGGCTTGCGACCGCAGCACTGCTTTCGGTCCGCCGCTGCCTTCTCCGTCCTCCCACACTGCGACTGCTGTCTCCGTTCGTCCCCGTTGTTTTATTTTTTATTTTTTTAAAAATAAACCAGGGGGGGGGAATGGGCTGTCTCCGTTCGTCCACTGCTTCCGGTTCGCGCAAATGGCCGATGGCTTGATGGCCTGTCTCCGTTCGTCCGGAAGCGCGCAAATGGCCGATGGGGGGGGGTTTATACTCCCCCGTGGGAGCGCGAGCGGGAATTTTAAAATTCCCGCTCGCCGTCGCCCGTGGGAATTTTAAAATTCCCGCTCGGTGTCGCCCGCGGGTTAGGGGGAGGGGGGTGGGGAGGGTGGCCACCTCGGGGAGCGCACGCGCGCAGATCGCGCGTCACGCGGGGGGTGGGGTTGAAGACCGTTGGGCCCGACGGTGCTATCGCGCGGGGAGGGGAACGCCCAACATGGGGGGCGGGGTGGCGCTGTCGCGTCCGCTCCCTCCAATGGGACGTCTCGCGTCCTCGGGCTCTTGCGCCCTACGCGCAGACGGGACGTCTGCGTCCCTGGGCGTCCGGTGACGCCGCGCGTCGAGCTCGGGCTCGCGCGCACTGGCTGGACCGGTGACGCAGCGCGCCGACCTCGGGCTCGCGTCTTCGCGGTCTGGCCTGGGCGCGATGTTCCCCGTCCTGCGCCGGGCTGCGGAGATTTTTTTTTTTTTTAATCTCGCGACAGGGAATAACACGTCGTGGAAAAAAAATAAAAAAAAAATTTCCTCTGCTCGTCCGCCTCCAGCCTCCTCTTGCTGCTTCCTTTCACTGCAAAAAGATCCCGTCCCAATCCGGATCTGATGCCATGTAAAAATCAGGAACTTCTGTATTATTCAGTAATGCAAAATATATACAGGTTACAATTAACAAATTGCCGGAGGTTGCTAAACCAACCAGCCGTATTAGCAATTTGTTATAACATAATAACAACTGCGAAAGAAGACAAAGGGAGAAAATAGAAAGTACGCTAACAGATAGTTATTCGATAAGATCATTAGGGCTCATGTGATGGTTACTTTAGTGGTAATGCAATTTCCATAAATCTCCTTTGAATGGGTTACTATTTGTCTTCCACAGATAAGGATGCATACCACTATGTTAGACACTATGACAAATGTCAATTTCATGATAATCTTATTCATGCACTCTTGCAAAGTCTCCAAGCCATTACTTCCACTTGGCCCTTCTCTATATGGGGTCTAGACATCATCAAGAATATTAAACCTATATCTTCTAATGGCTATAAATTTATTATCATAACCAAAAAATATTTTACTAAGTGGACATAAGCCATGCCACTATCCACAATCACTGAAGCTCAAGTTTCCAAATTTATTCTTAACCAAATATTTTGTCGATATGGAATCCCATATGTTATAATATTAGATAATGGAATACCTTTTAAGAATAAATATGTTAATAAAATTTGTACTAAATATAAAATTCAACATAAATGATCTACTCCTTATTATCCTCAAGGTAATGGCCAAGCAAAAGCATCTAATAAACCATTAATTAAAATCCTCAAGAAGCTAGTGAGTAAGACTAGCTATGATTGGCACCTTTAGCTTTACCCTACTTTATGGGCTTATCATAATAGTGTACATACACCTACAAGGGAAACCCAATATGTTTTAGTGTATGGGATTGAAACAGTCTTCCCATTCAAACTCGAAATCCCTTATTTATGCATCTTTTTGTAATATGCTTCGGTTGGTGATGAATATCACCTAGCTCATTTAAATCAATTATATATGAAAAGTGAATCAATTCCTTAGAGAATATTTGAGCCTATCAAAATAAGCTCGAGCATTCCTACACTAAGAAGGTATGCAATCATTCTTTTTAAATTGGAAACCTAGTTCCAAAAGAAAATTAAAAGAACACTAATGCTCAAACCAATTAAAAAGGTAAATTTGAACCTAATTGGTTAGGCCCCTTTGTTTATATCCAATTTTAGCTTAGGGGGCTATCATCTAAAAACCTTGGATAGAAAATATCTTAAAGAAACCATAAAAATCTATTATGCATAACCTATGTATATGCAATGACCCTCTCTAGATATTTTGGAGTCTAAAGAAGGGTTTGAGGTCTTGATAATGAGATATCTAGCTAGGTAGATACCAATCATAATGTAGTCACTCTTCAAAACCTTGAACTCCTCTTCTAGATTCCATAATATCCAGAAAGCCAATCAATCCAACTTTAAGCCCTCCACTTCTTCTACCATATTTGCGAAGATCTACTATGCCATCTTGTTACTTGGTCATATTACATATATGCAGTTTGCTTAACATTTCATTGTCATAACCTACATGTTTGCTTGTCATATCCTATGAATGCTTCCTTTTCATACATGTAAAATTTTCTTGCTCATGTATAATTCAAGGACTTCACAATGAGGTAATGATGACAACTAGTTAGGTTAGCTCATATGCATTGCACTTGCACTAGGTCATCAATGCTATCGGGTCCCTTCCCTTAGGACATTGGCTTGCTTTATATTTCATCTTATCCATTGGGATGCTATGATTATCCTATTTATACATAAGGGTACATGTATGATAGAGTTACTATGTTAGTAACTATGATTATTACCTCATTTAGGTAATTTGTAAGATTCATCGCGGTAGATTTAATTTACCGCATGGTAAAAAGTAACTTGTTACTTTTTACCACTAGTATTTACCTTTTACTATTTACCTAGGGTTAGTTAGTTATTGTAGTCATTTTGACTACATAATTAGGTTAGTAAGTTAGCTATATTTATGTTAGGGCTACCTATTACGCGTTGCTTGTTAGCTACATGAGGGGATATTATTTTCTAATATCCTAAGGCTATTTCTAGCCTATACCTTGTACTATATAAACCTATGCATCTAATATATTTCACTAATACTTATGGTTACGCTCTATTTATTACATTGGTATTAGAGCAAAGATCACGTACCTGGGCAAGGGTGAGCAATTGAATTGGGTGAGGTGACTGGACAACGAGACTCCCTCTAGAACCTTACTGCTCAGAACGAATCCCAAGGCAGATCTTGAGTAGCACTTTTCTCGAGGTGTTTGTCTCGAGGTATTTGCATGGAATCATTTGCTGTTGCGTGAAATTATTTGTTTGATTAGATGTTCCTTTATTTTTTTAAGGAACACCGATGTACTCTTCAAAGCGCTAGACAACTCGGTTTGACGTGCTCTTCAAGCACTGGACAACCTCTGCGAAACCTCGCCTACAACCTTTGAATGATGGCCACCCCATCGATGACCTCTCGTTGTTTCTCCAGCAACCAACAACGCAGCCTAGCATCTGACGGCATCATGGAGGTTGGACAAACGAAATGCCACCTTTTGAAATTCCATGAACCAGACTAGCATGTGATCTGAGGTGTGCATCCCAAAGATCGAACACGTAGTAAGCTAGATCGAACACGTGGTAGGACACCTGACATTGTTTATTGGATTAGTGGGTGTGAACTCCGAGACATGACATGACATCTCTGCTGACTGGTGGGTGCAAACTCTAAGATGTGATGTGGTATCTCTACTGACTGGTGGGTGCAAACTCTGAGACTTGATGTGGCATCTCTACTGATGTGGTAGCTGATCACAGGTACACATGGCAACTTCGAGAGTGTACATTTGGTGGACTCTCATTCATCATCTACACCAAAAAAAATGTCTATAGATGATTTCTTGTAGGCAATCGATTGATATGGTTGGATTCCTCTTTTTAAAGAGGAAAAACATGCACCCATGGTGCATGTGGGACTAAAAGTCCTAAGCCTTTCAAAAGCTTTAGAGCGCACGTGGAGGCGCGCACTCAATTTCGTGTCGACGGGCGGGGAAGAAGTTAAAAGGGAGATCGTCTCCCTTAGCTCCCAGTCGCAATGCTAGTTGGGCTGGTTGAAGCCCCGCGCCAAGGCCCTTCCCGATGGGAGGTCGGGAGTTCGACTCCCATCGGGTCGATGATGCATACTTTTTACTAAAGGGGCCCGAAAACAAGTGAATGCCCAAGGTAAAACATTTTTTTTTAATTTATTTCTTTTAAATTAAATTTTTTTTTATATCTTTATTTTAATAATTAAAATATAATTTTTGTTTTTAAAAAATCATTTTTTTATATAAATTGATTTTTTTAATAAGACATTAATTTATTTTTATTATTAAATTAAATTATATGATTAAATTTTTTATTTAAATTTTGCAAATTAAAGAGAAAAGGGTTATTTTTTGCAATTTACAAATCAAAGAGGGCTTTTGTTTTCTCCCAAAAAGGGGATATAAGACATTTAAGAGCACCATTATTTTTGCAAATTAAAAAGCCCTAAAATTCTTCTCAAAAGCCTTGTTAATTTTGCAAACAATAAAGGATCAAACTTGAATTCTTTTTTGCCAAATTGTAACACAAGGAGACACAAAAATTTGCAAACTTCAAAGTTGAAATTGTGCATTTGTTTTCTCCAAGGGGGATATAAGACAAGAAATTGCACATTTTATTTTTTTCAAAACCATTGAGCCATCGCGAGCTAAGACCTTAGGTCCACTAAAACTAAGTCGTATGTCGACTGGTTCTGGAAGCCTTTCAAATGTGGGTCGTGTGTCGAATTGACTTGAAAAGAGTGATATTTTGTTAATTTTGCACATCAAAGGGGGGAAGGCAAGAATTTGTATTTCTTTGCAAAATTGTAACACAAAGTGAGGAGCACTTAAAAATCAAACTTGTTAATTTTACAAACACAAAAATGAAAGGCAATTGTTGTATGCCGCATTCTTTGCAAAATTGAAAAATAAGAGGAGACATAATATATCAAATTTTTGCACAACACGATTCAAAATTTTGTTTCAAAAGTTAGTAATAAGGTGCATGTTTTATTTTACTTGACACCTTTATTACAAAATTGGCAAATTAGGTGCATTTTCGGCAGTGTTCAACACCTATGTGATAAGAATTTTGTGGGCATTCTTGTTTGATTATTGCATTATTTTTTGCAATTATAAGTCATAAAATCAAGAACACTCAAAACCCCAAAATTTCACAATAATTTGTGTAAATCATTGCACAAGTTTAAAACCAATTTTACTTGATATTCTCTCCTAAATCAAAACCCCTAATTCACTCTTATTTGTTTGGCTTAATTTCCTCAAACTGATAAAACCTCTTCAAGAGGATTTTTAGGTAGGTGCCATTAAATATCTTTTTGAGTGAATTATCTTTTGGTACTCTTTTAGGGTATATCAAAAGAAAGAACAAGTTTTTGTAAAATAAGGAACCTTGAAAGTAGTAATCTTTTGCACTAAGGGGGGATAATTCCTTTCTTCCTTCAAACATATATTTTGACAAGAGGGAGATAAAACTTGTAAAGGCAATCAGAAAAGCATAAGTCATAAAAATTATACCTTTTTATTTTAGGCTTCATAAGAGCAACCATGCTTGAAGTACTTGCAATAAGGAAGGATTATTTAGTGTTTTTTTGATAAAAATGTCTAGGAAGCAAAGTTTTGCACAAATTGTAAAAAGGACAACCATGACACCATTCAATGTTGGTTTCCAAACAAGCAAAACTAAAATGGCAAAGGCACATCATAGAATCCATGTTGCTAGTGAAGTGTCTGATTCTGATTCTGGTTCAGAAAGAGCACACAATGTGCTCATGGTTCAAACAACATTGTAAAGGGGAAACAAATTTATCACCCTAGGCAAGCACATTTTCCAAAATATCTTTTTAGACTTCATAAATAACATAAGTTTTTGTTTGAAGTACTTGCAATAAAGGGGTGATTGTACCTCTTTTTAGGCTTCATAAATAGCAAACTCTCTTTATTTGAAGTACTTGTAACAAAAGGGGGGAATTTTTTGGTGTAAAATTTGCCTAGGAGGTAATCTTTGTAAAAGCCTTAACAAGCTTCATGAGTTGCACATATTTTGCAATTAAGGGGGGATAAAAATTTATTTTCTTATTTCACACAATTTTTTGTAAAAAGGGAAGAAGACTTATAAGGGTGCATTTTTGACAATGACCGACACCTTAGTCACACTTATTTTAGAAATTTCATTACAACATGTTTTGCAACAAGGGGGAAACTTATAAGGGTGCATTTTTGGCAGCGACCGACACCTTAGCTACCTTATCAAATTTTTTGCAAAATCATATTGTAACCGAGTGAACCTCGTATGAAGTGATCTACTCTACTACACCTAGCAGTTGTAGCGACTGGTTACCCATGCAATTTGGTTGGATGACAAGATTACAATAAGGACATTCGTTGATGTGAAGATAAAGTGATGAATGATCCAATTTTTTCTTAGGAGCAGCCATAGCACTGTGATAGAGCCCAAGAAAAAGCAAGAACCAACAAATCAACATTTTTTTCACTATATTGGGATAGTTATATACATTACCCAAATAATGTAATAAGGGGGGATGTTAGAGTTACTATGTTAGTAACTATGATTATTACCTCATTTAGGTAATTTGTAAGATTCACCTAGGTAGATTTAATTTACCGCATGGTAAAAAGTAGCTTGTTACTTTTTACCACTAGTATTTACCTTTTACTATTTACCTAGGGTTAGTTAGTCATTGTAGTCATTTTGACTACGTAATTAGGTTAGTAAGTTAGCTATATTTGTGTTAGGGCTACCTATTATGAATTGCTTGCTATCTACATAAGGGGATATTATTTTCTAATATCCTAAGGCTATTTCTAGCCTATACCTTGCACTATATGAACCTATGCATCTAATATATTTCGCTAATTCTTATGGTTATGCTCTATTTCTTACAATGTACGCTAGCAAGATTTATTATTTTGCATTTATTGATTGGCACACTTTTCCTTAGCATTACCTAGTTTGTTGTGTCCTTATCTTAGTGTTCAAGATTTCACCACGGTATTTCCACTATAGATCATAATCATATCACCTTGAGTATGTAGAGCTATGATTGTAAACAACATATTGAAGGAGCAGGTCCTATCCTTGCACCTTTAAAGTTATTAGCATCCTTCACCTTCAAGTGTTGTTTATGACCATAGCCCTCATACCTCTTTCAATTACACCTCTCGGCTCCCTCACAATATGACATGACATGAATTTCTCTTCTAACTTAACTTGAATATCATCAACAGTTATTAGAAAGCCTATTTTATATCATATTTTTAGGTTACCACCAGATGTTGAGCACCCTCCTTCCCTTAATCTCTATAGATCATTTGATTAGATCCCTAGCCTAAGATGCCCATCCATATCCTAAATTATGGATTTTGCAATGATTTCAAATGATGATTGTAGTTAGGACATAAATTCTATCATCCTTATAGTGCTAGATTTCTTATCTCTAGCAGACCCAACATTCTATATTAATGATGGGTATCTTCACACCAACCCATTGTTTTTTCACTCAATCCCTCTTCTCATCATGCCATAAGCCTATCTATAAGATTTCCTATTACTATGGGTCTCCTTTCTGGAACAAATATGTCACATTTATCAAAACCCTACCCTTGTCTTGCATGGCCTTCTCTTTTTTTGATTACTTGCCACATTGAGTGGTGGGTCATGGATTTTCATCCCCTACCTTGTGTATATATTATTTCCTACATTTACATTTTCTACGACGATGATGCCAAATTCATCACTCCATTATCCAAATGATCAAAGCATCACCCTTTTTCTTGTCTTCTTTTTCTTTTGCTTTGTATATATCTTAACTATGTTAGTCTTCATATATTTATCTCAACTTCTCTCTTACTTTTTCATATATCTTCTATCATCCTTTTCCTCCCTATCTATTACTCCTTGAAAAATCCTAATCAATCAAGGAAGAGAGCCTATTTCATCCATTGATGAGCATGGATGCATTTAAACATATGCTTACCATTTATGTAATAGATCACCTCTCCTAACTATTTGTGATATGGATAAGATTATTCATCATATTCTATACACCAAATTTTACCTCAATCTGTAATCATAATTATGAAAATTTACCTTGTCTATTTATATACCCTTAAGAGCATGAGGACGTAATGATCAACACCTTACATACCCCATAATATCTTATGAGTACGCCCAGTTGTAAATCATTAAATGCCTATGTTTCTTTATGGTCTATCAATCAACTTAGGGTTATATTTTTTATCATCATCTCATTTTCTTCCTTTCACCACTCATTTTTTTCATCCTTTGCATCAATTGACCACCATATTGGATGGTGGATCATGGGTCATTATCTCATTGCTTGCACATATGTAACCCATAACACTTGTGTTGGTAATTGGATGATGACCCCAAATCCATAACTCCATTTGATGGGTCATTGTGGATCACCTCATCTTCACCAATGTTCACTTTCCTTGTTTTCTAGCATCTATATCCCTTAACTATGCAAGTTAATTTTCTTTCATCAAGTTAAGGGATATACATTTTCCTGTCTATATTCCTTTTAATTCTTCTATAGGCCCATGGTTCATTATTTATAGCTATCATAGCTTACTATTTGTTGGGCAAAACATTGGTTATTTTTTCTATGGTTCAATTAATTGTCTCCATTTAATTGTCAACCCAGGGTAGCTCGTAGTCTTGTGAGTAGCCGTGCAAAATATATGCTTATAATTTCTCCTTTAGAGATGAGTCCCTAAGATTTTGGTTTGGGGGGTGTTTTGATGTTCATTGAAGTTTTAATCCTTAATTCCAAACCAATAACTTATCCTACGTCTATTTAAAATAGGACAGAATGTTTTCAAAAATTAATTGCTACCTTACTGGAGATCATAGAAAACAGGGGAAATAACTGGAAAGCAAATTAATCTATGAAAATAAATATAGAAAATAGAGGAAATAAGGGAATAACTCTATTGTAAGTGGGCCCATGCTTCCAGCAGGTTTTGCCCGCGTTAGATCTTCACCAAACACTTTAAATGATTTTTACAGGAAAATACTTAGAAAATTTATTAACAAATATAGCAAGAATTTACAAGAAAGTCTGAGGGGGTCTTCTTCAAGGGTGGCCTAAATATTTATAGATATATGGAAACACCCTATTACAATCCTCAAGCAAATAAAAAATGATTCGCTTTTACAACTACCTGCTTAAATGAAGGAATCGGGCAATATATCAAGATATTTCAACAAATTTTGTTTCCAAAATACGTTTGATATTTGTTTACCCGATTTACATAAATTATTCACGTAGTAGCTATAAAATGGGTGGCAAGTCATCTTTGACATTGTCCCTTTTTTAATTTCAATGCTGTAATTCTTTTTATGTTGGTTGCTAAAGTTTTGCTCTATTATGCCAACCACAGAGTCATGTTGGAGTTTGGCGTTAGTGGAAATCAGCCACTACGTCTAAAGAAGTCAGCTATTAGGAAGCAAGCACCTAACAAAAATAAACATTTTACAGTAATCAAGCACCTAATGGGAAGCAGGTGCCTAACAGGAAGCAGGTGCCTAACGAGAAGTAGGCGCCTAACGGAAAGCAAGCACTTAACGGAAAGCAGGTGCCTAACAGTTAAGTTCCAAACAGAAGTCAAGCGCTTCAAAGAAACTTGGGCACATGACTTCATAATTCTCATTGATGTTCTATAGGTATTTTGCCTTCATAAAATTGCAAGTGCCAGGTTCAAGTGGGACCTCGATGAAAACATGCCAAAATGTAACATTTTCTACTAAATCTACACAAATTACACTTAAAGACAAGTATTAGATAACATGTAAAATAAACTATTAATTAAATATATATAATTTCCATAAAAAAATTATATCTACAAGAATAAGTGCCACACATTACAGGGAAAAAAGTACAAAAAATAAGCAATTATATGGCTCATCATCACCCATGCTTAATGGGTGGTATGTCCTCGTGCCACTTTGAACTGGTAATTACCAGTTATGTTTACAGCACCCCAATAAGCCCTGTTGGTTTGTGTCCTCTTATTCTTAGCAACCTTTGTTTTTTCTTTGTCCTGGGGCTTTCGCCCCTTTGGTGCCTTGGGAGTGGCTATCTCTTGACCTTGTTGCTTCTAGCGTTTGTTGCGTCGAACTGGTTCACCTGGCCCTACACTTTTCTTGAGCAATTCTCTGGTCCAGGCCACCTTGCATTTTTTAGTGCTTAGATAATAACTAGAGAAACTAGTGTCATCCTTCTATAATGTAGGCTCAACCATTTTACAATACTCATGGTGAAGAGGTAACTTTTTACCCATAGGTACTGATTCTTCATCATCAAATGGGATGCTAGACTTCTTAGCAACCCTGGCTGTGGGTAAATCTTAGGTTTAGATTTAACCTCTAATTTTGCCACTCAAAGAGTTCTACTACTTGATGCCAGATCTGCAAGTTACATAGGGCCTAGAAATCCCATCCTCATAAAATATGCCTTCATTCATGAAGGCTTACCATCCTCCAACCCATACAAGTACCAAAATTGCTCAGGTTGGGCAACTAGAATTTTCTTGTGAGGCCTGTTAGATTGCTCCCTGACCTCTTTTTTTTATTCTTTACAGGTCCTCTTAGAAGCCTTCTTCTAATTATTTTTGTTTGTTGCCATATCCTCTTTGAGCTTTTCAAATTTTTATTTTTGGACAGCAAACAAATTCTTTGCTACCTCCCATTCCTCATCAGAATCTAGCTCTGACTCCTTATCAGATTAGATGACCAATGCCTTCAACTTGGCAACTCTCGCTCTAGTTCTAGGTCATCGCTAAGATGCCCTTACGACTTTTTGCTTTGATCTCAGCTTTATCTGCTATACCCTAGGATGTGTTGGTGTAACTGTTATTTCCTAGTGTACAGGATATTTAGGTTGCTAAGCCTCTTCTTCCTCTATAGCAAATTGCTGCTCGATAGGGATTGCTTCTTCCTCCTAAGGTTGTTCAGCCCTTGCATCAACTAGAGAGTGCTCTATCTCTCCCTCCTTGCCTAAAATTTGAGGCTCTTTGGCCTCCATATCCTTCTCCTCCTCATCTCCTTTCTCTATAGGTTGTTCTAAATTTTGAGGTTCCTCAACCTCAACTTCATCCTCCTAAAGTATTTGTTATTCAGAAGGAGACGTGAAACAAGACTGCTCTACTTCCATTGTAGCAACATCTCCCTATTTTGTTTTTGTATCATCCAATGGCACTTATATTGCCCCATCGATCTACACTAGCACATCAACTTTAGCCGACTGCTTGACTCCTTCTAATCTACCTTGCAACTGTGATGTGTAAATCTACCCCTATAACTACCAAATTATCTGGTACAATTCGTGTATTTTTAGAGAAGCTTTCTTGCAGGACTCTTGAAATAGAGCTCGTTATTCTTTAAACTTGGCTTCCCAAGTGGAAGCCTACTCTATTAAAATTTATAGTTGTTGTTGCAAATCCTTCGCCTAGCCTTTTGGTGGTAAATATTCCATGGCCACATCATGTTGAGGAGTTGGCCCATTGGAAATGTTCTATAAAATCTAGGTCAGGTACTCCTCCCTATTAAGCTCATCGATTGGTGTATCCTCGTTGGATGAGATTGAAACCACCCTTGACACCTTCGGCCTTTTACTTCACCTCCCAATGGAAATAGGCATGAAAGGAGGGCTTGGCAGATCCTACCCTGCCTCATCTTTGAATTGAGGGGCAATAGGAGAAAGAGCGTGTCATGCTTCCTCTCCAAATTGGGGAAAAATAAGAGACGAGGTTTGTCCTACTTCCCCTGTATTTTCTACAGGCTGGGACGCAGGCATCGTCTCTTCTCATTCTGTTGCCTCCTAAGCTGACTATTCATTCTGAATTGGCACCTCCCCCTCTGCTTGTGCCCCTATCACTGCACTAATGCCCACAGTTTCCTTAATCATCATATTTCTATGAGACTCTACATATCATACCAAGGCCAAAATCAGGCCATGGTGAGCCAGGGCAGAGGTTGTGCCTGCCTGGTATTGCCTAGCCTCGTACTTGAGGGTGCATGCAAGGTAATGTGGGATGTTGATTTTATCCCCATGCAGGATGTGATTGAGAAAACAAAATTGATTGGCATTCAGTATAGAATACCTACCAAAACATATGAAGAAGCGGGTGATCTGCTCAAAAATTGCCCTCTAGAGCTCAGGAATGTGTTGTTTTGGCAACCCAATGTGCATTAGGTGCTCGGTTTGTACCTTAAAAATATTTGTGCATAGAGGTTAAGGTTATCATCCTTGTATGTGCATTCCCCTGTTAGAGGGAGGCCCGTAATCTTGGTGATGTAATCCTCCGTGACTGGAATTTCTAGTCCTCGCATGTGCACGACCCCATCCTTCATTAATGCCATGAATTCATTTACCACTGTCGCATCCTAGCCCTGACTGACCAGTCGACAATAGTCCATCCATTCTACAGCATCAAACTATGTTTGAATGTATGCAAAAATACATGAGCAGTCGGTAGGCTCACTCTTCTTAAGGTTGTGATTCTTCTATTTCCCCCCCCCATGCTTTTTCTTTAGCTTACAATTCACTTAGCGATGCTTATGATTTCTCTTCGAATTGCTACTATGCTTCACTTGTCTATTTTTTCTTTCTTTGAAGGTAGCTTCATAGTAGCTGGTAAGTAGCTTTTAAAATAGCTATTTTCATGCACGCTGACAATTAATTACCGTAATCAATGATGATTATGGTTATTCATAGTAAATTTTCTTTGAGCATATGCTTGATTGTGCGGAGGTGATAACCATAAAAAGTTGACCAATCAGATGCATGCCACGCATCACCATGCCAAGTGGGTTTATTCAAGTGGTTAAGGCAATAATAGGGGGTTGTGCCGACACTTTTCCATAGACACACATGTTCATGAAAAAATATAGACAAAAAATAGAAAATTTAATCATGCACCTAAATTCGTTCCGTGGATGCATATGCGCAAATATCTGTGGTGCGTCACTATTGGCTGGCATTTGATGATTGGGCAAGTTGCAATGAATAACGGTGGCCATGCTTCCCATTTAATGAATTTTCTTTGACATGATTGATTCTTGGTAGCTGCAATGTGGCTTATTCGAGAAATCCTACAAAATTTAAAACAAAAATTAGAAAAAATGTATCTGAAGAACACAGTCTTATACTGAGAGGGGGGGTGAACAGTATAGTGCCCACTTTTAACGTTCTTTCCAAACCAATATAAATTAGTGTCCTCAATTGCAATTACCAAATATAGCAGTGTGCATTAATAACATAGATAGCAATAGTAAGCAAGTGCACAAATCACCACACACAATTGAGACACAAGATTTAACATGGGTCCCCCAATGTGAGGTAGTCCACAAGATAATCTCCTTATAATATTTCACAAATAAATAGGGATCCTTATCCTAATACAAATTATTACTTTGATCTTCTCAAAGCTAGGGTATCCTGATTTGCTCAGGTGGGCTCCACTGATCTACTCAGCTAGGCTATCCATTGATCTGCTCAGCTAGGCTATCCACTGATCTACTCAGCTAGGCACTCCACTGATCTGTAGGCAACTAGTGTTGATGAGGTTTTTCGTTTCTATTCTATCTCTTTCACTGCTCACAGATCTGCCTCAATACCTTCTCACAAGGCTCAAAAAATCTTGCTCATATGTTATCCCAAATCTATCCTCAAAGCCTTCACAAAAGGCTCAAGCAATGATGCTCAAATGTTATCCCAAATCTGTCCTCAAAGCCTTCACAAAAGCCTCAAGCAATGATGCTCAAATGTTGTCCCAAATCTGTCCTCAAAGCCTTCACAAAAAGGCTCAAGCAATGATGCTCAAATGTTGTCCCAAATTTGTCCTCAAAGCCTTCACAAAAGGCTCAAGAAATGATACTCAAATGCTATCCCAAATCTGTCCTCAAATCCTTCACAAAAGGCTCAAGAAATGATACTCAAATGTTGTCCCAACTTTGTCCTCAAAGCCTTCTCAAAGGCTTAACCAATCATGCACAAGTAGCACTCAAATCTCAACCACAAATCAACAAAGGCAAGGCTCAATGATGAACTCAACAATGAATGGCAATGTACTCTTCAATGGATGACAACAATGATCCACAATGATCTCAACAATGTATGACAAATACTCTCTCAAATGGATGACAACAATGCTCAACAATATACTCTCAAATGTATGGCTAATGAGCTCTCTAATGAAAACCTCTCCAAGCAATAACAATGAGGACTTCAACCAACCAAGGACAATATCCACAAGTAATAGCAATAGGTTCTCAATAATATTTTCCTCATGCAATGTCAATAAGCTCTCAAGAAACAAGCACAACTCCCTCAAGCAAAGAGCTCTCAAATAGCCAACAATGATCTCCTCAAATGAAATACAAATGTATCCAAAAGTGACTAGCAAATGATCTCCTCAATGGTCTCAAATAGAGGCAATGTACTCAACAAGTAACCAACAATACTCACATCAAAGCAATAGCAAAAACCTCCTCAATAGTGGCAATACTCTCAATGAAATCCACTAAATCAATTATGAACTCAAGCATCAATTTTATCCATAAAATTGATTTTCTAATCCATCCACTTTCTCTCAATAGGCAAGGCACATAATCAAGCAATTTGTCTTCAAATTCAAACCCTAACTCATGTGCATGTCTTCTAACTCAAGGTAGCAATTAACTAGGTCTCAAGTTTGTAGTTTAATTTCATAATCAAACCATGCACTAGGACATATACATGTTCAACACTTTACAACCTTATAACTCCCTAAATTCATTAACATAACCAACAAGCACCTATGCTTTTATTTATTTGTTTTCACATCTTATAACTCCACAGGTACACACAATAATTTTCAATTATTTAATTCAACACCTTATAAATCCCTAAGTACACATAGCAATAATAAATAATATCTCAACACCTTATATCTCCCTAAGCACACACAACAATCATTTATTTCCAACAAATACCTTATGACTCCCTAATTTTGGCAAAAATGATTTTAATGCACCACAAATTTGGCAATATCAACTATTACCATGCACTAGAGATAAATACCTTTTTATGAAGTTCGTAGCCTCCACAATCTTCGAAAACGTTAATGTCTTTTCCAAAAATCAATGTGCCTTAACCATCATCGTGATCATCAACGTTTTGCCCAAAAATCAATGCGCCTTCACACCTTCGTAGGAGTCAAAAAAAATTTCCTCCTTGCTTGCACTATGAATCGCTTACCACATGAGCGCTAGACCACATTGGGATTTAATCCCAAACACTTCCTGTAATCTTTGTGCTCAGCTATCAAAACAAAATCAATCTCTCACAAAAAACTTTTACTCCTAACGGGATTCGAACACAGACCTCTTCTGTACAAATATGATGCCCTGCCAACTGTGCTACGCTATCTAGTGTGACGTTAGTTCTGGCAGCTTTCGATTTTGTCTTTGCCCTTGAATTCAATATTTCATTTTACCTCTACATTGCCTCCCTTCAACGACTCTCTCTCATGCGCTGATTATTCTCCTTTCTCCGCAACGAAATAGCCAAAGTCTTCTTTGATTTATATGCCTTTCAATGCCTTCAAATGACATCGACAAACTTTTATTTGCACCCTAACCTTTGCACGTTGACGGATAATTTAATTAAACTTTAGACCTTAGAATTATTAAATAAATATTTAATAATTCATCTTATCTTTGAATTGGGATATCTCCTTCATTCTTTTGAATTTTGCCATGAAACTTTTTGCACCTAGGTTTTATTGAAAAAACCTTTTCATCCATCATCATTTGGAGATGTCTTAGCACATTGGTTTTAATGAAAAACCCTTTCCAATGGTTTTAATAAAAACCCTTTCCGTTGGTCTAATTAAAAAACCTTTTCGTCGGTTTTAATAAAAACCCTTGTCATTGGTTTTAATAAAAACCATTAATATAATATTTAAAAATTAAATATTATATGCCTCTTGTGCCACAAAACCCTGTATATATCCATTCTCTCCAAAATATCATAAATGAATATTTATGAAGTGCTTTTGCCACCAAAACTCAATGTGATCCATGTGACATCAATGACAACACAAAATAACTCAAATTGCCAACAATATCTCCTTGAGACGACAAACATCTCCTCAGAAGTTGGTTGATGTCAAATTTTAATTGTATCCATGATAGATTAGACTTTACACGTGCATGGGGTGCTGACGTGGCTCAAGCCACCTCCCAATGCTGACATGTTATTCTTTGAAGGTAGAAACAACCAAAACAAATGGAAATTAGGCACCTTTTTCGTATGGAAATAAAATGCCTTCTTTTCAAATTATAATGCATAGGTGCCTTGTAAATTGGAAACAGGCACCTTCAGAATTAGGCGCTTTGCTTAACATGGGAAGCAGGTGCCTTAGCAATCAGACGCTTATGCATAACATGGGAAGCAGGTGCCTTTTTGCTAACTATCGGGTGTCATACTTATAAAATAAACTTTATACAAACTCAACCATTTTTTCTTACAATATGCTAAGAATATTTGATGTCAGCTTCTTGAGAACTGGAAGTCGGGCACCCTCCTAGAAAAATCAAGAATTAGGCATCGGTCTACCAGAAAATGAGATGCACATGCCATATTCATAACATACTGGGAATCAGGCGTTGTGTACTGTATAACGGGAATCAGGCGCTGTGTCTGAAGAAGTTGGAAATTAGGTACCTTGTATGCAGAATTCGGGAAGCAAGAACCTAATAGAAACAAGCATTTTATGGGAATCAGGCGCCTAACAGGAAGTAGGTGCCAAACGGAAAGTAGACACCTAACGAAAAGCAAGAACCTAACGGAAAGAAGACACCTAACAGTTAAGTTCCAAACATAAGTCAGGCGCTTCAAAGGAATTTGGACGCATGACTTCATACTTCTCGTCGATGTTCCATAGGTGTTTTGCCTTCATAAAATTGCAAGTGCCAGGTCCGAGTGGGACCTCGATGAAAACATGCCAAAATGCAACAATTTCCACTAAATCTACACAAATTACACTTAAAGACAAATATTAGATAACATGCAAAATAAACTGTTAATTATATATATAATTTCCATAAAATATTTATATCTACAAGAATAAGTGTCGCACATTATAGGGAAAAGAGTACAAAAAATGAGCAATTCTGTGGCTCATCATCCCCCCATGCTTAAGGGGTGGCACGTCCCTATGCCACTTTGAACTGGTAATTACCAGTTCTGTTTACAACATCCCAATAAGCCATGTTGGTATGTGTCCTCTTCTTCTTAGCGGCCTTTGCTTTTTCTTTGTCTCGGGGCTTTCGCCCCTTTGGTGCCTTGGGAGTGATTGTCTCTTGACCCTGCTATTTCTGGCGTTTGTTGCGCCGAACTGGTTCACTTGGCCCTGCTCTTTTCTTGGGCGGTTCTCTGGTCTAGGCCACCTTGCCTTTTTTAGTGCTCAGATAATAACCAGAGAAACTAGTGGCATCCTTCTGGAATGCAGGCTCAACCATTTTCCAGTACTCGTGGTGAAGGGGTAACTTTTCACCCATAAGTACTGATTCTTCATCACAAAATGGGATGCTAGACTTCTTAGCAACCCTGGATGTGGGTAAATCTACCCCTGTTGGGTCAAGCTCAAGTTCAGCTTTGACCTCTATTTTTTCCACTGAGGGAGTTCTACTACTTGATGCCAGATCTGCAGGTTGCATAGGGCCTAGAAATCCCATCCTCATAAAATATGCCTTCATTCGTGAAGGCTTACCATCCTCCGACCCATACAAGTACCAGAACTGCTCAGGTCGGGCAACTAGAATTTTCTTGTGAGGCCTATTAGATTGCTCCTTGGCCTCTTTTTTTGATTCTTTACGGGCCCTCTTAGAAGCCTTCTTCCAATTCTTTTTGTCTGCTGCCATATCCTCTTTGAGATTTTCAAATTTTTGTTTTTGGGCAGCAAACAAATTCTTTGTTGCCTCCCATTCCTCATCAGAATCCAGCTCTGATTCCTTATCAGATTCGATACCCAATACCTTCAACTCGGCAACTCTCGCTCTAGTTCTGGGTCATCGCTGAGATGCCCTTACGACTTTTTGCTTTGATCTTAGCTTTATCTGCTGTACCCTAGGGTGTGTTGGTGCAACTATTGTTTCCTAGTGTACAAGAGATTCAGGTTGCTGAGCCTCTTCTTCCTCTACAGCAAATTGCTACTCGATAGGGACTGCTTCTTCCTCCTGAGGTTGTTCGGCCCCTGCATCAACTGGAGAGTGCTCTGTCTCTCCCTCCTTGCCTAAAATTTGAGGCTCTTCGGCCTCCATATCCTTCTCCTCCTTATCTCCTTTCTCTATAGATTGTTCTAAATTTTGAGGTTCCTCAACCTCAACTTCATCCTCCTGAAGTATCTTTTCTGCAGAAGGAGACGTGGAACAGGGTTGCTCTACTTCCATTGCAGCAACATCTCCCTGTTCTGTTTTTGTATCAACAGGGGGCACTTCTGTTGCCCCATCGGTCTGCACTACCGCATCAACTTTAGCCGACTGCTCGAATCCTTCTAGTCTACCCTGCAACTGTGATGCTCTAATCTACCCCTACAACTACCAAATTATCTGGTACAATTCATGTATTTTTAGGGTAGCTTCCTTGCGGGACTCTTGAAATAGAGCCCGTTCTTCTTTAAACTTGGCTTCCCAAGTGGAAGCCTGCTCTCTCAAAACTTGTAGTTGTTGCTGCAAATCCTTCGCCTAGCCTTCTGGTGGTAAATATCCCATGGCCACCTCCTGTTGAGGAGTTGGCCCACTGGAAATGTCCTATAAAATCTGGGCCAAGTACTCCTCCCTGTTAAGCTCATCGATTGGTGTATCCTCATCGGATGAGATTGAAACCACCCTTGACACCTTCGGCCTTCTACTTCACATCCTAGTGGAAATAGGCATGAAAGGAGGGCTTGGTGGATCCTACCCTACCTCATCTTCGAATTGAGGGGCAGTAGGAGACAGAGCATGTCCTGATTCCTCTCCAAATTGGGGAAAAATAGGGGACGAGGCTTGTCCTGCTTCCCCTGTATTTTCTGCAGGCTGGGACGCAGGCATCGTCTCTTCTCATTCTGTCGCCTCCTGGGTCGACTATTCATTCTGAATTGGCACCTCCCCCTCTGCTTGTGCCCCTATCACTACACTAGTGCCCATAGTCTCCTCAATCATCACATTTCTTTGTGACTCTGCATATCGTACCAGGGCCAAAATCAGGCCATGGTGAGCCAGGGCAGAGGTTGTGCCTACCTGGTATCGCCTGGCCTCGTCCTTGAGGGTGCATGCAAGGTAATGTGGGATGTTGATTTTATCCCCATGCAAGATGTGATTGAGAAAATAAAAGTGATTGGCATTCAGTGTAGAGTACCTACCAAAACATGTGAAGAAGTGGGTGATCTGCTCAAAAACTGCCCTCTAGAGCTCGAGAATGTGTTGTTTTGGCAAGCCAATGTGCATTAGGTGCTCGATTGGTGCCCCAAAAATATTTACGCATAGAGGGTAAGGTTATCCTCCTTGTATGTGCATTCCCCTATTAGAGGGAGGCCCGTAACCTCGGTGATGTAATCCTTAGTGATTAGAATTTCTAGTCCTCGCATGTGCACGACCCCATCCTTCATTGATGCCATGAATTCATTTGCCACTATCGCATCCTGGCCCTAAATGACCAGTCGACAATAGTCCATCCATTCTACAGCATCAAACTATGTTTGAACATCTACAAAAATGCTCGAGCAGTCGGTAGGCTCGCTCTTCTTGAGGTCGTGATTCTTCAATTTCCCCCATGCTTTTCCTTTAGTTCACAATTCACTTAGCGATGCTTCTGATTTCTCTTCGAATTGCTACTGTGCTTCACTTCTCTATTTTTTCTTTCTCTGAAGGTAGCTTCATAGTAGCTAGTAAGCAGCTTTTAAAATAGTTACTTTCATGCACGTAGGTGGTTAATTATCGTAATCAACAGTGATTATGGTTATCCATAGTAAATTTTCTTTGAGCATGTGCCTGATTATGCGGAGGTGATAACCATAAATAGTTGACCAATCAGAGGCATGCCACGCAGCACCATGCCAAGTGGGTTTGTTCAAGTGGTTAAGGCAATAATGGGGGGTTGTGCCGACACTTTTCCATAGACACACATGTTCATGAAAAAAATATAGACAAAAAATAGAAAATTTAATCATGCACCTAAATTCGTTTTGTGGGTGTATATGCGTAGATATCCGTGGTGCATCGCTATTGGTTGGTGTTTGATGATTGGGCAAACCGCAATGGATAACGGTGGCCATGGTTCCCATGCAATGAATTTTCTTCGACATGATTGGTTCTTGGTAGCTGCAATGTGGCTTATTCGAGAAATCCTGCAAAATTCAAAACAAAAATTAGAAAAAATGTATCTCCTTGGGATGACAAACATCCCCTCCTCGAAAGTTGGTTGATGTCAAATTTTAATTTTATCCATGATAGATTTGACTTTGCACGTGTGTGGGGTGCTGACGTGGCTTGGGCCACATCCCAATGCTGACATGTTATTCTTTCAAGGTAGAAATGACTAAAATAGATGGAAATCAGGCACCTTTTTCGTATGGAAATCAAGTGCCTTCTTTTCAAATTATGGTGCATAGGTGCCTTGGAAATTGGAAATAGGCACCTTCAAAATTAGGTGCTTTGCTTAACATGGGAAGCAGGTGCCTTAGCAATCAGGCGCTTATGCCTAACATGGGAAGCAAGTGCCTTTTTGCTAACTATCAGGTGTCATACTTATAAAACAAACTTTATACAAACTCAACTATTTTTTTTACAACATGCTAAGAAGATTTGGTGTCAGTTTCTTGAAAACTAGAAGTCGGGCACCCTCCTAGAGAAACTAGGAATCAAGCATCAATCTACCAAAAAATGGGATGTAGGTACCATCTTCATAACATACTAGAAATCAGGCACCGTGTATCGTATAACGAGAATCAGACACCTTCTATCATACAACGGAAATCAGACACCTTCTACCTTATAACAAGAATCAGTGCCTTTTGTTGTACAATGAGAATCAAGCCTTCTACCTTATAATGGGAATCAGGTGCCTTCTATCGTACAATAGGAATCAAGCACTTTTCCCATCAAAAAATAGAAAACTGGCACTTCTTTTTATTCAATGGGTGCTAACTTTTCCTTGTATATGCACTTTCAGGTTGATCAGGCCCTTCAGTGCTTCTGATTTGAAAAATAGGAACAAAATCAGCATCCACCCCTGAACTAATAGTTGAGTATTTTATTATCCAAAAATACCAATCCAAACACTCTTGTGCAGGTTCAGGTTTAGTATTCCCCTTTCTAAGTGGGGACTAGCTACTCCTACTACAAGAAAATTCTCCTAGAAATCTTGGAAGGTGTAGGTTCATGGATCCTATGCTTGTTAGGCCTAGGTTTCCTAGGCTACCTAATAGTTGCACAAAGGGCATTGTTCTTGCAAAATAAAAACACAACTAAAAAAAAGAAAAAATTTGAAAGAATAATTATCTTTGGGACTATGTGGACTAGGTCCACATCTTATTGACTCAAGATAAAATTAGAATCAACTGGGGTCTCCCCCATGCCTAATCTAGACTCAATCATGTATGCTTCAGACACATGGTATGGATGCAAGTGGTGGCCATTGACTGTTAAGGTAATGTTGCTACCATCTATTGTTCTGATCCTTACAGCCCCATTGTTGATGACTTCAATCACTTCATATGGCCCCATCCAATGTTGCATGAGCTTACCCTTCCTTTCCTAGAATCGAGAATCATAGAGTAATGCCCATTCTCCCACTTTAAGTTGCTTTGGCCTGGTGTGGCGGTCATGCCACTTGGCCCTCTATTTTTGAATGATCTCTATTTTCTGTAGAGCATCAAGGTGATATTCATCCAGTTGATTAAGCTACTGAATTCATTATTTCTGTGCATCATCCAGATTTATATTCAATTCTATAGTAGTCCTAAGTGTTTTGACTTCAAACTCTATAGGCATCATAGCACTTTTCCCATAGACTAACTAAAATGGTGTGAAACTAGTAGTAGTCTTCCAGGTGGTCCTGTAGGCCCACACTACTTCTGGTAATCTAGTAGCCCAATCCTTCCTATGTTGTTGCACTATCTTTGTCAGAATATTTTCCAATTCTTGGTTTGTCACCTCAACTTGCCCATTCGCCTATGGATGGTAGGGAGTGGTTTTGTTATGCCTGATTTTGTATTGTTGCATGAGTTCCTGAATCATCCTTGAAGTAAACTGAGGTCCTTGATCTATTGTGATCTCCCTTGGAACCCCAAATCTTGTAAAAATTGATGAATACAAGAATTCTGCTATAGTTTTCTCCTTTGAATCATGCAAAGCCTGTACTTCAACCCACTTAGTCACATAGTCAGTACAAACTAGGATATACCTTTTTCCTCCTGACTGTGGATTAATAGGTCCTACGAAGTCCATCCCCCATTTATCAAATGGTTCAATGTGAACATGTGGTTGGAGTGGCATCTCATCTCTGAGAGTAGGTCTGCCCATCCTCTGACATTGATCACACTGGCTCACATGCTTGGCTGCATCCTTGAATAGTGAAGGCCAGTAATAACCAACCTGCAACACTTTATATGTAGTCATTTTTCCTACAAAATGGCCACCACAAGGTTCATCATGGCAAGCCTTCAATATTTCAATTATTTCATTCCTAGCAACACATCTTCTCATGAGCTGATCAGGCCCTATTTTAAACAGGCACCCATCAATCCATGAGAAATCTACACTTTTCTCAATTAAAGTTTATTTTTCACGAGGTGAAAGTGTAGGGGATACTTTACCAGTGGCTAAATAATTAGCCATATCTACGTACCAAGGTATCTGATCATTTAGAGAAAACAAATGCTCATCTGGAAATTGGTCCTCTATAGCTGCATAGTCTGGAGGTGTCAATCTGGACAAGAAATCAGCTACCACATTGTCCTTTCCTGGCTTGTCTACTATTGTCACATCAAATTCCTACAAAAGCAACAACCATATGATAATTCTACCACTAATCCCAGGTTTTTTTGTCAAGTATCTGATCGTTGAGTGGTCAGTGTGTACAAAAACTTGATAACCTGTAATGTAATGATGAAATTTGTTAAGAGCATGTATTACTACAAGAAAATCCTTCTCTATGATAGTATAATTGAGTTCAACACCTATGAGGTTTTTACTAACATAATAGATGGCATAAAAATCATCACCATATTTCTATCCCAGTACTGAGCCTATTGCATTGTTAGATGCATCAGCATATATGTGAAAAGGTATGGTCCAGTTTGGACCTCTCAGTACTAGAGCAGTAATTAGTTTTTCCTTTAAGGTGTTGAATGCTTGTTCACATTCTTTAGTCCAGACAAACTCTGCATCTTTAGTTAACAATGTGGTAAGAGGTTTAGCAATTTTTCTAAAGTCTGATATAAACCTCCTATAGTAACTGGCTGATCCTAGGAAACTGCGGATATCCTTTTGTGTTTTGGGAGTAGGCAGGGTTTGGATGACTTCTATTTTCTTTCTGTCTACTTTGATCCCATCTACAGAAATATGATGTCCTAAAACTATCCCTTCCTGCATCAACATATAGCATTTCTCATTGCTTAAGGACAGGTTAGTTTCCTCACAACGTTTAAGTGTCTTTTCTAGATTTTCTGTGGCAGTTTCAAAAGTTTCACCATATACAATGAAATCATCCATGTATACCTCCATAGTCTCTCCAATCATATCTAAAAAAATGCTAAGAACTACCCTCTAAAAGGTGGCAGGTGCATTGCATAGACCAAATGGTAAAACTCGGTAAGCAAATGTCCCCCATGGACAAGTGAAGGTGGTTTTATCTTGATCTTCCTCCCCTATTTGGATCTGATTGTATCCACTGAACCCATCTAGGAAAGAAAAGTATTTCTTGCCTGCTAAGGTGTCAAGGACCTGATCTATGAAGGGTAAGGGGAAGTGGTCCTTCTTAGTTGCTTTGTTCAACAACCTATAATCAACACAAATTCTCCACTTTCCATTCTTCTTGGGCACCACCACTAATGGTGATACCCACTCACTATCTAAAATGGGGTAGATGAATCCAACTGTGAGAAGTTTTTGTAATTCTGCTTTGACAATTTCTTTCATAGTTGGGTTCATTCTCCTCTGTGGTTGTCTTACTGGTTTAACCTGGTCTTCCAGATATATCCTATGAGTACAGGTCTCAGGAGCTATTCCTCTCATGTCAGAATACTCCCAAGCAAAGGCATCTTGATGTTTTTCCAATGTTTGTTTTAGTTTGGTCTGTTGTTCAGCTATCAACTGGTTATCTATGTTCAACATTCTACCAGGTGCAACTTCTATTTGCTGAATATGGTGGTCTTTTACTAATGGCAACTCAGGAGGAGGACAAGAGGGTTCTCCCTAAAAAAAGTGAGATATCATCTTATCCTCATCACTTTCATCTTCCAACTCCTCAAGTGTCATGACAAGTTGGATCATTGATAGACCACCAATGTTTTGACTCTCATTCTCAGGTTCTCCCAACAAATCTGCAGACTATGCAGGTGGATGTATGATTAGTTTCTTTATATTTTGACCATCTGAAATGGTCATTTTCCCATCTCTACAACTTATGTAAGCATCAACTATTGCCAGCCAAGGTCTACCTAAGATTAATGGGTATCCACCTAGTCCAGACTTAGATTGTAGCACTAAGAAATCTGCTGGATACTCCCATGCATCTACTGTAATAGTGATATCTTCCAGTATTCCTTCAGGGAGTACTGTAGACCTATCCACCAACTACAACATAGTTTTAGTGGGCTTCAGATTAGTCAATTTTAGTTTTTGCATGGTCTCCTAGGGCATGACATTGATGGCTACCCCCAAATATACTAGTGTGTTGGAAAGAACACAACCCTCTATTTTTATAGTCAGCACAGGGCTCCCTAGATCTAAGTACTTCTGGTTGTAGGTATTTCCTAACATGAGGTCAGCTAACTAACCTACCAAACTGATTTTTTTAGCTGGTTTCCTCCCTGGTTTCTTGAGGCACAACTCTCTTATGGCCTTTCCATAGATAGGTATGTCCCTGATGGCCTGAAAGAGAGGGATTGTGACTGTTAAGTTTTTTAAACTAGAGAGGATATCAAACTCTATTTGTATTGGTTTCTTGGGTTCCTGCAACCTTTGTGGAAAAGGTGGAACCTCCTCTTTGTTATGTACAAGTGTTGATTCTTCTTCTACTTCCTCTATAAGGGGTGATTCCCCTTTCTCTATTTCTATTGGTTCCTCTTCTTCTACAAGAGGAGTGACTTCTACACCTACTTGCTTTCCTGACCTTAACTAGATAGGATCACAATCTACCTTAATATTATACATAGGGTACATCTCATTTTCCATCTGATAGGTTGGCTGCTATTTGTTGTTTGGGTTTGTTGTTGGTTGTGTTGGTAACTGAGGAGTCCTTGGAGCAGGAAGAGTAGGTAGACTTGGTTGTGGTGGAGCTGGAGCAGGATGTTGTGGATACTGATTCCAAGCATTCTGGTTTCTCCACTACTACCTAGGCTGTTGGTATTGCATTCCAGGGTAAGGGTTGTAAGGATTTACCCCTTGGGGAAATGGATTCCAAGGTTGTTGCCCATACCAACCCATATTGGGTGGTTGGGTTTGACCTTGGTTTTGGTAATTGCTGCCCCCATAAGATGACATTCCTGATTGCATATTGTTACCCATAGGAGACTATTGCTAGTTCCTCCTATTACCCATGAAGTATGCCTCTGCTACTTTAGGTTCCTCTTTAGATTTCATTAATTGTGGACACAACTTCATTTTATGATCCTTTTTACAGATAACACATACACAAACTTTGTTTTCTGGACACTCATTTCTGGGGTGTTTGCCTCTGCATTTAGGATAGAAGTAGGCCAATGCTGCCTCATTCTCCTGCTTCTTTCTCTAAAGTAGAAGGGTATCCATTTGAAGAGCCAGAGATGATAACATCTCACTCTTAAGGTCCTCAAGCATGTTGCCTATTTCTATTTTAGTGATAGTGGTTGACTGCTTAACATTTCTAGGGGTCAACTTACCTTTTCTTCTTGAAAATTTTTGACACAACTATCGAATATCATCCATTTGATGTTGGTAAATATCTCCCCCAGAGATCATGTTTAAAGCTTCCAAGGATTCATTTGTCAGTCCTTTCAGAAAAATGCTTCTTAGGGACCTATCTCCTAGTTTTGAATGGGGTGATCTTTGCAAATTGAAGCTAAACCTATCCCAGTATTCTTCCACAGATTCTCCTTCCTTTTGTGTCATGTCTAGGACTTCCTCTCTTGCATCTCTTGCTCTGCCAAAATCCTGATACTGATCCAGGAAAATTTTCTTCAACTATTCCCAGGTAGTTATCCATTTATCCCCCAAGCTGATGAACCAATGCAAAGTTGAATCATCAAGGGTGGAAGGGAATAATTTTAGTTTCTGAGCATCTATGGTGTAATCCACAGATCTACATAAAACATCAAATTTAAATAGGAACAGATCTGGATCTTCTGTTGGTAGTCCTCTAAAGGTTGGAAGGTGGGCAGGAGAGATGTGTTTCATCTTGTGATCTCCTCCTGCCTCTCCTATTGGAAAACTAAAACTAGTGGATGTTTCCTCTGGATTTTTTGCCATTCTATCCACTACTGGAGTTTCTACCCCTACTGCATTCAAAGCAGTTGTCAATGCTTCTAGTTCATTTCTTTTATCCTTTAGAAGGATGGATAAGTCAACATTTGAGATGGTTCTATCTAATACTGCTTGCCAACATTCAACATTCAATAGATCTTCCTCAGATTGAACTCTACTTATCTCTGACCCTGCTCTAAGATTTTGCTGGATTGTTTCAGAAGGGTCCTATGCAAATAGTGGGTGTTCCTGCCAATGCACAGGTGGAGATTGTGATGGTGAGAGTTCAGTCTTAGGTTCAGGTTCTACTGAAGTAGAAGGATTCTAAGAAACAACTTCTTTATTTTTGACAAAATGACCATCTGGTCCCCTATTCTTAGGTGGACTCATACAAAGTTTCAGATGAAGGTTTTTGGAGAAAACACTCTAAACTATTGTAACTATGCTTCCTTTAGAATAAGAAATTATAATGGCTACTCCTCGAAAATGGCGCCAAAATGTTGGGCAAAACATTGGTTAGTTTTTCTATGGTTCAATTAATTGCCTCCATTTAATTGTCAACCCGGGTAGCTCGTAGTCTTGTGAGCAACCGTGCAAAATATATGCTTATAATTTCTCCTTCAGATATGAGTCCCTAATATTTTGGTTTGGGGGGTGTTTTGATGTTCGTTGAAGTTTTAATCCTTAATTCCAAACCAATAACTTATCCTACGTCTATGAAAACAGGACAGAATGCGTTCAAAAACTAATTGCTACCTTGTTGGAAATCATAGAAAATAGGGGAAATAATTGGAAAGTAAATTAATCTATAAAAATAAATATAGAAAATAGGGGAAAGAAGGGAAGAACTCTGTTGTAAGTGGGCCCACGCTTCCAGTAGGTTCTACCCGTGTTAGATCTTCACCGGATGCTTTAGACAATTTTTACAGGAAAATACTCAAAAATTTTATTAACAACTACAACAAGAATTTACAAGAAAGTCTAGGGGGTCTTCTTTAGGGGTGGCCTACATATTTATAAGATATGCGGCCACACCCTGTTACAATCCTCAAAACAAATCATAAAATGATTCACTTTTACAACTTCCTGCTTAAATGAAGGAATCGGGCAAAATATCATGATATTTCAGTGTATTCTATTTCCAGAATACGTCTGATATTTATTTTACCTGATTTACATAAATCGTTCATGTAGTAGCTGGAAAATGGGTGGCGAGTCATCTTTGACATTGTCCCTTGTCTGGTTTCAATGTTGGAATTATTTTTATGTTGGTTGCTAAAGTTTCGCTCTATTCTACCGACCATAGAGTCATGCTGGAGTTTGGCGTTAGTGGAAATCAGGCATCGCATCTAAAGAAGTCGGGAAGCAGGTGCCTTGTATGTAGAATTTGGGAAGCAGGCGCCTAATGGGAAGCAGGCACCTAACAGAAATAGGCACTTTATAGGAAGCAGGTGCCTAATGGTTAAGTGTCGAACGGAAGTCAGGCGCTTCAAAGGAATTTGGGTGCCTGACTTCATACTTCTCATCGATGTTTCATAGGTGTTTTACCTTCATAAAATTGCAAGTGCCAGGTCCGAGTGGGACCTCGACGAAAACATGCCAAAATGCAACAATTTCCACTAAATCTACACAAATTACACTTAAAGACAAATATTAGATAACATGCAAAATAAATTGTTAATTATATATATAATTTCCATAAAATATTTATATCTACAAGAATAAGTGTCGCACATTATAGGGAAAAGAGTACAAAAAATGAGCAATTCTATGGCTCATCACTAGCTTTTATTGATTAAGTATTTTCACGTGCTATATTGATCATTAAAACAAGACACGCTATAATAGCATATATAGATAACAACTTGTTTCCTCCTCTTGTGTTCTTTTCTTATTATTTCTTTCCAAGTTCTTCCTCATTTTCCTCATTAGATTTTGACTATGGAGGGTGAATGTAGGATAGGATTGATAAAACACTAATTATCAAGATTAATAATTAATTCCAAGATACATAATATTACAAATTAAGTGCTTTAAATAAGCACAAGTACAAATGAACAATCCTAATATTGCGTAAAATGATAAGACAAAGGCTAAATATTAAGCCCTAATGCTATGAAAGTGCAAACACCTAATTCTAGACCTAGTCAACATGAGCTATTAATAAACTCACATCCAGACGATTAATTAAACATATGACTAAGTCCTAATAATCATCAACCTAAGGTTGATGAAATAATTAACCCATATCATTCCTCCCAATAAATGAAGCATTGGACTCCAATGCTTTTACAAAGAAGTGGGAGAGAAGATATACAAGTGCCCAAAAATCCTCCAAAGTGGTTCAGAAAAGAAGAGAGAGACGATGTACGAGAGTCCCAAAGAGATCACCACAACTTCATCCAAGGGAGCAACAATGAGCTTCAAGCAAGATTATTTTGATAAAAAATAACCTAAATCAACCAGCACGAGGTCGAAAATAACCCAAAACATCCATGAGTACCTGCTCAAATGCTCAAAAAGGGTCCATGTAGGAAACCCAAGGGAATTTCGATGTCTGTTGCCATGTAGGCCAGCCTCTAGCATGTAAGAGTGAACACTACTATGCTGAAAAGGGTCTTGTGAAAATATCTTCAATCTTCACAAAATATTGCTAGCATCTCACATCATTCATGCATCAAAGCATGCACATCAATCAATAATCGGTTTCCATTCATGTGCTACAGGTGCCTCGAACTACAATAGAATCACTGTGAGAAGAGGTGCAACAAAGAGAGGAAAAATACACAAGTGGACATGTCTGAAGTGTTGAATCTCTATAGTCTTAAAAATTTGATGTTCGAAGTATCAAAACTCTATAGTCTTCAACAGTTTGTTGTTGTCCGAAGTGTCAAATCTCTGTAGTCTTCGGCTCATGGAAGGCATGAAGTGAAGTGAATGCCTTCAAGTGGGATATAAAAGGATGAAGTGTCGGGTACCACCGAGATGCACTTCATTACAAATCCATAGAGTTTATAAAATCCCAAAGGGGAGGAGTAATGTGACTCCTCAAAGATCCACAAATGCAAGTGGATAATAGCTATCAAAAGCTAACAAGTGGCGTGTAGCCCAATAAAGTCCACAATAGGACATGATGCACCAAATGATGAATGCACCAATAAGAGGAGTAAAATGGATCTCCTCATATGCTTCAATCAATCCTCAAAGCAACAGATGATGTGAAAGCTTGATGTAGTGTTGCCCGAAGAAGTGTTGCAAGTCTTGCTGATGAAGACATGAACAAAGCTAAAAATATGAAATCCACTAAGAGACACAAGCCACAAAAGGCTAAGACAACTCCAATGTGTGTGGAGTACCCAAAGATTCCCATGATCGAAGGAATCAAAATAGAAGGGCCATGGTCATGAAAAAGTCTACTTCCAAAATTCTCAAAAAATAAAAGTGGATTTAAGGAGTGTCAGGTTCAAACAAAATTACACTTCATTTTACAACAGTGTGTTTTTGAAGAAGGTCTAAATTTTGGAGTAACATATATCAAAATAGACCTTTACAAAATATCAAAATAATAGTGCAGTTGGAACCAACTCGAAAAGAGCTTTCCAATGACTATATGCAAGCCTATACTTGCAAAAGAAGGCCTCGAAAACTGTGATAAACAGTAAGTCTCTCTGAGAAAAAAAATAAAGGAACAAGACCCATTACAAATTTGGTTCAAAAATTTGATGGACCACGAAAATCAATCGTACCAGAGCTATAGAATATCTCGATCAACCGAGGACCAGCCAATGAGCACCACCTAATAAAAAGTATATCATTCCTCCCAACAATAGAGGACCATGGGCGGTGATAACTTATTCCACTTGACGTTGACAGCCACATTGAGGCAAGTGGTGCAAAAATAGGGGTTAATGTGTGGTTGACCGAAGGTCGATCAAGGGTCCATGAGCGAAGGTAGCTAAACAAATCAATGACATCTTCGCAAGTTAAAGTCACATTCACACACTTTGGATAAGAATTTACCAGTGTGCACGTAGATAGTCAACGTGCGTTGTCTATCTGCAAAAGGGAGGACTCTCCCTTGTAAAGTTGAAAGAGCCCGTTACCCACTCAATATAGGATTATTTCCATCCACATGAGACAACACAATATACCGATGCAATCAAACTGACTGAGCGTAGCATATGTCAAAATATTCTATACAACGTGTGATTAGCCATGAATAAGTTTGCTAACAAACTTTGTAGAATGTTTTAGGTTCCTGTAATATGGGGCAGTGTATAGATTTGCATCGAGATCTAGGATCAAGCACATCATGGTAAAATGGCAGGATCAATCCGTGAAGGTGTAAAACTGTGTAGGCTCAGTAGATCTTGGTAGGAAGTTCTCCAATCGGGTAGTAGGCAACGTATTGCACAATCCCTTGAAGTTCCTCCTTTGTGCTATGGAAACAGAACAATAATATTTTATTGTTGTGCTATGTGTAGAAATGCAATCGAACATCCCAGAAAAGGCATGCTCGGTTGAATGTTGTAATAGTCATCGTCACGTGAGATTCGATATATGCGGTTAAATTCATGAAGGTGTAAAACTATGCAGGCTTAGCAGATCTTGGCAGGAAGTTCTCCAATCAGGAAGTAGACAACATATTGCACAATCCCTTGAAGTTCCTCCTTTCTGCTATGGAAACAGAACAACAATATTTTATTGTTGTGTTATGTGTGGAAATGCAATCGAACATCCCAAAAAAGGTGTGCTCGGGTGAATTTTGTAATAGTCATCGTCACGTGAGATTCGATATACGCGGTTAAAATCATGAATATTCACATTACAATTCTATGCACATTTTTGATTTTATTTTACATTGTGGGATCGAAAATGACGTGCTCGTGCAAAAGGCAAAAATTCTATGGGAATCCTTTAGGTCGCGAGTGGACAGGAAAGCTTCAAAGGGCACAGATCGAAGCTCCAACAAAGATAAGCAACAATAAGATAATTGAATCGAGTAAATCAGTTAGGATTTATTTCAACGAATAGGGGATGTGATGTATGTTGCAAAAAGAATGATTCTTGTGTGTTATCAAACATAAAATGCATCCCCCCATCACATAAGCTTAAATTCCAACAACATCCACCAAATCTATGCACAGTAATTTGTCAAAAGTGGTAGAGGTATGGAAGATCTACTATGCGAACAATGACTAAATTCGAAGCAAAATAAAACAATTGAATTACTTCAAAAACCGTGTAGGACGTTAGATATATTACATCATATGCGATAGGAACTATGGCAAAACAAGTTTACAATGCACGAAATTCTACATCACAGTTTTACTGCAAGCACAGGAAATCCTCCAATTACCAATTATATCAAGGCAACGGTTGGCACCAAGGATGATATGCACAACACCAAGGTGAGGCACCAAAGTCAGTCTTGGTGCACACGTAGGCAGGGCCATAATGAAACAACAATAATTGATTAAAATAATCAATTTGCCCAACTAGGACAACAACAAATTTTGACAGAACATATTGTCAACAATTTTCTTGCATCAACAAAGTTGGAAAATTTGTTGAACAAATTGTTTCAATTATCGCTGACAAGTTTTGGACATCAAATTTTTACTGCACAATATTGTCAACAAAAATTGTAAACAACAATTTGCAAGCAAAAATTTGCTAGTAGGAAATTGTAAAAAAAAATTGTGTACAAAAATCGTCAGCGATTTTTGCAACAAATAACAAGAGCTGCAACAGGAATATTTTGGTTGGTAATAACCCAAAACCAAAACAAAGGGAAAGAGGAGGAATTTCCATGAGTAAATTCCCCCTCTCGGGTCAGGAGCCACAAGGATTTGATACTAATGATAAAGAACTAATTATCATGATTAACAATTAATTCCAAGATACATAATATTACAAATTAAGTGCTTTAAATAAGCACAAGTACAAACGAACAATCCTAAGATTACATAAAATGATAAGATAAAGGCTAAGGATTAAGCCCTAATGCTATGAAAGTGCAAACACCTAATTCTAGACCTAGTCAACATGAGCTACTAATCAACTCACGTCCAGGTGGCTAATTAAACCTACAACTAAGTCCTAATAATCATCAACCTAAGGTTGATGAAATAATTAACCCATATCAAGGATAGATACCTAACAAATGTTATTTTAGTGTTTGATAGACCATTGGTTATTCTGTGATCATTTCTTGGCTATCAAGATATTTACCTAGAATATTCACCTTTAATTCCTCTCTCCATCCTTCTCATATTCTTGAGCAATTGAGAGATTTAGGGTAGGATATACTTGCTCACTTGTATTTGCACACTCCTATGTAATGCAATGTCATTGGCTATCATGTCAATATCTCTTGCTTGTCCATTTGTATAACTAGCTAATTGCCCATAACTTGTTTGTTCATTTGTATCTTTTACTCATCTATCAGTAGACTCCTTACTTTACCTTTGGGCATCGTGGACATATCTTCATCTTTATCCCCATCCATCCTAGTGAGGTGTAATGATTTTTTCTCACCTTCTTTCGATACCATGTATTTCCTCCTTTTGTTCACTCTTGCCTATGGTATCTTACTCATTTGTAAAAGCAAATTATTTATTTTACCTCTAAGCATGATGGGCATATATTCACCTTTATGCCTCTTGACTTAAGCAAGGAGTAAGGTTTTTTGTTATGCATGCACTTGCGCTAAGCATACCCTCTAGGCATATTTTCTATTTTGGTCTAGTCTAGTAGGTTGGAATTTGTCACCTTCTATGGTTGATTTACATCTCTATGCATATCTATATAGAACAGTTGATGAATTCTAGTTGCTTAGACTAATTCAAGGTGTAACTTCATCCTATTCTTGATTTCACAAGGGCTCTCATGCATTGGTTTAAGGAGAATATACCATAAATTTACCTTTTAAATAGGATGAGCATATCTAGAGATTATGCCCATAAATTTATAGGTAAACTAAGGATCTCCTCCTCATGTCCAATTTTCCTACTTTTCATCTTGTCATACCCCTTGGTACATCATGTTTTCTCTCCTTATGGGTCAAATTCTATCTTGTCTCCTATTTTTCATATGTCTATGCTTATGATTTCTCGTCTCTTTATAGCATTCGCGAGTATTTTCTCATACACTAATCATCATTGTTCATATGAGCCTTCATTGATCACTATACATAACATTTGCAAATTTTTTATACATAGCATAGGTTTTATAGATCTTAGCTGGTCACTACTCATTCTTTCTCATATAGACCTTCATTGGTCGTTGTTCAATTTTGCTCATATAGACCTTAACTATTGTTGTTCACTTTATAGGCCTTCATTAGCCACTGATCATCTTGACCGTCTTTGTAGTCTCTTCATTCTTCTACTCTCTTCTTACTCTATCTTATAATCTCAAACAATTACCATAAACACAAAAATTAAACATCACATCACATTTATTTCATCACAAATAATAGAATCTCTATCATTAATCTCATAGTCACAAAAAACATCATATCTAGTGAGTTGGTATGCTATAATTAAAAAATAGGCACATGCATACATCACTTTTCTCTTTCTCTCTACTAGGAAATATGCCATAATCTAAAATTGAAATTTCATCCTCCCCCTATGTCCATGAGCTTGATTTTCATGCTTCTCCTATTGATGATCCTCTTTATGGTAGCATGTCCACAAACTATGAGACTATCCTCATCCTCATCCTCATCCTACTGTGCAAGTAGTAGGAAGGTGGTGATGGTTACGTATATCCCTCTAGCACAAGTTGGTGGTATAAAGCATGATAATGCATTGTTTGATCCTCTACTACTTTTACCTCCTCTCATTCCCTCACCATCTCCTCTCATGGGATCATAATAACCTGATCCTACAACCCACTTGTCCTCATTGCCATACCCTTTATCATTTCCTATTGTCTCTCATGGTTCAGTCTAGCCACCTCTTATTATAGACACTTTACCTCCACTCTCATCACATTTTACTTGACTACAAGATGGTCTTTCCTAGCTGCCATATGACCCATCTCTTCCCTTAGCTTCACTATTCTATAGACTTACTCGATCTAGATATGGTCCCTCTCTATGATGATAATATCTAAATGAGCTTGTAAGCTAACTAGATCTTGCTTGTAGCCTCTTGTTATAGATATCAGTTGTTCAAGCTCAACCCATAGAACATCACTCTACCCTATCTTCTCTAGGAACTCTACTATGCTCATTAGAGCCATCTCCTCCATCATCCCATTGGGCCCTACCTTTATATCCATGGGGGTAATTCTTGTGTCCCCTGTTTCCTCCTAGTGAGGCTATCACTAGAATCTAAACTCTAACATTTATGAGATCAATAACCCTCATGTCCACCCTCACCTACCTAGGATTACTTGCCTTCCTTCTCTACCTCTCCTCTATATAAAAAGATGTATATCGGTATGCTTGCTACATTTGATGCTCATGACCTAGTGATGTTGGATAGGTAGTTCTAGAGAAATTTATTTTGGTAGTATCTCTTGGTACCATCACTAGTAACCTCAAGCCACCCCAACATCATCTAATCCTAAATTAATTAGTGTTGGGTAATCCTTGTCCTTCTCTATAAAGCTAGTTAGATTAGGATGCCCACCTATTCCATCCTCATCTTGAATCACCCGTAAACACTAGTAGTCCTTGAGCTCTAACCGTGGCTAAACCAAACCAAATTGTCACTACACTCAATCAATTCCATGTAGTTCTCGCTCTTCTTGGTCTATGATCACCCATCAGATCTATTGAATTCATGCAAACTCAATATCATCCTTGGTCTAATGAGGCCCCAAAAATACCTTATTTTTACCACCTTTTTACCACTTTTTTGCACCATTAGATTGTATTTTGTTTAATAATTACAATAGTCTTATGATTAAATAAGGTAATTAGGAGTAGATGTAGGATTAAATAGGTAGAATGACATTATGTTCCAAGAAAGGTAAATAAAGGATACTTTTGCTAATAAATGTCAAGATTTTGTAATAAAATTAGGGTTATTAAGTTTTTATACTTAGTTGAGAATTTTAGATTCATTTATTGCTGAGGATTGCAATTGAAAGAGGTGTTGGACTATGCACACTCATTCAAAATTAGGACCTAACTCCCTTCACCTGGCACTAGATATAATAGTTACAGTCTAGTTCCGAACATAGACTATAACCTAGCATTGAAAGTTCAGTATGCCCGAGCTCTCAATGTGATTGAAGCATGAATGAATGACGTGGCAATTACAACTAGCAAGGAACATTGTATGATAACTTGTTGGATAACATAGAAAAAGGAAATAAAATGGCATGTGGAAAATACCATCAAGTTAACTTCCTATATTTGGTTTGCTATTATAGCCAATTATTTTTTGTTACAATTGGCAATAACTTCCAAGAATAAGACAAGGTAATTTTGTATGTTTTGGAAGTCATTTTACACCTCCACCTTTGTATTTTACAAATCCTCCAATGTGGCATTCATTTGGGGAAAAAGAAAAATCTATTTTTATATTGTTAGGTAAAATACAAATCTACTTTTAGTTGTCTACCAGCTCAACACAATTGGCAACCATATGTTAATATTGGCAAATCTCTTGCAGCTGTAAATGGGAAAAAAAAGAAAAAAACCCATTCCCAAGCTTACCTAGATCTTATGCAATTCCAAAAGAGACTCAGGAAAACCACAAAAAGATGCTTAAAATGTTCCTCCCAGGAAGGCCTTGACACAACAAGCTCCACGCAAAAATATTGTTTGGGATCAACATAAGTACCAAACATTCTAAAATCTAGAATTACATCTAGTCCTTGTAGAAAATATCCCAATGCTGATTGAGCTTAGGCACCAAAGGAAGATGAGGAGATAACAATCTACCCCAAACAAGCCTTATAATTAAGCAAAGGAGTGTCAACATGCCATCTCTAGTCTAACCACCAAGGATGCTGCGAGCACACACCAATCTTATGCAACATAGAAAAGGGGTGAGAGCAATAACAACATCATATGTATTTTTGTTTGCACCATTTAACCTAAAGGTGTGTTTGAACCCATTCCATGTGATCCAATATCTGGTCTGGCGAGAAAAGAAATCAACTATTGTAACAATACCCTTTGAAAAATCGTTGAGCATGAATCCATTGCACCCGGGCTAAGGGAGAACCTTGATGAAGAAACATATGGGACCACAAAATATTCATAGAATTGATGTATAAGCCTTTACGAAAGCCATCTCCTCTTCAACAGATCCAAGGAGTGAGTTGCTGCCAAACTTTCCATATACTTCTAATAATAAAGGAGCCAAAAATCTTAACAAAAACAATGAGAGAGGGAAAATCTAACCCTCTCCATGCTCTATGGTTTAAGGAAAGACCATAGGAAATGAAATGTCGAACCAAAACTTTCCAAGCTTTAGCTCCCCTTAGAACCCTGATCACCCACTTAGCACATAGAGCAATACCTTGTCGTCTACAGTCCAACAGACCTAAACTACCAGATTCTCTAGGAAGACAACAAATATCCCAAGAAACTCTATGAAATCCCTTTGTTTCAGAAGAATTATTCCAAATAAAATCCTGTGAAGGAACCCAACAAGAGGAATAATAAACATGAGTTGCAGCTAAGACTTTAGAGCAAATATAAAATTTACCTGCTAATGACAGCTTCTTAGTAAGCCAAAAATCAAGTTTCTTTTCAACTCTTTGAAGCACATAATTCCAAAGCTGAGCAGGGTAGCCTTGAAAGGCAAAAGGAATACCAAGAAACTTAAAATAGTGTACATCTTCTATCACATTTACTCATGCTGATAAATTAGAAGTTTTTAATGACATGTGGTTACAGATATGTACTCAAGCCAACAAAGTTGTTATGGATTTGAATCATCTGCATATTCTTATAGCACATTGGGCTAATGCTCCATGTACAGTCAATTGGATCCCCACAGAGCGCTCTTCTCAGGAGTATTTTCAATCCCGCTCTCACTGCTGACCTCCGTCATATGCAAGAAGTGCTCTCATAAACAGGCACTAGTCCCAGCCCTCACTAGTCAATAAGCATCCTAATTTTGATATTGCTTGGTCATCCTGCTAGGATGGGGGGTGGGATGATGTTCAACCAATGTGGGCCAATTGTTGTTTGGAGCGATGCGGGTACTGAAGGCCTTAATCATGATGTGGAGGGGTGGAATCCCATCCCATAATCATTATGCAGGACAACACACTAGGGCACATTACTCCATATGATATGATTTCTTTGATGTAATGATCATCAATGATCATGATTGATAAACTTGTTTTGTTGGCGACTTTGTTTACTAACCCTTGTCAATGAGGGTTAGTTTGATTTCCCATGGGGTGTGTTAACCCACCCACTTTTTTTTATTGTTAATTAATATAAATTTGCTTTTTTCATCAAAAAAATATTGGTAAATCTATTTGTAGGCATGCCTTGTAACCATGGTATTTAAATATCTAGCATATTGTTCCACTAATTTTTGTTTTCCAGCCAATTTGCTATTATAACAATCTCATAAAAAGCACCAAAAATAGGATAGTCATAGTCGGGCATTGGACAAGACTCTAACTTGGCACTTGATTATAATCTAGCTAAATTTCCATATAGCTAAAATAGGTGGTTGAATGAATGGTTATGACACTGTATAGCTGACATGGTACTAGGAGATAAAATATGTGGTTAGCTATTATCCAATGAGCATCAAACCATTTGGGAAATACCTTTTTACTAATATGGTCTAACTAAATTTGACCAGTTGTAACAACCAAAACATTAACAACTAGCAATAGGTTAGGAAAAGGAAAAACAAGCCAAAATTTGCATGTAGGGTAATTTTAAACTTGCTGTTTTTTTTTAAACACTCCAACATGGTAGTTATGGGCCACCAAAGTTTATTACCAAGTTTGACTTTTGAATGTAACTATTATTGTCCTTACTTGCTAATTTGGGAGTGTTGGCTGCATATCAATTATTCCAACTTGCTTCATTATGGAGATAGGAGAGGGCCTTTTCATCTCCATTATAAATAAGAGTAGTAGACTTAGGAATGGGCAGGAGAGAAGTACAAAATCTATTAAAATGTTGTTGCATTTTTAATTGGATTTTATTATAGTTTGTAAGGAAATTATATTGTTTTCAAACCTGTAATAATTTCATGATTTTAGTTGCTATTATACTTCAGTTTTGTGAGCTAAGTTAGAATAGGATGGAGTACAAATATGAAGAAGAGGATGCATTACAAGTTGTTTGTAAGAGATAATTTTCCAAATATTTAATAGATAATGATTGTTGTTTGGATTTATGTATGTTTCTAAAAAAAAAATTGAAGGTGTGCTTTCCATTGGATTGAGGAGTAAGGGTCTGCTCCATCAACACAATAGAAAACATCACCTTTGTACATATGTGTATTATTTTAATTGTTTTATAATGTTATTAGTGTGGATGTTTTTATATAATGCTTTAGTTTTCCAGGGTAGTTTTATGCAACTGCTAGATTAGATTTCCTTTCTTTCAAAGTGTGTCATTTAATTTCCCCATAAATGTGATTTACTTTTTAGCAAGCGTGATTTTCATTTTTGTGACCATGATCCTATTTTTTGCAAGATTTATTTTTCATAGAGTAATTTAATTTTCTTGAAAGAGTGGTTTAGGAACCCCGCTATCAAAACCTACCTAATTTTTTCCTAGTACATATAGCCTTTGGACGTTGTCCCAGATTTGACAAAATTTAAGTGAATTTTAACAACACCATCACTTTTTGGCATCATTATTGAGGAAGATGGAATTGCTAGAATATTGTTTAAAAATCCAATATCATTATATTTTTTCTAGGTTTTTTAAATTAGTTATTCATGTAGACTTGTGCTAAACCACATATCCTCAATTGGCTATCTTTTTCTATAGTTGATCCACGTAGTCATAAACGAATTATGATTTTAAAATTATTATTACATGATTAAAGGTCTTGGAAGTTAAAATGCTCAACCACTCTTATCCCAAATTAATTTAGGTTGATCTGTTGTTACCTCTATTTATATTTCTTTTAATTTGAAATTGGAATCCATAGACTGTGAATAAGTCATTGTGAGGTGGTCATAAGTTATGTTACGATTGGTCTATTGACTGTTATGAACCTCCTTTGCTCATCCATTTAAATTAGTACCAATTTACAAAAATATTGACTCATACTCTCAATAAATATAAGAACATTCACATGTATGTTGGAAAATAATTAAATTAATTCATGAACAACTCATAAAATATAAAAGATGCAACTTTCCATTTTATTCAATTATAAAGTAAAACTTTGAGGTAGGAAAACACCATATAATGATCCTTATTGGAAGGAAGCCACTCCTTAATATATCTCAACTTAAGATAAAATAGAATAATTTTCTCTCCATGTTCCCCTTTATGAGTCTTTGATCACTCTATGAGTCTTTGATCACATTTATAATGTTCAACTACCTACCACTCCCACTTATCTATACATGTGGGATAATTACATCTATTATAATATTAATACAATATTATAATATTAAATAATTATCTTGGGTACCTAACATTCCATCCCCCTTAAAAAATGTTTCATCCTTGAAACATAATAAGAGACTAAACAATATGATATTCTAAGCCTTGCTATGAACTGGTACCAATCTCAATCATCCATCCATCCTAGTGAAACTCTAATTGGTGGTGGTCTTCGTTGATATGCCCTTTTACCATTTGAATTTTTGGAAGTAATACCTTGGTTCCATGTGTTGGAGACATCTTTTTGCTAGCAATAAATATCACTCTTTTTCATCCATACCAGTTTGCTTTTGCCACTTGAGTATCCATGACTACTTTGTTGGCTCCACACTTTTGTTGTTCTACTTTGGTAACTTAATTGATGTTCCTTGATGTTGTTGCACCACTCTAAAAACTAGAGTCACTATGATTTCTTTGCCAAATACTACCGTAATTGCTACCCTTTTGATTCCATGTAGAACCATAATATTATTTTCTTAATCCATGCCTCCAAGATTGTTGCCACTTCTAATGGTGTAGGTGGCAATATGTTGCAACCTCAACCTGATGTTTTGTTAGTTTTAATTATATAGTATTTTGTTTTCTTCTTTTATGCTCTTATATCATGCTCCCATATTTTAGTTTATCCTTGGACTCTTATTTTGCTTCTTCTTTGAATTCTACTACTACCTCCTCCTTCATATCTATTTTAGGTCCTTTTGCTTCTTCTTTAATTTGTTTTAGAGTTTCCTTGATCTTTGAAATAGTTTCTTAGATCTTTGTTTTTGTTCCTTCCCAAGTTTTTTCCATAAATTCAACTTTTGATTCTTCTATTGGTTTCTCAACTTGTTCCCCTACTATAATTGCTTCTTGTTTTTCCTTGGATTCTTGCTTCTTACACTAGGAAATATCTTGTATTGTTATTTTATTTTTCCTGTACCAAAATTTCATGAACTTATTTTGTATATTAATATTAATAGTACCCAAATAATTTAACCAAGGATAACCAAGAACAACGTCTGCATCATCCATCTTAATGGCAAAAAGTTTTGAATGTATAATATATTTTTCCATGGTGACCTTTAGATCTTCAAAAAGTTGAACATTCATACCCTCAAGTTGTATGTCTTTGATTTTCTTTCTAAATCAGCCACCTCTTAACCAAAGACATATTAATAACATTGTATGTACTAACATTTTTTTTTCTAGATGCAACCATGAACCTAGAAAATAGAAATTTTAAAATTGAACAAATTCCTTTGACCACTCTTTGGCTTATCTGATACCAACGATGTGGTTCTTTCAACTTGCATATTTTCATTTGTATTTTTCCTTCTATCATGTCCTCTTTATTCATTTTTTTGTTCCTCCTGACGCATGTTTACCTTTTCTATCAACTTATTATTTTTAAAGTTTTCTAGACAACCTTTGGTTCTTTCTTCAGTCTGTACACTATCATCCTTCTCTTTGTCTTTTACCATTTTTTTTTGCAAATTATCTGCATGTTTATTTATTCTACATATTTTGGAAGATACTTTTTTAGACACTGCTTGACTCATCTAATGCCCAAGTTGTTCTTCCTTCAATCTGCATATTGTCACCCTTATCTTTTTCTTCTACTAACTTCTTAAAAAATTTCAACTCTCTCTTTAGTTCCATTTGTTCAACCTAGGTCTTAACTACCATTTTATTAAATACCCATCTGATTAAGAATGCATCTTCAAATTTCTCTCGTATGAATGTATGTTGATGGGTCCACTTAAATTTTATAAACCATGATGCAACTTTCCCATTGAGAGAATTTTTTTTTTTTTTTAAGTGAAAAACCCCTTGCGGGGCCACCTTGGTCTGAGAGACCACGAACAAGGGGTTTTACACCGTCAAAGTCACCCGAGAGTTGCACTCGACCCTGCCCGCACCAACATTATCAATTGGATTTTTGATACCCAATTCAACTTTTTGGTAGGGTGGAGATTTGAACCTGGGACCTCCCTTGGAGGATTACCCTCTCCTCTCCAACTCACCTACAACACCTGGGTTCATTGAGAGAATTATAAATCTTACCTTTCCATTTATTTATTTTTTAAATATTTAAAAATTCTTTACTATCCCTTAGCATCATCATTCCTTCTAGTGAATATTGACAAATCCATGACCTAAAATCTAAAAAATTCAAAACTTGGATTTTTTTTTTAAATCTTCAAGTATGATTTATTCCTTTCAATAAACAATTTTAAACTCCACAATAACAATTTTTAATGGCTTGTGGACTATGTACTTATAACAACTGATAATGACTTACTCTATAAACTTTTTTTTAACACATCGATTAACAATTGTTAATGGCTTGTACACTATGTACTTTTGAAAACTAATAATTACCTACTCTACAAACTATTTTTTTGTGACTGACCAAACTACAAACTTCTTCATTTGTTTTTTGACTACCACCTTCATATTGATACCAAACTATAGACTTTTTTTTCTAAACTATTACCAAACTATAAACTTTTTTAAACAAACAACCACTTTCAAACTGCTATCAAACTATGGGCTTTTTTTCTAAACTATTTGCAAATTGTAAACTCTTTTTTTTTTAACTACTACCAAATTGTAAACTACATATTTTAGCATTGCTACCAAATTACAACCGCTACTCTATGAATTGCTACCAAATTGCAAGCTACTACTCTACATAATTTTTTTTTGATATTTTTTCCCTCGAACTATTTTGTAGACTATAAATTGTCTACTTTGCTGAAGCTATGGAACATTTTTAGACTATGGAAAATGTGTAGGGACTCTTACTAAAGCTATTGTTGACGGTTGTATGACACTTTTATGGAAATATTGGTAATGAAATGGGCCCTAAAATTTGGCTTCCTATTGGTTTAAGGTAAATCTCACTGACCACAAAGGTTGTCTAAGCGAGTACCACTCTCTGATTACCAACAATATTTTTCTACGGAATAATTGATGAGAAACCATCCATGGTTTTACCCCTACATGACAACTTTTTGTATAGTCTCATAGGGTAAAATACTACTATCAGGGTGTGGGGTCGTTGATCCTTTTCATTCGTGACACACTCAAACCAATTACTCTAGGGTTTTTGGGGTGCTTCTCAAAATGAGTTATAGGGCAAGTAATAGTCTAAGTAATTTTTCCTTGTTAAGTGATCGAGACTTACAACCGATCCTGCAAGAAGTTATTAGCCTGATGTAGGTGCTTATTAAACATAAAATTTAGATCCAAATAATGAATAGAGGACCAAAAATTTTGTAATAGAACACAACCCTAGAAAGTGTTTTGATACCACTTGTTATGAATCTCCTTTGCTCAACAAAATAAATTAGTACTAATTTACAAAAATATTAAAACTTGTACTCTTAATGAATATAAAAATATTTTTTGAATTAGTTATATAGGATTAAAATAGGCCCCTCCCATATTACATCAACACCATAGTGGTATTACAAGAAAGCTTGGATATTATCAATGTATAGTTTTGGCAAGATTCAAACCTAGATCTCCTCCTTAGACATTGAGGAATCTAATTGGTTGAGCTAATGCCACTTGATAATGAATATAAGGACATTCACATATATGTTGGAAAATAATTAAATAAAATCATGAACAACTCATAAAAGATAAAAGTTGCGACTCTCCAATTTATTAAATTATAAAGAAAACCTTGAGGTAGGGCAACACCATACAATGCTCCTTGTTGGAAGGAAGCAACTCCTTAATATATCTCAACTTGAGAAAAAATACAATAATTTTCTCTCCATGTCCCCTTTTATGATTTTTTACCCACATTTATAATGTCCAACTCCCTTCCACCCCCACTTATCCATACGTGTGGGATAATTATATCTATTATAATATTAAATACTTATCTTGAATACCTAAGATTGACCTATAACATTAAGTGATCCTATGTTTTTTCCAAATCAATGGGAGAATAACTAGGTTGAAACATAACAAAGATAGTGGTATTGAGAGGTATTAGGTATTGGAGGAATTAAATTTTAGGATTTTCATGTTTAGTTTGAAAGGAATGATGGAAAAATGCAAAACACCGAACCAAGCCACAAGGATCAAGGGGTTGAAGCAACACCACATTAACCAAAATAGATAGTAAAAAAATAGAACCAAGATAATGGAAGCTAACACAAAAACTACAATATCATATCATATATCATAATTGATTATGAGTACAATGGAGAAGACTTGCTTAAATAGGCGAGGAAGATCCACCATAGCTGCAGGATCAACAAAAAGATAAGGATCAATATCCATCGTACAAACAAGGAGGTACGATATGTTCCATGGAGAAAAGATCTCAACCCTCCAAATGTAATCAATGAGTGTAACTCCCTAGGAATGCCAAATATCCATACATAAAGTGGGTGGGAAAAATAAACTAAACTAATATTAAATTAAAGTACCTAGGTGAGCATGAGCTAGAGTCTAAACACCAACTCTAACATAGTTTTGAAAGCAAGGGCTTTTTAAACTTGAATTTATGAGAACCACAAAGATATTCATTAGTCAAAACCCCTCATGAACCACAAGAAATAGGCCTCAATTCCATGAGGCTTGCCTCATAGAAAAATCAACCATGATAAGCCACACAACCTCTACTTCCCATATCACCCATGGTTGATCCAAATAAACATAGACATGTACTACTTGTCTACATAATTAAAACAAATGGCACCTAATGGCACTAGCATAGCCTTGAAAAGAGTTTTTACAACTCGACGTTAAGCACCAAAACCTTTAAGTTTCTGACATTGTTGTCTTATGGTGGTGCTTTTTGGCTCCACAACATATATCACCAAAATGATTTCAGTTTTAAATTCTAGTGAGCTTGGCATCATTGCATAAGTATGGTTAAAAAAAAAGCAAAAAAAAGAGAGAAAAAATGTGAAAAAAAGTGAATTTAAAAAAAAAATGAAAGAGAGAGAGAAGGAAAAAAATAAAAATAAAAGAGAATAAAAAAAGAGATGGAGAAAATTGTGCATCAAATGGCCACAACCATATGAGGTAGAAATTTTTTTGGTCATAGATGCAATCTTGTTGGCTCCAGACAATAATAAGCATTGCTTATAATAGACCAAGCACCGAGGAGTTTACAGTACATTCAAAGTCATAGTTGATTTGCACATTCTGAAAGGGATTGTCCCTTTCCAAGGAGAAATCCATTATCTTTGTTTCAAAAGAAATAAAATAAAATAAAATGAGTTCAATAGTGAAAACCTCTTTGGAGATATTACTGGACCAAGGCTAACATGAAAATTAGTTTTTTCTGTGCAAGTCTTACACAAAAATAAGAAAATAAATTGGTTGTGAAAATCCCTTGTGGATGCAACCAATATAGAAGAGATTGAAAATCATAAATGACACTCTCTTTGTGAAAAAAATGAAAAAAAGAGAAACAAATATTTTGGTATGCACCCTTGTTTGTTTCTTCTTAGTTTTTTTTAATCCTAAAAGTTATCTTGGCTTAGTTATAGGTCCCTACCCTCTTCAAGGCATCATGGTTGATCTCTCCTAATGAGGTATGTATTTTTTATTTTTACTTTGTTTAGTCTTGTAACTTTTGTATGGTTTTAGCAAATTCATAGTCTATGGTGCATAGAGGAAGGTTTATGAAGGGACCCCAATGGATTTGAAGTGTTGAGGATATACCCACTTTTGCAAGAATTTAGGGATGTATTTCTAGAGGATTTGCCTAGATTACCACCTAAACGGGAATTTGACTTCACAATTAAGTTCTAACTTGGAGTAAAACCCATACACAGGGCTCCATACAGAATGAACCCCATAGAAATGCAAGATCTGAAAGTGTAGCTACAAGGGTTACTGGAGAAAGGACTAATTAGACCAAGTGTGTCACCTTGGGGTGCACCAGTGCTATTTGTGAATAAAAATGATGGTTCCTTAAGATTATGTATAGATTATAGGATGTTGAACAAGGGGATTGTCAAGAACAAATATTCCCTGCCCAAGATCGAAGACCTCTCCGATCAACTTAAAGATGCCATAATATTTTCAAATATTGATTTAAAATATGGATATCACCAACTAAGGATCTTGGAGGAGGATACTCACAAGATAGCCTTCAAAACTCATTATGGACATTACGAGTTCATTGTTTTACCTTTTGGTTTAACAAATGCTCTAGTTGCATTTATGAATTTTATGAATAGTATCTTTAGGAAGCAGTTGGACAAATTTGTGTTAGTATTCTTGGATGATATTTTGATATATTACCAGAATAAGATAAAGTATGAAAAACACCCGAGGGTTTTACTAGAACTGCTAAGAAAAAAATCAATTGTATGGAAATTTATCCATGTGATTTTTATGTGTTAGAAGTACAATATCTAGGACACATTGTTTCGATAGAAGGGATCATAGTAGATCCTAGAAAAATATAAGCTATTTTGAATTGACCACCGCCCACAAATGTGATAGAGGTTCAAAGCTTCTTGGGATTGATAGAGGACTATAGGTGTTATGTAAAATATTACGTCAAGATTACCTCTCCAATGACTAACCTACAAAGGAAGGGAAAATAATTCCAGTGGATAGATAAATGTAAGGTAGCCTTTGAGGTGCTTAAGAAAAATCTTACCACGCCTCTTATATTGAAGGTATCCAATCCCGAGGGGAGTTTTTCTATGTGTACAAATACATCCTTGGAAGGTTTGGATGGGTTTCTCTCCTAGGAAGAAGCAGTAATAGCCTTCGGGTCAAGGAAAATGAAGTGACACAAATATAGAGCTAGCAGCGGTGGTGTTTGCTCTCAAGATTTGGTGACACTATTTGGTAGGGGGACCTTTTGAGCTAAGGATAGATCATCAAAGTCTACAATACATATTTACCCAACCTCTACTTAATACCAGATAGAGAAGATGGATGGAATTTCTTACGAAATACGATGTTGGCATTGAGTACATTAAAGGAAAGGAGAATAAAGTGGTTGATGCACTAAGTAGAAGGAGATACATAGTTGTCTTATCTCACATCCATGAGACTTTATGGAATAAGTCAGGAATATGCAATATCAAGATGTATACTACAAATAAATTCTTGAAAGGATGAGAGGAAATCTGGAGAATAACAAATATTTTAGCCTCAAAGACGGTTTTCTATGCTTCAAGGATAGGGTAGTTATTCCTAAAGCATGTGATTTAAGGAAGATGGTCTTGAATGAAGCGCATAGATCACCATATTTTGCTCACCTAGGGGGAGCAAAGATGAGGGAGAATATGAAGAAATATTTCTTTTGTCCTAGGATGAAGAGGGACATGAATGAATTTGTCGCTCATTATCTTGAATTCTAGAAATTTAAAGTAGAATGCAAACATCATACGAGATTGTTGAAATGTCAAGTAATTACAATGGATTTTATAGTAGGGCTACCTAAAAATTGATTCCAACATGACACTATCCTAGTGGTGGTTGACATATTGACCAAGGTCATGCATTTTATTCCTAAAAACACTAAATATGATGTCGTGGTGGTGGCTAATAGATTTTCCAAAGAGATATTTTGGCTTCATGGTTTTTTGGAAGTAATTATATCGAATAGAGATTCGAGATTCACATTTGAGTTTTGGTAGGCTTTGCATCATGCCATTGGTACCTGATTGAATATAAGTTTTTCTTATCACCCTAAAACTAATGGATAGACTGAAAGAGTGAACCAAGTGCTAGAAGACATGCTTCACATGTATTGTATGGATAAGAAGACCCATTGGGAGGACTACTTACACCTAGTAGAATTTTTCTACAATAATGGACATCATTCTTCTATAGGCATAACACCTTTTGAGGTATTGTATAGCGAGAAATGCAGGACATCATTGTCATGGAAAAATCCATAGGATTGGATTGTGCTTGGTCCATACATGGTCATAGAAATAGAGCAGCAATGAAGGACGATCAGGGAAATGCTAAAAGAAGCCGCAAATCGACAAAAGAGTTATATTGATTTGAAGAGATCACCTCGTGAGTTTGTTGTTGGTGATAGAATGTTTCTCAGGGTGAGACTGTTTAAGAGCATCATTAAATCCACAAAATTGGATCCCCGTTTTGTAGGACCCTTTGAAGTTTTAGAGAAAATTAGTCCTATGGCTTATCGACTTGCCTTACCACCTAGTTTGTCCAAGATTCATGACACTTTTCACATTTCTTTGCTTAGGAAGTATGTTGCTAACCCTAAGCATGTGTGGGACTTTTCAAATTTGTAGATGGTAAACCTAGAGGCCATCGAGGTTCGACCATTAAGGATCCTTGAGTTTTGATCCAAATCAATGCAAAAAGGACCTTTGGAGCAATGCAAGGTCCAGTGGGATCGATTCTCATAACGAAATGCTACTTGGGAGAAAGTAGCAAACATGTAGAAGCATTTTCCTTTTATGTTTTATCATGCAATGTAATTGTTTGTATGTGTTGGAAAACTTGAATGTAACACAGAGGGTTGTGTTAAGCCTAGGAGGGGGAGGATGTCATGACCCTCCCTTGGCAAGACTTTTCATTTCCAAAATTTTATGCTTGAGGATGGAATATTTTGATTGACTTTATTTTTGGATTGATGCAAAACACTTATATTCTAATATAATAGTGGAATATGTATGTGATTTATCAATGGAATATAGGATAATCTCATGCTTATGTTTTGTGAGTTATACATGTATAAATGTGAATGTGATACTGCTAATAAATCACATTGTTGTACGAAAAAGATTCTTGTAGGTGGAAAAAAGAAGCAACCACCGAGAACAAGATGCCTTGAGGGAAATGATGTGATGGGTATTAGATGGAAAACTAATTGGGACAACTTGGATAAATATTCCATTCATGGAGATGCATGTCATGATCTGAAAACTTGTTTGTTGCATAATGATCTTTTCATGTTAAAACTACTTTTGGTTTGGAAATATCTATTTGAAAAAAAAGAAATGAGTGTTGAATTTATTATTTCCATTTCTTTATATATATATATATATATATATATATATTGGTTGATAATCTCTTTTGGATAACCAAATTGTTGGAAGGATTTTATTATTGAATTATGGGAAAAATAGAATGGAAAAACAATTATCTTTTTAATTGATCGATTGTGCTCTTTAAAGGGTAGGCTTGTATTGTTTTTAGAAACAAGATTTATGAGAAAATTTTATGGAAACCGAAATGGGCATCGTGTGGCCATTCGGGCCATGATCGTCGTGTTCGTAATATCCAAAGGAGGTTGGTTAGTCGTTGAGCTATGTGCGCAGCTTGGAAAGAAGGGAAGAGATGGCCAAAATAGATAGAATGCAGAGCAAGAAGGGAGAGGACCACCGATTAAAAAAAAAGGAGAAATTATTTTTTGGAAGGACATTGTTAAGCGAACCAGTGAAATCTAACTTTATAATCATCTCTAGTGGGATGTAGGCAAGCAAACCAGGTAGACTCTAAGTTTGAACGGTTTAAATTTCCATGAAGGAAGATGTCTAGGAAATCTAATTGTATTTTGGAACAGGGTTTAAATATTATGGAAAGATAGGTAAAACCAGTTGAATGAATGGTGTGGTATCTTTCTGTTTAAACCAGTGAAACTTATCTTTTGATTGTTGCATGTTAAAGTTTTTAACAAGAGTAACTTGCAGCCTGAAACCTATTCATGTGCATTATTATTTCTTTGGAAAATATGTAGGAGGATCTTACCACCTAGTTGTTAAAGGAACGATGACACATTGTATGAGCTAAATGCAGACGTCGTTAAGGGCAACACGTAGGATTATGTGTATTCCATGAATGAACCGATATCAAGACTTAGTTTTTTCCCTGGAAAAAAATCATAATTTATATTTCATGAGAAAAAAAGATTACATAGCGGATATGTCTTCCGACATACCAAGAAAAACTAGTGATAGTGAAAAATAATTGCCTCCTCAAACCCAATAAAAACTATTAATAAAACCAGTACCATCAGGAATTTTTAACTCCTACTCGGACTAAAAAATAGTAAAACTGAAAAAAAAACTAAATGTTCCCTTTAAACTTGAGCCTCTGTCCTAACTTGACAGAAATAAAAGGAATAACAATAACTGACTAGCCTAAAATATCATCCATCCAAACATTCAATTTTTTTTTTAATTTAAAATATAAAAATGGGATTCATTGCCTCTTTGATAGTCCCTCCATATTTTATTTCTATCAGCTCACATTGCCCCTATGCCAACAATAATCCTTCCTTGGACAAAAAATCTGCTTGAGTATTGAGTTCTCTATAAACATGCTTGTAGGAGATAAGGTTGAAAAGACCAACTAGGAGATTCACCTGATCAAAAATAGGCCTTAGAAGTATGTTGTCCATTTTGTACCTTCCCTTCATCCAATTGATGACCACCTGAGAATCCCCCAGTACTTGTATCTGTTGCACATTGTGATCAAGTGCAGTTTTTAGAAGTAATTTCAAAGCATTTAATTCAACATAATTGTTTGTACTTGCTCCCAGACATGCCTTGTACTTAATGAAGTGTGAGTCTTGATAGTAGAGAATACCCCCTACCCCACATAATGGAGGGTTTCCTTGATAAGCCCCATCAAAGAAACCCCAAGGAACATCTTTGTTTATACTGACTTCATTAATCATTCTAGGGCATTTGGGTGGAACTGATTTCATAAGTCCAATAAGCAATGTACGTATCTGGGAAGCCACTTGAAAAGTAGGGAGAGAGGTCTCTTGAAAGATATCTAAATTTTTGGCAAGCCACACTCCCCATGCCACCACAAATGGAAGAGCTCTGAAAGCCTTCAGTTCTCTCTTATCAAACCACTTCCTCAAACACTCCTCCAAAGTGTCACCTTGCCAAATACCTATGCATCCAGTTAACCCCTCCATGTCCTTCCAAATAGCCATGGTAAAGGGACAACCAACCAATAGATGGTTGATTGTTTCGAGTGACTATTGACAAAGAGTACATCTCCCCAAACCTTGAAACCCCCTCTTCGTTAATGTATCCCAAGTTAAAACTCTATTATTAAGGGCCAACCACATAAAGGTTTTGGTTTTTAGAGGCATCCTGATCTTCCAGATAGGTTTCCACCACCAGACTTGATCCCCCTATCGTTCTTGGACAAACATGTCTTTATATCCCAACTTAGTAGAATATTCACCCTTCATAGGATTCCCAGTCCATACCAGAATATCCTCCTCATCCGGTCTGATCCTGACATGACTAATGATGAGAGCCCTCACATATGAATTCCATAAAAATTCATACCTACCTTCCAGACCAAGTTGGATAGAGTTCTTCCATCCTTGCTGCCATACTGAAGAAGAATCTTGATCTGCTACCTGGGAAAGTGTGTAATAACCAGCATATTGCAAAGGTAATACCAACTCCTCAAAAAGTTTAAAATCATTACCACTACCAACCCAAGGATCTGCACCAATTCTAACTTTTGTCTCGCAACCAACTTTCCAAGCCATCCTATTACCAATAAGTGGGAAGGCTTGAGCTATTGCTTTCCATATGATAGACCCCTTGTTGGTGGACTTGTCTGGTTTTCTTATCCACTCTATAATAGTAAGAGGTTCGATATATTTGATCTTAAGAACCTTACTCCATAGATTATCTTGAGTAATAATTCTCCATACACTCCTTGCTGCCAAAGCTTTTCCGAAATGATGAATATTCTTTAATCCCCACCCACCCTCTTCCTTAGGTTTAGCTAGCAATTTCCATTTGGCTAAGGCAATGCCTGCTTTGTCTCTTTTCCCTATCCATAGGAATTTAAAACATATTTTCCTTATTTTTTCTAGCACCCCGACTGGTATAAAAGCCATCCCATGCCAGTAGACAGGAATAGCCTCCAATACTAATTTAAATAGAGTAAGTTTGCCCCCAATAGTTAACCACCTATTGCACCACAAAGATATCCTTTTGTTGATCTTCTCCACTAACCAATCCCAGTCCCTAATACCATAATCATTAGGCTTCAACATGAACCCCAGATATTTAATCCCTTCTTGAAATTCAATCATCGAAAAGGAAAGTGTCCTTTGAAAGAGATTTTTATCTTCAACTGCCAGGCCAAAACAGGACATGGTAGACTTCTCCATATTGATTTCCATACCTATGGTAAAACAATAACTCCTTAATATGTCCTTGATCTTATTTATATCCCTGAGAGACCCATCACAGAACAACAAAACATCATCCACAAATAAAAGATGGGTTAAGGAGAGGGATGACCCCATTTTGATCCCTTTAATAAGCCCTATTCTTCTTGCTTCCCTGATAGCCCTACTCAACCCTTCTGCCACCAAGAGAAACAAGATAGGAGATAAGGGACATCCTTGTCTTAGACCACGTTCTAGGGAAAAGAAATGTGAAGCTGAGCCATTAATAAGAACTACAAAAGACACTGAGTCCACACAACCCATAATCCAATTGACAACTTGGAGATTGAAACCGATGTGGATCAACATAATCCTTAGATACATCCAACAAACTCTGTCATAGGCTTTGGAAAGGTCTAATTTGACCACAACAACCAAAAGTCTCCTAGTCTTAATAGTGTGCAAGCCTTCTTGAGACACTCCTACAACATCATGAATCTACCTGCCATTAAGAAATCTGAATTGCTCACTAGATATAGAGTCTGAGAACACTCATTTTATCCTTGAAGCTATGATTTTGGCAATGATTTTGTAAAGACAATTACACAGAGATATAGGTCTAAAATCATCAAAGTATTTAGGCTTGTCCTTCTTTGGAATCAAGACAATAAAGGATGTGTTGATATCTAAAAGTGTCTTTCCCGAAGCTTTTGTTTCTTCCACCACTACTCGCAGGTCTTCCCCTAACAACTCAAAGAACCCTAAAAAAAATTCAGCTTCCCATCCATCAAGCCCTGGACTTTTGTTTTTTTGAAAAGAAGAAAGCACTTTTTTTAGTTCATCTTTGGAAACTCCTTCCAGTAGCCCCTCATTAATATTCTCTTCAACAAAACTGGGAAAGTACGTGGTGAGTTGAAGTATCTTAGCCAAGTTTACCCTTTTAGGATCTTTAAACAAGTTTTTAAAGTGCTTTATATCGAGAGTTGCTATGTCGTTGAAAGACCTAGCTTGGGTCCCATATTCATTGGGAATTTCCCAAATGGTATTGATGTTTCTCCTATGATTGGAAAAATTATGAAAAAATTGTATTTTCGTCCCCTAACTCCAACCAGATTGCTCTGCTTTTAAGCCTCCATTGAGCCTCTTGTGCCAATAAAATCTTACACTTTTTCTCTTCAAGATCTCTAATGACTACTTTGGACTCTTCTAAAAAAACCTCCTTGTTCCCTTCCTCATAAAATCCCTTGATCTGCATATCCAAAAGAGTAAGATCCAGTAGTTGTTTTCTTGACTTGTTGAAAGCCCACTTGGCTACAACAATTTTTAATTTTCTCAGATTGCTAGTAAACTGAAAATAAGTTGAGCTTCCCAAATTTGCATCATAAGGACTCCAAAATTCTTTTACCAGTGACCTAAAATCATTATCCTTTAGCCAGGTTGGATTGAACTTAAAAGGGCTTGGAGGTTTCCTATCCAAAATACCCACTTGAAGATAAATGGGAAAATGGTCTGAGATGCCTCCTTGTTCCACCCAAGATTTGATTCTCTCACCCCCATCATTAGGTTACCAGAGACAATAAACCTGTCCAATATTTTAGCCACATATTC